>OZ014495.1:37464772-38923482 GCA_963966045.1 Xestobium rufovillosum
CAGTATTTATTAAGAGGCCATGGACAAATAGAGCTATAAAACTAGTTTCATTACATGCAAGCTTCATGCAATATTTATGATATATGCAAAAGTGGGTATAATAAATAGGAAGAGAATTAAGTGACTGAAAATATTTAGAGGAATAGGTTTTAGATTGACTTGCAGTTAATAATAATTACATCCTTAGTGTCAATAATAATTGTTATGCAACAGAGGGATTTACCTCGCGAAAAATGCGAACAAGCGCCGACCGGGAGTTGAACCCGGGTCTTTCACTTGCCGGGCGACTGCTCTAACCAACTGAGCTATCGGCGGGCGCACACTCATCTTGAGGGAAAGTCTTAAGGCGCGACTGACTAGCAGAAAAGTGTCATAATGTATCGTAATGTAACACGAGCATTCGCTAGTCAGTGCGGACGACGAGCGCCGAGCAGAGCCGCTCAAAGTGAGCACGACTGCTCCACTTGACTGTCGGTTTTTTAGCGAATTACTTTGATTGTTACATTACAAATCAGTGCCGGTCACTTGCAACTTCTAGATCCGACATCTCTGAGCCAAGGAGAAGTGGAGCAATGTTGAGCCAAGCATTCAGAATGAGCATTCGTGGCACCAAAATAAACGAGCCATGTAACGTAATGCTCGTGCTAAACATTACATTACAAGGCTCTGCTCCAATCAGTCGCCACCTTTTCATAATCTATGAATGAGTGCGATGAAAAAATTCAGATATAGCGAGGAAAACACTAACTGGAGTGTCGCAATCTGCTGTCGGCATATACGAGACTGCTCTAACCAACTGAGTTATCGGCACCGCATACTCGCCGCGAGAGAAAGTTCTACATAAGCTGCAAATGAATGCGATGGAAATATTCCAATATATCGGGGATAGAGCAGTCACCCGGCAAGTGAAAGACCCGGGTTCGACTCCCGGTAGGCGCTAGTTAGTATTTTTCGTGAGAGAAAGTCCTCTGTTGCGTAACAACTATTATTGACTGCATGCCAATCTAAAACCTATTCCTCTAAATATTTTCAGTTACTTAATTATCTTGCTATTAATTATATGTATGGCTCTACATCCTGTTGATTAATCTGACAAATTAAAAATTGAGAACTCTACTCGCACTTTCGGAGTCTGGTCTGGTAAAGTTACTATATGTCGACAGCAGATTGCGATACTCCAATTAGTGTTTTCCTCGTTATATTTGAATATGTATTTCCATCCCATTAATTCGCCGTTTATATAGGACTTTCTCTTGCAACGAGTGTGCTGTGCCGATAGCTTAATTGGTTAGAGAAGTCGCTCAGCAAGTGAAAGACCTGGGTTCAACTCCTGGCCGGCGCTAGTCCGCATTTTTCGTGAGAGAAATTCCTCTGTTGCTTAACAATTATTATCGACTGCATGCCAATCTAAAACCTATTCCTCTAAATATTTTCAGTCAATTAATTCTCTTCCTATTAATTATATATATGGCTTTACATCCTCTTGATTAATCTGACAAATTAGTTATTGAGAATTCTACTCGGGCTTCCGGAGTCCGGTCTGTTAAAATTTGCTATATGTCAACAGCAGATTGCCATACCCCAATTAGTGCTTTCCTCGTTCTATTTGAATATTTTCATCGCATTCATTCGCAGCTTATGTAGGACTTTCGCTTGTGACGAGTGTGCGGTGCCGATAGCTCAGTTGGTTAGAGCAGTCGCCCGGCAAGTGCAATACCCGGGTTCGAATCCCGGTCGGCGCTAGTTCGCATTTTTCACGAGAGAAAGCCCTCTGCTGTATAACAATTATTACTGACTGCATGTCAATCTAAAACGTATTCCTCTAAAATAGTTATAGGCATAGAATAACTATTCCAATTATACTGTATTGCAGATATGAACCAAACCTCGTAACATTTATACAGGATCATGTTAGAGGTTATGTATGACCATGACGCGCAGTTCATTTGGTGCATCATACCTGAAAACCAAATTGTCTTGTCATGGATGGTACGAGTTACGGAAACAGCTGCCCCAGCTTACATATTCTTTAACCTTTAACACAAAATAAAAAGAAAAGCAGGATGGCTGATGCAATTGCACAAAAGTAGTGACGAATTCGGAGGTTTTATTTATAGGTTGTTCTCAAATGTAAGAAATTAGGGGATATGATAAAAATTTAACAAATATGGTACCAACTGAGTTAATATTGGATCAATTTGATTAGTCCTAAATTGGCAAAGCGACATGCAGCATTTATAAAATCTATTTTCGTTCTCGGAACAACCGACAAGACATAGGAGTATTATTGTAGAAGTGTGTCAGGCTGCAGTGGCAGCACGATGACTGAAAGAATATATACCTATCTATAAGTTGTTAACACAATCGAAATTCCGCAAGTGGGAACCATCTGGTGAGTACTGGAAGTAATATAGAACGCATGTAGAATCTTAAAGAGACCATTTATAGTTATTGATATGCAAATATCTTAGTTCTCGGTAGTACAACATCCTACATCGCTAATTATTTGAGAACAGTAGTCTATTCTAGGCTTAACCCTACGTAAAACTATATCATGTGGGGTATCAAATTAAAGGACTTGATGAGAGGAATCGGAATATTGGTGTTTTTAGGGGTGGTTTTTGGGGGTGATTTTAGGGGTGGTTTTTAGGGCCCACTGGCCACGCCCCCTTGCCCTGCCCACTTAGGTCATGTAGGGTATCAAATTAACCAGCTTGATGAGACAAATCTGAATCTATAGTTATTCTCCTACTTCCGAATTCTTATTAATTGTCTGTCCCCCTCAAGGCCGTTGCATCTGGTAGACTGCACATGCGCACGGTTTCATCTTGTATGGTGAGTATTTAAGCAAGCAAATTAATGGTGCTGTCAGTACTTGTGCTTCAACAAGAGAAGGCTAGTATTTGAATAATGACACACATAAACGTAGACACGTTTCGTGTTCTGGACGGTGCTGCTGTGGATGAGTCAGCACGCCGTGTCGAGGGGCATGTACATCAGCCATTCGTGACAACAACAACATTCAACACCTATGACGAAATTCGCATACCAATCCACCAACAAGACGTTTACGTACTGCCGCATCTAAGCTGCATCTATGTACATAGAGTGCAGGTTCATCAAGGGTGCAGGAGGCAGAAATGCGGCTTTAACAAATAACGCCCTCAGTTTCCTCTTCGACGACGTCCGGTATGAAATAAATGGGGTGGAGGTGGATCTAACAAAAAACGTGGGCAGCACGAGCACTCTGAAGAGTGTAGTTTCTCTGAATGAGGGTGAGGTACGTGCCCTGGAGAATGCCGGCTGGACGACTACAGGAGACTCACTGAGCCACCTTCTCGACGCGAAAGGGAACTTTAACGTGTGTATCCCGGGAAGAATTCTGCTGGGATTCTTGGAAGACTACAATAAACTTCTGTTAAATATGTGCCACGAGCTCATTTTGACTCGATCGAAAAACGATAGGAACTCTTTCGTGGGTAATGAGGACACCAGAATTGAGTTGAGCACGGTTCATTGGAGGGTACCGTACGTCTATCCATCAGATGTTGAATACCTAAAACTTCTCATTATTGTCTAGGACGAGAGAACGTTGCAGATATGTTTTCGCAGCTGGGAGCTGTACGAGTATCCGGTGTTGCTGCAAGCTACGAAACAAACGTGGGCCGTCAAGACTGCAACACGGTTGGAGAAACCACACTACGTTATTGTTGCCTTCCAGACAAACCTCAAGGCGAATTTAGGCACGGATTCAAGCAAATTTGACCACTGCAATCTGACAAACGTCAACTGTACCTGAATTCTGAGTGCTTCCCCTACGAGAATTTAAAGTTTGATTTCTCCACGAGGAAATACGCCCTGCTACACGAAATGTACGAGAACTTCCAGAGTTTATATTACGGAAAGGTCAACGAACCACTGTACGGACGTGAAGAGTTCAAGGATCTAGCTCCCATCGTGGTGATTGATGCATCAAAGCAGTCTGAACGAACCAAATCTGGACCCATAGATATGGGTCTGGAATTTGAGTAAAGCGAGAATTTTCCGGCCAACACAACCGCATACTGTCTCATCCTGCATGACCGCATCGTCGAGTATACACCGGCTAATAAATCGGCCAGGAGAGTGGTGTGAGAAGAAGTGCTTCGTTTTGCACAGAAAATACACGCATGCCTACTCTGTATACAAATTGTAGTTATAGTTTTAATTATATCTCAATAAAACTATACATTGGTGTTATTTATTGTATCAGCATTTCCAGAACGTTTGCGAAAACCCCGGCGCATGCGCCTGAGCCACATCCAAAGGCCCAACAACACCTAACAACAAGATCAGTTCTGATTGGATGCTACCCACAACCACTCTCATTGGCTGTTGCTCCGCCCACAGCAACTCTCATAGCCTGTGACCAGAGCCCCGGCGCATGCGCCTGAGCCACTGCCAAAGGCCCGAAAGACACCAGAGGCTGCTGAAGAAGTCGTTGCTGAAAACATGACCACTTCTTCGCCTGACTCAACGACTCCTTCAGCAGCCTCTGGTGTCTTTCAAGGTCATTGCCGAAGAAGTGGGTGGCGCCTGGTGAACTGGATGGCCTGATCCAGTATTGTCATAGCCATTGCCGAAGACATGGATGGCACCTGGAGAACTCGATGGCTTGATCCAGTATTGTCATATTCTAACTACTATCTAGTGAAATTAATTTGAAATTTTCATGAATATAAAAAGTTTTGCTTTTTTCCTTAAATGACCATGAATCTTGGACATAAAATTCATTTTGACATGTAATATTAGATAAAATATTAGCTAAATATTTCGATAATTTGTAAAAAGGACTTTGTATACATGATACTATCGGTCTAAGTGGAATATTAATTTTAGGAAGTGCCTCCGTAACCGGCGCCGGCTAGTTTTATAGGTGTATTGTTGCTGGAGCCTGCGTGTGTCTGGTGTGAGAGGGCAGCTAAGGGGTCTGTTTAAAATGCGTATGCGTTGTATCAGTCTTTTTAGTTCCCAAAGAGAAGCGTGCCGGCAACTATACGCAAGGCCGGCGCCGGCGCCGGCTACGGAGGCACTCCCTTCATTTTATGTAATTTTGGGAAGCCATATTATATACTTACGTGGGGGGGGGGGAGAATTTTGTATTTTGAGTTTAGTGCTAAGATTAGCAGAAATATTATTTTCATTTAATAATTTACAGATAAAATTGTTACTTTTAGTTTGTAAACTTATGGTAGGATCTTTAGGAAGAGGTGTATAAATTAGTTTGCCATTTAGTAGATTAAACATTTAATTTCCGTAAATATTGATTTTTGACTTTTCGATTTTCCTTTTCCATTTTGATGTTTCAAAAAAGTTTAATTCAAATATTTATCATTTTTCAAATCTACGTTTTCATATGTATTCCTTGCGTACCCTGTGCATCAAAATGAAAGTTTCTCAACGTGAACCGTATTTATATAACAAGCAAAATAAATGTGTTACTTTCTCGAACAACTGAGCTACATGCGTAGGTTCTGTTACAAGGTTCGGTTCATACACGCGATTTAAGGTTTATACTCAGCTCTCTTGGGAATATTAGTTTTCATTCAATATGAATGAAATTTGGCGTGCACATTCATACGTGGTATTAATGAATATACGAAAGATTGGAGATTTTTGACGGTGTAGGTAATTTTTTACTTTTTCTCAAAAAATAGGAAATTTAGAGGTTTTTATATTTTTTCTCGGAATTCACTCGTTCAATCGCGTTAAAAAATGAGTAATTAATATGACTATTTCAAACGCAGAGCAAAAGTTGGTTAAAATTGAACGGCAGGTTTTAAAGATATTTAAAATTTTATTACTAAAATGGGAAAATATCGGGTTGTAAATAATGTAAAGTGGGCGTAAATCTTAATTATGCACATAGTACAGGGTAGTCCACAACGCACGCGTCGGTCAATAGTCGCTAAACCGCTGGACTTATGGAAAAATATTTTTAATAAAACTTGTAACGTTTCATTTTTGCTGTAACTGAAAATTATTTTCAATTATACAGGTTATCTTCTGCGCAGTACCTAACTCTATTTTTTTTTAATGGAACACCCTATATTTGATAGCATTTTGGAATTCTTTGTTGAATTTAAGTGCCACTTTGTTAACCGTACAAAGTTATTGGATGTTAGAAATCGTCATTTTTTCAAATTTCGCCATTTATAACTTGTAAAAGGTTCGAGATAAAGAAAAATGACTTACGTGTCCCTATCTTAGTTTTTACTGTTTCCTGATAGGTCACTTTTTGCCAATTTTTGCCCCATTAGATAGAGAATTAAAAACTAAGATAGGGACACGTAAGCCATTTTTCTTTATCTCGAACCTTTTACACGTTATAAATGGCAAAACTTGAAAAATGACGATTTCTAGCATCAAATAACTCCGAAATTGTGGGACTTAGACCCAATGTATGCTTAACAAAGTGACACTTAAATTCCACAAAGAATTCCAAAATGCTATGTAATATAGGGTGTTCCATTTAAAAAAAGCCAAGTTAGGGCCGTGCAGAAGAAATGGGACAGCCTGTATACTTGAAAATAATTTTCAGTTGCATCAAAGATGAAACGTTACAAGTTTTATTTAAAAAATTTCCCATAAGTCCAATGGTTTAGCGACTATTGACCGACGCGCGCGTAGTGGACTACCCTGTATAAAGAGGTAAAAACATAATACTTTATGTGTTTTGCCAATTTTCTCCCAAGCTTTCGAAATGTACCACAAAAATTCAGGAGAGAAAAGTTCAACAAGTGGCACCTTGTAGCGGTGTCTGGTCAAACAAACATGCTACAAAAATCTGCATCATTTTGTATGGCAGTCCGGAACATCTGGTCACTAGGAGCCAGCGAAAAATTGTTTGCAAGATGAATGTGCATTTTTATTGCATTCTTAGGACGCCATAATAATGACCGATTTTGTCTGTAAACTAATATGTTTATTCGGGTAGACGGGCAGCGGCCTCTACGAAAATAATAGATGTCAAAGCGCGAGCCCAGAGGTTCATGGCGACGGTCTGATTAATAACCAACGCTGAGCTGGTCGTGAGTATAAACCTTAAGGCTGATATTAGTTGTAGTTTAGTATTTTTAACCTTTCCATGACCATAGACGGTACTTCATATTTTGGGTACCACAGAACATCCTTTTTGTAATCATTATTTTGGCAACAATTATTTCTTGAAGCTTTGATTCTATAGAAAAATGTTAACAGACTTTATTTATTTGTAATTTTCCTCAACAACTCAGTTGCCCTCGCTCAGTAATTTACGTTAAACTATAGAAGATAGATTTGGTTGCAGAAGTTATGAGAAAGTAAATCCGACGGAAACAAAAATGAATACATAGCTGCAACCCTGCAACAGACAATAGCGAATATGTTGGAATCTGAAGGTCGAAAATCGATCATGGGGTGTCAACTCGGAGATATAGTTTAAAAAAATAAGGGTAACATGGGAAGTCGTTATGTGCACTCGCGTCTAGAAGGGCGCAAAAGTCCGGAATTGCAAAAAGCAAAAAAAAATATTTTGTAATTTTTTTGCGAATTCAAAAGTGTTGAATTTTTGCTTTGCATCGTATTTGCGAGCGTAATATTTGACGTACAGTAATAATTTTTACATAAATAAAAAGTGTACTCTCTGCACTTTCCACTGGTATCAAGCCCGTTTTTATATTATTGTTAATAAAACCTATACAAATTGTTTAATTAGAGAATGTACAAAAAGTCTATTGTAAATTTCAGCATCGGGGGAATTTCGTAACTATTATATTTCACAGTTTCAAAGATAGAAATATTGCTATGTCTAAAATTATCTTTATTTTTTGAACAAAAATGTTCACGTTCAATCATAGACCTTCCTTATTTTTGTGACAAACATTTTATTTCATTCAAAAAGGTACAAGATATACGTACATAAGTAGGTATTAGAAAATTCTTGGGGTACAACGGTTACCTTGCAGGGGTAAAATTAGTCAATAAATATGGCCATGAAAAGGATAACTTCATCAAACTGTATATTCCCGAATACATATTTTTATGAAAGTCAATAAATTCCCGCATGTGGGTCTTACTTCAATGATATAGTGGAGTAAAAACCAAGGCAAAAGTCGCTTCCTTCTCGATTTTATTTTTTGTATCTTAGAACAAACTGAGACATATCACATTTTATTAGTTAGGTCATTGTTTATGAGAAATCACAAGATACGACATTTTTTTGTGGTCACGAAATTTTTTATTTCCAAAAAAGTGTGGATACGTACCTTTTTTAAAAACCTTGCTTTTTTATATATCCACTCTAATATCTAGGTATCTAAATGAGCTATCGACATGATCTTTTTTTTGTTCTACAACACATACTTAGGCGCTTCTTTCTAAGCATAGTATTGGTTGGTGTTTTTTGTTTTAATATGCTCAAAACGTCGATAACCTAGGAAGTTCAGAAATTACGCAGGCAAATTTTCACTAATCGAGAAACTTTTTTGTTTTGGAAATTTTTATATAACATGCTGCGAAGGAAATGCAGCATAAGTGTTATTGTGACTTTTGTAGTTTAGGCGCTATGATTTTTTATATCGGCTAATAATAAGGAGCGACCGACGACAATATCGACGCGTGCGAGATATAACTTTAAAGAAATAAAAAATAGTCTTTTATTTACACATGTAGTTCGTATTGTTAGTGGCGAGTTCTTTAATTTTTACTGCTTAAAAATATTTAAGATAGATGAGCTAAATATTAAAATGAAGTGCTTATTATGTGGTGAAGTTGTGGAGGAAAAAGATAAACTTGTTGTGCATAAGCCTTGGAAGTGGGGTTTAGAGACAATAATTAGGGCTGCGGAACTTAGAAAAGATGATTTTGGACAGAAAATTTTAGAAATCAAGAATAATATTTTAAACAGAAAAATTAAAGTAAAATATCACAAAGACTGCAGAAAGGTCTATACCAGCAAAGACAATATTGAGATGGTTTGCTAAATTAGTAATAGCTCGGACGGAGACAGAAACATTCCGCGAGACATTCCAGGTTCTTCAAAAAGTAGGGGTAACATGGAATCATTTAAAATACGTGAAATGTGCCTTATTTGCAATGAAAAATGGACAAAGAAAAAGCAAAAATTAACATTTATACAAACAAGTTTGCAGATTGTATTAGGTACCTACCCATTTGTTTTTATTATTTTAGGGGTTTCGTCAGTCAAAAGATAAACAAAAATAAAACTCGAAAAATTCTGATTTAAATTAAACATTAATTTGCATAAAAATATACCAATGATATATGAAATAAAAAAATTCCAAACTGATCATTTTTTTGGGTTAGGTCGAGAGTGAGGTTGTAAGTAGGCCTGCGACTTTTTTCGATATATCGATATTGATATCGATATATCGATATATCGAATAACGATACCGGAATGTCGATATATCGAAATATCGATATTTCGATATATCGATATTTTTATGTCGATATATCGATATTTAGATATATCGATATTTAGATATATCGATATTTCGATATATCGATATTTAGATATATCGATATTTCGATATATCGATATATCGATATTTCGATATATCGAAATGTCGATATTTCGATATATCGATTTAGCGCGGTGTCGACTGTCGACGTACCGGAAACCGTTGAGCCTACGTCGAGTTTTTCCAAGTAAAGTTTGCAATAGTAAAACCTAAAACATAGTTGCAATGTGAAAGTGACTGAAATTACATTAATTTTATGCCGCATGTAGGATACAATTTCAATCCTTTAACTGTGCCCTAACTTGAAGAATATACTTGAAGAATAGCTGAATAATTCTTTAGATTAGAAGCGTTGTTTTGAAACTAAATTCAAGAGGTATAACCTCCAGTATCAGTATCAGTTCATTGTGTCTCTATGTACTATTAACAGCAAAAGTGGTCTTCCACTTTACGGTTCAATTCCGCTTAAAATGCCATAACCAATTACGTTCTGAGGTAAAAAAACCTTAGCAACTGTCCGCCAATTAAAGTTTTGAAGGCGGATCTAAACAATTTTATTTGAATGACAACAAATGTGTTAGCCTTGCACTAGTAAACAAAGGGCATTCATCAAAGTATCGAGATCGGATAACGAAAAATCACATCGTCTATGGGGAGCGGGGCTGACGAAAACATAACAACGTCCGGCACAAACGATTCACATCGCAAACTGGAACTAACACCACTTTTGCTGATAATAGTACATACGAATAGCGAACAAGGTTTGCTTAGAATAAATAGATCAGATCAAACATTATTTTGCTGTAAATGTACAGGACAGCCACCTGGTATGGTACTCGAACTTGCCCGAACATTGTTGGAACTATCCAGTATCATTAGAATCTCATAAATAATTAATGAAGTCGGTATATAAGTATGTTTCGTTCTTAGTATATAGAGCTGTACCGCACTGACGAGTCCTAAAAAGGACGAAACCAGTTGTCTTTGGTTACCCTGGTCATTCAGAACGAAACAATGTTTGGTCTTATTTTTGGTTATATGACTACAATAAAAAATCGTACTTAGCCATTTTTCAAACTAAGGGGCCTCCTTTCAAGTATAGCTGGCGGGGTGGGGAGGCCCCAAATTCTAATCACGCCACTGAATTCAATATTGTTTGTGACCTGGAGTTTTCGCTTTGTCTTATTATCCTTCAACATGCAGCCAAGCCTTCAGGTGACAATAAATTACTCCCACCCTAAAATTTGTCTTATTTTGGAGAAGAATTAATGGACTACTTACATCAAAATGGAAAGTGTGACAATTACAGGCAGGAATAAGACGTTTCATAATGAGCACGGAATATTTCTTTCTGATTGATAGAGGCAGTGGCGGACATATTGGGTCTCCCTACTGGGTAGGGGTAAATACATATTCTAAAACAGAAATGAATAGCTGAATAGCTTCTTCCATAATGCATGCGGTCGTGTGGGAACCTAGAAACTCTGCCTAATTTTTGATATTATTCGTCTTACGTTTAGTAACAAGCACCAACTTTTACGTTGGACAGTTTTCTAAGAAATCAATATAAGAGTTTTCCTCCTGTTGCACACTTTTTTGGACACGCACTGTATAAGTATCTATCAAAATATCGATATTTCGATATGCCGATATGTCGATATAACGATATGTCGATATTTCGATATATCGATATATCGATATTTCGATATATCGATATTTCGATATATCGATATTTCGATATATCGATATTTCGATATATCGATATATCGATATATCGAAATATATCGATATTTCGATATATCGATATATATCGATATCTTTTTGATATCGATATTCGATATCAAATTTTCAATATCGCGCAGGCCTAGTTGTAAGTGCCTACCTCCGAATAAAAAAAACACTGAGGTACCTACAGTCTACACTTTTGTTTGCTGACTTATATTTGAATAAAATACACTTAAAATATAAAAATAGGATAGCGTACAATAAAAAATTATAGAAACTTTTAAGAATATGTACTACAATATCTTAATCTCTTGAGGGGACAGGAAAAAGTATTTATGTAACATAACATAACATTTAACATGTATAAATAATTAAAGCGGCCAAAAAGAGGGGCCATATTGGAATAGTTGCAAAATTCACCGGTTATGACGATTTGTTTGCGCATGATGCGAAATATCATAGGTCGTGTTATAGCCATTATATTTCGAAATATGTATACCATACAAGCATTTTTAAATAAATTGAAAATTAACAAAAAATCAGCCCATGTCCCGACTTTTTCATCAAACTGATAAAATAGAATCAACGAGAGAATCAGATTCAAGTTCTTCCTTTGTATCTGAAACTGCTAATAATGACGTATGTAAGGAAGAAGTTTATCAAAATGAATATGAAATTTTGCATCAAGCAGCTGGAATTTTTTAAAAACACACAATTTCAGTTCTCCACGACAAAATTTTGCTGTTACTCAACTCCTCATGATATTAATCAAAATGAGTTTACAAAGCAAGTACCAAATATGTTGCTACAATTTATATTTCGTCTTATCGACGATGATAGTTATAACGTTAGAAAAAAATATAAATCCAAAAGCTGTTATTCCTTGCAATCTTATTATGGCGTTGTTCGTCAAGTTATATGAAAAAAAAACTTTTTAAATTTGGATTAGGCTTATATGTACACCATTTGCTACGAAGTAGACAACTTTTTGATTTCCTATCTGAAATTGGTATTAGCTGTACTTATAACGATATTAGACAATTATTAACAACCAACATTGAAAAACAAAGAATTAGTAATGACAATATTTATGTACCTCCAGGTAAAAGTTGTTGGTAATACAATCAAAAATTACACACACGCGAATATACATAGATAATTTTGATTTAAATGAGGACACAATCCACGGAAAAAATACTACTCATTGCGTGGGTATGGTGGTATTTCAGCAACGTTTAGAAAACATTACATTTATAGGTGAAAATATACATAGAAAAGGTCCTTATTCATTAAGCTTAGAAGATCTTGATTTTCCCTTTCGACACATATTGCCCTTTTTTAGTCCTCCAAAACGACCAGAGCCTTTACCCTTTAAGTCCTTTGAGTGTAACAAAAAAACGATGGAATATTTACAAAAATAAACTTGACATGGAAACTCTTTCAATATTTTAAAGGCACTAGTCCATTTTTAACTTGGTCAGGCTTTAATAATTTGTATCTGAGATGCCCAAGCATTGCAGATCAATAACCGAAAATACTGAAAATAGGCAATAAACATAGCAAAATTAAAGGTGCCGAACCATTACAAACTATTATTGCACCGTGCCCGCCAAACTTAGATATTATCCTCCAAACTAAAAATATCATATAAAAACTATTGAAAATATCCAGAGATTTTTTTTTCTAAAAACTTTTTTGGTCTTTTGGCTATATTTCCTGCGCATCATGTTATATAAAAATTTCCAAAACAAAAAAGTTTCTCGATTAGTGAAAATTTACCTGCAAAGTTTCTGAACGTCCAAGATCATCGGCGTTCTTATCATTTATTTAAAAAACAATACCATTATTATTATACATCTAAAGAAGCGCATAGGAGCGTGCTTTGAAACAAAAAAAAAGATTACATCGATAGCTCAATTCGTTTTTGAGATATGCCAGTAGATATGCAAAAAAGCATGACTTTTAAAAAAGTAAAAATTTTGTCATCATCATAAGGTTCTCAGTCCGAAGACTGGTTGGACGCGTACCTCCATTCTTTTCTATCCTGAGCTAACCTACGCATTTCCCTAAAAGTAGAACATCCTACATCCCTAACTATTTGAGAGCAGTAGTCTAATCTAGGCCTACCCCTACCTCTTTTCATTCCTATCTCTGACTCTAGTATGTCGCGAACTATTCCTTCGTGTCTCAGAAGGTGTCCTACCATCCTATCTCTCCTACTAAATTTTGTAGTTTTTTAAAAATAAAAAATGTGGTGACCGCTAAAAAATGTCGTATTTTGAGTTTCTATGTGTATAATGCTGTTGTCGACAATACCCACTGGGTCTGATCTTGTTCTAAGCTCATCAAAAAAAACGACACAATTTTACCCATTATTTACTCCGCTAATAATTCAAACACAAACCTCTTTCAAACGAACTTGATCTTGAAGATAGAAGGCTATGTAGAACAGCGACAAGAAGGAGTTGACAAATTGGAACTGTAAGAAAATAAAATAACCAGGTTATTACTTCTGTTACTAAGTAGAACTTTTATAAAATTAAGGTAAATGAAAGTATAAAACTCGGTATGAAACCCACACCGATAAAACATCATACGAAAATTTCTGAATCTTATTAAAAGCTGAAGACACAGTGTAAAACATCTATTTTAACGTTTTCAGTTGAGTAACCTAATTAACATTAGGACTGGGTTGTAGAATCGAAATATCGATACACACATCCGTATCGAAGAACCGATACATGCGTATAAAAGTCCAAACATATACACCTGCTGACCAAATAGATTATGAAATGAAAATATATTTTAAGAACAATTATGTAGATTTGCGGGAAAATCCATTGGACTGGTGGAAACTGAATAACAGTTGGCCACTCTTTCAAAATTTGCAAGAAAATTGTACTTATCTACACTAAGCACAAGTATATGCCATCGGAGCGTCTGTTCACTGGAGAGAGATCGATTGCAGAAGACAGACGATCGTTAAGTAATATCCAGCAAAACTGAACAATAATAATTAATATTGATCTTAATGAATGAGTCAAATTTTGTAGGTTTGGTATTTTTATTAATATTTTCTTGTTGTTTTTGGAGTTAGGTATCCTTATTGTTTGCACGTTACTACTAAGGTGTTCGCTTTGGAGTTACTGCATTGACGTTCATGTTTATAACTCATATTAATTTTATCTTGTATTCAGTTAATACCTTACACCTACATATTTTATTTTGTTCATTTTGCAGTTATTTTATTGTGTTTATCCTCAAGTTCTTACATATTGTAAGTGCCTTATCATTTTTTCATTTATTAAAGAAAGCAGTTTTAGATTTTTCATTATTACAGTACGTTAACATTTTCACACTGACCCAACATTCCAATGTCCGTATTATGTCAATTCCTATTAGAAATTCGTTATGTAACTACTGAAAATCAATGTCCGACAAGCACCAATTTGCGATACGTTTGAAAATTAATGGGAACTTACCGCACGGCATACTCTAACTTTATTATGCACGAAAATCTATCGATATTTAAAATCTGCACGCATAAAACATGTCGAAACGATACCAGTTACCAGTATCGGATCGGATCCTGCGACTTTTATCGTCTTTTGTAGTTGTATCATTAGACTTGCGGTCTGCAGTAACTCCCTAATAAAGTTGATTAAACACCAAAACTTAACAAGACTTACAGTAATGTGGAAGATCTTAAACACATAACGCAAGAAAAGCCAAACCCATCAAGTAAGAACACGAAAAACGTTCAAATGAAAGCGTGGACACAGAACTTATAATCCACTAACATCATACAGGTGGTAAATTAATATAACTTCACAATAATTCTACTGTAAACTAGTCTATCACAATAATGCATTAAACACAATATTATGTCAAACAATTAAACTAACACAGTGTATAAATAAAAATGTTTGACAAAGTAGGTCAGGGCTAGCAAAATTTCTTATAAAGGTTTATGATGAAAATGAATATGTAATACAATAATATTATGATGTTATGAATCAACTATCTATCAGGAATTCAGGATAGGAAAGTTGTATATGTAAGGGAAAACTCGAGAGGTCAGTGACCTCTGAGTGAATAAGTACACTGCCGGACAAAAAAAACGGGACACATGGTTTTATTTTTATTTTGAGGCTCTACAACATTTTTACGTTACTTAACTTACGCAAATAATTAACGATTGCCCTACTAGTGGGGAAAAAGAAACTTTTAGCTGAATATTGCACCTTTTGTAAGCCTAAACAGCCAAATCAGCATTTTAGCTCTTCATGCATCTTTATTGAAACATCAAAATCTTTTAACTTATTGGGCTGCTCTGTATTTTCTATTGTTTTTTTGGTGACACTTCATTTGTAAACATCAACTTTTAACATTTTCCATACGATGCATCCCAAAATTTGTTTACAAATTGTTGCTTTAAGCCACGATGGCCGAAGTGTGCAGTATATTGCTCAAGTGCTGAATATACCCCGTAACACATGGCAAAATGCACTCTTGCGATTTTGTGAAACTCATGGGTTTGCAAGGAAGGTCGGATCTGGTCGTCCACGGACTACGAACCATCAAGATGACCGTTTTCTCCAAGTTGCTGCGCTGCGCGATCGAGCATTGCCATCACCTATTCTTGCTGGACGGTTAAACAATGTTCGAGGAATGGCAGTTTCAGCCAGAACAGTTCGAAGAAGGCTAAACGAATATGGTTTGACTTCAAGAAAGCCAGCTACGGGTCCCCTGTTGACCGTAGAACATTGCACAGCACGACTTGTGTTTTCACTGCAATACGTAAATTGGGGAGAACATCAATGGAGGAACGTGCTCTTCTCGGACGGGTCACCAGATGGGCGTGAAAAGGTGCGTCGAAGGTGCGTCGAAGACCAGGGAAGCAGTACAGTCAATTTTGCTTATCTCCCAGGGTTAGTTTCAATGGTGTGGGCCAGAATATCTCTGGGTGCTCACACAGAATTGGTTTTCAATGAGAATGGAACAATGACCATACATTGTTGAGTGCCTGGAACCCCATGTCACATCATATATGCCATTTATAGAGGACAATTTTGTGTTTATGGATGACAACGCCCGCCCACACACAGCAAGAATTGCTACAGAGTACCGTGAAGAGGTTGGTATTGGACGTCTCCCATGGTCAACCAATAGTCCAGACCTGAATCCCACTGAACATCTGTGGGATCAGCTTGGGAAAAGGATTAGACGTCGCCAATCCCTACCAGAAACATTAAATGGCTTAAGGATGACGCTTCAAGAAGAATGGGAGCAAATACCCCAAGAAGCTATTGATAGCCTCATTCAGAGAATGCCACAACGTTTAAGGGAAGTAATAAGAGTTCGTGGCGGTAACACCCATTATTAATTTGGTTCTACTAGTGTGCTTTTCCTGTTAGTAATTTTTTTTTTGTGTTTGTAAGTTCTTAAATAACAGTTGATCTCTAAAAAATACTTTTGTTAGTTTTTGTCGAAGAATCATTTTGTTTCATGTTTCTTATTTTTTGTTAAGGTGAAAAGAATATAGTCAAATATAATTTCAAACTAAAATAGTAATTCTGAGAGTGTCCCATTTTTTTGTCCGGCAGTGTATTATAAACAGAAAACCAAGATAATCAGCCTGAATAGGGACAGGATGGAAACAGTAGGATTGACCAGGAGACACGACCCAAAGCAGAAGGGAAGCCTACAGTATGTGGGGGTAGTATTAGTATCATAGAGACCAAAAAGAAGAAAAGGCACCCCTAATCGAGGATAAATGGAATATTATTATCTGCGATGACCTGCAGAGAATTCCTGAGAAGATAAAGTAAGTACAGTGGAAGTCATTTATAGCGACGTCGCTTATAAAGACAAGTTGGTTATAACGACCAAACCCTAGAGAATTGGTTGGATTTCTATATCCGGCAACGCTTCCGTAGTCGTGTATAACGCCGTCGGCTATAACGACGAAGTCGCTTATAACGCCCTGCTGAGCTATGAGCCGGGCCGGATTTAACGACGTACGGACGAGAAAAGTCACTCTGCCGCGTTTATCGAATGTTCCAATTGGTCCGTTTGTAACGAACTGTAATTCCCGATATAGAAATGCAACAATAACTATATTCTTTGTGCGCGACTAATGCTTTGTGAACTATACAAATAAAAACACGACTGGTACATGCACAGTTTAGTAAATTGTTATGAAAAAATTAGCTAACATTTTACAATTTTATATCATGGCAACACCAGTCTTATAAAAAACTATTTTCTACAATCGAATAAACAAACAAAAATTACCGATTAAAAAATTTTTTTTCGCTTATGTACCTAAACCTAACCTACGTATGTTTTTATGTGCCTACTGCTACGGGCGACCGTCATCAAAAAATTTCTTCGAACACGGTCGGGTGTGGGCATTTCAGAATGTAAACACCTTAGATGAGGGAAGGGTACCTATGGATACGTAACGCCCGACCTTTGCCATGCACGTGAGTGTTACCAAAATTTGAGTATGTTTGGTGCCAAACAAAGTGATGAAACCAAGTTACTGTTTAGAATTCATGTAATTTAACTAAAAATAACGAAAGCAGCGTTTGAAATAGTGCAATTAGTCATATCATTTTAAGAATTTTCGGCGTAATGAGACTAAGAAGTTTAGGTTACGCCCCTTTTTTTGGTGCCGAATGGTAACACAAACATCTGCTTTGTTATTCCTCCTCTTCTTCCCTCCTCTAAGGTAAACACACTGCATTTTTGAAACAGACCATTTACTTGTCCTTGTAGTTTGAGTGATGTTTAAATTGTTGCTGCATTTGTTTTGGAGGGATGTTGTTTTGTTTTATGCGTCGCCTATGAGTTTTGTTGCGGTGGCTCATTGTATTTTGTTCAGCTGCCAACTCTCTCTTTTTTTATGTACCTATACATACATTTCTTTTTGTATTTTGTCTGTACGCTATTGCAATTCGACAATAAACGTTTACTTACTTACTTACTTACTTACTATAAATCTGTAAGTAAATAACTTTAATGTAATAAAATGCATAGTCAAAGTTATGTAGTTTGTCTTGGTACTAAAAAAAATCGGATGCATATAAAGACCTTTTATAACAACGGCATTTGCCGGTCCCTTGGTCGTCGTTATAAGCGACTTGCACTGTATATGCAAATATTTTTCAAATTATTCGTATTAGTACGCCTATTCATGGTGTTGTGGTATCGATGAACAACATTTCTAGGAAAAAGCACTTACGCAGTTTCTCCTCTTTAATTAAGATCTAAACTTCATCGAAGTTGACTGTATGATTTGATTCAATGCAATGTTGGGCCAGAGAACAGTTACCAAGAGATCTCCTAACATCACTCCTATGGGAGGCCAGACGATCACTCTTATACAAACCTGGGGACAGTCAGAACATTCGACCTTATACACCACATTAGAATTGCGAAGCAGAGGAATGCAATACTTAGGATTGCTGAAAAGTTTTGCTATCTTGAAGTTATATGAATACATGATTCTCGGTGGGCCTCGTTTGTAAAAAACAGAGTGTATATGATGAGATAACTCTTTTATATAAGGAATGGTGAAATAAATTTCACCAGGAAGACGTTCACGAAGTTCCCAATCAGAAGGGAAGTAATAAAAAGTAAGGTGTTGAGTAAACTTCTCGGATAGGCATTTGTCACGAAGACATCCGTGAGTCGATTCAATCCAGATTGGAGGAAAGTAGGGTAAGAGATTCTCTGAGCTCTATTCTTCATACCCAAGACCAAATTAATTTTAATGGAGTGTTTATGGTGGATTTCGTGATGAATCATTTAAATTCCGTTCATAATAAAATACAATTTACTGTTGTGAATTTATCTATCCGCATAAATCACGCGGGAGCTGGGCTGAAGCTTACCTGAGGTAAATAGGTCCAGGAGAATGGAGAATTCTTCAGCTGGTGGCCGTGATGGGCGCGTGATACCAATAATAAGCAACCACGACGAAGTGCAGGTGCACGGAGTAACGACTTAAAGCCAATTCACTGGTTTTTTATTTAACCACAAAACTTCATTTTAATTTTCAACATTTCACTACCAGCTCTGGAGACCAACTCATCTTAGATTTTTTACGCGTGCCCAACCGTCTTTCTTCAAAGAAGGGGGGATGGGAGCAGGGAGGATAGAACTCCATGCCCAGATTAATGTGCACAAATTTTAAATTGAACAAAACACATTTAAATAAACGAAACTTTGTTGCAATGCCCACATTCAATTTTAATATTATTAAAGCAAAAAATTTAAGCAATTAAACAACTGTTGAACAAGAAACATATATTCCACTGTTCCTTTTTTGAACACTCTTGTACACATGACAACATGATCAGGTCCGAGTGGTATAGAAAGCCCTCCAGTTCGGATAGGTTCCTTAATTTTGCTTCCCACCATAAGCACTCCATTAAAACCAATTTGGTATTGGGTGTGAAAAATAGAGTTCAGAGGATCTCTCACCCTATTTTCCACCAATCTGGATTGAATCGACTCAGGGATTTCTACGTGACAAATGCCTATCCGAGAAGATTACTCAACACCTTACCTTTTAGTACTTCCCCTTCTGATCGGGAACCTCGTGAACGTCTTCTTGGTGAAATTTATATCACCATAGTAGGTAATACGACTACCTGGACAGCCGACTTCCCATAACAAACCATGTTAAAGTTCGCCAACGGGTGAATTCCACCACATTGGAAATTGTGACATGCATATGAAGGGTCATACAGCTGAATGAGCACATTTCAAGGTCATTGAAATTCGGGGGTTATTGAACAGAGGTTAAATGTCATTTCAGACCGACGCATAGCTTTATGCAGGGATTTTGGAAATTGACGTTCATAGGAAGAGGCATATAGCTGTATGAGTTGATTTTAGGATTTATTTAAATTCGGGGGTCAGAAGTTATGCCCGATCGGCATATAGCTTTATGCAGAAATGATAGAATATGCAGAAAATCGGTATACAGGCAGTCGCAAGCACACTTGAACAGTTATTGACTTAAATATACTTAGAGAAAATTCCTCAGGAAGCAGCTACCGGGGATCGAACCCGATCTATCTATCCTGTACAGAAGAGCGCAGCGCTAGCCAGTGCGCAACCGAGGTTATTTGATGTAGACATTTTGAATGATTATGTGTAGGTGCCGATATTCGGCTGCACAGTTTTAAGCATCTTGCAGGGGCATAGGAGAAGAAAAATGAAGGAATCGCTGCAGTTTTATGCAGAGCTTTGTCGTCTTCGTGGCTGGACCAGGTGATCGTCTCACATAACCTCAAAAAATTAATGCACACAAATACTCGCAACAGAGTTGCCTTAATACCGAATGGGTTCAAAATAGTATCGACTAGTAAAAGGTGTAAGATGCTGATTGTAATTCTTTCGTAAAAGTTTTGAAGTGGTAAAGATGAGTTATACAGACAAACCTGATGACGTCACCCGATAGGTACAGACTGGTCTGAAAACGGCATCTTCGAATAAATGGAGAGCACACAATTATGATATTTCATGGCGAGCTGATTTACCAGGCGGATTCAATCAGTAGCTGTTGGGGGAAAATTTACAAAAGAGAACCTGATTTCAGTGGCTGGATCTCTCTCTTTTGAAAAGCGCTTAATCTCGGTTTGCGTGTACTTACTTATATTAATAGGCGATGGGTCATTTACGTGGTAAAGATGAGTCATACAGACAAACCTGATGATGTCACAGTTAAAAATATGGCTACATCTTCTTAATAACAGGTGTATAATACAGCTGCATTTCTAGCGACGGCGATAAATGAATTGAGTCACACCGGATGTGTGTCTCAATGCGTTTTTATTTTCATTAGTCCTTGTACTGATAAAATAATAAATTTGTTGTGTGTATCTCCGATTATTGAATATCGGTACATACGGTATACGCAGTCGCACGCACACTGACAGTTATTGACTTAAATATAGAGACAATTCCTCAGGAAACAGCTGCCTGGGGATTGACCCCGATCGGCATACAGCTGTATGAGCTCATGTCAAGGTTACTTAAAATTCGGGGTCAGAGCGGGAATGGTTAATTTTTAATTTTCTGCAATCATAACTATTCGCAAGAAATCAGGCGGCCATTTTGTTGAAATTATTATGAAGACGTGCAATTAGGTAATAACAGCACGAACGCTCCCACGCAACACACATAGGTAATCTGTTATACCTGAAGATCCACACATCTACACACTAAGAATAAGTGGGTGTCGTCTTCGAAGTTGTACCTGGTGTTTGTCTTCATGGCTGTACCTGTGGACGTCTTACATAACTTCAAAAAATGAATGCACACAAATATGCAGAGATGATTGAATATCGGTATATACGCAGTCGCACGCACACTTGGACAGTTATTGACTTAAATATAGAGAAAATTCCTCAGGGAGCAGTTGCAGGAGATCTAACCCGATCGGCATATAGCTGTATGAGCTCATGGTCAAGGTTACTTAAAATTCGGGGGTTAGAGGTCATTGAACTGTTATGCAGATATTTGGAAAGCGACGTTCAAAGCAAACCATCATTGTTAATTTTAAATTTCCGACAATAATAATTACTCGCAAGTACTTACAGCAGAAATCAGGCGGCCATCTTGTTTTGTTGTTGTTGCTTGTAGTGATCGAAAGAAGTGTTTGAACGCATGAGGACTCACAAGGTGTCAACTTCCTCGGTACTGCCAAAATTATGACGAAAGCACAACAAACGCGCCCATGCAGCGCACACATAATATGTTATACTTTTGAAGATCCTCATCTACACAGTAAAAAAATAAAATACCTATCTGACAACCATCTTTAAATTTAGAGCTTGTGTCGAAATAATTATGCAGTGTAGTTTTGATAAGAAATTGTAACCGGAGACTATTCGTAGGTAAGCTTGTTAATGGATAAATACAGCAGTTTAAAAATAGAACATTATACAGGGCGAGTCGGGGTTAAACAGCCATACGTAAACCATGCATAGGAAATTTGACTTTTAGAAAAAAAGTTCATATAAATGTGTACTCGAAAATGCTTTCTAAGAGCGCTACAGCGTTTAGTAGGTTTTGACAAAATTAGTAGGCTTTGACAAAAATTGAGGATTTGTTTGTGTCGAAGTTTGACAGTTTTTGACATGTCAGTTTATTAAGTGAGTAATTTTAGTGCATTGTAGGTGCGTTTATGCGTAGATTGCGGAATAATGCCAAAAATTTACAATAAAGCTGAATTCCCGGATATTGTGTTTGTCTATGGGTACTGTGACGGTAATGCGCACGCTGCAGTAGCTGAGTACGCCCGCATTTCCTCTAAGGAGATTGCCCCACAGGGCCACAGGTCAGTATTTTCCAGTATGTTTCAACGTCTAAGAGAAACAGGATCAACTTCATTGCAATCGCGAACAGACGGTATTTTCGCACCCTTTCAAAATATTAGAACAGAAAATATCTTACAGCACTTTGATGAAATCCCTTCCAGTAGCACGCGGAGATATTCTTTACAATTAGGATATTCGCAGAGCATTGTGAACAAGACTCTGAAAGCAGATGCTCGTCACGCATATCATTTGCAGAAAGTCCAGCATTTGCTGCCTGAAGACTTGCCACGAAGAAGAGAATTTTCAATGTGGTTCTTGGGGCAAATAAAAAATGATACTTCTTACTTTTGGAGGGTGATTTGGACTGACGAGGCAACTTTTACTCGTGCTGGTATTTTTAATCAGCATAATGCTCATATTTGGGGACACGAAAATCCTCGTGCTATAAAAATCAGCAAGTTTCAGCATCAATTCTCGTGCAACGTTTGGATGGGATTATGCGATGACTCACTCATTGGCCCGTATTTTCTGCCTCCACGGCTTAATGGTCCGGCTTTACTTCTTTTCTTGGAAAATGATTTTGAAGCAGTCTTAGATGACATGCCTCTAGTTAATAGAGCAAACAGATGGTTCCAGTTAGATGGATGTCCCGCTCATTACACTCTACCAGTCCGACGATGGCTGCATGACAATATTCCGGAAAGATGGATTGGTCGTGGTCAAGACTGCCCCCGTCCTCGGCTTGCGCTCTCCCCGGATTTGACCCCCTTAGATTTTTTTGTATGGGGTACAATGAAGAGCAAGGTTTATTCTAAGC
This sequence comes from Xestobium rufovillosum, assembly GCA_963966045.1. NCBI lineage: Eukaryota > Metazoa > Arthropoda > Insecta > Coleoptera > Ptinidae > Xestobium > Xestobium rufovillosum. The sequence goes on from OZ014495.1 coordinate 37,488,154, forward strand.
TTGTTAACGATGAAGCTACTCTCCGAGAAAGGATTGTTGAAGCAGCCCAAGAAATCACACCAGCAGAGTGCCGCGCAGCTGCACAATCTGTCGTCCGTAGATGCGAAGTTTGCATTGAAAATGATGGTGGCCATTTTGAGCCATTTTTATAAATTTTTGAAAATTAACTGCTGTTTGACGATGCATTTTCTTCTCTTTCTTTGTCTATTTGTTTCTAATAAAGTTGTTATATCGAAGCGTTTTTTATAAATCTTTTTTTTTATTTTTGTCTACTAAACGCTGTAGCGCTCTTAGAAAGCATTTTCGAGTACACATTTATAAATTAAAAAATTAAATTTCCTATGCATGGTTTACGTATGGCCGTTTAACCCCGACTCACCCTGTATAGGAGGTGTTGGTCTATGAGAAGTGCTAAATAAATTAGATGTAACACATTTAATATTAATTTATTTTTGTCAGTAAACACGTGTACGAAGGGTCCGATAAATCTTGAAGAAACGGATTGGGGAAATGCCAACTTACATACGTTAAACTGGTTATAATGTTATAACTAGCTATTAAAATTATTTATTACCTAATTAAATAGCCTAATTTATTAATGCCATGATTTTTGCAACATGGCTTGCTTCGACATACAATTTTTAAATCACTGTTTATGTATTTATGCGTTTTTTTCACAAAACTGAGTGTCCAAATCTAAAAATTAAAGTTACAAAAAAATGCAATATGAATCGATGTATTTATTTATGGCAAATTAATACACATATCGAATAAGATAAAAGAAATATGTAAGACATTGTCGATTGCTGCACCCTCTGTGGACTAGTTTAGACAATATTAATATAAAATATGCGCCATCAATACAAAAGTGCCTGTACCAAGTATGAAAGTTGTGGGTCAACGCATTTTGGATTTATTAATAAAAATGTTACCTTCTTCCCCTAACTTTTAAGAAGCTGTAACTCTGCAGAGGTGCGACTTTTAGATAAAGGTAAGTTTTGGTTCAATCGATTTATTTTGATCTCCAGATTCACTGGTAGCATCTATGCTACTTCATTCATTCATGAACACCCTGTATAAGTACAACATTTACAATTAATGCCGTCTTTGCACATATAAGCGATATGAATTTCCGACTAACATATCTAACGGATGCATCTGTTTGTCTGTTCAGTTCAGTTGTGCATATATAGTTAGCTGTTATTTTAGAAAATTGGATGCTTATTGATTGTGAAGAGTTGTGTGCTTATATAGGAATTAACTCTACACTCAAAGATAAGAGAGGAGAGGAAACCTGGCAATCAGCTCACCAGTGTCGCGCCCTACATTAGGTACTTACTGGGTACGAATTTTCAAATATTACTCTTAATTTATTGCTTTTACTTAAGTGATAATTTCTATCATACTTTGAATTTTCTCATGCTTTTAGTTTCCTCTGCCCTGCATATTTCCGTTAGCTTGCTAATAATAATTCTTCATCTACCTGTCAACTGCGTAAGAGGCTGTTGTCATTTATGCTGACTTTATAACAATTCCTACAGGTCTCTCTCTGCACGTACCTAAGCATAAATATCTTTCATAATAATTATTATGTCGAATTTGAAAAAAATATTACATCTATATCAATTAAGCATAAGTGATTGCTGTTGTCTTTACTTGATAATAGCTTTGGTTCTCCGTTAGACGTGAAAGGGAGTGACATCACATATCAAAGTAGAACATCCTGCATCCCCAATTGGACAAAACACTTCCAATACATCATCACGTTTAAGACGTGGAAGAACATCATCCTCGCTCAGCTGATTCTTGGTTGTGGAATTATAAGGTGTTTTCAGGTGAGAGTAAATACAAACGTTTAACTTTCGTTATTTGAACTGTAGATCAAATACTTCATAAGTCTTCAATTTCGAACAAGGGATAGACTTGCATCACTCGATACAGTTAAAGGTATATACCATCAAACATCTAAATTAGAAGAGCTGATGCACGTTTATGAGATTAACAAATGTGGTAACTTTAAGAGGTTAGATATTTATTGCAAATTTTGTAGTGGTGACGACTGTGAAGAATGTACTATCACATCACATGGGCTACTTCTTGAGGAAAGATTTTTTTCATAGATAACTAAACACTGCCTTTTACCGTTAATGCTTTGAGTTCGTTATATATACGTGGTACGATCTGAAAATTGTAAATATTTTAGTGTTTTTCTTACAGTCTAAAACACATCATTTATTTTTACTAATATTTAATTGTTTGTTTCCTCAGTATACCTCTCAATCAAGAGAATTGTTACTCCGCAACAGACAACAACTAAGAGTGGGTGTGTGTGAGAGAGGGAGAGGGAGAGAGAGAGCAGATGCTGCCCATTTCGAATAGGAAAATCTGTAAGATGTCTATAACAGTATGTGATGTCGTCATAGATCTTCAAAACAGCTGCAGATTCTAAGATCGCGTGACATTTTTTAGGTATTTTTACAAAAAAATTTGTACTGCTCTGTACCAATATGTTTTCTTATGAAACTGTTTATCGGTATGTAGTTGGTAATTGTATGATGTACGAGGGGTGTTAATTTAGCAATACTCCAAACGTAAAAGGTTTCAGAGATGTCATAAGCTTTATACATAATATATTTCATGTAAGGAAATGCTTACAATTAATTCCTTTGTGGTATTGAGAAGATAGAGGAAATCTCAGATTTCTGCTATTTAGGAAGTCAAATAACTCGCGATGTTAGGAGCTCCATACATAAAACAAAGACTAATACAGGGCCGAATTGCATTTAATAAAAAGAAACTATTATGCTCGGGAATGATAAATGTAGAAATGCGGAAGAGGCTCTTAAAAACGTATTTATGGAGTACGAAAATGTACGGGGTGCCAAATTTGGAAAATAATGAAAAAGTTTCTCGATTGTTACTTTTTGCACTGCAATTTAAATTACATGCGCATGTAAATATTTTTTCTAACTGTCGGTTTCAAATTTCTTCTCGTTTTTGACACCATCTTCATCGGAAACGGTAGCTTTATATGTGGCTAAAATTTCAGTTTCTTAAGCGGATAGTTCTGGATATATTAGATGATAAACTTTCAAGACGGAGAAATTACACAGGTTCATGTTTCGCTGCACTTCTACGATTATATTATAACCTACTGAGGACAGTTACACGCATATTTATATGTAAGTATAAACACCTTTAATTAAACATTTACCACAAAAGAAAAGTAATTTGTTACTGAAATGTGATAAAATTCAGCGAAAATGTTAGAAAATCGTGCATATTCTTATGCATCTACGTGGCAAAATCCGCCTAGTCGTGATGACTCATATCCCGTTTAAAGCACGCAGTTGCGGGCCTGTAGTAACGAAGGTCTCGCCTGGGGATACTGTTATGGACAAGTGGTCTTTATTTTCAACTTAATTAGTGCGTTTTGGCTAGTCCTAACAATTTTAATTTTACTGGGGTAAGTACTTTGGAAATATTCACCACAGAGGCGAAACGAAACATTTTGACGGTTAAACGGTCAATCTTTCCCCATAGAATTGATGTGCCTGATCTGCCAGCTATTAACAACTATGTGATCTGATTATTTCAATGCCCCCTCGTACACATATAATAATATCTCTACTCACTCCAAACTAACCCTAAGGTTAGCCCCAGAAGCTAGTGCTAGCTTGTGCGGGACGGAGGAGGCGGCATATTAAGGTGCCCATTCACACACAGTCGGCCTGCAGTTCCAGGACTGTACGATCTCAACTGACGATCTCATCTGTTGCGCGCCATACACAATTCAGTTTTATAAAACGATGCGCTCGTCAGTCCTTGGACTGACAGTTTTTGGACTGCCGGCGATCGAAATTTAACCATACATGTTCAGTTAAGTCTGTGACAAGGTGGTGAAAGCAAGATGTTAAGAGCTAAAAAACAAAAATTTGCAGCGCTACTTGTAATTCTTTTATTACAAGAACCTGTATCGAAGGCTAGAAAATGTTTTTGGGTGAAGAACTGGCTATTAGAACGGGACACATTGTCTCATATGACACTGGTGCGAAAATTAAGAGAAAGTGCAAAAGATGACTTAAAAAATTATCTTAGAATGGACGATATGTGTTTTTATAAACTTTTTGATTTAGTTAAACCATACATATCCAAGAAAAATACAGTTATGAGGAACGCTATTTCACCTGAAGAGCGACTGGTTGTAACACTAAGGTATTTAGCAACTGGACGAAGCTTGGAAGATTTGAAGTTTTCAGCAGTTATTTCACCTCAGGCCCTAGGAAAAATAATACCAGAAACTTGCAAATAAGGCATTGAAAAACAACTATTTAAAAGTAAGTAATAAACAAATCAAATTCTAATGTATTTTAAGCAATCAAATTTATTGTAAAGTTCCTATTTCTATTAACAATTACATGAATGGTTGGTGAGCTGCCTGGTTGCTTGTGTATTCGGTCCTAGAGGTTGCAGCATCGGAAGAATGACCTGTTGGTAAACATGGATCAAAGTTATTATAATAATTTCTTGTTTGATCGCAAGTCAAACTGCCAATTGACGAATTTGGTAAACTGAATGGTTGAATATTTCTATTTAACAGAATATCAGTGCTATCATTCAGCATGTTTTTAATTCCATAGAAAAGGATATTATTTATTAAATGTTCAGCATATTCTCTTTGATGGGCATTCATTCGAAGTAATTTATAAGCAACATTGCTGCCAACTACATCGAATTCATCATCATCAGCCGATTTCAGAGTTTTACAAGCCCTTTCAATCAAATCTTCTCTTGATTTTGTCTTTGATATCCTGCTAGTTGTTGATGAACCTCTGCTAGGAGTGCGTGATGGGGTGCGCTCTACTGATGGTCCTTGAGGATTTGCAGGTGCCGGTGAAGAGAGCGAAATGTCGTCATCTGCATTCCGATTTGCAATATTGTTGTCTTCTTCGTCATTATCAGTCTAAAACAGCGAATGAATTTCATTTAAAATTCGAATAAAATGTATTCAAAATTCTATTTCAGTTTCCCGATAACCCTGAAGAATGGCAGAAAATTGCTCGAGATTATGGAAGTAGATGGAATTTCCCGAATTGTGGAGGTGCCATCGATGGAAAGCATATTAAAATAGTGAAACCTGCCAATAGCGGATCGTACTACTTCAACTATAAGGAATATTTTAGTATTGTTTTAATGGCAATGGTAGATGCAAATTACGAATTTGTGTGGGTGGATGTTGGTTGCAATGGGAGAATTTCAGACGGAGGAGTAATTGAGAATACAAAGTTCTATGACAAACTGCTACAAAACAAACTTCATCTACCTTCGAATGAAGATACAGTTAAAAATATGAATTTTACTTTTGTAGCAGATGATGCTTTTGCATTACATAAAAATATTATGAAACCATTCCCGGAAAAAAATCTGACCCAAGAACAACAAATATACAACTATCGCCTTAGTCGAGCCCGTCGTACTGTGGAAAATGCATTTGGCATATTAGCCAACAGATTTAGAGTTTTTCATACAGCCATTCATATGAAGCCGGAAAAAGTTGACCAAATCGTTTTAGCATCGGTTGTTTTACACAATTTTTTGAGACGGAATACCAAGAATTCTTACATCCCCAGAAATTACGTTGATAGTGAAGTCCTAGACACTGGCGACCTTGTTAACGGCGATTGGCGCAATGGAATTCAGCTGGATGGTTTACAAAAAAGTTGTAATCATAATTCATCTAGCGAAGCTAAAGAAAGTCGTGAAATTTATAAGAACTATTTTATATATATATATATATATATATATATATATATATATTTATAACCCATACGTTCTTCCCTCCAAACTAGAAATATTTAGTTCCGAGTTCCCTCATATATAACCAAGTTCCCTCCGATTATGGAGGGAACAACGTTTTGCGTTAAAAATCATTTTAAACGATTGTCCAACCTCCCTCCTAGCAATTGAAGAAAAATTGCCTGGAGGGTACTTTGTATATCTTTGTCTTGAAAATGGGTGGTGTAGTTCAACTTTCTACCGGCGGCGCTGCAATCGTGTTTGTAGATTACAAATTTCGTTCTATGTTCCCTCCACTTTGTTTTAAAAGATTGTAATTTAAATAGTCGATCTAGTTCCCTCTGAAATTTGACAACACCGTTTTATTTTACTTGCCTCTGGCAGTGTAGGATTTATGTTCTATGAGTATAGTACTCTGATGCAACATGCAAATTAAAGTGATCGGATACTTATTAGTTGCGAGTGTTTACACGTAGTGGAAGTTATTCAGCTTCAGATTCGAGATTCGAAATTTTACATAAGTAGCGAATGGAAATTCTTGAAACACGTTACGATTGATCAAAAACTTAATAAGTCTCTAAATATTCATGATTTAACAAATAAATACTTCGCGAACTACCAATATATAACGTTTTATTTAAATATTTTACCGGTTTCAGGATTCACAAAGATCCCATCATCAGAAATGTACGAAAAATTGTAAACAAATTTTTCGTACATTTCTGATGATGGGATCTTTGTGAATCCTGAAACCGGTAAAATATTTAAATAAAACGTTATATATTGGTAGTTCGCGAAGTATTTATTTGTTAAATCATGAACTTCTACCAAAAAGTAAAACAAGAAGATATTAACTCTAAATATTCCTCTAACTAGCGACTAAAGGGGTGAATTCAACTCCCTTAAATCAGGAAATGTTTTGAAATATGGCGATAACCGTGTATAACTCTGAGACTACAAAAATCGTATTAAGAACAGAATATAAAACCCGAATTTCAAGTGACAAGGGGATGAATTATCAATCCCCAATATTCAAAAAAAAGCGTAAATGCCGAGAAGTAACTTGTATCACTGAGATTTTGTAGAAGAATCATAGTAAATAAAACTAGTTTGAGAAAAAAATATGAACCCCAGATTCAGGGGATAAGGAGTTGAATCCAACCCTTGAAATCCAGGAAGAATTCGTAAATGCCAAACCGAAACTTGTATCACTTAGAGGTTTTGCACAAAAATTACAGTAAACAAGACTAACTTGGGAAAAAATATGAACCTGAGATTCAGGGAATAAGGGGTTGTTGAATACAACCCTTGAAATTCGGGATGAATTCGTAAATGCCAAATAGAAACTTGTATCACTTTGAGATTTTGTACAAAAATCCCAATAAATAAGACTAACTTGGGAAAAAGTATGAACTCTTGATTCAGGGGTTAAGGGGTTGTATCCAAACCTTGAAATTCATTAAGAATTCTTACATAAGACTAACTTGGTAAGAAAATATGAACCCGTTATTCAAGGGATAATGGGTTTAATCTAACCCTTGAAATTCGGGAAGAATTCGTAAATGCCAAACAGAAACCTGTACCACTTTGAGATTTTGTACAAAAATCCCAGTATACAGGGTGCCCCACGCCAGCGTATTTCCTCCATAGCCCGACAGGAGTTGTAGATATCGAAAAATGATTCGAATGAAAGATGCAGCTAATCAACATCCTCACATTTTAAAATTACTTTCAAGTATACAGGATGTTCCATTTCTTCTGTACAGCACCTAACTTTGTTTTTTAGATGGAACACCTTGTATCTGACTACATTTTGGGATTGTTTGTTGAGTTCAAGGGTCAATTTCTTCTTAAGGCTTTCTAGGCCGTTGTCCATGGAATAATGGTTTCCGGGCTGGTTGCCACGTCGTCGTTGGTAATCTGTAACACTAAAATTAAAATTAACATTAACACTTGACGTTTCGACTCGCATATCGGAGTCTTCTTCAGAAGCTACTCCTACTCTGAAACTTTCAAGTAACCGGTAGATCCAATCCTCCATCTCTGTCGAAGTCTCTTGAAGATCTCTATAGCCTCCCTGATCCGTCTGGGCCAGAAATTGAGAATCCTTGCTAGCGCCTTAGCATTCTCGAATCGAATCTCGTGTCCTGGCAAAGAGGAGTGTTCCGCAACTGCTGACTTATCCGTCCGTTGGTTCCTGAAGTCCCTCCTGTGCTCGTGTAGCCTCGTGCTGATTTGTCTCTTCATTTCTCCGATGTATTCCTTACCGCAGATACATAGGATGCTGGATACTCCTGGTCCTTGATGCTCCTTCTGCTCTCTTATTGTCCTAGGGAAACTTGCAGCAATCTTTCCAGGCGGATTGTACACTACGTTGATCTTGTGTCTGTTGAGAAGGCGTCCGATTTTGTCCGTGTATCCATCTATGTAAGAAAGGTAGGCCGCCGCAATGTAGGCCTCTCGCCGTTGGTCACTCTTCCCGATAGCACACTCTATGACTCTATGGCTCGTAGAGAATATCCATTCCTCCTTAGGACTGTCTTCAGATGCGCTAGTTCTTCCTCCAAGTGTTCTGGTTCGCTGATTTGGAGGGCACTGTGCACCAAGGTGTTGATGATTCCCTGCTTCTGTGCTTCTGTGCCGGGTGATGATGGGAAGCGGCATTTAAATAGCGATCTGTGTGCGTCAGCTTCCTGTATACTCTGTGTCCCAGGCTTCCATCAGTCTTGGGGTTGACGAGAACGTCCAGGTATGGGAGGGCGCCGTCTTTCTCCATTTCCATCGTGAACTGTATGTTGGGGTGTAGTCCGTTCAAATGGTCCTTGAAATTTCTGAGGGCGTCCGATCCATGGGACCATACGATGAAGGTATCATCCACATATCTGAACCAACACTTCGGCTTGAGAGTCGCTGTGTCCAGGGCCGTGGTCTCGAAGCTTTCCATGTAGATGATGGCTAATGCTGGTGATAGAGGTGATCCCATCGCTGCTCCATCGGCCTGTTCATAGAACTCCCCGTCGAAGGCGAAGAACGTAGATTTCGTGCAGTCGAGCCAAACCCAAGAGGTCTTCCATTCCTCGTTGCCTCAGTCTGGAACGGGTCTCCTCCAAAGCGTCCTCAATGGGTACCTTCGTGAAGAGCGAAGTGACATCGAAGCTCACCAAAATGTCTCCTGGGTCTAGTTGTATCCCTCGTATCTTCTCGATGAAATGTCCAGAGTTCTTGATGTGGTGCTCCGTTTCCCCTACTAGACTCCGAAAAACTCCTGCGATGTACTTGGCTAGAGGGTGAGTCGCTGATCCTCTGGCACTCACAATAGGGCGAGGAGGGTTCCCGGCCTTGTGGATCTTCGGCAGACAGTAAAGCTGAGGCACTCTCGAGTCCGACTGCACTAGATGTTTGTGGATTTCTTCTGGTATAGACGATGTCCTGATGGCGGCGTTTACAGACTGTTCCACTTTCTTCACAGGATTGGATTTGATCCTCCGGTAAATGGGGTCCGCTAGAAGAGCCTTCACTTTATCCTTGTACTCCGTGATATCCATGATTACAGTGGCATTGCCCTTGTCAGCTGGGAGTGTCATCAAATCCTTTTTTTTCCTCAGTTCCTGAATGACTGCTCGTTCCGTCCGGGTCACTTTGTTAATCATACATTGGGTCTAAGTCTTACGGATCCGGCGTTATTTAATGTTAAAAATCGTATTTTTTAATACGATTTTTGTAAAGTCTCAGAGTTATATACGGTTATCGTGATATTTCAAAACATTTCCTGATTTAAGGGGGTTGAATTCACCCCTTTAGCCGCTAGTTAGAGGAATATTTAGGGACTTATTAAGTTTTTGACCAATATTCACGTGTTTCAAGAATTTCCATTCGCTAGTTATTTGGTCCACTGTAAAATTTCGGATCTCGAATCTGAAGCTGAATATCGAGTACAAAAAGCTGAAAAACAATTTATTACTAAAAAACTTTCTTTCCATGTGTTACCACGTAATGTTCCTTCAGAAATTTTTCTGCCCTATTAAACAGATAAACTATCTTTAATACCTCATCCAAAAGACAGAACAATAATAACGTACTACTTACCTACCTCTTTTGCAATACCCAACCTTCCACAAATATTTAATTCAATTACAGCATTAAATAATATAAGGAAACAGTAATAATAACACGTAGCGCCCTCCACAATATGGCAACAGCGCTGGAGGGAAGCACGAGTAATTATTAATGATAAAATATATCAGTTCGGAGGGAACTAACAATGAATAATATCTTGGAAATATATAGACATTTTTTTGGTCCAATTCTTTACCCCTCTCTTGAGCGACGTATAAAGACTCCTCCCCCAAATATGTATATACAAGCTTTTCGTAGTATATGTAATAGAAATACCGGAGGTCGGTCCGCCCGGTGTTTATCATGGAGGGAACAACGAACGAAGTATACATATATATATATATATATATATATAATCTAACCCTTTCCTACCCTAAGGTGTAAAGGTGACACTAAATCAATTACATATGCACAAAATCAGTCCATCCTTTCCTATCTTTTGCTAACTTCCTTGCCGCTTCCCATGTTATACTTTTCTCTTGTAAAATTTCCCCCACCGCATTATCCCACGTCTTCCTCGGTCTTCCTCTCTGTCTTCCGGCGGCAACTCTGGCCTGCCACACTTTCTTCACAGGTCTACTGTCGTTCATTCTGTTCAAATGCCCAAACCATTTTAGTTGTTGTCTCACAATCTTCTCCATTATTGGTTCCACTTCAAGCTCTTCTCTCACCACATTATTTCTCACTCTGTCTCTTCTTGTAATACCCTTCACTCTACGTAGATACTTCATTTCGACCGCCTGCACTTTACTTTTCATGGCTCTCGTCATCACCCAGCTCTCACTCCCGTATGTCAGAATTGGACAGAAGATCGACTTGTATACGTTGAGTTTCGTTTTCACAGATATTTCTCTCTTGCCAATAAATGAACTGTTCAGTGCTTGGTATAACTTTACTGCTGATCCTATTCTTTCATTTATTTCGGCATCTTGCTTCCCATTCCCCTGCAGTTGGACTCCCAAATATTTATATGTCTCCACTTGCTCCAGTTGAGTTCCGTCAATTTCAACCCTAGCTCCGTCACCACCTTTTCCAATTATCATCACTCTCGTCTTTTCCATATTGATGTACATGTTTCTCTTGGCCAATGCATCTTTCCATGTCTTTACATTCAGTTGTAATTCCTTATCATTCCTTGCACACACCACCAGATCATCTGCAAATGCACATTCGGAGATTCCCACTGCCTCCATATTCCTGAATCCCACATGTAATTGTTTCACACTAGACTTACATTCTTTTATTACATCGTCCATAACAATAATAAAAAGCAGTGGACTTAGCACACCTCCTTGTCTTAAACCTTCCCTTGTCACAAACTCCTCCGATTGCTCATTTCTTGTCCTCACATAATTTCTCGTCATTGAGTATATACTTTTGATGTTGTTCCTTAACTTTTTACTCACTCCTCTTTGTTGCAAACTATTCCATATACTGCTCCTTGGTACGCTGTCGAATGCCTTCCTTATATCTAGGAATGCCAGGCATGCATTTTTATCCTGTTTATATCTTTTCTCCACTAATTGCTTTATCGTGAATACGTGATCTTGCGTACTTCTCCCTTTTCTGAACCCACTTTGTGACTCCTCCAACTGTGTCTCTATTATTTTCTTAAGTCTTCTTTCTAAAATTCTTTCGTAGACTTTGAGCACCACACTAAGCATCGTAATGCCTCTGTAGTTGTTACAATCACTTCTATCTCCTTTTTTAAATACCGGCACAACTATCCCTACCTCCCAGTCTTTTGGTATTTCTTCCTCCTTCCAAACTTTATTATATAGTTCTTTCAGGAACTCCAGCCCTTTCTCGCCCAAGTTTATTATCATTTCTGGCGTAATATTGTCATAGCCTGCCGATTTCCCTCTTTTTAACATTTTTACTGCCTCAACTACTTCTTCTAATTTTACTTCCTGTTCATCGTCATTTTGTTCTTCTGTATCAACCTCCTCCCCCTCTCCTTCTTCTCCATGTATAGCATCGCCATTTAACATCTCCTCGAAGTATTCTTTCCAGCGTTTCATCACTTCATTCTTTTCACGTTGTAATACTCCTGCTTTGTTTTTAATTTGTATTGTTGTTGCATTCTTTCCTTTCCTCAGAGTCTTTATCACCTTGTAGAATAATTTCTGATTCCCTCGGCTGTCTTTTTCCATCTTCTCTCCGAACTCTTCCCAGGCTTCCCTTTTCGCACTCGCCACCATTTCTTTAACTCTTATCCTTTGTTTCTTGTAAATTTCATATCTTTCCTGAGTTCTCCTGTTCAGATAGTCCCTCCACATTTGTTTCTTTATTTTAACTTGTTCTTTGATGCTATCATTCCACCATCTTGTCTGCTTTTTGCTCTTGTTTATTTTTATGGTACCGCACACTTCCTTTGCCGTGCCTAACATTATACATTTCAGTGTATTCCATAGTTTTTCCACTGTTATGTTTATTAGTATATCTTCAGTCCGACTTAATTTTTCCTCTATTCTCACTTTATACATTTCAGCTATTTCTTCTTCCCTCAGTTTGTAAGCTCTAACGTTTTCTTTTATTTCGCTCTGCTGATTTATTGCTTCCATCTGCATCGGTTCTTTTCCCCTTCCTTCTTTCATTTTCACTTTTGCCAACAGCAAATAATGGTCGCTATATATTTCTGATCCCCTTTTAACTTTGACATCTTTAACATCATTTCTGTTCTTTGTGTTTATGAGCACATAATCAATAATCGATTTTTCGCCCCTGCTCTTCATCTCTCTAGTATACTTGTGGATATCCTTATGTTGGTAAAAAGTATTTGCTACTATGAGATCGTTTTCCATACAAAAATTTATCAACCTTAAACCATTATTGTTTCTAACAATTTCGCCTTGCCTTCCTATGACTTCTCCTGACCCTTCGTCCTTCCTGCCCAGTCGTCCATTCATGTCTCCCACAACTATTAATCTGCCCTTTACCTCTTCCACTGTTTCACTCAATTTTTCCCAGAATTCATCCTTTTTCGTAGCTCTTTCGTCTTCATTTGGACCGTATACTATAATTAGTGTTGTATCGACTTGCAGCTTTAGATCTATCTTTAGTATCCTTTCTGTTACACCTGTCCATGTAGTAATAAATTCTCTCTTTTCTTTACCAATAATACACCCAACTCCTTATTTGGCTCGCCCTTCAACGTTTACCCCGCAATATATAAACAAATGTCCATTCTCCAAGTCTATTTCTCCGTTTCCCTTCTTTTTAGTCTCTGTAATACCCAATATGTCAATATTTGCCTTTTCAAATTCTTGTACCAGCTCGCATTCCTTGCCCGCCAAACCTCTAATATTCCATGTTCCAATTCTCCAGTTTTTCCCATTATCTCTTTTTATTCCAGTATCAGAAACAAGGCCTACCTCCGTTCCCCTTTCGCTTTCTTCTCTCCATTTCATTTTCTTTAGTTTTCTTCCCTGACTTAAATTTCCCCCCTTCCCCTCTCCTCCTGTTGTGTATCTCATCCATTTATGTTTATTTCCCCTTCCGTTTACCTTTTCCTGCCTGTCCGTCAACGTATGATCATCGCCAGTCACTGCTCTTAGTTTTTTGGGTTGTCACGTTGCTGTGACTCTCGGAGCTCTTTATCTTTGTCATTCCACAGATATACTCTTCCGTTTATTGTTAGCTTACGGTATCCAATCCTCACTCTCTGGCCTTTATTTATGTGCTCCTTCGCTCTTCTTCTGATTTCTGCCTGTATTTTTCTTTCTGTCAGTGTCAGATCATCATTTATAAACACTTGCGTTCCCTTCAGTTTAGTCTTATTCTTAATAACCTCCATTTTATCCTCTCTGCTCTCTAACTCTACTATGTACCTCTTTTCTGCTACCTTGAATGCAGACTTAATCTTTGGCTCTACTTTCAAATCCCGTTTCATAAACTTTCCCATGCTTTCCTTTAAATTAGTTTCCTCTGCATCCATATTTATTCCCACTATCACCAGGTTATTTCGTCTTTTGTCTTTCTCGTGTTGTTCTAGCTTGCTTTCTGCCTCTGCTATTCTCTTCTCAAAACCTTCCCTCATTTCTATCCACTGATCTTTCTCTTTACGGAATTCCTCTCTCTGTAGTTTAATTTCTTCCCTGTTGTATCGAAGTTCTTCTTTTATTTCTTGCAGTTCTTCTCTAATTTCAGTCCTCCACGTACTCATTATTTCTTCACTATTCTTCCTCATATCTTGCCTGATTTCATCTACCCATTTCTTCATCATTTCTTTCATACCCTCCATTTCTACAGCTTCGTCTCTGTCAATGCCGCTGCTGTCTACGTCTTGCTTTTCTGGTGTTCTTGGCACTAATTTGCTTCTTTTAAAAGCGTCTTCTTCTATGGGTGAATTCTGTTCTCTTTCTCTCTTTTTTGTTACCTGATTTTCCCCACTTCTTTGACTTCCAGATCCACTCATTTATTCAACAGACTAACAGCTTGTCTGTTTGCACGCACCCAAATCGGTTTCACTATGCAACCCAGAGTCCACCGGTATTCTACATATTATGCAGTCCACCATACACACAGTTGTAAAGTTGGTTGCTCACCCACGAACGAACAATACGTCCAATTCAGCCTTTCGGAGACGTACTATTTTATAACTGACGGAAAAGTGCCTTGGCAAGAAAAATTTCTATAAGTTAAAATTCTGTTTAGCTTTTTTTTATATTTGGAACATATTAATAAATGAGATATCTAATTATTTATCTTTCCATTCTTTAGCTTTTTCGTTATTCCATAGAACCCTCGACAGAACCCCATCCTCCCCCTTGAAACCTCGTTCCAACTTAACTTGGCATATTTTTTTTATTTAATCATCAATACCTATGTACCTCACTATGCATTTCTTCATCGCTCTGAGTATTTGAGACGGAATTTCTAGGCTCCTCTTGATCTGCGGTGAACAATAGCAAGTTAAAGTACCACAAAGTTGGCTCATAAACGCTATCAGAACCTTCACCTGAACGCTTTGATTTCCGAACTTTTTTTAACTCCGTTCGAAAAGCACTTCGTAGGTTGTTGATTTTGTTTTTTACCGAATCCACAGTGGCATTTTCATCAGCGGTTTTATAAAAACTCAATAATTTTTCGTACGCTTTGTTTTTTTCATGTCTGTTTGAATAAGATTTTCCTTTAACTTTCCATAAACATGGCAATTGTCGATACAACTCTATAAATTCTGTTAGAAACTCCGTTTTATTAATTCGTGTTGCCATATTAAGTGAAAAATGTTACAAACACTGATCAAATACGCGAAATTTTCCAACTAGTTGAAAGATTCTGACCGACGATCACAACTGACGATTCTACTGCATACACGTCAGTTTTGAATTAACTGCAGGTTCAGACCTGCCGACGGCCTGAGTGTGTATTGCGAAATATTAACTGCGGATCCGGATATCGGCAGTTCCAAACTGCAGGCGGACTGTGCGTGAATGGGTACCTTTACTATTGGCCGCAGGTGCGTCACAGGAACGACCTACAGTTGTTAGTACTCTACCCACCATTTAGTGTGAGAATGAGGAAAACCTGGAAAACCTCATTAGGTAAAGCTGGACAGGCGATCCAAGGCGCGCCCTAGCCACAGCGCAGAAATAGGTCACACATGTTTACTGACAAAAATAAATTAATATTAAATGTGTGAAATCTAATTTATTTAACACTTCTCATAGACCAACACCTCGTATATAAATTTTTAAACTGCTGTATATATCCTTTAACAAGCGTACCTACGAATAGTTTCCGATTACATAATTATTTCGATACAAGCTCGAGATTCAAAGCTGGTTGTGAGCTAGATATTTTATGTTTTAGTGTGTAGATGCGGATCTTCAAAAGTATAACATATTATGTGTGTGCTGCGTGGGCGCGTTTGTTGTGCTTTCATAATAATTTGGGCAATGCTGAGGAAGTTGACACCTTGTGAGTCCTCATGCGCTATAAATTTCGAACACTTCTTTCGATCACTACAAGCAACAACCAACAAGATGGCCACCTGATATCTGCTGTAATTACTTGTGAGTAATTATTGTCGGAAATTTATAATTAACAATGATGTCTTTCTTTGAACGTCACCAAATATCTGCAGAACAGTTCAATGACCTCTGACCCCCCGAATTTCAAGTAACCTTCACATGAGCTCATCAGCTATAATGCCGATCGGGTTTGATCCCCTGCAGCTGCTTCCTGAAGAATTTTCTTTATATTTAAGTTAATAAATGTCCAAGTGTGCGTGCGACTGCGTAGGTATACAGGGTGGGGCAATAGTGCGTAATTGGTCAACATCTCTGATTCTATTCAAGATATCAACATGAAATTTTACGTGTGTGGAGAACCCCACGAGGCTTCTGTTAAAGTTATTTTGATGTATACAGGATGTTCACGTGCTTCGCACCAAACCAAAGTTAGGTTTTTTTTAATGGAATGCCCCACATTTGTTTACATATTTGGATTCCACATAAAATTTCATAAAAGTTGATATGCTACACAGCGGGGTTTAGAGTAAGCGATGTTAAGATATGGCCATTTTAGTACCAGTGTGAGCCTAAATTTGTGGTGTTACTGACGTCTGCTGGTTAAAGCTAACCATGATTTTTTATTCCACTAGTTCATATTGTACAGAGTGACCAACTTGGGCAAAATGGAGCTTTTATCAAAAATGTTATACGAAACACCCCGTATATTATTTGCAGGTTTGATAGCCATTTTATTAAGCTTTTGACTGATGTAGATATTGGGAGGTCTGCGACTGATAATTTATGCAGAAATAAAGATTAAACCTTAAGAATTAAATTTTTTGCCGTAATTTTGTACCATTTTTGCGATTTCCCCCATTTTGCTACCCAAAACTCAGAAAAATGCTTACACTTTGTTTTTACAGAAAATTTAGTGAACAGAGTTTACACCGGCACAAAAAATCTCATTGCAAGATTACATCTTGAAAGAACGGTTTTTCTTCAATGGCACTCCTTGTTTCAATTTATACCTAGGTTTAATATGTTGCCATTTATTTAAGAATATGACCATGAAGAAGCAATCTGGCGATTAAATTTTTTGTCTAAATGTTAAATCAACTTCCAAAAACAATATGGAAATCATATTTTGTGTTTTGGACATTAAAATATAGGAGAAACGAATAACCTACCAGTCAAATTACTATATTTTAAAGTTAAATTTTCAATTCTACCGAAACCTGACCTAACAATATCTACATCAATCAAAAGCTCAGTAAACTGACTATCAAACATTTTACATTTTTGAGAAAAAATTCATATTGCGTAAGCTGTATGATATTAAGTTTTGTGACAAAAGAACTCAAGAATTTTACAAATAGAGCAGTCTGTGAACCTAGTCCAATAAAAAAATCTTAAATAGCTTCGACCAGTAGACGTCAGCAGCTCCTCAAAGTTGGGTCCACACTGGCACTAAAATTGTAATATTTTAAGATCGCTCACTCTAAACCCATCGTGTAATACACCATCTTTCATAAAATTTTATTGGGAATTCAAATATGTAAACAAATGTGGGGCGTTATATTCAATAATTTCTGCATAAAGTTATCTGCCGATCTGGAATGACCTCTCACCCCGAATTTAAATAATCTTAAAAGAAATTCATACAGCTATAAGCCACTTTCCAAAAGTCCTGCATAAAGCTATACGCCGGTCTGAAATGACCTCTGACCTTGGTTCAATGACCCCCGAATTTTAAGTAATCTTGAAATGAGCTCATACAGTTGTATGCCTCTTACTATGCACGTCACATTTTTTCCAAAATCTACGCATAAAGTCCTATGCTGGTCCGGAATGACCTCTGACCTCGGTTCAATGACCCCCGATTTTCAATGACCTTGAAATGTGCTCATACAGCTGTATGACCCTTCCTATGCGCGCCACATTTTCCAATTCACCAATGCGGGGCTTTTAACACGGTTTCTTATGGGAAGTCGGCGGCGTGGATAATCCTTATGCCTACTACTTATTATAAGAAAAATAGTTACAACCACTATTAAAATAGCCATTTAGTAAATATTTGTAAGTATACCATGTGTAACAGGAGTTTAGTACACCCATTTTTTCTTTATTTTCTAAGATAAATTTTTGAAACTTGGCACATCGTATGGACTGAGTAAACGTCAGGTTTTGACACAAACAAGGAAATTTTCACACTTCCGATTTCAGAGGAAGTGGTGCCAACTTTTGAATTTCAAATGCGACAACCTGTACGCTATTGACTTTTTGGGACTCTACATAATTTTCTGAATGCAATGGTACCACATAAGCGACAATTCAAGTCTGGGACTTTTTTAAATCTAATTTTAATTTTGTCATTTAAGTTTGCCATGACTGTTCCATTTTTTTCTACACTGACGGACAAAAAAAGTGGCGCACCTAGATTTTGCAATAAGTTTGAAGTTCAATAACTTCTGAACCAGACATTCGATTTTAATCATTCTTTTTTTGCTGTAAAGGGCGACTTTTCTAGATGACTATGATGTGTTTTGCTTTCCACTAAAATTTTTTGCTTCTTCTATAGGGCCTTTAGAGGTAGAGTATGTTTTTTAGGCAATGTTTGATTGACGCTATGGAGTGAAATTGTAAGTTTATTGAATTCTTACATTTGTCACGTGACACCCCATTTCCTTTTCAATAGGTTTCCTTTTATTTCGCATTTTTAGTCATTATGTTACCGAAAATGCGACATTTTAGATGAAGCAGTGCAATTTCGCTTATAATTAACAAGGGGGCCATGGAACTACAAAAGCCAAAAAACGCCATCGTTTTATGAAATGTGTTGAGGCAGTGTTTGAGAAAGAAGAGCAACAATTTCGTAAACCACTGTAATTAATCGCTTTCCGTGGTCCAAAAGAAGCCCAGATATGAATCCTTTCGAAAATTTATGAAATTAATTGGGACAACGTGTTGGCGGCCGCAATCCAGAAAATCTTCATGAATTGAGGGTCGCTCTTATAAAAGAATGGGAAAATATTCCTCAAATCAACATCACAAGTTTGACTAGCCAGGGGAGGAAATACTCGATATTAGCCAGCTTGTTTATCACTTTATTTTTCAGTTTATTTTTCATGTTGTTATTTGTTGTTTTCTTTATTAATTACAGTTGTTTACGAAATTATTGCTCTTCTTTCTCAAACACGTCCTCAATGCATTTCATAAATCCATGTTCTTTGGCTCATGTAATTCCATGGCCTCCTTGTTAATTACAAGCTAAATTGCACTACTTCGTCTAAAGTGTGGCATTTTCGGTGGCACAAGGACTAAAAAGGTAAAATAAAAAGAAATTTATTGAAAAGGAAATGGGGTATCACGTGACTAATGTAAGAATTCAATAGACTTACAATTTCATTCCATAGCGCGAATCAAAGTTTGCGTAAGAAACATACTCGACTTCTAAAGGCACTATAGAAGAAGTAAAAATTTTTAGTGGAAAGCAAAATATCTCATAATTATCTAGAAAAGTCGCGCTTTTCAGAAGAAAAAGAATTATTAAAATCGACTGCCTCATTCAAAAGTTATTAAACTTAAAACTTACGGCAAAATCTAGGTGCGCCACTTTTTTTGTCCGTCAGTGTAATAGACCCAGGTAATGCCACAGAAAGCGGAATTGTGTCGGAAACGCTAAATAATGTGATTCGTGCTTAAACAAAGTTCTCCAAATGATTTTTTGGGCAAAACTAATTTTTTTTCAAATGGAACCATATTGGTACCAAAGTACTACTCAAGGCTACTATTAATAAGGAATCTTCTGATATGACCAATTTGCATCTAGGATAAGAACAACTGAAATTACAGTCCATCGAAAATTAAAAATAGGTATTTAATTTTGTTTTCATCAAAAAGCTAAGAATCTGCAAGGGGGCTTTGAAAATTTAAAAACAAATGAAGCATGGTACCAATGCATTCAGAAAATTATGTAGAGTCCAAAAATTCAATAATATACAGGTTATCCCATTTGAAAATCAAAAGTTGGCACCACTTCCACCGAAACCGGAAGTGCGAAAATTTCCTTGTTTGTGCCAAAACTTGACGTTTACTCAGTACAGACGATATGCCAAGTTGCAAAAATTTATCTTCAAAAATAAAGAAAAAAGGGGGTGTACCATGCTCCTGTTTCAAACGGTATAAAAAATAAGCTTAAATTTCTTACGCTAACAAATAAAATAATATACAAACCAAAGCCACTTTTCCGATGAGGTGGTTTTCATATTTGGTCTCGAGCCTGTAGTTCTCTAGCAGCAAGTAAAGAACACACTCTCACAATTAATAATACGTTACACCAAGCACTATCTATACTCTACAATACAATAACCAGTAGGACTAAAATGTCAATTAACATAACAAATATTAAATTTTAAATCGACTGCAGAGTTGTAAATACCGTGTGACAAACTTCCATGTGTACATGGGGAAGTAACATGGGCAATTACATTTTTGGGGATTCCTGCTCCCTATGTGTAGTTACAGTGGTGGTAAAGGTGGCAATCGAAAGACTATTTTTTTCTGCGTATGAGGATATCAAAAACTCTGCAATTTTCCAATTTATTAAAGCATTAAAAGCAAAAATTACACTAATAATTTTCAAATTAAAAACGGATATTCATCAGATTACCTATGACAATTTAATTTATTCTAATCAAAGACTCCCTTGATTCTATTTTCTAATTCGTCTGAACTGTCAACATTATTTATCGACAATTAAAAATTTGGGTTTCAAAATGAACAAAAATATTTATTCAGTTGAAGAAAAGGTTTTCATTGTGAAAACGGCGGCAATAGTCTGCGGGTAGTCCGTGACTTATTTTCTGTAAAATTCAATAACAGTCCTATTCCTTCGGTAACAACAATAAAAAATTTAGTTAAGAAATTTGAAGATACTGGGAATCTTTCATTGAAAGGAGGTAATTTTTACTAATAAATTTACTTAGTTTTTATTTAGATAATTCTGATTCGCTTATTATTATTACCTAGTTGCTAATTCCTTATTGTTCCCTAACTTAAATTTTACTGGGATTATGAGAAATTTAACAAGTGATAACGTGGAGTGAAACAAAACTAAAATTAATCTTATCATTAATTTTTTTAGTCGTTCCAAGAAATCTAAATGTTGAGGTAGAGGAAATGGTAATAGGCCTGATAACTGCTAGTCCAACATCTAGTTTAAAGTCTATTGCCCTAGAATGTAATGTTTCAAGAGAAACTGTCCGTAACATATTAAAAAAAAACAAATATCATCCCTTTAAATTCCAATGTCACCAAGAGTTACCTACTTCCTTTTGACGAAGAATCAAGGCAAACTTTCTGTGAAGAAATGCAAGAACGGGCTAATCGGGATCGCAGCTTCCTCTCATCAATTTGTTTTACCGATGAGTGTACCTTCACTTTAAATCAAGAGCCAAATTCACAAAACGTTAGGCATTGGGCCCAGGAAAATCCCAGAATAAATCTAGCCACTACAACGCAATACCCTCAAAAAATCAATATTTGGGCAGGCATTTTTAATAATCGCATTATAGGACCGTTTGAAATACAGGGAAATTTAAATTCAGAAGCTTATTTAGATCTTTTAATTAACCATATTGGCCCTGCATTAGAAGAAGTTGCACATGCGAATCGGGAGGTCTGGTTTCAACATGACGGATGCCCAGCACATTTTGGAGCACAAGTGAGGGAATTATTAAATGAAATATTTCCAGAGAGCTGGATTGGTCGAGGTGGTGCTATAAACTGGCCAGCTAGATCTCCCGATTTGGCACCATGTGACTTTTTCTTGTGGGGTCATTTAAAAAATAAGATTTATAAAACTCGTCACCCAAATATTGATTCTTTAAGGAATGCTATTTTTGCGGAATGCAACTTAATAAACGATCGGCAACTTGCGAATGTAAGAAATTCTTTCTATAATAGGCTGGGATACTGTCCGATACAGAATGGGGGTTTATTTGAATATTTGTTATAGTAATTTTTCTTTTTTTATGTTACTTTAATTTCTTGTATATTAGTAAGTTTTTGTCCTTACCTAGTTATGAAATAAATAAGTATTAAATTGCCAGATTACAAAATTCATTAGAGCAAAATAAACAAATGTTGCCGCTTATTAAATTTTTCATAATTGCAGTAAAATTAAAGTAATTTAATTTTTATTATTTCATTTTACTGCTTTAACATTTTCCCAAAAACTTTTTAATAGGTTAGACGACACCTACAATTTACCCTAAACTATGAGACCAGCATTCACCAACGAAACATCCACACCAGTAATCAATTAATTGTCAACTATAGGTAATGACAATAATAATGTGAATGAGAATTATCTAAATAAAAAAACAAGTTTATGTATTAGTAAAAATTAACTTCTTTCGATGAAAGATTCCCAGCCTTTAAATTTCTTACTAAATTATTTGTTGTTATACCGAAGGAATAGGACCGTTATTGAATTTTACAGAAAATAAGGCACGGACTACACGCAAACTATTGCCGCCGTAAAATATTTTCACAATGAAAACCTTTTCTTGAACTGAATAAATATTTTTGTTCATTTTTAAATGTTGACAGTTCAGAAAATCCATAAAAATCAAAGACGTCCGTGATTAGAATAAATTAAGTTGTCATGGATAATCTGATAAATTTCTGTGTTTTAGTTAGAAAATTATTAATGTAATTTTTGCTTTTAATGCTTTAATAAATTGGAAAGTTGTAGAGTTTTTGATATCCTCATACGCAGAAAAAAATAATCTTTCGATTGCTACCTTTACCACCACTGTAACTACACATGGGGAGCAGGAATCCCCAAAAATGTAATTGCCCATGTTATTTCCCCATGTACACATGGAAGTTTGTCACACGGTATAAGTTAATGAGTAATAATCTGGCATAGCAGTCAAGGAAAACTACAAGGAAGCCCCCCCCCCCGCCTCACGGTCAGCGTCTATTTCACATTATTTGTGGTGGGCTTTCCTCCTGTGTAGTTTCCCTTGGCTGCCATGCTTGATTATTTCTCATTAATTTGCAATTAGGGTAACAGGCACAGTATAGCATATAAACAGTAAGACTACGCGCAGGGTAACTCGGTCCTTGTCACACATTATGACGTCGGTTGCGAAGCATACCCGGATTCGCAGCGCAACGTGTGCATTACTTCTGAAGTATATTAAGTACCAGTAAAACAAGTAAAAACATGTTTTTGGCTCGAATTTTATTTTAGTCTGGGTTTTATGTTGCAAGTGAAAGTGGAAGGTGTTTCCCCAGTTCTGCCTTGGTTATCTATGTCCTACTTGCAAAAATGCGTTCCTTTTATTGTGTATTGTACTTACTTTCATACAGACTAGGCAACATCTAGGAAATAAATAGGCAGACATTTATACTGCACTGATTAAATTAAGTGAAGCAGAATTTTGGGTCCAGGAAAAAATAAAAATTGCGAATTTTGTTACAATTTAATTTTTAGAATATTTAGAACAAATATTACAATTTAAGTCATTCAAGTATTCACAAAAACATATTCTTAATAACATAATTATGCAATCCATTCTTCTGAAAAGAAAATTGACAAACTTCATATACAGTGCGGAAGAAAAGCATGGAATAAATTAATTATTTCCGAAACGGTAAAGTTTCATGAAAATTCCTCGGACACATCGATTTTTAATTTTAAAAAGGTACATTTACATGTACTGCGCCTTTTCGATGCTCAATTGTTTCCGCGTGATGACATCGTCGGACATTTTTTTAAATAGAATCACTATATTTTACTGCCGGATAACTTACTGAATTCGGAAATGTACACTTATAATACTTTTTCCTTCTGCTTCCACAGAAGAAAATAAAAACTGATTTAAATGAGTGGGAATTTTAAAAGTTAATTACAACACAGTGGACTCGTTGGCTTCCGTGGCCGATGCCTGAAACAGAAATATTATTATATGTTCCGGGCTGCCTGCCACGTCGTCTAATAGATACACTAAAAGGCATACTTGACGTTTTGACATTCATCTCGGTGTCTTCTTCAGAAGATGCTCTGAAACTTGTAAGTGCTGGCTCCATGTCCTTATTTATACATCCTTTTGAACAGTCATGCGCGATGAACGGTTGGCTACCTTTTCACGTAACAGGCGGTTTCCATATCTGCGATATTTCGATTCCCCTGTCTCTGTTGATGTTGTCCGGCTCCTTCTGGATCTACTCTAGGCCAGAACCGCGCCTTCTTTCTCAAAATCCTGGTATGTTCGAACTTGATCTCATGACCCGCCTCGGATCGATGTTCTGCGACGGCTGACTCGTCCCACTGGTGGTGCTTGGTGTGTGTTCCTTTAGCCTCAAGCTGATATGTCGTCTTGTCTGTCCAATACATACCTTCCCACAGGTGCATGGTATGCTGTACACGCCAGGCCTTTCTAGATTCTTGTGCGCTCTCCGATATTTTGGAAGATAGGCAGATGCCTCGAATATTTCTGGTTCCTTCATCACTGGCTTTCTCCTGATCGCTTTCTCTATGTTGGTCCTAGTATAGCCTTTCTTCCTTAATGTCAGGCGTAGATGGTTCAGCTCCTCCCTCAGATGCTCTGGTTCGCTGATCTGCTTAGCTCGTCTAACCAAAGTGTCGATAATGCCTTGCTTCTGCGTCGGGCGATGGTGCGATTCCGCGTTTAGGTAACGATCCGTGTGGGTAGGTTTCCTGTACACTTGATGACCCAAAGTTCCATCTCCCTTTCGACGAACCAGTACATCCAGAAATGGTAGTGTGCCGTCCTCCTCTAGCTCAGCGGTTCCCAAACTTTAACACTCGAGGAACCCTTAACCAATCGCTTTTGTTTGATGGAACCCTAACACCTTTCTGAATGTTTGACTTGCAGTTTTAAACACACAAATCAAACTTTTGTATTTAATCTCTTATTTATTTTTTCTTCTTCGACCGTGTATTTTATTATGTGGATCTATATTTTTCGGGGGTGCAGTTATGGTAAATAAAAACTCTTCGTCTTTTTGAAGCTTTCGGAATTTTTAATGCCTTCCACAGGAACTACAAAACCGCTGTCACATTAAACATCACTTAAAACTGTATACCGGGTGTCCAAATAAGAAAGGATGCCGGCCATATCTAAAGAACCGTTCATGGTACAGCTATGGGAAAGAAAAAATAATAATAAAAGTGGCCAAGAGAAATCGCTGGAAATTATTTTCAAGTTTCTAAGTTTGCTGCTAGAGGGCGTAATAGACAAAACTGTAGACAAAAGAAACATGGTTTTCTCTAAAATATACCCAGATAAAGTAGATCGAAAATACGAATATTGCGATCTTGAATATATTTTGTATAATTTTGGTTTACCACTTCTTGCTCTAGCTCATCAAATAGCAGCGGTGGGGGAAGGGGAACGATTGATTGTGAAGATGCTTGTAACTTCGGTTTGGTTCAACATAATTTGGCAAACTTGGTCTCGTTGAAAAGAGCTCTCTTCAGTTAATTATATGCTTTTATGAGCTATGTTCTTTTAGTTCTGTAGTGATCGCTAGGGGGCGCTGTTTGAAAGGCCAGCAAACTTTTCAAAATTTCTTGAAAATTTTAAATGGAATGATATAATAATTTTAACCTACCTAAAAAGAGGATAGAATGATGAAAGGAATAGTGAAAACCGGGCATTGATATCTTTTTTCTAGCCGGAGATATAAACAAATTAGTGTTAGGATTGGGAGGATGGGGGCAAAAATTGTTGGTAACACCCGGTTCAACATTTGCAATTATTATGTAGTAGTGATAAACTTGTGTATGCTTTGATGCCAATATAAAAATTATACAAATATGATAAAACAGCTTTTACTATAGTTTGGAGAAAGTCTCCCATCTTCCTAAAATTTAAGATAGGTATTTGTAGATTGTGCTGAATCTTTTTGTTTCAACGCCAACTTGTTTTATAAATATGCTGCGCCCACAGTGGTTAGATGAGTAACTTTGACGTAAATTCACTATGAATTCTTAATAAGCTAACCTCACACGCCAAAAGACACAGCACACCCCTGAGGACGGTGACTTCGTCAGCGAAATATGGGTCGAGTTTAATGACTGTATCACTGTCTTTTGGCGTGTGGGGTTATCTTCTTAAGAATTCATAATAAATATTGCAATTTACAAGATTATATTTTAATACCTAAAACATAGGTTTTTGCTTTAAAAAATGATCATTTCCACATTTAAAAAGGCCACGAAGAAGCAACATATAATTTTAATGATTATGATATTTTCAAAAGGGAGTGACTACTGCACAGTCCAGCCGCTTGCGCATTACAGAATGTAACCTATATTTGGCATTTTGGAAGTGTAAAAAAACTAAAGCTGAGAGGAGGTTTTTTTAAAATAGACCTTTACTTGCCCTTTCGCACCAGACACACGCATTTTTTGGCAAAAAGATGATGTAGAAACAAGCAAAAATGCGGACCCGAGCGGGCGCAGAATGTGGCCGTAGGAGAACAAAATGGCAGCTTTGTACCATACCCGAACACCCACCGAGATTGTTGGCGATGTCTTTTAATAACGAAGTTCTTAAACGTCATTTTACTGATATTGTGTCGACTGTCCTGGAACAAAATTTAGAAGTGACCGGCGGACTGTTCAGTAGTCACTCACTTTTCAAAATGTCTTTTATATTTGGTGGCATGTATAAAGGTTAGTAATTAACCCGTCCTCCCGCCCCTAAAACTCTTTTGTCCATATCTCCGGTTAGAAAAAAGATACCAATGTGCGGTTTTCACTGTTTCTTTCGTTATTTTGTCCTCTTTTTAATTAATTTATGATTATTATACCGTTTCATTTAAAATTTTCGAGAAAATCTGAAAAGTTTGCTGATCTTTCAAACAACGTCCTTTAGCGATCACTACGGAACAAAAATACCTTAAATTATAAAAGTATCTGATTAAAGGAAGATAGCTCTTTTCAACGAGACTAAGTTTGCTAAATTCGGTTAAATCAAACCGAAGTTACAAGCATCTCCACAACCAGATACTTTCCTTCCCCCTCCGCTGTTATTTGGTGAGTTAGAGCAAGAAGTGGTAATAGTCCGAGAGCCCGCTGCAAAATTATGCACCCATCTGTTAACGAAATGGAATGTGCGGCAAAGGCATGTAAAAACATCGTACTCAACGGATCGGCACCCGTGCCGGTCACCATTTGGTGCAAAAAGATAAAAACAATGGCACTTCCGGTACGGAAATTTGCGGAAAATTGCGCGATTTGTTAACGAGATAAAAGTTGTGCCATCTTGTAGCCTGCGATTAATTTAATTGAAATTGGTACCCGTGCCATCTTTTACCCTAGTACAAATCCTCGGCACGGCGACATTTTTGCAGCCCGTAACTCGGACAAATTCCCGTCATGTGTTAACGAGTTGAAATAAAGTTCAATGGAAAGGGCATTATGTCCCTTTTACGAATATCCAAGCGTGCCGCAATTCAAAGCAGTCTAAGTAGGTGGCACGGCCCGATTTATAACGCGCTACGCGGCGCCATTTTCAGGGAAATCGGCATTCGGCGCGCGCGAGTTTTTAACATTGGAATATTGGAAATGTTTTTATGTTCGTAAATTCAGCAACAGTGTCACGCGTTGCATTTGCAGCATGATTTAATAGCGATAGTTTACCTAGTTACTTGCTCCCTATACAGTCCTTTTTTTAACTTGATCCTAATGTCACTCAGTCCAGCAGTCCGAACGCTGAAAAGAACGTAAGCCGGCATGCAATTCAGCGGCTACTTTTATGTACCGTCCTTTTTTGCACAATGCAAATCGCCATACCGGCATTCCAGACATTCTTTTCGAAAGTGTCTCTTTTTAACATGCACTATTACAACTGCCCGTGCGGAGTAACTTATACATTACGTTGATGACCTAAGGATCAAGTTAAAAAGAAGGACTGTAGTTACTTAGTTAGTTAGTTCTTTGTATCATGTCTTAGTTACCATTACCATTAACCGGTGTCACAGTGACAGATGTCAATTGTGCACCACACAAAAAACATTTAATATTCGACATGTTGCGCGACCATTGGAATTGATTAACAAGTGACATTTTGACGCCGCGTAGCGCGTTATAAATCGGGCCGTGCCACCTTCTTAGACTGCTTTGAATCGCGGCACGTTTGGATATTCGTAAAGGGGACATAATGCCCTTTCCATTGAACTTTATTTCAAGTCATTAACACATGACGGGAATTTGTCCGAGTTACGGGCTGCAAGAATTTCGCCGTGCCGGGGACTTGTACTAGGGTAAAAGATGGCACGGGTACCCATTTCAATTCAATTAATCGCAGGCTACAAGATGGCACAACTTTCATCTCGTTAACAAATCGCGCAATTTTCCGAAAATTTCCATACCGGAAGTGCCATTGTTTTTACCTTTTTGCACCAAATGGTGACCGGCACGGGTGCCGTTCCGTTGAGTATGGTGTTTTTACATGCCTTTGCCGCACATTTCATTTCGTTAACAGATGGGTGCATAATTTTGCAGCGGGCTCTCCTACTATAAACCAAAATTATACAAAATATATTCAAGATTGCGATATTCATTTTTTTGATCTACTTTATCTGGGTATATTTTAGAGAAAACTGTGTTTCTTTTATCGACTATGACTATTACGCTCTCTAGCAGCAAACATAGAAACTTGAAAATAATTTCCAGCGATTTCTCTTGGCCACTTTTATTATTATTTTTTCTTTTCCATAGCTGTACCATGAACGGTTCCTTAGATATGGCTGGCATCCTTTCTTATTTGGACACCCGGTATATTTACTTATAAACTACAGGGGTGAGCTGATAAAATGTGTTAATTTATAAAAATACATACAAAGGTACGTGTGTATGACATATGACAAAATGCGAAATTTTATCTGGTGATTTTAGCCAACTAGTAGGTAATATGTATCAATTTTAAGGCCTTTTTATATCTGAAGCTAGTTTAAGAAGATAAGTAGTGTAAATTATGTTTAAATTAATTGTGTCTGATTTTATGTTCATTGTACTCCAGTTTTCTGTATATGCAAGATCTTCTGATGAAAGCTGTAACAATGCATAATTGGAATGCTGGTTACATCCAACAAACTTGGATTAGCATTCATAATTGTTTTCTCTATTGCAACCGCGTCACGGAGCGAGAGCCGTGGCATATCCAGATGAAGAGAGAAATGCAAGCCGCTACGTCACGATTGTAAATAAACAAGAGCACGAGAAGAGTGGGAGTGGCACGTCACGCGTTTCGATGGTAGGAGAGCGAGCCTGACCGCCGACCGCCGAACCTATTCGGGTGGCTATAAAGGAAGCCACACAGCAGAGGTCCAAAAAGAATCTTCTTCACCGGTTTGCGAAGAAGAATTCTCTCCACCCGCGTCCGATAAATATTAACCGACAGTCCGCTTGAATGAGTTTAATTCACGGCGTGTGATTTTCTGTTCATTCCCGTATCCGATTTATTCTCAAAAGAATAAATACCCACGAGTCTTCATCGCTATTACTTAATTATCGAAGCCGAAGGGCTACCAATAATTAAGTTAACAAGACCGGAGTTACTTGACTTGTAGCGGAAGCGTAGCTGACTTAATTAGGTAGGTCCATTTACCAGTACAGGTGCAGGAAAGTAAGAACCGACATGCTTGCATTCATTGCGGCGGATTACACAGCCTTGTCGATGTGCAGCGGATGGTCCTTACAATAATCTGCATATGTCCTGGGGTGGTCCCGTCAGTTACAAAGCTTGTGCACGTCAAATAATAAACCTGTCTCGCACGGGATTACACCCTTGGTGTTCTAACGTACATCCCCGACCTGAAACCCCGACCGGTCGCGCTATAGGTGCTACTATGAAACCGCAAGTATCCGGAACAGTTAATCATACGACGAGACTACCCGTATTCAAGTGATAGCTGATCCCGAGGGAATAGTCCACGAGCTAGGCCTCTAGCCCAGATCTCGTGCGCTACTCACTCGAGAAACCGGTTACAGTACCGTCCTGATTTTAATACTAGAATTTCTCATTTATTTTTCATGTATATATTTTCCTGTAAATATCCGTTTCATATTCCGTTTAAAATGTAAATAGTTATATTAATAGAAACCATTTTAATTTGTTTATGTTTTATAATTCACTGTTTAGTAAGCAATAACGAACCCTCCCTTCTTCGACTATTGAGCAAAGGGTATTATCGACGATCCC
Organism: Xestobium rufovillosum; assembly: GCA_963966045.1. Classification (NCBI taxonomy): domain Eukaryota; kingdom Metazoa; phylum Arthropoda; class Insecta; order Coleoptera; family Ptinidae; genus Xestobium; species Xestobium rufovillosum. The sequence goes on from OZ014495.1 coordinate 37,518,269, forward strand.
GACCTGACCAGATGCAACGCCGTTATATCGTTATAAAGATAATGATCCGATTAGTCTAGATATACAGAGCGTACCAGATACCGATACCGAAAGAGCGCGCTGTATATCTGGCTCCAGAGCGTCACTAGGAAGTGTCGTTGTATACTTTCACCGAAATCAATCCGATATCGTTGCATAATTGACGTCCGACCAGAAAGTATCGTTGCAAAGCGAAGAAGTTTCAGACTCGGAAGGGGAACTTAGTGTATTGAACCTTTGGATACAAGCAGTGGGTCAGACTACACTTCTATTTTCATCTATCTGTTTAAACATTTTAAAAAACCGTAAATATTTGTATACCTGTTTTAATTTCATATTTAAATTTTTCGTGAATTTCTGGCATATACGGAAATAAATAACGCTATAATATCGACGTTTCACCTCCGTTAGGGGGCTTGACAAGATTTATTTGGTATAAAAATATAAAATTTTCAATCAAAACTTTTGACACGAACAAAATTTTTTTATACTGTTATTTATTTACATATATGCCAGAACTTTACGAAAAATTGAAATATTAAATTGTAACTGCCGCAAATTAAACAAAAAAAAATTAATTACATAGTTCATTTGTTGTCAATTTTAAATTGTATATCTCAGTAATAGGGTCGTACACATTAATCGAATTTCAACACGTTATGCTTAACGTTTTCAGTTTATGTTTTTGTAACAATAAATCATTACAAAAGCTTGGAATTTGTTTTCTTTTATTTTTTTATTGCAGCTCGGTACACAAAACGAACGGTTGTTGATAGTAAAACAAATAAGAAATGCCATTACTAATTTGTACTGGTACATTAGGGATGCTTTTATCAAAGTGCGCAGAACTATAAAGTATGGAAAATTGAATTACATCTCGAAACTGAAACCCTTTTGGAGTTTACTCCTTAAGAATCGATTTTCAGTTATAGCCCGCGGTACGGAAATCTTATGAGGAGTAAAATCAAGCGTTAACTAGTGAGCGTTATAAACAATTTATATTTTGATGTAGTTGGACATTTTCGAACATAAACCATCTGATAAATACACATTTGGGTATAAAACTGACATTCGCGTGTACCCCATTAGTAAGTGATTGAAGTTAAAATAATTGTTCGTAAGGAGTAAACTCCAGTCGTGCGTCGGAGCTGACATACACAAGTTTTAAAGACTTCAGAAAGTAACAAGTAAATTGTATTATTTTATGGGAGTGACTACTGAACAGTCTGCCGGTCACTTCTAAATTTTGTTCCAGGACAGTCGACACAATATCAGTAAAATGACATTTAAGAACTTTGTTATTAAACGACATCGCCAACAATCTCAGTTGGTGTTCGGGTATGGTACAAAGCTGCCATTTTGTTCTCCTACGGCCACACGAGTTCTGCGCCCGCTCGGGTCCGCATTTTTTGCTTGTTTCTATATCAATTTTTTGCCAAAAAATGCGTGTGTCTGGTGCGAAAGGGCAAGTAAGGGTCTATTTTAAAAAAGCGTTCTCTCAGCTTCTCAGCTTTAGTTTTTTTACACTTCCAAAATGCCAAATATAGGTTACATTCTGTAATGCGCATGCGACCGGACTGTTCAGTAGTCACTCCCTTATTTTATTGGCATTGTAGATAGAAAATACTTTGTGTACTATCACTTTTTAACAAAAAATTCACTGTATAATGTCTTCAACTTCATTCAGTTCGCCAGCTGATTTCGAATATTGAAATATTCATTGTCTAGAAGGGAATTCTTTATTCAAGAGTGATAGTAAGCAAAGTAGGTACTTACTTTCTATAATTTCAATAAGTATGGACTATCACAAAGGAAATCAATACTCTACTGAGTATGTATTATTTTACTTTTGCCACATTAGTAGAGTTTAAACTCGAAGAGATTCCTTCTAGAAAAGATTTTCGATTGCACTTTATTGCTAAAATGTAAAACCTCTTTTATATCATTCCTTACGCCTTAAGAAAGCAAAATCGCCTGGTCGTCAAAAAATCGTGGTGTGCAGGGGGTAGTTAGGGGTGATTTTCCAAAAAATGGCAAAAATTTTTTTTTGCTTAATTTACATTTACGCAACATGTTTAATCATTTGCAAAAGTTTCGTTTCAAAATTCCAAGAAGAAGTATTTTATTTTTAATTTTATTTTTATCTGTGCAACACGCTCTTATATGGAATTCCTTAATATAAAACGGCTCGCGCTGAAACATCAAAATTGCAATTTCATTTACTCCGAGATAACTCAAGAATGCTCATTCTAATCAAAAAAACATCTTCTATAAACGCTGTAGACCAACGATCAAGGATTAAAATGCTTTTTTATAATCAAAAATCCGGTAAGTAGTTTAGTCAAAAAACTGAAAAATGTAAAAGCATGTCGTGACGACCGAGCTTTGACGCGGAGATGCGGTGATGGTTGAAATTCGCTTGGCGCGCGGTTGTATCTGCATGGTAAAGCCGTCCGCACGTATTTTCGAGCCTAGATGGTCGCTTTTCGTTTACGCTCCATTACAGTTTGTATGTTCAATAGCCAGACAGCACCTTGTTAGAAATGAATAAAGGGTTATATTGGTGTTTATGTGTTTTTAACATAATTTTATTGTTATTTTACGTTACTGAGGTTTTTGGAACTCAACTTTTAGTTACAATAAGTGTAAGGCCCGGTTTTTCAAATGAAAGTTAACTTGTAGGTTAGCAAACCGTAACTTCAAAGTTAAACTTAGGTTGTGTTTTTCATGTTAATTATAATTTCTGGTTAGGGAACCGGGACTACTGTCAAAAATGTGCTGAAAACCATGGAAACAGCTTAATTTTTAACCTTATGTGTGAAAGTCAAAGTAGGCCAATTCAGGGCGAATTTTAAATTTTGAAGTTTGTTGTTTGTTTAGATTTAAATACAAAAAGTGTGTTCTAGGAAGTAGAAGCCGTATTTGATGTTATAAGGTCTGTGCCGTGTTGTTTTCGGTCCTTTTATTACTTCCTCATCATTACTTTGTACGTTAATTTCCTAGTTGTTCATATTTTTTATTTGCTAGATCAAATAATGGAGTTGTCAGTGTCGTTTATTCAGGTTATGATGCGAAAGTTACTGGTTAACCCATACCCCAAGTGTAGGTTAAAGTTAACTAACAGTTAGGAGGTAACCTTGATTTGAAAAACATCTAATTGAAAATAACTGAAGGTTTAGTCCTAACTGTCAGTTAACTCGAACTTGAAAAACCGGGCCTAAGTGTTAACTGCTTTGCAGGATTATTCGAACATATTATAATATTTAAGCTGCTTCAAGAGGGCATTTTATTGATAAATATACAGGTAGGTACTTTGTGATATTTCTCTAATGCTACATTCTTTTTCGTACCAAATTTTGTAAATTTTTGCTTATTATACAATAAATATATGGCTATTATTTAAAGGGGCGGTACTATATTACAGTTTTGGTCAGTGTGAAAATACAAATTGTATGTTCAATAACAGATTGAGTGGTAAAATATGAGCAGTAAAAAAAGTGAAAACGAGGAGTAACATATCTTCAAATGAGTAGCTCAATAAATATTTGAATGCGTGAAAATCCAATTGGGCAGTAAAATGAATAAAGGGGCAGTAACGCGTGTGCAGTCATGAAATCAGACTGGGTCTGTTAGAAATCGTGGTACAAGTAGTTCTATAAATACTTAGGCAGTACAAAATATGATCTGCTTGTTAAATGATACATACATATAATGTTTATTTAAGTTAGGCAGCGAAATAAAAAATAACGATTCAACTAACAATAATGTAGATATTAAGAAAAAAATTAAATTTATTGCACCATTAAAATTATTCAATGCTAACGACTGAGACTTACAACGCTCCGCTCGCTTCGCTTCGCTCCGCTTGGCCTTAACCTGACAGATTTTTGGACAAAAACTGTAAGTTGTAAGCGTTTATAATGTTATTCTCTTCAAAGGTGCGCATTTTCATGTAAATAATATTTGAAAAGAATAATATAAACTCTAACAACTGACACTTTTTAATATAAAAGTCTGTCAGGTTAAGGCCAAGCGGAGCGAAGCGAAGCGAACGAAGCGTTGTAAGTCTCAGTCGTTAACATCCAAATGATGCATTATTCGATGCAGCCTTACAAAAATGCTTTGTGGTGCAATGCGGTGCAATAGAAGGCGCAAAGGGATGAAGCAAAATTAGTATTTTACCTGTGAGGGGCTGAGCTCAGTATTTTAAAAATTTCTTTGGGAAAACGGGGAGGGGTGCGTTGAATAAATTTAATGGGGCAATGCTAGTGTAATAGATGCAAGCAACTCAGTGATAAGGTAATGAGCGAAAAGACCTAATATTTATAGGCAAATCTCTTCAGATTGGCCGCCCACGGTGCACTGTCGCGTAAGCTGCGCCCCTTTTAACGGAAGTGTGCCGCTATTTTCAATGAAAATGACGTTTGATTTTGCCAAACGTCGAGAACTGGCGGACTATTTATCTAACTGCCCATTAATACATTATACTGCTAATTCAATCATTTTACAGCTCAAATAATAATTGCACTGGACATTTCTTTAATCTGCTGCTCCAGTAAGATTTGAACTGCCGTTGTAGGATTAAATAACCGACTAAATTCTTTTATATTGCTGGCCACGTTCTACTGCCACATTAAGTTAATTACCGCCCGCGTGAATTTTTAACTGCCCCATGAAACTGCCTGGATGTTAAAACAACCGCCCAAATAATTACAATATATTATGTAAATGTTTTTATGTAGGTACCTTTTTAATACACCCCATTTTTGATGAAGAGGGGTAAATTTACATGTAATATTTTTCTACAGGCAAGACACGATGGATTTTATAAGCAGTACTAGTTCCCACAGTGAACTAGAGTCGAAAATAAAATTAAAACCTTTTAAAAAAGAATTTGTCAGAAATATTAACTAGGTGCCAGCTGTGTGTTTTTTGTCAAAAAAGCGGAATATTGTTTGAATCTCAACAAAAATCCCAAGGATTAAGATGTAAGAGACTGTGGTTAAATAATCAATTCAAGAATCAATTGTACCCCTAACCACATAAATTTTGAAATACTATATACGCATTTCGGCAGCTAAGCTGCCATCTTCAGTAGCAGGGAAAAACCTATAGTAATAAAAATAGCAAAAACAACATTAAGGCCAAAAAAAAAAAAAAAACAAAAAACAAAAAACAACAATTATATATATGACAATAATAATAACAACAATAATGATGATGTGAAACAATGATAGTGACAATAACATTAACAAGCTTAAGCTTGAGAGCTGATCGAGTGCACTTCGATTCTTTCGGAGTGGTGAGCAGAAAATATCTGACCTATATTATTGTTATTGTCACTATCATTGTTTCACATCATCATTATTGTTGTTATTATTATTGTCATATACAGTCAAACTTCTATAACTCGAATCCCCAAGATTCCAGAAAAAAAATTCGAGTTACAGAAATTTCGAGTTATGGAAATTATACACATATTATACATTATAGTGATGTATATGTACTTTTATTTATAGGGAAGACAATATCAAGCTATCAAGCAGCTATAAACTTGCGAATTTTTACAAAATAATTCGCTTTTTATTGTTATATGCTTCCAAAATTCTTACAAGATTGTTTAACACTATATAGGTGGAACATTAAATTTTTAGCAACATAATTTTATTGGTTCCTTGATCGTTGAATCTTCTGCTATAATTTGCACTTTCTTCTCAATAAGTTAAACTTTTAACCTTCATTTTCATTTATTATTATCCACCATTGTGACTGGCAACTCTGCTACTATGCATTTGAGCAGATTTAACCAACTAAAAGTGAAACGTTGGCGTCAATCCATTGTGCAATGTCTGCTAGGGATGCAACGTTTAGCGATTTTTCGTAAACATTTAAACGCGTATATTAAACGTTTAAATGGCGTTTAAACGCGCACCCTACATGTAACTTACCAACATTGCAATATTGTTTTGAAACTTGAATACATAATTAGAAAAAATCAAACGTCGTTTAAAAGTTGGGTTATAAATCATAAAATAATACATATTCCATTGAAAGATGGCCGCAGCGTTTGCGGCGAAAGTTCTCAAAGGGATGCAAAACAATAAATTTGAAAAGTACATGACAGTTTTGCAATATTTAAGTGGCCGCGTCACTTTTGCTCTTACACGGTGAGCGCCCAGCACCAGCCGCGACTTTGTTTATCTGAAATTTAATGATATCTAAATTTGATTTGCATTTCGTTTAAACGTTCCCCTAAACAGGTAGTGTCCATACGGGCGGTTAAACGTTTAAGCGTTGCATCCCTATTCCTTAGTTCTGCAATCCTACACGCCAAATAGCAGAGATCGGTAATTCTCCGAATTTCAGAGACGGCTCTTCAAGTTACAGAGTATGCGTTGAATGGAACTCACCATATTGTATTTTCGAGTTGGAGAAACATTCGAGTTACAGAAATTCGAGTTACGGAGAATAAAATACATGTAACTAGATGTAAAAGTGCTGGAGTTCCAGAAAAAATTCGAGTTGAGGAAGTTTTCGACTTACAGAAGTTCAAGTTACGGAAGTTTGACTGTATATAATTGTTGGTTTTTTTTTTTTTTTGCCTTAATGTTGTTTTTGCTATTTTTATTACTATAGGTTTTTCCCTGCTACTGAAGATGGCAGCTTAGCTGCCGAAATGCGTATATAGTATTTCAAAATTTATGTGGTTAGGGGTACAATTGATTCTTGAAAAATCCCAACAGAAATTCATTGAATGTACGAAGGTCCGTATGAACATTAGTCAAAGCAACGACCCTGTATTGAAGCATATATTTTTAAATTTGAATGATTTAAAGGAGCAAGAAAGCTTAAAATGGCACAAAAATTGCTACAAATCTTTTACAAGCTCCCAAAATATTGCATCATACAAATTAATGTTTGCAAAGTTAGTTACCAATATACTACCAGTAGATACACCTCAAAAACCTAATTTGCGGGCAGATCGATTTGATGTACAGAAGTGCATCTTTTGTCAAAGATGTCTAAGGAACCCAAAATTATGTCAAGGTATGACCACTAACATGGAACAGAAGATTAAAAATATATCGCGAAGAAATTCGTTATTTTATGCCAGGATCGGTGAAAATGATTTAATTGCATCTGAAATTAAATGTCACGCGTCCTACGTTTCTACAGAATTACGAAATACAGAGAAAAAGTCTGACAAAAGCAGCGCAAGTGGAAAACGAAAATTCGACGCAGAAAACGAACCTTTACAACATATATTTCACGAAGTGGAGCGAGGATTTGACAGAGGAAAATGATATTCGACAACTACAGTGAGCCAAAGATATCTAGAAATTGGTGGAAAAATAAGTTTAAACGACAAAACTTTAGTTAAAAAGATTCAGGAGTATCTTGGCAATGATATAGAATTAGTTTCGTCTCCAAGAAAAAATGAACCAAGGATGTTTATAAAAAGATTTTCTAAAGAACAAGCCATTGAGACAATAGCCCATCACACTGAAACCGAATCATCAAAAATATCTTGTGGTACATCTGAAATACAAAGTAACTAAAATCGGCCAAAATATAAAAATAGAAATACATAAATAACATACCTACCAAAAAATGCAGATTTCAAAAACTTAAAAATTAGCGACTGCAAAAAGCATATTCCACAAAATTTGTATTTTCTTATTAGTCTTCTTGTGTGCAACGATTCTAGCGGTGATACGAAAGAAACTAATGTGCTTAATATTTGTCAAGACATTATTTTTGCAAATTCCGATGGAAAAAAATATACACCCAAACATATTGGTCTGGGATTATTAGTTCACCAGGGAACAAGGAGAAAAAAAAAACTTGTCCTTAGACGCTTTGACAAAAGATGCACTTCTGTACATCAAATGGATCTGTCCGCAAATTAGGTTTTTGAGGTGTATCTACTGGTAGTATATTGGTAACTAACTTTGCAAACTTTAATTTGTATGATGCAATATTTTGGGAGCTTGTAAAAGATTTGTAGCAATTTTTGTGCCATTTTAAGCTTTCTTGCTCCTTTAAATCATTCAAACTTAAAAATATATGCTTCAATACAGGGTCGTTGCTTTGACTAATGTTCATACGGACCTTCGAACATTCAATGAATTTCTTGGAATTTCTGTTGGGATTTTTGTTGAGATTCAAACAATATTCCGCCTTTTTGACAAAAAACACACAGCTGGTACCTAGTTAATATTTCTGACAATTTCTTTTTTAAAAGGTTTTAATTTCATTTTCGACTCTAGTTCACTGTGGGAACTAATACTGCTTATAAAATCCATCGTGTCTTGCCTGTAGAAAAATATTACATGTAAATTTACCCCTCTTCATCAAAAATGGTAGCTACATAAAAACATTTACATAATATATTTATTGTATAATAAGCAAAAATTTACAAAATTTGGTACGAAAAAGAATGTAGCATTAGAGAAATATCACAAACAAAGTACCTACCTGTATATTTATCAATAAAATGCCCTCTTGAAGCAGCTTAAATATTATAATATATTCGAATAATCCTGCAAAACAGTTAACACTTACACTTATTGTAACTAAAAGTTGAGTTCCAAAAACCTCAATAACGTAAAATAACAATAAAATTATGTTAAAAACACAGAAACACCAATATAACCCTTTATTCATTTCTAACAAGGTGCTGTCTGGCTATTGAACTATTGAACATACAAACTGTAATGGAGCGTAAATGAAAAGCGACCATCTAGGCTCGAAAATACGTACGGACGGCTTTACCATGCAGATACAACCGCGCGCCAAGCGAATTTCAACCATCCCCGCATCTCCGCGTCAAAGCTCGGTCGTCACGACATGCTTTTACATTTTTCAGTTTTTTGACTAAACTACTTACCGGATTTTTGATTATAAAAAAGCATTTTAATCCTTGATCTTTGGTCTACAGCGTTTATAGAAGATGTTTTTTTGATTAGAATGAGCATTGTTGAGTTATCTCGGAGTAAATGAAATTGCAATTTTGATGTTTCAGCGCGAGCCGTTTTATATTAAGGAATTCCATATAAGAGCGTGTTGCACAGATAAAAATAAAATGCTTCTTCTTGGAATTTTGAAACGAAACTTTTGCAAATGATTAAACATGTTGTGTAAATGTAAATTAAGCAAAAAAAAAATTTTGCCATTTTTTGGAAAATCACCCCTAACTACCCACTGCACACCACGATTTTTTGACGACCAGGCGATTTTGCTTCCTTAAGGCGTGAGGAATGATATAAGATAGGTGTTACATTTTAGCAATAAAGTGCAAACGGAATGACACGATAGAATCATTTTTAAACTCCACTACATGTAAATTGATTTCAAAAATTAGTGAAACAAAATGAAGAAAATTCTTTGACTAGTTGAAAATTTAACACCGGTTTATTAACATGTCTTGTTTCTTGTACCATCCTAAATCATATTCTAAAGTATTGACTATATCTTTGAAATATAACTTAATATAATAATTATAAGCAATAATTAATATTGCTACCTAATAGTCTAAATAATTAGTACTTCAGCTATTAGAATTCACTTGTTACGCCACTGGATATATCACACAATTGCCAACAGCTGTGGCATAAATATTGTTTGCGCAAAATACGTCGTCAACTGGCCACACCCCTGGCCTCTTTACAAGTTGAACAGACTCTAGCCTTGCGACTTTAGGTTTGCTTCGCAACCGACGTCATAATATGCGCCAAGGATAGCTACTATGCGCAATGCCTTACTGGTATAAGTTCTACTATGTTTGTGTCTATCAGAGTTACCGGTACCTACCTACAATCACCATTTTCAATCATTTTTAAAATAACATGTGTTAGATAAAAAACATTCAAGCATGGCTCGTATTCTATAAATTACTTACCTTTGTCATTTAACCACGTAGCTATTTTGAAATATGCTTCGTCCATAAGAGTAATAATAACAGCTAGCATAATTTTTGGCAAGTAACCTAGCCAAAGAGCAAATTCCTTAGATTTAAGTAAGTTGTCCCACCAATCCTATAAAAGAAAATATGAAAAATAAGGAACTCTATATAACGTATTAGATACGAGAAAAATAAAATACATAATAAATAAGTTCTTATTTATAGAATTTGATTTATTTAAATCAAGAGTCCCTTTATTCTCTCCTCAGTTTTAAGTAAAAATTTCTAATTTGCGGACGTAAATTCTGAAAATCTGACCAATATTCTGACTTTCAGATTAAGGGGGTAATTTTGGAAAAAATAGTAACAAAAATCGAATTATAAAATAGAGGGTTAAAAAAAAAATGTGAAATTTGTAAAAGTTTGAATTTGGATAGCTCAACAGATGGAATTTGTGCAGTATTTGAAGTAGTCTGTTGATTATGTTTGTAGCCCCTACTTCTTGATAGGACAAATTTATCATAATTAGGCATATCAATTCGTCAAGAGTTAGAAATGTCAACAGCTATTACAATACCTAAAACAACAAATGCCAAAAGTTGTTAAAACATTCTTAAGTGTGCACAGGAACGTAAAACAAAATCATTTGCGGATTACACTTTAATATAAGATACGTAAATATTATGAAAATGCGGGAACTATATTAAAGAGAGTTAACTTTCAACAAATTAAAACTAAATCTGTATGCAAATAGGAAATGAAATACACACATATATATATGAAATAAGGAAGGGAGGAACTAGGAAATCAAGGTGGGAAGAAAAGCGGGAAAAATTTTACCAGGAAAGAGGTTATGCGAATATGGAAGTGGAGAACAGAAGAATAATGGGGTGGAACATGAGGAGTGAAGTGGAGGAAAGAGACAAGCAGATACAGGAACAAGAAAAGGATGAGAAGATTAGAAACTCGAAATACAACAGCCAATACAGGGAGATAAGAGCAATAGGGTTGCCCAGATACTTACAGAGGAGAGGAAAGGAAGAGAATATGATAAGAGTGGCAAGGTTCAGATTGGGGAATGAAATGAGAAGAGGAAGATATTGGGAAAGTGAAGACAAAAGGAAGTGTAGGATATGCGAGGCGGAGGAAGAGACATGGGAACATGTGGTGGAAAGGTGCGGGTGGTGGGAGAACACCAAATGGAATAGAATGGAGAAGATCCTGGAGGAGAGCGGAGGAGGGTTGGAATGGATGAAGTATCTGCAGAGGAAGAGAAATGAAAAAAAAGAAAAAGAAGGATCGTAATTTTATTTTGTTGTTAATTTTGATTTGTTTTTTTTTGTACATATATATTGTATATATTGCGGGATGTAATGGTGTGACATATTGAAGTCCCAGAAGGGAAACAATAAATCTATCTATCTATCTATCTATATATGAAATACATATATGTAAATGAAACCACCAAATATAAAGCAGATATGAGTACAGCCATAGAGGACGTAAGCACGGTAAACTATTTAGCAATTATAAAACAGGAAATTTAAATTCAAACATGCAGAATACAAAGGATTAAAATTATCACGAAAAGCAGTAGTACTAACTCAAATTAACAAATGAATATCATGATAAACAGCACTCCAAATATATAAAACGATTATACTTCCACATTTTACTTGCTGCGGAACGAAGAAAGGTATAGATAAGGTATAGATAAACTTGAAAAAATCAGAATAAGTGCACGAAGACACTCTATACACATTAGAGTGGATAAACGTCAGGCAATATTTAGAATACTATGTGGTAGTGTCACACACAAAGTGTTACCTTGATGATATTCTGATCCATGGTTCTAGTTTAGAACATTGTCATCAGAATGTTTTGGGAGTTATGTCTCGTCTACAAGAATTTAACGTAAAGATTAATAAAAAAAATGTAAGTTTTATGAAAAACAGGTTGAATTTTTGGGGCATAAAATTGACAGTGAGGGAATTCATCCAACTAATGAAAAAGTAGAGTGTATTTTAAATGCACCTGCACCAGAAAATTTAACACAGTTAAAGTCATATTTGGGCTTATTAAATTTTTATGGGAAGTTTATTCCTATGCTCTCCTCAAAACTTAAACCCTTATATGATTTGTGTACACCTTATAAAGAATTTTTATGGTCTGATGATTGTGAAAGAACCTTTCAGTCTAGCAAAGAACTATTAATATCACAAAATGTTCTTACTCATTTTAATCCAGATTTACCAATTTTTATTACTTGCGATTCAAGTGGTTAGGGGGTTGGAGCAGTGTTAAGCCAAAAAATTAATGAAGAGGATAAACCGATAATGTTTACATCAAGCACTCTTTCACGAACAGAGAAATTATATTCCAATTTAGAAAGAGAAAGTTTAGCTTTAATATTTGGATTAAAAAAGTTTCATAAGTATGTTTTCGGCAGAAAATTTATATTGATAACGGACCATCAACCACTTCAGTTTATTTTTGGAAAAAATAAAGGTATCCCTGTAACTGCTGCTGCACGTATAACACGTTGGGCTATAACTATGTCAGCTTATAACTATGATATACAGTATAAAAAAGGGAAATTGGTAGCAAATGCTGATGGGCTGTCTCGCCTACCAGTATCGAGTGAAACAGAAATTTGTGATGCCCTATATTATTTTAGTTTAACTGATGAAATACCGTTACATGAAGGCGATATTTCAAGGGAAACAAAAAATGATTTAACGTTAACTAAAGTAGTAGATTTAACATTGTCTGGATGGCTAAATCATTGTAACAATGAGGATATAAAACCATTCTGGAAGAAACGGCATGAATTATCACTTGAAAGGGTTGTTTACTTCTCGGAAATAAAGTAGTAATTCCGAAATCACTTCAAAATGAAGTCTTAGCACTCTTTCATGAGCAACATGTGGGTATTGTAAGAACAAAAAATGTTAAGCATTCATACCGCTGGTGGCCGGGTGTTAATGAAGCAATTGAAAAGTTTATAGGATGTTGCAATGTGTGTCAGCAAACACAGAATTTTTCGAATAGGAGTATTCTACTTCCTTGGCCTACCACACCCTCTAACTTTTATAGAGCAAATATAGATTTTTTCCATAAATCAAATTACACCTTCTTAATTTTAGTGGATAATAAATCAAAGTGGGTAGATGTTAGATTGATGGAAGGAACTAGCGCAGGGCGTACTATTTTAAAATTGAAAGAAATTTTTGCTATTATTGGACTACCAGTAGAGTTAGTGTCAGATATGTTGAAGTTAGGTATTTCAAAGAATTAATATAATTTGTGGCAACACTGTAGACAACCTCTGGTTGGCAACGCTGAAAAATAATAAAGTAGTCGTGTCTTGATATCTACAGTGAGAAGTTCGTTCTTAGTTGTTCCTTTCCCGCCTTGCATTTTTAAGAGGTTAAGGGCCCAGCATTCGCAGCATTCCAGAAAAGTTAAACTGTTTCTTTGGCTTATAAATTGCATAATGTCGGCAGTAAATTACATGGCAAGTATCCCAAAATTGAAAGGGCGTGAGAATTATGACGATTGGTCATATACTGCCGAAAACTTCATGATTCTTGAAGGACTGCAAGCATGCATTGAGGGAACTGACACGGATGCAGATAAAATCTTGAAAGCTAAGGCAAAATTGATTTTAATGGTTGATGCTTCGCTGTATGTGCATATAAAAGAAACCAGGACGGCAGCTGAATTGTGGACGAAGCTAAAGTCAATGTTTGATGACTCGGGATATACCAGGAAAATTAGTCTACTTCGCAATCTGATTTCTACGAGATTGGAAAGTTGTGATTCAATGGCGTCGTATGTGAATCAGATGGTTGAGAATGCGCAGAAACTAAGAGGTACTGGATTCAAGATTGACGACGAATGGGTCGGATCGTTACTTCTGGCGGGTTTGTCGGAAAAATTCAAACCAATGATTATGGCTATTGAGCATTCAGGTATACCGATTACAGCAGATTCCATAAAAACAAAGTTGTTGGACATGGAGGCCGAAGTCGATAAAACAGGTAGTGCTTTCGCGGGAAAAATGACAGTTGGTGGTACGACTTGCAGAAAACAGAGCGCTGGTGGCAAACCGAATGTCGGCAATACTGCAGATCTGTCAAGTAGTAAGAGAAATGTTCAGTGTTTTGGATGTAAACAATGGGGACATTTCAAAAACAAGTGCCCGAATGTAAAGACAGAAAGAAAATCTTCGAATATTTTTAGTGCGGTGTTTTTGAGCGGACAGTTCAGTGAACAAGATTGGTACGTGGACTCAGGTGCAAGTGTACATTTGACAGTTAATCATAAATGGCTGATTGATGAATCGGAGCCAAATGATTTACAAGAAATAGTAGTTGCAAATAAGTCTAAAGTATCGGTGAAGTATACATGAAAAGTAATCATTACTACCGTTGTGGGAAAGAACGAGTTTGATGTGACTATTAAAGACGTTTCGTGTGTTCCGCAGTTGACAACTAATCTTTTGTCAGTGAGTTAATTGATTAAAAATGGCAACGAAATAAAATTTAAAACCAATGGTTGTAAAATTTTTAACAAACAACGAGTGTTAATTGGTGTTGCAGTTTTGGTTGACAATGTTTATAAGTTGAATGTAAAAACTTCAAAGCAGAGTTTGTTAGCAGCTACAGCTATCGCAACAAGGAGGACTTGGCATCGTAGGTTAGGTCATATCAACAGCCCAGATTTGGCAAAAATGATGAATGGAGCTGTCGAAGGATTAGCATGCACAGATAATGTCAGTGTAGGTAGGCAGAACTGTGTGACCTGCAACGAAGGTAAGCAGACGAGACTCCCATTTCCTAATAAAGGTAGTAGAGTTAATAAACTGTTAGAAATTATACATACAGATGTATGTGGGCCGATGGAAGTCAAATCACTTGGCGGGGCTAAGTTTTTTTGTGATTTTAGAAGATGATTTCAGTCGAATGGCTTTCGTATATTTTCTGAAAACTAAGGATGAAGTTCTTGATAGATTTCGAGAGTTCAAAAACATAGTCGAAAATCAAAAAAATTGCAAAATTCAAATTCTGAGATCTGACAATGGCGGAGAATTTTGTGGTAAGGATTTTGAAACATTTCTGAAGGAACAGGGAATTATTCATCAAAAAACAAACTCATATACTCCCGAGCAGAATGGTTCTTTGGAGAGAATGAACAGAACGGTGGTAGAAAAGGCAAGATGCTTATTGTATGATGCAAATCTAGATAAGAAATTCTGGGGAGAAGCTGTGAACACGGCTGTGTATTTGCGGAATAGATCAATTGCATCTGTATTGCATAATAAAACACGTTTTGAAATATGGACAGGCAGAAAACCAAACGTTAATCATTTGCGAATATTTGGTAGTAGTGTAATGGTACATGTTCCTAAGGAAAAAAGAAACAAGTGGGATAGGAAATCTAAAAAAATGATTCTTGTCGGTTATAGTGACACCACTAAAGGTTATAGGTTATATTACCTAGATAAAAATGATGTCATTATTAGTAGAGATGTAGTCGTGATGGAGGACACCGAAGAAAAGATTTCAATTATAGTTAGTTCTGAGCCAAGTTCTGAAGATAATGAAGAGGAATTAGATTCAGTGGGGGCAAATACAGAAGAGGATTCAGTTGAAAGTTCAAATAATGAGGAAGAGTATGATAGTTCAGATTTCAATTTGAGTTATGAAGATGGAAATGAAGTAGCAGGAGAAATAAGAAGATCTGAGAGGGTGTCAAAACCAAAGAAGTCCGAAGACTATGTAACTTACGCTTGTGTACAGGAATTCGTCCCAGTGATGATCCAGTCACCGTGGATGAAGCCATGTCAAGGGCAGATGCTGGTTTATGGAAGAAGGCCATGACTGAAGAGATACAGTGTTTTGAAGATAATGATGCCTGGGAATTGACAGATAGTCTACCAGATGCGTCAACAATTGTTCCATGCAAGTGGGTGTTCAAGCGAAAAATCAGTGAAAGTGGAGAAGTGAAGTATCGTGCGCGTTTAGTTGCAAAAGGTTGTGTTCAAAAAGCAAATGTGGACTATGGTGATGTTTTCTCGCCAGTAGTGAGGCATTCCACGTTAAGGCTTTTAATTGCATTAGCTGTAAGGCTAGATTTAAAAATAACGCATCTCGATGTAAAGACTGCTTTTTTAAATGGCTTGCTTGATCAACCTGTTTACATGAGACAACCGGAAGGTTTTATACTTAAAAATCATGAAAATGAAGTGTATCGATTGAGAAAGGCTGCCTATGGACTGAAACAATCGTCCAGAGCATGGAATGATAGGGTGAATGAAGTTTTGTCTATTTTAGGCTATGTTAAGTCAAAATATGAATCTTGCTTGTTTATTAAGAAAGATAAAGAGTTATTAACTCTAGTTGCATTGTATGTGGACGATTTTTTTGTTTTTTCAAATGATTGCAAAGATGTTGAATTTTTGAAGTCAAAATTGAGTTTAGAATTTGACATAAAGGATCTGGGTGAAGCAAAGCATTGTCTGGGGGTTAAAATATCTAGAGATTACAAAAACAATGCAATTTTCTTAGACCAAGAAAATTATGTGGATCAAATTTTGAAAAATTTTGGTTTGACAGATTGTAAAGTTGTAAACACACCTATAGAGAGTAAAGTTGTTGAAAAAATTACAGATTCAAGTGTGAATTTAGTTAACTTACCTTATCAGAATCTCATAGGAAGTTTAATGTATCTAGCGGTATTAACCAGACCAGACATAACATTTGCTGTTAATTACTTGAGACAGTATAACAATAATTATTCAGAGTACCACTGGCAATGTGCCAAAAGAATTCTTAGGTATTTAAAGGGTACTAAGCATAATAAATTAAAATTTTCAAAGGGCTCTGATGCTTTGGATTTGGAAGGTTTTGTGGACTCTGATTGGGCAAATGACCACGATAGAAAGTCATATACAGGATATGTATTCAAACTTTCTGGAGGTCCTATTTCTTGGCAGAGTCGTAAACAAAAAACTACTGCTTTGAGCAGTACTGAAGCTGAATATATGGGTCTTAGTGAGGCATCAAGGGAAGCGATTTATTTGAAAAATATTCTGGGTGAATTGATAAATTTTAAAGGTAGTGTTATGTTATATAATGACAACCAGAGTGCACAGAAACTGACTTCGAACCCAGTGTTTCATAATAGAACGAAACATATAGATGTATGGTACCATTTTATTAGAGAGTGTGTCTCCAACAATTTAATAACTATTCATTATCAACAAACTGATGAAATTGTAGCAGATATTATGACAAAGGGTTTAGCAAGAGTTAAGCATTCTTATTTTGTAAAAAAATTAGGTCTGATCCCTTAATTATTTGAGATAGTGGGGGTGTTGAAGTTAGGTATCTCAAAGAATTAATATAATTTGTGGCAACACTGTAGACAACCTCTGGATGGCAACACTGAAAAATAATAAAGTAGTCGTGTCTTGATATCTACAGTGAGAAGTTCGTTCTTAGTTGTTCCTTTCCCGCCTTACATTTTTAAGGAGATAATGGCCCGCCGTTTAATTCCTCAGAATTCAATGCTTTTTGTCAGGCTAATGGCATAAAACCTGTAAAATCCCCACCGTACCATCCACAGAGTAATGGTATTGTAGAAAAAGGAGTACAGACTAGCAAAAAGGGGCTTGAAAGGGCACTTTTTCTTGAAAAGGAAAAGGAAGTAACCAAAAATCAAATTGTAAGTCGCTTGGCAGACTTTCTGTTTACACACAGAAATACACCATCAACTGTAACAGGTATATCACCTTCTCAGAGTGTTTTCAAGATTTGTCCTAGAACTAGATTCGATTTGATTAAACCATCTCATAGTACACGTGTAGAATCTGGGATAAACCCCGGTATCGCAAGATCTAAATTCTATTGTTTAAATGAATCTGTATACGTTAAAAATGCTCAGTTAAAATTATGGCAGAAAAGAAACATTGTTAAGATTGTAAGTCATTCTACATATTTGGTACTTATTGGTGAAACAGTTAAATTAGTGCATATAAATGATATAAGACCAAATCGTTTCAGTGAAGTGATAAATGAATGTGCAGTACCTACCAGTGGGCGTGAACCTGACTTAAGTAATAACTTCGAGAGTAATGTAAAGGATCCTCTTGTAAAGGAACCTGTAGCCTATCAAGATTCTAGTAAATCTGTAGAAAAATATGGAGATAATGTATACATGGAGGGAACGGTGCCTGGAGTGCAATTATAAAAAGAAAAAAACCTTGAATCTGTAAAGCTACCACCTGTTAGCTTTAAAGCTAGTACTCCAAAAACCATTCAACCTACTACTCGTTCTGGTCGAATTGTTAAACCACCCCTTAGCAAGGGCAGAGGGGTTTACGAGATACATGCATGTTATAATTTTAAGTTGTTTGTAAATCTATCTTTTAAGAAGGAGGAGAATGTTGTGAACGGGCCTTTAGCATAAACCGTAATGGCAGCCATGTTGTAATACATTGTAGAGGTTTTTTTTTCGGCAGAGGAAAAATCTTTTAAAGACACCACATTTCATGGTAGTGTGGGATTTCCACCCACTAAAAAAACCTCTACCTCACTTCCTCCACTTTCCGGGACCGCTCTCGCATTTCTTCAGAAGGCAGGTTGTTCTGCTTCCTCCGGTTTAAATTTCTTACGTTTGCCTACTTTCAATACTCTTGGTCTCCATTATCTGTCGTATCATATTCTGCACTGTAGACCAATGTTTTTCCGATTGGATCATTTGCTCTATCATATTTTCCACGCTTACGGCTCTGCCAATGCAGCGCGTACACACTTCCCTTACATCTCTCCATCTGTGACAGTTAAACATAGTATGTTCCACGTCATCCACTTCTACACAATACAGGCACTCATCATCATCCACGATGTCGAATCTATACAAGTACGACCTAAAACTCCCGTGTCCCGACAGAACCTGTGTCAACCAATAGTCCAACTCTCCGTGTCCCCTGTCAGTCCATTTTTTAATATCGCCGATGAGTCTTCGAGTCCATCGCCCCGTTTCTGCTATGTCCCACCTATTTCGCCATTTAGACAGAAGTCTATCTCTTGCAACGCACTTGCTTATACCTTTATGCACCTCTTCTCTTTCGCATATGAGTAGGTCTATAGGTGGCGTGGAAGAGATCACAGCTTCAGCCCCCGCAGATATAGTACGATAGCCGCTACATATTCTCAGGTTCATCTTTCTAGAGGTAGTTTCTAGCTTGTTCTTTAGTTTTTTCTTCTTCAAGGCACTTGCCCACACTGGTGCCGCGTATAGTGCCACTGAGTGTGCCACCGCACTCAGCAGCCTTCGCTTGCTGGACATAGGTCCTCCTACATTTGGCATCAGCCTAGATAAGGCCACCACCATTTGTGCGGCCTTATAGTTTGCTTTGTTTATATGCTCCGCAAACGTAAGTTTGGTATCGAGCCACACCCCGAGATACTTTATACTGTTTTGCGGTTTGATGGTAGTATCTCCCACCCCAATAGTAATCTGCGCCATTTTCCTCTTTCTCGATAGCACCACAGCTTCAGTTTTTTCCGATGCCAGCTGCAGACTTTTATCAGCCATCCATGCACTGATCTCTTCTATTGCAAGATTTGTCTTCCAGATCGCCTCTTCCTCGCTTCTCGTCACCACAACCAGGGCTAGGTCATCCGCGAAAGCGACCGTCTGGACTCCCTCTGGCAGGTCAAGTTTTAAAACTCCATTATAGAATATGTTCCATAGGGTTGGTCCCAACACCGAACCCTGCGGCACCCCGCTACTTACTGGTCTCTCCCGGGTAGGGTCATCTCCCTTCAAGATAATGGTTCTGTTTCGGAGGTAGCTACATATTAAGAAAAAGATATCCTCGCTGATATCGAGTCTCTGAAGTTCCTTCACTATTTCCCTCCGAACCGCCGAGTTAAAGGCGTTTTTAATGTCAAACGTAATCAGAAGACAGATGGACCTCTGCCGATTTATTACCGTTTCTGCGCTTCTTGCAATACTAACAATCTTCTCGATTGCGTCTACCACCTACCTCCACGGAAACCAAACTGTCTCTCCGAGACACCTTCTTTTTGGTCTAATTCTGTTTGGAGTCGAAACCGTATCAGGTGCTCCAACAGCTTGCCTGTTGAATCGAGCAGACATATAGGCCTGTATGCTGATGGTAGCTCCATGGGCTTGTCCTTTTTTCTCAAGAGGCATAAGCTTGCGCGCTTCCATACCTCCGGGAATACTCCTGTTCGAATGGCTGCGTTCATCACTCTGAGCACAGTGTCTGGGATCACATTGACAGCAAGTTTAACAACCTCAGCCGGTATCTCGTCCGGTCCTGGAGATTTCCCATTTCTAAGACGGGCAGCAGCAACTACCAGTTCCTCGTTCGTGAAAGGAGTCACTTCCACTGGAATACCGCTCGTTTCCACTGGCGGATGCAGTGGAAACAGCGCATCTGCTATCTCTTCTGCCTTTTCTATTGATATTGGATGACAAGGTGGGCTCATGCGCATCCTTTTAACTACGATATTATATGCCTGCCCCCAGGGAACATTGTAGAGGTAGTCGAGCTACAATAAAGTCAAGTAAACTTCGTGTGTTGTTTTTATTGAAATACACAACATTCGGTAAACAATACGTGTGTGGCTTAGACACATGTAGCTTACATTTGATGCCGTCGGTAAGGAGGTTATTATATAGTTCAAATGTTTTCTGAGTATCTGAAATCATTTTAGGCAACGGATCTTTGTTAATTTTCACGTATGGACCGTTTTCTATTAAATTATTTACACTTTCGTAATAGTCTGTAGTAATACAATAAGTGGTCTGGAATTCTCGGAAATTTTATGAAAGCTGTTGCTTTACTTGGTAACCACGAGTGTAAATTTGACGGTTAAAAGATCTTCTGTCAAATTTACACGAGTGGTTAGTAAAAGCAGCAGCTTGAGTAAAATTACCTAAAAATTCCAGACCACTAATAATTATTGTATATAACAAGATTATTTTTTGAATCGATGTTTGGCAGTAACTAGATTATAATTTATAAAATGCACTTACAAATTCGCAACTATGACAACTTATCAACAAGGAAAATAATCGACAACTACCGAAATAATACAAGTTACGGGACCCAAATGAAATGTTTCAACTGGCCAATTTGACAATGAAAAAATAATCAGTTGTAATATCACAAGAGGGTGAGAATAATTTGAAAATAATTCGACAGATTTTCGAAAACTTGTCGTCAGGAAATAGACGCGAGAGTGGATATTGCCGAATGGCGAGAAGTTTGAATAGAATGTGGAGAATTATTTTCCAAGTTATTCTTACTCACGTGTGGTATTTGAAGGATTACTTTTTGACGTTCAAATAAGAAACCTAATTTTTCAATATTTTGGTTCATTTCTACAATTTGCAATTAAAACATAATATGACATATGTCAAAACCAGAAAACAAGTCGTTTATCAACAAAAACAACACACTAAAAAATTCTCGCTGGGACAAATTAAGTAAATTATCGTCACTATGATAATGATTTAATTGAACAGAATTAAACACGTGATCAAAAATACTGTTAAATGATTGGAAAATAAAAACGTCAAAAAATAATAACATTTATTCAATATAACAACCTTGTTACCCTTGTCTGCTTTAAGATAAAAACAATCTTTCTATCTCAGCCCTTTGATAGTTTTAGAGTGGATTGTGTGACGGGGAAGAGAACCATGATATTGAATATTTTCGGATATTTTTTGGGTAACCGTTCCCCTAATCATACTTTTTTGGATTCATTTAAGTACTGAATAGAGGATTCAATGCTAGCTATTACATTTTCGATACCTACGTGACGAGATTCTGGCAAGCTAAACTTTAAGCCTTTATTTAATAAATTTAGTTCGGCTGTATCAAAGGTTTGAGAAGATAGATTTTCTACAATATCGATCTTTTCTGTCGAGTTTTGAATTACTGTATCACTGTCTTTTGACAGGTGGGGTTAACTTATTAAAAATTCATAGTGATTACTTTTTTGCACAAAATGACAAAATACATAAAAGTTTAGCAACTAACCAAATGCCAGATGGTAGAAAATGAGGGGTAAATATCCCGAAAAATTTGTGTACACTTATTTGGAATTCCAATGGAATTCCTTGGAAGTCCTTGGAATTTCTTGGAATTCCTTGGAAATCCTTAGAATTCCTTGAAAGTCCTTGTAATTCTCTGGGAATTCCCTGGAATTCCCCGAAACCGTTAATTTTGTATGTGGTCCTTATGAGGTAAAACAGTCAATTCCAAATATTTCTAAAGCAACTTTGATGTCGTTTTAATTATGGTTTTTTCCGGGAAAAAGAAGCACGGAGCAGTAGATTCCTAATGGTTTTTCAGCAAACAATGTTGAATAGCAAATTTTATGGAAGGACAATCTTTCCCAAGAACTTTGTCGGTAAATATTAATTTCTCCACACGTTCCTTAAGAATATTTGAAATACATTTTAATATTCTATTCATTAACTGTATGAAAATAAAATTTTAGTGGTGTGATAACTGATGAGTAATATGAGGGGTATCTGAGTTTCTGCAATCTGCAGGCATCCATTGCATTCGCATCCACCGGCCAATAATTTTCAATTTGAGGGTGGGGTGAGGTACAGTGCTGTCACAATTCTGCATTAGTTTCAGAAGTTTAGTCTCTAATCTGTGAATTTAGTTGGGTAACTGTCCATTGTAGGTATTATTGGGTTCTAAATAGTACTTTTTTGATAATTTCGAGAATATTTGATTTAGGAAATTGCGAAAGGGTTCCAAGACGCGGAGGCAATAATACTAATAATAACAAATTATTTTGTTTTCTATTTTCTGTTCCAATTATTAAGGCATGGAGCTGTAGTAGTACTAGGGTGGGCGTCAAGGTATATACTTGCGTACGTAACATTTGCGTACATAAGGAAAGATGTCCAGCAGGAAAAGCGGGCAGATCGAAACAAGTGTCATTTGCGTACAACATAAAAATCTGCCAGGTTAAGGTCAAGCGGAGCGGAGCGAAGCGAGCGGGGCGTTGTAAGTCTCAGTCGTTAGCGTTTATAATATGATTCTCCTCAAAGATCATTCAACAAACATTTTGCAAAAGAAATCACCGGGGGAATCAAGTTAACTTACCTCAATATTTAACATAATAGGTGTTCGAAATAAATATTTAAATTAGAAATCCAAATTTTATGTTGCACGCAAGTGCCACTAGATCAGAGTTGTTTAATTTACCTGCTGAGCCTTATTTTGCTTTATGGACGCTAATGTCATAAAATTTGCCTTGTACGCAAGTGTCATACATTCCAAGGATGAACTCCGTACAGGGCAGGTCGGTTATATCTAACGTAATTTATTACATTTGCCATACTTGGTTGGTGATTTTATATATCGTCCGGTTAATTTAAAAAATCGAATATTTGAAAGGCTTTTATTATATTTACCATTAAGTTGTGGGTATCAAATATAAAAACCAGCCAATTCAATTAATTGCCTACTGCAAATATTAAAGGATTTATTATATTCGCCAAATTTCGTGGTGATTAAGTATGTATAATTCCCCATATTTATACAAAATAGCCGGATTAATCACAATTACCGTAACATTTATGTAAAGTTACCTATAATAGAGGTTATACGTTCTATGTTCCTTTTTAATGATATTCATTCATTACACAATATATCTTACTTTTCATGACTTCCATTTTAATAACAGAGCAATAAGTCGTAAAAAGTGAGGCACACTGTATTAGTATTTACGTTTATTTTCAAGCTACCATTTTGTTATTTTTAGTTTAGAGAGCTGCCTTTTTTATATACATATATATTTTGTTTTCTTTAATAAAATAATATTTGTTTTAAATAATCAAAAATTAGTTTATTTTGTTTCTTTGAGCACTCTATTAAGAAATTTAAGCATAAAAGTAAAAAGGTTTATGCCAGTATTGCACTTTTGTTTGGGATAATTGGGAGGAGATTACTTTCCTCGAAGACGTTCGGAATTCCATAAAATTATTTTGGAAGGCCTCCGAATTCGTTGGAATTCCTTGGAAATCTTTGGAATTCCTAGGAAATCTTTGGAATTCCTTGGAAATCATTGGAATTCCTTGGAAATCTTTGGAATTCCTTGGAAATCTTTGGAATTCCTAGGAAATCTTTGGAATTCCTAGGAAATCTTTGGAATTCCTTGGAAATCTTTGGAATTCCAAGTCCTGTGTACAAAAATTTTTCGGGATATTTACCCCTCAGTAGAAAATATGCAACTAATATCCATACTTTTGTTCCTCGTGTTCCATACATTAAGAATCATACTGTCTGACATGGTAGAAAATACGGCAATAATTTACTATTACAGCCCCCTAACTATAACATTTCTTAATTTTTTTGATTTATTTAGGTATCGAAGGCAGCTTTACATTTAAACTGGGTGAATGGTTTTTTGGCCATAAGTAGAACCTAATATTTAAAATACTATATACGTATTTCGGCAACTAAGTTGCCATCTTCAGTAGTTCTCGAAAAAAAAATAATTGTTTTTTTTTTCGAGAACTATGTACTGAAGATAGCAACTTAGTTGCCGAAATACATATATAGTATTTCAAATTTTGTGTGGTTAGGGGTCTGATTGATTCTTGAATTATTTCTGGCTTGAGATCTAGCCGAGTGAACTTCGATATTTTCGGAGTGTGGTGATTTTAGTATTGTTAACAATATTTTATTAACAATAAAATTAAGATTCAATGTTTAACAAACAATAAGTAACACAAACTCTCTTCCACTTTCTTCGCGGCATCTCCCTAACCTCTCTCTAGCACCCGCCATTCTCCCATACTCTCCTTCATTCCTACCAACTTTTAAGTTTCCAATAGAACTAAACTAATTATTCTCTACAATTCGGCCAATCCTGACTTTTGTTTGACCTCAAACAAATATGTAACTAAGCTTGTAACAAACTAAAATTTCCAATATTCAATAACATTTTAAAGCGACAAGAATAAAACAATGAGATAAATACACATAAGTATGAACACTACTCGTAAGATATTTGATAGTCCTTTAACTTATTTGGAATTCGTCGTGATCTGGTCGGTCTTCTCTCTTCCCCTTCAACTGCTCTAGCCTCTCTTATCTTCTTAGAACCATCTTCTCCTTCATTCGGTAACCATTCTTCTTCTCCGGGTTTCTCATAGGTCTCTTCATTTGAATCATAAGAATCTGAGGATTCATCTCTTCTATCTAGATTTTCTAGTTCGGATTCATTAACCTCAAACTCTGTTTCTTCATCTTCTGTTGTCTCTTCTAGATCTTCTGTAGCGTTTCGATAGATTTTTAACTGAGAAATATGAGCATTCATGGTAAAATGCCCACCATGTGCATCTTTATCCAATCTTTCGAGTCGGTAAATATCATTTCCACAAACCTTAACCACTACCATAGGACCTCTATATTTTGCCTGTGTTTTTGTAGGTTCTCCTGTCGATACAGCTGCTCGTCTTACCACTACTATATCTCCAACCTTTAACTCATCTATATATTTTCGTTTATCATAGTAAGCCTTATGTTTTTGTTGTTCTCTCTTTATCTGCTCTATCACTTCCTCCTGTAGCTCGGCCGGATTTTGATAGTCTTCTTTTCCAACTAAATTGGCCATTCTTGCATCATAGAATCTAGGTGTATACCCATAAAGACATTTAAATGGAGATTTGCCTGTGGTACTATTCACAGCAATATTCAAATTTATTTGTACGTCCTTAATATTCCGATCCCACTCTTCTTCCCGTTCCATTGAGGTAGTTATAACAGGTACCAAAGTCCGATTGACACGTTCTACTTGGCCATTAGCCTGTGCCCACCGACTTGCAACTCGATTATGTAAAATACCCCGTTCTTCACAGTATTTTCTAAACTCTTCTCCTGTAAATGCTGTTCCTCTATCAGTCACTATAATTTTCGGACTTCCAAACTTTTTGAAGTGATTCTTTAACATCATTACTGTCTCTTTACTTGATGTTGTTTTTACAGCATACAAACTGACGAACTTCGTAAGTGCATCAATGACTAGTAACACGTAAGAGTTGCCTCTAACACTTCTCACAAAAGGCCCAAGGTGATCGACATGTATTCTTTCCATCGGCCTACCCGGTGGTGGAATTGGGTGTAATCTACCTGGCCTCTTACCACCTGGTATCTTTTCTGTTAGACATCGAAAACATCCATTTATATGGCGTCTGACGTATCTTCTCAATCCCCTAAACCAACATAACGTCAATATCATTTGCACGGTTCTATCGACTGAAAAGTGACCCATTTGATCATGATATTTGACAACCGTTGCCTTTCTCATACTATCGGGTATTACATATAACCACCTGTCACTCTTATTAACTTTTACTTTTCTGTATAATTTCCCACCTTCCAATTTATAGTCTTTCACTCTCCCAGCTTCTTCTCTTGTTCGGTCATAGTCCTTTTTCCCCAAAATTTCTAGCAATTCCCGAATTCTTTCATCGCTTCGTTGTATCATCAATATTCTTTCTTCTTCATCTAATATGTGATACACATTTAGTCTTTTATCATAAATCTCTTCAATCACCTCTGATTTACTGGCTTCTTCGGTAGGGCCCCTACTTAAACAATCGATGTGAGCCATCTTGGTTCCCGGTCTGTATTTTACTTCCATATTATATTCAGCTAGTATTGAATACCATCTAGCCACCTGTGGTTGTACCGTCTTCTTTACATTCAGATATACCAATGCTTGGCAATCACTCACTACGGTAAACTTAATTCCTAGTAACCAGTATCTTAGTCGTTCTACACACCAAACTATTGCCAACAATTCCAACTTGGAGGAATGGTACTTCTTTTCTGCATCACTGGTTTTCTTAGAAATACAATACACAAGATGTAACTTCTTATCACTACCTTCTTGGAGTAGCATCCCAGCTATCCCCTGACTCGCTGCATCACAATGTAACTCCGTCCTAGCTTCTGGATCAAATAACTGTAGCGTTGGCGCACTTTGTAATTCCCGTTTTAAAGTTTTGAATACTGCCTCCTGTTCCTCACCCCATACAAACTCACTATTTCCCTTAGTCATGTCCGTTAACGGTCTAGCTTTATCCGCATATTTAATGACAAAACGTCTGAAAAAACTCGTAAGTCCCAAAAATCTTTTTAGTTCTCGTTTATTATTTGGTATCGGAAAGTCTATAATCGAAGTCAGTTTCTTTGGTCCCGGTTTCAACCCCTCACTAGTTAACTCAAATCCCAGAAACATGACAACTTCGCTACCAAACACGCACTTATCAAGTCTCAATGTCAATTTCGCATTTATTAAAGCACTAAAAACTAACTGCAATCTCTCTAACATGTCCTTATAGTCTTTTGCTGGAACGAGCATATCGTCAAAAAACCACCACGCGACTTTTGTCTTTAATGGTTCCATAGCCATTTTTATCACTTTGGCAAACTCGTAAGGCGCATTCACTAACCCGAATGGCATACGCGTAAATTCTGCCGTTTCATCCGGAGTGATGAAAGCCGTTTTGTGCCTAGACCTTTCACTTAAGGGAACTTGTAAATATCCTGACATCAAGTCCAAAATACAAAATACTTTACAACCCGCTAACACTTCGAAACACTCGTCGATCGTCGGTATTGGAAAATTCTTTTTCTTGGTCTGCGCGTTCAATCTTCTATAATCTATCACCAATCTTCCTTCTCCTGAAGCCTTGGGTATCAATATAACTGGCGATGCATATGAAGAATTGCTATTACACACGATACCACATTCACGCCATTTACTCACTATTTTTGATATTTCTTCTCTCTCTTGACGGGTCGTTCGATAAGGTTTACTTCTAACTGGTATCTCAGTATCTTCTATATCAACTTCTACTAAATCAGTGCACCCAAGCTCAGTCATATTAACTGCAAATGCTGACCTGTATCTTCTAATCAATTGTACCAAGTTCTCATGCACATCTTCTGGAATGTTCTCTCCCACTTTCACCATACTCTTTATTATTGGCACTTTATCATCTTCTCTATAATTTATATTATCCCATTCGTCAGAGTTCTTTCGAATTTCTCCCAATATTTCACCTTTGGTAACATGTAGATCTTCATCCGTAATATTTAAAACACTAACTCTTTTACTCTCTTCTCCACCACTCTGAATTTGAATAAAATTTATTCTATTTTTCAATAAGGTAGAATTTTCAGTTGAAATTATCAATTCTTTTCGGTGTTTTCCTTCTAATTTCATATTTTTAAATGGGTCATTTTCTTTATACCCAAAATATATTTCATCTCCAATTTTTGCATATGCTACATCTTCCTTTTCCGTAAAAGTTCTGCCTATTAAGATGTCCATAGACTGCGCCTTATCTGGTACCACTAATACATTGACTTCTTCCTCTACTTCATCAAGTTTTATTACACATTTTATCATCTTGGTACATGGCACACCTTTCTCATCACCAAATCCAAATAGGTTTTGTTCGACCGGATAAAACTTTGAAGTAACTTGGTTCGCTATACCTGCTCGGATGGTACAGACTGCACTCCCCGGATCAATCATTGCTTGTATCTTCACATCTCCCAAATGTACATGTCTAACATACTTGGAGCCTGAATCTATCTTTTCTTCCTCAACAACCAACTGTGTCTTCTTTTCCTCACCGATTATCTCAGTATTTGGCTCATTAGATTCCTCCCTCGATTCATCTACTAAAAACTGAGAAGTTTGCCTTCCTTCATTTCTTTTGCCATTACTATCAGGACAATCCTTCGAAAAATGTCCTTCCTTTTTACATGCAAAACAGGTTACTGACCTCCTCTCACCACAATTTCTTGCTAAATGGCCATATTTTTTACAATTGTGGCACATAATTTGCCCTCTTTCCTTAAAATTGATACTTTCATATCTTTTATTTTCATCAGTTTTTATCATTGATCGTGCAACTCTCTCCTGTTCCCGCCAATTTTCTTGTTTCACAGATCTTATCATAACATCTCGTCTTTCTGGCCTCCGTTCCTTTATTCTTTCCAATCTATGTTTATCGATTCTCTCAAGAATTTCTAAGTCAGCGTAAAGTTCATCTTCATCAGCATATTCTTTCACCATGATTGCAGATGCTAGCTCCCTTGACCATAGCCCAATTGCTACTTGCTCTTTTATCTCCTTTGCGCACAAACCCAATTCTTTGCAAAGTCTCACTTTTGAATGGAAATAATCACTGGTTGGCTCTCCTTTTCGTTGTATCCGATTGACCATCGCTTCCCATTTATCTGTCATTGATGTTTCTCTCACAAAAGTTTTCTTAAAATTCCGATCAAAATCTTCCCATGTTTTAATTTGATCAGATCTGCTCAAATACCACTCTTTAGCTCCACCAACTAAATGTAACCTAGCCGTTTCTAACTTAAGGCCATCATGCCAACTATTACTAATCGCAGTTTTCTGTATTGAATCTAGCCACGACTTAGCTTCTCTTGAACCTCCTAGCCCTGTAAAATTTGCCACAGACTTTGACATATCCGGCATTACACAATACATTGGCATATTCGTTGCATTAGTATCATTACTTGCCACTGAATTCCCCAAATTATGAGTAGGTGTCGATATACGGCTCATTAATGTATTCATATTTCGTAAAAATTCTTCAAATACAGTTTCATTCATCCCTGCCAGTGCAGTTGCATTCAACCCTGGCGTTCTCGTTTGTTCTCGCCTTTCAAATCCAAGAAATTCTTGCACTTCCTCGTTTTCACTCATATTTAATGTTTATTATGTTGTGGGGGCCAGTAATCATACAAGAATTTCAATGCCACCGTGCCCTTAAACTACTAACAGTTCCCAATCTGCGATTACGTCATTGTCTACACATTCCCTCACAATCGTCTGTTAAATTCGACAACAAAGTTCGCTTTAACACTTTTCATAAAACAAATTGTTACCAATTTCACTTCACGAATGTCTTTCAAAACATGCAATATTATAATTGGCTAGATCCTACCTTTTTCTGGACAACTCGCATTTCTGATGCTGTTTGGTTTATTTCTTCCAATTTCAACACAAAGACCAGCGGTGTTAGCACGCACGTTTCACCTTTTTGCACTGAATGTCAGTTTTACCAAAATCCCACTTACTGAATAACTTGTTAACAATATTTTATTAACAATAAAATTAAGATTCAATGTTTAACAAACAATAAGTAACACAAACTCTCTTCCACTTTCTTCGCGGCATCTCCCTAACCTCTCTCTAGCACCCGCCATTCTCCCATACTCTCCTTCATTCCTACCAACTTTTAAGTTTCCAATAGAACTAAACTAATTATTCTCTACAGTATATATATTATTAAATATTTGTTATCAGGGGTAGGTATCATCTTTATCATTATTATCATTGTTATCATTATCATTATTATTATATAATTTTTTTTTTCTTTTCGAGAACTACTGAAGATGGCAACTTAGTTGCCGAAATACGTATATAGTATTTCAAATTTTAATTTTTAATCTTAATCCTTAGAACCTAATATGTTCTATATTTGAGGAAAATTTGTTTCAAATCGGAGAGGAAGCAAAATAGTTATAAGTGGTACACACTATACATGAAAAAAATAGTGTGATCCAAAAACCAAAGGCCTCTACCATTCAACCTGGAATCAACATGGACATATAAGTCAACTATTTCAAAGCGATTGGTTAGGCCTGGTTTACCACACTGATGTCCCTTTATCAAGTTTCTTGTGACTTACAATGAACAATCTCATAAATTCTCATAATAAACACGTCTGACGGAAGAAAAATAAATTACATTAGTGAACTGCAACATCAATATCACTAAATGTCTGTTTGGGCATTCTAGACCATCAAACGATAGCACAAGTTTTTTTACAGGATCAACTAACCAGTTCCAGCCTATTACGACTTCTAATTAATTGTTTATCTACAGAGAAACAATCATCACGAAGAAGACTGTAAACAGGCAGAATGCAATAAGAGGTACGGTCACACAGAATCTAAAAACATGTCTGTGCCACGCTGGCTGCCGAGGTTCAGGGCTTCCTGTTATATAACATGTCGTGTTACTTAATCATGTAGACATGGTAAAATTCTGCAGGAAATTAATAGACGTCTAAGCTATATTCTGAATTTTTTTGGAAATTCCTAACATTAAATCTTGCACATTGCCATCCACTATACATAATGAAACATAGTTTATTAATAATAACTATTAACAAATGTTAAGAATACACGTAGACACCTCAGTGCCTAGAGTTTGTTAGTCTATAGACAGACTGTCAAAGTAAGCACATCAGTGTAGAGTAGTGTCACTAGATCGAACACAGCTTCAGCGACACTGCTCTAGCTGTCGCGTGTGCATGAAAGTGTTGAGACAAAATCTATAGGTGCATTCATAATGAACGTTCAGTCGTTTTTTGACGCAATATAAGCATACAAACGTCATTGTCATTAAAATGTTAATATTTTACATGTACTTCCATAATAACTGCTCACGGATATAATCGAATATTCACAGGACACAAACATAAAAACGTAAATAATCACAAAACACAATGGTAAGTATTAATTATACAACGCGTGGTATCTCAGCTACTCATGCATGTATAACTCTCTTTCTCCTTCTCTCAACATTATATCTTTCGTCTCCCTGGTGTAACGAAATGCTGGAAAACGTGACTCCCAATTCTCGGACAATTTTCAAGGTGCCGCTAAAGAAGTTTCACTTCAAAAAGTATATACCTATTTAATATGAAATTAGTTTAGGTACTCTCTTATTATTTCTGGTGATTTTCATTTTTAGTTGTCTAAGGCCCGGTTTTTCAAAGAATCCAACACCGGGTTAAGTCTGACACCGGCTTCGTTGCTATCATACAACCAATCAGAAAGTCGGTATCATAGCAACGAAGCCGGTGGAAGACTTAATCCGGTGTTGGATTCTTTGACAAACCGGGACAAAGTATTTTAATTTCCGGTAGTGGCATTTTGGTGCTCATTTATTAATTTTGGTTCACAAATATTAAAATTGGTGCTCAGTAATTATTTTGGTGCTTTTAAGAGATTGGTTTATTGGATTCCATTTGAGTAAAATTATAAGAGCGAGTAGAATGAGCCTTCAGATTATTCGATATAATTTTAAACTTATGAAACACTATGAAATTTCATTACAAAAAATGGAAAGTCCACGTTTAAAAGAAGCACATCTGGAATGACGTGCGCCAAAATTTCAAATAAAAATATCTGTAATTCATTCAAACACAAGAAATAAGAAATTATAATTTACCTGAATCTGCAGAGAAACAATCATCACGAAGAAGACTGTAATAAGGCAGAATGCAATAACAGGTACGGACACACAGTACTTAAAAACGAGTCTGTACAACGCTGGCTGCCGTGGTTCAGGTCTTCCTGTTACAGGACTAGGATGCAAAGGACCCTGGAAGTACAGAACATACTGTTACTTAATCATGTAGACACGGTAAAATTCTGTAGGAATTAGACATCTAAGCTACATTCTATAATTCTTTGGAAATCTTGCACATTGCCATCTACGGTACATAATAAAATAATAGTTTATTAATAAAAACTATTACCAAATGTTAAGTAGGTACATACATAGATAGTTTAGTGCCTAGAGTTAGTTTATAGACTGTCGAAGTATGCACATCAATGTAGGGCAGTGTCACTAGATCGAATTCAGCTCTAGTGAAACTGCTCTCGCTGTCTCGTGTACATAAAAGTGAAGTGTCGGGACAAAGTCTAGGTGCATTCATAGTGGAATAAGAAAAGGTGTGCTCGATTGAGATTTCATTTTCGTCTGGTTCTGCGCAAGACGTTTTGCGATTTAAATGTCAGATTTATTTCATTTTTTCTGTCACTGTTAATTGTCAATTATTGAGGTAGGAAAACTATCAACATTTCCATACTGGTCAGCAAGAAGCATTGATATAACCAACAAGAAATATAACAAAAACACTAATTTGAAACAATGCCTTATGATAAGATACAATTAATGACTATTTTATAAATAGTGTAAGAACCTACCCCAGTGGTAATACAAATGATACCATTAACTTTTATCAAAATAATCATAAATATGATTTCCAAGCAAAACTTTTATTTTCGTTGGAGACTTCGGAAAATATTTACATTTTACAGTCTATTAAAAGTAATGCCGTTGGTTCCGATAATATAGATTTAGATTTATTTTGATCACAATATACAGAAAATGTACATGGTACCCTTACGGGCGTGAGACCTTGTCAATACAAACAAAATATTCATAGAAATATAGAAATACAAAAAAAGAGATATAGCAAATTATATAAAAAAAATAAAATAAAATAAAATTATATATGTTATTAAGTAGGTTACTAGTGTCCATATCTAGGAATTCTTTTAGAGAATAGATGGCTTTCTGATATAATAGATTCTTCAACTTCTTCTTGATTTCTTTTATGGATAGTTGGAGAAATTCTTTGGGCAGCTTATTATAAATTTTAACAGTTTTATATTGAACATTATTCAATACACGTGTCAATCTAGGTATTGGTAGAACCAAGCAGTGACCAGAACCAGTTGGGTATTTGTGCGCTTGTTGGTATTCTTGGAAAAGATCATAATTCTCCTTTATGAATTTAACACTTTCTACTACATAAATTGAAAAGACAGTAAGTATTTCATGATTTATAAAATATGGTATACAACTATCAGTCTGTTTTATATGGAAAATACTTCTGATGCATTTTTTTGAGATTTAAAGATTCGCTCCATATCCACAGAGTTCCCCCATAAGACAATTCCATAGCGAAGTCTGGATTGTATGTTCGCATAATAAGATGTAAGTGCAGCTTCTCGGGATACTAGGTAACTTACATTTCTTATGCAGTATGAAGCTTGCGATAATTTGCTGACAAGGGCATCAACAGTTATCCCCAGAAAATTCGTACCGTTTTGTGTTTTTACGAATTTATTGTTATCGACTTCTATTTGAATGTTATCAGATGAACCACTAGGGCTGAAAAGTATTGATTTGGTTTTTTCTACGTTTAGTTTCATATTATTGTTTGTAAACCAGTAATTTAAAGTTTTAAAGGAATTCAATATTTTTGTCTGATTCTCTTGAAAGCTGTTTTCATTGTAGATGATGGAGGTATCATCAGCATATAGAATAGAGTGTTCTTCTATCCAATTTGGCAAATCATTAGTGTATATTATAAATAATAGCGGTCCAAGGATAAATCCCTGTGGGACGCCTTTCTTCACGTATTCATAGCTTGACTTAATTGTTATATTTTGCTCCAAATTATGTGTTAATGCTTGCTTTCTATTTTCTAGGTAGGTTTGTAGGAGTTTATGTGGAATACCTTTAATACCATATTTGTCCAGTTTCTGTAACAACACTGTGTGACTGATGGAATCAAAAGCCTTACTCAGATCAAGATAAATTCCAATTGGTTGTTTGTTGTTATTAAAGCCTTCTATTATATGGACGACTGCCTGATAAATCACCCTGGTGGTAGATTTTCTTTTGCGGAAACCATTTTGAGCTGGATGTAATAGGTTGTTATGTTCAAAATAAGATATTAGTCTTTTATATATAACTTTTTCGAAAATTTTTGACATGTTGAGGAGTATTGCTATTGGCCTATAGTTTTTCAGATCATTATGGTCACCATTTTTATATAATAACAAAATTTCGGCGATTTTCAATGCCTCTGGATATGTTCCCGTTACTAAGGCGAGATTTATTATGTGCGTTAAAGGATGTTTTAATATATCAGCATTCCTTTTTAGTAAAGCCATAGGAATTTCATCATATCCCACAGATTTTGTATTATTTAGTTGAATAATTACTTCATAGACTTCTTCAGGATCCGTTGGTATAAAAAATGCATTATTATGAGAGTACTGTATCCTGGATAGGTCAGCGTGACTGGAACATATACATATCTGTGCATAGATGTAGCAATTTTTTGTTGGCTTCATTTAATTTAATCTTTATCTTCTTGTTATTATGCAAGTCGTCATATAGTGATTTTTTCTTCTTTGGTGTACTATTTCTATTTTTATTTATTATGTACCACATGGCTTTCTGTTTATTTTTCGCATCATTTATAAATTTCTCATTAGCCCACTTCACAGAAAGTCTGATCACTTTTTTTAATATTCTGCAGTATAATTTATGTTTGTTAAATGTTATAAAATTTTTATTATACAGTTCGTACAACTTTCTTTTATTTTGGCAGGAAGTACGAATTCCTAAGGTTATCCAGCTAGTGTTATCATGCATTTTGATAGTTTCATCATTTTTGGAAATGAATAGGTTACGTAATTATATTATATATTATAAAAATTGTCATATGCTTTATTAGCATCGCTCTCTTCGTATATAGTGTCCCATGATTCTTTCTGAAGATATTCCGTAAATGTAATCATTCTTGTGTCGGAGAATATTCTTTTTTCAATTTTTGAACTGTTTTGTTTCTTCTTTGGTCCATTTGCAGGAGTTGTTAATAATTGTCCTCTATGGTCTGATAGTCCCGTATGTAACACCTCACAACATGTAACTTCCACATTAACATAGATATTGTCAATAAGAGTAGCACTTTGTTTTGAAA
Organism: Xestobium rufovillosum; assembly: GCA_963966045.1. Classification (NCBI taxonomy): domain Eukaryota; kingdom Metazoa; phylum Arthropoda; class Insecta; order Coleoptera; family Ptinidae; genus Xestobium; species Xestobium rufovillosum. Next base: position 37,553,892 of record OZ014495.1, read on the forward strand.
TTCTGGTTGGTTCATTAGTTATGGCTGGTTTGAGGTTGTAGCATTCAAAGAGCTCTAATAAGTATGCTGTTGTTTTGTTGTATTCCAAAAATGTTCAAATTCAGGTCGCCACATACAAGAAAAGAGCACTTTGTGTATTTAGTATGAAAAGTCTGTAATGTGCCAATTAGCTTGTCAAAGAATATGTCAATATCTCCACTTGGAGCTCTGTATATACACAAAACAATCACCTTTTCCAAGACTAGTTCAATGCAGGTGCATTCAAAATGTGCTCAACATTATTCTTTTTTAGTTCCACATATTCGGTGGATATACTATTTTCATCGATAAAAATGCATGCCCCTCCATGTTTTTTGTTGGTTCTATTATAACATGCAGCCAGGTAGTATCCAGAGATCCAGACAGGTTCTTCTTAAAATGTTGCTCTACTCTTGTCCATATGTGTTATCGGTGTTAACTAATATTATTAATTCATGCATATTAGAAAATGTTCCAGTATTAAAGAAAACATCCTATGTGATGCCTATATCCAAAGTTGCCCAACCTCTTGATTATAAAGATCTTAGACCAATAAGCGTCTTGCTTGCACTATCAAAGTAATGAACACTTGAGCAATTACTACATATTGCCTTCGTTTCAGTCTGGTTTCAGAAAAAATTAGTTGTACTACCGCTTTAATTCTAGTTACTGATGATATACTGAGGGCAGCTGACTTGACGTTTTAGATGCATCCTTAAAAGTGATATGCATTTTCATCCATTCAAAATTCAAACCGTCCAACTCAAGGAACAATATAAAGCTGCACGAATTCAGTTTTGCCAATAATTTCTGGTAATGTCCAATCAGAATTCAAACATCCTGAACGAACTCATAATGAGTGATGAGGCTCATTTTCTCCTGGACGGCTATGTTAATAAACAAAACGTTAGGTATTGGGCTACAAGAATTCCAATGCAGTTGCATGAAAAACCTCTGTACAGCAGAAAAGTGACTGTTGGTGTGGAATATCTGCATTGCAAATAATTAGAACATACTTTTTTGAAATTAATAACCGAACTGTCATGGATATGCTGCAAAATTTTGTGGCAATGGAGCTTCCTGGACTTGGGATAAATAATCCATTATTTCAACAAGATGGTGCAACGGCCCACACAGCACGCCAAACAATGAATATTTTGAGAAACATGTTTTCTGGCCAAATAATTTCACGTTTTGGTGATACTGCCTGGCCAGCCCGAACGCCAGACCTAACTGCTTCTGATATTTTCCTGTGGGGTTACCTCAAAGAAAAACTTTATACACACCATCCACGCACAATTCAAGATCTGAAAAACTCGATTCGAAATGAAATTGAAGATACTGACCTGATTTATTACGAAGAGTAAAGGAAAACTTTATAGAAAGGTGCCAAGAATGTTTAAACTGTAATAGTGTAAATTAATAAATTGCATCATCATCATCACCATCATCAACATCATCATCATCATGAAGTTCTCAGTCCGAAGACTGGCTGGACGCGTACCTCCATCCTTTCCTATCGTGCAGGGTGACCCAAATTATTGGGTACAAGTATAGGGTATCTTGGTAAATATCAGTGATAGAGAAAAACTGATAAAGCACTACTTGTCATCTCTTTTTTTACGTTCAAGTCAATGGTGCAGAGAAACTTTTGAAATTGTCATTTCCGAGCTATGGACGAAAATTGAGTTTTTTGACATTTCGAGGAATGTTTGTATCTCGCTTACTATAAGAGATGGTGGGATGCAATGTAGACATTCTTAATACACTTTTTTGAGTAAATTACAGTGACGTAGTCAAAATTTTTTTTAGAATAAATGGTTTTGGAACTGCGGGCAAAACTTTATAATTTTAAATGGTGTGATGCCAAATTTATTAACTCACAAAATATAATATTTAACCAAACTAACAAACACCTACTCAAAATAGATAGGCCCTGTCCCAGCCAGGCTGTCGAAGACGGCTGTGCGGTAATAATTGGGATCTAATCTTAAAAATGGGCGCCACGTAATTTACGGTACCTACCTTTCAAACTGCCCTCGTAGTATACCTCAAAATTACGAAAGGTACGATCAAAAATAAAAAGCACGAGTCAAATTAAGAATCGGTATAACTATTTAATCAAAATGAAAAATTGAATTTATACAATAATACGTAATTAATTTTTTTAAAGTTATGTAAATTTATAAAAGTACCAAATATAAAGCAAAAATAACAAATTAAGAATGCTAAAATCAGCAACGGCCCGATGAAATGATGCGCAAAAAGACGGTAATTAACAAATCGCAGATAACCCGACAATACGCTCACGAACGAGGCCCCGCACGCGCAGATGCACCGACAAGATTATCGCACGCGAAACAAACGCGAATCGCATCAATCTGTGCCGCTACTAACGCCAGCACTACCAAGCACAAAAACAGAATTAATTGAAATGTAAAAAAAGCAAAGCAATGAAATATGCAACAAATTAACTAAATACTTAATAGATATAAGAAAATAAATGCCAAAAAGCAAAGTGGTTAACAACGTTACGCCGCTGACAGGCTATACATCCAAATTAGCTAAGCTAAACTACTTACTACATATTGAAAGAAAGTGAGAACATATACATAAACAAATACAATATTTTTGGTAACATTACGCCACTACCAGGCTATACACAAAAGGCAAGCTAGCAAAACTAAACTTGAAAAGCCGAAACACAAGTGTACGTTGGTTCGCTCCAGACGACGATGTAAAATAAATGAAATAAATAATCTGACCTTAGTGCGATGATCGGATGATCCAAAAATGGCGAACCGACGCCGAAGCCGTCCGCAAACACAATAGAAAACTCCAATAGAGAGTACAATTTTATTCTGGTTTCTGGGTGTTGGTGAATGCCTGGTTTAAATTTACCAAATGTAACCCAGGAGAAAAACCCTAAAAATCGAATGAAATAAGAACACACAAAGGAAAATCAGGGAAGAAAGAAAATAGGATATGAAACGTGGCCTACCTTCAGAAAAAGGGTTTTTTGTCCTTCTCTCAAATGTTTCAAACGCAGTACGGCGAAAATCCCAATTTAATGGACAGACAGCGGATCCAAATTACTAACAATCACAATAATCCAAACTGTCTCGATAGTTTTCGAAGAGAAAAATCCCACAAACGTGGCTTGAAAATATCTCAAATTACTCCCGAAAACAACAGTCGCTTTGCAGAGTACTCGCGAGAGAAGAATGACCAAATTCGCCGATGGCAAGATTTTATGAATTTTCGAAAAAAAGATAACGTAGGAAGGAGAAGATAGCCAATGAAATTCGTTCAGAATGAGAATTCGGAAATCGACGAAGGCGTCGCTTCCGTCAAGATTGGAAAAAGGCAAAAGATGGCCTGGGAACATCTAACCGAGAAAAATACAATCTAATCTCATTTACAATGAATATTCGACGATAACCCAAGCGGAAAGTAAGAAAAGAAAGAAAATGAAAACAGAAGAAACACACTAGCAAAAGGGCAAATCAACCTGGACGCCACTGGAGCATCAAACAAATGAGAGTGCAATGACCTTAACCGGGTGACGATTGAAAACTATCGGTAAGGAAGTTACCAATAGCAAGAGATGACAGATAACCTCAAACAACAAACCGAAACAGACACATGGAAGAAAATAACAAATGATTGTGAAGAATTTAACAATAAGGTAAGCACAAATAATATAACAATTGCAACCTGTGATATTAACTATTCCAATACTTTAAGGTACAAATGGTAAACATCAGAAAGAGTTGAAATGATAAGGTGACGAAGAACTAACTGAAGAAATGCCACAAGACAAATAAAATAGAACAATAAACAAATGAACTGTAAGTACCTACTACCTATGTATTTATTTCTCAATAAAAGAAAGGTTTTAATCTTTTAGCTATGCGTATTTTGTCTAAACAGTTCTATACCTACCATAAAATGCTCTAAAATAAAAAATTTGCCCATAAAAATGGCGGCCATATTTGATTTTCATTTCGTTGAATAGAGGATTCTTTTCTGCTTTCAACAATATATAGTTTGACATATCCGAGTTCAATAATTGAAGCGTTGGCCGGTAAAACGTTGTAACTAACAAAATTGCACAATTTGATTTTTTTGTACCAATGTGTAGGTATAGGCTAAATACATGACATGAAACATGTTGGGTTGCATATTTTAGCCTAAAAATCCACAGTTTGATATAATACACTTTAAGGGTTTTTCGGTTTTCCCTTGAATAACGTTGTAACTAACGAGCCCGCTTACTAAATGTTTAAAAACATGGCGTCGTGTAGTGATGTTTCTTTCACTGAAGCTCTGGAAAACCACTTAAACAGAGGGAAAAAGCGAAAAGTAAATGTTTACGTGGAAATCAGTGACATGCAAGAAGTTAAGGGCCCAGGGAAAGACATACATTAATCGAAAAGGTGTTGTGGTGCCACCAATAGCTCCGCCCAATGATGTAAGTGAAAAACGTTGTAACATCCACTTTCATTTAAAAACTGGCGCGAATAAGTTAATAACAATACAGTATTGAAAACTTTTATTTAATATTATGAACTTATGCAAATAGCTTAGTTATTTGAGTTAGTAAAATTCGAAGTGTTTTATATAAAAATCATTTTAGGGGGCAGTTTGCCAATGCCGAGGAAGATGTGAAGCAACTAAATTCCCACCGGGCTACAAATTGCAACTTTTTACCGATTTTCACAAACTTAGCTACAATGAACAAAATGCCTTTTTGTTTAATAAGTGTTTCAATATTCACGAGCCAGTGCGACCCAAAACCAAAAACGCAGTTGCACCACGGCGAAAGTGCTCAGTATATTACTACGTCCCCTTCAATAACGACCGAATCCGCGTCTACAAGAAAACTATCCAAGATACATATAAAATTACTGCACGGAGACTACAGTGGTTGGTTGATAAAATAAAATACACCAATGACGTCACTGATCAGCGTGGAACGCACATGAACAGGCCAAGAGCAGTGTCAAACGATGATAAGGAACTAATAAGACAACATATCAATTCTTTTCCAAAACAACAAAGTCACTATAGCCGGGAAAAATCTACTAATGAGTACCTTTCGGAAGAACTAAATTTAGCTAAAATGCACAAGTTGTTCCTTGAAAAATATCCGAATAAAAAAATTTCAATGAGAACTTATCGCTCTGAATTTGTGAAATTTAAACTAAGATTTGGAGCACCTCGATCTGACACATGCACGATATGTGACAAACAGTACATTAAGCTGTGTGCCGCGGAAACAGAAAAGGAGAAGGCCAAAATTGTTCAAGAAACTACCATGCATCAGATGAAGGCAAAGCTGGGATACAATAAACTTAGAGAGGATGCTGAAGCTGCCAAAGTCACGGCAAATTTACATGTACTTTTCACTGATTTACAACAGGTGCTTTTTTGCCCTACATTAAAACATTCAAGTGTATTTTATCAGCGCCAACTTTCCTGTTATAACTACGCTATACATGATGCAGCCAGCAACGATGTTGCTATGATGTTTTGGGATGAAACTGTTGGACATCGGGGAACAACAGATATTTCATCGTGCTTTCTCCGCTACATTATGGAATATTTCAAACCGCTTAAGCCTGGTGAAGAAAGGAAACTAGTCATTTGGTCAGACAGGTGTATTGGCCAAAACAATAACTGGCGTATGATTTCTATGTACAAGCTATTGGTAGATCTCAAATGGTTTACAGAAATACATCAAAAACTTTTGTCTACAGGGCATAGTTTTTTGCCCTGTGATAGGGATTTTGCGCAGATTGAAAGGCAAAAAAAGCGCAGTGCTGCTATGGTCCCTTTTGACTGGATCGAAATTATAGCAAACGCAAGACCTAGCCAGCCTTACACTGTAGTACGTATGACACAAAATGATTTTAAGGACCTAACTCAGGTCGAGTCGTCTTTGCGGAAAGATCCAAAATTGAAAATTACCCAGTCTGTATGGTATAAAATGTCAGCGGATGCCCCAAATACTCTTTTCGCTAGAGAAAGTCACAATATTATCAGACCTTGGACGCAATATAGTCTTTTAAATAAAAAGAAAAAAAGTCGCACGGGAAATATTGCAGGTCCACAATGCATTCATGATCTCCCACTCGCTTATACTGGACCACTCTCAATCAAACCTGAAAAAAAAGCTAATCTAATCGACATGTGCCAATTTCTCCAGAAAGCTGAGGACAGATTATTTTACCAAAATATTCCTTCTGAATAAATATTTTATTTCTGATTGACAAAATACTTTACAAATTTTATTTTTTGAGACAAAAATAGGGAAAATGTGAATTTATGTTTACTTTACCAAAGCATGTTTCCGATTAATGTAAATTTATCTTAAGTTTGTATCTAATAATAAAATTGGATCTTCTGAAATAAATAATTTGCTTTATTGTTTAGACTAAAACATATCTCGGCACGACTTTCTATCAAATGCAAATAATAATGTTGGTCATGAATAACGTTGTATCTACTTACATCTTACAACGTTATTCAACAAAATTCTTGGAAAATTGCCTATATATGAGATAGTTTTCAGTATACGCGACAGCATCATGTTTCTTACATATAAAAACGTTGTATAGCACGTCTCTTGCAACTTTATTCACAATTTTATTGCATTTTGATTCTAAAATACAATTTTGCTTCTCCTGTAAATTTATTTGAATGTAACTTACAACGTTTTACCGGCCAACGCTTCAATTACGGAGTTATGACGAATTTTCTATTTTAAACATAAAACGTATTATACAATAGCCATCTTATGTTTTCAACAGATATAATAATTATCCACATCGTCACTATTTTTTAAATCTGCATATATTCATTTATAACAATCGAATTTAATTATGCATGCAATGAATAAATAAATACCTACATATCAAATTTTTATCATAAATAGACATACAAAATGATACTATTATATTCTAAGCAATAAACATGCCAATTCAGCTGCCGATTTATATCTGGAATGGTATCTTGAGCGTCGTCTACCTCATCCACACATATTAAGAAGATTTGAGAACATTTCCATTAATTTTGGATTTCCAAGCAGCAGAGATCCAAAAATTACAACAAAATGGAACAAGATTATGGAAGACACAAGCACATGTTTCACATTAAGTGTTCAAATTTACGTTCATTATTGGCTATGCACTCACACCCCTGATCGCGTTCATTATTTGAACATTTCTGACATTCCTTATGGCCGCCTCAAATTTCTCCTTTAATTCTTCTACAGTGGTGCTCCTTGTTTTATTAATTTCGTTTTTAATAAAACCCCAAAAGAATAAGTCCAATGGTGTTATATCTGGGGATCTTGGAGGCCACCTGATAGGACCGTTTGTACCCAGCCACTGATAACCGAAATTTAAATTTAAAAATTCTGAAATTCGTCGAGTGTTATGAGGAGGGGCCCCATCTCGGAAAAGGCACCTCTCTTTCCCTAAGACCCATATTCTCAATTGCATTTTCAATATTGTCTTTTAAAATGGTGGCATACCTGGTAGAAGTTAATATCCCGTTGAAAACACGATAACAAAGAATGCGATCGTCTAATATAGCACACCACACACTAAAACCAAAACGACCTTGCTGCACTCTATTCACCATCCTTGCAGGTTACTCTGTCGGTTGTAAATTTCATTTCTGCAAATGTAGTCCTCGTCCGTCTAAATGATTTTAGAAAAGAAATTTCTGTATTCGCCTATTTTTTGGAGGTACCAATTACAGAAGTTCAATCGCGCCCATGATCTGCATCGCGTAAAAATTGAGTTTTTCTGCTCAGGTACGATTTAAATCTATTCTTCTTTAAAATTCTTAACACCCTGCTGCGTGATACTCCCGAATAATTCTCAGTATTTAAATCTGATCGATAAGGTGTTTTTACATGAATTGTACCCACTTCGTGCCCAACTTTATTTAGTTTTTGGATCTCTTTTGTTTGAAAGGCCCATAAATTAACCATGGTTGTCAATGTAAATTAAGAAAGTCCATAAAAAAGTTGGTACAAGAAAGGTTATTAAAAAGTATTTTATGAATTGTTTATCAAGAGTGAATATGGGATGTTTCAGTTTCTATTAGCAGGACTTCATTAACATTTATATGAAGGAATTGTTCCAAAATAATGCACAGAAAATCAATTAAAAACTTAAATTACCCTGAACAGTGGACGAGGTTCAGCCAATAAGTCATCTCTTTGATCTAAAGTTCCCCAACGAAATGCCAACTCTGCAGAATACCTCTTCCATACTTGCAAATATGTTGTAGCCCAAACAACATTAAAAATGGAAAAAAGAACATATCCCACATCTTCCAATGTTTGATGTTTACCATTGCAGCAGAGCTAAAAGAATAAATGATTCTAGATTTTCATAAATTTACTATATTTAGGAAATTGGGTTTATTTAAATCACATTTAAAAAACTGCATAAAATGTAGCAACTGAGATCTGACAATAACATGCGACGCATTCTATCTAGTAATATTCATTATACCATACTCATTTGTGAAATCTGCATATTTTGGTACCATTACATGCAGTTGTTAAAGATAATCCATCAGATGAAGCAAAGCAGATTATTAGTGTGCCTTTTGGCAAGGAAGAATAAACCTTTTTAATTCTAGGTACCTACTCTATTTGTTCGTACTAGGTGGGAGTCTCTAAAAATAAGTCGGCGATTGAATATAGATGGCTTCTGGAAAAATGTTTAATATTTAATCACGGGAGACCAACTTCCATATTTCAGCTATTTATCGTTTGATGGCGCACACGTTCGTCGACTTCTGTTCTGAACAGAACCCTATCGCACCAAAAGTGTTAACTCCATGGCATGAATTAGGCAGTCCAGAACACGTGACCCTGGACCTTTAAAAATTGCGTCGTGAGGCAAACAAACAGCTGTCACGCTTGCATTTGCAGTAGTTTTTGACCTTCTGTTGCTGATTTTACGCGTTTTTATGAAAAAACTGTAATACAGGTGGTTACAGTGAATGCTTACAATTTCTATTATCAAGTTAGAAAGACGCGAACGCAAGATACTTACCAAAATTTCAGTTTTTAAGGACCTCTTAGATCCGTTCATAATCGATGCCAGAATTCAAATTTGGTGATGGAATGCTAGATATTACAACCGAAACAAACGGCCATTGTAATACTTATATTTTTAGTATCAACACATCTGACCCAATTTGACTATTTTTGAGTAGCGTGCATTGAGGGTTAATTCTAACTCGTTTTATCCCTTATCGAGGGCAAAAAATGCGATGCCTGTGATATAAAGGCACTTACAAACTATAATCCAAACAACAACCTTGTTTTCTTTTCAGTTTAAGACGCTGTACCTAATAGACATTACAACAATGCAAAAATGGGGTATCTTTATTACTTCATATCGAACCACCACGAGAATCCATATTAAGTGCAAATATTCAAATATGCGGTAGCCAGAAATAAGTAAAAATCATCTACACATCGACGGTTGAAAGGAGAAATGTATAACACGCCCATTTACTAACTTTACAGGAGAGCAGTTTAAAGTTTGCAATTTCGGAAAAAAATTCATGAAGATTGTGATAATCGTCCGATTTCAAAAATTTTGACATCCTTGGAAAGGTATTAAACGCTGCTAGGTATTGGAAAAGTTTTAAACCTAAATTCTGAATTAGTTTAGAAATTAATGGCGTATTATACAAAATGCGCTCAGTTTAGAAACAAGAGAAATGTATTAAAATTAACATATGTAACATTTCAATGACAAAGAATAAGCTAATATGCCCAAACATGTTTAATTCTAAATTAGTTTAAATGTTTTATAAGCACTGCGTTGCCTGGAAAAAGTTGCCAAAAATGTTTTAACAGCAAAATATTTTGAAATGTGATTCTTTATTGTATCTAAAATTACGTAAGTGCTATTTAAAGCCAATTAATAATCTTTCTTTAACTCTCTAAGATGTGAATGGGTCTTAATATCTAAAATTTAATAAGGTTCTTTTCTATTTATTTGTTGTTGTTGTTGTTGTTGTTGTTGTTGTTGTTGTTGTTGTTGTTGAATTTAATTATTCGAACGAGTTCGGAACTCAGGCAAAGTTTATCTCAATTTCACACAATTTACATTTTAAGTTAGAAGTTTTTCCAATATTGCATGGTTCGAATGTGCATGGAAAACCGTAGACCACTGGTTTCGTCCTTTTGGGACTCATTAGTACGGTGCTTTGCCCTACACACTCGAACCATGCAATATTACTTGCTGCATATTATACTTACATGCTTGGTGCAAGTATTAGCAAGAGCTAATTATTAGCCGAATTATGCGGCGGTAATGAGTGGTACTGGACTGTTCGAACAACTATTCCTCGTGCAAATACCCTGCCAGGCATTGAATTATAGAACTAAATCCAGTTTTTGTGTACTACGAGATCATATACGGGATGCTACCCCAAACGTATCGTTGGACTTCGAACATCCTTGGTTCTCTACATGCTTTCCTGCTCTACCAGCAGTAGTCTTATGTATGTTAGAAATTTTTTCAATATTGCATGTTTCGAATGTGCATGAAAAACCGTGTAGGGCAAAGTACCGTACTGATAAGTCCCGAAAGGACGAAACAAGTGGTCTACGGTTTTCCATGCAAATTTGAAACATGCAATATTGAAAAAACTTCTAACATACATAAGACTACTGCTCGTAGAGCAGGAAAGTATGTAGAGATCCAAGAATGTTCCAAGCCCAACGATATGTTTGGGGTAGCATCCCGTATAAGATCTCGTAGTACAAATCTGGATTTAGTTCATTCAATGCCTGGCGGGGTATTTGCCCGAGGAATAGTTGTTCAAACGGTCCAGTACCAATTAGCATTTTAGTTATGAACTAAAATAAAACAAGTTCTCTTGCAAGAACTATTATGAATTCTTAATAAATTAACCCCACATGCCGAAAGACAGTGACACAGTAATCAAACTCGACACGTGTCCTCAGGAGTTGAAGATTAATTGCAGGAATTAACTATTATAATATTAAACTAACAAACAACTTAAAAAATTATTAGGCAGCTTTATACAAGTTACGGTTTTTCACATTTTTTATTTTGCTGGTTATAACAATTGTCTCTTCTTCAGCATTTGGAGCCATAGAGTATGCAACGATTTAAAACAGTAAATTCTTATTATTGGAATACTTGTCTCGAGTTATTTTGTATTAATAACCACGTAAGAACGAAATTAGAGAGTTAAACAAACAAAATAAGTATATTACATAGAAAACAAACGTTTTATTCGCCTTATTTGGATTAGTTTGATAAGAGGAATCATGTTTTACACGCCACTCACTTAACATTTTCTGTCAGTTAAAACGTATAATGTGCAACTACTGTGTCTGCAAAATGCAAAGTAAAATGATTTATGTGCCAAAATGCGCTTAAATGGTACCATGCAAAATGTCTAAAATTGATGCAAGTAGGTTTTATTTGAAAGCGAAATTGACTTATTTGCAATATGTCAAATCTTACAACTGGCTTAAAAGTCACATACTTATTTTTGCGTAAAATGATGGTTTTTAAGACATCTCTTTTTCTTATACCCCCTTTGAAAATCGAATGTATAATACGCCTAAAGTTTATCGGAAAAAAATGAAACTTTGCCAGATCAACGCAGAAAATTCTGCTGATTCCAACGATATATATAACTCATTTTCGCCAAAAGTGGCGTATTATACATTTCTCCTTTCAACCGTCGACATACGTCGACATACGAAATACGTAAATAATAACGAATGTCTTAGTTCCAGACCACCTTAAAGTAGTAACACTAAACGCAACACTTCACAAAATATTGAGTTCTTGTGGCAGGAAAACTGTTGAAAACCAAATCAGAAAGTGTAACTTACACAGTGAAAACACATTTAATGGCTCTTAATAGCGTTCATCATCTCAAAACAAAGCATTTTTATACGTTGTTTACATACGACTTAAGGTGGGTTTAGACGATGCATCTTTTGGTGCGGCAATGCATGCGTAATTGCATGCATTTGCGCATGCCATAGAAGGCAGAAAACGCATGCCCTGTTCTTCATGCATCATAGTATTTAAACAGGAGTTTGTTTCACTGCGCTAGTTGCAAATATGGATTCCGATCTACTATTTGGAGTAGCACATACACCGCCGTCTAGTACACATCGCCGGTCAGGGCTTGCTCTATAATTCAATGCCTGTCGGGGTATTTGCCCGGCGAGTAGTTGTTTGACCAAGTCTAGATCGTTTTGTTATTGCCTTTATTATAATAGCAAAGAACAAAAAACGCGAACGAAAATGTTGGACTCGAGAATTTTTAAAAGAAAAGGGCGATTATTGCTCGTTAGAAAAAATTGTGGCTGGTTTTTTCAAAATTTCACCAGAATGTCTTCGACGGTCTTTGAACAATTAGAATTGACAGACATCTTTGAAAACCCCAAAAAAATGTTTTCCTTTATTATATCTCATTGTTTATTTTTACGCTTTGGATGGCAACGTTGAGAACTACAATAGCAAACTTAATAGCTGATGCCCAGCACTCGTTGCAAAAAGGGAAGGAAGGCTATTTAATTTGTCTTACATTTTGGAAAGGCTTCAAGTTAAGTCATCTTTTCTAACTTTTGGCTATCTATCTAGTGAAAAAATTAGACAAACTCAAAATAGTTATGTTCCTCGTTTGCCTATGCAACCAAATGTACACTAGTAGATTAGATGACGATTCTCTTCATTTCTTCGCAAGTTTTGATTATGTGTTCCCAAATAGTTGATGTAAAATGAGCAGGAGCTCCATCGTGCATGAACCTAAACCAAAAGTTCACTTCAATGGCATTTCTTGAAGTGATGGAAGCAGCCTCTTCGTTGCAAAATTAAAATATTATTATTGTAGCGCACGAATGATGCAAGTAGATTCCCATCTGACTCGGGACATACTTGCGTCACCTTGCCTTTCGGTAAAATGTCTGGTGCGCTATAAAGTAACGCATGCAGGCTGGCATGCGCGTGTTTGCGCTACGACGCATGCATCAAGATGCACGAAAAAGCGCATCGTCTAAAGCTACCATAAGGCAATATTTGCCCCACGCCGCCATATTGGAATTAGTTTGACCCATCATTGTGTGATGTGTGGAATGTGATCTAACCTGAAAGAATTGTTGACAAGTCTAAACTCGAAAGTGTGTTTTGTGAATGTAGATCTCAATGTTCAATATTTAAGAGCTTTATAACAAACTAGGTATAAGTTTTGTGTTTATGTTTAGGTAGTGCCTCCGTAACCGGCGTGCGCTACAGTTTTATAGGTGTATTGTTGCCGGAGCTGGTTTCCATAACTTCGGACGGCCGTGCCAGTTTACGAATTAATAATAGGGCAGTTTAATTACCTTGTTAGTTGTAACGCATGCAGCAGCGACGGTAGGTAGGTAGGTATCACATAGAACTGGTAGTTTGGTATTCTCCGGCCGGGTGGGATCGGGTCCGGTAGAGGTTAGTTGTTTCTCTCGCGTTGTTACATTATCTCTTTTGCGAAAAATGCGTGTGTCTGGTGCGAGAGGGCATCATTTTTTCTTATTTAACTATTAATATTCATCTGTGTCTTGCTGATCTTATAAATAAGTCATTTTGTGAAGGCATTTTTCCTTCATCTTTAAAAAAAGCATTTATCGTGCCATTGCATAAGGGGGGTGAATTTGGGCCAGAAAATTTTCGGCCGATCTCATTGTTGCCGACCGTTTCTAAGCTGATTGAGAGGCTGGTCAAGGCCAGATTTGTTAGCTTTTTGGACAAATGCTCTACCTTGTCCAGTTTGCAGTTTGGTTTCCGTAATAATAAGAGTACTGGTCTGGCCATTTTTTCTTTTCTGGACCATGTATATGAGGCAAAAAACACTCACTGCAACTCCCATTATATTCCTGTTTCTGTGTTTCTCGACCTCTCTAAGGCTTTTGATTGTGTTGACCACTCTATTTTGTTGGAGAAGTGCTCATATTATGGATTCAGGGGTGTTTCTGGGGGGTGGATTCGTTCTTATACGATGGGAAGATTGTCAACGCTGATTGTCAGAAATTTACATCTGACTCTGCTCAGTCTATGCATGGGGTGCCTCAGGGTTCTGTCTTGGGCCCACTTCTCTTTCTGTTGTACATAAACGATATGTCTTCTCTGCGCATTAGTGGTAAGTTCGTTCAGTTTGCTGATGACACCAATATAACTTGGTTCGGTAGTGATGGTCATGAGTTGCACGACAGGATTGTGTCGGACATGTCGCTCTTGAGATGGTGGTTTGCGACGAACAGGTTGACTCTTAATCTGGATAAGACTTGTCTTATGAATTTCAGGCCTGGCGTATTGTTTGCCCTTTCTTCAGATGGTGTTATAATTTCATCTGTAAATACTACAAAATTTTTGGGTGTTCATCTCGACCATAGACTGAATTGGCAGGAGCACATTAAACACTTAAGTACAAAGTTGTCTAGATCCTGTTTTGCCCTTAGGACTCTTATGAATAATTACGATTTACTTGTTGCTAAAAATGCCTATTTTGCGCTGTTTGAGTCACATCTCCGATATGGTATACCTTTCTGGGGTTACTCCTCTGCCGAAAATTTTAATTATATCTTTCGATTGCAGAAGAAGGCAGTGAGAATTCTCTCAAGGCGTCTTCCTCGTACCTCTTCAAGGCCGCTTTTTGAGAAACTGATAATATTGCCACTGGTATGTATTTACATTTATGAGATAGCTGTTCTGCAGTTTCGGCTTAAGAATAATTGTGTCACGGGGGAACAGATTCATGAGCATTTTACGAGGTCTGCAGTGTTATTGTATCAGTCGAGGCCCTACTCGGAAAACTTTAAGAGAAGTGTAATATATATGTCCATTCAAATATTTAATAAGCTACCCGCATCAATTTCTTCCATTTCAACTTTTTTACTGTTCAAGGCTTCTTTAAAAAGATTATTGCTTGATAAGTTGTACTATAGTGTAGATGATTTTCTCGGGGGTTGAGAGTGTTGTTCCCCGGTTTCCTCATGTGAGGTTTTGATATATTTTATATTTTTTCTTTTGTTTTGTGATTCATTTTGTTTGATATGTTATGTGTTATATCTATGTATTCTGTATTATGTTTTCTGTCTACGACGGGCTAAATAAATGATTATTTTGATTATTTTTAAGGGGTCTGTTTAAAATGCATTGTATCAGTCTTTTTCGTTCCCAAATAGAAGCGCACCGGCAACTATACGCAAGGCCGGCACCGGCTACAGAGGCACTCCCTTATGTTTATATCGTATTCGTATTTGCTAGGTAAGTACGAGTAGGTAAGTACAGGGTGACCCAAATTGGGTGCAAGTATGGTGTATCTTGGTAAATATTAGTGATAAAGAAAAACTGATAAAGCACTTGCGATCTCTTTTTTTATGTTCAAGTTAATGGTGCAGAGAAACTTTCGGAATTGTTTTTCATTTCCAAGCTATGGACGAAAATTGAGTTTTTTGACATTTCGAGGAATGCTTGTATCTCGCTTATTGTAGGAGATGGTGGGATGCAATGTAGACATTCTTCATGCACTTTTTTGAGTAAATTGCAGTGGCTTAATCAACATTTTTATATGATGAAGGGTTTCGGAACTGCAGGTCAAGCTTTGTAATTTCAAATGGCGGCCATATTTGATTTTCATTTCGTTGAATAGAGGAATTTTTTCTGCTTTCAACAATATATAGTTTGACATATCTGACTTCAATAATTACGGAGTTATGACGAATTTTCTGTTTTAAACATAAAACATATTATAATAGGCTTGTTTCACAGTCATGGCCATCTTATGTTTTCGACAGATATAATAATTATCCACATCGTCACTATTTTTTAAATTGGTATAAATATTTATTTATAACAATCGAATTAAATTATGCATGTAATGAATGAATAAATACCTACATATCAAATTTTTATCACAAATACACATACAGAATGATACTATTATTATATTCTAAGCAATTAACATGCCAATTCAGCTGGCGATTTATATTTTGAATGGTATCTTGAGCGTCACCTATCTCATCCACAAATATTAAGAAGATTTGAGAACATTTTCATTAATTTTGGACCTTCAAGCAGCAGACTCTTCTGAATATGGACGGATGAGGTTGATGACGCTCGGGATATCGTGCACAATATAAATCGACAGCTGCGTTGGCATGTTTATTGCTTAGAATATAACACTCATCCAAATTAGAAAATTCCATTTTGTGTTAATGATCCACAACAATAGAACTAACAATAATTGATGAAATGTCAAATCATACATAAAAGTCAAATGCATGTTTCATCATAGCCACCTTATGTTTTCGACAGACATAGTAATTATCCGCATTAATTAATGAAATAGAAAATTCGATATAGCTGCGTTAATATTGAAGTTAGATATATCAAACTATATATGTATTTCTGAAATCAGAAAAAAATCCTCCATTCAACTGTGTGAAAATCAAATATGGCCGCCGTTTAAAATCACACAAGTTTGGCTGGCAGTTCATAAACCCTCCATGACATTAAAAATCTGACTACGCCACTGAATTTTACTCAAAAAAGCGCAATAAGAATGTAGAAAATGTAAGATTCGAGATGGTGAAAATGAAGGGGATAAGACAATTTTTTTAACACGGAAGCTTCTGGTGTCGTTACATCGCATACTTTGTGAAACATTCAACTTTGATTTTGAGCTAGGTAGTTCGCTAGTTGGAAAGAGGATGAACCAGCCAACATCTTATGGGTTGGTTTTTGCGGTTTGCGACGCATGAGGGCAAGATTATAGGGGTGTAAATTTGAGCTACGTTCTTAGAAAATTTTACACACTTGGTGCTGTTACATCCCATACGTTTGTAAATAATAATAAATAAATTTATGCGCGAGGCGCAGTCGAGTGCAGAAATCACACGAATGTATGAAATAACACATTCGATAGAGTTATATACACTATTTTTCCCATGGCCCCTTAAGAAAGTAAAATATTTATAAAACAGTTACTTTATTTAATGATTTGTTATTTATGTTGGTAAATCCATTACAAATTTCCATTTGGAATGGATAAATGTATCATCTCCGGATGAGAAAAACAACTAAATAATAATAATAATAACAACAACAACAACAACAATAATAATATTAATATTAAAAATGAATTTGTGAACACCCAGCACAAATTATAGTATATTATTATATGAGCGATTATGACAGTCATTATTCCCGAAGATGATGTTTGAGCCCACGAACCGAAGGCGAGTGGCGCAAATCATCTGAGTGAATAATGGTCATAATCGCGAATATAATACTTTTTCGACACCTATTAAACAAATAAATGAGACTCAAATTTGATAACTAATGGAACACTATCATAATACATTAATTTTTCTTTTTCAATAAATGAACTACTGACTAGGATAATATACAAGGTGTTTCTAAATTGAGTACCATAAATTTAGGAGATTGTAGAGAAAGTTAAAATAACACTAAAACCTTTATATAGTTTTGTACAAAAACGCTTCCCTTCCAAAATACAGAGTGTTATAATGTCGACTGGCGTATCAGTTATTTAGCTATATCTGTTACTAAAGCAGCCTGAGAAACCTAAATTTTTGTGGGCAAGTGCTACTCAAAACTACAGATAATCCAGCAATATTTTAAGTGTAATACGACAATTCAGTGGCGTAGGAAAAGGGGTCGTGTAATACCTTTTTGTTAATAAAAAGTTTGAGGTTAGGTTTTTTGGAAATATCGTTTTATTTTTAGATTCTCTAATCAAAATACTACAAAAAAGATTCTCTTTTTAAATATCTCTAAAGTCGTTAGTTTTTGAAATATTTGTGGTTTTATGTAGCAGTGCTCATGAGAACTGGGGTATTACCTATTTATGGTTGATTTGCGAAAAAGAAAATCGCGTATGATTGCTACATGTTTTTGTAGGTACCTTCGTAATTTATACCTGCAAGCACTTCTAGATGATTTTGTTATCAATGATAATACAGCCCCGAATACAGCAAAACAAAGACAATATTTTAATAGCACTGCCACATAAAATCGTGCATATCTCGAAAACGAAAGACTCTAGAGATATTTGAAAAGAGTATCTTTTTTGCAGTATTTTGATTAGAGAATCTAAAAATAAAACTATTTTCAAAAAACCTAACCTCAAACTTTTTATTAACAAAAAGGTATTACACGACCCCTTTTCCTACGCCACTGAATTATCGTATTACACTTAAAATATTGCTGGATTATCTGTAGTTTTGAGTAGCACTTGCCCACAAAAATTTAGATAATAATAATAATAATAATAATAAACGTCTTTATTCACCAGCTACAAAAAAGAAACAACGTGCAATACAAAAAAGAACAAACATAGAACCCACTGGTGAAAAGGCGGAGTTCAGCTCACATCAAAGTGATGTGACCTGCTCTTCCACTCAACCATGTCTCATTCAAAAAGTACTCAGACAGATCATAATCTCGAGAGGCGCGTTCACATCCCAATCAGCGAGACATTTTTAAGCAAAATTTCCCTCAATTTGGTTTTGAACTTAGGAACAGGCAGTGCTTTCAGCTCCAGCGGCACAGAATTGTAAATTTTTGTTACATTATAACTAAAACATTTTTCGTAAAATACGTGCGCGTGCCTTGGGATAGTAAGAAAGTCCCTGCGACGAATGTTAACATTGTGCACATCAGTTCTGAACCTAATTTTATTGTAGAGATAAGCAGGTTTTTGATTTATAATTAGTTTGTGGAAGAGACAAGCAGAGTGAAAGTACCGACGCCTCTGCATGTTCAGCCAAGGTATTACAAGTAGTTTGTGAGATATTGGCTCCCGTTTGCGAATGCCAAATATTAATCGCATACAGGAATTCTGTACTACCTGAATTCTTCTAGTCAGAGCAGCGTCCAGAAATGGCCCATATAAAGAATCCGCAAAATTGAAATTCGAAAGAACCAATAACTCACAAAGATTAATTTTTAAACGGAAATTCAAATACTTTCTGATATTATAAATAGTTTTTAAATTTAGAAAAGATCTCTGTATTAGAATATTAACATATTTAGTAAATTTAAGTTTAGTATCGATCACGATTCCCAAATTCTTAGCATCGTCACTGAACTCCAATCTCACACCATCCAAGGTAATCACGGTTTCATCAAGAATTGACTTTCTTAATTCAGCATTATGTTGTTTTCCAAATAACAGTAATTTAGACTTAGATGGGTTAATAATCAGAGAGTGCTGCTTGGCTGTTTTGGAAAAGATATTTAGATCAGCATTTACCTTTTTAATCGCAATATCCAGATCATCATAAGCAAATGAGTAATACAGTTGAGTGTCATCAGCGTAAAGGTGGTATTGGCAATATCTAACAACAGAAACAAATGCAGACGTATATATTGAAAACAGTAATGGTCCTAACACCGAACCCTGAGGAACGCCATAGTCGACAATACGAGGGTCTGAAAGTCGATTATCACACTTAACAATCTGGGTTCTACCGGTCAAATAGCTGCTCAGTAATCTTATAGAACTCTCGCCAAGTCCAATATCATAATATTAAAAGCGAAAAGGCACAACACTTGCAACGGGTGGGGATATCGGTCGCTCGGTCTCTTTTCAACTGGCGGAGATCGTATGGGTGAGGTCGTGCACTCGACCAGGTGTTTCTTTAACGCAAATAAGAAAATTGCATCGGCATAATTTCGATGGACGCTTGGATCTGCTGAGCGCTGTTATCGCAGTCGGAGTTTAACGTTACACGGGTAGGCATAGGTAGAATGGTTTTTTGTCGTATGCATTAAATTAAACGCAATTAATTATGGACAAAATGACATACAGGGCAGCGTACATGCGATATGAAAACCGCAGGAAAAAACCTAGGCAACTATCACCACTACGTAAAAGTCGTGGAGCGTAGCCCACGGGTCATCTAGTAATTTAAAATTGCCAACAAAAGTTCATGATTCAACATATCGAAAGCCTTGGAAAAGTCCAACAAAACCAGTAAAGTTAATTTGTCCTCATCCAAAGCCGATACGATATCATCCGTTACTTGCAGAAGCGCAGTCTCGCAGCTGTGCCCCCCTCGAAAACCTGACTGATGTATTGGCAAAATATTACATTTATTAACATGTCTACGTAGTTGTGCCTCCAAGACCTTCTCATAAATTTTAGACAAAACAGGTAAAATGCTGACTGGTCTGACATCTTTGAACTCTTTAGGGTTGTTTGACTTAGGAAGGGGTGTTATTAATGAAACCTTCCAAGCCTCAGGAAAAACATTGTGGCCAATTGAAAAATTTATTATATGCATTATAAGAGGAAGACACACAGGCAAACTATATTTAATAAGATTCACCGTAACGCCATCACAACCAGCTGCGTTTGATTTTATAGAATTAATTATTTCGAGAACTTCAGCGTCCCCCACAAATACGAAATCCATTTCATTTTCTGTAATTTTGCTATTTAAATATTTTTGAAGTACTTGCGGATCCGGATTAAAATTTTTATTGGGAAGATCCAAAAAAAATGCATTAAGATCATTGGGATCACTTAAATGAGGTGGCACAGCCCCGACTCTACACCTATTATACAAGCCCAAAGCCCCAAGCTCCCGAAATATGTTGCTCTTCTTTCTTGATGACATAAAATGATTTAGGTACGCTTTTTTTTCTCTAATTACAGTAGAATTAATTAAATTCTTAAGTGACTTGTAGTAGTTCAAATGAGCAGCAGTTCTAGATTTCCTGTAATGTAACAGAGCTTTATCACGTAACTTCATCATAAAACACAGATTGTCCGTCAACCATGGAGCCCTCTTTTTCGTTACCCGGGATACTATCAAAGGAGCATGCTCATCAAAAACAGCCAATAAGTTATTATTAAAGAAACACACCTTTTCATCAACGCTACCCATCTCATATATCAAATACCAAGGAATCTGCTTTAACTGATCTAAGAAGCTGACGCTATTGAAATTTTTAAAACAGCGATAAGTGATAAATTTAGGTATGAATACTTTAGTTGCCAGATCCAGCTCACAGAGAATCACCCCATGATCTGAAATTGAATGATTTAAATCAACAAATACATTTTTTACTAAAGAGCTATCAGAAACTATCAAATGATCAATAATCGTTGCTGTAGTGTTACAAATTCGTGTAGGTTCAGTAACCATTTGATGTAGATCAAAAGACTCGAGTAGATCAGAATACTGCTTGGTGTGGGGCGAAGAAAAATCCATCACATCAATGTTAACATAGCCCACACACACGAGCACATCACAAAGCACCACCGCAGCCGAACATAAACTTTCAAACTCTGCAAAAAATTCATTCATGTTTCTAAAAGAACAAGTTCTATATATGTTACAAAATAGAACCCTCCTACCACCAAGACACAAACACATTAACATATATTCAAAAGAGTTAATCAACAAATCCAATGTTATTATTTTATACCTGTAAGTTTTATTAACAAAAAAACAAACTCCACCGCCCCTAGCATAGGACCTGTCCTTGCGTACAATATTCATGTCGCTACCAAACCGAACGAAGTCACTCTCTATGCCAGAGTGTAACCATGTCTCGCTGACTGCTATTATGTCACATCCAGACCCTCAGGCTGCTCTAGGTACATATATAGCTAAATAACTGATACGCCAGTTGGCATTATAACACCCTGTATTTTGGAAGGGAAGCGTTTTTGTACAAAACTATATAAATGTTTTAGTGTTATTTTAACTTTCTCTACAAACTCCTAAATTTATGGTACTCAATTTAGAAACACCTTGTATATTGAAATTTGTGCAGTTAGTAATATATAAATTTGGAGTTGTCCCTTCCATTGTTAAATTCTCGCAGTTTTAGTGCTTGAATGGTTAGTTTGCACGGATTAATCGGTGCCTACTCGAACGAAGTGCATACACCCGAGTCGATTGTCAGCTGCAGCAAGAGTTGATCCCGGTCGATATAAAATATCAGAAAACTACATAATTCATCCAGCCAATTATAAACCTCGTGTACATTATTGCCAATTCATTTCAATGTTGCAAAATGTAATATTTAAAATTTTGCATTTCAAATTCCCGCGCTAGTGACGTACGAACTGCTTATCAGATACACGTACAATGAAAAGACATGCGTTTGCATTTTCATCTCCTTCTAGTTTAGCCACAAAGCTATTATAATAGTAAACATAATCCAAATGTAACCCCATTTTTACTATTTCCAAGCATAATCCGTTTTAAGATAAAATGAGTTGGAAAAAGTAAGTTTTATTATATCCTCTAAGAAGACTCCAGTGAGAAGGAGGAACATCGCTGGAATTAAATGCAAAACTTCAAGTTCTCTAGTGGTGGAGTTATGTGATGCAGATAACTTTTCGTCATCAAAAAAACTAAATTGTATTCTCATCAAAAGAAATTCTTGTTGAGTACAAAATAATTTACTTCAAAGCTATTATTGTATTTATAATTCAGATATAATTTAGCCTTGACGGAACTCACTGAGTGCTCGTTGCCTGCAACTGAAAATTTACGGGAATTTCTTAAAACTGGTTTTCGAACATTCAAAATCCAACAGTCCCAATTTATACACGTAACTATTTCTTTCATTCGTGATGCAATTATGTTCATCTACGTAGGTACCTCATAGTTTACTAAAGTTTAACGGTCAATTTGTAAATCGGCATAATATGGTACAATAAAATTAGTATTGGTTTTTAAAATATTCCGGTAGTACCTGCAAGACACTTACCCAAAACAATAAACCAACAGCAGCAGGTACACTCAAAGCTGTTGTGTAATGGCCCAACCATGCAAAGTACATTCCAATCTTTACGCCAAAGTATTCACGTATGTCGTCTACAAAATTAAACACAATTTTATTTTTAAATTATCTTAGATTCTAAAATAAAACAAACCTAAAGGCTGCTTAGACCATATATCTCGGACCCAACTATATTGCAACCTTTCCAAATTAGTTGCTTCGTGAAGAGGAAATACTTGAGATATTACTCCGGCAGTTAAACATTTCGGTACTGAAAACATTCACATTGCAATAATGTTGCGGGACTCATTCTTCAAAACTTCATTAATTGACTAAGTGTGTAACTACAGAAAAAAAGTTTCCATAAACAAGAGTTGGAAGTAACCTCAATTTTGTCACTTATCGATTGGCAGAAGTTTTAAAAGCTAATGAAGCCGGTGGTTGTACTTGATTACAAATAGGGCATGCATCCAGCCGATTTATCAGATGAGATGAAGAAAAGTTTTACTAGTTACACAGATAAAAGAGATTGTTTGATTTAAGAATTTTGGTTTCTTTGAATATCATTATTTTAAAACAAGGAAAAATTTTTCAAAGAAGTAAATTTATTTAAATTGGAACAATAGCAGTTTCTTGAATATAGCATTCAATTAGTTCGAGTTCCAGTAATATCTGATTTTCAATTTAAAACGTTGTTTAGGTACTTGTTTCAAATGCAAAAGTTGCAAGACATATTTAAAATCAAAAAGTTTTCACGGAAATAAATGTTTCTGCGCGTTGAACAAATATTGAAGAAATACATGTTTGAGTGCGCATAAATATTTGTTTCGCCTAAAACGCTGAATATTTCAATTTAAAAAATACTTCTCTCTAAATCGCGCTCCTCAACCCTTACCCCCAAGTTGGGGGTAAGGCCCCAAGTGTGCCGTGTGCAAAACACAAGAACATACCACATTCAAAATGCAAAGAAAAACGGTCAGTTGGCATTTAGAAATTACAGGAAACGTAATGTGCAGGTGATGCATTTCTTTGTTCATGTGGAAAATGGAGAAATTTCTGGAAGAGAATAAGTTAACTCCTCTGGCTGATGTATTCGAAAGTAGGGGAAGGTGGGGCAGAACCGGGCCCTGGGGCACAAACGGACACGTATTGTTTTCTATGGTTTAAGAAACTAATTTATTTGAATGTATTTTGTAGTATGCACGATTGTTAACAGATGTGTTGTCAATATTCCACCGCTTTCTTTATTATTATCTTTATTATTATTATTATTTTACAATCTGAAATACCGTAATATACACTCATGGACAAAAATATGGAATATTTTTAAATTTTCATAATAACAGATTACGAAGATAGAAAACTAAAGAATCAAGTTATCTTTGTCTATTTTAAGAGTAATCTAATAACAACGGTTCATCAAGTAACTCCTCAATAAACACCAAATAATAAAAACTTAAATAGTTGAATATGTATAGAATGGATAAATTACGGTCTGACAAACATTAACACCAAAAGAACGAAACCAGTTACAAAACATGGGCTGCTCAATATTGAGTATTGCCTCCCCGAACGCGGACTACGGCTTCCATTCTTCTAGGCATGCTGGAGATTAAATTTTGTATACATTCTTGCGGAATTGCATCCCACTCCTGATGTGCGGCAAATCTTAATTAATTTAGTGTCATTGGCACAGGATTCCTGGCTCGAATACGAATTTTTAGTTGATCCCATAAGTGCTCTATTAGGTTTAAGTCTGGACTGTATGGTGGCCAGTCCAAACTTTGGATTGCTACATCATTAAGATACCGGTTTACAATTGCAGCAGCATGTGTCGTGCATTGTGATGCATTAGGATGAATGTATGGAACGAATATCTTTTGTTTGTATAATTTCTCAAATAGCCGCTCCTGTATTGTTTTGTTTGAGCTTACAAATTCAGTTCCAGTTCTTATTAATTTTCTTATTGAATTTTTTATTGAATGCCAGAGCTAAAAATAGGCATGTTTCGAGTTAGCATTCTTGCAGTAAATTTTGTATGAAGTAGATGTTCAATACAATTTAAAATTACCAACGTGTTTCTGTTTTATTCAAAAATGGGTACCACAACCCAACAAATGGTAGCAGAACGTGGTTATTGAAGGAGTAATAGGCAGTGACACGTATGGTTAGGTTGCTACCCAGGAGCAAATTTTATGCAAACATTCAGAAGAAACACGAGGGTTTTTTCCAGAGGTTGCCACCAGGAGCAAATTTTACGCAGTAAGATATCCAATTTTCCTAGTTTTCTTTCCTTGCACTTGGTCATTTCAATTTTTATTTAATTCAAAAATTACATACATTTTTATATCATGGCGGAAGGGGATCAACAGGACGTTGATCATTATTCTAAATTAATTTGTAAGCGGGCGGTAATAAAAGATCAATTAACACAGTTTGTAGATTTTCTGAGGGGTTATTCTGATGATCAGCAGGCACAGCTGTCTTGCAGAAAAGAAAAGTGTGGGGAGTTGTGGAATAATTTTGAATATGTACAGGGTGAAATAGAATATGTCACAAATTTGAAGGATTTAAAGGGTGAGGACCAGGAAAGGCAGGATTTTCGAGAGAAATATTTTGCAGCAATGTCGGATGCTGAAGAAAAGTCAAAACGAATAGTTTTTAATAGAGACGATGCTACTGATCGTCGGGCTACTTCAAATGCGGGGGACAATAATATTAGATTACCAGTAATGGAAATTCCAATCTTTCACGGCTCTCATACAGGGTGGTTAGAATTTTATGATACTTTCAATGCAATGATTCATTCTAATAAAAATCTGTCTAAAATTCAGCAATTTTATTATTTGAAAAACGCTTTGAAGGGTGAGGCTGCTGAGGTAGTTGGTTCTCTGGAAGTTTCTGAAGCCAATTATGAGGAGGCATGGAATCTTTTGAAATGTAGATATGAAAATAAAAAGGTAATTGCGCTTAGTCATATCGATTCTTTGTATAATTTTCCACGTATAAATAGGGAATCAAGTGTTCAACTTAGGAAATTTTTGGACACAATTCGAAAGGATTTGCGTGCCTTAAAAATGTTGCATACTGATGTTGAAAGGTGGGATACCTTGTTAATATATATTTTAGAAATGAAACTTGATGGGGTTACAAGGACAGAATGGTTAAAAACATTATCAATCGACAAATTTCCAACTATAAGTGAGTTCTTACAATTTTTAGAGGGTAAATGTCAATTGTTAGAAACAATAGGAGGTTCGAGCACAGGTTCAAAAAATATAGGATTAGAAACAAGGGTTAAGATGGAGAAAACTAGAACCTTTGCGTCCACCAATGGCACTTGCATTTTATGTGGGGGTTCTCATATACTGTATTATTGTAAAAGGTTTCTTGATTTATCTGTTACAAATAGGCGAGATCAAATCCGCAGATTAAATGTTTGTTGGAACTGTTTACGGCAGGGACATTTGGTACAAAATTGCAATTATGGGGGTTGTAAACATTGCGGAAGAAAACATAATAGTTTGTTGCATGATGCATCTTCGATAATAAGCCGGCCTTATTTGAGGAATTCTAAGAATGATTCAGAAATACAGCTGGCACCAGGCGCGGGCATATCACCGATCAAGGATTCAAGTGCAGGTGATAATTCTAATAAATCGGGTAGGGCATTTGGTCAAGGAAAAGAGTTGGTTGCGATGGGTCAAGTACGGGAAGCTGGCGCGAGTAATTCTGAACAAACTCAATCGGTTATCCAGTCACAGTCGGAAGATCGCATTTCATATGGTTTTTATGGGAACAATCGGGTGACTCATGGAGTTTCAAATGAGATTTTACTTTCGACCGCTATAATTTATATCGAAGGTATATCAGGAGATAAATATGAATGCAGGGCACTTTTGGACACGGGTTCACAGTCTAATTTTGTTTCAAGGGAGTTGGCTACAAAACTTGGTTTGTCAGTCCAAAGGGTTAAGTTGTCGGTTAAGGGCATTGGTTCAAAGTTGACTAATATCACGGAAATGTTGCATGCTTCTTGTAATTCAAGGGTTACTAATTTCAAATTTAAGACTTCATTCTTAGTTATTAAGGAAATAGCGGAAAATGTTCCTACAGTTGATATTAATACTAATAATCTGGAAATTCCGGAAAATCTTATTTTAGCTGATCCTTCATTCGGATATTCAAGTAAAATTGACGTAATATTGGGCGCAACCGTATTTTGGGGTCTATTAAGTGTAGGTCAGATTAAATTAAAGGATTCTAACGTTGTTTTGCAGAAAATGAAGCTAGGTTGGGTTATTTCAGGGGAAGTTAAGCCTTATCAAGTATCCTTTAATTTGGAGAGGAGACAACCTAGGTTATGTGGGTTTTCTTCTACTAAGTTACTTTCTGATCAGCTGGAACGATTTTGGACTTTGGAGGAGTGTGTTCCGCAAAATAAATTATCCAAGGAAGAGCAGGAATGTGAAGGTATTTTCGTAAATACATATCAAAGAAATGCATATGGTCGGTTTGTTGTAACTCTTCCATTACGTGAAGGTATAAATACATTGGGGGATTCGCATTCTGTGGCACATAAGCAGTTTTTACAAATAGAAAGGAAACTTTGCAAAGATGAGAAGAAACGTACATCATATCATGAATTCATGCAAGAATATATTAATTTGGGACACATGAGTAAAGTGTCTGATGGTCAAGGGTTTGAAAGGGCAAGTCAGGTCCTTCATTATTTTCCTCATCATGGGGTTTATAAAGAGTCTTCAAGTACTACGAAGTGTAGGGTTGTTTTCAATGGGTCATCAAAAACGGATACGGGTTATTCTCTCAACGATTTTCTAATGGTTGGTCCGAAATTACAAGACAATTTGTTTGATATTTTAATTCGATTTAGGCAGTATCCAGTGGTAATGAGCGCGGATATAGCCAAGATGTATAGGCAGGTTTTGGTGAGAGAAGATCAACGTGATTTGCAGAGGATATGTTGGCGTTTTTCACCTGAATTACCAGTGGACACTTATCGTCTGAACACAGTTACTTATGGAACGTCATGTGCTGCCTACTTGGCTGTCAGATGTTTGCAGCAATTGGGCACTGAGAATTCAGAAAAGTATCCATTGGCAAGTAGAGCTATTATTAATGGGTTTTATGTGGATGATCTTCTTACGGGTGGAAATTCTGTTGAGGAAGCAAAGAGAATTAAAAAGGACGTAAGTGAAATATTGGGCACCGCTGGATTTGTTCTCAGGAAATGGTTGGCCAATCATAAGGATGTATTGGTAGGGGAAGCTGAAAGTTCTTCAGATATCGACCACTGTTTTGCAGAAGAAGGTATTACTAGTACTCTTGGTATATTGTGGGATTCATGTAACGATATATTGCATTACAATATTAATGAAAGTAAGTTTAATGATAGGGTAACCAAAAGAAATATTCTTTCATCAATTGCGCAGATTTTTGATCCGATGGGTTTGGTTGGTCCGGTAGTGGTAAGGGCAAAATTGTTAATGCAGGCGTTATGGAGAATTAATTTAAATTGGGATGAGCCGGTACCTTCGGATATTCATACCTCTTGGATCAAGTTTAAGGATCAAATAGGTGATCTCAAAAGGATTAATATTGAAAGGCAAGTGATTTGTTCAGATCCGCAACGAGTGGAGCTACATTGTTTTACGGATGCATCTGAATTGGCTTATGGGGCGGCAGTTTTCATTCGATCTACCGATCAATGTAATACTAATTATGTAAAACTACTGTGCGCAAAATCTAGGGTAGCACCTTTGAAGGTTATTTCCTTGCCTAGACTTGAGCTCTGTGGTGCTTTATTGGGTGCGCGATTGGTGAGGGACGTCAAATTAGCCTTGCATATGAATTTTGATAGGCTGGGTTTTTGGTGTGACTCGACTATTGTTTTAGCATGGATTTCAGGCAGTCCAAGCCAATGGCAAAATTTCGTTGCAAACAGAGTCTCGGAGATTCAACAACTGACAGTCGGTTGTAGATGGATGCATGTAGATTCAAATGACAATCCAGCGGATATTATCTCCAGAGGAATTGATCCAACTGCTTTAGCTCATTGCAAAATTTGGTGGGAAGGTCCGGAATGGCTTTCTTTGGAACAGACATTTTGGCCGAACTTCAATCCTTGTGTTTCAATGGGGGGAGTTCCCGAACAAAAAGTTGTTAAAAGAATTTTTAAGACGAATATTAATACATTTGATATAATGGAAAGGTACTCCAGTTTCCATAAGGTTAGGCACGTCTTGGCATACTGCCTGAGATTTATCAAAAATTGTTCAGTTTCAGTTGAGGTTCGCGAGTTGGGTTCATTTACTGTTACAGAGCTGCAAGGGGCAACAGCAATTCTTGTCAAATTGGCACAAGAACAGGAATTTCCTAGAGAATATCATTCTCTAAAACATTCCAAGGTCATTCCAAGTAATAGCAAATTAATAGCACTAAATCCTTTTATGGACGTTGAGGGTGTAATTAGGGTCGGGGGACGTTTGGAAAGTGCTAATGTATCTTATCAGCAAAAACATCCCATGATATTACCAAATGATCATCGGTTAACTAAATTAATCATTATGCATGAACATCTCAAAAATTTGCACGCCGGGCCTAGAGCCTTATTAGCTATTGTAAGATTGCAATATTGGCCGTTGCAAGGGCAAAATACTGTTTCAAGGATTCTAAAAAAATGCATAGTTTGCTTCAGAGTACGTCCTAGGGTTCACGAATATTTAATGGGACAAATGCCTCCGGAGAGAGTAAATTTTTTCAAACCGTTTTCAAATAGTGGAGTCGATTATTGTGGGCCATTTGAAATTAAGGTTGGGAAAATAAGAGGTGAAAGATTTGTGAAGGGTTACATTTGTGTTTTTGTATGTTTGTCCACCAAGGCGGTGCATTTGGAATTAGTTAACGACCTTAGTACGGAGTCTTTTTTAAACTGTTTCAAAAGATTTTTGTCTAGGAGGGGCCTTTGTCAGAGTATATTTTCTGATAATGGAACGAACTTTGTTGGGGCAGACAACGCACTTCATGATCTTTATACCTTTTTGCAAAATCCAAAGAATCAATCAAGTTTTAGGGAATATTTTGCAAATATTCATATCAATTGGAAGTTTATTCCACCGCGGTCTCCACACTTTGGAGGTTTGTGGGAGGCTGCTGTGCGTTCACTGAAATATCATTTGAAGAGGGTGGTCGGAAATGAAAGGTTGCGTTATGATGAATTTTACACAGTTATCACACAAATAGAATCATGTCTCAATTCTCGTCCACTTTGTCCTTTGTCCGAAAATCCAGAAGACCTAAATGCTCTTACCCCTGGCCATTTTCTGGTGGGTACATCACTCAAGGCTCTCCCACAAGAGGATTTGCGGTCACATAAGTCAAATCGACTTAAGCGATACCAACATTTGACCCAGGTGATTTAGCACTTCTGGGAAAAGTGGTCAATGGAATATTTACAGCAACTGCAGCGACGTACTAAATGGCTTGTTTCAACTTCAGCCCCCAAACCTGGGGACATGGTCGTATTGAAGGATGAAAATTTACCTCCGCTTAAATGGCAACTTGGTAGAATAGAAGAAATTCATCGCGGAGCGGATAACATTGTGCGTGTTGTTACAGTGCGTACCGCGAATGGTCTGTATAAGCGTGCAAGTTCGAAGGTGTGTTTATTGCCCATCGAAGATGACGAAAATTGTAAAAACGATGATTGACTGTATTATTTATCATTTTGTTATATTTTTTGCCAATTATCTTGTTTACCTTACCTATTACGCAATGCAATTCTTGTTCAGTTATTTTATAAT
Source organism: Xestobium rufovillosum (assembly GCA_963966045.1). Taxonomy (NCBI): domain Eukaryota; kingdom Metazoa; phylum Arthropoda; class Insecta; order Coleoptera; family Ptinidae; genus Xestobium; species Xestobium rufovillosum. The sequence goes on from OZ014495.1 coordinate 37,584,574, forward strand.
TTGTAATTTTCATGAGATTTGATATTTGTGTTAGGTCTTATTTGTTTTTCTTTGAAAGGCGATGCTTTCAAAGGGGGCGGTATATGTATGGAACGAATATCTTTTGTTTGTATAATTTCTCAAATAGCCGCTCCTGTATTGTTTTGTTTGAGCTTACAAATTCAGTTCTAGTTCTTATTAATTTTCTTATTGAATTTTTTATTGAATGCCAGAGCTAAAAATAGGCATGTTTCGAGTTAGCATTCTTGCAGTAAATTTTGTATGAAGTAGATGTTCAATACAATTTAAAATTACCAACGTGTTTCTGTTTTATTCAAAAATGGGTACCACAACCCAACAATGAATCTGTTGTAATCAATGAAGTCAACGTATGGCACATGTTCCGACAAGATGTTTTCAACGTAATTGTCAGCTGTCATCCTTCCACGCACTTCTACAAATTCTGTACGACCCTCCCAACAATGCCTGCCCAAAACATTATCCCACCTCCTCCAAAACTGACGTTTGGAGTTAGTGCACAGTTGGAATATCTTTCTCCAATTCTTCTGTACACATGGTTACGTCCATCTGGCTTCCACAGTACGATTCTTGTTTCGTCGGTAAACATAACATTCTTCCATTGGCCAATCGTCCAGTCACCATATGCTCTAGCAAATTGTAGTCTGCGAACCCTAGCATTCTGAGTGAGTCGAGGGACTTTAGCAGGCCGTCTCGCTTTCAAATTTGCTTCCTTCAACCTTCGCCGAACTGTTTTGGAGCTAACATTAACCTGCTTCGCATTTAAAAGTTGGTTTTTTAAATAAGTTGATGTTAAGGGTTGATCTCGTAGTGACTGCAACATTAAAAATCTGTCATCCTGGCGAGTTGTACACTGTCTCCGTCCTTGGCCAGGGCTCTTCTTGAAATTTCCAGTTTATCTGTGCCTTTTAAAATTTTTGAAACCGCAGACTGAGTTATTCCAACAAATCCTGCAATATGGCTTTGTCTCCAACCAACATTTGACAAATTTACAACCTTTGCTACTTCAACTTCAGTGCAACATCGAACTGCTGGCATTATTGAAGACAGTAATGCTACAGAATAATCAACAAATGTTAAATTTTACCTCTGCACACCTAGGTTGACGAGTAAACTTACCTACTTGGAAAAGTTAAAAGTCAGGTGTGAACACGAGGTTTACTTAATTAGATTTTTAGAACACAATGACAGTTTCTGATACTTGCTTGTTATTGCCAGGCTTACTAGATGCCTCAGTATCTAATATAAAATGTTGCCGCAGCTGTTCGTAACAAAGTTTCCCGAGAAATAAATAAAATCAAAAATATTCCATATTTTTGTCCATGAGTGTATATATACATATTATTCAATTCACAACATCCACTCATATAAGTGCTCAAGGCACTTGTCCATGAATACAGTGTACTCTAAAATGTTTTAAAATCCTGGCTATCTAAAAACTAAAACAAAAAACTAAATAACTAAAAGCACCTAAAATGAAACTTTTCATAAAGTATCTTACTCAGAGTAGAACGTAAAGTGTTCACCAATACAGAAAGTCCAAGTTTACAGTGTAAGCACTAAAAGAGTTTTTCTATAATGTCCCTGCTTATCCGTTTGACACTGCATGACACAACTTTTTTTAGTTTACCTGGATTCTTTATTTGTTGTGTTTCAAATGGTAACATGTTTAAAATTTTTATTCCAATATAAGTGAAGCTGTGTTGTCCCTTCCTAGTATTCCTTTGTGGTAGAATTATTTGCTGTTTATGAATATTTCTTGTGATTACACTAGTCGTTGTGTTTCTACGAAGATGTTTACTGGATTTAAGGCAGCATATTGCACTTCTGCAACAAAACAACTGTCTAATATTCATGGTTTCTGTTCGCGTGTAAACCATATCAGAAGGGTACCACTGCCGTTCCCCCAGTATTATCTTCAAAATTCTTCGATTTAAGACTTCCAGTGGCTGTATGGAGTTCTGATAAGCCCCTCCCCAAGCGATGATCCCATACCTCAATACTGACAGGAAGAGAGAGTGATAGACACTCATCAACAATCTTTTGTCGGCCCAAGTTTTCAGTTTTTTAAAGATGAACAACAGATACCTGAGTCCCCTAGCTGTCCTCTGAACATGGTCCTTCCACCTTAGGTTGCTGTCTATGTGTATTCCCAGATACTTGTGGCAGGTGGTCAGGCTTATTGTCACATGCCGATCCTCATCCCTTGGAACTTTTATTTCCATGAATTTTGTCTTACTGTAATTTACTGAGAGTTTATTATATTCAAACCAATCCAAAATGTCCTTGGTTCCTTTGCCAACTTTCTGCTGGAGTGATGTCCATGACTCATCCTCAAAAAGTGCAACAGTGTCGTCGGCGTAGCTGATTATTCTGGCATTTTTGGTTGCTTCGCTAATTTCATTTATATATAGAATGAAAAGAATCGGGCCCAAGATCGTGCCTTGTGGTACTCCGTATTCAGTTATCAGAGGGCCACTCTTTATTTTACCAATTTTAACATGCTGTGTCCTATTTCTTAAGTAGCTTTTTATTAAATTGTGCATTTTTCCTCTGAAACCCAAAGCTTTTAATTTATCCAACAGTATGTCATGCGACAGCGTGTCAAATGCCTTAGCTAAGTCAAAAAACACAGCCATCTGAGGTCTACTTCTATCCATGAGGTCATATATATCTTTCGTCAGACTTGCTAGTGCATCCTCTGTCGTTAATCCCTCCCTAAAGCCAAACTGACTGTCGCTCAACAACTTTCTTGAAACAATAAAATGTGTTATTCGGGTTTTGATGCATTTTTCCACGATCTTTGCGATCTTTTAAAACTCTGATTTTTTAAAAACGGAGTTAGCTATATTTTGTTCTCTGCGAAATGAACCTTGGGACAAAACCGTCCGGGGCAAAATCGGACAGTGTCCGAGATAAGAAAAAGAAGAAAAGGAAACCGCACGAAAACGAAGACGAGATTTTATCTGATAATACCAGCATATCAGATTCGTCAGACAATGTACCTTGTTTAATACAAAGAAAAGTGACGGGTTCAATGTTTGGGATGTGGAAAGTGGAGTCACGAGTCTTGTACTAAATTACATGACGAGTTTAAATGAATAAAAGTGCATTAAATGTGTATTTCGAAAGTAACTCTCCTTTTCAGCTATTTTAGTAGAAGACAGTTCTGCCCCCCTCAATGTCCGCTTTTACCCCACGGGTGGGGCAAAACCGGACTTTGCAAGAGTTTATTTAATTTATTTTTTTATGTTACATATTTAAGTTTATGTTCTGTGTATGTAACAGACTGCTAATAAAGTATACTAAAGTGCTTCACATTGTTTAGAATCAGAGGAAAATTATTCATTTCGTCTGTATACATTTTCCTTCTTAACTGTCCGCTTTTGCCCCACCCTCCCCTAAGTAGGTACTTATATTGTTTATTCTGTTTAATCTGTTTTTAATTTTGTTGCATAATTTTTAATATTGAACGAGTTCATATTATTTTAATTTGCAATTGGAACGCCAGTGTAGTACGTACATATATCAATATTTTATGCTATTCTCGGAGTTTTTCGAGAGTTATTTTACGTACAGAAACTTCGCCCTATGAAAAAGTTTTATAGGAAAAAATTAAGTAAACGTCAATTTGGTTTACATCACCAAATTCTAGCCAGAATACAAATACAGATTAGGTGTATCATTGATGTGTAACAGAGAAATGCTTTATTTTCCTTTCATATTTGGCCATGTAACAACTGAGAATAATGGTGTCAATTGATATAGATACAGTGTTTAAATAAGAATGGTACGCAGTGCAGCTGTATTAAAGTAAGGCAAAACATGCCCTTAGTAGATATAGTTAAAATCACCTTACTTTTTGTGCACGTCACAGGCTTCATATCAGCACTGTTGCCACGCTAAATATAACAAGAGTTTATGATACTCAATTCCAAAATATTAAAATTCAATTTACCTCTCTAACAGAATTCAATGGTAATAAGGGTCCATTATTTTCCAATTCTCTTTCAAAATAGTTGATAAGGGACGCCACAAGCTCCTTACACCGACTGTTTAAGAACTTGGGCATTATACCAACAATAACAATAACAACACCGATAATAAATAACCAGGAGCACTATTTTAGTTCTCAAAAAAACAGATTTTTACCGCAAAAGTTGATGAACAAAGAAAACAAGGGTTTAAAACACCAAAAACAACAAAAGTTAACGAAACTTGACGATTTCAGAATATCAGCTGTCAAGTCAACCGGGAAACGTCAACAAATTAAGCGGCAATCATGCAACAAAATAGTGTTGTGTTTAGACATTCAAATATTTCTTTATTCTTTTTTAGCACATTCAATTTATATGGCTTGTCATTTTACGTAAGGCGACTCTCAATTGTTACATTTTGTGACGTGCATAAAAAGTAAGGTGATTTTAACTGTACATTGCGACACCTGACCCAACACCTGCACAGTGTTTAATGCGAATTTTTAATTTTTTGGGATGACCGTATATCCGACGCGACGTACCAAACTCGAAATTTGCGAAGCTGTTTTTGAGGACGAGAAATCTCAATTTGTTTATTATTTTTTCATAAAATTGCGAGCGCTGATTATGCGACATCAAATTAATAGAGTACCTATACAATTTTTTTTCACAGCACGGTAACATGTCACGGTCTTAAATGAGATGAACGATCCGGACAAAATACTAATTACAGCGGGCTGCTGGTCCTCGGCTTTGCTCGAGTGGAGAAGGCTGGGTTCGTTTTTCCAAACCAAATTAGACGAATACAGTGAAACTTTGATATAACAAACCCTAGATATAATGAACTCTCGCTTGTAACGAACAAAAAAATAAGTCCCGCCATTTTCTCGTATAATTTAATGTACTTTTTTTCGGGTATAACGAACCCGGATATAACGAACGCTTTTCTATAACGAACCAATTTTAAAGTACCAAACCAGTACTAGCGCTCGGTTATAACGAACCATCGGGTTAAATTTCAAGCGGCGGAGATATTTATAGAATCAACACTGCTGCAACAAAGAAAATTCGAAAACCCGCAAGACCAGATATAGACAGAAGTTTATTGAAATGGTTTTCTCTAAAAAGAAGTCAAAACATTTCGATTTCTGGCCCTATTCTACAAGAAAAAGCGGAAGAATTTGGAAAATTAGCGGCAGATCGTCGTGAAGCACATTCAAGCGGTACGTTCGTTTGTTCGAGGGGTTGGCTTGACCGATTTAAGCGTCGGTACAACATTAATTCAAAAAAACTTCATGGGGAGGCAGCTGCTGTATCGCCAGAAATTACTGATCGATGGCTTCGTTCAGTTTGGCCTAGTTTGAGGAAAAAATATTTGGATTGTGACATTTTCAACGGCGATGAAACGGGTCTATTTTATAAAATGACGCCCGATAGAACACTTCATTTTAAAGGTGAAAAATGTAGCGGCGGAAAGATGTCAAAAGACCGCATTACTGTTTTTGTTTGTAGTAACATGGATGGGTCCGAAAAAAGGAAACTTGTGGTAATAGGAAAATCCGCAAGACCAAGATGTTTCAAAAATTGCCACCAGCTTCCTGTAGAATATTTTGCTAACAGAAAAGCTTGGGTCACGTCGGAAATCTTCGAAAATATTGTAAGAAAATGGGATGACGAACTTGTTAGGAACAACAGAAAAATATTATTGCTGATAGACAACTGCCCTGCTCACCCCAAAATGATCAACCTGAAGTGCATCGAATTGGTGTTTTTACCTCCAAACGTCACTGCTGTGCTGCAACCAATGGATCAGGGTGTCATTCGCTGTTTAAAGGCTAATTATAGAAAGCAACTTATAATGAAAATCGTTCGTGCAAAGGATGCTGGAAATGAAATGAAAATTTCATTACTAGATGGGATATTGATGATAGCAACGGCTTGGAGAAGAGTAACAACACAAACAATAGCTAACTGTTTCCGCCACTCGGGATTGTGTGTTGATAACGAATTTGATGATGAAGATGATCTTCCTCTAGCACAGTGGTTGCAAATTCAAACGAATAAGGGGGATCAAAGCCAGGAAAATGATAATTTGGATACTTGGGGAAAGGAGAACGGTTTAATAGAGTTAGAAAATTATAATTTAAATGATTATGTATCATTTGACGACGACTTGGTTATAAGTGACTTTCCTTCTGAAAGAGAAATATTAGAGTCCATCATATCCCATGAAAGTGATAAAGAAAGCGACGAAGATGAAAATGCTGAAGCAGAATCCAATTTGCCATCAAATGCTGAAGTTCTTCACGCCTTGGATACTATGAAACGCTACGTCCAGATGAAAATTCCAGAAAATAAATCTTTTGAAGCTTTAGACGTGTTAGAAAAGAATATTCAGAAAAATTTTACCCAGATGAGACAATCAAAAATAACCGATTTTACTAACATCAATCCTTAAGAGGCCTAGATCACAATGTGTACATATATAATATACCTATGTATAATCATGTACATAATATAATACAATATGTATTATACAATGCATTTACTATACTTATATATACCCTACATGTGTATTTTATTTTATTTTTATGAATAAAGGTTGTATTTTCGCGTTTTCTTTAAAAAATAACAAAATCATAAATTACATCTATAGCGAACACGTGGATATAACGAACGATTTTGAGCGCATATAGAGGGTTCGTTATAGCCGAGTTTTACTGTACTTACGAAAAAAATAAAGGGGCGCCACCAATTTTTGTAGCCAGACCAAGGTGGTAGTAGAGGAAAAAGAAAATAATAAACGATGGTTTGCGCAAGCGGTAACAAAGTACGATTTATTCGAAAACAGGTAAATCTCTAAATTCAAATATCTAATTCTCAAACTACAAAACTTCCTAAATTCTTTAGGACAGCAACGCGATAATATTAATATAATAATATGAATTAATCAATAATATTAATAATATTAATACGTCAAATACAAATGTAAGAAATTCTCTTACAAAAGGAGAAATGTTAATTTATTTCAAATATGCAATTTCTTTTCCTCGACAAAATATTTAATCACCCAAACATAGCGCTATGCCCCAGTGTCACAAAATCATACAACAAAAGATTTTCTGACTTAGAATTATATATGTAAGATAATTTGAATTGACTGTTAAGAATTAATTAATTGAACAAATGGTGAAAGTGAATCACTTCTAAAAGTACAAATGAAAGCAGTGAAATCAATCTTAATATTCGTGAAGCAACGTTTTCTTTTAATAGATAGTATCAAATACAATTTTTAACAGAATCTTTTTATTAGGTGTGCAAAGAAAAAGAAGGTAAACAACACGAAAATAAGTACTGCTACTTCCAACTGATGGTAGCGCTAAAATAATTCAAGTACTGGAGTAAGAAAACGAACTGTTTTATTATAGGTAATTATTAAAAAAAATAATCAATGGCTTATCTGCTGATCTAATGAATTGGATCCTGGCGGACGATACAGCAATTCCAGATTCTCTACAATTTATTATTCTGTGTACGTTTCAAACTAACAACCGGCTGCCGCAAATAATTCCAAATGAACAATACCAACTCGTACCACCAGATCTAGATATAGTTCGGTACTTATAAGTGTCCAACCTAGTTAGTCGCATGAAGTTCCCTAAAATAATGCAAAAATTTAACCTGGAGAATAAATTAAAAAGAATCACCTACCTCACAAGAGGGAAACTGCGTTGTAACGTTAACAAAAGTATGAGGTACTTTTCGAGTTTTTTTTTTAATCCCAAAAATTTGGCGTAATTTTGAAGACAAAACAAATTCAACGACAACTTCAAAATTCAATTAATCGATATGAGGATAATCCCTTACGGTTTTAATTTCCATCAACAAGGAAAACTATAAACCTCAAACGACGCTCGAAGAGTGCCTTCCGCGTGAAATCTTTTTAAAAATCCAACCAGTCGAGAATAGAAGAAAGCAGACAAAAACAGAGTCTATCGGCAAAAAGGGCAAAAGAACAACTGGAATACTATGCGGATAAACAAATAATGCGACTACATTTTAACAAAACTTGAATAAACTGTCGAAACTTCTATTAACTTTTCTAAATAAATTTATAACGTAACAAACATTACACCTGTTTTTGTTATGGTTCGAGATTATGATGCAGGCGTTAGAGCTGGGAAAATTATTTGCAGTGGCGGCTCGTGACTTGTTAAAGAGGAAGGGCTCCGCTAAGAAACCTGAAGAGCGTCGAGTAGAATCTTAACTCGGCCTGAAACAATGTGTTCTCCGTGCAGTTTTCCTTTTTCACTTGCTCTTCACAAGAAAACAAGATAAGAACCAAGGAACCAATGTTTAAAAGTAAAGTCTAAACTTCTCTTTTCATTTCACATGAAGCAACGCAAGAATCAAAAACTAATATCTAAAAAAGGTGCAATATTTTACAATTCAAGGAAACTTAAGAGAGTTGTAAATTTTGGTAATCTACGTAGGTACCGCTTATTACAGACAGTTCTATTGAATTGTTTCTCATAGCCATATTTTTTTTGGCTGGCATAACATAGTTGACGCTTTCGCGTGAATCCTAGCCAATTCGAGAATCGTGCATGGCACATTTTACGCGAAATAACTTGTTTTCACTGTGTATAGGAATAACATTTTTTTTACAATTACATTATCATTATATACCTCATTTTTTGTCCAGTTTTTATCGCCCCCGAGAAGCAGGCAAACAAAACCAAAAAAACGTGTTTTTCTCTTCACACAAACACAACGACAAAGTTTTATTGTAGATACTTTTGTCAAATTTTCGCGTAAATCCAGCCCTGGTCTTGCACTTGGCTTGAATTTGAATTATATTTAAAATGAGAAGTGTACGTTCGCGGTTCTTATTATCAATTTTCTCTGCTAAATTTAGTGAACTAAACGAAGTTGTAAATTTGGAAACATTCATTTTAATTGCATTTTTCTGTCCTTGCGTTCAAAATTCTTATAAAAACAATACAAAAAACACGTAACCTCCTTACCGCCGCGCCGTCACACCAAATACTCGGATCCGCGTAAAACAACAAAGATTTTATGTGTCGCGTGTCGGACGTAAGCTTCCGAGTCCCACTTCTATGCTATTCCCTGGTGGGGGATATTGTCTTTGTCATAGCAAAGGTATTACGGGACGCGTGCTGTAGATCGAGGTTGGTAGACGTTCGTCTCAGAGTCCGCCCGAATGTGTAAGGAGAGCGTTCGTATCGTTGTAGCGGTTTCGCGGAGCGCCAAATATAAGACTACTATTGATAATTTATTGGCATATTCTGGGATATGAATGTAGCCCAATTTTTATGCGTTATACCAAATATTCAGTATACATAAATTTATTATAATTTGGGCATACAAAATAAATTAAAATTATGTTTTCTATTTCTACTATAATTCTTTATTTTAAAAACTATGCCAGGGGGGGCGACGTCCCTGAGCCCTCCCTCACGAGCCGCCACTGATTATTTGATTAATTATTCGATTAATCAAGTCAGAAAGAAAATCGATATATCAAAATACGATTAATCGTTACGAAAGCTGTTGCGTTGTTTGGTAGCCACGAGTGTAAATTTGACAGTTAAAAGATCACGAGCGCGTAGCGCGAGTGTTCTTCTGACAAATTTACACGATTGGTTAGTAAAAGCAACAGCTTGAGTAAAATTACCTAAAAATTCCAGACCACGAATTGCATTTAACAAGATTATTTTTTGAATCGAAGCAAGGTAGTTCAAAACGAAATTTTATTTCAATTAATTCACATACAAAGAAATGTGTTGGGAATATTTGACGTTTGGCAGGTACTAAAGTAACTAGATTATATATTATAAATGCACCTACAAATTCGCAACTATGGCAACTTATCAACAAGCAAAATTATCGAAAAAATTACCGAAATAATACACGCTTCTAGACCCAAATGAAATGTTCCTATTGGTCAATTTGACGATGAAAAAAATAATCTATAATATTTCCCGCTCTCTGTCCAAATAAAATTACCAATACTTACGAATAAAATCCCTACACAAATTTTATATCTTGTCCAGTGTTAAAGTTTGTTGTTAATTTTGCTGTTCAATCTGTCAAATCAGTTGAGTAATTTGGAAGATCAACGTCAGAAAATAGAGTTATGTTTTGCATATAGCAAACACGCCGCAAATATCAGCCTTAAACACCCATCCCAGATTATAAGTTTTCCGGCTGTATTAGCATGAAGCTTAGAATGAACTGAAACTGTACCTATAAAACATTGCCTACTTCTGAAAAAACTTGTTCAGAATATACAGTGAAATCTCTCTTCAGCGGACATTTACGGGACTGACAAAAAGTGTCCGTTAATGGGAGGCGTCCGCTTATGAGAAGAACTACAGAAAGAATAAAAATCAAATAGGTACATCTGATTCACATAATGTATTCACATAATGTATTACAAGTTTATATACAAATTTAATACGTAACAACAGAGTGATGATAAGGTACGCTTTCGTTTACGCCGGTAGACGCGGCGTGTACCGGCGGCCGACACGCATTTGAATGTGGACGCACTGGCCGGCAGGCGAAATGCACAAACGAAAGCAGTTCTATTTAAATACTATTGGAGAAGTATAACATGTGTGTCGGCCGTCGGTGCACGCCGCGTGTACCGACGTACCTTTTAGGTCAAGTAAAATATTTTTATTTCCTACCTGACAACAGAATTCCCTTGTTCCTGACTGCCGTGAACCATTTGTAACAACGTCTGTCGATCTCTCGTCCTTATGTGTTGAATGAACTCCTCTTTTCGTTGATATTTGCATCAGTGTGCCACTTTTGCAAGAGCAACTCCTTGTTCTTTACAATTTCCGCTACTTGAGTTTTACTGATTTGAAACCTCTTAGACAGGGCACGGACACTTAACTTCTCTTTATTGTATACCTCAACAACCACGCCAATCTTTTGCTGCAACGTCAAAACTTTACGTTTTGTTGCCATTTTTACGAACACACACGTTTTAAGCACATGTAGAGACACATTTGCTGCCGGGAAATCCCCGAATTCGTTGTGGCGCACACCGCCGCGCAGATGTCTAAAGTGCCGCTGTCCGTTGAAAAGAGACTTTTATGTCACTCAAGTGCTGTTTAGTCTTGTCCGCGTCCGTCCAAGGGAGAGTCAGTTGAGTAGAGAACAAAATACATGCGTCTCTTATGGAACAAGAACGGGACTATACAAAAATGTCCGTTAGAGGGAGGCGTCCACTAAAGAGGGGTGTCCGCTATAAGAGATTTCACTGTACATACACTTTCAACGTGTGTATCACATAATATGATGCACAACAACGTGCGAAATTAAGCTGATATTTCTTAATTTATTACACAAAAACCATTAAACAATAGATCCATCCTTCTACTTTAACACAGTATTTTTAAATTTTGCGTGGGCCTCCCAAATTTTGCGATAAACTGGAATTCAAATACCCATGTTTTACCATACTTAATGCATTGACTGTATCCCACCCTTAACAAGGCCTTCAGCATTTTCGAATTGACGGTTAAAAACTTGCAGAAGAACACTTACCGTGATGAATGATACTATTTTCTATTTAGCACTGGGAAATTACCAATCTTCAAATTTTTTCACTTTCATATAATTTGAACGAACATAAAATACATCAAAACTTGCAATAACAGTATTAACCAATTGACAAGTCAAAACGAAAATTAAAATCAGAAGGCCATGACAATTTGACAGTCGTAAAATGCAAACGGAATAGGAACGACGTGAAAATTCGACTGCTGCCCTAGTACAGCGTACTTTAATTTATGATGATGGCACCTTCTGGAGTAAAATATTCCGGAGGTAAAATAGTCCCACATTCGGATCTCCGGGCGGGGAGTGCTTCGGGGGGAGTCATCAGAAATGATAAGTGTAACATCTCACGAGTCGGAGCGTGGAATGTTAGAAGCATGAAACAAGTAGGGAAGTTAGAGAATTTGAAAATTGAGATGGATAGGTTAGCATTAGACGTAGTAGGTATCAGTGAAGTGCGATGGTCAGAAGCTGGAGACTTCTGGAGCGGAGATTTTAGAGTAATACACACAGGATCTGTAGGAGGAAATTCGGGAGTAGGAATTGTTATGCGGAAAAAAGTAGGACAGAGTGTAGAAAATTTCTTACAGCAAAGTGACAGGGTAGTTATGGTTAGGTTAGATTCGAAACCTGTAAAAACAGTAATAATACAGGTATATATGCCCACTTCTAACTACAGTGATGAGGCCGTAGAGGCAGTTTATAGTGATATTGAATATGTGCTAGATTTTGTGAGAGGGCACGAAAATTTAATAATTACAGGAGATTTCAATGCAGTCGTAGGCACAGGGCGAGAGGGCGGAATAGTTGGCCCCTTTGGATTAGGCAATAGGAACGATAGGGGAGTTAGACTGATAGAGTTCTGCGATAAACATAACTTAACGGTCGCGAACACTCTATTTCACCATCATGTTAGGAGATGCTATACGTGGAAGATGCCAGGAGACTTAGGGAGATATCAAATAGATTACATTCTCGTTAGGCAAAGATTTAGAAATCAAGTTAGGGATTGTAGAAGTTATCCAGGAGCAGATATAGATAGTGATCACAACATAGTCGTTATGAAAGCCAATCTTAAATTTAAGATTTTGAAAAAAAGAAGCGGAAGAAGGTATCTTGACCCAGAGAAACTAAAAGATGATGATATGCGCAATAAGTTCGAGAAAAAGACAAACGAAGCACTAAAGGGCACGGGTGGAAATATTGTTAGGGACATAGAGGCAGAATGGAATAGCATTAAAAATAGTTTAGTTTCCTCAGCTAGGGATATTTTGGGTCATAAACAGAATGAAAGTAGGAAACCCTGGATAACAAAACATATTGGGAGTCTAATAGAGGAAAGGCGAAAATATAAAAATAGGTTAGATGAAACAGGGAAACAAAGATATAAGGCGATCAAGTGGGAAATTATTCGGGAATGTAGGAAAGCGAAAGAGCAATGGATCGATAATAAATGCAAAGAAGTGGAAGATAAATTCGAAGTAGGAAAGACTGATGAAGCATATAAAATAATTAGGAGAAATTTTAGAGAAATTGGATCTAGTACCAAAAACATTAGAAATGAGGCAGGAGATATCCTAATCGGAAGTGGGGAGAAGGCAGATAGGTGGAAAGAATATTTAGGAAACTTATATGCGGGACAGGAAGTGCAAGATATATTAGAAAGCGAAAGCAGTGTGGAGGGGGATAACCTAGGGAGTCCTATAATGAGAGAAGAGTTTGAGATAGCACTAAAAAGTTTAAGGAATAATAAAGCACCAGGTATAGATGGCTTGCAGGCAGAAATCTTAAAGTGCGCAGGTCAAGAGGTAATAGATCGTTTATTTAAACTAGTTAGTCGCATATACCTGACAGGCGAGATTCCAGGAGATTACAAACGGAACATCATAGTAGCTTTGCCAAAAAGAAAAGGCGCGGATAGATGCGAAAATTTTAGAACTATCAGTTTAACTTCCCATGCGTCAAAAATTTTAACTAGAATTGTGCAAAGAAGGATGGAGAAAAAGGCGGAAGAAATATTAGGAGAAGATCAGTTCGGATTTAGACGAAATAGAGGAACGCGCGAGGCCATTCTAGCTTTACGAGTAATTATAGAAAAAACGATAGAAAAGAGAAAGAGCGTCTATATAGGATTTGTAGATTTAGAAAAAGCCTTCGACAACGTAAAATGGGGGAAGATGTTCGAAGTGCTGAGAAAGGTAGGGATGAAATACAGGGACAGAAGAATAATACATAATCTCTACAAAGAGCAAAAGGCAGTTATAGAATGTGAGCAGGAACAAAGGGAAGTAGATATCCGGAAGGGAGTGAGACAGGGATGTGCATTGTCACCTCTAGTTTTCAACTTATATATCGAAGATGCGATTAATATTGTTAAGGAAAGAACAGCCTCAGGGATCAATGTACAGGGCCAAACTATTAACATGCTCAGATTTGCGGATGATATAGCAGTGTTAGCATCTAGCAAAGAAGACTTAGGAGCGGCTTTGAATGAAATGGAAGCAGTTTTGACACAGGGCTTCGGCATGAAAATCAATAAAAAGAAAACTAAAATTTTGGTATGTAGGGGATGTGAAAATAGAACTAAAATGGAAATACAAATTGGAAATGAGAAGATAGAGGAGGTCGCGGATTTCTGCTACTTAGGAAGTAAAATAACTCAAGACGGTAGGAGCACTAAAGATATAAAACAAAGAATGGCGCAGGGCCGAGTTGCGTTTAACAAAAAGAAACAACTGTTATGCTCGAGAACGGTTAATATAGAGACTAGGAAGAGACTCTTAACGTCGTATGTATGGAGTACGGCATTATACAGGTGCGAAACTTGGACAATAGGAGAAGCGGATAGAAAAAGAGTAGAAGCGTTTGAAATGTGGTGCTACAGATGCATGATGAAGATACCGTGGATAGATAAGGTTAGCAATAGTGAAGTATTAGAAAGAGTTGGGGAAAAGCGAAAGGTATGGAAAACAATAAAGAGTAGGAGAGATAGGATGGTAGGACACCTTCTAAGACACGAAGGAATAGTTCGTGACATACTAGAGTCAGAGATAGGAATAAAAAGAGGTAGGGGTAGGCCTAGATTAGACTACTGCTCTCAAATAGTTAGGGATGTAGGATGTTCTACTTTTAGGGAAATGCGTAGGTTAGCTCAGGATAGAGAAGAATGGAGGTACGCGTCCAACCAGTCTTCGGACTGAGAACCTTATGATGATGATGATGCCACAAACAAAGCAATCAAGGGAAGCTAATATTATAGTACGCCGGATAGCGACATCAATTTTAAAATGATTTTAGCGTGGGGCAGAGGTTGTAAATTTTGTAGCTTGTGTGTAGGGTTTTCAATCCCGGGATCCCGAATCCCGGGATCCCGGTAAAATGTCAATCCCGAAATCCCGAATCCCGGGATTTTGGGATCGACATTTTACCAGGATCCCGAAAAATACCGAAATAATAATTTACGCAAAAAGGAATTTTTTGCATTGCAAAATTATTGTTCATGTATCCCACAGGACGTTACGCCCATGTCCTTAGAAGTTTCTATCAGCGCCGTGGGTCTGTTTCGGCGCTGCATCTCCGCGTGCGTAAATAATCCAGTAAATCACCAGTCGCCGATTGTATTTATGTAAATACGTAAATTCGTTCGGGGTGATTATTAGTTATAAATAATGGCAGGAATGCAACGTTTAGCGATTTTTCGTAAATGTTTAAACGCGTTTATTAAACGTTTAAACGGCGTATAAACTTAACAATAATGCAAAATTGTTTTGAAACTTGAATAATTAGAAAAAATCAAACGTCGCGTCGTTTGAAAGTTGGGTTATAAATCATAAAATAATATGTACTTATACCGTTGAATGAGGCCTGTGGCGCTGGCGGCGAAAGTCCTCAAAGGGATGCAAACAATCAATTTGAAAAGTGCATGACGGTTTTGCAATATTTAAGTGGTCGCCTCGCTTTTGCTCTTACGCGGTGCGCGCCTAGCACTAGCCGCGGCTTTGTTTATCTGAAATTTAAGGATGCCTATATCTAAATTTTATTTGCATTTCGTTTAAACGTTCCCCAAAACGGGTAGTGTCCACACGTGCGGTTAAACGTTTAAACGTTACATCCCTAAATAGTAGTGTTTCCTATTTCAACTTCTGAATTTCGGGTTCGGGATTCAATCCCGGGATCCCGGGATTCTAAATTTCGATCCCGAAATCCTGAAATTGAATCCCGATCCCGAATTCTTAAAACCCTACTTGTGTGATGGCAAACAGGAAAATTGACCTCTGCCCACCCCTCGTCGGACATTTTACAATTGACATGTCTCCAAAAATTTTAAAGATAGAATAAGTTAACCTAAATCTTTTCAGCTCCTCTGCCTTATGATTCAACTTATTAATTGAATCATAAAAGACGAGAAAATACCCGAGGTAGACGTTCTGCGCAGTCCCTGAACGGAGGCAGAGGTTCTGAAAGTGTTTGGAAAGTAGGCCTACTTAGATTCAAACTAGCTGAAATGACTAAGTAGAGCTACTTTTCTAAACATTGTTAAAACGTCTGCCTCTGATCTGAGGCTGTTCAGGATCGCTGCCTAGGGTATTTGCTTGCTCTTTATGATTTAATCAATGAATTTAACCAAAGACAGGGGTACTGAAAAGATTTAGGTTAACTTTTTTCTTTCGCATTTTTGAAGACCTGCCAATTGTAAAATGTCCTACTCTGTGGTCTCGCACATGGATATTCCTGATTTCCAAGACAATTTACAATTTTATATGAATACGAAGGGCGCTGAAATGAGTTATAAAAATTGTCGCTATCCGGCGTACTATTAGAGAAATATGAGATAGAAAGAGTTACGTTAGGTGACGTGGAGCTTTGGCAGCGCGAAAACAATGCACAACATTGCACCAACTTGCATTTACTTAAGCAATAGACACATAAATACATTTTTTGTTAAATGGATAGTAACTTTGTGTTTTGCACGTTTGAAACTAATTAATGACTGGCAACGCTAAAGATCATGAATGAGCTTTACCATTGTGTAGTAATAAAAGATTACAAAAAGAATAAAGAAATAACAAATTTAAAATTAATTTCGTCGTTATTCTAAAAGTATACTTTCAACTTTTCATCTTGCTAAAAACTTACAGATTGATTGACCTTCTGGCAAACTTAATCCTGAAACTGAAGAAGTATCTGACGGCTTGGCTCTAATACTTTCTAATAGTCGAAGTATTAACCACTGTCTTTCTTCAGTTGTAAAAAATGATTGTTCGTTGTCACTATTTTCAAATGACTGCAACTCTTGGCGAGAAATTTCCTTCAAACCACCTCCTTTAGATGCTTTGAGAGACTTTGGTAGATGATACTCTTCAGCTATTTTCACTAGTCTGAAAAATACAAAAAGAAAACATGAGTTTTATAATTGTCATGTAAGAGCATGTAATATTTCAGATGGTTTTAACTTAAGCACAGAGGTGTACTGCAGTTTTACTAAACACTACTACTATTATTATTATTAGAGTACAGCAAGACAAACATTTTTATTGAATTCCTGTTACCTAATGATAATAGCTCAGTTTTACAAGTTTAAGGCATTTAAAACATTTCTTTGTAAAAATTTACAAGAAGTTGTAATTTAGCCACCTTCGTTAAGGCACTGAAAATGAAGTTGGCCACGTTTCAAGTATACTCAATATAAATCAACGTAACAATTATTAAAAAATGAAAATGATAAATCGAGTATAAAATAAACCGAAACAAAGATGACGTCCGCACACTGCAACAAACAAAAGAGTGGCGACTGTGTTTTTAATTTGTACTGGTGTTAACAAAGTCATTATTAATGAACAGCTGTCGACTAATAGACCCGCTCAAACAACTACAACTTGAGCAAATACGGAGTACACGGCACTGTTATACCAAACAACTTACACAAGTTGCACTTGTGGGATAACAAACAGTTTCGTGCAGGAAAGTGCAGTTTAGGTTGCACCAGTTGTGGATAACAAACAAATCTAATATGCTCATAGTAAGTTAGTAGGCTACTTGGAAATTTTGACTTCTGTTAACATAGACAACAAATCCTTAAAGATAAAGTTACTGTTTTATGAATAAACTAGCTGGTACCTGGCACGTTGCTGCCTCAGAAGAAATAATTGTGGTAAAATCGTTTGAAACTTGATAAACTGCGAATGACATATGCCATTTGACGTTTGCTGTCAATTCTCACTTTATAAATTATAGCGGCCCGCCCCGGCTTCACATAAACGTATAAAAAAAATTCTGTTGATTCGATCGCTACCAAACTTCACAGGATCACCCACTGGGCTAATCTGAAGATTTCCTGCAAATTTCATCAACATCGGTCCAGCCGTTTTGGAGTCTATAACAGACATAGGTCTTCTTAAGAGGTCGTGGGAAAAATAGTTTACATAGCTTGATGGAAAGTGAGTCCTCCGGCAGTGCCCTACGGTGAGTTGCAGTGTTTGTATGAATTGTTGCCTGAGATTATACAGGACAGCGATGTGTGTATTTGTGCTGGGGACTTTTAATGTAAATTTTCTTTGTAGAGATTCTTGTGAATGTAGTTTTGTTTGTGATATTTTTAACTCGTTCGATCTCATTCAAGTGATTGAATCACCAACTAGAGTAACTTCGGATAGTCAATTCTTATTGACTTAGTGTTGATAAATAAACCTGATCTCTTAATTAAATCTGGAGTTACCCCATGTGATCCCATTTATAGTGATCATGAAGCTGTTTACTGTAATGTTAAGTGTAGGAAAATAGAACAATCAAATATTCATGTGATTAGTAGAAGCTTAAAAAACATTTATTCAACCGAATTTCAAACAGATCTACAAATGATTGACTGGCATGATCTCCAAAGTGGAAATATTTAACAATAATCTAATTACTTTATTTGATAGGCACTGCCCTATTAAAACAATAAAAATTAAAAAACCGAGACCTGGCTGGTTTACTTATAATATAAAAAAGATGACTGATCTTAAAAACAAATTTTTCGCAAATTCAAAAGAGTAAAAACCCCTGAAAGCAGAAAATACTATTCTGATCTCAAAAACTATGTCTCTGTTGCAGTTAAGTCTGAGAAAAAAGCATTTTATTCTTTCGAAATTAATAACTGCCATACTTCTAACAAAAGCAAGCATTTCTGGAACAAAATTAAAAGCTGGAACATTTTAAATAAAAATATTAATATAATTCCTGATATGTGGCAGCCAAACGTTTTGAATGACAGTTTTCTGTCCAGTATACCGCAAATTCCAATCGACCAGTACACTATTGACTACTTTATTGATAGCGCAGCGGAATGGGAGCCATTTTAATTTTCTGTTTCTGTTTCTGATGTTATGGCCTGCCTCTGCAGTATTACCAGTAAGGCTGTTGGGATGGATAACATCTCTGCAGATATGTTAAAGGCTTGCCTTCCGTTCTGTGTGAATCCGCTACTCAATATAATAAACTTCTCTCTTGAGACCGGTACAGTTCCGGAGGTTTGGAAGATGTCATTTATATCCCCTGTTCCTAAAGTACCAAGTCCGTCTACCATTAATGAACTTAGGCCGATTAGTATATTGCCCGTGGCATCAAAAATTATTGAAAAAATTGTCAAGAACCAGGTACTTGACAGAGCTGCTATACTGAGTACAGGAAGGTATTGCAAGTCCAGTACTCAGTAAATACGATACTTACAGTACATTACTTCAAGTACTTTCAAAAATTATTACTTGTACTGGGTACTTGCAATACTTTGATGCTGAGGTACTTGTATTTGGTACTGGATTGAAACATTTAAGTAAAAGTAATTTACTTGAAGTTTTTTTTGGTATCGTAAGTACTTTTTGTACTTGCAGTAAAAAAAGTACTCCAAGTGCCTGCCTTATGCGTTTTAAGTGTTTATACAAGTATTAACAGGTTCAAACTGGAAACTTCAAATTTTAATGTCTCTTCCATCGGTGTATAGGGAAACGGTATAAGGGTTAGTTTTTCTCAGTCAGTGCAAGTGCATTGCCGAATCAGTTTGAGTTGGAATTTTTAAAATATTTGAATGACAGAAGAAGCAATATTTGTATGCTAGATGATTATCATCATATTAAGCGTCTTTTCATAAAATACAATACCATTTTGCCATCTTCTGCTTCTGTAGAACGCTTGTTTTCATTCGCCAAATAATTAATAATCCACGAAGACACGCCGTAACAGACGGAAATTTCGAAAAGTTAGTGTTGTTAAAGGCCAACAAAAATTACTGACAACTAATGAACTAGTGTCAATTGAACTTTATTTTTTTATGCAATTAAAAATATTTAGTTTATATTTCTTATTTCAATAACAAGTATCTTTATGCAATTTGCAGTTTTTTTAAGAAGTACCCAATATAAATGCTCTACAGATAAGTGCATATAGTACCACAAGACAGTAAACCTTACAATTATTTACTTAATCCTTATAGCTCTTTTTCCCTGTCATCTATTTGTAGGTATAGTAATGTCTTATACTGGAAGTAACTAGTCCTTGGTACTTGAAATTCTTTCATGTACTTCAAGTTTTTTATTTAATTCAAGTACTGATAATACTGCAAGTAGTCTGTACTGGATAACTAGGTACTGCATTTTAAATCTTTCAAGTAAAATACTTATTACTTGCAATACTTCTCTAAAAGTAGATTACTCGGTACTGGATACTTGCAGTACTTTCAGTGTTTACTGGATACTGGTACTGGAAGTACTTTATACTAGTACTTGTAGCAGCTCTGGTACTTGATTACATTGAGTTAAAGAATTTACTACTAAAATATCAATCCGGTTTTAGGGTTAATCATGGATGTGTGACGGCATTGCTGAAAATTACTAGCGACATAGCTGCTGCATTTGATGAGGGTAGCTGTTGCCCACTGGTATTGATTGATATGAGTAAAGCTTTTGATTCGCTAAATATAGAATTACTTTTGAGTAAACTAAAGTACTATGGAATTGAAACAAACGGCTGGTTCGGCAGCTATCTGCACAACAGACAGCAAGCTGTGAAAACAAGAACCCTTACTGGGATAGAAATTTCGGGTTTGAGAGGTATTGAGAGTGGAGTGCCTCAGGGATCCATACTCGGCCCCTTACTGTTCACAATTTTCACTGCAGATATCACCAGCGCTTTAAAGCATTGTATATATCATTTGTATGCAGATGATCTACAGATTTACATCCCAACATAGGTAGAGGGCTTGCCTGCCGCAATAGAGACTATTAACTCTGATCTTGAGGATATAGCTGCTTGGGCTTTCAAAAACTCCCTCGTTATAAACCCACATAAGACCCAAGCAATATTATTCTCAAAGAATGACACTAATGTCGACGCTCTACATATTAAAATTGATAATATTAATATTGCATGGGAAAATGAAGTAAAAAATCTGGGTTTATACATGGATAGAAAGTTGACTTTTAATGGTCACATTAATAATATCTGTCGTAGGTCGTTTTATGCTCTGAAATAAATTTATGAATATAAAAATGTCTTGAATCCTGATGTAAAGAGAAAACTAACCAATTCTCTGGTTCTCTCTATTCCTGGATACTTGGACATTGTTTATGGTCCTTTTCTGATAAATTTTAATAAGTATAGGGTTCAGAAAATACAGAACTCCTGCGTGAGGTTTGTTAATAACCTTTCTAGTAGAGATCATGTTAGTGGTCATGTGGTTGATGTATATGGGAATAATATGGGTCAAAGGCGATTTGTACATATGGGCTGTTTGGTGCATAGAATTTTTCACACAGGGGCTCCCTCCTACCTCGCTGAAGCTATTATTAGACGTGGTGAAACGCATCAAGTAAACGTACGAAACCGAGAGGCAATTTCCATACCTAGACATAGAGCTGAATTCTTTAAAAATTGCTTTTACTACCTTTCAGGTCATGTGTATAACGTCTTACCTGGCTACTTAAAGAGACTGAGTCCTGTGTATTTTAAACGTAAAATTAGAGATTATGTGTCAGGTGCCTTGCTACATTTATAAACTAAATATACACTGTTATTTGTCCAAAACTTTATATTCTTTGTTATGTGTGGTGGTTATTAAAATACGCTTTGCGGAAATTTCCACCGTCGTATGTAAAATTGTATTATACTTGCTTATTTACATGCAATAAATATTATTATTATTTCCTATAAACTAGCGTGATTTCACGCTTGTATGAAATTTGTCACTTTCCATGCTCGTTACGTAATATACTATTATGGCGAACGTTTATCTTAATGCAGGTAATGCTCCTTACATAGCTGCGCAATAATAGTTTTACAATAGGGCGGCTCCCGGGGCCTCGGTTGCGTGCATCTCTACAATCTACTCTCTAATGACGGCATTACAATGGACATGATAAGAAAATGTGGTTCTTTTTTAATACAATTTTTAGTACACATCTTTAATACTTGTATTCTGGAGGGGTACTTTCCGTCTGCATGGAAGCAAGCCATTGTCTTGCCTGTTCCGAAAATTGCTCTACCCTCTGAATATACACTCTGAATATAAACAATTGAGGCCTATCAGCTTACTGCCTGTACTTTCTAAAATACTAGAAAAAATACTCAGTGAGCAAATTCATACACATTTGAATAAATACTTAATTTTGCCACAGTGCCAATCTAAATTCAGAACTAACTATAGCTGTTCCATGGCTCTACTTAAAGTTACAGATGATTTATTTTCGGCTATTGATAGGGGCTTAATGGGGAAAACCCGCAAATTTTGAAAATGATCCTATTTAATAGTTTACTGTCCAAAACAAATTCCGCAATTTTTGCTTTTTATATTTGAGACTTATTTTCGTCATAATTAAATACGAAACGCGCATCACACTTGAAACACAATATTTGAATGACGCTGTGACGTACGGGGCCTACAGATTAGGTAGGGATTGCCACATGCGCAAACCGATCCGTTAACACCCTGAGCGCCCGCTCATTCTTCGGCTCCTCCCCACTTTATCCAGGGAGACGCGTTATACCACGGTGCAACAGATAGGCCTCCTATGTCACAGAAAGCGCGCATTTTAGCCCTCCCGGTTATGCTGCTTTTCTAGTTGCATGTTTTTCTTTTAGCACGGCGCATAATCGAAATTTTTACGCGGTACACGATACATATTCTATTTATGCTTGACATTGCAGTACTAAAAGTTATAAATTCAATCAAGCGGGTCTTCCCCATTTATATTCTGGGATTGTGGGATTTCTCTAGAGCTTTCGATACGCTTGACCATTTGGTTTTGGAGCCAATTTTGCATTTTGTTGAATTTGGGCCTGTTGCAGTGGACATAGTGAACAGTTATTCAGTCGGTCGGTCCAAAGAGTTAGGCTGGGGGATCAGTTGTCGTCTTCTCGGAATGTTAGTTTGGTGTTCTGCAGTGATCGATTCTGGGCCATTTACTTTTCATTATGTATACGAGTAGCCTCGTCTCATGTCTGAAAGTTGCTAAATTTCATTTGTATGCGGATGAAGCACAGATTTATTTGTTTTCCTTTGACAGCATTTGCCACTGCGGTGGAATGCCTGAATTTGGAACTCCAGGCTATTGCTGAGGTGGCTAGTAATCTTTCATTGTTTATAAATCCAACCAAGTCTATGGCAATGGTATTTGACAGTGAAGCTGGTCGTAGCATTGTGGGAGAGTGTTTGGAATTGAAAATTGATTCAAACTTGATAACAGTGGTTGATGAAGCTGTTAATTTGGGTCTATTGCTTGATACTAATTTTCGTTTTCGGTCACATGTTAATAAATGCATAAAATCACTCTATAGTTCTCTAAAATTAATATATCCTTATAAATTATTCTTGTCTGCAGAGACAAAGAAAAGCCTCTGTGATTTGCTGGTGTTGTCTTCTTTTAATTACTGTTGTCAGGTCTTTTGGCTGTGTCTTGACTCTATTTGTAGGCACAGAGTTTAGAAGGTTCAAAATAACTGTTAAGGTTTATTTATGGAGTAAGAAAATTTGACAATATAAGTAGTAAAATGCGTGATTCCAAGTGGCCTAATATGAATAATCATTTTAAGATTATTTCAAATTCATTGTTTCATAAAATAATTTTGTTTAAAACGCCTCCTTATCTAAATAATAAAATAACATTTAGAACAGATGTGCATAACGTTAATGTAAGATTTAAAGGTCATTTGACACCACCTCTTCATAGATCACCTCTATTTCAACGGTCCTTTTCATATATCTGCAAATTGTGCAATGAAGTTCCTAAGAACATGAAATCTCTAGATTGTCCTAATTTTAAAAAAATATTGCGTTTGTATCTGTTGGACTTGCAAAATCCGTGAAACTTTGCGTATTTATTACTGTGGCCGCTGTATCAGTCTGCACTTTTTCTTGTTTTGTTGGTATGCAGTCATTTCAATTGTTGTTCGATGAGTGTGCATGGTGTGCACCCACTTACTTATGTTTTTCCTCTCTTTATGTGCTCAGCAGGTGGGTGTTTGTTTCAAAATTATGTTTAGGGTTAGGTGGAAGAACAGAGGGTGACCATGTTTTTTTAATGCCTACTTATCTGAACCTCGCCATGAAATGTTGTTTTTATGTTACATATTTTGTCATAATTATCATTGTAATAAAGTCGTAAATTACTAATTATTATTATTACTTCCGCAAATTGAGACTGCTTGGACGTATATAGTTTTATATCATCAATATAAAAGAGGTGGTTTATTGTATGTTATACATTTGATCTATGTTTAATGTTGAAGCCATGTTTTGTGTCGTTTAACGTGTTGGATAGAGGGTTTAAACTCAGACAAAACCAAAGCGCACAGATGAGTGCGTCGCCCTGGACTATTCCTCTATTAATTTTAGTTTCGTCTGCCTGTATACATTCATTGCTTGTGCTTAGTTGTCCTCCCATTACTTGTTTTAAAAATTGCCGGATTACAGGGTTGATCTCGTATACTTTTTTGCAGCCAGCTGTGAGGCACTGAATCAAAGGTTTTCTTGTAGTCGATATAACACATGCATATGTATATTTCGTTGTTCTTTCTCAACCTGTTTCATAATAACACTGTCAATTACAAGTTGTTCCTTGCACTCCTGACTTACCAACCCATAGGATGCTGACTGGTTGATCCTCTATCCAACTAGCCTAAAACCAAAGCTGGATGTTTCATAAAGTATGCGATGTAACAGCACCAAACGTTTTCATGTCTAAAAAATCGTTTTAACCCCCCGCATTTTCGCCCCCTTGAATCTTATATTTTCTATCCCTCCACCCAAAGTTCGTAATTGACAAGATCTTCAAAATGACACCAAGAACATTGACCTGGCATACGTAGAACTTGCAAAAATTCTTCTGCACTCGGCTGCGCCTCGTGCATAAATTTATGGACAAATGGCACCGCCAGATGAATGTGAAGAGAAGTGTGATGATAAAACCACCCAGTGTTGTGGAAAACGGTGTAATGTAGTAGTTTGTGTGAACTGCTATAGTATTTACCATAACAGCTGTGCTGAGAGAAAATCTTACCAGTGTCTTGGTGGAAATAGGATAGTTTGTTGCAACAGTAGTGATTTTAACCTCAAAATGGAAGAAATGAAAAACGAAATTAACGAGCTGAAAGAAATGGTCTTGAAGTTGAATAATACAATGGTCCAGTCCAATAGCAACATGAGAAGCGCTGTGGCTGATATGGATCTAAAGTTGAATTCTTTTATTAAAATTAGTGAAAAACAAACATGTCAACACAGGGAAATGCCTCGTATCCGGGTAAACAAATGGACAGTACTCTGAACCTTACTAGAGACGGAAACACAGGTGAAGGAACCTCATCCGAGCAGGAAGTTAAGTCTGCGAACAAAAAGGTGGGTGCTCCTAACATGATTACACCCCAACAAGTAAGCAGTGCTGTTGAGAAGGCTGTGATGGAAGGTTTGCAGCAATTTAAGGAAGATGACTTCACAGTTGTTAATCGCAGGCGTCCCAAGCAGTTTAAGAAGAAGAACACCTCTGTTTTTGGAACATCAAATGATTCAGTGCTGAAGGCATCTGTAAGGTATGGACACATCCACATAAGTAATTTGGACTCAAACACTAGCTCCGAAGATATAATAAATTATCTCAGGGCCAAAAACTTTGATATGATAAAATGTGATAAACTGACATCAAAATATCCAGATGAGTATTCATCGTTTAAAGTTACAGTACCGTATGCGAAACTGGAGGACATAAAAAATCCTGAATTGTGGCCCTGCCATACAAGGATAAATCCTTTTTTATTCCGTTTAGCACAGAAAGCAAAGTCAACCTAGCATCGACATGTATTTGTCTTTCTAATGCGCAAAGTGTTTTGGCACATATGGATGAGATTAAATACTTTATAACTGTTTTTTGTCCTGCAATATACAGGGTGATTTTTTTATGTGGTGCTAACATGGCTATCTTTTTAATCTTAATAGATACAGGTTCGGTTAAATAGGAGAAAAGTTGCGTCTATTCAAGCACAAAGAAGTGCCGTTTACAGAAGTTAATTATCTCTTTTCGTTTTTGAGATAATCGAAAAAAAATAAAATTTTGGCTTTTACATTTGTGTTCATATTTTCCTTATTTGGCATTCAATCTTAATCTGCAAAAACTTTCTTGGGACGACTTTTCATCCTCTTTCCATTTGTGGTAGCAGAAAGTACCTACCACGTTTCGTTTCTTCAGAATCATCATCAGATTCATTTTTTCTTATGGCGCCATCTTAGATTTTTTCACCATGATATAGCGCATTTTTTTCTGAATAAAATGATATAACATATTTGTATGTTTAAATCGCATTTAGGCCCAGAATTTTAATAAAAAATGGTTTTTCTCGGGTTTTTCCATGTAATCACAATTGCCGCGAAAACAAAAGTTTATCTATTTTGTCAACTCAAACGTCAAGAAACTTTTTTAATACGATTGTGTTTTATCGGGTTACAATGGATTACTCTAATGATGAAAAGGTTAGGTTGACATGTTATTTGTTTATGCTACTGCCAGAAGAAATGCTGAAAACGCGACTGCAATGCATCGCGAATCGTATCTGGAACGAAGACAACTCCATCAGCGTTACTATGCTGCTCAATTTCACGCAGGGATACATCTTTACCTTCTAATTTTTTTAATTCGGCAAATGCTAATACATTTTGCTCATTATTTTCGCATATTTGCGTAACTAGATTTTCCTTTTTTCTTTTAGGTTTCATAAACTGTCCACTGTCGCATAAGTTGCGTTCCAATTTGCGAAAGTAACACTGATGGGGTTGTGTTTGTTCCGGATACGATTCGCGATGCATTGCAGTCACGTTTTCAGCATTTCTTCTGGCAGTAGCATAAACAAACAACATGTCAACCTTTTCGTCATTAGAGTAATCCATTGTAACCCAATAAAACACAATCGTATTAAAAAAGTTTCTTGACGTTCGAGTTGACAAAGTAGATAAACTTTTGTTTTCACGGCAATTGTGATTACATGGAAAAACCACTTTTATCATGTTTTATTAAAATTCTGGCCTAAATGCGATTTAAACATACAAATATGTTATATCATTTATTCAGAAAAAAATGTGCTATTTCATGGTGAATAAATCTAAGATGGCGCCATAAGAAAAAATGAACCTGATGATGATTCTGAAGAAACGAAACGTAGTAGGTACTTTCTGTTACCACAAATGGAAAGAGGATGAAAAGTCGTCCCAAGAAAGTTTTTGCAGATTAAGATTGAATGCCAAATAAGGAAAATATGAACACAAATGTAAAAGCCAAAATTTTTATTTTTTTCGATTATCTAGAAAACGAAAAGAGATAATCAACTTCTGCAAACGGCACTTCTTTATGCTTGAATAGACGCAACTTTTCTCCCATTTAACCGAACCTGTATCTATTAAGATTAAAAAGATAGCCATGTTAGCACCACATAAAAAAATCACCCTGTATATGTTGACTGAAACACATGTCACACAAGAAATTGAAAATTTTGAAGTAAACATTGAGGGATATCATATGGCCAGAGTCGATTCAGAAAGTAGGCATACGGGAGGAGTTATGTGTTATTTAAGATTTGATATCAGGGGTGAAGTAGTGGATTCTGTCGCTGTACCTGGGGCTTACTGGCTGTTGGAAATGAAAGTAAATATTTATGGAGAACAGATGAATATAGTTGGAGTTTATCGCTCACCCAGTGGTTCGACTGTTCAGTTCCTGCAATTTTTTGAAGAGTACTGTGAGAGGGTGTTACATGGTTGTTCAGACAAACTGTTAATGATGGGAGACTTTAATATTGATTGGGTTGCAGATTCTACGTATACTAATCGATTAAAAAGAATAATCGAAGGTTATGGACTGAAACAGATGGTGAGAAGTTGTACTCATGTCATGGAAAACAGCAGATCACTTATTGATCTGGTTTTCTCAAATGATAGGGGGTTGGAAATAGAGGTGATAGATGAACCTGGGTATGCCTGCCACAAGACGGTCAAAATAACAAGTAATAGAAGTGAAGTGCAGCCTACTTATAGGTTCACAAGAAAAATGCTGAAAACCAAAGAGGAGGTAAATGAAATTATACGGAATATTGAAAGGCCTTATAATAAACACAACATGGAAGATAAATACAATAGTTTTTTCGGAAATTTAATGAAATAATTGAAGTGTTATGTCAAAAGTGAGAGTAAAGCACGGTTGTTTCAAATCCTGGTTCAACTGCAGAGTAAAAGATGCAATAAAGAGAAGAAATTTAGCGCATAAAAGATTTGCAATCACGAGGTCGGGAGAGGATTGGAGAGAATTTAAGAAGGAACGAAATTTAACGGTGAAAATTATTAGAGAAGAAAAACTGAGATATCATGAAAGCAAAATTGACGATTGTAAACATGATCAGATTAAAATGTGGAAAACTTTGAAAATGTTGATAAAAAACAGTAAATCAGAAAAAGTTAGCAGTATTAAGTTTGGAGATAGAAGAAAAGTGGAACAGATTGAAGAAATAGCAGAGAATTTTAATAGTTATTTGATCCAAAGTATAAATGATATTAACTCTAGCATTAAACAGAGTCACCGGGAGTTTGAAGTCTTGTGAATTTGGGGAATTTAGTTTTCTGGATGAAACTGAATTGTATAAGATTATCTACAGTTTACCTGATAAAAGCAGTCCAGATGGGATTAACATAAAATTTCTAAAGACATTTTTTGAGGAACTAAAGTGGCCATTATTACATATTGTAAATACTTCATTGGAGAAAAGTACTTTGCCTGCTGTATTGAAAATCTCAACAGTTATACCTATAAGGAAAGTTCCTGGAACAAGGAATTGCGAGGAGTTCAGACCCATCAATATGCTTCCAGCAGTGGAAAAAGTAATAGAAAAAGC
Organism: Xestobium rufovillosum; assembly: GCA_963966045.1. Classification (NCBI taxonomy): domain Eukaryota; kingdom Metazoa; phylum Arthropoda; class Insecta; order Coleoptera; family Ptinidae; genus Xestobium; species Xestobium rufovillosum. The sequence goes on from OZ014495.1 coordinate 37,613,556, forward strand.
TGTGTATGTTCAATTAATAAAATTTGTTAAGGAAAATGATATATTGTCACAGTTCCAGTCGGGTTTTAGAGAAAGGTACAGCTGTGAGACAGCTGTACAATTCGTGATAAGCAGTTGGAAAGAATTTAAGGATGATGGTTTGGCCACTGTAACAGCTTTCCTGGATCTGAAGAGAGCGTTTGAGACTATCGACAGGGCAAGGCTGATAGAAAAGCTGAGGAAGTATGGGATCAAGGGTGCCGTATTGGAATGGATGATGGACTATTTGACAGACAGGCGACAAAGAGTGAAATATGGTGAAGTAGAGTCAGCTGAGCTGGACATCCAGCTAGGGGTGCCGCAGGGGAGCATTTTGGGCCCCTTACTTTTTGCATTATACATTAATGACTTACCCACAGTTTTGTCTTCATCTGAGTGTCACTTGTTTGCGGATGATACAGTAATTTATGCAAAGGGACGGAGTATTAGAGGCATTACTGAAAGTTTGAATAGAGATCTGGCTCAATTAAGTGAATGGTTTGCAGTAAATAAACTGAAATTAAATGTCAACAAAACAAAAGTGATGTGTGTGGCTACGCCAGCTATATTGGATGAAATTAGAACGGAGGAATATAGAATTAGTATTGATGGTGACGAGGTGGAGTGGGTCGATAAATTCAGGTACTTGGGAGTTGTTGTGGACAAGCGTCTTAATTTTAATGATCATGTTGATTATATATGTAAAAAGGTTGGTAAGAGATTGGGAGTGTTAAAAAGATTAAGCAGATGTTTAAGTCAATATTCTAAAAGAATACTATGTAATACAATAATTTTGCCATATTTTTATAATTGTGGAACTGTGTTATATTTGAGTAATCAGAGTGGTGTGGACAGAATGCAAAAGCTGCAGAATAGGGGAATGAGGATGATACTGGGGTACGACCGATATACTAGGATAACAGATATGTTAAATGATTTAGGATGGCTGAGTGTGAAGGAATTGCTGGAATACCAAATGTTCATTTTTGTTCACAAAATAATCTTGGGACTGATGCCGACATATTTAGATTGATATTTTGTTAAGTGTGGAGATGTCCATAATTACGGAACAAGAAGTAGGGATGATTTGTATGTAAATGCGGCTGCTAGTTCAAGTGGGTATAATTCGATTTTTGTCAGAGGTTTTGTTAAGTACAATATGTTAAATACAATATGTTAAGAATGTTCATTTATTTAAAAGTAGACTAAACCTGAACAGATAATTTTTTGTTGTTGTTTTAATATTTGTTTTGTAATGCAGATTTTTGTTTTTCGTATATGGTTCGTATTATGAATGTTTTGTATATCTAGCATTGCTTGCTAATAAATTCAGATATTATTAATTTATTTATTATTATTATTTGCAAACGTATGCGATGTAACAGCACCAAACGTTTAAAGTCTGCTGAAAACATAGGTCAACTTTACACCCCCTAAATATAGCCCCCATGCATCAAAAACCCCAAAACCCAACCCATACGATGTGCTCTGGTTCGTCCTCTTTACATCCAGCCCAAAATTAAATTTGAATGTTACAGAAATATGCGATATAACAATGTCGAACGTTTAAAGTTTACTAAAAACATGCCTCAACTTTACACCCTACAACGACCTATCCTGTTGCGTCACCTTTTGTGACTATACAGAGTGTTGTTTCGGTCGGTCGGTGGGATTTCTGGAAGTCGATAAATACCTTCAATTCTAGTCGGAGATAGGGTTCTCTGGAACTATTGCAACACAACTAAAATAATACTCACGGTGCAAAGAAACAAACTCTATTAATTTAGGTACATACATAAAAAAATAAAATCAAAACGGATGTACAGTAAAAAGATATATACAATTTTAATCAAAATAGTGACAGCCAGCGGTATCTGGCGGTCAAATTCGGTATTGCTTTATATACAGAGCATGTGACTTATAGATAACGTATTTCGCGCTTGGTGATGTAAGTTACCAATCGGCCACCAGTTCGGAAAATCACAAACCAAAATCAACGGATGCATGTAAATCGTCAGCAGTGAGATAGCATACTCTCTCGCTTTCTCTCTAACGCCTTGCATTCTGGATCGAATTTCTTCCTCTGATCGAAATATACATACATCTCGGCGGGTAATAATTTAATTTAAAATCCTCCAGGAAATCTTCCCATGTTTCCCAAAGTATTTTATTATTACGGCACACCAATAAGCACTTGCCTTTCAACAGCTCTAGTAAAGATTTTAACAAATCTTCTTGTGTGGTTTCGTAACATTCTTGTAACTCTTCCAGTCTTTCCAGGAATGTTACCGGATCAGTTGTGCCATCGAATTTCAGGTTCCACTCCCTGACAACGTCACAGAGTGATTTTCTCTCGGTCCTCAGGATTATTTCTTCTTCTACCCTCTCATGTTTGGTATTCGTATAGTAGCCTCGTCTTTGTTCATTTCCAAGGCTATAAACAAAACGCAAAAAAAAATAAAACTTACTTGTTTAAATAAATTTAAATAAATCCCCTACAGTCCAGGTCCTGGATCTGGAGTCCACAGGATGCAATAGCGACAACCAGGTCCCTGCTCGCTCGGGCGCCAAATTATACAACAACCTATCCTGTTGCGTCACCTTCTGTGACTATACAGAGTGTTGCTTCAGTCGGTCGGTGGAATTTCTGGTGGTCGATAAATACCTTAAACTCTAGTCGGAGTTAGAGCTCTCTGGAACTATTGCAAAACAACTAAAATAATACTCACGGTGCAAATAAACAAACTCTATTAATTTAACTACATATATGTATACATAAAAGAAAATAAAATCAAAACGGACGTACAATAAAAGGATATATACAATTTTAATCAAAATAGTGACAGCCAGCGGTCAAATTCGGTATTGCTTTATATACGGAGCATGTGACTTGTAGATAACGTATTTCGCGCTTGGCGATGTAAGTTACCAACCGGGCACCAGTTCGGTAAATCACAAACCAAAATCAACGGATGGATGTAAATCGTACTTCCTTATGGCTATTAGTTGGGAGTAAATGTTGTTTCGGTATAATGTAACGGCAGGGACTCACGCAGCCTTTCGACGCGAACTTTCCCTAATGAGTGAGTGTAGAAGAGAATTATTCCGTCTTTCGATTGGCACAATTCTTTCAGTGTAGGTATTTTTGTGTAATAACAATTAAATTCTATGCGAAAGACTGTAACAATGCATCAGACCTAATGCCTAAGAGCTCTAATGAACTTAGAGTGGCATTCCGAAATTGTTCTACGAGACCGCTACGGGTAACTTAAAACAGAGGAAAGCCCCAATCAAAAGGATAAATTTGCCAGTATACGCATGCACCGATGAAAGAATGAAACACGCTACACGTGCAACCGACGTCATGCGAGATGATATGAATTCCCAAACCAATCTTTGCACGAGGCACTGATGTGACGTAGAAACTCTTGACGCCCGCTTTTACGAGATGGCAAGAATCCGTGCTGAATTTGCACCCGCCACCACAGCTGACGTAGAAGAATCCGACGTCAAACCGCCGTCGAAGCCCCACTCTCCGCTTATAAAAGTGGGTGCTCCGCAGAAGAAAATTCAGTAATTGGCCGTCCCGCCCTCAGCTGGAACAAATACTCCCAGCATCCGGGATGATGCTGGCCGCCGATCCAACCTAGAAGTACTTGATCGACCGTTCCGACTTCGCCTTGTGACCAACTGATAGTAACCGTCCTTTAACTTTTGAGTAAGTACCCTAGCTTGTTGGTAACAAATAAGTAAAATATGTTCATGCTGGGGAATTGAAAGTGTCTGTCTATGAAGATTAGATCGATTTGCCTATTCCTGTGTGGCCCTAGTGCCTGTAACAGGACGATATACCGGTGCAAATCGTTCGCTCCGGGTAAGGTGCGGCTTTTGGTGAAATCTTAAGGTAGAACATTTACTTATTTGTGACGGAAGAGCTAGCGGCGTTCCCCCAGGTGATTGCATTCGCGTGCTTTGACGAAAATTGCCCCGAACCCGTCTCGGAGTCGGCACCTCTCGGTGCTCCCACGAAAACTCCGAGACCCGGTAAAAGTTCAGTATTGATCACACGACGAGCCGTAGCGCACCATCAGGATACTCCGCGTTTATTTCCAAGAAAATATCTCGTATTTTTGTATATACCTATTCAGATTTATTAACTCAATTCTTTTAAGCATACTCCGTGAGAACCGCGTTTTATTTTCACTGTAAATATCTCGTATTTTTGTAAATAATAATAATAATAATAATATCTCTACTCACTCCTGCTAACCCTAAGGTTAGCCCCAGAAGCTATATAGCTTGTGCGGGACGGAGGAGGCGGCATATTACTATTGGCCGCAGGTGCGTCACAGGAACGACCTACAGTTGTTAGTACTCTACCCACCATTTAGTGCGAGAATGAGGAAAACCTGGAAAACCTCATTAGGTAAAGCTGGATAGGTGATCCAAGGCGCGCCCTAGCCACACCGCAGAAATGAGTCACCCATCCATAGCCAAACCGCGGGCACTGTTGCTGAGCATTAACGACTACTCACTCGCGCATGCCAACAAGATCCCACGGCCCGGATATAGTCTGATTTTTTTTATACATTCAATTCTGTTTTATCGATTCAATTCTTACAAATGTAAATAGTTAACTTAATAGAGTACCGTTTTATTTTGTTAATGTCTTGTTATTCGACATTTAGCAATAGTAACATAGTAATAGGACCCGCCCTTCTGCGACTAAGAGCATAAGGGTGTTCAACGACTAAGTCTTACCGACCTGACCGAATATACAACTCCCAGAGATCGTTCATAAGAGAACGACCCGACCCGCCTAAATATATAGCATATCCCAATAAGTGATACCGAATCCAGAAGCACCGTTTTTGGACTAGAATAAGCCGTTGTAAAATTTGGCGTCCCGAATAGACAAGAAATCGTTGTATAAGTGGCGCCCGAGCGGGGACCGCACCGAGAACGTCAGTCCATGATTGACGTCTGAATAAATCAGCAAGGAATCGTTGTAAGGCCTCTGCACGGAATTTAACTCCAAGAGAGTCGGTATTTCACCTACGGTCAACTTAGGAATGTAATAAATTAGGCTTGCCTTTCGACTAGCTCTAATCTATTACCTGTTTCTACGTATTATTGGAAAATGTCCCCTCACGTATGTTCAGGTTCACCTCCAATTTAGTACTCCTTTTTCTAAAACCTTAGGTATTACGATGACACACTAGCGGCGGTTTCGGTTGGTAAATATCAAGTATTTAACAATTATATCGACGGTACGACAATCAGCATTTAATCTAATAAACATGATCGTCTTCAGAGTTACCACTACAAGTTCCGCTATCTTTGAGCGGCGAGAGTCAAGTGCTGTCGCGGCCTCTCTGCTCTTGGTGTTGTCAAGAAGCCAGTTGGAGGAATCATATGGAAGGAAGACTGCGGCGAGTGTCGTGCACATAACCTTGTCAAAATTTTGCAGCTGGAGTCTCGATTAATACGAACGGGGACAATGATTATTCATTTATTTGAATAATTGTGCATTTTCTTTTGTATCGTTACAACCCCTATAATCTCGCCCTCGTGCATCGCAAACTCCAAAAACCAAACCATACGATGTTGGCCGGTTCATCCCCTTTCCAACTAGCCCAAAATGAAAGCTGAATGTTTCATAAAGTATGCGATGTAACAGCACCGAACGCTTTCGTGTCCAAAAAATCGTTTTAACCCCCGTATTTTCGCCCATTCGAATCATATATTTTCAATCCCCCACCCAAAGTTCGCAATTGACGAAATCTTCTAAAGGACACCAAAAACATTGACCTGGCATACGTAGAACTTGCAAAAATTTGTAAAAACTGCGAAATTTCCAGGCGTCACAGAAATCGGTACTGTGACCCCGGTGTACCGTCGCACTTCCAATTCGTTAAACATTTTCAATGTTAGAAATCTGAACCCCCAATTCCCACCTATACAGACACACATTCAAATGATGTAACAGGTGTATTCAATCGAACCCTTTCGCATCTTTTACCTTTTGCCATAATTTCTGTGGTTATATTGCTCCAAATCAAATCAAATCCTCCCTGCTGATCATACAATCAATTGACTTTACTAATGCTTCCTTCCACTTATCATCAAATAAGCTACTCAGTTTGTTTAAGAGTCCGGCAAACCCCTTTAAAATGAACCTGAAAACTGACTTCGTAGTACTATGCTCATTTCTAAACGGTGAAAATTGAAGTGTTGAATTTTGGACAGTTTATAAACGAAACTTTATTTTATGTTTCTATGGAAAGAAAAGTTAAAAATGTTATCTTAGAAAGTGTCAGTTCACTCATGAAATTGACCAAGCATAGCGCCAAGAGATTTACAGTTTTCGCAAAATTGTTTCAATAGAGACATAAAATATACCTTCTTCTACCATAATCAGGCTTTCATGTTGCTAAATTTATTAGGATGAAGGTTTAATCATGGTACAGCGAGAGCACTGCAAACGCAAAATATGCCTTGGTATGTGCTGCCGCCGCGTAGCGAGTGAGCGGCGTTGTCACATTCACTAGATACCAAAAGCGCGGGCTTTGACTGTGCGTTGTTCTTGTGTCCATAAATGTGTTTAGCGCGACGGTGTTGCAACACAGCTGATAGTTTGCTCTGACTTCTAACGGATATCTCACCAACCCGATGCCCTGCAGGTGTAACTTTTGACCTGCTTTGTCGGACTCTTAATGCTATCAAGTTCCTATGTTAAGTGAGTGCTAGTAGCCATATCAACAACGTAGTGAACAAAACCGCCTTGCACACAACAGGAAAAAATATAATATATTATAACAAAGAAATAATTAGTGGCAAAGATAAAATACAATGCAGAATAGCGGGAGCGTACGGCCGATATGTCTATTCAGTACGAGCGCTCATGTACATCCTCAAAAAAATAAATTTGTATTAAACCCATTTTATACAATTAACGGAAAATCATAACACCACCTTTATGTAACTTATAGATTATGGTGATGACGCTGTGTTTACATTAATAATTAGGTACATATATCTGAGATCTTACCGACACTTTTTAACATTGGGAATGTTAATGTTCGTATATGGGGCCAGAGTTATGATTTTTGTCCAAGGCCGCCGCGACGACACGAAAGTGTCGAGGTCAGATGACGTGTACTGAGATAACGCAGTGCTCGAGTGGTGAGAGACGGGAGCCTACTACAGTGTGAAGTTTGCATAGTATGAGTATGACCGGAGAACATGACGTAAAATAGTATATTCCGTAACGAGCATGGAAAGTGACAAATTTCATATGAGCGTGAAATTTTATGCACGAGGCGTAGCCGAATGCAGAAAAGAAATCACGCGAGTTTAAAGGAAATACACTTTCATCGAGTTATGTACACTATTTTTCCCACGATAAAAAATTGATTATGTTTTATGTATGATGTTATCATTTCCAATGGCCCGATGGTTGCAAGGATTGCGAAATCTGTGATTTTTTAGTTTTATTGACAAATTGCGATAGCATCTATAGTGCCGTTTCACATGGAACGTATGATCAGGACGGATTGTCAGCGTTGACCATGCGCGCCGATCTTCTGAACGCGACGTATGCCTTTCACATGCATTTCGTATGGTCAGCAAATGTGCCGTTTCACATGAAACGCGTACGGTCAGTCCGTGTGATTTGGTACGGCGGGCATACGTCTATTCCGTGCGTCGTCATATTGTCAGCGCACGCACGAGCCATTGTCTATAACGAGTAGCTTCACATGCGCATTGACGGTCAGTTTCGTACCATGTTGTCGGATTTGCCCTTTCTAGTGTACACGTGGCCGACTAGTGTACTACAAAAATGGCAACAACAACTTGTCGTTTATTCGCACACGATTTATTGCACTTAGTATACAAAACAAAGCAAAAAACACAAACACGAGTACATAACACATTAATTTGACGTTAGACAATTTCTTTAACATTTTACAAGCAAGCACTAGAGTCTACTACAAGTACCATTGCTATCTTGGTTTAGGATAGAACATGGTTAGTCATTCCGGGAACCAATTTTCTACACCGTCTACGCCAAGTGGACAAAATTGTTGAGAACTGCTCGTCGACAGTACAATGACAGTTCATAGTATCGAAACAAAAGAAAATGACAATAGTAAGTATATTGCTTTATAAGGAGGAAAAGTATGAGTCTGTAGGCTTGGCGGCTGAGTTTGCGAGGTCGACACTACAGACGAATCACTAAAAACACTTCCTCTGAATAAAACATACTATTTTTTCTTCAAACGTTGAAAATAGGTTAAGAATTCAAAATAACAAGCTATTTCTATTTTAATTATAATATCCAGATATCTGAAAGCGTCATAGGAATTTCGTCAACTGTCGGCATCTGCGTCGCTACTATAATCGGCGCTTACGGGCGGCAGTAAAAGTAGCTTTTACTGCCTTAGCAGTAAAGTTGAACTTTAAGTTCATGTATACAGTCGCGAAATGCCATGTTTTTCTGACGTTTAAAGAAAAAATATTTTTTTGTTGTTTTCTTTGTTAATATAATGTTGTCTCCGAGTAATATGTGAAAGCTGTGACTTAGATAAGAGACATTAAGTGTTCTGCGATAAAGAATACCTGTATCAATTATTATTTTAGTTCTGTATCTACTGCCCAAAGGACATCATGAAATCAGAAATTAAAAACATTTTCATAAGTTTACATTACAATTATAATTTTTGCATAGTGACCAAATAGGCATGAAGGTCACATTTTCAGATTTCTTTAAAGTTCAATTTCTAATTTATAAAACCTGGCCACAAATTTTCAATTTCTATACCAAATCCAATATACCTAAATTAAATTTTTTAATTAAATTTTTTCCATAATTTAACACTTTTGAAGCTAAATGTACCAAAATAGATACTTAATCGAAAAATTTTGCAGAAATTTGACAGCAAATTAATCTTCAATTAACGTCTTCTCTATGATTGTCGATAGCAATTTCAGAAAATTAGTGTGCTTCAAAACACTACAGAATTCCACGGATTTCTCTATGAGCAGTTCCCAAAATGTGCGCAATGACTAACCATGTTTTATAGTAAATCAAGATTGCTATACGGCCATCTAAAATTGCCTAGATAGATTATTTAATAAAAGTAGACCATATTATTTCAATACAGACTTGCACATCTCATAATTTCTCTCTGCAGACAATATAATTGAACCAATTTGTTAAAAATGCCATGAAAGTTTTACTTACACAGAAAATGGCGCAGACACATAAAAAGCACTGCTTTGGGTAGAGGCGTGATGACGTACATGTACTGACATCCCAGAAGATTGTCTTAATCTTGATAGCAGCCACAACAAAATGGAATCTTGGGCACCAGGTGGGAAAACTATCACAACATCACAATTAGGTGTTGAGACTCTACGAAACCACAGCCGCTTAGGTGCCAAAAAGTGTCCCGCACATGGAATCTTCTGCTTTATTAATTCCGATGCTGAAATGATTAAAAAACTTAAATGTATTAACAAATATGGCATTCAAACATGATAACCTGCATTTTTGCCATTTGTGAATTTCACTAGTTTCTTCATATATTCTATTTTTGTTTCTCCATCTAATGTCCCGAACAAACTTAAATCATTGTAAGGGCTCTTACACAAAGGAAAGCGTATTACATGCTTAGTGGTTACTGGCGCCTACAATCTCCCTCTGTTAATAAATGCGACTACACATAAACAAAGCAGGTTTCTAGCTGCCTGGCGCTTATTTCTGATTAAGCGCAGGCAAATTTTGTTGGTGCCGGCAACCAGCAAGCAGGCAACCGGCTTACTCTGTGTTTGTACCCTAAGGAACCAAAAGTGATAGTTTTTATGGATTATTTATTCAACTAACTACAACCAATTAAAATGAGAAAATCGTTATTTTGCAAATAATTTTTTAACGGTACAATACTTGTGACACTACATATTTAATAGTTGTTATTTACGATATAAGTGGGATATGAGCTTTATTAACGTACGCATGCGAAATTTGCAATCACAAAAGTACGTTAATAAAGCGTTATCACACGTATATCGTACAAATTTTTATCTATGCCACTAAAAAGTGAAAATAAACGGTAATTACAATTTGACATTTGTCATGACTTATAGAGAAAATCAGAACATTGAAACTACATGGCGACACATCGTGATGGCCGTTGTAAAAATTTACGTATTAATATATTTAATGCTACTGTCATTGACTTAGTTTGATTGGTTGAAAAGCAGTGCGATAAGAAAAACGAGTGCGGTAATAAACTCCTTTACGCACCCAAAATGAGTGCGTTGAGAAGTTCTTAACTGACGGGCATAGATAATAGTTATTTACGATATAAGTGGGATATGAGCTTTATTAATGTACACATGCGAAATTTTCAATCGCAAAAGTACGTTAATAAAGTGTTATCACACGTATATTGTACAAATTTTTATCTATGCCCCTAAAAAGTGAAAATAAACGGTAATTATAATTTGACATTTGTCACGACTTATAGAGAAAATCAGAACATTGAAACTACTACATGGCGATACATCGAGATGGTGGTTGTAAAAATTGACATATTTTTTTTTTTAGATAATAATAATATATTGGATTAAAGTACATAAATATGTAACAACAAAATGGTCCCTAATCAGTCATTCAACTGGTAATGAGACCACAAATTAAGCAAATGCATTCCTGAAATCAAAACAAAATCAAAAAATCAAAAAATACACCATCCCCCGTCACCCAAAAATTACACAAATAGATGCTTTCTTCAATGTCCAAACATACTTAATACCTTGTGTAACGTTCAAAATTCATTTTCATTCATTAATCATAATATTAAACATGATTTAAATCCTATCATTTAGGTATTTATAATATTTTACAGAAATCGTTATCAGCTACAGATAATTTTGGAAATATTCTTGTTGATGCGCCATCTGTTGTACCCTAGAAAAGCCACCAATGCTTCCTATTCATTTTCCTAGAAATCTATTGCTTCTTAAATACACTTTTTCAAATTCAAATTTTATATCTTGTTTTTTTGGAAAGAAAATTTTACTTATTCTTTTGGAAGTAGCCATTTTAGTCTTTCTGCAGCAGGTCAAGTGAATTTACGAATTTTGGTGTGCTATTACAGCCTTTCCAGTTTTTGGGATTTTTGTAAATTCACATATAGGCAATATTGCTATAATTCATTTTGGCTTGGTATTTGGAGCAATATTTGCTGCCCATTTTGGGATTTTCGACCTGTTCTGCACGAGGCCATGTGCTGCTAGGACAAAAACTCTAATTTTCCATCTGATTACCCTTTTTAATCAAAGGTGAGTAACAAAATTCAATTCTATATAGTAAATTCTTTTATTTAATTTAAAGCTACAATCATATTTCTTAAATTTAAATGCATATTTCTTTAAATCCTTTTCTTTCCTCCCCGATCCTGTATCCCGTGGCTTATCTTGGGACAATTATCTTTCCTTGGGGCTTAGATCAATTATTAGGTTTGTATCTAAAACAGATTTGAATATTTAGGGTAATTTCGGCGACGCATATTATACGAACGTACTCACTGGAAGATACTTAAGCGGAAACATCGGAGAAAGCATCGTATCTTCGAGAAAACACCTCCGGTTGCGTGGTAGATGCAGATAACGTATTCGAACCATTCCGTCTTGACGCTTCACCGTTTATTCACTTCGTACCATTCGGAACGATAGAAACATCCATCGGTGGGAAGATTTTTGAAGGTCAGATAAAACATATTTATCGTCGATCGTCGAATCAACCGGGAGTTGTTGCGGAATTGAGGTAGCAGTTTAAAGTAGGGTATTTGGCCTTTAATATTCAATAGTACATTTCTTTTTTCTTTGATACCTAGTTTCATTTTCATATACTGTAAACACAATATTAGTAGTCATTCAGATTCAATAGGTATAATTTAAAATCTGTATTACTTACGTTTTGCTGAGTAGTTACGTCATTTTCATTATTTCTTCTTTTCATTTAAGTAACGATTGGTTTTTGATTGTAATAATCCGTTAATTAATAATTACATTTATGGTTTGATTGTAGACAGATCACTTCCTTGGTCCTGTCAACTTTATAGGTTACTTAATACTTATTAGGACATTTTTCGAAGCGCTCCGGCACGTCACCGTACGGTCTTGGTAATTAATTTCGCGTCTGCGCACCATTTGTACTTGCGTATTTTATTTCACTTGCGTAATTATTGTGATACGCCCTGGCCAGTGCAAACCCACATCTTACGTCGCGTTCAGGATTATAACGGTTTTTGATAATTATCTAGCTATACAGATAACAGATTTATTCCGTGACTGGTTGGAGTTCTGCATTGTTTATTTAGTATGTCTATTCTTTTCAACATTGTAATATTTCGATTTTTGGCTTCACCGCATTGGTATTTATTATTATTAATTCACTTAACTTTTGTTTTCATTATTATTCACTATTATTCAATATTATATTAGCGTCACTAAACAATTCTGTAGTTTTATTCTTTTAAAGGTAAAAAGTTCCAAATTTATGCGACTGAATTAGACAGTATAGGTACTTTGTTAGAGATTGGAGAGTACCCTAGTCAACCCTGAAGAGGTGCAAAAATCTCTTGGCGCCCTTTCACCATCTCATTGTGACCCAACCCCTCTCACTGGGTCTAGTCGTGGTTAGGCACCCTTTTGGTATCCTTTGTGGATTAGTAAAAATAATTTTGTGTAACACTTGTCTTTAAACTCATTAAAGGATTCACAGGCAACGACGCTCGTCGGGAGTCTGTTGTAGGCTTGTATCGCTCTATCCACAGGATTGTTAAGTGCAACATTTGTTCTTGCATTCCTCACGCATATGTCTCCTCGCTGTCTCGTATTATGATTATGTAGTTGTAACCTGCTTTTTATTCGAATGTTGGAATTCAGTTGATTATGTAGAACTTTATATATATATTTTACTTGTTCCATTACTAATATGTTCTTTACTTGTGTTATTTTCCCATCTGCATATAACACGTCTCTGTGCGTTCTTCTATCAAGATGAAATATGCTTTTAATTAGTTTTCTCTGTAAGATCTCAATTTTGTTGAAGATAGTTATTCCACATGTTCCCCACACTGTGATGACATATTTAAAAACATTTTCCACTTATGAATTGCATATCACATATCTCATTTCTGGGCTAACAAAACTCACAAGTTTATAGAGGGCAGGGAATTAATTTATTACTCATTCGCTGAATATGATCTCCCCAATTCAACCTATCATCAACAGTGACTCCCAAATACCTAATCTTTGATACTTTCTCCAGTAGCGTGCCACCGATTCTCAAATTAACACTATCACAACGCATGTTCTGTTTAAAGCACATGTACTTTGTTTTATCTTCATTAAGCTTTAAACTATTTTCCAGAATCCATATTTTATATTTCAATAGATCGTTATTAACAATATTCTCTAACTCGTGCAAATCTTCGTGGCTAAAATGAGAACCGTATCATCAGCGAACGTGAAATATCTGGCGGTTAATCCACTGTTCTTTAGGCTCAACACATGAAGAGTATACAACAATGGGCCCAGGACCGATCCCTGTGGTACACCATATTTTATCGGCTGCCTCGAACTCTCAGTACCATTCAAAGCAACATACTGTTGTCTATTTGTTAGAAAAGAGAGTAACAGTGCGTACATGTTTCCCCTGATACCCATCCCCTCCAATTTTCTCATGAGTATCCGGTGATCCACAGAGTCAAACGCTTTGCTGAGATCCACAAATATTCCTATAACACAATATTTTCTATCAAGCTTCTCAGACACATGATTTATGAAATCCATAACAGCACTTTGGGCATTGCTCATTTTCTTAAACCTGTACTGATATTTATCTGTCAGTGTATACTTTTCGACAAAATTGATGATGCGAGACTTTATCACCCTTTCAAATATTTTGGAAAACACAGTAACCACACTAATAGGACTGTAATTACTGACTTTATTATGTGGACCAGATTTGTAAATCGGTGTAACTCTGCTTATTTTCAGACAGTCTGGGAAAACACAATTATTTAGGCAGCAATTTATCAGTCATACTAAAACTGCAACAATCTGGGGCTGCAAAGCTTTCAAATCGTTTACTTGTATACTGTCATATCCCGGTGCAGAGCCGTTATTCAGTTTATGTAATACAGTAGAACCCCTATTATCCATGCCTTACGGGACCGGGTAACTCACGGATAATGGGGAAAACCCGCAAATTTTAAAAATGATCCTATTGAGTAGTTTACTATCCAAAACAAATTCCGCAATTTTCGTTTTTTATTTTTGAGACTTATTTTCGTCATAATTGAATACGAAACGTGCATCACACTTGAAACACAATATTTGAATGGCGCTGTGACGTACGGGGCCTACAGATTAGGTAGGGATTTTCACATGCGCAAACCGATCCGTTAACACCCTGAGCCCCCGCTCATTCTTCGACTCCTCCCCATTTTACCCAGGGAGACGCGTTATATCACGACGCAACGGATAGGCCCCCTACGTCACAGAAAGCGCGCGCTTTAGCCCTCCCGGTTATGCTGCTTTCCTAGTTGCATGTTTTTCTTTTAGCAAGGCGCATAATCAAAATTTTGACGTGGTACGCGATTCATGTTCTATTTGTGCTTGATATTACAGTACCTAAAAGTTATAAATTCGATTAAGCGGGTCTTCCCCATTGAAAAACACGGATAATCCAAATACCTTTTATTTCACATAACAAGCTTTATATTATACATATTATGACATAAAATAAATACTTTTTATTTCATAAAACAAACTACCTATGTATATACGCAATATAACATAAACCAAATACTTTTTATTTTATATAACAAACTATACGTGACGTAATAACGCAAAGCAAACTAAACTGAACCAATGCAAACACAAGGAAATGTGTCAAAACCAATTCTCAGGAGCCGCACGGATAATCCGCATGCCGGATAATCCGCGCACAGATAATAGGGGTTCTACTGTATCATACTAAACTCATCTTCAGTAGTATTCTCAATGTAAGCACTGTTATGTATTAAAATTTCTTGAAGCTTTTCCATCGAACCACGTTGTAATTTCTCACTTTCAATAATCTTAATGGTATCCTCCCCCAAAGAACAGAAGTATCCATTAAAAACGTTAGCTATCTCCTCTCGATAAGTATAATCATTATTGCTATCATTTATACTATTTATAACTCTATCTTGATTTCCCTTCATTATATCATTAATAACCCTCCACTGTTTTTTTATGTTTCCGTTTGTATGCTCCCACTTGCCCCTAAAATATTCTTGTTTTAATCTCTTACCCATGCTAGTTATTTTGTTTTTCATCACTCTCATCGATTCACTTATTACTGGGTCTGCAGGAAATTTTCTTCTTAATTCGTAAATTTTACCCCTATCCTTCATTAGATTCAAATAATTTTCATTAATCCAGCCCTTATTTTCTCTATGCCTGATATGAACTACAGAAGTAGCTTCCTTCTTGCACGTTGAAATGGTCTCTATAAGTTTCTCAAAATTACTAATATTTGTTTCACTACAAGCTCCTGCTTGGAAAAGGCAAGCAAATATGCCAATTCGCTCTGAAATTGTCATGCGCAGTTGATATTTCACGCAATGCGCACAATCCAAAAAAAGGGTTTCAAAATTTTCTTCAATTCTTGGTAGTTGACGCAGACTTGAGTGCGTTTAAGTTTCCTTTCAATATATTTCAATTCTATTTGTTAATACAAATTATTATCTTCCATAGAACACGAGATAGAACATCTTGTAAAAAATACGAACATAACCTACAAATTTGACATAACAAACTGACAATGTAAATGCTTCTTCATTTCCATCACAAATTTAAGCCGATGTGAAATAGGACTTTTCATTATAAAAAAATGCTGAGGCGCATGCGCGAACGCGCCATGACAGTTTCGGACGAATGTCAAAGTCTTGTATCAATATCCCCTAGAGGGTTGTTTGAAAGTGTTTATTAATTCTTTGGTAAAATTTTACTGCAAACGTGCAAAATTAGTAATAGTTGGTGACTGCCAAGGTGATAGCAGTGCGGGAAGGCCAAGTTATCGCTTGGGATTACGATTTTCTCCATTTCCTAAACCCTGCCTAATACTGGGAAAAATCGAAGTTAATAACTAGGTTGGTGACCATGTGAGGAAGTGAGGATTAGTTCCACCTATATAAATGATGTTACTTGGATAAAAATGTGTAAAAGGCAAGATTCGAAATGGAAAAGTTTATTGAACGTTTCCAGGTTTTATGTCATTATTTGTTAGGTCTTTAAAATAAGAATTACTTGTAGTTACATACATACATTTCAGAAAAATACGCACCTGTACCTTTATTAGATCCTTTATCTCCGTTTTCTTTTAAAAAATTGATTAATTTTCAGGGCTATATTAAAAACCTACATGATTGAAATATCTTGGTTAACATTCCCGTATTTCAAGCAAGAGCCAGGAGCCAGGCACGCCTTCGGGATTCAGCCTCACAATTTTACGAGGGATATCACTACTTGGAACTAACATTTGTAATAATTTTCCGTCTTTCAAACACCCTCCGTATTTGGTATTCTGCTATTTACTTACGAATATTCCACACGAAGTTTATAACGCCTGACAGCTGACAGTGACACTCGTCCGAAAATCTAAGAACAGCTGATTGTCAGCACATGCGCACTAACGAACACAGAACGAAATGAAAAAGTCTATTGAATGTAAATGAAGCTTAATATTGACATAATTAATAATTATCAATTTCACAGCCTACCAAGAGTTATCGAAAGTGCGATGTTTAAAATAATATGAAATATTTATTCCTTAATTGTTCAATAAAACCAATGATTGTGAATAAAATAGTATACGTGCCTAGCAGGAAAATTTAATTACAGCCTCGCGCTATAGATGACCGCGGCGCTTCACGCCTTGGTCATCTATCTAGCCCTCGGCTGTAATGAAAGATTTTCCACCTCGGTACGTAATATACTATTACAGTCAAATCTCTCTAAGTCGAATTGCCATTTGCCACCTCGAATTGTTCGACTTATAGAGAGTTCAAGATAAAGAGATTTGAAAAAAATGGTGGCGGTAAATACATTATGTAGATTTATTTAACATTCTACACAAATATGTATTGCACAATGTAGTAAACATAAGAAATATGTGCAGATAAAGCGAGAGCGTTAGAAAACAATATTTTTTTAATAGACAAAAAATAAACGTTCTAGTAAATCTAATAAAAATAAACGAAACAACGTTCCCTAGTAGGCAAAACAACATTCATTTTTGTTTACAAACAGGTATGAAAAAATTTGTAATTTGTGTTTGTTGAGTTTTCCGTGCAATTTTCTTCTCAAAATGCTCTTCCAAACTGTGAATATTTTTAAAGATATTTTCCGAAACATTCTCGCTTGCCTCTACAGCCCTCCGTAGAACACTTAAAGCTTTATAAACATCGGAACTTTGAGGTGTTTCTACCATTTCCTCTACAACACTTTCATCACTTGATTCTAAGTTTCCTTCACCCCTAGAAACATTGTCTAAAATATCCTGGTCGCTAGGAACACCATTCACGATAACCTCATTGTCTACTTCAAGATAGTCTTCACATGTTGCTTCTCCTAAATCAATTCCCGTTTCTACCAGTTGCTCCCATAACAATTGTACCTCAGCAATCTCTTGAGTTGCAGTTTCCGCCAATCTAGCCAGAGGCAGAAGATCTTCGTCGTCCCACTCAGAATGGCGGCCGAAACCAGCCTTTTTAAAACAGTTTTGAATGGTTTCTTCTTTTACATCAAACCAAGCTTTTGAAGCATACCTTACGCAGTCCAGTAATGATAATTTGGGAAGGCTGCTGTTTTCTTCAAATGACCTAACCGTTTTTAGCAATATGTATTGCCTGTAACGCACTTTCACATTTTGGATAATTCCCATGTCCATTGGTTGAAGTTTCGCTGTCATATTAGGTGGGAAATATTCAATTTTGATAAACTTTAGTTTGTTTTGAATGTCTTTAGGATGACTGGAGCAATTGTCTAAAAACAACAATATCTTCCGATTTTGGACAGCAAATTTCTGATCCAACTTCACTAACCAAGAAGAAAAAATTTCCCCGGTCATCCATGCGTTTTTATTGCTAAAATAGTGCACATTTAATGATCGGACACCTCTGAAACAGCGTGGGTTCTTGCTCTTTCCAATCATCAGAAGTTTAAGTTTTTCCGTCCCCGTCATATTTGCTCCAAGCAACAGAGTAACTCGCTCCTTACTATTTTTCCCCCCAAAACACTTTTGATTTTTAAATGTAAGTGTTCTGTTTGGAAGGCACTTAAAAAATAAGCCTGTTTCATCTGCATTAAATATATTTTTGGCATGATAACTTTCAATTAATTTAGGCAAAGTTTAAGTGATCCAATCATTGCTGGCTGCTTCACTAACAGACGCCCCTTCCCCACTGAGAACTTTGGCCACAATGTTATGTCGCGCTTTAAATTTTTCCAGCCAACCATCACTAGCACTGAACTCGTTATGACCAAGTGCCTCCGCGTAAAATAAAGCCTTTTCCTTAATTATTGGTCCACTGACAGGCAAATTTTTTTCCCTAACTGTGCAAAACCATGAACTTACAGCTTTGTCAACGTCCTCATATGTACACTGGCGAACTCTCCTTGTTTTACCCCCACAATCATTCTTTTCAAAATTTTCTAACACCTTATCTTTATTTTTCCAAATTGTAGAGACGGTACTACGCGCTAGACCATATTTAACCGCAACTTCGCTGTTTTTCGCGCCTTTCGTGAGTTCATCTATTAACGTCTTTTTCTCAAATAATGTGAGCGTTTTTACTGTTCTTTTAGCACTAGCCATTCTCTAAAAATCACTAACACACACCCTCAAATCAAAGTAAATTCGCGTAATCCGCAAATTTGCACTCGTGCTTTTAGTGTCGGCAACGTACAAAAAGTTAAGCATGCTTAGATCGAATTTGATTGTGAACAACCGTCGCTTATTCGCTGCGATCGATCCCAGCCGAGTAAATCCTATCTACACAGTGGTCGTATTGACGGTTTGTTTATGTTGTGCTGGCGGCTGGTGCAGACCACAGAAAATATTTTGTCTTTGACGTTCGTCCACAGCCACTTGCAGTTCGATTTACGGAGAGTGATTTACCCGTATTTTACTCGTAAGTGCTTGAAAATTTGTTCGACTTGTAGAGAGTTCGACTTAAGAAATTCGAGTTACAGAATAAATCTATAGTGTAAACTGCCATCCTTAGGCTACAGCCACGTTAGTAATTCGACTTAAAGAGAAATTCGACTTGAAGAGCTGCCGACTTAGAGAGATTTGACTGTAAATCATTATTATGGACTCAGAAAATGAATACAGTGAATCAAGCACACCCCCAAATATATATGTGCAGAAAAAATAGCATTTCCTACTCGAGATGAAATACGTTTTTTTCGTGAGATGAGAATTTGCCCACGAGCGAAGCGAGTGGGGCAATCTCACAAATTTTCATCTCTTGTAAAATATACTATTCTCTGACATTTTGAAATGAAAAACAGCTTTTATACTTTTGAAGTTAATGACACCGCAATTTTAGAACATGAAAAAATTTAAAATATCGCAAAAATACCATTTTCAGAAAAAAAAAAAATTTAATAAACAAAATTGAAGATACTGAACAGTTAAAATGAAAGTCATAAAAAACTTTCAAAATTAATAATTACTGTTCCCTCCCCTTGCCCTTATAATGGCCTGCATGTGGTGGTTCATCAATTATATGAAGTTGACTATATTTTCTTGGGGTATGTTGCGCCATTAATTTTAGCTGATCCCAAAGATGTACAATGTGATTTGGGTCGGGGCTACGTGCTGGCCATTCCATTACCTGTATACCAACCTCCTGCAGATATCCCTGCGCAACTGTTGCAGTGTGAGGTTTCGCATTGTCTTGCATAAAAATGAATTGGTCACCAATAAACCCTGCTGTTAAGGATACACCTCCCCAAGTCATACATGATTTACCTCCATAAAGGGCTCGCTCTTGAAAGCAAATCGTACCCCCGGTCTTCTGTATACTCTGTTTGTTTCTTTGCCATGAAGGCAAATCCGAGTCTCGTCAGAGAAAAGAACTGACCCCCATTGTTCAACTGTCCAATTCAGGTGTGGGGGCGAGCTTGGCGGTGGGCTGCTGTCAGTTTTGGACCACTTGCAGGCTTGTGTGATGTAAGGCCTTGTTCTTTAAGCCTCCTCCTCACAGTCCACCTACTAACAGCCACACCACGCGCTTCCCGTAGCTGCAGCTGCAACTGGACACTTTTCAAGTGACGGTTCCTCAGTGCTGGTGTGGTCAGAAAATGTTCATCCCTTTCGGTTGTGCCTTCTTTCTTGCCAGATCCCGGTCTCCGATTATAAGAACAGTTTTTTGGAACCTCTGGAACACCCTTCTAACTGCTTATCGGCTTCAGTTAAGTTGCATGGCCATGAATCTCTGGCCATTTTCCGCTTGAAGCACAGCAACTGCTTGAGCTGCCTTTTCTGGAGCTGCATCCATTGGGAAACAAATTTTTGCAATTAAACACAAAAATTATACCCACTATCTGGATTCTTTATTCAAGGAAGAAAAGAATCACACGTTGTAATCTCCTACTGAAAACATGTTTATTCTTTTATTATTCTTTTACTGCTGTGTTTACGAATGTTAAAAATGTGAAACAAAGTTGACGATAGACACGGCTGTCTAGTTGATAAATAACTAAGAGCACGGGGATGCAGCCAAACGATTGAGGAAATGAAACTTCCTTTACCACTTATTCAAGCTTTCGGATTTATTTAAATCCTTCCTCAGGAAATCTAGCAAATACAAACAATGCAAAAGTCAAAACAGGAACTAACAATCTAAAATTGAAATAGACTTAAAAGTGATGTGGAAGATCTTGCACACATAACGCAAGACGAGCTGAGCTCATCCAGAAAGGACAAGAAAAACGTCCGATGAAAACATGGACACAAGACTTATAATCCACTAACATCAAACAGGTGGTAAACTAATATAACTTTACAAACTATCCAGTGTAAACTAGTCAATGGGGAAAACCCGCAAATTTTGAAAATGATCCTATTGAATAGTTTACTATCCAAAACAAATTCTGCAATTTTGGTTTTTTATGTAGTACGCGAAGCAATTTTTTATTTAATCTTGGTTTTTTATATTTGAGACTTATTTTCGTCATAATTAAATACGAAACGTGCACCGCACTTGAAACACAATATTTGAATGACGCTGTGACGTACGGGGCCTACATATTAGGTAGGGATTTTCACATGCGCAAGCCGATCCGTTAACACTCTGAGCTCCCTCTCATTCTTCGACTCCTCCCCATTTTACCCAGGGAGACGCGTTATACCACGACGCAACGGATAGGCCTCGTACGTCACAGAAAGCGCGCGTTTTAGCCCTCCCGGTTATGCTGCTTTTCTAGTTGCATGTTTTTCTTTTAGCAAGGCGCATAATCAAAATTTTGACGTGGTACGCGATTCATGTTCTATTTGTGCTTGATATTACAGTACTAAAAGTTATAAATTCGATTAAGCGGGTCTTCCCCATTAAGACAATGCAACAGACACTATATTAACAAAAATTATAACAAAATGAATAAATAAAACTTTTGAGAAAGTAGGTCAAGACGCACGAACGTCAAATTTTAAAATTAATCTAACCTAACTTTTGTTCCGGAAAACCGAAACAACGGTCGAAATATGACAAGTGACCAGTGTTGCCAGATTTTTTTTCAGTCAGGCGCATGGACGATGAAAAAAGTCGCGCAAAAGTCGCAACATGAACTGGAATTGGACGCAAAGCACATAAAAATTAGGGAGTGACTACTGCTTCGGCAGACGGTCCCCTGAAATTTTGTTTGAACACGGTCGGGCATGCGCATTACAGAATGTCAACACAAGTTGCATTTTAGAATTGGAGGGGTAAAAAACTAAAGCTGAGAGAGTGCATTTTTGAAAGAGACCATTTACTTGCCCGTTCGCACCAGACACACGCATTTTTTGGAAAAAGATTGTTAAAACAAGTAAAATAGGTATATCAAACACCCCTACAGGATCAGAACTCGTCTAGCCATAGGAGAACAAAATGGCAGTTCTGTACGATACCCGTACACCCACCGAGACTGTTAGCGTCACTAGCCGATAACGATATAATTAAACGTCATTTTACCGACATTGCGTAATGTGCACGTCAGACCGTATTGGACTATTGGAGCAAAATTTCAGGGGAACGGCGGCCGGAGCAATAGTCACTCCATTTTTAAATCAGTGAACCAACAAAACCATATACCTATTACATTTATACACACAACTCCCCATTCCTTGCATGTGCAAAAAGCGTGACAGAGAAAAGGCGATAGAAATAGTATATTCTACTTCGTCGTTTATATTTGTTAGATGCATACCAAGC
This sequence comes from Xestobium rufovillosum, assembly GCA_963966045.1. Classification (NCBI taxonomy): domain Eukaryota; kingdom Metazoa; phylum Arthropoda; class Insecta; order Coleoptera; family Ptinidae; genus Xestobium; species Xestobium rufovillosum. The sequence goes on from OZ014495.1 coordinate 37,636,118, forward strand.
ATGCGCAAGTAGGTACGTTCGGTGGACGGTTGCGACTTATGCAGATTTTGTATACATCTGTCTCTTAACAACTGCTACGCTTTCGGAGCTTAATGCAGACCCACTGAACAAAACACATACCCATAACCTCCAAGCCAGAGACAACACATCCAAGCCAAGATTCCCGCCCCCTCTTAGCCTAGCCGCGCCACGTGTCAGCGTCAACCGTCAAATACATACCAACCGATAACATAAAAAATTTAAAATCACCAATTGACAAGAGCTCATTCCATTTTTTTACACAAGATGACACTAGCCACTTTCTCGCACAAGCTTATATGAAAAGTAGCCCAAAAAGTCGCGGTGCGACTTCGTTAAAAAAACAGTCGCCATGTTAGGCTAAAAGTAGCCCAAATTGCGATAAGTCGCCCAATCTGGCAACACTGCAAGTGACAGAAAATCCTAAACTAAACAGATGGAAATGAAAAGTCACTATGGTGGATGGATGGTTACCAACTTGATTGATAGAAGGCGGGAAATATGAAAATGAGAGCATCAATAATACATCATATAACAGAACATCCTCGACGAAATTAAGAAGTAGAATCCTGGGATTTAATAACAGGTTGATAAATAGACTAATTTCTTTTGAGCTAGATGTAACTTTTCATAATCTTGATGTACTTTTTAAGTCGCTCCATTCCACTAAGACAGAGCTTCTCCGTTCGGTTCCTTATCATTCTTATTTGGAATTTAACAGGAGACAGAGGCTCTCCTTCAGTAAAGTCCTCTACACCCATAATCGTACTACGGATGATAAGTTTAACAGACTCATACTTGCTGAGGTTCGGAGTATCTCATCCCAACCCTCCTGGTTTAAAAATCTTACTGACTGTCTTTCCAGTGGACATTCAGGCGTTCCTCTCCCTGGGCCCTAAGTTTGCCATCGATCCTAATAGAAGGGATGTTAATCTTCACAAACTTATTTCCGATGTTGAAGACGTCATTCAACTCTCCAAGAACGGTGACAAGGATCTCTACCGTGCTCAAACCACCAACATTCTCACTAACTGTTTAAATGGTTCTTCTATGAACACATCTTTCATACATTCTCTCTACAGGAAGACTTCCCTTTTTATGAAGGACCATCCTGACTTGCTTGTCCTTCGTTCCGATAAGGGTAACGTCACTGTCGTCTTGCTCAGGACGGAATATGATCGCCTTTCTCTTGACCTCCTTGGTGACCCATCTCAATACTTGTTGGTCCCTTCAGACCCTACTACTTCCCTACAAAATAGATGTAATAAATATGTCAAGGACCTTCTCTCTGTGGACAAGATAGAGTCCCATCTGGGCAAACTGTGTCTCATACATAACGGCGTACTTCCCCGCTACTATGGCCTGCCGAAGATCCACAAACCTCAACTCTCTCTGAGGCCTATCATCTCGTCCATTTCCTCTCCTACTTCAGGGATTCAGAAGATATTGACTGAAATACTCACGATCAGCTACAGAAGTGACAATACCTATTTTGTTAAGGATTCTTTCCAGTTTGCTTCTGCGATCAATGACTTACTCCTTCCCCAGGGGTACGTGATCTTGAGTTTTGACGTTGTGTCCCTCTTCACAAATATCCCTCTGGACCTAGCTTTAGACTCCATCACCAGACGTTGGACCTCCTTCAGACGTCATACCAATCTCCACCTGGTTGATGTCCTTGACGGCATATCGTTACTTTTCAACAACACTTTCTTTACTTACAATGATAGATACTACAAACAACTTACCGGTTCACCTATGGGTGCTCAAATATCCCCCATCATCGCCCAATATGTGATGGACGATGTGTTGGACTCCGCTCTGTCTTCATTGGATTTTGATATTCCTGTTCTGAAGAAGTATGTTGACGACATCTTTGTGTCACTTCCTGCAGACAGGGTAGACCTCGTGTTTAAATTCCATCCATAATAAAATACAGTTTACTGCCGAACACGAAACAAATTCCAGCGTTCCTTTCTTAAACACTCTTGTCCACAGAGGTCATGATAATTTCCTTAAGTGCGAATGGTATAGAAAGCCCTCCAGCTCGGGTAGGTTCCTTAATTTTGCTTCCCATCATAAGCCCTCCATTAAAGTCAATCTAGTCTTGGGTATGAAAAATAGAGTCAAGAGAATCTCTCACCCTACTTTCCTCCAATCTGGGCTGAATCTACTCAGAGATATCTTTGTCAAAAATGCTTATCCGGGAAGATTACTCAATGCCTTGCTTTTCGGCACTTCTGCTCCTGACCGAGAGCCCCGTGAACACCTTCCAGATGAGATCTATGTCACCATTCCCTATATAAAGGAGTTATCCCATCATATAAACTCTGTTTTCAAAAATGAGACATCTTAAAATAGTATATTCATATAACTTCAAAATAGCTAATCTCTTTAGCAACCCTAAGGACTGCATCCCCCTTCTTCGCAGTTCCAATGTGGTGTACAAAGTTGAATGTTCTGACTGTCCCCAGGTCTATATAGGACAAACTTGTCAATATTTGAGTGCTCGTCTGGCCTCCCACAGGACTGATGTCAGGAGATCTCTTGGTAATTGTGCTCTGGCCCAACATTGTATTGAGTCGAATCATACAGCCAACTTCGATGATGTTTCTATCTTGATCAAGGAGGAGAAACTTCGTAAACGTCTTTTCCTTGAAATGTTATTTATTGATACCCATAATAGCATGAATAGGCGCACTGACACCGAAAATTTGAGCAATATTTACATATATTTACTTCATCTTCTTAGAAATTCTCTGCAGGTCATCACAGATAATACTGTTCCATCCATCCCCATTTGAGGGTGCTTTCTCGCTTTTCCAGTCTGCTTGATGCTAATACCCCCTCGTACCGCAGGCTTCCTAGCTGCTTGGGTCGCCTCTCCTGGTTGATCCTTCCAGCCCCTTTCCTGTCCTTTAGTTTTCTCTCTGTTTCATATGTTTTGTTTCACTGAAGGGTCATTGACCCTTGAGTGTTCCTTATATATGTGCTTTTCCTATCATTTGTTTCTGATAGATAATTACTTAGCATTAGTTGTGCTGCATATGTCTTATTCTTTTGGAGAAACGTTGGTTTATATCACTTATTAGACCTGTTATATGATGTATTATTGTTGCTCTCATTTTCATATTTCATTTCCATCTATTCAGTTTAGGATTTTCTCTGTCACTTGTCATATTTCGACCGTTTTTTCGGTTTTCCGGAACAAAAGTTAGGTTAGATTAATGTTAAAATTTGACGTGCGTGCGTCTTGACCTACTTTCTCAAGAGTTTTATTTATTCATTTTGTTATAATTTTTGTTAATATAGTGTCTGTTGCATTGTCTTAATTGACTAGTTTACACTGGATAGTTTGTAAAGTTATATTAGTTTGATGTTAAGGTTCCTCTACACGTTGGCCAATGTGTTGGCCAACACGATGGCCAATGCTTTTTGGCCATCGTGTAGAGGAGACTATTGGTCATATTGGCGGAATTGGCAGAGCTAGTCCAAGCCTTGGCGACCGATCCGTCGTGGTGTCGGTTTTTCAAGACACATCAAAGGCCGATGGCCCTGGCGCTGGCGGACGCTGGTAGTCACGTCCACACGTTGGCCTAGTATGTGAAAAGCTGCTACAGGGATACTGTGTAGATATATGTTGTGCTGTGCATTGTTTATTATTTGTGTATTTGGTGGTACATAATGGCAGCGATGAGTAACGAAATCTACTACATCTTATAAAACAAAGTCGCTTTCTCTGTCCCTATGTATGCTTAAATCTTTAAAACTACGCAACGGATTTTGATGCGGTTTTTTTTAATAGATAGAGTGATTGAAGAGGAAGGTTTATATGTATAATAACATCCATTAAATAGTGATACTTTTATTTTTGAGTTTTCTAATGTGATGTCGTAAATAATTACATTTTTTCCGCTTACATTGCAAACGCAGGCTGAACCCTACGAGATATATCAAAATAATAATAATAATAATAATAATAATGTCGTATAAAACAAAGTCGCTTTCTCTGTCCCTATATCCCTATGTATGCACGCAGGCTGAACCCTACGAGATTTCGAGTGCGGGCCACGGGCAGTAATGAATAAATCAAAACTACTGGATCGATTTTAATCATTTTTTCAGTGAGTGACATAGGCTATATATTTTATACCCGTGCGAAGCCGGAGCGGGCCGCTAGTAAATAAATAAATAAATAAACTGCAACAGCTACTACTCTAATGACATCCATGTTGTTGCTCATATTGGTCTGCGTCGAAACAAACTGAACGTCCTTCCAACTTGTGGACAGATTACCAATTTCCTTGCCAGAGTGTTGGCCAGCGTGTTGGCCAACGCATTGGCCAACGTGTAGAGGAGCCATTAGTGGATTACAAGTCTTGTGTCCATGTTTTCATCCGGACGTTTTTCTTGTCCTTTCTGGATGAGCTCAGCTCGTCTTGCGTTATGTGTGTAAGATCTTCCACATCACTGTAAGTCTATTTCAATTTTAGATTGTTAGCTCCTGTTTTGACTTTTGCATTGTTTGTATTTGCTAGATTTCCTGAGGAAGGATTTACATGAATCCGAAAGCTTGAATAAGTGGTAAAGGGAGTTTCATTTCCTCAATCCTTTGGCTGCATACCCGTGCTCTTAGTTATTTAAAAATGTGAAACAACATAAAACTTAAAAATTATATGTTCATAAATAAATAAAATAATCTTTTATACTATATGTATGTATCCCACAAAGTACGTAACAGCTAAATATCTCTTTTATTAATTACCGCATCAAATTTTCGTTCAGAAAAAAAATACTTGTAAAAAGCTCTCCTTAATACATTCTATCTTATACGAGGAGTGTTCAAGATGAAAAACACTCTTTCAGTTAACTGAAAGTGGTCTTATTCTACGTCGAATCGAAGAAATTCATTAACCCTTTCGCTGCTAAAGACGTATATGTACGATGTTCGAGTTCAACTGCTAAAGCAGTATATATACGTTCTGCCCTTTAAAAATATTTACAGCGGGAAACTGCTACTGCCGCATATGTACGTGTAACATCTACTATCACGTCAGCCAATCGAGCTTAGTTCCGCGGTCATACGTTTATTTTTTTTGGAGAGTGGGGCATAAAGCACGTGCATCTCTTGCATTTCTTGCTGCACAGTTAGTTAGTCGTAAAACTACCACTGTAGTGCCGTTGGCGTGAATTTTATTACACGTTATTTTACGTTTTCAACCAAAAATGGCAAGATATTCACGTACGCTAACTGAGAAAGATTTATTGAATTTATTAGTAAATAGTGACAGTGAGGAAGAAGACTTTGTTTTGCCCAATGAAGGTGATTATGGATGGACAGACACCGAGGAACCCGTAGACGAACCTGTCACTATAAATACAAGTAACAGTAGTAAGAAACCTGCAAATTCACCCCCTAATTTATATGACACGATCCCTTCTTCCTCCGATTCCGAGAGTGAACCTGATCACGTAATTGCAAACGCTGCTAAAAGACGCAAAATCGACGATTTCATATGGAAAAACTCTGATTTGAATCCCAAAATTCATACCTTTGATGACACCAATTCCGGCTGCAAAATCCCACATTTGGATAACACTAGTACCGAATTTGACTGTTTTCAAGTTTTCTTTACTCAAGAAATTGTACAGTTTATTGCAGAACAATGTAATTTATTCTACAAGTATCTTTCTGACAACGAAACCGGTGAAAAATCATCAAGATTACAACGTTGGAAAGACACAGACAGTGAAGAAATTTACTGTTTCCTCGCTATAAATTTTCTAATGGCCCAAGTAAAGAAAAGTGACATACATTCTTATTGGACGAGTGATCCGTTATTGTCTACTCCTATGTTTTCTCAGATTATGTCGAGGGATAGGTACCTTCTCTTGCTAAGAATGCTACATTTCGTTGATAATAATGGGCAACCTGGAAATGATAAATTGTGGAAAATAAGACGCGTTGTGGATCATCTACGAAAATCGTTCTCAGATGCTTTTTATCCTTTTCAAAATTTGTGCATTGATGAAAGCTTACTTCTTTTCAAAGGCCGTGTGTTTTTCAAGCAGTATATTCCTTCAAAGCGCCATAGGTTTGGCGTAAAATTTTTTATACTGTGCGATTGTGAAACTGGATATGTGCTCGACTTCATTATTTATGTGGGTGCTGCGACGGAAATAAAAAATGAAACAGATTTTGGCGTAAATGTTGGAATACCTGGAAATATTGTCCTAACTTTACTAGAGCCTTTTCTCGGGAAAGGTCATACCTTGTATGTTGATAACTGGTACACAAGCCCGGCCTTGTTTTCTTACCTGCATAATAGAATGAGTAATGCTTGCGGAACGGTGAGAAAAAACCGAAAGGGCATGCCTGCATTATCCAAAAAACTAAAAAGAGGTGAAGTAGAATACATGTCTACGGATATTTTTCTTGCCCTCAAATGGCAGGATAAACGGGAAGTGAGAATGCTTACAACTCTTCACACTAGCGAAATAGCAATCACCGATAAAATCGACAGAAGCACAAACGAAGCAAGAAGAAAACCACGTTGTATCCTGAGCTACAATGACAATATGGGTGCAGTTGACAGAAGTGATATGATGTTAAGTTCGGTAGAGAGTGTTCGCAAATCCGTAAAGTGGTACAAGAAAGTTTTTTTTCATTTAGTGGACTTATCATTACTAAATGCGCATGCGTTATATAAAACCCAAACAGGAAAAAACATTTCGATAACGGGTTTTCAGCTCGCGGTAATCAGGCAAATCTTAGAAATTTTCCACCGACCGCAGACCGAAGGCCGTCGAGGAAGAAGATCTGCAAATGCTGACAATCCCTTGCGCCTAACTGAGCGTCACTTTGTTGCTCTTATTCCATCAACAAAAAAGAAGGCAGCCCAGAGAAGATGCGCTGTGTGTTCAAAGCATGACAAACGAAGTGAAACTAGATATATTTGTACAAAATGTAATGTACCTCTCTGCCTTACGGTTTGTTTCGAGAGATATCATACCCTGAAACATTACTAATGTAATATTCTTACAATAAAGTTGTCGTTTTGATTGAGCGTTATCTCTTATCAGTTCCCTTATGCACAAAAATGTATAAAAAACAATCTGACATGATTTTACCGCGTTTTGCGTCGTATTTTTATCCCGCAGGCTAGGCTTCACTGCTAAAGCCGTATATAAACGCATCGCCTGAAAAAACTGCGCACACGGCGTGCGGCCGCGGAAAAGAAATGCGCAGTTAAAGGGTTAAGAAAGTTTGCTCAGAATCCGAAACAGTTCTCTACACTTAAACACTTGATAGAATGTATTAGACTGGGTTTTCAAGGAGAGCTATTTACAAGATTTTTTCCCGAAAGTGACTGTGTTGGCAGCAACCTCCTCGAGAGGCACAATTTTGAAGACTAATATGGGGGCACATTTACTGTTAATTCTAACCGCTATGCCACAATGATACGCGGGTTTTTCTGTCCTGCGTTGCAAGAATTTCATGGTGCTCATAACAACACGTGGTTTCAGTAAGATGGTACCACTTGCCATACCTCCGACATTGCGTTAGAAGCAGTCAGAGAGCATTTTCCTGACAAATTAGTTTCGAGAAGAGGCGACATCAGTTGGCCCCTCCAGGAGCCCTGACTTAACCCGACCCCATTTTATTGTGGGGCTACCTTAAGAGTCAAGTATACAACAACCGCCCTGAAAATTTACGCGAGCTAAAGGAACGTATACGGAAAGAAATTGAAGCAAATATGCCCGACTTCGCAAGCGTGCAGCATCTAATGTAAGGGTTCACTTAGAAGAGTGCCAGTGCCGCCAGGGGCATCACCTAGATGATATTATTTTTCACAAGTAAATTATAATTTCATAAGTTCATGTTCAAATAAAAAATGTTCTCAAAAACTGATAGCAACTAATTTATGATTTTTTCAAATATGCAAAACGTTATGAAACACCCTGTATTTTCGTGTATTTTATTAATTCAACATGTATGTATTACTACCAAAAAGTGAATCAAGAAAATATTAACTATATAAAATATTTTCCTTCACAACAAAATTAGTGAATCTTCTGAACTGCTCCATATTATCGAGGTATGATTTTGTATAATTTTATATTGCTGGACGGCCGAAGAATATAAATATAAACGAACTTTTATTCTCCTGTTATATACATATATACAGGGTGTCCCGTTTTTATTGTTACAAATTGAAACAGGTGATAGAATATGTAATTTTAAGATAAAAGTTTCCCATAAACATACATATATCCAAAAATACTTCGTAAGGGAGCTGCACCCCCTCAAAGATGTGCCTCTGTTAATGGTTTTCTCCCGTTATTTCAGATACCGTTTCAGATGAAATTACAAAATTCGGTGCAGCTTATAATCTTTGTATGCCTAATCGAATTCTAAAATCAAAATTTAAAATTCTTAATCAGGGATGATTTAAACTGAAGGGGTGTGGGGTTAAGAGGGCCCTAACTGTTTTGGCTGTAGGCTCTTGCCACTTTCAGCAACAAAATTTAAAATTTCATAGTTTCTTACAAAAGACAGGTCTCTTGCATTTTTTCGGTACAACTTACTGTTTTCAAGGAAATCCAAAGTAAAATTTATGTTACAGACCATAAATAGCATCAAAATCAATTTTTACAAAATAATAAACTTATTAAGAAAGCCATTTTTATTATTTCATATCTGCACATTAATATTGTAATTTTGTAATTTTATCTGCAACGGTATCTGAAATAACGGGAGAAAACCATTAACAGAGGCACATCTTTGAGGGGGTGCAGCTCCCTTACGAAGTATTTTTGGATATATGTTTATGGGAAACTTTTATCTTAAAATTACATATTCTATCACGTGTTTCAATTTGTAACAATAAAAACGGGACACCCTGTATATAATCAAAAACCCTTTTATACCGTGTAGGTGTAAGGGTACAGCAAATTTTAAATACTACGCACAAAATTCTTCCACTGTATTCTGTTTTGAGCGAACTCTTGCGCTTCCTTCCATGTGATTTCCTTGGCTCTTATTGTCTTTCCCACTACGCTATCCCATGTTGCTGGCGGTCTTCCTCTGTTCCTCTTAGTTCTGGTCTTGGTCTCCCACACTTGTCTGACAGGTCTGTCACGGGACATTCTTGACAAATGACCAAACCATATAAGCTGCTGTTCTTCTATTATCTCGGTAACTGGCTGGATGTTTAATTCATTCCTGATTTGTTGGTTTCTTATACGATCTCTTCTTGTAACTCCTTTTACTCTTCTCAGGTACTTCATTTCCATTGCCTGCACCTTGCTCTTTAATCTGTCCGATAACACCTACGATTCACAGCCAAAAGTGAGGACTGGTCTAAAAATACTTTTGTATACTGTCATCTTTGTTTCGCGTGTTATTTCTTTTCTACTGATGAAGTTCTTATTCAATGCATAATATACCCTTGCAGCTGCTCCAATTCTCTCATTTATTTCCGCTTCTTGCCCTCCGTTCTTGTCTATATTAACGCCTAGGTACTTGAACTCACTAACTTGTTCTATTCGTGTACCACCAATATTTATATGTATATCCTTGTCCTCCTTGGAGATTACCATTACTTTGAATCACCAAAAAATGTATAAAAATGTACAAATTTTATTTTGTATAACAGGAGAATTTAAAAAAAAGTAATTCTCCTGTTATACAAAATAAAATTTGTACATTTTTATAAATTTTTTGGTGATCCCACAATTGGGTACTTGCATAAATTTAAACTGGCACTTTCTTTATCATATTTTGCAAATATGTGTTAAGTTTATCGTGACCGTATAAAATGAGACTATTTTGTGTAGTAATAAGAATATAATTTCATTTTTAGTTTCAAATCGCGGAGCACGCGCTAGTGGGCCATTTGGCCTTGAGCAGTCGTATTGACGTCACATAATCTAGCTGTCGTCACAGCCTGACGTGCTACTTTTGCCTATTGCCAACATTTCGCGTCTGTTGTCCCTACTCGCCTAACTGTATCACTTATTATCAGCGCTTTAATTGGATGTTATTACTTTACTGAGCAGTATCAATATTTTATTAATGCACAGTTAAACACTGAAAATAAGTTAAGAAGAAGAATAAACTAATTATTAGTGTATTTCAGGATCATTAGTACATTTCAATTTTTCACCGTGGCTGCCCTGAGCCCTGTCATACAGTGACAGTTATAGGTTAGCCAAGCACAGAATTTTCGTTTCACTCTTTGTGTCCATGTTGTTGTTATTTCACAACTAGTACGAATATCACAAATCCATCTGTAAAATATCCGCAGAAATTTCTTGCAAGCAGAATCCCATAATCAATCTTAAAATAGCCGCGTTCACGATAGGTAGTAGAGTTTAGAGGTTAGAAGTGGTTTTGTTGTGCCTATTCACAGTTGGGAATTATAAAATATAATGGATTTTTAACAAATTGCTGCTGAGCTCCACCATAGTTCCATTCTCCCAGCAAACACCATTAACGTACACACCAAACAATTTCAAGACTTACGAGACAGCTGTCAACTAAACCGGAAGCGGCCATTTCGATTTAGGAATGCATAGGTGCGTCATACTGACGTCACCGTATAGTTTCAATATTTCACACATGGCGCCATAAGCATCTTTAGCGGGAAATATTTTTCCCCCAATAATTTGAATTCTACAGGGCTCAGAGAAAAATTGCTTTGGGAATGTATTTCTGACCTCCCGAAGATTATAATTTCACAAAATCCCAAATTCATGCAAGTACCCAATTGCGTGTCTGGGTGTACTTACGTAGATAAACTTGGGTTAAAAATGAAAAATTCTCGTAATTAGAACGTCTCGTTTACAGAAGTCTAGGGAACAGATATGTCGGAGCTTCCAAGAATGCCGAATGATCGAAGTTATAATACGTTTACCGTATTCGTATTACAGTAGAAGCTCGATAACGTGAACTTGCGTTAAGGTGAACAGCTCAGTAACGTGAACATTCAATTATTTATATTGACAACTCTGTAATGTGAACAGGGCACACTCTCGATAACGTGAACAAAACATTTCTTCAAACTATGACTCGTGCAGATCTACACTGAAGCTACACTGTAGTCGTTGATTGAGAAGTCAATCAACGCTGTAGTGCCGTGACTGCTTATAGCAGTTATTCAGTACTCTTCTACAGATCAGATTGTGTGGGAGCATTTACGTGAGCAAGAGAGAGCTCTGTTAGCAGACATGTCTGCGAAGCTAGTACAGAGGAGCATTACCTACATCGTATTTTCAACAAGATAGAAGATAACCGCAAAAACACATGTTCTGTTCGCACTACCAAAGTGTTCTTTAGAATATGGATAAATACATTCCTGGACAAAAAAAACGGACGCTTGGTTTTTTACATTTATTCTTCAATATCATTAAGAATACACATTTATCTAAGAATGTATTAATTGTGAATTCTTGTGACACTAATTTTAATTAAAGTACAATACCAAAAGAAACCCAGAGTTTGCGTTGTACTTTCCGATGTCACAAGTAACACGTGGACCGGCCCGCTCAGGGAGAAGGGCGTGGAGAAAATAATCGGTGAAATAAAGGGCGCCAGACAGATCTGTCCCTGTCCATGAGTACAACGTCGAGTATCCCAAATCTGCCAAATGGACACTAAAGGAAAAAATAAGAAACAAATCCCTGCTTTACAGATGGAATGTAATGCACTTATCAAAGTTATATTATACAATTTTAAGTACTGCTTTATGATGATGAGTAATGGGTGTGTGTGTGTGTGGGGGGGTGTATATTTTTGATTGTATTTAGGGTTGTACGTGTGCGGGTGTATGCGTGTGTGTGTGTGAAAGAATATGAGGGTGTATAATGTTATGTAAGTAAGGTATTTGCGACAGGTATCCAAAAATATCGTTGACTTCGTAGGTTCATTACTGCTATTACTGTTGTTGTTGTATCGATTTTGTTACTGCTGTGTTATATTTAGTTGGTCTAGTTTGACAAGTTTGCCTAGTTTGTAGTTGGCAAAGTCTAACTACTGACTAGTTTGCTTTGTTTGCCTCGTACTTTCCAAAATAATAATTAAATATGCAGACTGAATAAGTAATCGTTGATCCCAGCAAGGTGGTTAAAAGAGATACTATAATACTAATTATTCTAATAATTATTCTCTTCAAATCTTATTTCGGGAGAGATAAAATCCCCTTTGGGTATAATTTAACAATTATGACTCTCCTCGAAAATGGATATCAATCGAATAATTCCTGCTACAGCAAATACGAGATAGTTTTGCACTTTGCCTTTTTTGCCTTTTTTGGAATACCTACTGGTTTATTTATACTACCTATTTGAGTACAGTAAAAACTTTTACCACGGCAGGTACAAAACAAAATACTCAAAGCAAATTCAAATATGCATCTTCTTAAATAAAATTCGATTTATATGAATCAAACCTCGACCAATTTTTCATATACAGGGAAAAATCTGAACATGCTCCCACCGTACCTATGAAGTAAACGAAAATTTATGAATTAATGTATTAACGAAAAATCTGAACGTAACATTCTTTACTAAACCTTGTTTAATAAACAATCGAAATTTCACAAAGTTAGATTATTTCAACATTTATGTACTTAGTAATATTGAAAAATGCAAGAAAACACAAAATTTTCAAGTGTCCGGTTTTTTCTGTCCAGGAGTGTATATACATATGTTTTACATACATACGTACATATTTATTTTTTTTGTTTTTGCGAATAAGTACAGGGTTTTTGTTGATTTACTGTATAACATTTTATGTTCGTTTTAAATAAATTTTGAATTTATTCTCATTTGTAACAAAAATTGCATTGTTTGTGTCTTATTCGTACAAATTTGCAATAAAAATCAGACCCTCGTTAGTGTGAACACATTCGTAAGGATGAACACCCCTGGTTTTATTCTGTTCACGTTATCGAGCTTCTACTGTATTTCTATTTATACGTTAATTCGATGACGTGGGGCAACTTCATCCGTGTTCGATGGCCAATGCGCTGGGTGCGTGATCGAGGTATCCGCGGACCAAGCCCGGGTTGCTGCCGTTTTTTTGCGTTAACGCCGAATTTGTTTTTAAAGTTTCACGGCTTATTTTTTGTGTCCGGAGCCCGGTCAGTATAATAACATTCCTTATAGACCTACAGCATAGAAGCATATATCAAGTAAGCGACTGCTTAAATACTATTTAGTTCCGATTCTGTCTTTCCGATTCTGTCGTTGCGGTTATGTCACAGAAATGAAACACACTGTTTCTTATGTAGCTGGCTATATCATCTGCGACACAAACGCATCCGGGTACAAAACGCAACTGGTCACGTTTTTGCTCCGGTGCGACTAAAACGCATTCCACACATTCTAATGGAAGCAGCTATATTGCGACAAATTAGGTAGTTCCGTTTTGTCTATCGAGCAGCACAGAATGTTTGTTACGGCGAATTTTATTAATGAAATTCGTTTGCGTTCACTTTTGTGGGATATCAAATTAAATGAATATACTAACCGGGACATTTTTGAATTTGGTTTCCTGTTTCGTGATAACTGGCCTTACATAAGAGCAAAGTTCATCAAAAGAAGATATACTCATTCTAAAGTAGGAGAAAAATTTCTCTGGATAACTTCTTAATGAATTAAACAGGGTATGAAACTGTCGGTATGAGAGTCTCTGCGCGGTAATAGGATGCACAGAATACCTTCTTTTTCTTTATATAGGTACCTAGAAACGGCAATAGCTAGCAAAAGATCATCCTCACTCAACGGTATATTTGCAACTGAATATTGTACTTAAAACGCGGCCGCGACTATTGCATAGCCACCCTCTCCAAATATGTTGATTCCGCGACACAACCGCAACGACAGAATCGCAACAACAGAGTCTCAAGTTCGCAAATATAGCCGAAGCCTTAGTTGAATGCGATCGGCAATACCTTCGTGGCTCAGACTGCTTAAATACTATTTAGTTGAATGCGATCGGCAATACCTTCGTGGCTCAGTGGTTATATGCATCCTTAAGGAAAGTGTAAGTCTAGGTGTTCGCGCCGCGGTGGATTTGTTTTGTTCTAGTGATTCAGCTTTTTTCTTATGAACAAAAAATCGGTCAGGTCCAAAAGGAGAGAAAGGTCATCGCCATCAACGTCAGAGATATTTTCACTCATTTGACTTTTATTTCTGATATGTATACAGGGTGGGCCAATAGCGCGTAGTCGGTACATATCTCTGATTCTATTCAAGATTAAGATATCAACATCAAATTTTACGTGTGTGTGGAGAACCCTACGAAGCTTCTGTTAAAATTATTTTGATGTATACAGGATGTTCATGTGCTGCGTACCAAATGGAATATCCCACATTTGTTTTCATATTTGAATTCCCCATAAAATTTCATGAAAGTTGGTATGCTACACGGTGGGGTTTAGAGTAAGCGATGTTAAGATATGGACATTTTAGTACCAGTATGAACCCAAATTTGTGGTGCTACTGACGACTGCTGGTCAAAGCTAACTATGATTTTTTTATTGGAATAGGTTCAGAGGATACTGTATTTGTAAAATCCATTAACACTTTTTTCAAAATAGTTCATATTGTACAGAGTAGCCAACTTGGGCAAAATGGAGCTTTTCTCAAAAATGTTAAATGGAACACCCCGTATAATACTTGCAGGTTTGATAGCCAGTTTCTTAAGCTTTTGACTGATGCAGATATGGGCAGGTCTGCGACTGATAATTTAGGCAGAAATAAAGATTGAACCTTAAGAATTGAGATTTTTGCCGCAATCTTGTACCATTTTTGGGAAATTTCTCCCATTTTGCCACCCAAAACTCAGAAAAATGTTTACACTTTGATTTTACAGAAAATTTAGCGAACAGAGTTTACAAGAAATCTCATTGCAAGATTACTTCTTGAAAGGACGGTTTTCTTCCATGGCACTCCTTGTTTCAATTTATACCTAGGTTTAATAAGTTACCATTTATTTAAGAATACGACCATGAAGAAGCAATCTGGCGATGAAATTTTTTCTCTCAATGTGAAATCAACTTCAATGGAAATCATATTTTGTGTTTTGGGCGCTAAAATATGGGAGAAACGAATAAACTACAGGTTAAATTACTATCGATAGTTCAAAATAATAATCGATATATTTCGATAGTGAGAACTATCGATAATAATCGATATTTCTCCACCAATACTCCCCACTTTATCCAGGGAGAGGCGTTATACCACGGCGCAACGGGTCGGCATCCTACATCACAGAAAGCGCACGTTTCAGCCCTCCCGGTTATGCTGCTTTTCTAGTTGAATGTTTTTCTTTTAGCACGACACAATCAAAATTTTTACGTGGTACGCGATACATATTCTATTTTTTGTGCTTGATATTACAGTACTAAAAGTTATAAATTCGATCAAGCGGGTCTTCCCCATTACTGTTCTGCCCTTATATTTCCTCTGGTCATTTTTGAGTACATATTTCGAACACCTTCCTCCTGTTATTAAAAGCTTTTTCTAAATCCAAAAGTCCCTTACGAATCCATTTATCAAATACGTTACTCTTCACTTCAATATGTATATGAAAATAATCTTTAAAATGGATCTCCGAATGGATAAATGTTGATTAGAAGCGGACAAGAGTACAAGCCCGCCTCGAAGCCCGCTCTCTATCTTTCCCGACTTCAAAACTATGCTGCTTTCTTGAACCGTAGTTGTACTATGAGCACATTTCTGTGGCCCAGAAACAAAAAAGAATGGGGAAAACCCGCAAATTTTGAAAATGATCCTATTGAATAGTTTACTATCCAAAACAAATTCCGCAACTTTCGTTTTTTATATTTGAGACTTATTTTCGTCATAATTAAATACAAAACGTGCACCGCACTTGAAACACAATATTTGAATGACGCTGTGACGTACGGGGCCTACAGATTAGGTAGGGATTTTCACATGCGCAAGCCGATCCGTTAACACTCTGAGCTCCCGCTCATTCTTCGACTCCTCCCCATTTTACCCAGGGAGACGCGCTATACCACGACGCAACGGATAGGCCTCCTACGTCACAGAAAGCGCGCGCTTTAGCCCTCCCGGTTATGCTGCTTTTCTAGTTGCATGTTTTTCTTTTAGCAAGGCGCATAATCAAAATTTTGACGTGGTACGCGATTCATGTTCTATTTGTGCTTGATATTACAGTACTAAAAGTTATAAATTCGATTAAGCGGGTCTTCCCCATTTCATTAAATGGGAACACTCAGGTTTTCCAAGGCCCAAATACAAAAACCTGTTGGACAAATTCTTGGCGCAGCAGGAACTATAGACAACATTTCTCTACATTATTAACAACTCAGTCAGAAAGAAATTAGAAAATTGACTAAAGATTTAGGTATTGTTTTTGCAGAACAATCAAACGGATATCAGGGGAAATCAGAGGTACATATTAAATGGAAAATCACAGAAAATCACGAAGAAATCAGGGAAAATCAAGCGGAAATCGAAGGGAAATCGCAAGAAATCTTAAAAAAAGAAAATCAAGTGTACCCTGTTTACCCCACGAATGAAAATTAAGCATTAGTTACTAGAGTGAATCTTTTTCGTTTTAATCAAATGTAGGAAAGTCGAACAAACACATAGGTGCTCAATTTTATTAGTTTTATGCTCGGTTTTATGAAAAATACCAACGGTAAATATCTTATCCAAATACGACCGCAATATTTCAATTAGGTGAACGGGCAGGGCAATCAAGTAATACAACAGAAAGGCCGAGACCGAGAGAAAGGCCTACCTTAAAAGAAAAATATCGCACTCGATGTTTGCTCATATTTTTCACGGGGGAAGGCCTGCTGATATTACGTTACTTAACTCCCATTCATACCTATGCGCTATCTATTACTCTAACCAGAAAATACTGCCATGAATGAATGGGGAGAAATCTATGCAATAATTTGAATACACTATTAGTTTACTCTAGATTAGTCTACTCATAAACTATGGATATTGTTCACCTTTTTGACCAAAACAATCGGATGTGATATCTAATACATAGAGGGTTCCATACACCAAAACATAAGACCAGGCCGTGTGAAGTTGTAAAATTACCTACTAACCTTGTTCAATTTTTTGCTGGGCGCAACTCATAAATCTTCTTCTCAATATCCCTTCAGTCTCATCATTTTTCGTCACATTTCCATCGTCCCTTCCAGCAGCCATTTTAACCTCATTTAATATTCGATGTTATAAATGTGTATCTCGATCTAAATTTATAAATCAAGTCACGAACTGCCTTTTCCGTTAAATAATCAATACGTATTGTGTAAATTTGCTAAGAATTCAGAGGGATTCAGATTTTTTGGGGCCGCAAAAATTACCGACATTAATTAGGTAAAGTCTGTAAAGTTAAAGACTGGGCTGTCACGTGATCAGCGCAATAGACCTGTTTTCGTCCGAAGGCGGAACTCGTAAATCCAGTGGCGCCGTCAAGAACTTACTTACTGTGCGTCCATTGTTGTTTTATTGACTCATGTTTGAGTGTGCTTTTTTTAGTGGATATTCTGTTTTATTTTGCGTTTTTATTGTGAGTGTTGCTTAAAAGACTAAAAAACTATCATCTTTATTCGAAAAACGGAGTTCGAGGTAATTAATACTACAAATTCTTGTAACTGAATTGAAGGTTAAAATTTTTTGTGTTTGCAGATTATTCTGCTTATTTTGTGATCTCGGTGTTATTTAAAAGACTTTTGAAAAATCGTCGATAGTATTTGTTATCCAGGTAATACTACAATCAAAGTAATTTTACACATTAAATCCAAGTTGAAATTTTTGACGTTTGTAGGTTAGAAATGTCTCCCAAAAAAATTGGCAAACCCGGCATGGTAATTCATAGCCAAGGCCGTGAAATTATCAGTAACGTGATAAAGTTTATGCGGGAAGAAGCGCAAAATGGAATTAGGATTCCTTTAAAGAATTACAGGTATGTACGTACCCACTTCATAATGAGCTTGATTATTGTTAAGATCCAATTGTGTGTTTAAGGCAAAGAGTTATAGAAGCAACAGGTGTTTCGAGAAACACAGTAGCGAAAATTTTGAAGGAATCGAAAAGCGTAGAAGCTGAGCCTAGCACCTCCTTTGCTACACCACATAAGGAACGACCGCGAAAGAAGCGTAAGCTCGGCCTGATTTCTGTGGGAGAAACGGAAACAATACGGGAAATTATACATAATTTTTTTATTTTGGAGAAAAGGAATCCCTCTCTCAATTGTAAGTACATAATTACCATTATAAAAAAGAAAACTTCGTTAAGGTGTGTTTTCATTGCAACTGCTGGCAGTTGTTACTTGTCAAATACGGGGTGATTCATTGTAAAGTCTGCTGAACTTCTTTTTTCATAAATAGAGGGAACGTGGTAATAAGAAAGTTCAAGATATTTTCGTGTATTTTTTGGATATAATATCAAAAAACCAATTGGGTGCTGCTGTTGCGTAGCCAAGTTATGAAAGTATGAATCGCACTTGCATTTTAGTAAATGGAATGCTTTGGATATTTAACTTCCTGGATTCCGTCTTCGATTGTAGATAAATTTCAAGAAACTTACTTTCTGTTGAAACCCAATGATTTTTCAGACAATTATATTTCACGATGTGTTTTCAATGTGTATAATGTATTTTTCATCGAAACATGAATGAAATATGCAATGACGGAAAGTGATCCCAATAATCAGGGGCTATTTGAACAAATTATTCTAGGAACAAATGGCAATTACTGCTTTTTCGTTAAATAACAAATGCTACATTTAAATACCTACCTATCGCATCATCTAGCCTAATATCACCTTGTATTCCAGGTATTCTACAGAAGATTAAAGATTCTGAACTTTCTTTTTCTGGCTCGAGGCAGTCGCTATGGGTTTTTCTGAAATCTATTGGATTCAGGTATGGCTGCTTTTGTATATCCAAAGTCAAAATATTTCGGATGCCGTTACTACATGCATATTCAAATTTCTGTTTCATTAAATGCTTATGTTTTGAAAATACTTTTATAACAACAGATAGCAAAAGTGAGCCTGCTTGAGTGGGACACCTCGTTTACTTCTATTTCCATTTAAGGTGGCGAAAGACAGAAGACAACCGTAAGATTTTAATGGAAAGCCATGACATTCGCCTGAAAAGGGTGAAATACTTGAAACAAATTCTGCAATACCGGGAAGAAGGCCGAACCATTATATATACGGATGAAACGTATATACACAGCAGCCATGTCCAGCCGAAAGGGTGGTATGATGAGTCTACTAAAAACTTAAAGAAGCCGATTTCTAAAGGCCAAAGGCTGATTATTGTACATGCCGGAGGTGAAAATGGTTTCATTCCCAATGCGTTGCTCATTTTTCGGTCAGGTAACACATACGTAAGTAATTTTAATATCAAAATGTAACCAAACATTGTCTCTAGGTTCTAAATCAGGAGATTACCACGATGACATGAATAATGCCAATTTCATGACATGGGTGCAGAAACAATTACTGCCCAACATGCCGCCTAATTGTGTACTTGTGATTGATAATGCATCATATCACAATGTCCTGGTGGAAAAAAACCTGACATCTGCGAGCCGAAAAGGCGAGATGGTGAAGTGGCTTGAAGAACGTCAAATACATTTTGATGGCTCAAATACAAAACCTGAGCTTTATGGTCTTATCAAACAAAATTTGTATCGATTCCCAAAGAAATACAAATTGGATGAGCTTCTTGAAGCCCATGGTCACCGAGTGTTACGGCTTCCTCCTTATCACCCGGAATTGAACCCCATAGAGAAGATATGGGCCACTGTAAAGAACTGGGTAGCTAGCAGAAACGTTACTTTTAAATTAGGTGATGTGGAGGAATTAGCACGTGGAAAATTTTCCATTATTAGCTCAGAAGAGTGGAAAGATGTATGTGGCCATGTGCAAAAAGTGGAAAAAACTTTCTTTGAGAAAGAGCATCTGATGGACGATGCATTGGATTCGTTGAAGTTCACTGTGAACACAGGATCATCTGATGATGAGAGTGAAGATGAATATCAAGTCACAACTGAAGATGATGGTGGTGATGATGATGATGATGATGATGATGATGATGATGATGAAGACGACGAAGACGAGGATTTAGGAGTACAACCACTACCAAGTGATTAACCCTTAGTTGATAGAGTGTCCAAGCGTCCTTCCAGCAGCACGTATTTTCGACCCTATTGTTTTCAGTACATTTGCGTCCCCATATGAGAACGTAACCACCACCATCGGATTTGTCGTAAAATTTTGCCTATCTAAAGTGTAAGTTTCATCTCGTTCAGACCAGTAGGAGGCAAGCTACGGAGAAGGAGACAACTCTTGAAAAAAATCTCGCACGTACAGTGGCTTGCACGCTAATTATGCCGCGGGTTTTTCAAAAGCAAAGAATTTTGATAAAAAACCAGATTTTAAATGGTGTATGTCCACGTTTGGAGACAATTATTTGAGCGCCGTATGCAACGGAAGAGTAACTAAAATCTCTGGGTCTCTGGGTCTTGTGACAGTTCTGCGAGACTTGAACAATACAAAAACGAAAATTAGTGCTGAGTTATTACAAAAGAATGGCAAGTGTTTAATTATACTATAGGTAATAAATTAGATTAAAATTTCCTATTTTACGCAGATTTAGGAAACAATCAGCATCGCAGGCGCAGTGTTATTTTTTAATGTTTTCCAAGTTATTTTGTACGAGAATAAATAAAAATGTTTCTCAGCAGATGTTTTATTTAATAAATAGCAAAATTGTTACGGCGCCTATGAAATTTGGGTCCGTACTGCCGAAAGCTGCGCACGTACTGCCGGCAGGACAATCCCATTTAAAAATAATGTCCTGCTGGTAGGACTAGCGGCTCTGTCCAGCTGTCCCGCCCGAAGCTCCTTCCCGCAGGACAAATGCCTGGACGTTCTATCATTAGACTTTGTGCGACATGACATACCTCAAGCACCAAGGATTCTTATTTTTTGAAAGGTCAACAAGGCGTTTAGTTCTTAATATATGTGAATTCCACTTATTTATTTTTGGTAGTTAATAGAACTCTCTAAATTTTTAATTACAGAATAATAAGTTTATTTTGCAATTCTTTAACTCTTTAGTGCTGAAAAATAGTAAATTGGATTATTCGGCTTCCTTTATGATTTATTCTAATTTTCTTTTGTCACATAAGTAAACAACTTGTTCAAAAACCTGTTTTCAACTATAACAATTATGGAATTGAGATTATTTGCACATAAACATGCCGATTTCGTAATTGACATAACCTCACACCAAACGTCACATTTATAATTTATCTGTACTTATGACGAAATCCCCTTTTCTTAAGTTCTTCTTAATGTGTTTCGCGATTTTTTCATGCCTTAAAATGCTAATTTTCCTGTTTTGAATGTAACTTTTATGAATTCATTGTTAAAATAATAATAAATTTCACATATACGCCGGTACGGCACTGTTTCTGTCAAAATCATATTTCCCGCTACATTTTCGCGCAGCCACCATCTTGTCCGGGCCCAGTCTCTAACTTTACAGACTCTATCTGCTTTTAAGGCTGAACCGCTGAACGAATCGTTCAAAAGGAACGACTCCGAGGTCGGAATCGATTCCGCAGAAAATAATTTTAGGGAATTAAGATGCGTTTACATTAGACGAGCACGAGCGAACGACCATTAACGAACGAACGTTCGTTCGTTCGCTTGTAAAATTCGTACACTCGTTTACATCTGCACAAACATTTGCGTTCGCTCATGATCGAGTTGTGAATACGAAAATGGACGACTCAGGCGACGAGCTTATAATTTACAGTGCGGCATTTCTCTTTTTTATTAAAAAACGTGATAAAAGAAAACGGTAACGTCGGCGTTGCGTTGGTGGGAATTATCTCTGATGAAAGCAAGGACTGAATGTGGTGGAACCAGATTACTCTCCGATTTAGAAAGAGAAAATTGTAGTACATTTTCATTTGTCCACTCCATTCTGAAATGTTTCAAACAAATTAAATATTGTGTACCTACTTAAGCCGGCTCCAAACGATATGGTCATTCGTCAAATGTTAGTCAAGTAAAAATGCGTCAAATATTTGTAGACTGTTTGCCGAAAATTTATAGCGCCAAGTCGTTCATACACACGATGTGTTAACGTGGCAATGTGAACACATGACAAATATGCCTCGAAGTATTCGTTACGTTATCCCCACACTATATGCTCACTTGGCAATTTTTGGCTTGTCTACCCGCTTGTTTAAGTTCGCTAAATTTGCAGCGAATATGAGAAGATAATCAATTTCATCGGGTCATCAATCTGGTAAAATGTAAAAATGAAAGTGAACGAAGCAGTTGCTGTAGTAAGTGCCGCGTAATCGTTTTTGCGGGTGCAAATTTAATCAAACAGAAAAGGAAACCTCGAAAAAGGAGATGGTGGATGCTATCTTTAAATTAATAAAAGTAGACAACTTGTTAGACCATTCCATAGTTTTCGAAAACACTAGATCGTATAGGTAGGTAGTTCAAAAATCAAAACTTATAAATTAAAATACGTCCTACGAAAAGGCAAACTGTGAATGCATGCACGTGCTCGGGTTCGATGCGCAGTGATTCGTCTGCTTTGATGTGTGCTTATTTACCGCCCTCGGAGCGAACCTTTAACACATCAAGTAAAATACATTCGTCCATGGTCCAAACGATGTGTCGTGTGCATTGCTTTGGCGAATATTTGACGAGTGCACACATCCTCTCGAATGCACATGCATGCATCATCCACACGATGCGGCATTTGTTTGCGTTTGTCAAACATTTGGCGTTTGGACAAATCTACGCACATGACCACATTGGCATACGTCGTATCGTCCACACGATGCTGCATTTGCTTACACATGGCGAATATCTGTCGAGTGACCACATCGTTTGGAGCCGGCTTTACTGTCATTCATTTCTAATTCAGTGACATAATTCCACATAACTTGCACCATTACAGAATAATTTATTTTACCTACATCCAGAATAAATGCTCGCCTCGATATTCGCAGTAACGTTCGTTTCGCTTCCACACTGAGCACGAATTTCCTTTGATTATTCGCAGCTTTACCGACCTGCCGCGGAACATGAGCGAACGCGAACGAATTTGCTGGTCATGTTTTTTTATCCGTTTACATTAGCCGAGCATAAGCGAACGAATTCGTTCGTTCGCTTGTGCTCGTCTTATGTAAACGCACATTACGATTCCGGCTGCAGTTTCAGTTCTCACCGCGCGAGTTCACCTATATCCTATATGAACTACTCGCATTCGATCCCGTGATATTCCGAGATTCCGACTCGGGGTTTCGAAACGCGCGTCGCGCAGTATAGCCAATGGAACGACTTTCATTCGATTTTCGATTCCGATAAACGCTGGAGTAAATAGATTCACCGAGAAATATCTGCAAGTCAAAGAGTATGCATTTCTTTAAAGAAATATAATTTAACCTTAGGCTGGGATACTCGAATACCCGAGAAGCGTTCTCCTCGCTTCTGAGACGGTGTTAATACAGACAGTCCAGCTCAAAAACTGTATTACTTATAGACATGAATTATGGTTTAAAAGAAATATGAGGGTTGGTAGAATACGCTTATAACTATTTTATTTGCCATATTTCCACTATTCACACCGAGGGGTAAACCGCTGGAAAAAAGTTGTACACCACAATTCCTTTTTAGCCAGAAATTCCCGAAATTCCCTCGATATTCCCGTAATTCCTTGGAAAATACCCGCAATTCCTTGGAAATTCCTGCAATTCCTTGGAAATTCCCCGCAATTCCTTGGAAATTCCCGCAATTCCTTGGAAATTCCCACAATTCCTTGGAAATTCCCGCAATTCCTTGGAAATTCCCGCAATTCCTTGGAAATTCCGGCAATTCCCCATGTATATTATACATGTAAATTTACAACTGCTGCAACATTCCCGATTGCGTAAGTACATACACATACATCCATCGCATGCCCAATACATTCATCATCATAAAGTTCTCGGGTCTAAGACTAATTGCACGCGTACCTCCATCCTTTCCTATCGTGAACTAACCTACGAATTTCCCTAAAAGTAGAACATCCTACATCCCCAACTATTTGAGAGCAGTAGTCCGATATGGGCCTACCCCTACCTCTTTTTATTCCTATCTCCGACTCTAGTATGTCGCGAACTATTCCTTCGTGCCTCAGAAGGTGTCCTACCATCCTATCTCTTCTATCCTTTATTGTCTTCCATACCTTTTGCGTTTCCCCAACTTTTTGTAATACCTCCCTATTGCTAACCTTATCTATCCACGGTATCTTCATCATGCTCCTGTAGCACCACATTTCAAGCGCTTCTATTCTTTTTAGATCCGCTTCTCCTATTGTCCAAGTTTCTCACCCTCACAGTGCCGTAATTTATACATACATCTTTAGGAGTCTCTTCCGAGCTTCCACATTTTTCTACTGAACACTTGTGCAAAAATAACTTGATAAAGGGATGGTTTCCAAATAAATTTTTGAATTAATTGATATAATGATTAAACTCTATGTACCCACCTGCTTTGGAAAGTATACGTTCATTTCAAGCATCACAAAGAGATTTGTATCTTACCGAGCATTGTTAATAGTGATATCTACTTTAAAGTGCACCTAGGCCCTACTGTATTCCGAAACAAATGAATTTTGAGACTCGTTGAGAAACTAAGGTATAATAAAAATAAAAAAAACAACAACAAAAGTCAATCCTTACAAAATAAAGAATAAAATTCGATTTTAACAACACGATAACAAAATGGCAAGAGAACATCAGTTCTTACTTACGAAAAGGTACAAATTAAAAATTAAAATACTACTTTAAAATAAAAAATAACTCCTTTGAAAATGGCATTCATTTACTTACTTAGAAACTACCCATGTATTTTGTAAGATCTTATCAATATTTATTTTATCAGATCTCTTGAGCTGGAATGGTCCGCTGCCTATTAATCCAATAGGGCCGTAAAAACATATTGTAACGTATTTCGTATTTACACGATTTATTTACAGTGACTTAGGCATGTCCAAATATTTATAATTAAAAGTGATTTGAGAACTTGCAATTTTAGAATTATTAACAATAAGCAGCGAAATATACAAGCAACAAATAAACTACAACAAGCAATAACAATTAAATAACTACCAGTGAACAATTAAATAATTAACAACTAATTACCTAACCTAAACAATCCACAATACACAAATCAACAGTTCGAGATTCTCTGAAAACACTCTTACAACCAACGGTTAATCAGATCCGAAAACACCCCGGTACACTTAAAAACGCGACAAAATTCGCACGCACATATCGATACCAAAACTCTAAACGATACGCATGTAAGAGGTAAGACATTGACATAATACTTGTATAGGTACTCGCCCGATTCTATCCCTCTTCGCATCTGAAAGCAAAGACTTCAAAAACTAACTTCAAAACTGTCCTCCCGGCTTCTTACTTCCCAATAAATAGTTTTCTTCGAACATTCGGGAACTGGAAACCACCAGAGATCGAGTGTTCCATCGATCGATTTTTCTAGTCTCATAAACAGACAAGGTCAACGCCATAATAAACAATTGCGGCTTGCAGACAAACAGAGTGACTCATTACCAGGAGCGTCGCTTGCGGGGCAAAAATCCGAATCAATATTTTTTCCCACCCCAAGCAACATCTTCATTTTTAGGCCTTAAAAAGAGATCTACCTAACTGTTCAGATAAGAATTTAATTTTAAATTTATTTCCAGAATTTTCTATAATTCGTCCAATGTACCATCTTTCTTCATAATAGACCGCGTAGTACGCCATTAACTGTTATTCAATGCACAACAACACGTTTGAAATACGCTGCCCGCCCAAAGTGAAACATAACCTTACTATTGGACTCTACTGATCGACGAGAAACTTAATAGTGGTCCCTAACAAAAGCTGGTTAATATATTTGTCATTGTTACCCGGACTAGCTAATTAACTAGGTACCTATGTACCTAATCACCTACCTTTCATATTTTATATGTATAAAAACACGGATTCAAAACTACACTATATGCTGCATTCAAACACACTACTGAATGTATGTCTTAATTCGCATTCCAACTTCCAACTGTTTGACGTGCAAGCCCAAATTTTTCCACAACACGTAGCAATTCCTCCAAATACCCGTCAATTCCTGACAATACCCACAAAATTCCTCGCAATTCCTGCACAATTCCTCGGCAATTCCCGAAATTCCTCTGCAATTCCTGCGCAATTCCTCGGCAATTCCCGAAATTCCTCTGCAATTCCCGAAATTCCTCGCAATTCCTCTGCAATTCCCGAAATTCCTCGGCAATTCCTGCGCTTTGTACACCAAAATTCCTCAGCGGTTTACCCCTCAATTCACACCCTTCTTATTTCGTCTCTTGATCCCCACTCTGGTTGTCGTTCCTTTGCTTTGGTACCATTAATTCGGAAAAGCGTGACATAAATTTAGATAGTAAGATAACACTAGTCGCAAAAGAGGCGCCGCAGGCGAAAATTTTGTACTTTTCAAGGTCAAATGCCCTAAAATGAAAAGCTGGAAATTCCAGTTTGCAAAAAAGTTTTTTTCAAAAACTTGGTGTCGCGCCAAGCAAGTTTTCTTTTTTTGTGTAATATCATTGAATATGTAGATAATAGATATGTTATCTACATATTCAATGGTAATTCGGGAGATAAGTGGCGCGTCACAAACGTCAGATTTTCATTCCAAACAAAACAAAGCCACGAGCTTTCTGACGTTTTAACCTAACCTCTGAAATATAATTATAATTAAATATAGTTGTTTTCAAGTTTTTACGCGTAAGCCCAACACACAAATTGAAAATAAACTGTTTTCACTGCAAAACGTCTATAATTATATTGCAAAAACTAGTTTAAGACGTTGTAGATAATATCGATAAACGTCAAATGGCACGTGCTTTTGTTTTGTTTGGAATGAAAATCTGACGTATGACGGAGGCACTTAGGTCCCGAATATACTGCGGTACGGTGACAGTATTTGAGTTTCTCGTTTATTTATATCCCAACTAGGTTCTGCCAAGTAGGTCACTTCCACTTTCACGCGCTTTAATAGACTGTTAAACTTCATGCCATGCAAGCAACTGGCTTGGCGTAGTATCGAAAGGCGCGGCCACATTGAAGACGCGCGGGGAGTTTTTGTTCGAATCCAAGCGGATCCTTTTCCTTTTTTCTTCTAAAGCTTGTAATTTACAGAATTTTGCATTCTGTGTTGTGTCTGGTGGCCTGTCACGAAAGTATTTGTTTACGGAAAATCCGCAATTACTACTGAAAACAAGGGAATAATAGCACGCTAAAACATTGCATTGGCAAAACCTAGTCGGGATATAAATAAACGCCTGAGTTTCCCCACTTCAGCAGCTCTGCGAATCGCTTGTTCTGTAATTGGCGTACCTACCTACTGCGTATTAACAGGTAGACAAACTAAACGGCAACCATAAGACTTGAGACATAGCAAATGGCATAGCAGGAGGTTGAGAGGTGAACAACCAAAATGCGTGACACGCTTACACTGTAGGCGTGAATCGTGACTTTATGTGCCAAAGCGCGGCAGTCACGCCTAATGCACGACGTCTGGCAACCCCAGGTACCATCGCCCTCTGCCAAACAATGAACATCAACAAACAAAACGCGTCGGTATACAGGAACCCCGCAATATACAGAAATTTATAATATACCTAAAAAATTTTAGAAATAACAGAAGCATGAGTAGGTAACTGTTTAATATATGTAACCTGCCTAATTAATAAATTTACGAGTACATCTGCATTCTGTGACATGTAAAAGTAAAGCAATCGCTACCTACCTATACGCTAAGTTCTACATTAAAAGATAAAAGTGTAGCTGTAACCTGACAAATACAAAACACTGCAAATACACAATGAATACAACTTTCGCATCTTTGAATCAACGCGCCGTCTCAGAGCATGCAGCAGGCAGCCAAACCGAGATAAATAAATAAATAAATAAATGTTAAGCCGGCTACTCACTACGCCGTACTTGTGTGGCAACCCCGCATGCCCAGAGCCTTCCTGTCTGCATTACTCCAAAGGTTGGCCAAATTATTTAGGAAGACCCTGTACGGGATAACTTTGCCAAACACATTCGTATGAGAGCTTTAATAAGATGGTAAATAAATAGTGATAGGGTTCGAACCTTGAAGTTTCGTTAGGACCCTCAAGCTTATGCCCATTCGCAGTTAGAGAAATCGTGCGTCTTACCTTTCCTCTTCGCGCCCCTTAGTCACCTGGATCTGTGATAATCCTCTTTTTGGGACACTCACCGAACACAACACACACTTTCTTTGTTTTACCCGAGCGCGCTCTCTCCGTATTTAAGTCACTATCGCGATACACTTCGTCGCTAGGAAATTTGGGGAAGGTGGCTGGACTTCTGAATGAAAATGCACTCTTGGATTCCAAAAAAAGATATTTATTTGGAATTAAAAAAAAGAAAAAAAACTATTACTTCGTGAATTTACTGCAGGATTTTTAGTCAGTGGCAAAGACTTTAAATTACTAAGTTCTGGCAAAATTTGGAAGAAATTTGGATAAAATTATTGAAACTGTACTCTAATTAAATTAATCTCAAAATATTATTCTGACTGAATAGTCCAGCAAAACTCGTGGAGACTGAGGAAAAACTCGAATATTTGACTCGCGCAACTTGGTCACTTTCAATATCTACTTGGATCACAAAACGAAAACACAAAACTAACTCGAATGTCGAAGAATAAGAGGAACGGAAAACAAGACTCACTTGAATATCAAATAGGGAAAACAAGACTGTCCTCTCGGACTGAGGCAATAATATTTATAACTTTTGGAAAAATTGGGAGGGTCTCTAGATGACCAGTCAGAAATCTTTTCTCCCTCGATTAGGGGTATATTCGAAAACGGGGTGGGGTTTTATGGTAACTTGTCCATCTCTGAATGGGCATCGTATTTGTGACCAATAAGGGTTTCTTCTTGAATCGAACTGGTTTAAGGGGGGGGTGGGTACCGATGCTTTGTACTTAGATCACATACTTAGATAAATATACCGCCTTTGGACCATTGCGCATCAATTCCGGTCATGCAATAAAAAGGGATAGAAAATTACGCCATTTTTACATACTCGCGGTTGATTGGTGGATGTGGTCCAATCAAATCTGGAGTTGCTTGCTGGCTCAACAACTGACAAATGTCAAGTAACATAACCAAAGAAAATATTGTTTGTTTAGTTACTTATGTTCTTTGGTTTCACGTTTTGAATGTGGTTTAAAATCCCACACATTTATTATTCTGATCAGTTGGAATAGTTTAAGTGTTCTTTTTTTGTGTGAAGTTTTCATCTCCTAGTGCACCCATATACCTGCTGTTCCTTTTGGAATCAAACTCGTTTAAAACTAATATAATTTTGACGTAAAAATATAGATTGTGAATGTTTCCTGGGTCAGCCTTTTTATTCCACGTGATTGGAGCCTGATGTTTTGACTTGGAAGCACAGTTGCTGAAGCCACCGAGACCCAGGTTGCGGACATACAAACAGAGCACGGGATCATCGTGATTTGTGCGTGGAACTGGACTAGTTCATTTTTATTTGTATCAAACATGCACAATAATTGTGATTTTTATGTAATTTGTCGAATTTTTCAATTGCTATTCTTACAAGGTCAATAAAAATACAGTGGAACTCCCTTAAGTCAAATCTCAATCTCAAGGGAAGCAAAAAATTGAGTTAAAGAAACTTCGAGTTTAAGAACATTTTATTAAAATTTCCATACATTGCATTATTCACAAAATAACATATAACGTAACTATACACAATATACCCATACAAAATGCAGGTTATTACAATTCTGTAACCAATCTGTTCATTTTCACAAAATTGCTGTACAGACCTTCACTTGCACACAAAAAATTAAAAATGTTACAAACTGTCACCTAACTGCTTAGTTGTTGGTATTGTTATCCCAGTCTCAACGCCTTCACTTTCATTTTCTTCGTTGCCTTCGCTGTCGGACATTTCGCAATTAGACGAGTGACATTTTAAACTAGACAAAATGTCATCATTAGTTGGAAATTCTGCAATTTGGATGTCGTCGTCGATGGCAATGTTCTTCTACGTCAATATCTTCCATCTGTACCGATTCCCTGTATTTCGCAAGCGTTGCCTTTAATTAATATCTTCCATTTGTACCGATTCCCTGTATTTCGCAAGCGTTGCCTTTAATTCAATAAGACTAAGATCATCTTCATCCAACGAATGATCTTCATTTTCACGAATGTCGGGAGAATCCGGCTTTCTTAAAACAATTCTGAATTGTTGTTGCTGAGACATCTGTATCCCATGCTCTTGATATTTCTCTAATAGCATCTAAAGTTACCGCTAATGTTCTATGATCGTCCATGGCAGCGATAGTTTGTTTGAGAATCCATTTCCGGTAATTCATCTTCAGGTTCAAAGTATGAGAACTTGATTGACTGGAAACTCTCATAATGTACTGCTCAGCGAAGTTAATGAGTCTAGAGCTCTATATGTACATACCTATAATCAAATTGTTAATATAATAACAACTTTGTACAACTAGACACAAAATTTTCTTCTTACAAAAGAAAATATAAATTCATGTCCAAAATACCTGCTCTTACCATATATTACAAAGTTACATTCGCCGTGACAAGAAGCTTTATTAACAACAATGTGCTTATCAAAATATTGTGGTTTCTTCTTACTGAAAATTCTTGGGTTATGTTGTTTGACAGCTAAAGTAGGTAAAAATGGCGCCAAGGTCAAGTTTCAATTTTACAAGTGTAGTTGCACTCTCTCAAGCGATATAGTGATCTATATATGTGACTTAGATCCTACATCTACGAGGGCGTGATTTCTCTTAAAGTAATGCTGGTTGCATATCCATCAGACACTTATTGTACTCAAATTAGCTTTTTAGGCCACTTTCTGACATTCTAAACTTTACATTACTTTACTATGGGATTCCAATCTAAACATGAGGCGACCTGCGAAAATAGAGTAAAATATCCCATGAAAACATCTCTCGCCTCCACCAACACAAAACACATATATAGAACAGAAAATGGCAAATGGCACTAGATTTAACAATCATTAACTTAAAATACGGAAACAATTGATGGAAATATTTATATAACACATCATACCTTAACTAAACATGATATAACACAACTTTAGCGCATTCTCTCAATTAACCCTGTGGAAAATATCGCTATTGCCTTTGTACCCAATGTTACGTTCTTTACCCCCTGTTGTGTGGACAGCAAGGCGCCGGATGCCGGATGGCTCGGTGCCCGTCACATTCATGGGCGCGACGAATTGGTTTAAGAGCACTTGACTTCTAAAGACAACTGACATCTGAATTTACGATATGGATTCATCTTTTGTTTGTTCAGGAACCAGACCTAAGGACTTGACAAAAGGTTTTCAGAGAATCTTGTTAAAAAGGACACACATGTGCGAAAGTTTCAGTTCATTTTCAAAAGACGCGTATCGAATTAGCTCTTCCGTTTACGAAGCTCATTGAGACTTTGTCGAATCCCCGCTGCGAATTTTAGAAAATTACTGACATCACGGGATGCGAACTGGGCAGTACAATTTATGAAGATGGATATCTCTTGACGGTTTAACTGTCGAATACTGTCTCCAAAATCAGGCTTTAATCTGGCTTTAATAAATAGTAATAATTCTGGGAATTCTCGTTTTGTTACACTTGGCAAGTACTTTCACTTGTTAAAGTACTTGTACTTGGCGAATAGTATATGTGTATACCATACACACTACGCGGAAAAACGGTGAATGCTCATCTTTTGCGGGAAGTGCAAGTACTTGTCAAAAAGCTTCTCATCATGGCGGATGATACTGAAACGGAAGGAGCAATTTCAATAATTGTAAAACTCAAACAGTTCCTAAATGTTGCCATTAAGGAATCTTTCTTCTTTTCCAATTAGGAAATGGAAACTTCCATTTCCTCCACCATTTTTGATTGAATGCGCTTCTACGCATCATGAACCTCGTTCCTATTTTTATGCAATTTGTGCGAGGGGTCACAGATAATCGGTTCCCTCTGATAAATATCTAAAAATAAAAGTGTCGTTCTATTCCACCATTCCCCATTGCAACTAAATTTTTCAGCCCGAATCATAAGTAAAGTAACGGCGTAGTGTGTATCTGCCGCCAAGTACTTGCAGAGTACAATACTCGGGCTCTTTGACTTTGGACAGTTTTCCGACTTCAATTGGGAAGTACAAGTATTTAGCATGCCGAGTCTAGCCGAGTCGTACTCGCATATCGTACACACTACTTGCTAATTCCCAAGTACTTGCCAAGTACTTGCAAAGTAACGCGTAGTGAGTAGCCGGCTTTACCCATGACCAGTGGGTCTGCATTACGCTCCGAAAGCGTACCAGATAGATGTATACAAAATCTGCATAAGTCGCAACCGCCCACTGAACGTACCTACTTGCGCATGCTTGGTATGCATCTAACAAATATAAACGACGAAGTAGAATAATATACTATTTCTATCGCCTTTTCTCTGTCACGCTTTTTGCACATGCAAGGAATGGGGAGTTGTTTGTATTAATGTAATAGGTATATGCCCATGACTAGTCCACTGTAATGCCTGGTTTATAATGGATGTTAACTTAAACTTGTGCTGTAACCTTAAAATATAAAACACATACAAATAAATGCGTCTGTTCATAATTCTGGAGATAAGTGGCGCGTCACAAACGTCAGATTTTCATTCCAAACAAAACAAAGCCACGTGCTTTCTGACGTTTTAACCTAACCGCTGAAATATAATTATAATTACATATATGTTGTTTTCAAGTTTTTACGCGTAAGCCCAACACACAAATTGAAAATAAACTGTTTTCACTGCAAAACGTCTACAATTATATTGCAAAAACTAGTTTAAGACGTTGTAAATAATATCGATAAACGTCAAATGGCACGTGTGCTTTTGTTTTGTTTGGAATGAAAATCTGACGTATGAGGCACTTAGGTCCCGAATAGGAAAGAATATGATGTTAACTTATGCCGGTAACCCAGTAGTTGGCCAATGCTGGTTAACCAGCCTTGGTAGTTGGCGATATTTTATATCTTACAGCATACCAATCATGTTAATGCGTTACCAACTTCACTTTTAACAACGCGGCCATTTATGTTTACGTTTTGTTTTGCTGTAGGTTATGTTGTTTTATTTCGTTCTTGTTAAATGAGATTTAACAAACGAACAACATTCATGGGACATTCTTGTATAAACAAAAAAATTTTCGGAGTTCAATATTTTTCGTATCTTGAAAAAGATTAGGAACATGTCCTTTCTCACGCCGTTTTTGATTCATTGGCGTTTTCTTTTCAGCTTTTTGTATGCTGCTGCTACTACTGTAGTAGTTAAGATAACCACAAACACACCTCAAACAAATCCATCAGTATCAAATTCATCCATAGCAAGCTATTTTTCGGTTTTCGTGTCGTACTCAAATAAGGTTATGTTCTTATGTTTTGTATGGCGACGCCCAGAATAACCGTAAAATACTCCTGCAATTGTGAACCATGTCCCTTAAGTTAACGGCATAAGTTACCAGACTCTAAGTTAGCAGAATAAGTTAACATCCATTATAAATCAGCCATAAAGATTTCGAATCTTGAATCTGAAGCTGGAGCTAACTTCCGCTGCGTTCTCTGTTAACTTGTGGGGGACATAAGTGCCTCCGTCATACGTCAGATTTTAATTCCAAACAAAACAAAAGCACGTGCCATTTGACGTTAATCGATATTATTTACAACGTCTTAAACTAGTTTTTGCAATATAATTATAGACGTTTTGCAGTGAAAACAGTTTATTTTCAATTTGTGTGTTGGACTTACGTGTAAAAACTTGAAAACAAGTATAATTATATTTCAGAGGTTAGGTTGAAACGTCAGAAAGCACGTGGCTTTGTTTTGTTTGGAATGAAAATCTGACGTTTGTGACGCGCAACTTATGTCTCCCATTAAATCATGTATTCTTGCATACCCATCATTTCATGGAAATTTCTTCGTTTTTACAGAAACTTTCTCATTCTTGTCGAAATTTCTACTTTCTTGTAGAAATTTCCACATTTTTGTCGAAATTTTTACTTTTTTGTGAAAATTTTCACTGTTTTTGTCAAAAATTTCCAAATTTTGTTGAAATTTCTAAATTTTTGAGAAAATTTCCACATTTTTGTCGAAATTTCAACTTTTTTGTGAAAATTTCCACTTTTTCGTCGAAATTTTCACATTTTTGTGGGCATTTTTGTGAAAATTTCCACATTTTTGTCGAAATTTCTGCCTTTCTGTGGAAAATGCATAGCAAAGTTTGTATGTGATCCTTCTATGGCTTCGTACAGAAGGTACGGATTCCAGATTCCGAATACTTTCCAGATATTCGGAATGTTCCGAGTATTTTATTAATCGGAATCGGAAAGTTGTACGAATATCATTTCCGGATAGTGCCCATCACTAGTTGTAAGTTGAATGTTCTCGTCTTCTCGTCGTGCAGTCAGTGTTTATTTTATTGTTTTTGGTTAGTGGTAATTCTATATAAAGTATATGAAAGTGTAAGTTTTCTTACTTTACTAAGGTAAATACATTTTAAAGAACATTGAAGTGCATTTTTTGTCTTCAGTGTTCAATCTACCGTCTTACTAACTTATCTTGGCATTGACATTTTGCTTTCATTTTTATTTTAACGGAATGTTTCTATTTGTAGTTATTATTTTATTCTTCACTTGCATGAATTTAAATGGGCTAAGCTAATAATAATTCATTTATTAAACTGCAACACTACAAGACAATTCAAGATTTGATTGAGTGCACAAAAGATTGTTTGAAATTACACCAATCCATTTAATAATTCTTTGCACTCCCGAACTAAATTATCACATAAGTTTAGTTTACATTGGTCGTGTAACTCGACTGAACTGAGCTCAGTAACTCAGGCCCGTACTTGACTCGCCTGCTTTTCTTTTAACGTTGTGCACACTGGTAGAGTAAGCTGGCCCAGTAACTCGGGCCAGTACTCGATTCGTCCACTTTTGAATAAGATAGTTCAAGGGTTCATTGTTAATGAGGCGTGTGCTTTGAACCATCAGTGCATTCATCATTCAATTTGCTTCTAAAAAAGTTGTTTAACAAAAATTACTTACTATGTTTTGTTGGATGAAGTTCTTGATGCAATTCAGGGTGATTGTCAAATAGGTATCATCGATACTTCGATACCGACAAAATTACCTAAACTACTGGAAAGTGTACATCATAAGAGACACTTAAAAACACAAATATTTGAGGGTCATCTACTTTCCCCTGAGAAAATAATAAAGTTTATTGAATTTCTTTGTGCGCATACTCACTTAACCTATTCCAGCTTTCTTTCTAATAGTAATGAACTTTGCAACGGATATACTACGAGACTTTTGCGGGGGAATTATGATTGGTCGCGAGAACACCAGTAAATATTCACCGCCAATTCATGCGTTCAATTTTATTTTCTAATGCGGCTGTTTTATTTGTGCGGAGGCCTTTACGCTGCTTCGGTTCGGTGGGTGTTTCTTTCTGCGGCGAACATGTGCGCGATCCTATTCTACTGTGCTACATACATTTACATTTTCCAGTTCTGCTCGAGCGAAGTGTTTTCAGTCCCCCATCCCCGCACAAAATCGCATTTGTTCGTTTCATTCCTCACGGATTCCCTTCAGAGAAGAGGTCTCATGGTGCGTTAGTTTCCAGTTTTGGCCAAGCGGAGTGTTATCAGTCCCCCACCCCTTAAAGTTATTGACACATTTTCAAGAGGGTTTAGAAAAAATAACTCGTGTGAAAGTGCAATACAATCAGTTTTGTTAAAGTGGAAGGATGCAGTTTATGATAAAAACGTAATAGGCGCAGTTTTTCTAGACTTTAGGCGTGCTTTTGAGACTATTAATAGATGTTTGTCAGTATTGAAATTAAAAAGATATGGTTTTGGCCCAGTAGTAATATCCAACTTTTTGCCGATGACACTTTGTTGATATCGGGGAAGTGGTAAACGTTATTAATGACGAATTAGCTAATGTTTATAATTGGCTGTGTAAAAATGTCTCTCTTTAAATGTAACTAAAAAAAATTTATGATAATTAAGAGCAAATTTAACTTAGATGATATAACCAGTCATGCAGGAGTGCAAATTAATGGCCAGAGAGTGGAACAGGTATTTGTGGAGGTACTTGGGGGTATTAATACCCGTAGATTGTTACTTGAGCTTTTCTAGTCGTTAGTCATGCACTTATATCACGAGTAAAGTTGTGAAAAAGTGAATTTCATTGGTAGACTGATCAAAAATCTTAGTGGGTGGTCTAAACTCGAAGTAAATATTTCTGATGTGTGTTCTTACCGGTTCTTACCTACTTTGGCCTAAATGCAAGAGTTTTATATTTTTGAAATATTCAGCTCATAGTGTTCTATTTAAAAATATGTTTTCTTTTATTACCCTGTATGTGTTATCATTAGGCAACAATGAATACCATATTTGAAAAATTCGCGGAATGACTGATAAAACGGCATTTTAAAATTTGAAAACCTCCAAAATTAAGGAAATAGAGGGGGGTCAATTTAAAACGGCTTGGGCAAAATATAGGAGTTACATATTTTTGAAATCTTGGAGACAAATAAATTGAAACAAGGAGTTCCATGGAAGAAAACCGTTCTTTCAAGAAGTAATCTTGCAATGAGATTTCTTGCGCCGGTGTAAACTCTGTTCCCTAAATTTTCTGTAAGAACAAAGTGTAAGCATTTTTCTGAGCTTTGGGTGGCAAATTGGGGGAAATTCCCCAAAGATGGTACAAAATTACGGCAAAAATCTCAATTCTTAAGGTTCAATCTTTATTTCTGCCTAAATTACCAGTCACAGACCTGTCAATATCTGCATCAGTCAAAAGCTTAAAACTGGCTATCACACCTGTAAATAATATGCGGGGTGTTCCATTTAACATTTTTGAGAAAAGCTCCATTTTGCCCAAGTTGGCTACTCTGCACAATATGAATTATTTTGAGAAAAGTGATAATGGATTTTACATAATAGAGTATCCTCTGAACCTAGTCCAATAAAAAAATCATAGTTAGCTTTGACCAGCAGGCGTCAGTAGCAATACAAATTTGTGTTCACACTGGTACTATAATGGCCACATCTTAACATCGCTTACTCTAAACTCCAACATGTAGCATATCAACTTTCATGAAATTTTATGGGGAATCCGAGGGGGAATCCAAATATGTAAACAAATGTGGGGCATTCCATTAAAAAATAACAACTTTGGTTTGGTACGTAGCATGTGAACAACCTGTAGACATCAAAATAATTTTAACAGAAACTTCGTGGGGTTCTCCAAACACACGTAAAAATTTTATGTTGATATCTTGAATAGAATCAGAGATATAGACCGACTACGCACTATTGGCCCACTCAGTATTGCTGAGTGCAATAGCTGTCTATGTTTAAGCTGTGGTAGGGTGGCAGAGCAGATGTATTGCGCCAAACAGCTCTGCCAAAAAGTTCCGCCAAAGGGATTAACTTGAAATTATACCGACTAACAAAGCTTTGCACAAAACAGCCGACTTTTTATTTTGTGTATGGAATATAACTAAATTATTGTAGGTAGGCTTATTATAATATGAGCGGCACCTGTATTGTTAGGTAGTTTATGTTTGCAGCACCCGCTATGGGCTGGGTATAAGACTTTCGCTCTTTCGCTCCACAGAAATAGTGGTATATGTATATATTTACTGGACCGCCGTATCTTGTGACATCCGATAAAAATGGTGACGTTTCGGCATCCAGCCTTAAAAAAGCATATACGAAGAAAACAAGAATAAGACTTTCTGGAATTCAAGAAGGGGTGCCGTTTCGAGCAAAAAAATTAACCATACACATAATGAAAAAAATATTTGTCCTATCTCTTTGACATCCGCTGTATATCCATTATACATATTTATTTCACATGTCCTGCGACATCCGTGAAATATTTGCGTATCTTGTGACATCTTTACAGTGTTGCCATTTTCATAAATCATTTAATAAATAGGAGGTTATACCGCGGGGAATTTCCCTATGCAACCCATGTATTTAACGCAGGGCAAGGGTTTCCAAAATAAAATTAAGTTCTCTCAATATTCTTTACCGATTTTAATTATTGAAAAATTTTCTCGTTTTGGAAAATATTTTGCCTACAGAGAGTTCTTTTCTCGTAAATTTGCATAACGAAAGGTAGCGCAATGTGAATGTGACTGGAATTGCGTTAACTGGGTGCATTAAAACAATTTTTTTCGGTTTCAAAGTAAAAA
This sequence comes from Xestobium rufovillosum, assembly GCA_963966045.1. NCBI lineage: Eukaryota > Metazoa > Arthropoda > Insecta > Coleoptera > Ptinidae > Xestobium > Xestobium rufovillosum. The sequence continues at coordinate 37,674,598 of OZ014495.1, forward strand.
AATTGGAAAAAGGCCCATTGAGTTGCAATTTGTTAACTCTGCACATGCCATCAATATGAGTTCCAGATGAAGTGTACATTAAAAGCGAAAAGCCTCTATAGTATGTCCGATGGTATAGTAAGGAAACCAGAAGTTCCTGTTGGAGACGATGAAGCGCAGAAAAAATAGAAAAGTGGGTAAAATATGATGGGTATTTTATGTTCCTGTTAACGTCAGCAATGGAATTATTTCGGATGACGCTAATTGGGAAATGTTTATCGTCTAAAGATATTTTTGATCAACTAAATTCTATTTACGAACAAAAATCTGAAACAAATGAAAAGATAGTTGAGAGATTCCGTCAGTATAGCATGGATCCTAATGATACAATAGCTCAGCATATAACAAAGGTGAAAAATCCGGTCAGGCAAATAAAGGAAGTTGGAGAATCGTCAGTGACTCAGCTGTGATGACCAAAATTCTTAGTGGATTACCTACAAAATACAGAAATATTAGACAAGCTTGACTGCCATTTGATGAAGGCAAACAGACAATAACAAATCCAACAGCACGTCTTCAAGATGAGAAGGCTAACTTATCATCTGTAGAAGACTCAAAAAAGGCTATAGCAGTAGTGCCATCGAATTCTAAGAAAACCGGCAGTCTCAACACAAAAGAAAGGTACAGAGTAAATGTAATATGTAATATGTTACAACTGTAGAGGTCGTGGTCACTTTGCTCGGGATTGTCGGAAACCGAAGAAAAATCAAATGAGAAGTGAAGATGGACATGTCTAAGTTAAATATACAGAGTGTCTCTACTTAAGCTTACGTGTGTTCCAGCAAACGTTTTGTTTTGAAAGTTTGAATGCATACCTTACAAAAGATGGCGGATTTAAAAAAAATGTTCTCGTTGTTCCAGCACTTTCGGTTATACTGGAAGTACGCACCAACTTTCTTATTTTAATTTTTAAATGGAACGTCATGTTTGTGATTGCATTTTGGTGTTCCTTGTTGAATTTAAAGGCCACTTTGTTAACCGTACATTGGGTCTAACTCCCACCGTTTCGGCGTTATTTGACGTTAAAGAACATAATTTTTCAGATTTTATCAATTATATGTAACTTGGAAACGCTACGAGATATTGAGAAATGACTTACACGTCCCTATCATAGTTTTTAATCTATCTAATGGGACTGGAGAATACTGCTACATGATTGGTCAGAAAATTACGAAAATGATCAATCAGGAGGCAGTATTAATGAAGCGCTTCCAGGCCCATGGTTTTTCTTATAATTTTTCTTACTTTGACGCTAGGAATATGTTCAAGATTTTTTCCGACCATTAAAGAAACACCCTGCATATACAGTGTATCCACTTATTAGGGGTTTCCTCCCTCATAGCTTTATTAAGCTTTGTACTAAAAATCTTCTTAATAAAGTTTTATTCTGTCTAAATTGGCTATAATTTAAAATTATTTGCACTTATACAGGCTGCCCAGTTCTTCTGCACACCGCCTAACTTCATTTTCTTAAACGGAACACCCTGTATTTGACTGCATTTTGGAATTCCTTGTTGAATTTAAGGGCCACTTTGTTAACCGTACATCGGGTCTAACTTCCACCGTTTCGGCATTATTTGACGTTAAATATCATCATTTTTGAAATTTTATCAATTATAAGTTGGAAACGGTACGAGATAATTAAAAATACTTACATGTCCGTATCCTAGTTTTTAATTCTCTATGTAATGGTGCTGGAAAATACTGGTCCTGATTGGTAATTTTTGTCATTTTTGACCAATCGGGAAGCAGAATTTTTCTGCCTCATTAGATGGAGGATTAAAAACTAAGATAGAGACATGTACCTAGGTCATTTTTCAATATCTCGCACCGTTTCCAAGTTATAATTGTTAAAACTTGAAAAATGACTATTTTTAACATCAAGTAACGCTAATACGCTAGGAGTTAAACCCAGTGAATGGTTAACAAAGCTGCCTTAAATTCAGCACGGAATTCCAAAATGCAATCAAATACAGGGCGTTCAAATCACAAATCGGTGGACTAGGTTTTTCCGTGCATTCTTGGAACATGCAATATTTAGTTAAACATAACCTGCTAATAAGCCAGTAAGTACGTAGAGGCACGTTATGAATATTTCAATGCTAGCTTAGTCGGGGTAGCATTCTATGACGTCTCGTAGTACACAAAATCCAGACTTAGTTTTATAATCATTCAGTGCTTATCGGTGTACTTGTCCGAGGATAAGTTGGTCGTACTGTCCAGTATCACTCATTTGTGAAATTACAGCAATTTACTCAAAATCACAAGAGCCGCCATTTTGAATGGAATCTATAGAATGGTTTCATACTTGGCTAAATTAAGAATTGAACGACCTTTAAAATTATTTGCAACATACCCCTCCCCCTCCCCGCTTCTTCGTTAAAACAATTATGAAATTTGATGACCAGCTGACATCTTCGATTTAAACTAAGTGGTCACTTGCCAATTTTAACAGCAATTATCTGATGTTTCCGAAATGGTAGGCAGATCTGGTTTTCACCAGTCAATTTATTTTGTTCTAAAGTTTTCTATATGCCATGTTGCAAATGTCTCCCTATTTATGCAAAACAATTGCCCTTTTCGATTTCAAAAATCGGTGTTTTTTTTTTAATGGAACAACCTGTAGGTATATTTTTAAACCATCAAAAAGCTAAGTTCCTCTATTTTCTAAAAATGTACAATTTGCTGCATGTTAAATAAAAATGGGAGAGTTATTTAATTTTAAATGTAGAATGAACTCATAAAAATTACCTCACGTATCAGATAAAAATTCATATGTTTAGATGAAAATGGGCAACATATTCCACATTTAGGTACTTTAAAATTGCAGCTATTTATTGAATTCTTAGCTGTTATTATTTGTAATGTTTTTCATTTGTTGATTAATTTATTAAAAAAGTTTATTTTTCACGTCTGTCTTTAATTCATTTAAAATGAAGTAACCTATTTTTTATTTTATATGCAGCAACCTTTACATTTTTGGAAAGTAGAAGAATAATTCAAACTTGTCTTTCTTTAATCATCGTTTGAAAAATTATATTTTTTGAAATTCTAGAGAAAATGAAATTAATTACTTATCCCCAAGCAAAGGCTCGAAAGTTTCGTGAAAAAACAACACACGGGGCACTCTCGCACTGTTGTCAAGTTTCGGATGTCAGAAAGGGCGCCAAGTGAAACAAAAATGTCTACGTCCAATACAGGGATGTCGCACGAACTGGAACGTAGAATTTTGCAATATACAACACCAGCTCTCCTGCGCTCCCTCTATGCATTATACGTTGGAATTTAAATATACATGTCCAACTTAAAACACTGCATTTTGACATCCACCTAGAATTTATTCTAGACCCTCCCGCCCCTCCTACAAGGCGATTTAATATAGAAAACGTTGTGACATCCGATTTTGGATGTCACAACGTCAGTGGATGTCAAAGAGTTAGCAAAATTTTTACGCCTTGATGTCACTACAACTGGTGGATGAAAGTATATGTATAAGTACATCCCCTTGTTTGAAAAATTTATCTATTATTTATGTTCACGAAGTTTTCCAGTGCTTTGGTACGTTTTATAGACAGGTAGGAATACAGGTTGGACCAATAGTGCGTAGTCGGTCCATATCTCTGGTTCTATTTAAGATGTCGAAATACAATTTTACATGCATGTGGAGAACCCCACGAAGCATCCGATAAAATTATTTTGGTGCATACAGGATGTTCACACTCTGAGTACCAATCAAAAGTTATGTCTTTTTAAATGGAACACCCCACATTATTTGTTTACATATTTGGATTCCCCATGAATTTCCAAGAAAGTTGATATACTGCAGTGAGCGATTTTAAGATATAGGGAAAATCACCTTACTTTTTATGCACGTCACCGGCTTCATATCAGCACTGTTGCCACAAGAGTTTATGGTACTCAATTCCAAAATATTAAAATTCAATTTACCTCTCTGACTGAATTCAATGGTAATATGGGTCCATTATTTTCTAATTCTCTTTCAAAATAGTTGATAAGGGACGCTATAAGCTCCTTACACCGACTGTTTAAGAACTTGGACATTATACCAACAATAACAATAACAACACCGATAATAAATAACTAGGAGCACTATTTTACTTCTCAAAAGAACAGATTTGTACTGCAAAAGTTGATGAACAAAGAAAACAAGGGTTTAAAACACCAAAAACAACAAAAGTTAACGAAACTTGACGCTTTCAGAATATCAGCTGTTAAGTCAACCGGGAAACGTCAACAAATCAAGAGGCAATCATGCAATAAAATAGTGTTGTGTTTAGACATTCAAATATTTCTTTATTCTTTTTTAGCACATTCAATTTATATGACTTGTCATTTTACGTATGGCGACTCTCGATCGTTACATTTTGTGACGTGCATAAAAAGTAAGGTGATGTTATCTGTATTACCATTTTAGTGCTAGTGTGAAACCAACTTTGAGGAGCTACTGCTACTGACGTCCACTGGTTGAAGCTCTTTAGAATTTCTTTATATTAGGACTAGGTTCACAGACTACTCTATTTTGTAAAATCCATTAGTACTTTTGTCACAATACTTCATAACATACAGGGTGGACAACTTACGCAATATAGATTTTTTCTCAAAAATTTCAAGTGGAACAACCGGTAGGTATATTATCTCCATATTTGATAACCAGTTTACTAAGCTTTTGATTGATATAGATATTATTAGGTCTGCGCAGACAGTTTCGATAAAATTGAAAATTGAACCTTAAGATGTAGTCATTTGACTGGTAATAAAAATCAGGGAACATTATACAGGATACTAGCAATTACATGACCAACCCCATACCATAACTCAACTCTATTTTTTTTAAATAGCATGCTTTCTCCATAATCACATACGTAATGTTATCCCCTTTTAATTTTATTATTACATGATTGTGTTTATTTCTAATAATTTTGAAGATAATCGATGTTTTTCTAAATTTTTGACACGCCCGTATTAAACTGCGAATGTGATTGTGTCTATTTTGAAGATAATTCATGTTTTTCTAAATTTTTAACTGCGAATGTCTATTGTTTCGCTTCCAGCAGGTAAGCTTTAATAATCGAGTACATAATTAATATGTCTACATGGGTATAATAACTGTAAACTGTAAAAAAATTAAAAGTTTAAATTATCTCAGAAACTTCTAGAAATAAAATCAAAAGCGTACCTATTATTAAAATCAAAAGAGAATCGAATTCCGTATGTGGTGATGTAAAAATTGATATATGCACCTACCGTATTATTTAAGAAAAAATAAGTTATGGGGTTTTAAAATTCTTTAGTTTTGTCACGTAATTACTCATATCCTGTATAACATTTTCGGTTTTTTGTTACTGCAAAAGTTACTTCTTTGCTGAAGTACAGCCTATATACGTAAAAATAATTTTATAGCTTGAAGAATCAAATATAAAAGGGGGTCTCCTAAAACTGTTTTCAAGAAAATGATTAATAAGCTACTGAGAAATCCATCTTAAGTGGAACACCCTGTATAAATCTTTGTAACACGGTGTGTTAAATTTTTATTTTTCTATTCGCATGATTTCAATTTTGATGGTGCACTGAAGTAGCTGTATCATTAGCAGAAATTTCGATCGAGTAAACAGAAAAATTAATTTCACGTTGAAGGTTAGTCCTTTTCAAATTTCAGAACATTCTAACCGAAGAACTATGTATTGCCCGAGATTGCTCTATTGTGACCCTGTTGATTGTGTGTGGATATGTCAAGACAAAATGTGCAATGAGGAAAATGTTTATACATACAATTAATTTTTGTTTCAATTATTCACTTGTAGTGTTTCTTATTTTTATGTTGCAACATAAAAGAAAAAGTTATTAACAATTATTTAAATGCTTCTCAAAATTTTGCTCTAAAATAAACATTAGACTACTTCTCTCTGGGATCAGACCACTCTGAATATGCTATCTCAAGTTTTAATAGTTCAATATTATTTTCTTAGAAAGCAGAACTTTTTATAAAGAGCTACTTTTTTCGTAAAATTAATAATAAAAGGTTCTCCATTATGTAGACAACTTTAGCAGACACACTGTATATTTGTATGACTTATAGATTTATGGATCTTGAGTTATAATCCCTCTAAATTCGACACCCCTTTTTGCTACCCTCGCGCTTTTCTGCCCGAAAATTTTAATAGAAATAACATGTTACATATTTCGTTATGAAATGAAAAATGAAATTATTCAAAAATATGAAAGCTGTAATTTTTTCTGTGTTATAAACCTACAGATTTATAATTTAATATACTTGCACAAAGTTGTAGAAAATATATCGGTAATAAATATAGTAACGATCTTTCGAATATCATTTTTACGAATAGTAGATTATTAAACCATGCATATTCCGTGCTGAAATGGCAGCATCGCACTAGCATTTCCAGATACTGACAATTAGGAAGTGGTCCTCGAAGAGCCCTTAAGTATTTAGTCATTCTATGCTTTGGGTGTTGTGCAAATGTTTTATATATTGAGCAAATGTCAGTCAAATGTTTCAAATGCAAGATAAATACTAAAAATGTGCGGCAAATGTGTCAAATGTCCGTCAATGTATCAAATTTCGGCAAATGTGTTAAATGTCTGGCAAATCCGTCAAATGTCCGGCAAATGTGTTAAATGAAAAATTGGTGTAGGTACGCAATTTCTGCAAGTGGTCAACCCCCCCGAGTAACACCGAGATAAATAATCTTCAAAAAAGCAAAATCACGCACTGAGACTAATACTAGGCTGTAATAGATACACAAGTGTAAAAAATATGTTAGAAGCTACATCAGTATTTTATAATACAATGTGTAACGATATGCCAAGTTGGCTATATCGGAAATAATGTAGAGAAGTAGGCAGGGGTGCGATTGCGCGGTTGACAACACATATTGAATGAACTGACTTTTGTGCAAGACGTTTACAACTATAATACTAGAAGCAGAAATAATTTTTATGTACACGCTGTGAAAACGAACTTAGGACAGAATGACTTGTTTCATAAAGGTCTAGTTGAATATAACTCGCTTCCAGCTGACTTGAATCTGTTTAAGAAATGTTGTAGAGACTGTAATTAACCATGTAAATATTTGAATGTGTAAAATATGTTTATAAGGAATTGGCTAGCTACAGACTAATAAAGTATACATACCGTGTGACAAACTTCCATGTGTACATGGGGAAATAACATGGGCAATTACATTTTTGGGGATTCCTGCTCCCCATGTGTAGTTACAGTGGTGGTAAAGGTAGCAATCGAAAGATTATTTTTTTCTGCGTATGAGGATATCAAAAACTCTACAACTTTCCAATTTATTAAAGCATTAAAAGCAAAAATTACATTAATAATTTTCTAACTAAAACACAGAATTTTATCAGATTATCCATGACAACTTAATTTATTCTAATCACGGACGTCTTTTATTTTTATGGATTTTCTGAACTGTCAACATTTAAAAATGAACAAAAATATTTATTCAGTTCAAGAAAAGGTTTTCATTGTGAAAATATTTTACAGCGGCAATAGTTTGCGCGTAGTCCGTGCCTTATTTTCTGTAAAATTCAATAACGGTCCTATTCCTTCGGTATAACAACAAATAATTTAGTAAGAAATTTGAAGGCCTGGAATCTTTCATCGAAAGAAGTTAATTTTTACTAATACATAAACTTGTTTTTTTATTTAGATAATTCTCATTCATATTATTATTGTCATTACCTATAGTTGACAATTGATTACTGGTGTGGATGTTTCGTTGGTGAATGCTGGTCCATAGTTTAGGGTAAATTGTAGGTGTCGTCTAACCTATTAAAAAGTTTTTGGGAAAATGTTAAAGCAGTAAAATGAAATAATAAAAATTAAATTACTTTAATTGTACTGCAATTATGAAAAATTTAACAAGCGGCAACATTTGTTTATTTTGCTCTAATGAATTTTGTAATCTGGCAATTTAATACTTATTTATTTCATATCTAGGTAAGGACAAAAACTTATTAAGATACAATGAAATTAAAGTAACATAAAAAAAGAAAAATAACTATAACAAATATTCAAATAAACCCCCATTCTGTATCAGACAGTATCCCAGCCTATTATAGAAAGAATTTCTCACATTCGCAAGTTGCCGATCGTTTATTAAGTTGCATTCCCCAAAAATAGCATTCCTTAAGGAATCAATACATTGGGTGACGAGTTTTATAAATCTTATTTTTTAAATGACCCCACAAGAAAAAGTCACACGGTGCCAAATTGGGAGATCTAGCTGGCCAATATATAGCACCACCTCGACCAATCCAGCTCTCTGGAAATATTTCATTTAATAATTCCCTCACTTGTGCTCCAAAATGTGCTGGGCATCCGTCATGTTGAAACCAGACCTCCCGATTCGCATGCAGGGCCAATATGGTTAATTAAAAGATCTAAATAAGCTTCTGAATTTAAATTTCCCTGTATTTCAAATGGTCCTATAATGTGATTATTAAAAATGCCTGCCCAAATATTGATTTTTTGAGGGTATTGCGTTGTAGTGGCTAGATTTATTCTGGGATTTTCCTGGGCCCAATGCTTAACGTTTTGTGAATTTGGGTCTTGATTTAAAGTGAAGGTACACTCATCGGTAAAACAAATTGATGAGAGGAAGCTGCGATCCCGATTAGCCCGTTCTTGCATTTCTTCACAGAAAGTTTGCCTTGATTCTTCGTCAAAAGGAAGTAACTCTTGGTGACATTGGAATTTAAAGGGATGATATTTGTTTTTTTTTAATATGTTACGGACAGTTTCTCTTGAAACATTACATTCTAGGGCAATATACCTTAAACTAGATGTTGGACTAGCAGTTATCAGGCCTATTAACATTTCCTCTACCTCAACATTTAGATTTCTTGGAACGACTAAAAAAATAAATGATAAGATTAAGGGGGCTCGTCGAACTTTCTCCTGTCTCGCTCGGACTCGTTGATTGTCCCTGAGAACCAGGTGTTCGTTTTTCAAAGATTCCACAGCCAATTTTCAGAGCATCTACCAGACTATTGCCGCCGTAAAATGTTTTCACAATGAAAACCTTTTCTTCAACTGAATAAATATTTAAATTGTCGATAAATAATGTTGACAGTTCAGACGAATTAGAAATTAGAATCAAGGGAGTCTTTGATTAGAATAAATTAAATTGTCATAGGTAATCTGATGAATATCCGTGTTTTAATTTGAAAATTATTAGTGTAATTTTTGCTTTTAATACTTTAATAAATTGGAAAATTGCGCGGAGTTTTTGATATCCTCATACGCAGAAAAAAATAGTCTTTCGATTGCTACCTTTACCACCACAGTAACTACACATGGGGAGCAGGAATCCCCAAAAATGTAATTGCCCATGTTATTTCCCCATGTACACATGGAAGTTTGTCACGGTATAATTAAACTTGTCATGTTTCCGTGGTCCATTTCAAAGTTACATGAAATTTCTATTCGTACCTACTAGACTTTCTTGTGGAAAAATCCGGCTTGCCATTTACGGGCCACGGTTTTTCGTTTTATTTTTCTGTTCATTTTGTGCGCTGTTGCCGTTTACAAGCGTGGGTCAGTCCCCCTATGTTTTGCGACTATTTGCCGGTTGTTTTACCCATCCAGCACCCCAATTTCACTCCCAGCCCCGAAACCTCGATTTTTTCTGACTCAAATACTGTTTTATCGTCAGATTACGTAAGTGCCGTACTTTCTGTTATAGAAAATTTTGTAGAAATCGATGATACCTATTCCTGACAAGCACCCAATTGAGGAGGAACGATACATGTTAAAATGGTTGTGAGTTCAGGATTAGGTAGATAATGAGGGGGAGCATACTAGAGATGTCTGCACTTTTTCTCAAGAACCTTGCAGTCAGGGACATTAAAGAGTACAAAACGTGTTTACAAATAACGACCTGTTTCAACCACTGCTACTTGACTTCGGCAGAGACTAACGGTCATTTCGCACCAAGCCAGTCCAATCCAGTCACGCCCAGTCTTGTTAAGTCCAGTCAAGTCATTTCATTCGCTGGGTTTTGCACTGAGAACGTCATGTGTGGAGAAATTACGCCAGTCTGCGACAGAATTGGTGGAAGACGGATGTACTTGTTCAAGTAATAATTTTACGTTAACTGCAAAAGAAAAGAAGGGCGAGGCGAAGAACAAAACTTTTGGGTTCATCCGAAAAACAATGGAAAAGACCTGTTTTTGGATCATTTAGTCATTTATTTTCTGATTTATTAGATGACCCCAAAAGAATTTTATAAGCAATTTTCGAATGAGCCAAGAGTTATTTTTCAATTAATAAACCTAACAGGTCAAGAGATCAAATTTTCAAAATTATAAAAAAGAAAAACACTACAGGCATTCGGGGTATACGATTCTCGCTACAGAGGACTGAACAAGACTGGCGTAAAATTTTGACTGGCTGAATCGCAGACAGTCTTGACAAGTCAGGACGCAATCGGACTGGACGTGATGAATTCAGGCTGAAACAGAATTCTGAGATTCGCGTTATTTCTGTAATAATCTACTTGGTTGAATCCAGAAGCGTCCGACGCAACTGGGCGTGATTGGATTGGACTGGCTTGGTGCGAAATGAGCCTTAGTGTTTGCAAAAAGGCGAGTAGCCAGTTTAGAGCATGGTAGAGTGAAAAATGGTGGGGGAAGGTGAGTGTGCGAGCTACTATGCTGTCCGCTTGACCACTCTACTTTCCCATTTACTCGACCAACCATTTTCAGAACTTGAGGGGCGAACTGCATTCAAATTTGCTGTACAGGGTGTCCTATTTTCGTTGTAATTTGGGGGTTTCTCATAGAAGCAGCAGAGATAGAGCCTCAGGGTTTTCGCGAACCTGAGCTACTTTTTTGAGTATGATAGAAAGCTGAAACCATAATTTGGATATAGTTTTTAGTTTTCGAGAAAAAAAAATAATAAATCATTTATTTTAGCAAAGCTAGTTAATACAAACAATAACACAATATAATCCCAACAAACCATCACCTTTCAGACAAAAGATCTCTTTTCACATTTAACTTAAACTTAACAACAGACAGCAACATAACTATGCGGCAACTTATTATACTCTATAACGCCCTTATAAAAAACATCCTTCATATATCTACTGTACCGCACCCTATCTACCTTATAATTGTCACCCGATCTTAAAACAATCCACGCCTCACTAAGCTCCCTTCAAAATATTCTGGTGCCTCCCCCAGAGCTATTTTATGTATAAATACTAAACACTGTAGTTTAATGTTGATTTTTTTTAATGGAAATTATAGTAGGCTTTGGCCTAGTTCGAAAGGTCTTTTTTAAGCTATCAAAATATCTATACTTTTATATTGTTATTTAAAAAAACGGCAACGATTTTGGTACTTTTTACCTTAAAGCCCGTTATTGCCAGGCGCTTTTTAGGCGGCTGAATCGTTTTAGGCCGCTGAAATTTATGCCGCTGAATTTTGGATTTAGGCGGGGTGTTGTTGCCAGGAAAATTAATTAGGTCGCTGAAATTTATGTGTCAGTATTTTGACGTACGTCAGTATTTTAACTTGTATTTTTGTTTGAGCGTAAAAATATTGAAAATAATAATAATCATGATTCCATCAATGGTTCAGAAACAATTAGTAATTAATAAGATGATTTTAATGGTGGAGGTGGACGATGAAACTAAATTTTAATACTTACTGATTGTGATTACTGTCATTTTGACAGCAAATGTCAGAATTATAATGTAACACTACTTTCAGCCGCATATAAAATAGACACACTCATTAAAAAATTAAGCAGCTGAAAAAATGGTTTAGGCGCAGCAACCGCCTAAAATTAGAAAATTTCAGCGGCCTAAAACTATTCAGCCGCCTAAAAAGCGCCTGGCAATAACGGGCTTTAGAAAATATAAGATAGGTACATACATCCAAGATAATAATAATAATAATAATACATTTATTAACACCACCTAAAAAAATTACAAAAAATGAAAAAGATATACAATATAAACACTGGTGTTAAACGGCAAGCATTCAGGCATCTGCAAATAGTAGCACAGTACTTGCAGAGCCTGATCTTCCATGCGAGCCGGTTCACAAATAAATTAAATTAAACTAAAGCTGAAAAAAAAATTAAGTCACCTACCTATGAAGGGGTAGCGGGAGTCAATGAAAGGAGAAGGTAAGGGGAAAAAGACAGAAAGGAGAGAGAAAGACGAGAAGAGGAAGATGAACAAGAAGAGAAGAGTATAGCCATGCACAACCCACGCATGCAATGCAGCCAAAAATTAAAAATTCAAACCAACTACTGCTGCTCAAAGAATAATTTGAATAATTTACGTCTCACAGCATCACAAGGAAGAGTCAAGTATGAATTGAACTGATTTAAATAAGACACGACGTTGTAAGAGTAGGATCTCTTAAATATTTCCTTGCGATGCCGCGGAATCGTAAGCATTAGGGACTTTCGACGAGTGCCAACGCCATGCACATCAGCTCGAAAAACAAGTTTATTGAACAAATAGAGAGGCAGACGGAACTGGACAATCTTGAGAAAGAAGCAGACCATGTGAAGGCGATGTCTGTTGAACATATTCAGCCATTTCGCGTCCTTCAGTTTATGAGAGATACGTGAACGTGCTCTAATCCCAAACATTAAGCGAAGACATGAATTCTGAACTTTCTGAATGCGGAATTTATCACGACACGAGAGACAAGGAGCATAGACAGTATCACAGAAATTGAAATGAGACAGAACAAGAGAGTCACACAACATCCTCTTGGAGTTCAAGTCAAGATAATGCCTTTGCCCATATATGAGTTTTAACGCGAGGTAAGCTCTCTGTAACATAGAATTAATATGCTGCGTAAAACGTAAACTAGAATCGATAAGCAGTCCCAGACTCTTAACGCATTTCGTAAAGGGTACTACGACATCGTCAATCTTTAAAATCATATTAGTTGCTGAGGTCTTCCTGGACCCTTCATCGCCAAACAAAATAGCGCAAGATTTTTTGGGATTAATTTTCAACTGATGTTGTTTAGAAACGTTAGACAGCAGCTGAAGATCACTATTTATTAATGAACATGCATTATGAACATCCACAGCATCAAAAGAATGGTAAAGTTGAGTGTCATCAGCATAAAAATGATAATTACAGTTATGAAAGGATTTATGAAAAGAAGAAGTATAAATGGTATACAAGATAGGGCCAAGAATACTACCCTGAGGCACGCCGGATATGAGGCTACAAGGTAAGGATAAGCAATTGTTGTAAGCGACACACTGACTCCTATCGGTCAAGAAGGAGCCAATAAGTTTTGCGGCATCAGGAGCCAGACCAACATGGTGCAAAATGGAAATCAAAATCTCGTGGTTCAACATGTCAAAGGCCTTAGAAAAATCAACCAAGACCAAAACAGTAAGTTTATTATTATCTAAAGCACTAAAAATATCATCTGTAACTTCCGACAGAGCCGAAGCACAACCATGACCCTGCCGAAACCCCGACTGCCTCAGAGGTAGTATATTAAAAGAGTTTAAATGCACACGCAGCTGAATTTCAAGAATCTTCTCAAATACTTTCGAAAGGACAGGAAGAATACTTATAGATCGCAGATCACTAAATTCCAAAGGTGAGGCAACCTTAGGAAGAGGAATCACATGTGCGCGCTTCCAAACTCTCGGAAAATATGAGCTACGTATGCATTCGTTGAAAATATGAGTGAGGAAAGGAATAATGAGCGGACAACACAGAAGAATAAGCGATATGTTGAGTTCGTCACTGCCATACTCCCCGGACTTAGCCGACAGGAGGAGGTCGCTGACACACCGCTCATCGACGAGTTGGAAGGACATAGTATCCGTAACACCGGGCATTAAGGAAGACGAATAGAAGGACAACAAATCAGGAGCAGGTACAGAGTCACTTTTACATGACTCTACGAAATACTTATTAAGATCATCGACATTGCTTAAACTCAGAGGTAGGGTATGCGACTTGCGTTTAAGAACATTAAGCCTACCAAACTCCGCCCACTTCTCCCTAGTAGAGCAATTCTGGAATTTAAAATTCAAATACGCCTTCTTCTCCGACCGCAAGGCGGAAGTCGTGGTGTTTCTCAGTTGCTTATAATAAGACCAGTGAGCAGGGAGCCTGGTTCTTCTGAACCTATTCAGCGCGCTGTCCCTAATTTTCATCATAAACTTGATGTTATCAGTCACCCAGGGCGTATAGCAGTTCGTCTTGCGTCTTTTAGAAACACGAAGAGGTGCGTGAAGATTAGCGAGATACAGGACAAGAGAATTCAAGACATCAACCTTACCATCAATGCTATCCGTCCGAAGTATGGTGTGCCACGGCAATGAAGCAAGATCAGCATTGAAGCGAGAAGTGTCTATGTCACTAAGCGAGCGGTAAACAAAACTAGGGATTTCACATTGTACAGAGACACAGTTAATTTTGCAGTAGATAAGGAAATGATCAGAAATCTGCGCATCAACCACTGCGGCACCACACACCTCAGACTTGATTGCAAAAATTAAATCTATTAATGAAACTGAAGAGTCAGTGACTCTAGTAGGCTCGTCAATAATCTGGGATAAATCAAAAGTTTCGGCTAAAGTTAACAAATTTTCGGACATATTAGTAAAGTTACCTGTGATTTTATGTTAGCAACTTTTAATAACAACTGAAATAAAAGTATCAAAAACAGAAAAACAGCAAAACAAACAAAAACAAGAAAAACATCAAACAACAAACAACAAAATTATAGGAACTGCTCACATTGATTGTCATGTTTTTCAACACATAATCTACATCTTTTAGTTAATAGATTGATGGCATTATTTAAAAAAATAGGATGGGCTTGCAAATATCGGAAAGCTGCATGTGTTGCGTCTGCTAGCTCGGCTTGATTGTTGTATCTTCGTATGTATATTTTTTCTTTTAAAAATGCCCAAACAAAAAAGTCTAATATACTCAGATCCGGTGATCTTGCAGGCCACAATATAGGTCCATTTGTACCCAACCATCTACCAGGAAAATGATTTTCTAAATAATTTCTAACTATTGCAAAATTGTGTGAAGGGCACCATCTTGTTGGAAATATATCCTGTTTATGTTTATTAACGGAACATTTTCCATTATTGCCTCTGCGTTAATATTCAATAAATTAATGTATCTCAATCCCGTTAAGTTTCCATCAAAAATTTGGTATGCTAGTTGACCATCCAAAATAAAACACGAAATGTTAAATCCAAAACGTCCTTGCCTCTGACGTCAAAAGTTTGGTGCTGATTTGTATCAGACCAGTGACGCATATTATGTCTGTTAAATAATCCTACGCTGCTTATGCGAGTTTCATTTGTCCAAATGACTGACCGCCCAAATTCTGGATTTTCTTGAATTTTATTTAAGTACCACCTACAAAAATATTAAGCCTTCTTTCTTGATCTCCCGGGAAGAGATGGTGAATAATTTGAATTTTATATGGCCTATATTTGCCTTTTTTTAATATTTTTTGAACTTTTGATTTGGAAACACCAACTTGTGATTCGATTTCGCGACAAGAAGTTTTTGGTGTCGCCTCAACCAACGATAAAACATTTATTTCTTCCCTCTTCCCTATTTTCATTATTATAAATTTTGTTTCTATGTTTATTGAATGACCCATAGTGAATTAAATTTGATTTTAATCTCGAAAACATCATTTTGCTTGGTTGTCTTCTTTCTGGGTATCTAAATTTAATAAATCGATGGATAGGTATTATACTGGAAATGGGTAACTAGGAATTTTTTTGTGTTCCTGTTGAGATATAGATCCATTGATTCATTTACATTCTCACGATATTCATTGAAAACAGCAATTATGTCGTATTTTTCGAAATTTTGAAGTACCATTTATGTATATAATATTAATAAAACTAGCTGCACGCAACTTTTGCTAATGTATGTCAACAGATAATTATTCAGTTGTTAACATAAAATCACAGGTATCTTGGATGTATGTACCTATCTTATATTTTCTAAAGTTAAAACTTAAAAAGTACCAAAATCGTTGCCGTTTTTTGAAATAACAATATAAAAGTATATATATATATTTTGATAGCTTAAAAAAAGACCTTTCGAACTAGACCAAAGCCTACTATGATTTCCATTAAAAAAAATGTAACTTTATGTCATAACTCAAAAAATACGCTCCCTAGAAAAAAACTACGTACGCCACTGAATTCCTTGGAAAAAGTTCTATAGGAGTCAATCGTAACAGTTTTAGTCTGCTTAGTACAAAAAGAATTTGAGAGAGTTTTGGAAAAACGATAAAAATCAACATTATT
Source organism: Xestobium rufovillosum (assembly GCA_963966045.1). NCBI lineage: Eukaryota > Metazoa > Arthropoda > Insecta > Coleoptera > Ptinidae > Xestobium > Xestobium rufovillosum. Next base: position 37,690,988 of record OZ014495.1, read on the forward strand.
TTTTTTCTAGAAAACTAAAAACTATATCCAAATTATGGTTTCAGCTTTCTATTATACTCAAAAAAGTAGATCAGGTTCGCGAAAACCCCGAGGCTCTATCTCTGCTGCTTCTATGAGAAACCCCCAAATCACAACGAAAATAGGACAGTCTGTACACCTACTGTCATTTTCCTAGATACTGTCACGGGACTGTCAACGGACTTACGGGAATGTCACGTACAGTATACACCTACTTACAACCCCGATTCGCTCCTCGACTGATGTACCGATTACTTTTACAGAGAAGTAACGGTTAGTCCATATGGCTCTGAGTAACATTAGCATTAACCGATTACTTAATACACTGCTCAAAATTGTCTAAGGAACACAAATAATTTTCATTGTATCAAAGTGAGTAGGTTACACTATTTATTTCATTAACTTGTCTAGTACAAAATTGGCTAAAAATAAACTTTTAATGTTTTGCATTATTTGTTTAATAATGAAAATAAACATTTAATTGGAACACAATACATTGTGTATTAAAATAAAAGTTAATTTTTTGAAATTTGTAGTTAATACGATGTATTACCTCCTCGGGCATTAATGACTGCCCGACACCACCTAGGCATACTTAAAATCAGCCTATCAATTGCATCTTGTGGCAAAAGGGCCCACTGCTTTCGGCTCGGCTTTCGGTGCATTTTTGAATGCAAAACTGTCTTGAATGTTTGCCATAACTGGAAGAAGTTGTCTCTGCAGCATGTCCCACACATGCTCAATGGGGTTGAGGTTGGAAGGGAAAAGGGCAACGTTCTTTTCTTCTAACCAATTTTGTACCTGATGTGCAATGTGAGGATGTGGCGAAGTGCAGGTACTCTAATTGGTCGACGAGAATGAAGACCAGCTTCATGGATACGATTTCTGATGGTTTGGTCAGAAACTGCTACGGCATGTACATTTTGGAGATCCGCAGAAAGTTCTCGTGTCTTTAATGCACTACCCCTGGCTTGAAAAATAATAAATCTGTCTTGGGCAGGTGTTGTTTCTCTTCTATGGTCTTCGTATCTTTAGGCCACATCGCTAGTCTCCTGGTATCGTCCCTACAATCGACACATTACACTTCGCGATACTCCAAATTCAACCGCTACCTGACTTTGTGAATCACCAAATTCAATCATCCCCACTAAGGCTAAGTGTCGTGGATAAATAAAACGAACGAATCAAGTCTTATCATGCTATGGTATGATATCCAGTGAACATAGGTACATGGCGCATTTTTAATTTGCTACGAATTGTTGGCGAAAATATTTTTGAAATACAGTAGACGCTCGATTATGTGAACTAATACAAACGAGGGGTGTTCACAATATCAAATTGTTCATATAATCAAAAGTAGATTATTATTAAAATGTGTTGTTGCGCTTTCTTCGCGGCTAAACTTTTCTGCAGTGCTTTATCTCTGCACTTTCGCAGAACCAGCAAGTCGTCAATGTCGTGTATGTTTATTTTCGCTCCAGTAAATAGCTGTATTAAATGCATCACAGCTCCAGAAGAACTTATTTCTGTTAGTCCTGCATGATCTTCATGGCCATCACTTATCATCACTGTCACTATCTTTGTCATTTACGTGATCTTCATCGTTCCACTTTTGAATGTCCTCTCTTCCACTAAATTCTAAAGAAACTTCAAATAAAATTTGTGCTTATCTGGCTATCCGCTTCATTCAATAAAGTTACTACTTCTTGCACTTGCTCTTCTGTTTCACTTCTGTACTTTTCTTTCAAAATGCTAAGTGGAATATCCTCTTCTGGACCTTCTTCATTGTCGTATTCAGTAAAATTCAGTTTGTTTTTCCAGGACTTCTTAATCGTGTCAGCCTGAAGATTACTCCATGCCAGAGAAAGATTAATGACAGCATCCTTAATTGTTAATTCTTGTAGAAGTTTAGATAGATCTCTAGATTTTGAAAATGCAATTGAAAACAACAATCTAGACCCGTAGTAGAGTTTTGTTATACGAATGACATTTTGTTGGGTTTTCACTGTTTCTATTTTCCAATCATTTAACAGTATTTTTGATCACGTGTTTAATTCTGTTCAATTAAATCATTATTATAGTGAGGATAATATACTTAACTTGTCCCAGCGAGAATTTTTTTAGTCTGTTTTTGTTGATAAACGACTTGTTTTCTGGTTTTGACATGTCATATGTTTTAATTATTATTACAATAAAAAAATAATATTAAAACGTATTTCTCATTTGAACGTCAAAAAATAATCTTTCCTCGAATCTTTCAAATACCACACGAGAGTAAGGATATCACAAGAAAGTGAGAATAACTTGAAAATAGATCTCCACATTCTACTCAAACTTGTCGCCATTCGGCAATACCCACTCGAGCCCTACGGGCTCGTGCCTATTGCTTGGTGACAAGTTTTCGAAAATCTGTCGAATTATTTTCAAGTTATTCTCACTCTCTTGTTATATTACTAATGACAATTTTGAGCAGTGTAGTTTGACATCACTACGAGATAACAAACTACTTTTTTTGTTCATTGCAGTTGTTAAGGATAAGTAAATATCTTCATTTTCATTTGTTAATTGGTGTGTTTGGAGAATAAAGTATAAAAATAACCGAAAGGGAATCGTTTCGTATACCTACCTCTAAAATACGAAACAATATGGGCCGAAAATTATGTCAAATTTGCACCGACCAGCTGGCCACGTGTGCATTTATGGTTTTCACTTGTGAATTAAACTAAGAAGTTAAGAGTTGACAGACTTTAGTAATTCTTAGTTGTTAGTGGTAATTATTTATTGCGTATTTAAACGCTTACATCGCCAACCCATGTGCTAATGCTTAATTCTTAATTTCGTTCTCTGTTTAATTTTGCGTGCATTTGACATGCTCTTTATTACATGCTCCTACTGGACAGTTTACTTGTCCAATGTAAACTAGACATTAATCCCAATTATGTACTTAATGGGAAGTTTCATTTTATTCTCTATAAAACAATGTGTTGCCATGAAAAACATGTAGGTAATCAATAAATGTGGGTTTGGATGAAATCTTTTTTGCTGTCATTGAAAGTCACAAAATGTTACTTCTTTTTAATTATTTTGTTTTCAAGTTATTTGTGAGTTTGAAAATAACGTATACAGGATGTCCCATAACTCGCACACCTCCTTGAATGAGGATATTCTTCATGAAAAAGTAAGTCTATAAAGTGGCAATGAAAAAGTCCTAAAGTCAATAGCGAAGGAGCTAGAGGCTGTTACAGATGACGAATAGGGAAGTGACTCTGAGATTGATGTTTTACAAAGGCTAAGTAAGCTTTGCTTTCAAATGTGAGGGAGTGTACTTAGTTCTCATTTCGTGATGGAAGAAAAGATCCAGTCTCACGCTCGATGCATCATCATCATAAGGTTCTCAGTCCGAAGACTGGTTGGACGCGTACCTCCATTCTTTTCTATCCTGAGCTAACCTACGCATTTCCCTAAAAGTAGAACATCCTACATCCCTAACTATTTGAGAGCAGTAGTCTAATCTAGGCCTACCCCTACCTCTTTTTATTCCTATCTCTGACTCTAGTATGTCACGAACTATTCCTTCGTGTCTTAGAAGGTGTCCTACCATCCTATCTCTCCTACTCTTTATTGTTTTCCATACCTTTCGCTTTTCTCCAACTCTTTCTAATACTTCCCTATTGCTAACCTTATCTATCCACGGTATCTTCATCATGCGTCTGTAGCACCACATTTCAAACGCTTCTACTCTTTTTCTATCCGCTTCTCCTATTGTCCAAGTTTCGCACCCGTATAATGCCGTACTCCATACATACGACTTTAAGAGTCTCTTCCTAGTCTCTATATTAACCGTTCTCGAGCATAACAGTTGTTTCTTTTTGTTAAACGCAACTCGGCCCTGCGCCATTCTTTGTTTTATATCTTTAGTGCTCCTACCGTCTTGAGTTATTTTACTTCCTAAGTAGCAGAAATCCGCGACCTCCTCTATCTTCTCATTTCCAATTTGTATTTCCATTTTAGTTCTATTTTCACATCCCCTACATACCAAAATTTTAGTTTTCTTTTTATTGATTTTCATGCCGAAGCCCTGTGTCAAAACTGCTTCCATTTCATTCAAAGCCGCTCCTAATTCTTCTTTGCTAGATGCTAACACTGCTATATCATCCGCAAATCTGAGCATGTTAATAGTTTGGCCCTGTACATTGATCCCTGAGGCTGTTCTTTCCTTAACAATATTAATCGCATCTTCGATATATAAGTTGAAAACTAGAGGTGACAATGCACATCCCTGTCTCACTCCCTTCCGGATATCTACTTCCCTTTGTTCCTGCTCACATTCTATAACTGCCTTTTGCTCTTTGTAGAGATTATGTATTATTCTTCTGTCCCTGTATTTCATCCCTACCTTTCTCAGCACTTCGAACATCTTCCCCCATTTTACGTTGTCGAAGGCTTTTTCTAAATCTACAAATCCTATATAGACGCTCTTTCTCTTTTCTATCGTTTTTTCTATAATTACTCGTAAAGCTAGAATGGCCTCGCGCGTTCCTCTATTTCGTCTAAATCCGAACTGATCTTCTCCTAATATTTCTTCCGCCTTTTTCTCCATCCTTCTTTGCACAATTCTAGTTAAAATTTTTGACGCATGGGAAGTTAAACTGATAGTTCTAAAATTTTCACATCTATCCGCGCCTTTTCTTTTTGGCAAAGCTACTATGATGTTCCGTTTGTAATCTTCTGGAATCTCGCCTGTCAGGTATATGCGACTAACTAATTTAAATAAACGATCTATTACCTCTTGACCTGCGCACTTTAAGATTTCTGCCTGCAAGCCATCTATACCTGGTGCTTTATTATTCCTTAAACTTTTTAGTGCTATCTCAAACTCTTCTCTCATTATAGGACTCCCTAGGTTATCCCCCTCTACACTGCTTTCGCTTTCTAATATATCTTGCACTTCCTGTCCCGCATATAAGTTTCCTAAATATTCTTTCCACCTATCTGCCTTCTCCCCACTTCCGATTAGGATATCTCCTGCCTCATTTCTAATGTTTTTGGTACTAGATCCAATTTCTCTAAAATTTCTCCTGATTATTTTATATGCTTCATCAGTCTTTCCTACTTCGAACTTATCTTCCACTTCTTTGCATTTATTATCGATCCATTGCTCTTTCGCTTTCCTACATTTCCGAATAATTTCCCACTTGATCGCCTTATATCTTTGTTTCCCTATTTCATCTAACCTATTTTTATATTTTCGCCTTTCCTCTATTAGACTCACAATATGTTTTGTTATCCAGGGTTTTCTACTTTCATTCTGTTTATGGCCCAAAATATCCCTAGCTGAGGAAACTAAACTATTTTTAATGCAATTCCATTCTGCCTCTATGTCCCTAACAATATTTTCACCCGCGCCCTTTAGTACTTCGTTTGTCTTTTTCTTGAACTTATCGCGCGTATCCTCATCTTTTAGTTTCTCTGGGTCAAGATACCTTCTTCCGCTTCGTTTTTTCAAAATCTTAAATTTAAGATTGGCTTTCATAACGACTATGTTGTGATCACTATCTATATCTGCTCCTGGATAACTTCTACAATCCCGAACTTGATTTCTAAATCTTTGCCTAACAAGAATGAAATCTATTTGATATCTCCCTTGGTCTCCTGGCATCTTCCACGTGTAGCGTCTCCTAACATGATGGTGAAATAGAGTGTTCGCGACCGTTAAGTTATGTTTATCGCAGAACTTTATCAGTCTAACTCCTCTATCGTTCCTATTGCCTAATCCAAAGGGACCAACTATTCCACCCTCTCGCCCTGTGCCTACGACTGCATTGAAATCTCCTATAATTATTAAATTTTCGTGTCCTCTCACAAAATCTAGCACATGTTCAATATCACTATAAACTGCCTCTACGACCTCATCACTGTAGTTAGAAGTGGGCATATATACCTGTATTATTACTGTTTTTACAGGTTTCGAATCTAACCTAACCATAACTACCCTGTCACTTTGCTGTAAGAAATTTTCTACACTCTGCCCTACTTTTTTCCGCATAACAATTCCTACTCCCGAATTTCCTCCTACAGATCCTGTGTGTATTACTCTAAAATCTCCGCTCCAGAAGTCTCCGGCTTCTGGCCATCGCACTTCACTAATACCTACTACGTCTAATGCTAACCTATCCATCTCAATTTTCAAATTCTCCAACTTTCCTACTTGTTTCATGCTTCTAACATTCCATGCTCCGACTCGTGAGATGTTACACTTATCATTTCTGATGACTCCCCCCGAAGCAGTCCCCGCCCGGAGATCCGAATGTGGGACTATTTTACCTCCGGAATATTTTACTCCAGAAGGTGCCATCATCATAAATTCAAAGTACGCTGTACTAGGGATAGAATAATGTGGTGGTTTCCCGTTGCCTTCCACATCGCAGTAGTGTGTATCACAGTGCCATACCGACCCTCACGATCTCTGCCACTATGATTACTGAAAGAGCTGCTGCCCCCTTTCAGGGACTTGATTTAGTCTGGCTTCTCAGATAAAAACCCCTCCAATATGGTTAAACCTATGGTTCGGCTCTTTAGATCATTGAAGCGCGCAAGCCATCCCACCCGTCCCAGTATTACTAGAACTGCGTCAAGGTACAAGTCCTTTGGGATAGACGCTCGATGCACCAGTCTTAAAATTACATTTGTATTTGGATATTGCCTGTTAGGGAACCTTGGTGCATACTCGCGTACTGGCTGCAACTTTACGGTTGCACTCCCCGTAAATTAGAATCATTACAAAGTAATCATTGTTGAAAAACATTTTGACAGGCAATGATGACAATATAACAATTAATTTCTGTTATCACGTTGACAACTAAGTACACTCCCTAGAAAATGCCTCGCATTTGAAAGCAAAGCTTACTAAGCGTTTATAAAACATCGATCGACAGAGCCGCTTCCTTATTGCTCATCTTTAACCACCTCTAGCTCCTTTGCTATTTACGTGAGGACTTTTTCATTGCCACTTTATACAGTTTTTCATGAAGAATAGCCTCATTCAAGGAGGTGCGCGAGTTGTGGGACACTATACTATGGGACTAAAAGATCCTTTATTCCCTCGTGTGATTATTGCTCTTTCCTAAGCTCATGCAATAAATGCCCATTTGGGATTAAGAGATGTGCTTTAGTCCATTGGTATACTTACAATATACTATTCTGCACTTCTGGGAGTAGAAGTACCTACTATAGTGCTGGACTACAAAGCAGACACGGCGGAGTTTAAAGTCGCTTAAGGCACACCTGCCAGTTCCTTTAAATCATGAGCGTCATGCAGGTGTTTTATTTCGGGAATGTTCATGCGAAAATCAGAAATGAACATATAAATAAAAAAACTGGTGCACTCATGAAGTGGAGCAATTCACCGACGCGACAGTCCTAAATCATGCGTTTAGCATTTACGATCACAGTGGACCAAGCTGCATGTCGATGGTTTTTTCCGCTGTGTGTAAATTTACTACACAGGTGGCGAGCTTCTTATATATATATATATATATAATCAAAACCTTATATACCCGAGGGTGTAAGGTATAAAACTTCTACTTTTCTCCAGTATGTACAAACAATGCCCATTCTTTTTTATTTCTTGTCATAATTCTGGCTTCTGTCCAGCTGGCGCCTTTGTTTTTTAGGGTTGCCGCTACTTCATCATTCCATGTCTTCCTAGGTCGTCCTCTTGTTCTTCCTTTCTGAACTGTTACTTCCCAGATACGTTTTACTGATCTATCTTCTCTCAATCGGTTAAGGTGTCCAAACCATTTTAGCCGCTGTTTTTCAATTCGGTGTAGGATTGATTCTACTCCTAGTTCTTCCCTTACTACATCATTTCTGACTCTATCTCTTCTTGTTATCCCTTTAACTCTTCTCAGATACTTCATATCTATGGCTTGTATTTTGCTCTTCATTGAATTTGTTAGTATCCAGCTTTCACTCCCATAAGTAAGGATTGGCCTGAATACTGTTCGATAGATTGACATTTTTGTTTTTCGACTTATCTCGCTTTTCCCTATAAACGATCTATTCAACAAATGGTATGTTCTTGCGGCGTGGGCGATTCTTTCATTTATTTCGTTTATCATGTTTCCTTCTCTATCTATTATGACTCCTAGATACTTATATGTTTCCATCTGTTCTATCCGTGTTTGGTTTATACTTATTTTGCATTTCTTGTGTTCTTTCCCTATCATCATGACCTTTGTTTTGCTGGTATTGATCTTCATATTTCTTTTTGTCAGCTCTTCTTCCCATACGTTTAGATTTTCTTGTAGATCCTTTCCGCTATTCGCGCATACCATCAAATCATCTGCAAAGGCACATTCGGATATTGTTACTGCTTTTAATCTGTAGTAGCCCAAGTTGATTTTCTTAATTTTTCTTTGAACTGATTTGATTATATCATCCATTATTATTATAAACAACATAGGACTCAACACTCCGCCCTGCCTTAGACCATCATTAATTATAAATTCTTCTGTCTGCATATTATCTTTTCTAACATAGGCTTTATTATTGTTATAGATGCTTTTGATTCCTTTTATTAATTTTGTGTCGATGTTTCTATTTTCTAGGCTTTTCCATATTACTTTTTGCGGAACTCTATCGAATGCCTTTTCTAGGTCCAGGAATGCTAGGTACAGCTCGTTGTTCATAGTTCTACTCTTCTCTATTAGTTGTTTTATCGTGAATACGTGGTCCTGAGTACTTCTTCCTTTGCGAAAGCCACTCTGTGCTTCGTCTAGTTGCGGTTCTACTTGTATGCGCAGTTTTTTTTCCAAAATACTTTCGTATACTTTTGAGACTATGCTTAGGAGTGTGATACCTCTGTAGTTTGCACAGTCCTTGGTGTCTCCCTTTTTATGTATAGGTATGATCACTCCCACTTTCCAATCATCTGGTACTTCAGCCGTATTCCAAATTTTGCTAAGCATGTCCTTTAGCATTTCAATTCCATTACTTCCTAAGTTTTTCAACATTTCTGCGGTTATTTTATCATGTCTAATACATGTTACTTTATGTAAAATGAAACGGGGAATAGTAATATTTGCATGCATTAGAAGTTGTCCTTCTCTCAGTTTCTGTGATCAGTGTCAGAAGCTCCGCCCTGCCATCTTTCCTGTCCAGGACAATACTTCAGTCATTTTTTTACGATCGCTAAAGTATAACTTTTAAGCCGGCTACTCACTACGCGGTACTTGGCGAGTACTTTCACTTGTTAAAGTGCTTGTACTTGGCGAATAGTATGTGTGTATACCATACACACTACGCGGAAAAACGGTGAATGTTCATCTTTTGCGGGAAGTGCAAGTACTTGTCAAAAAGCTTCTCATCATGGCGGACGATACTGAAACGGAAGCAGCAATTTCAATAATTGTAAAACTCAAACAGTTCCTAAATATGTTGTCATTAAGGAATCTTTTTTCTTTTCTAATTCGGGAATGGAAACTTTCATTTCCTCCACCATTTTTGATTGAATGCGCTTCCACGCATCATAAACCTCGTTCCTATTTTTATGCAATTTGTGCGAGGGGTCCCAGATACTCGGCTCCCCCTGATAAATATCTGAAAATAAAAGTGTCGTTCTATTCGACCACTCCATTTCAACTAAATTTCTCAGCCCTAATCGTAAGTAAATAACGGCGTAGTGTGTATCTGCCGCCAAGTACATGCCGAGTACAATACTCGGGCCCTTTGACTTTGGACAGTTTTCCGACTTCAATTGGGAAGTACAAGTAGCATGCCGAGTCTAGCCGAGTCGTACTCGTATATCGTACACACTACTTGCTAATTCCCAAGTACTTGCCAAGTACTTGCAAAGTGTAGTGAGTAGCCGGCCTTACTCACAAAGGATTGAAAATTTTATTCAGGTCCCAATGGACTAAAATAAAAATAAACAGGGTGTTGCTATAAAGGCATGCAACAAACCCTGCAACAAACTGTGTATTCACGTACATACCTAAATGTCAAATAGGATGAATTTTTTTTATGGCTGACATTGTTAAAACTACAAGCTTTAACTATTTCAATTTCAAATAATTCTGTAGTGCAAAAAGTAGTGATTCAAACTCAGTGGCCCATTAGGGGTTTTCGAAAAACTAACATGTTGGAATTTTGAAAATTTGCATTTGTGGGTTCTTTATGGCGACCTGTATTTTTGAATTTATGTCCCTATACCTACATACCTCTCATGGTTTTTGAGAAATTGGAAATTTTTTGAGAAAAAATTTAGAGTACATAACATTATTTAAAAATACATATTTCCGAAGTTTCTGGAAATTCAGGAAGTGCACCTTACCTACCTCGATGATAACAAACAGGGTTAATGTAATTTTCCCCAACCTAAAAAAATCCATACGGACTTTTAGAAAAAAAGCCCACAAAAAAGCCACTAAAATCCAATCCAATCCAATCCAATTCTTTTCTTTTTGTTTCTTTGCTTATTACTTAAATGGAAATATAATATATTATACTATTCGACACCCTTTTCAAAAAATGCAACGTAACATTTACTTACCAATAGTAACCAACAGCAGAGGTTCAATTCCCCCATACACAAATCTACTTTACTTTTGTGAACGAGCACGAATGACAATATTTATTTTATAGCACCAACCATAATTGGTAGCCTGCTCTTTATTATAGTTATAAGTAATTAAGTACTGAAGCAGCCGGAATACTCACAGTTTAAGCGTTTGTTTGTGGAAAAAGCAAAACAAAGCAGCCGACAAGTTGCGTAGTAAACAGGTGCCGCCGCGGAAACGGAATATTACAGAACATTTGCCTGGTCGATTGCTAGAATATAATAGCAAACAACGCTCTCCGCGACCTGCTGGCCCACGACCATGTAGGCTTCACAACAAAATTAGCTGTTGCATAAGAAAGCTAGGTTCATTCTCCAAGTCTTTGGAAAATATCAACTGTGGTTCCTATTAGGAAAGTGGCAAGATCAGTAAAGTGCTAAGATTATTGACTCATAAATACCTATGCCACAAGCTATTGAGAAAATCCTCGAGAAAGTTGTTCATATGCAAATCTTGCAACACTTAGAGGACAATAGTATTCTTTCAGAGTATCAATCGGGGTTTCGTACTGGATATAGTACTGAAACTGCTTTACAATATGTAATAAATGCATGGAAGAAAGATAGAGAAGATGGAAAAATGGTAGTAGCGATGTTTCTAGATCTTAAGAGAGCCTTTGAAACGGTTGATAGTGAGATTTTGCTAAGTTGGGACCTTTGTTGTTTCCTTTGTATTTGAATGATGTCACTTCAGTGTTAAAGAATTGTGACTGCCATATGTTTGCAAAAAGATTTCAAGAAGACTAGGAATGTTATCGAGGCTCTCAAGTTCTCTGTCAAAGTTTTCTATAGTGACAGTATTTAATACAATGATATTGCCTTATTTTCACTATTGCAGTACTGTTCTGTACATGATTAATAAAGGTGATATGGATCGTTTACAAAGACTATACAAAACAGGATGATGCGAATTATTCTGCAGTGTTCTCGTTACGCCCCAGTGAGTATTATGCTTATGAGAATGAACTGGATGAAGGTTGAGGCGTTTGTAGAATATAAGAGTTTAATTTTCTTGTATAAGGTGGTAAATCCATCGTATTTTGATGTTTATAGAGTTAAGTGTGTGGATGTCCATGATTACAAGGAAGAGAAATGTATGTGAAACCTAGTTAATAGGGAAAATACTTTTAAGTCCATATTTAAGAAAGGATTAATTAAATTTAACAGTTTGGATGTGAATATTAGGAGTTGTACCAGCATCAGTAATTTTTGTTTTAGGCTGAAAAGGTACTGTATGGAAAACTCATGGTGTATGCATGATTTCTATTATATGTTATTTTACCATGTTATTCTATAAGTGTTTAGGTTCAAATGTAAATAGCATTCGTTGCTAAATAAAAACTCATTATATTCTATCCAATGCCATCATAAAATGCGGGAGGATATTTAGGATAACCATCTTTTATATGTTTGAAGTTTGCTCAAAGTAGTATTGAATAGGAATATCATAGCTGCGCCAGTACATCGGTTCGTTTCGTTCATGAAAGTTAAGCAGTACTCATCGTGGTCTATGTTTAGACGGGTGGCCGGTATTTGAAACCGTGATCCCATTTCTAAGACTCACTAAGTCAGCATGGCGTTGTAAGGCTTATACACCTCTGTACGGGGAGGCTGATCATTCAGCAGTGGATGAGTAAAGGCTTATAAATAAAAATAGTATTGAATATTGAACACACTACAAAATTAGGATAAGTTGACTATGTCCTTTGAAAGAATAAAGACCTTCTTACCTTAATCTCCAGAAACTTGGGACACCCGGGTGAATATACGGTAACAGATTTTTACTTCTAATATTTGTGGCAAAGTAAAAAATGTGATCAAATGTAAGTTATTTCATATTTACTGGAAAGTTTACTATGTCTTATTAATATCACTGAAGGGGCCAGACACTTTTTTCATTTTTAAGGATTTTAGAGCGGCCAGGGGAAAATGACTAACCAGAGGAGGGACATGATCTGCAGGGGAGTGATTTTTGAGCAGGGGAGGAATTAATTTCTGATTGAATACCATAATTAAAGTGAAAAATGTATATTTAGATATTTATTATTACGTCACAGTAATTTTAATAATCAGGCTTTACTCCCTAGAGTCTCATTATCTTAAGAAACTGAATCAAATTCTTCCAAGAAAAATAAAATGTCACAAACATAAACTTTTAACCAAATATAACATAAACAAGTAGCTACTTTGCTCATAAATCAAGATCCTCTGTTAACCTTATCATAAATAAAATAATATTGTACGTCTTATGCTTGTTCAAAAACATTTACCGGTATCTTAAAAGAATAAAACATTCTCTCCCCTTTCAATTTGATATTTGGAGTTGGCAATAATTCAACAATCTGTTCTTTTGTAATGAAGGCAATATCATTTTCATTTAGTATATATAATTGGCCAGTGTCGTCGCATATCTTACAAAAAGTTACTTGTATCTCATTCTCCTCTTCTATGCCAGTACAAAGAGCTACATAACGATATTCCGTATTTTTCAGTAGAAATTTCACTAGTATAAAGTCTCCATTTTTATATTTTGTTTCATTATTCGATGTCTCTGGTTGAGGTTCATTTTCAGATTCTGATCCATACACATCATGCACATTAAGACGAACCTTAGAGCTGTTATAGATTTGATTACCAATCTTATAGTGACAACACTCATCCAGGTCACAAAAGCAGCTCAACTCTTTCATTTGTAGTCTGTTAGGTAGAAAAATATTTCCTACGACCTGGTGCACCCTGAGAGTACCAGTGAATGGTTTAATGTGCATCTCGTTTTCTTTGACAAGTGTTTCTTTCTCTGAAATATCAGAGTCACTGATGACAAGAATCCTAATGCCAGGGCAGCTTTTTCCAACTGCATTCGAAAGGTCCTCTAATGAAACTATATCCGTCCCTGTGGCTACTAATCTGTCTGCCGTTCTCTTGCAGACAGCTCCAACACCATCGGGGGCACCTTTGCCGTGGCCTGCCTCATGGTAATTCCAACTAAAGTAACGAACATTAGGATAAAAATCTTGCAGATAACATGCAAGCATGTAATACATGATTTTGTTACGATATTGGGTTACAGGTCCGTCGCTCAAAAAGTGCAAGTTTTCAACAGAAAGTGGTAAAGATTTTAGTATGGGATGTAAATGAGCCCAAATGGCTGGAGGAGAATGAGCTAAATTAGTTGACATCGTACAAAAACAGTTTGTTTGTAATTCATTCTTTTCAACATCCTTTGTATACACGACTACCGTGTGTAAGCTTATCTGGAGCCGGGATCCACCAAAATGGAAGGATTGGATTTCCTCGGAATATTTAGTTTGATAGTTCTCGCTGAAATCCATATGGATGAGACAATCTTTTTCACTTAAATTTTCTTTCAGAACTTTTATGATTTTATATTGATGCACGATATTGAACTCATGTTTAAGAAATTTTTCTAAATCACTTTCAAACTGGACAATAATGTCACGAGGAGAAGATGAGAGCGTATTTTTTTTGTATTTCCTTACCTTACGCATTTTCTTAGTCTTAGGATCAGTTATTTCTTCTGTCACAGATAACCATTTTCTGTGGTTTATAGAAACAGAGTTGTCAAATTCCATGTATTGTACGAATCTAGTTTTGCAATTTTGGCACTTTCGGGAAAGACAGTTTTCGTCGTATCGGTTGCAACAAATGTGTTCTAGAAGTTTTTGATGGTTTGGTATGGAAATGATGTTTGCTTTTAATAGAGAAACCAGAGTCAAATCAACATTTGCGTGAATGACACAGAGGCAGGTTTCTCGCTCGCCAACACGTGGTCGAACCACCCAAAATGGCCTAAATTTACAAAAGAGTGTGTAAGAAATAGTAATGTCTTTTCTGTCTAAAAATTTCTTGTGCAAATTTTTCATCGTACCTAGTAATACTCTCTTCTGTTTTCGCTCTTTATTTCTTGTTATGTACTCCTTCTTTCCAGCGCATAAACGGCTGTTAGCATCTTCTTCAAAAAAAGCGATGGCTTTTTTTCTTATTTTCTCACACAACTTATCCTTTCTCACTTTACGGTTTAGAGCAATCAAACGCCTTTTCCTTAAGCTTCCTTTAAAAGGTTTCATGTTCTTTTCGTCTTGAAAAATACCATATTTTTTTACCAATCGACCACTTATCATTCTTCGAAAAATTGTTTTCTCTGTGTCAGTTTCTAAGTTAGAGAAGTTTTCTTTCAATTGCTCGTTTAAAACTTCGCCTAATAGTAATTTTTTCTTTACTGTTTCTCTAGAAGTGGGAGAATCAAGTATTTTATTCACTTTTGTGTTTGGCGTTAGTGTTTTTGGTTTATTTAACCTCTGCAGCCTTTTTTTGTAGCGCGCAACTGTAGTTTTTAGTTTTTCAATTTTCAATTTTTGCTTCTTCATAATTTTATATCTTAACTTTCTATTGTGTTCTGACTTTTTTCTGGCGGCTATTGCTCTTCCATCAAGTTTTTGTTGCTGCACAGGGGCTTCATTGTCAGAGCTTGGTGGTGTAATAGGTGCATTACTGACATCCTGGAGAGCTAAACGTGCCCTGCGTTTCTTAGTTTTTTCCCTCCACATCTTTCTAGTCTTGCGTTGTTCCCTTAGTGTCATGTCATTAATAGATTTAATCATTCCCTTTTCTTTCTTCTTTAGATATTTCCTTCTTTCTTTTTCTTTCTGTTCGGCATACTTCTCAGGATTATTTTTTATGCGTTGGTACCGTAATCTTTCGGATTTCCGTTTTTTCTCGTCGTTCTTCTCTTGACAACTTCTTCCTTGGACCTGTCATGATCTACAATGAATATAAGAAACATACATTAAATTTTTCATATTTATTAATTATATAACCCCCTGAATTATTAGTAAGTAGAAACGTAAAATTGGAAGAAAAGTGTAAATAACCTCCCAAAAGATTTAATTATGCTTTTCAAGTATATGTAATAGGGGAGAATAAACCCTGGCGTATCTCCCCTGGTTATTTTGTCTTTACCCTGGCAGCATCTATGCCAGGGGAAATACGGCAGGGAAGTGACATTTTTGAAGAAAAGAGGGTACATTTTAGATATTTATTGCAGTTTAAAATAACTATTTCCATGTGTTTAACTATTAAACATTATATAATTATGTGCATATTTGTTTCTAAAAAAATGTAATTAATTACGAAATTCCACTTACCAGGGTAAAGACCCAATTCACTGTCACACGCACCTACCACGATGCTCGCATAGCTCAAACTGACGACAGCACTTCTCTAATGGTGGCTGCCAGTCATGTGTTGCGAACTTCATCCTAAATTCTTAGCCTTGCTGCGTTACGGACGTATTTGTATTTTATTTGATCCAGAATTTTCAAAGTTCAAAATAGCCAGGGGAGGTGACGTAGGAAGTTCGGGACAGATAAAAAATTGAAAATATCTGGATTTATAATAAATATGCAAGTCTTTCTTTTTTATGATAACATAATATGTCGATTTCGGTAAGGGTATTACCATTTATAATAGCTATTTAAACAATACTTAATAAATAATCTGTTGTGATATCGATAAACTAGCGAGAGGGACATGCCAGGGTAGGGACATTTTTAGTATGCAAACCTAATTTTGGGAAAATATGTCAAGTAATTTTTAGTAAAAACAAATCCTCTGTATAGAAGGTGCTTTAAAGTTCTGCTCTGACTAGTTTGTTACTATTATAATTAAATGTTAAGAGCTTTTTTTCCAATGCCACCAATAAACGCAATATCGTATATTCACCCACCCGTATTTTTAAATTATTTAATATTTTCAATAACCATGAGGGATATGTATAGGGCCGAGTATGGGGTCTTTTGATGAAATTTACTTTAAAATTTAGTGAAGAATCTAAAGATTCAGAAAAACCGTTATCCTTGCCGTTGTCATTCTATTTTAAATAAGAAAGTTTATCTCTGCTTTCGGTATAACAGGCGGTGCAGTGTAACTACAAATATTTGAAATGAAAAGATCGTTATGAAAAACGAACCGCTTCAAATTTTCAGAATTCTAACATTAATAGTTTTTCATAAACGTTTGGTAGGCTAGGCATGATGAACCTATGGCACGCATGCCAGCGGTGGTACGTATGAAAATTTTGCTGGCATTCCCCTATTAAAAACTATCAATACATATTATTTTCAAATTTTTGGCATTGGAACATAAAAAGGTTCTCCACCTGTGTAATAGACCACTGAGTTTGAGTTACCCATTATAACGCAAGATAAAAGGATCTTTGTAATCCCTCGTGTGATTAGTGCCCTCGGTGATGCTCCTGCAATAAACTCACTCGGGGTTAAAAGATACTGTTTAGTTCCTTGTTATACAGGGGTGCCCGAAATTAGCGTGCAATATTTTACCAGCGTGTTCTGTGGTCAAAAATAAGACAAAAAGATCGTATAAGGGTATACCGAAATATGCTTCGCAAGGGAGCCATAACTTTCTAAAAGAGAAGGCCTGAAGACGTTTTCTTCTAAATATCTTCGAAACAAGTCCAGTTAAAATCATGAAATTTAATGGAATGTGTAAGTACCAAATGCTGAATCTTTTGCTCTAAACATAATTTTTAAAATTTAACAGGGGCGTCTCAAATCTGGGGGGTGGCGAAGGTAAGGTTTACCCCAACTTTTTTTAGAATATGTTGTTTTCAATTTTTCCGTAAAAATTTGCAACTTCAGAGTTTTTTGCAAAAAAAATTTGCTCCTGTCTCGTTTAAGTATACAAACGAAGTTCTCCACTTCTTGTAGAAATTTTTTGGGCGTGCAGCGAAAGTTTTGAATCGATTTTGCTCGATAAGGGTGCCTCCTATCAAAACGAAACAGGAGCACATTTTTTTTGCAAAAAACTCTGAAGTTGCAAATTTTTATAGAAAAATTGAAAACGACAGGTTCTAAAAAAAGTTGGGGTAAATCTTACCTCCGGATTTGAGACGCTCCTGTTAAATTTTAGAAATTATGTTTACAGCAAAACATTCAGCATTTGGTACGTACTTAGACATTCCATTAAATTTCATAATTTTAACTGGACTTGTTTCGAAGATACTTAGAAGAAAACGTCTTCAGGCCTTCTCTTTTAGAAAGCTATAGCTCCCTTGGGAAGCATATTTCAGTATTCACTTATAGGAATTTCTTGTCTTAATTTTGACCAAAGAACACGCTGGTAAAATATTGCACGCTAATTTTGGGCCAACCTGTATAATATACGTAGGTACTGTTATAGCAGTTTTGCATGTATTTTGCTTGTTTGCTTATTGGTTTGGAATTCTTCATTCCACATTTTGTTATATTAATTAAGTATTGTTAAAATGTGGTAGGTGTCATGGTGAACACCCGTCGCATGGAGTCAGTCGGCTCAACCCACGAAAGCGGCACTCGTCACCGCACAAGGGTATGTTAATGTTAGTCTTCTAATTTTCTTAAATGAAGAGATCAGTGCCCGGCTACGGTATTCATTTATAGTTGCTGGAAAGGTCGGATAAAGTGCGGGATGGGAAATAGTTCAGTGATATGAACTTCGAGGTTGAATTCTTCCACCAGTTTTTTTTTGGTCTTGGACGATTAAAGATTTCCCTTGATTAGTGGCATCGAAAGTTATAGTCAATATTCCAGTCAAATATACAAGGTGGCTATAAAATTTGTTACTGACATGTTTTTAGTGTAATTGATTGTTAATTAGATAAAAAGTATACCGGTTGCCCACGAAATCGTTATGGAGTTCGCCAATGCTTTCTTATTTAACGTAGAGACTTGAAACTTGGACCAGGTGCATGGTCGGAAAATACGCATATATATATATAGTAGCTTTCACAGGCCGTGACGACCCATCGCTGAAGTTATCCTCCGCCATTCCCTTCGGTCTAAAGCACTTCCACCAATTCTCCACTCCTATCTCCCTCAAATCCTGAATTGTTTCCTCCTTCCATCTGTTTCTTGGTCTTCCTTTTGTTCTTGCACCTATCGGTCTGATATTCATTATCATCTTAGTGATTCTTCCGCTCTCCATTCGCTGCACATGGCCAAGCCATCTCACCCGCTGCTGTCTTACAAACTGTACAATTGATGGTTCATTACACAGCTCCCTCAATTCCTTGTTCGTCCTTCTTTGCCATGCTCCGCTCCATTTTCTTCCCCCATAAATCCTTCTTAGAATTTTTCTCTCCCATATCAGCAACTTTGCTTCCTTCACAGTTCCCAACTTCCATACTTCACTACCATAGGTTACTATTGGTCTCAGTACTGTTTTATATATCTGCACTTTCGCTTTCCATGATACATGCTTCGACTTTAGGATGTGACTTAGTGCCCCCGTTGCTTTATCTCCTCTCATCTGCCTTGCTTTCATTTCTTCCTCCTCTCTTCCGTCCTCTGATATTTGTACCCCTAGATATGTAAATAGCTTAACTCTTTCTATTACTATTTCTTCTTTATCCGGTCGTTTTATTATTAGGTTATCATTTTCCGCTCTGTTCGCCTGCCTTGCCATCACCATATACTTTGATTTCTGGCTGTTGACCTGTAACCCTACTTTCCCTGCATGCTTCTCCAATCTTTCAAACACTTTTATTAGGCCTTGCTTACTTTTTCCTATTAACACCAGGTCATCAGCATGTGCAATACATTGGTGTTCTGCGCTTACTATGCATCCTGTTCTATTTATTTTACTTTCCCTTATTACGTACTCAAGTGTTATATTGAATAGCAATGTCGACAATGGGTCCCCTTGCCTCCATCTCTCACTATAAAACTTTCTGACATCTTCCCTCTCCATTTAACTCTATTTATTGTATCTTTCAAGGTCATCTGAACTAATTTTATCAATTTCCCCGGTATCTTTAGGTTTTCCATAGCCCTGTATATCTCTTCCCTTTTTAAAGAGTCGTAAGCTTTTAAAAAATCAATGAATGCAACATGGATCTCCTTATTGTATTCTCCACACATATCTTGCGTTTCTTTTAGGACAAACAGTTGATCTGTGACAGAGCGCGCTGGCCTAAATCCTGCTTGATATTCTCCCAATACTTTCTCTGTGTATTTTTGTATTCTGTTTCTCTGTTACTCTATCGTAGTTAGTATTTTATAAGTTGTGTCCAGTAGTGCGATTCCTCTATAATTGTTGAATACTGATTTTTCGCCTTTCTTGTGAATCGGGGTTGTTATTGCTTCTGTCCACTCTTTTGGCATTCTTTGTTGTTGCCAGATTTGGTCTATCAACTCGTGTACATTCGTTATTAACTCTTCTCCTCCATATTTAATTAACTCATTCTTTACTCCATTTCCACCTGGTGCCTTTCTATTTTTGAGGGATTTTATTATGTTCGCGATTTCTTCTTTTGTTGGGGGATCTATATCTTCCCTCTCACCTTCTGTTCTTCCCTGTTCTTCATTTCTGTTTTCCTCCTCACTTAGTATTTGCACTTCTGGTTTCTCTCCCTGAAGAAGCTCCTGAAAGTATCTCTTCCACCCCTCAATTATTTGATCTTCTTTACTTATTCTTTCTCCTTTCTCATTTTTAAAGGATATCAGTATTTGTTGCCTAACTCTTCTAGTATATTTTACCTCTTGGTAAAAATTTCGTATTTCCCCGTTCTTGTAATATTCTTCTGTCTGCTCTATTCGCTTTTGCCAAAAACTTCTTTTAACTTCTCTATAAATTCTTTTTGTCCTTCTCCTTTGCTTTGTGTATTCTTCTATATCTTCCTGTGATCCAGTCTGCAGCATTTTCTTTCTTGCAGCTATTTTCTTCTGTAACTCTCTTTCACAGTCATCATTAAACCATTTACTCGGTGTCGTCTTTTGGTTTCTCTTTCTTATAACTTGGTCTGCTGCTCTTTTCAAACATTCTTCTATTACCTTCCACTTTTTTTCCAAGTCTTCTCCTTTTTCCATTTCTTTTAACGCTATTTCTATTATCTCCACGTATCTTTCTTGACACACTTTTTCTGTTAGCCTTTCTTCGTCATAACTAGCTTCCCCTCTCTCATTGATTTGCCTTCTCCCTTGTTCGCCATACGTTCCCTCCATTTTAACCTCTACCAAATAGTGGTCTGAATTTACTTCAGCTCCTCTTCGTGTTTTGACGTCTTTCACCAATTTTACATGTTTGTTCTGTATTATCACGTGATCTACTTGATTTATCGTTCTGCGGTTGGGCGCCATCCATGTACCCTTATAAACCTCTTTCCTTTCAAAATATGTGCTCACTATTTTACATTCTTTCCCCGCTGCAAAACCTATTAGTTTCCTTCCATTTTCATTTGATTCTTCATGCTTGCTATGTTGGCCTATAGTAGGCCTGAAAAACTCTTCTTTTCCGATTTTTGCGTTGAAGTCGCCTATAATTACTTGATCAGTGCTCAACCGCTCGTATAAATTTTCCAAACTCTCATAAAATTCATCTTTGACCTCCTCCCCCTTCTCTTCCGTTGGCGCATGACCATTTATAATGCTGATATCCCTTCCCCCTACTTCTATGGTAATGCAGCATAATCTTTCATTTAACGGTATGAAATTCTTTATTTTCTCCTTTATTTTCTTTGCTATCAAAAAAACCCGCCCCAAAGATCCATTCTTCATTTCCACTGTTGCAGAAGATGTACTCATCGAGTGATATCTCAAAATTTCCCGTTTGTTTTGTTTCTTGCAATGCTAGTAGTTCCAGACCATAACGCATCGCCTCCCTTTCTAATTCCTTCATCGCCCCTTCATAGTTTGTCCCTCTTATATTCCATGTACCCATCACCCATTTTTTTCTTCAATTCTCACACCCCCACTCGCCTCCTTTCCCTTTCCATTGCCTTAGTCGTCTCCAATTTTTCCTCTAATGCATATTTTGTCAGTTTTTTGGGAGTATTTCCCTTAACTTTTCCTCTTTGTGGCTCCATACATGGGTTACACCGTCTACAACGATTTTCTGATAGCTCACCCTAACTTTCTTTCCCTTATTTCTTTCTTCTGTCGCTCTTTTTTTAATCTTCATTTGGATCTCTCTTTCCTTTACTGTTAGATCATCTTCAATTCTGACATTAGTGCCCTTTAATTTCCTTTTCTCTTCCATCACTTCCCTCTTATCTTCCCATGAGCTGAGCTTCACCATTACCACCCTGTCCTCTTCTTTTCTTCCTAGTTTGAAAACTTCCTTTATTTCTGGTTTTATTTCGAGTTTTTCTTCTATGAATGTTATTACCTCTTCTCGTATATTTTGCTTCTGCAATCTTAGTCCCTTGATCACTATATTATTCCTTCTTTGCTGTTTGTCCTGATTTTCCAATCTTTGTTCCAGAGTATGCATTCTGTCTTTCAATATTCTCTTTTCGTCTTCCCACTGCTTCTCCTTCTTCTCCCATTCCTCTACCAGCTTTTTCATATCTCCGTGCACCTTCTGGACTTCTTTCTTTACGTCTTGTTGGCCTTTTCGCACATCTTCTATTATTTCCCTCTTCATCTCCTCTAGCATCGTCTTTAACGCTTCCATATCTTCTGGTTTTGTGTCACTCTCTATCTTTCCCTTTCTCTGGGGAGATATTTCAATTTTTTTACTTCTCTTGAAGGCTAAAATCTGAGTTTCCCACTTCTCGAACTCCTCCGGGGTTTCTGTAACTCTTTCTTTTACTGAACTCTTCCAAAGTCGATATACTATTTGTTCTACTCCTTCCCTGCAAACTTTTCCCCATCGGGGCTTTTCCGCGAATCTTCTGGTATTTTTTCCAGTCCGGCAACAGCGCGTTTATTTACGCGCGGCAACGCGACTGTCAGTTTACGTTACTATCGGCAACGCTGGTTGTCCCGTCTGACCTTGATTTTACGTCGAAACTTTGTCCTATTTTCGTGGTTAAAAACAGGGTTTTCTCCCTTTCTTTCGTTTTTTCCTTGGACACTTTGGTTTTCCACTCACACACACTACACTTTTGATAATTAACTGCTCAACCAAGGCTGAAATTTCGGCTTATTGGTTGGAGCGTTGCTATCATATGTTCACGCCAGTGTTGCCATACATTGCCTTTGGTATAAAAAGCACCCCAAATTCACTTCCGGTGTAACCGGAAGTTGCATTCAGTTTCTCATTTTAAATAGCACCCTGTATATATTTTAGTGCCGTTCGATTTGCTTTCTAGTGATGTTTCATAAGTTAAAGTTTGGAATAAATATGGCGTCGAAATATGTATATACGTGCCATATCATGAAAACAAAATGTTTTCTGCGACATTTCATAGGAACATATGTTATCTTCATTACATTAAGACAGTATCTCTTGGGCACGTCTTATTCAATCACATACATATTATTTTCCTGTAAATTTCTTTTAAGTTAAACGGCCTAAATGTCAAGAAAATCAAATACAACCTGTTGTTTTTCTTACGTCTTAAAGCTTCATCATTAGTTTATTGGAAAAATCCATTACAATAGTACTTTCATGAGTGCCACCTTCACTTAAATGCTGCGAATTCAAAAGGTGGACGACCTCTTTTAAATAGCCCTTACATGAAATTTTGAAATAAAAATGCTATTCGTATTAGTTTCGCTTGGTATTTTGCACCATAGCTCCGGGAATAGCCATAGCCAACTTGAATGAACAAGCCGCGAACAAAGACATCTGGCAACGTTGAATGTAGTCTGGAAATTTTGCACATGGCCGCTAATGGACATGTAGGGATCCATATCGACTTTCGCAAGTGTCTGATACCAAAAGCGTCAAAAACAGTTTAAAAAAATGATAGAAACAATAATTAATAGACGTACTTCGTGATTTGCAGCCAATAACAAACTTTACTGCCACCTAGTATTTAACCGTTAATGACAGAATGTGCAACAAAATAAATATGAATGAATACCAGGGCCGGGAGACTAGTCGCAGCATTTGATAAATTGTGAAGCAAATGCAAAATGCATATGCCGGTTACGCTATTATTTCAATACTATGTTATTAAATGTAGAATTTTGACGTTGCTCGTTGCAGTAACAATAATATCAAAATATGGAAGCTTGTTACAATTTCTAGTCACTTAAATTAAGTAGCTATTTTATACATATCTATTCAACAATATCTACATTTCACCAGACCCAACTAAAGTCCAAAAATGATAAGCTTCACTCTTATGCATTAACATCTTGGGTTGTTGTTTTGAAATAGTCATAGATAAATGACCCATGTTTGTCCAAACTTATTAGTTCACCTGTTATATAAATTATACAATTTATTTTGCTATTTATGTATTGTCCAAGGGTCCAGGGTTCAAGTCCCTGCTCGGGCGCCATTTTGTGCAACGATACTTATGTCTTTTGTTGTGCAACGGTAGTTTTTATCTTACTTTCGGTACCAACTAAACCTGGATACGGTCGGTTGGACATGTAATCGTCGACAATACCCTTGAGCTCTTTGTCGAAGAAAAGGTAGGGTTCTCTATTGCTAAACGGTGATAAATAGAACACAGGAACAACATAAAATTAACTCTATTACTTTAACTATTTACACTACAGTTGACTAAATTATTTATATACAAAATATTTACAGGACTTCGCGGCAATAATTCAGATTCTCAAGTCGGTCTGTCAAACGGTCTGTACGGTACGAGTTAATAATTAAATGAGTTGTTCGCCGGGCGAACATCTCATTGAATTCTTATGTCCTGATACACGTCGAACGTACGGCGTGCGATCTGTACAATATAGGTCTGGGGTTCTGGACGTTACGTAGCAGTATTGAAATACACTCCAGTCGGGGGTTTACGTACGGGATCTTCGGTGTCGCACTCCAGAGTGCAATCCCTTCGGGGAGGCCGCTAACCAATATGTAATGGATACGTCCTACCATACACCGGCTGCCTCTAGGTTTGGGTGGAAACCGGTCACCACAAAGAAATCCCAGGTGGCTATAAATAACCAGCGGAGAAAACGTAATTAAGTGGTTCCTACCCCTGCCAGAGAGCTCCGATTTCGGTAGACCCGTTGCCGTACAACCAGTCAGGTCCAACCACGTTGGTTGGATAATGTTTAAATATTGCTAGACCAGCTAGCAATAAATAACCATATAGGCACTTACATGAAAACGGTAGCGGAGGATATATCTGCAGATCGAACGGCGAAACGAGAACGTTACTCAGTGCGTCGCGGTTAAATAAAGTCAGTATTGAGAATCGGCGGCGGTGAATGAATTCTGAATCTGAAGGATTCTTAATTCGAAGTCGGATTGAAAGTCGGCGGCCAGCATCATCTCGGATGCTGGGAGCCCTGGTCCCAGCTGATGGCCGGACAACCAAGTACTGCCTTCTGCCTTCTGGAGCATCCACTTTTATGAGACTCAGGGGGGGGGGGGGGGGGGATTCTGTGGTCTTTTTCCGAGATTTTCCAGCGGGGGCATTGGTGCCGTCTGCACCAATTGTGACGTTGATCCTTCGCGTTGCAACGATTACTTTTGTCTTCACTACTCGGACGTCACTTATACAACGACGTTCTCGGTTCGGGCCCCTAAACATACACCTGTGTCCCCTGGTCTTACTTATTGGGACACACTGTATATCTAGTAGGATCTGTACGTTCGCTTATGAACGAGTTCGGCGTTGCCTGTACGGTCTGGTCGGTGGAAGATTTATTCGTTTCACCCTTAAGCTCTTAGTCGCAGAAGGGCGGATTCAATTGTATACTATTGCTAAACATCGGTGAAATAATAAGCAGAATAAACAAAATATAAACAGACTCTATTACTTTAACTATATATACATTTGAAAACGGTAAAAGAAAAACTGACTATAGATACAAAATATTTATATGAAAATAAAATGCGTTTTTCGCGGAGTATTCCTGATAGTACATTAGGTGTGTCGTATGATCAAAACTGAACTTTTACGGTGTTTCGGAGTATACGTAGTAGCAATAATTTATGCCGACTCCTAGACGGTGAAAGATTTTTCGTTGCAGCAACCAGGTTGCGATCTCGGTGGGGAATGCCACTATCTTATCTGAGATAAGCAAATAATAATTAGTCTTCCCTCAGTATTTCACCAGGGGCCCTCAGTTAACAGGTGCAATCGATTCCTGCCGGTATGTCGTCTCGTTTATATACACTGTAGCACGAGAGTGAGAAATCGATTTAACCATCACTGGTGCAGGTCCCTAATTACTGAGTTCGAACAGATTACTACTCACTAAGCACGGACAAGATAGGCCAGTCCGCTTGTGACTGGTTAGTGTTTAATTGGTGATATCTTTTACAATAACAGCAAGTAAACACCGGACATTTATTCAAAGTTATCTTACTCAAATATTTACGGGTCGGTTACTTTCAGTTGATCACACGGCGTCGTCAGAACGGTTTATCAGATACTATTTCGGATGCGGCGGCCATCATCATCCCGGATGCTGGGAGCACTGGTCCCAGGCTGATGGCCGGACGACCCAGTACTGGCTTCTGCCTTCTGCTGCATCTACTTTTATAAGCTTGGAGGGGAGCTTCGCCGGCGGTTTATTTCGAGATTTCCTACGTCAGCGCTGGGGTCGTGTGCAGAGATTCATCTAGGATTCTGGTGATTTCGGAAAGGTGGGCGTCAGTCTTCACTACGTCACGTTAGTGCCGCGTGCAGAATCTATTCGGAATTCCCATTCTCCCGCGTGACGTCGGTCGCATCTGGGACTTATTCATTTTTTTCATCGGTGCATGCGTATACGGATTTATTCAGCAATACTTTCGCTTTTGAATTGCCGACAGCGGTCTCGTAGAACAATATTATGAAATGCCACTCTAATTTCATTAGAGCTTTTAGGCATTTTTACGGTGCATTGTTACAGCGTCATACATGGGACGTGTGCAAACCTTCGCTATCGCATGTTTTAAATCTCAACTGGCGCGCGCTTGCTTCTCCCATCCATTTTCCTTCTGGATCACGGCGTGACGTCAGAACGTCCAAAGTAAACACTAATCAATTTTTGATTAATCAAGGTGTTTACTTTTGCAACGTTACAGTATATTATAACAAAACACAACTTATCTAAAACAAAATATTTGCAACATAATATTCTCACATTGTGGTCAATGCAGCAAAGAAGAATTAGGAAGGGCTCTGAACGTAATGGAAGTATTTTTGATAGAGGGATGCGGCATGAAAATCAATAAAAAGAAAACCGAAATTTTGGTATGTAGAGGGCTTCGTCAGTAAAACTTCATGACTAGTACCATAATGATTGGCGTTATGGTCCTTATAACATAAATAACTATTACATTTTCCTACTCGCCAAAATAGTATATTGTTTTATAAGGAGGAAAAGTGATGAGTCTGTAGGCTTGGCGGCCGAGCTTGTGAGGCCAACAACACACATGCTATTTTTTTAATGTCGAGAATAGGTTAAGAATTCAAAATAATTAGCTATTTTCTTCAAACGTCGGAAAAACATAACTTTTCTAATTTTTAATTTTTTGTTACTCAACATTGTAAAATATCCAGATAGGTATCTCTGAAAACATCATAGGAAATTTGTCAAATGTCGGCAAAAGTACCTTTTTCTGCCTTGGAAGTAAAGTACACAGTCGCGAAATGTTATGTTTTTGTGGCGTTTGAAGAAAAAAGTGTTTTTTGCAGACGTTCTATTTCTATAGATACAAAGATACACTTTAATATCACTGAAAACATGCGTGCAACATGAAAATATTTTCTGTCCTAGTTTGGAGCGCGTAAAAATGAATTTTGCATTTATTTTAAGACAAAAAGTCAAATCTGACATTAACTGGATAACCTTGATTTCACAAGAAGAGGAAGAGGAAAGTGGGCGGTCGCGTCCTTTTTGCTTAGCAACATCGGTACGTTCAGGAAAACTTGTTTGTGCGCCCCCTACGTCATTGTCCTTTCTCATATGAAACAACTAATAATCTTTACATGTCCCCTTAAGAAAGTATTCCACTTATGGAATGCTAATCACAGCTAGGTCAGTACTTTAAAACTAACCCGAAGCCTCAAGTGGATATTCTGTTATTCATACTGTAACGTTGCAAAAGTAAACATGTGAAAGAATCAGAATGATTCGTGTTTACTTTGGACGTTTTTACATCACGCCCGGACCCCGAAGAGATGTGCGTCACCTGTGTTCATAAACACAGGTGGGAAAAGCAAACACGCGCCGTACAAGATCGCCGTCAAACGCTCGGTCAAACGAGATGGATGGTAGTTGCGGCCGTCACCAATCTGACGTCATGCATTTTGCATCCGACAGTACTCCTACCGCTGGACATCTAGAAGTCAACCCCCACTCACCGCTTATAAAAGTGGGTGCTCCGCAGAAGAAAATTCAGTATTTGGCCGTCCGGCCCTCAGCTGGAACAAATATTCCCAGCATCCGGGATGATGCTGGCCGCCGCATCCGAAATAGTACCTGATAGGCCGTTCCGACTGGGCCGTGTGATCAAACCGAAAGTAACCGTCCTGTAAATATTTGAGTAAGATAACTTTGAATAAATGCCCGATGTTCACTATCACCAATTAAACATTTCCCAAGTCACAAGCTGACTGGCCTAGCTTGTCCGTGCCCAGTGAGTAGTAATATGTTCAAACCCCGTAATTAGGGACCTGTACAGCGAAGGTTAAACCCCTAGATTTTTTCTTGTGGGGTTACATGAAAAATCAAGTATACTGTCAAGAATATGAAAATGAACATGCTCTACGGGCAGCTGTAGTGGCCACTTTTACAGAAATTCCTCGTCAATTTTTGATAAATGCGGTCAGCTCGGTGGAAACTCGATGCAGAAACTGTTTAGATGCTGACGGAGGACTTTTTGAACAATTATTGAACTAAGTCGAATAGAAACACAGCCGTGTGTATTCTGCAACGGTTTATTATATTTTGTGTCATAGTTAACGCAATGCTTTATTTTCCATAGCTTGCTGGATCTCAGAAACTGTGGCATTCTTAATGGACTGTTACATCTTAGGGGCAAATTTTTCAATTTCCATTGTTAACTAAAGGTTTTTATACGGACTATTATAGATGGTTGAAGAGCTCTTGAAACCGTCTACTCGAATATGACCAGTACCAATATGGCGGCCATAAGAAAAAACAAACTTAACCTCTGGTACGCTTAAATTAAACACCTTGTATAAAAATTGGTACCACCGGCTTGTTGAGAACTTTCAACAATAACTTCCGTTAAAATTTCGTATCAAAATATCAACAAATAAGGGCTCTACAACAAAAACAATATTTCGGCCATTTTCACTTTTTCCCGATTTTCTCAGAAACAGAAATAGTTTCCGAAGTTCTCTTGGTACTGCTAAATTACAATTATTATAATAAGCAACATTTTTCCCCATTTGAGCACCCTTGTAACTACTGCGGTTTAAAAGTTCCCCATACTAAACAAGTTAAGTGGGACACTGTGTATAGTTAAAGTAATAGAGCCCGTTTATATTTTGTTTATTCTGCTTATTATTTCACTGACGTTTAGCAATAGTATGTAATTGAACTCGCCCTCCTGCGACTAAGAGCTTAAGGGTGAACAACGAATAAATCTTCCACCGACCAGACCGTACAGGCAACGCCGAACACGTTTATAAGCGTACGTGCAGATCCTAGATATACAGTGTGTCCCAATAAGTGAGACCGAGGGACACAGTTGTATGTTTAGGGGCTCGAACCGAGAACGTCGTTGTATAAGTGACGTCCGAGTAGAGAAGACAAAATTAATCGTTGCAATACTCAGCTCAAAAAAGCATTTTATAAAACCATGTTGTATAAAGGAGCCGCTATTGCATTTCGTATTGCATGCATGAAATAATTTCCTTTTTGAATTAATAAAATATGCGCGTACTACCAATAGAATAATTTATTAGAGTATTATGATTTTAGAAAAGTGATTTCCTAAAGAAGCCCACAATCAGGTTGATTAATGTTAAATTTAATTTTGGTTTGTCAGCCTTAAATTTTGTTTGGTAAAATGTTATCGAAAATAAGCAACTTGGACACAGTATGGCAGCCACCACAGTGTATAAATTTCTAAACTATGCTGCTATATTCGATACGCGCTAGTACTGAAAACACGTTATTGGTGCCGCTCCTGTAAATGTTTCAGAGTTCGGTACTTTTTTTCTAAAGTACTATTCAATACATTTATATCAGTGCGTTGATCACCGTTGTTATCTTTCAATATATCCAAGAATTGTAAACCTCCCCCTCTCCTACCTGTGTTGTAAACAACATACAAATTAAGGCACTTCAGATGTTAGAATTTAGTATCGTATCATCTATGTACTCCTGACGATAGCCTAAGAAGCCGAAACAAAAATTGTAGTTACAATTATAAAAAAAAATCGTGACTCATTCAAGTGTTTTAATTCATTCAGTTTTAAGTCATGTTTCAACAAGTGCTGCATGAAACACAGGAAGGGAATCGGTACTTGGGCCGGAGTCCAGTACAGAACACTAACACGCGGGTTGCACTGGGTGTTCGTTTAGACTTTCATCAGTCGTTCCAAGGCGTATCAGCAAATCAACTGAAGAACGCAATACAGGCAATTTGGGCCATGGGGATGGGGAGGATCGTGCAGACGCGGGAGTGGGTACTTTTCGGAGTATGCATGCACTGTGCTCTGGCGTACGAAATTCTTTTCAAAGTCAAAGCAGTGCAGGAGTTGCGGGAATGTAGACTCGCAATCAAATTTCATCAAAAAGAGACTTGCCGATGAAATTGGCCTAACGAAACAGAATATAAAATTGACAGTAAAAGGGATAGGAACCGATTTGACAAATATCAAAGATATTTTGCACACGACTATATTTTCTAGGATTAGCAACTCGTTTAACGATTTTAAAACCAGATTTTTGGTAATAGAAAATATAGCGCATTTCCTGTAACACCGGATAAATTTTATATGCCAAGAATTCGCACGTTGGCAGATTCTACCTTCGGTGTACTTGTTGAAATCGATTTGATTTTGGGTGCCACTATATTTTGGAATATTTTGAGTGTTGGTCAGATAAGATTGGACAAATCTGATCTCATCATGCAAAAGCACAGTTGGGTTGGGTTATTTCTGACAAGGTCACGTCCCTAATAGTATCCTGTTATGATTCCACGTTTAAGGGGGATGAACAAGTGGTATGCAACTTTTCGTCAAATGCGTCATTTCAGGAACAGTTAGAAAGGTTTTGGAATTAGAAGAGGTTAAAACCGTCAAACATGTATCAAAGGAGGATAGAGAATGTGAAAGGATTTTTATAAACAATGCACAACGAGATGAAAGCGGTAGGTTCATTGTCACTCTTCCATTAAAGAAGAATGTTTCGCAATTGGGTGAATCTTATTCATTGGCATTTAAACGGTTTATACATTTAGAGCAAAAATTAGGTAAAAATGAGGAAATGTGCAAGGCTTATCATGAGTTTATGCAGGAATATCTTGACAAGGGACATATGAGCAAGGTGCCTATTCAGGATTTGAAGAAGGCTAATAATTATTACCTTCCACATCACGGGGTGTATAAGGAATCCTCCATTAGAACTAAATGCAGGGTTGTTTTTGATGGTTCGGTGACATGGACTTCAGGCCTTTCTATTAATGACACGCTGATGATTGACCCGAATCTTTTTGACATTCTTCTTCGTTTTAGACAGTACAAAGTGGTCTTCAGTGCAGACATCGCCAAAATGTACAGACAGGTATTGGCGAAAGAGGAACAGCAAGAATAAAGTACGTTTCTCGTCAGCCCTAAGACTGCTATCCCCGGATTAATCTTACTTTGTTCTCAACTAACCAGTCTGTTATCCATTTGTTTTATTCTATTAAGTATCACATGGAACGAGTGATTGGTAACGAAAGGTTAAGATACGATGAGTTTAACACAATTATTGTGCAAATAGAATCCTTCCTCAATTCCCGACCTCTCACTCCTCTCACCGAAAATCCCACAGACCTTGATTTTCTCACACCAGGCCATTTTTTAATCAGAACTTCATTCAAAACTCTCTCAAGAAGATTTGAGACATTGCCATTCGGACCGGCTTAAAAGATACCATCATCTGACACAAATTGTGCAACATTTCTGGGATAAGTGGCCCAAGGAATATTTATCGCATCTGCAGCAACGCAGCAAGTGACGCGACACAGCCACGCTTCAGAAACGCGGTGATGTGGTAGTGTTAAAAGATGACAATCTTCCCTTGCTAAACTGGCAAGTTGGAAGAATAGAAGATGTTCACCTGGGAATGGATAACATAGTGCGGGTGGTGACTGTGAGAACCGCTAATGGCTTGTACAAGCATGCTAGTGCAAAAGTATGTTTATTGCCGATTGACAGTGATGCAGACATTTAATTAGCTATTTATTGATTTGCAATGTTTGTAAATCAGGTTGTTTTATTTCAAATTTGTCTATGTTAAACAATTCCTTGCTTTGTTAATAGTTTGTCCAGTTTTTTTTTATTCTTAGAATTAATCTTACATTATTGTTGAAAGGCAAGGGTTTCAAGGGGGGCGGCATGTATAATTACGCATATTTTGTAAGCTTGCACCCATCTCTACAATTTTGTGTTTCTTCTTCAGGCAGATGTGGTGGCGAACTGTTGCATTCACGGATTTGTAGCGATCGTTTTTTATCGGCAGTCGCCAATATATCACTGAAGTGTAACGATCGAATGTAGTTGTTCTTTTTGGAGGCATAATAAACGGTTGGCATTGAATAGTGTTCATCATTTTGAATCCAATAGAAACCAGCGTAAACAGCCCAACAAATATCAAATATGAAACCAATGTTTTCGGAAATCAATTTAGGGATGAAAGTGACATTTTCCCTCACTGGTTTGAATTATTATTATTTATCGTAGTCATGGAAACTTGATTTGCAAACACAATTGTTAATTTTTGATTTATAGTTAAAATCACCTTACTTTTTATGCACGTCACCGGCTTCATATCAGCACTGTTGCCACAAGAGTTTATGGTACTCAATTCCAAAATATTAAAATTCAATTTACCTCTCTAACTGAATTCAATGGTAATAAGGGTCCATTATTTTCCAATTCTCTTTCAAAATAGTTGATAAGGGACGCTACAAGCTCCTTACACCGACTGTTTAAGAACTTGGGCATTATACCAACAATAACAATAACAACACCGATAATAAATAACCAGGAGCACTATTTTAGTTCTCAAAAGAACAGATTTTTACCGCAAAAGTTGATGAACAAAGAAAACAAGGGTTTAAAACACCAAAAACAACAAAAGTTAAGGAAACTTGACGCTTTCAGAATATCAGCTGTCAAGTCAACCGGGAAACGTCAACAAATTAAGCGGCAATCATGCAACAAAATAGTGTTGTAGTAGAGTCAACTTGAAAGTTTATCTTGATGTTCGCTGTACATTGAAAGGTAAAAATGTATCGAGTACGTTTTCGGATGCTATTTGGGGTGTATAACGACTCCCTAAATTCGTCTGGCGATATCGATGTCCAACACACCCCCAGGGGGTAAAAACTGAAAAAACGAGGAATTTAGAATATTTGATTTGCTATCCGGCAGTAAAAAAGTTTTTCTGTTCCGTCAAGTAATAAGGGAGTAATAACTAATTTCCGTCCAAAGTTTAACATTAGACGAACGGAAGAATATTTAATAAAATCGCTTGTAGCTCCATTATTATTCGTGTTTCGATTTCTGACAAAATTGAGAAATGCCTACACCGCGATAACTTTTTAACGACACAAGATATCGAAAAAATTCAAAAAGTAAATGTTGTAGCCTGATGCTTTTGCAAGGCAAGGGTTTTTGAAATTTTGAAATCGAACAATAAATAAGGAAGATATTGCCAATTTACTCCAGGGATGTAAAAGCCGCCGCCGCGAAGCGCGCACTCTGTCTCTACTTTCGCCCGTTTCCTATCTCATTCTGACGGACTCCTCCGTGCCCCACCATGGCCCGCAAGCCTCGTAGTATCGTACTCGCCTATACCCGGCGTCTGCATTGCTTGTATTGGGGAATGAATGGTGATTAATTAATTATCAATTAATTTCGTGCTATTTTCATTTTCGTGAATTTGGCATCTTCAAGTGTTACAACAGACGATGAACTATTACATAAATTTAAGCTAAAAACAAAACAATTAAGGCGTGATGATAACAAATGAGCAATATGCAAAAAAGGCGGAAAACTGGAGGAATCTACTCTAAAAACTATGAAAACCATTAAAAGATCGGTGAAAATGAGACTTGATGTGGAAACTTACAATAAAGACCTGAGAGTGCTTAGTGATAAAATAAATAATTCGTGTAAGTTAAGGTGCGGCACAGGAACTGTTACTCCTCGTTTACAAGCCTGAAAAACATTTCCACGGCAATGAAATTAAAAGCACAAAGTAGTCAATGTATAGGAAATAAAGATGTAGGTAACCGAATCAACGACAGACAGAAAGCCAATAAATTGCGATTCCACAAGCCGAATTTTAATATTAATTTATGTGTTTCCTGTAAAAAATTGAAGAAGGGTAAATCTTTGAGCCAGGTGTCGACAACAAATTTCAGTAATAAACGTTAATAACCTTTTTAAAAAATTAACACATTAGATTTAATTGCTGCTGAAGTCAAATTCCATAGTAATTGTTTCGCGGTAGAGTGGAAAATATATAGTAGCAAATCTGAATCTAAGGTAGCTTCAGTGGATGACTGTGCAAGTCAAAACGATAAAGGGAGTGAGACCTCACAAAAATTGTTGGGGAAATAAAGGAAGAGGACCTACTTACATAATTCCGCTGCAGTTTACGACCGATATGCGCTAATGCGTTAGCTTGAATCCGCAGTATTTCCTGAGGAAACTGAAAATGATTATGTCGTTTTTGTCAAATCTTATAAAAGTAATGAAGCTACTGTATCAAAAATTACAAAATATGTAATATTTATAACGAAGTTGAAATGCTTAAAGAATCAGCGGAATTCTATTATATACTTTTCCTTTGGATATGCCTTGCTTTATTTCCCCAACAGTTTTTTGCCAGGTCTCACGCCCTTTATCGTTTGACTTGCACAGTCATCCATAGAAGCTAATTTAGATTCAGATTTGCTACTATATTTTTCCACTCTACCGCGAAACAATTACTAGATATGGTATTTATTTGACTTCAGCAGCGATTAAATCTAATGTGTTACTTTTTTAAAAAGGCTATAATTAACGGTAGCTATGTCGAGAAGATTATTACTGAAATTCGTTGTCGACACCTGGCTCACAGATTTACCCTTCTTCAATTTTTGGCAGGAAACACATAAATTGATATTAAAATCTGGCTTGTGGTATCGCAATTTATTGGCTTTCTGTCTGTCATTGTTTCTGTTACCTACCTACATCTTTATTTCCTATACTCTTTGCTTTTAATTTTTCATTGCCGTGGAAATAAATGTTTTTCACGCTTGTAAACGAGGAGTAACAGTTCCTGTGCCGCACCTTAACTTAACGAATTATTTATTTTAACACTAAGCACTCTCGGGTCTTTATTGTAAGTTTGCACATCAAGTCTCATTTTCACCGATCTTTTAATGGTTTTCATAGTTTTTAGAGTAGATTCCTCCAGTTTTCCGCCTTTTTTGCATATTGCTCATTTGTTATCATCACGCCTTAATTGTTTTGTTTTTAGCTTAAATTTATGTAATAGTTCATCGTCTGTTGTAACACTTGAAGATGCCAAATTCACGAAAATGAAAATAGCACGAAATTAATTGATAATTAATTAATCACCATTCCCCAATACAAGCAATGCAGACGCAGGGTATGGGCGAGTACGATACTAAGAGGCTTGCGGGCCATGGTGGGGCACGGAGGAGTCCGTCAGAATGAGATGGGAAACGGGCGAAAGTAGAGACAGAGTGCGCGCTTCGCGGCGGCGGCTTTTACATCCCTGGAGTAAATTGGCAATATCTTTCTTATTTATTGTTCGATTTCAAAATTTCAAAAACCCTTGCCTTGCAAAAGCATCTGACTACAACATTTACTTCTTGAATTTTTTCGATATCTTGTGTCGTTAAAAAGTTATCGCTGTGTAGGCATTTCTCAATTTTGTCAGAAATCAAAACACGAATAATAATGGAGCTACAAGCGATTTTAGTAAATATTCTTCCGTTCGTCTAATGTTAAACTTTGGACGGAAATTAGTTATTACTCCCTTACTACTTGACGGAACAGAAAAACTTTTTTACTGCCGGATAGCAAATCAAATATTCTAAATTCCTCGTTTTTTTCAGTTTTTACCCCCTGGGGGTGTGTTGGACATCGATATCGCCAGACGAATTTAGGGGGTCGTTATACACTCCAAATAGCTTCCGAAAACGTACTCGATACATTTTTACCTTTCAATGTACAGCGAACATGATTTCTAGACGAGTTTTTCAAGCGTGCGAACTCTACTATTGTGTTTAGACATTCAAATATTTCTTTATTCTTTTTTAGCACATTCAATTTATATGACTTGTCATTTTACGTAAGGCGACTCTCAATCGTTACATTTTGTGACGTGCATAAAAAGTAAGGTGATTTTACCTGTATATGAAATATTTAACATTAATTGAACATTTGCAAACCTCTTTAAAGATACAGAAAACAGAAACAGAAAACAGATAGTATACATCAAAATAATGGGAGTTTGCTACATAAACCAAAGACGTCTAGAATGGATCTAGCGTCCTTATGGAACAGCTGATTTTGTTTTGAAGCCTATACGTTCGTAGGCAAGCGGGTCGCCGGGATCAAGCGAATGTTCCGCGATATTATGTTTCCGCGGCGGCACCTGTTTACTACACAATTGGTCGATTGTTTTGTTTTGCCTTAGACTGTGAGTAGTCACCCTGCTTCAATCGAAAATGTAAATCTGCTGAGCGGAAAAGGCGGCCATTTTTAAATTTGGCAGGCATACTTTGTAAGTGAAACAAAGGAATATTAAGCAGTTACTTGCAATACAGTACAAATGTGATTTTATGCCAAAATCACTTTTCACATTTTCCTCATCTTAAATCGTTCAGAGTGGTAGCAGACATTACAGTGAAATTTGTTGAATATCCAGAAAACTAATTCAGCAATTTCATATTTGACGTTATAATTGACCAGTGGCATATGACACAAAAGTTAAGGTAGCTGTTGAGGTACCCATCCCCCAAAAAATATCCAGCATAAAGTTATTACCAAATAATGGTTATAACCAAAGACTTGGAGATTGAACCCAGCGTTCTTATGCAGCAGCTGATTTTGTTATGAGGCCTACATGGTCGTTGGCCAGCGGATCGCTGATAACTTTGTTTGTTATTATATTCAAACAACCGACCAGCCGAATGTTCCGCAGTATTCCATTTCCGTGGAGGCACCTGTTTACTACAGAACTGGTTGGCTGCTTTGTTTTACGTTTTCCACAAACAAACGCTTAGACTGTGAGTATCCAGGATACTTCAGTCGTAAATGTAAATAGACAAGTCCCCTCTCGAAGTGTTTGGTTATAACAGCTGTATATCATCCTCCCCAGGTGAATGATGCATCATTTCTGGAATATTTTGAAAATCTACTGGATGATCATGTGACATATACAGGATCGATAATTATAGTGGGCGACTTTAATTTGGACTTGTTGAGTGATCAATATTATGTTAACAAATGTAAGACAATAATATACAAAAATGGGTTAAAGCAGATTGTAAATGAAACTACAAGGATAACAAAGAATAGTGCTACATTGATTGATTATGTTATTACAAATAATACTAATTTGAAACATACAGTTCATTTAACACCCAGGATTAGCGATCACTCAATAGTATCCTTAGATGTGAGTGTGAATGATGAAAAACAAAATAAATACATGAAATTGAATAAACGCAATTTTAAAAGATACAGCAAGGAATATATTCAACTTGAATTGGTAAAAACTGAGTGGAGTAACTCATCTAACAATGTGGATCAGATGGCGAATTGTTTTATAAACTCAGTTATAGAGGTACTTGATGTGATGTGTCCTATGGTGCAGATGTGTGTGAGGGAACAGTATGTAAATAATAAGTGGATGACCAGTGAAATTATACAAGCAATGAATGAAAGAGACATTAAGTATAAGGCAGCAACTTTTAATAGACATGTAGGAAATGATCAGCTTTGGGACGATTTCAAAAGATTAAGAAACAGGGTAACAGTAATGGTAAGAGAGGCACAACAAAACTACTGTACAAATGTAATTGACAACAATAAAAAAAATTGTAGTGACATGCGGAAAAATCCTAAAATTATTATTACCAAATAAGAGGAAAACAGCAAGTGGCAATATAATGTTTGGCAGTGTTGAATTGTCTGATGAACAAGTGATAGCAAGCGAATTTAATACATATTTTGTTAAAAGTGTCGAGAGCATTTTGAATAGTATACGAGTTTTTGACAATGATGGTGATGTATTGAGACATGTAGAAGCTAAGAGTACTTTTGAATCCTTTAAGCACGTGGAAATGTCTGAAATAAAATCAATCGTAAAATCACTTAAAAAAACATCAGGTGAAGATGGGATATCCACATTGGTATTGCAGGATGCATGTGAGGTAATAGGAAACAGATTGTTGGACATAGTTAATTGCTCACTACAGAATGGCAAGTTCCCTTCAGAATGGAAAACCTCGACAATAATTCCAGCTCCTAAGGTGAATAATTGTAAATGTTGCGAAGATTTTAGACCACTAAACACATCTCCAGTCTATGAAAAGGTCTTGGAAATTGTTGTGAAAAACCAATTAATAGAATACTGTGATAAAAATAGTGTAATAATGCCAAATCAGTCTGGATTTCGTAAAAATCATTCGTGTGAATCTCTGATATTAAATGTAAGTGACAGGTGGTTGAAGGACATTGATAATGACAATATGGTTTTGGTTGTATTTTTGGATTTTAAGAGAGCCTTTGAGACAATTGATAGACAACTGTTGTTAAATAAACTGGGTAAAATAGGTTTTTGTGGCAACGTTATGAAATGGTTTCAATCTTATTTAAGTGACAGAACCCAAGTAGTGAAATATAAGAGTTCTTTATCAAGTAGATTAGAGTCGACCCACGGTGTACCTCAGGGTACTGTACTTGGACCTATATTGTTCATATTGTATGTGAATGATATGTTGAAGTGTGCTGATGGATGCCAAATTAATATGTTTGCTGACGACACAATGATATATATAACTGGGAAAAATTTTAACAACATGTGTGAAACTATGAATGAGATATTGGGTAATATATATGAATGGCTTTGTAATAATAAATTGTGTATAAATGTTCAAAAATCTAAATATATGGTAGTGGGCAACAAGTATAATCTGAAGAAAATTGACTTGAATTTGGCCGAAATAAAAATGAGTAATCAAAAGATACAAAACGTACACGAAATGAAGTACCTGGGAGTGATGATTGATGAGGAGTTAAATTTTGGGAATCATTGTGTATATATAATGAACAAACTGTCAAAAAAGATATACTTCCTTGGTAGAATTGGTAAGTCATTAACTTTTTATGCTAGACTGGTTATATATAAGTCATTAATTGCCCCACATTTGGAATATTGCTCAGCGGTGTTATTTAATTTAAACAAAAATATGATTCAGCAGTTGCAAAAGATGCAAAATAGGGCAATGAGAATAATAATTAAATGCAACAGATACACACCTATATCACTAATGTTAAGTCTACTCAACTTCATGTCTGTAGAAAAACGAATATTGTTTAATACATTGCTGTGTATATTTAAAATAAAAATGAAAATGTTACCTGCATATCTGCATGAGAGGATTACTTATGTTAATTTTGTACATTGTTATCCAACTAGGAATGCCGATAACTTCTATATCGAGAAGGTCAATAAGAAACGTACAAGTAGATCGTTATTTTATAAGGGCTTGTGTATATTTAATGAATTGCCAAGAAATTTGCGTGACTGTGACAATTTAAATTCTTTTAGAAAATTACTTGCGTTACACTTAAAAGAATAGATGTGGTAATGTTTAATTTGGGGATTGTTTTAGGATTAGAAAATGTTTTAGGATTAGAAAATATTTTTCAGATATGTAATGTAAATAGCTATGCTAAATAAAGTTATATTATTATTATAACCTACAAAGTTGAAAGTTACAGAATATCTTTAAAAAAATCAATCGTGATCCCATTTATCTCTGAAAGAAAGTGTTTTGGTGTTATAATTTATATAAGCCCCCATTATTTTGCTGATTAAAAATTGGATCACATGTATGTAGCAAGCGTGAAATTAGACAATGGAGAATGGTCTTATGCGCTAAATTCCGGAACATTTTCCTGCAGACAGCAAAAAAAAATAAAAGTAGGTGCTACGAGTGAAAATAATTTTAAATTGTAGCCCATTAAAAGGAACAAAATTTTGTTAAGACCATTTTTGTGCAAATTGTAACATGAGGCAGAAAACCCCTGTAGTGTAGTGTCACGATAAAATTGAACTACATAGTTGCATGTGAATAGTAAAAAAATATTAAATGTGTAGTACTTATATGGATATCTATAACTTTGTTTACACATTCTCTACGTGCAGTACTGCTTTTTATTGAACTTCAAGCGATTTGTCGTGATATTTTGATAGTAAATGTGTTTAATTTATACAGAGATCAAATGAAATAAATGAGAGAGCAAATTCATCAAATGACAGTGACAGCGGTAGTGAAGATTCTAATGAAGAAGAGAATAAGTCCCTACGCAGTAAAAACAAAATTACATTACCACCTCGAGTAAGAGAGCTTCGGAGTAGATTTGTCTGCAACGATTTGAAATTTGCTAGTAAGTATTTTATGTTTTTAAAATTATTGTGTTAACTCTAGTAGTCTGTCAGTAATGAACTTATTAATTTGAAAGTAAGCAAGGCTATCTAGGCAGTAGATCAGCGAGGGCTTTATATAGACATGCAGCCAGAAGAATGTGGAAATAAAATTTCCTTCATTACAATGGGATATATTTAAATCCTACATCAGGAAATCTTATAAAATACAAAAAATGCGCAACTTGAAAGACCAAGCAATAACAAAACAATTATAATAATATAATATAAAATATATTTGGCTAAAATTACAATGCCACGTCAAAATAAAGTATATGAGAAAAAAAACATGATTACAAAACAGATAAAAAACTTAGAAATGTCTTACACATACATTGCAACGAGCATTGCAAGAACAAAGTTATTTCTTAATTATTTAGAAATAAACATTTGAGTTTCCATATTGAAGGCATTTGGTAATATTCCTTGGTTTGAACCGAAATGTATTACACTCGAGTCTGGCTCTGCCTGAAATCTCTTGCATGAATTTGCCCGAGTTGGTCCTGAAATCAAAATGAAATGCCTAAAATGACCCGAACCACAGATTACTTTCTTATAGTCCTAGCGGTTAATAAAAAAACCCTGCAAATTGTGTTAGAAGCATAAAACTTGGTCGCAGCTTAAATAGGTCAAATTAAGAGATTTTGTCCAAAGTACCCTAAAAAATACCCCTAAGGAGCAGCCCCGGGGCCGGAATATATTCCAAAGGGCTTGAATTTCAAAAATAATTAAATAATAACCAATGTGGGCAAGTAATATATGTCATATTATATTGATTTGATATCGCCGAAGTCAATTTAAACCATATTTTTTTATAACTATAAAATTTTCAAAATGGCGGCCAAATTTCCAATTTTAAGGCTAGACTCCCGGGTAGACCAGAGTTCGATTGGAAATGGGCGTCGCACTACTTGTCCTGCTTATTTAGAATCAACATATGTCTAGTGATCTGGTCGTATTTTTATATACAAGGAAAGAAGATAGAGAAAAGAACTCTCT
Source organism: Xestobium rufovillosum (assembly GCA_963966045.1). Taxonomy (NCBI): domain Eukaryota; kingdom Metazoa; phylum Arthropoda; class Insecta; order Coleoptera; family Ptinidae; genus Xestobium; species Xestobium rufovillosum. The sequence continues at coordinate 37,732,415 of OZ014495.1, forward strand.
CCAAAACTTTTCCCTTGAAATTTATTACTCTTTTATCGCCTAAGACTATTGCGGATTGGTTCACAGGTGCACTGACAGACGCTTATCAAGTCCACGTGGACTGGCGGTACCGCACATCAAAGATTACTTTGTCGGTATTTTTTATGATCAACAAATGGAGGGTGTTACTAGAAAAGGAAGCAAGCGCCATTTACCAAATTATGGGAAAATTGACTCAAAGTATCCATTTATTTATAAATCATTCGAAATTTTTTAATGTTTTTACTAGTTTCGAAGTATTATTTTCTAGGTTATCTACCAGTCACATATTACTTTTAAATTTAAAAAAAATTGTCCTTGGCGCCTGGTTCCATTTCTAGTAACACCGTCCCAATAGAGTACCTACTGGGCCTTGGATGAACTTACCGGGGTAATTTTAAATCTGAACACATTGGGATCTCCTGAATTATCAGTGCGGGATGAACACAGCAGTTTTAAACCAACAAAATATTCCATGATATACACCTAGGGAGTCCTATAATGAGAGAAGAGTTTGAGCTAGCACTAAAAAGTTTAAGGAATAATAAAGCACCAGGTATAGATGGCTTGCAGGCAGAAATCTTAAAGTGCGCAGGTCAAGAGGTAATAGATCGTTTATTTAAATTAGTTAGTCGCATATACCTGACAGGCGAGATTCCAGAGGATTACAAACTGAACATCATGGTAGCTTTGCCAAAAAGGAAAGGCGCGGATAGATGCGAAAATTTTAGAACTATCAGTTTAACTTCCCATGCGTCAAAAATTTTAACTAGAATTGTGCAAAGAAGGATGGAGAAAAAGGCGGAAGAAATATTAGGAGAAGATCAGTTCGGATTTAAACGAAATAGAGGAACGCGCGAGGCCATTCTAGCTTTACGAGTAATTATAGAAAAAACGATAGAAAAGAGAAAGAGCGTATATATAGGATTTGTAGATTTAGAAAAAGCCTTCGACAACGTAAAATGGGGGAAGATGTTCGAAGTGCTGAGAAAGGTAGGGATGAAATACAGGGACAGAAGAATAATACATAATCTCTACAAAGAGCAAAAGGCAGTTATAGAATGTGAGCAGGAACGAAGGGAAGTAGATATCCGGAAGGGAGTGAGACAGGGATGTGCATTGTCACCTCTAGTTTTCAACTTATATATCGAAGATGCGATTAATATTGTTAAAGAAAGAACAGCCTCAGGGATCAATGTACAGGGCCAAACTATTAACATGCTCAGATTTGCGGATGATATAGCAGTGTTAGCATCTAGCAAAGAAGAATTAGGAGCGGCTTTGAATGAAATGGAAGCAGTTTTGACACAGGGCTACGGCATGAAAATCAATAAAAAGAAAACTAAAATTTTGGTATGTAGATGGAGTGAAAAGAGAACTAAAATTGAAATACAAATAGGAAATGAGAAGATAGAGGAGGTCGCGGATTTCTGCTACTTAGGAAGTAAAATAACCCAAGACGGTAGGAGCACTAAAGATATAAAACAAAGAATGGCGCAGGGACGAGTTGTGTTTAACAAAAAGAAACAACTGTTATGTTCGAGAACGGTTAATATAGAGACTAGGAAGAGACTCTTAAAGTCGTATGTATGGAGTACGGCATTATACGGGTGCGAAACTTGGACAATAGGAGAAGCGGATAGAAAAAGAGTAGAAGCGTTTGAACTGTGGTGTTACAGACGCATGATGAAGATACCGTGGATAGATAAGGTTAGCAATAGGGAAGTATTAGAAAGAGTTGGGGAAAGGCGAAAGGTATGGAAAACAATAAAGAGTAGGAGAGATAGGATGGTAGGACACCTTCTAAGACACGAAGGAATAGTTCGCGACATACTAGAGTCAGAGATAGGAATAAAAAGAGGTAGGGGTAGGCCTAGATTAGACTACTGCTCTCAAATAGTTAGGGATGTAGGATGTTCTACTTTTAGGGAAATGCGTAGGTTAGCTCAGGATAGAAAAGAATGGAGGTACGCGTCCAACCAGTCTTCGGACTGAGAACCTTATGATGATGACACACAGGATACGTACCTATGTACAACAGAAGTGTCGAATTTGACAGCTCTATGATATTAAATTTGTAGGGTTTCTTGCTATATAAAAAATGTCAATAAATTCGATTTCTATTTAGGTACTCAAAGTAACAGGCATAGATCTGATTTTTTATTTTAGAGCAAATTTATCTCCCGCATTCAATGTAGGTAAAATATTTTTCCAGGCCTACTAATTAGATACACATTGGGGACACTGATATATTTCTTTCATCTTTCGTAGACATTATTTGCATTTCGCTTTGGGGTGGCATGATTTAAAAAACCCTACACTCCTACAGTTTCGTCTATGGGCCATTTTTGAATCAGCATTTAGGTATATCTACACTTTGCATTTAGGCTGAAGTAGATTTATAGGCAAAATAAAAAACAACGGAAAATTATATATGTATTTGCAAATAAAGTTACTTTTCTTTCAAAGCTAATAACGGTAACATGTACTTCATATAAAAAATGCACTTGCAACTAATAAAATGTTCAGATTTTTGAAAACAAATGTGCATTTAAGGTGGCAATATTAGGATTTCCCACATTTTTCATAAATTCGCAAGCTATTCAAATTTCTATAAATATTTTTAAAAAAGGGCTTCTTAGCGACCTAGATATGTTCAAACTTTATACCCATGCACATTTTTGGATCGTTTCCTTGTGTAATATAATGAAGACGCTGCATAAATTCATTTGGGTCGTTTTTCGCGAAGCTGCAGTTGTCTGACTTTAATACTTAATGATACGATTCAAAAATGTGTATGGATAAGAATGTCGAATTTATTTAGTTCGCTAAAAAGCTCTTTTTTAAAAATATTTATAGAAATTTGAATAACTTGCGAATTTATGAAAAATGCGGGAAATCCTAACATTGCCACCTTAAGAACTAATAAACGTATTCAGATTTGTGAATTGCTTAATTACCACAGTAAGCAGGTAAGAAATGATGAGCGCAACCATGCCCCGGCCTTTTAGGGGTTGGGATGGGAACCATGCCATAATTAAAGAGGATTATTCGACTGTGAGAGGAACCATGCCATACCGGGAAAGAGCACCTATATAGGATTCGGCATTTAGATAAATGAAGAACTAAAAAGCCCCTTTTACACAATTTCTCGTGTCATAATCTCACCTTTTCATTTTCTGACGAACACTTAACTTTCTATACCTCTTTCGCCGTTTCGTTGGGATGTCACACATAGTATCTAATAATTATTTATAAGTACTTTGCTAACGTGCAATGTACCTATAACTGACACAGGAAATAACAAGAAATACGTAGATAAACGTAAAGGTACAGAACAAGTAGGTAAGTGTTTTACCTACCTATGCGGACAACAAAATATGAACTGGAACTGCACAATCTGAAAAAATAATTCCCCGGGGTGGTGGCTTTATCATATAAGTTTTCCAAAGAATAAAAATTATGAATCCTTAACTTTTATTACCCAAGCGGCTCTATAAAGAAATATTTACACCCGGCCGCGTTTGACACGCCGATAAGCGATAGATGGGCGGAGCTACATCTTTCGATCCTTCCCGTCGTACCACATACCACAATAATTGATTTCAGCGAATTTTGCTGGAATATTTGGAATTTGTTTTCAATTTTTTGGCCTTATTTTAAGAGATTTTTGAAAAAATGAACCAGTTTATTATTGCTGAACGCTGGGAAATTTGATGTAAACTCCATAGTTTCCAATTTTTTAAAATTTCTGTTTTTATTTAAGGTCTTACAAACAATTTCAAAAAAATATAACTTTGTCCATCTAGACATATTCATTTCAAGAATTTTCACGCAAATTTGGAAGGTTTGTGATAAAAAATTAAGTTTACAAATTGAGAAAACGATTTCGTGACCGGGCGTCTAGCCTTAATTCATAATTTTGTTAAATTCGCTAATATTAAAAAGATTGTAAAATATATAACATTTTTATTTAAATTGGAATCTCTTGACCTGTTCTAATGATATTTCTTGGTATCCCCAAAAATTTCAAAATGGTTGCGATTTTTGAAAGTAAAATTTATTTACAGTATACCTTGTTGGATATGGATGGACGAACTGAGGGTATTATAGACATTTTATTTTTTCTCTCTTTATTTAACATGCAAACAATTTGTTTTTGAAGATAACTATACATACAGGGTGTGTCACGACGAGTTTCTGTTAGACGTTTGTGGAGAAGCGCTCACAATAGAATTCTGAAAATTTGTAATACCTATCACGTTTTCATATATTCTCTTTTCAATGAAAATAATGGCAACTTAATCCAACTTCCGCTTATACCGGAAGTGGCACCTAATTTCCTTATTTTAAATAGAACTACCTAACTTTTTTGCCCTTTCGAGTTCTCCATAAAATTTTAGATGGACTTTACGTAACATAAATAACCCCTAAATGTCAAAATTTCCAAGATATACGCGAGTTTTCACATTTTTTTTACAGTTGCAGGGTACTTTTTGGCGTCTGCGGCAAAAGAAACATATTCAAATCGAAACAATTGCCGGCGCCGGCGGTAGCATTAATGACAAAGGTCTAAATTAAAGTTCAGTGTACTCAAAGTTTGAAAATACTGCGCCCAGTGATTAGTATGCTACATTAAACTGAGAAATCAAAATATTGCCAGAACTCTCAACAAAATTAAATGGAACGCCCCCTTTTCTATGCGCTTTTTTTATTTAAATATAAACTCCAACTATAAAATTTTCCGTAGAATCCAAAAAGTGCATAAAAAGGGGGCAGGGCGTTCCATTTAATTTTGTTGAATTCTGGCAATATTTTGATTTCTCAGTTTAATGTCGCATCCTAATCACTGGGTGCAGTATTTTCAAACTCCGCTGAACTAATTTAGACCTTTGTCATTAATGCTACCGCCGGCAATTCTTTCGATTTCTTTTGCCGCAGACGCCAGAGTACTCTGCAATTGTAAAAAAATTCGAAAACTCGCGTATATCTTCGAAATTTTGACATTTAGAGGTTATTTAGTTCATCTAAAATTTTATGGAGAACCCGAAAGCGTAAAAAAGTTAAGTATGTTGTTCTATTTAAAAAAGGAAGCTAGGTGCCACTTCCGGTATAAGCGGAAGTTGGATTCATTATTTTCATTGAATAGAGAATATTTGAAAACGTGATATCTTCGAAATTTTGACATTTAGAGGTTATTTAGTTCATCTAAAATTTTATGGAGAACCCGAAAGCGTAAAAAAGTTAAGTATGTAGTTCTATTTAAAAAAGGAAGCTAGGTGCCACTTCCGGTATAAGCGGAAGTGGGATTCATTATTTTCATTGAATAGAGAATATTTGAAAACGTGATATTACAAAATTTCAGAATTCTATTGTGAGCGCTTCTCCACAAACGTCTAATAGGAACTCGTCGTGACACACCCTGTATGTATGTATAGTTATCTTCAAAAACAAATTGTTGATATGTTAAACAAAAAGAGAAACGAAAAATAAAATGTCTGTAATACCCTCAGTTCGTCCATCCATATCCAACAAGGTATACTGAAAATAAATTTTACTTTCAAAAATTGCAACCATTTTCAAATTTTTGGGGATACCAAAAAATATCATTAGAACAGGTTAAGAGATTGCAATTTAAATAAAAATGTTATATATTTTACAATTTTTTAATATTAGCGAATTTAACAAAATTTTGAATTAGAATTTGAAATATGGCCGCCATTTTGAAAATTTTATAATTATAAAAAAATATTGTTTAAATTGGCTTCAGCGATATCAAATCAATATAATATGACATATTACTTGCCCCCATTGGTTATTATTTAATTATTTTTGAAATTCAAGCCCTTTGGAATATATTTCCCCCCTGAGCTGCTCCTTAGGGGTATTTTTTTAGGGTACTTCGGGCAAAATCTCTTAATTTGACCTATTTAAGCTGCCGACCAAGTTTCATGCTTTTAACACAATTTGCAGAGTTTTGGCCAGAATTGTCGTTAACCGCTAAGACTATTATTACTCCAGATTGGACAGTTGTATCAGAGCTTTAGATCTTTCGCTCTTCATTTCAATGACCTTGGAACTTTTAAACTGGTTAATAACATGGATGCCATGCGCAGCTAAATTGCAGTAAATCGTTGTTGCCAGTAACACGCACATATTACTTAATTGTTGGAAATTCTGACTAATTATGATTTCAACAACAAATGACACCTTTTTTATTTAGCATAGAACAACTTTTCTAAGAACCGTAAACATCACAGAAGAATAATATAATTCACATTGAAAAGTTTAAACAATTTATATAATTTCAATTAGCATCATCATAAGGTTCTCAGTCCGAAGACTGGTTGGACGCGTACCTCCATTCTTTTCTATCCTGAGCTAACCTACGCATTTCCCTAAAAGTAGAACATCCTACATCCCTAACTATTTGAGAGCAGTAGTCTAATCTAGGCCTACCCCTACCTCTTTTTATTCCTATCTCTGACTGTAGTATGTCACGAACTATTCCTTCGTGTCTTAGAAGGTGTCCTACCATCCTATCTCTCCTACTCTTTATTGTTTTCCATACCTTTCGCTTTTCCCCAACTCTTTCTAATACTTCCCTATTGCTAACCTTATCTATCCACGGTATCTTCATCATGCGTCTGTAGCACCACATTTCGAACGCTTCTACTCTTTTTCTATCCGCTTCTCCTATTGTCCAAGTTTCGCACCCGTATAATGCCGTACTCCATACATACGACGTTAAGAGTCTCTTCCTAGTCTCTATATTAACCGTTCTCGAGCATAACAGTTGTTTCTTTTTGTTAAACGCAACTCGGCCCTGCGCCATTCTTTGTTTTATATCTTTAGTGCTCCTACCGTCTTGAGTTATTTTACTTCCTAAGTAGCAGAAATCCGCGACCTCCTCTATCTTCTCATTTCCAATTTGTATTTCCATTTTAGTTCTATTTTCGCATCCCCTACATACCAAAATTTTAGTTTTCTTTTTATTGATTTTCATGCCGAAGCCCTGTGTCAAAACTGCTTCCATTTCATTCAAAGCCGCTCCTAATTCTTCTTTGCTAGATGCTAACACTGCTATATCATCCGCAAATCTGAGCATGTTAATAGTTTGGCCCTGTACATTGATCCCTGAGGCTGTTCTTTCCTTAACAATATTAATCGCCTCTTCGATATATAAGTTGAAAACTAGAGGTGACAATGCACATCCCTGTCTCACTCCCTTCCGGATATCTACTTCCCTTTGTTCCTGCTCACATTCTATAACTGCCTTTTGCTCTTTGTAGAGATTATGTATTATTCTTCTGTCCCTGTATTTCATCCCTACCTTTCTCAGCACTTCGAACATCTTCCCCCATTTTACGTTGTCGAAGGCTTTTTCTAAATCTACAAATCCTATATAGACGCTCTTTCTCTTTTCTATCGTTTTTTCTATAATTACTCGTAAAGCTAGAATGGCCTCGCGCGTTCCTCTATTTCGTCTAAATCCGAACTGATCTTCTCCTAATATTTCTTCCGCCTTTTTCTCCATCCTTCTTTGCACAATTCTAGTTAAAATTTTTGACGCATGGGAAGTTAAACTGATAGTTCTAAAATTTTCGCATCTATCCGCGCCTTTTCTTTTTGGCAAAGCTACTATGATGTTCCGTTTGTAATCTTCTGGAATCTCGCCTGTCAGGTATATGCGACTAACTAGTTTAAATAAACGATCTATTACCTCTTGACCTGCGCACTTTAAGATTTCTGCCTGCAAGCCATCTATACCTGGTGCTTTATTATTCCTTAAACTTTTTAGTGCTATCTCAAACTCTTCTCTCATTATAGGACTCCCTAGGTTATCCCCCTCTACACTGCTTTCGCTTTCTAATATATCTTGCACTTCCTGTCCCGCATATAAGTTTCCTAAATATTCTTTCCACCTATCTGCCTTCTCCCCACTTCCGATTAGGATATCTCCTGCCTCATTTCTAATGTTTTTGGTACTAGATCCAATTTCTCTAAAATTTCTCCTAATTATTTTATATGCTTCATCAGTCTTTCCTACTTCGAATTTATCTTCCACTTCTTTGCATTTATTATCGATCCATTGCTCTTTCGCTTTCCTACATTCCCGAATAATTTCCCACTTGATCGCCTTATATCTTTGTTTCCCTGTTTCATCTAACCTATTTTTATATTTTCGCCTTTCCTCTATTATACTCACAATATGTTTTGTTATCCAGGGTTTCCTACTTTCATTCTGTTTATGACCCAAAATATCCCTAGCTGAGGAAACTAAACTATTTTTAATGCAATTCCATTCTGCCTCTATGTCCCTAACAATATTTCCACCCGTGCCCTTTAGTGCTTCGTTTGTCTTTTTCTCGAACTTATTGCGCATATCATCATCTTTTAGTTTCTCTGGGTCAAGATACCTTCTTCCGCTTCTTTTTTTCAAAATCTTAAATTTAAGATTGGCTTTCCTAACGACTATGTTGTGATCACTATCTATATCTGCTCCTGGATAACTTCTACAATCCCTAACTTGATTTCTAAATCTTTGCCTAACGAGAATGTAATCTATTTGATATCTCCCTAAGTCTCCTGGCATCTTCCACGTATAGCATCTCCTAACATGATGGTGAAATAGAGTGTTCGCGACCGTTAAGTTATGTTTATCGCAGAACTCTATCAGTCTAACTCCCCTATCGTTCCTATTGCCTTCAATTCAATTCAATTAGCAGAAACTAATAAAAATTAATACAACTAGAAAATACGCAAAGAACTATTTTGTATTTAAAGCATAAAACAAAATTAAAACCAATTTAAAGAAGATTGTTTACTGACAAAATCACCAGAATTCTAAACAGAAATGACTTGAAAGTACATAAACGTCATGTTACGTGCAACTAAATGTAACGAAAGAGAAACTACAACACAGTACCTACCTGCATCTTTGGGAAAATGAAAATATCTAATTTTTTCTTCAGACGTAGAACCATCATATTTTTCTCCGCAGCCTTTGTACAAACGAGAAACTCCACCTTGCCTTTTTTACGCCTGTCATTTTAAAACAGCGTCCAGCGAACAGCAGAACTTTTAAAGTTTAACACTTTGGAAAAATCGAGGGAAAACACAATAATTAATTACAACCTCATTACCTCACAAATCACACTTAACGTGTTTGACAATTGGGTACTTGCATGAATTTGGGATTTTGCGAAATTATAATCTTTGGGAGGTCAAAAATACATTCTCAAAGTAATTTTTCTCTGAGCCCTGTAAAATTCAAATTATTGGGGGAAAAATATTTCCCGCTAAATATGCTTATGGCGCCATGTGTGGATTATTGAAACTAAACGGTGTCGTCAATATGACGCAGCCTGTGAATTACTAAACCGAATGGCCGCTTCCGATTCAGTTGACAGCTGTCTTGTAAGTCTTAAAATTGTTTCGTGTGCACGTTCATGGTGTTTGCTGGGAAAATGGAACTATGGTGGAGTTCAGTAGCAATTTGTTGTTAAAAACCCATTATATTTTATGGTTCGCAACTGTAAATAGGTAGAACAAAAACACCTCTAAACTCTACTACGAACGAGGTTGTTTTAGGTTGATTATAGGATTCTGCTTGCAAGAACCTTCTGCGGGCACTACAGATGGATTTGCTAATTGTGAAATAACAACAACGTGGACACAAATGAGTGAAACAAAAATTCCGTGCTTGCCTAACCTACAACTTTCACTGTATGACAGGGCTCAGGGCAACCACGGTGAAAAATTAAAATGCACTAATGATCCTGAAATACACTAATAATATTAGTTTATTCTTCTTCTTAACTCATTCCTAGTATTTAACTGTGCATTAATAAAAGATTGATACTCAGTAAAGTAATAATCATCAAATTGAAGTGGTTATAACTAGTGATACAGCTAGGCGAGTAAGGACAACAGATGCGAAATGTTGCCAATAGGCAGGCTGTGACGACAGCTAGATTATGTGACGTCAATACGACTGCTCAAGGCCAAATGACCCACTAGCGCGTGCTCCGCGATTTGGAACTAAAAATGAAATTATTATATTCTTATTACTACACAAAATAGTCTCATTTTATACGGTCACGATAAACTTAACACATATTTTAAAAATATGATAAAAAAGTGCGAGTTTCAATTTATGCAAGTACACAATTGGCATTTAGTTAGATTTCCGTTTCTGCTTGTGCTTATGCTTATGCTGTTTGCTTATGATGTATTGCACTACACAAATTTATTTTATTGTTCTCGCTCAGTTAACTCACCACCAATAAATAAAACTAGATAGTACTCCACCAAAGTAACAACTTATTTAATGGTATTATAAATTTAGTCTGCAGTAAACTATTCCCAAAAGTTAAGGGGATATTTAAAAGTTCCAACTGTCTCGCTCTTGCACATTAATATCTCCCGATAAGAAATCGGTTTCCCAACTGTAAGCGGAGCGAAGGTATGACGATGTAAAGTGAAAAATTTATAGATTTCGAATTTTCCAATTTTTACATAAAAATGCTTTTTTAGAGTTAACCCCTGCTTCAAATCTATGGATGCTCTCCAGATTCAGATTCAGCAATCATTTTTACATCAAACACTGTTTTCAAAAAAAAGGTGTGTTCTCTAGTTGCTACAGGATCTCTAAATAAGTATTTTTTGAACGGCCTGCTTCCCGACTAATATGATAATAAGAGAAATTGACTTGGTTAAAGAAATTATAAATTTTCTTGCAGCTCATCGTTTGCGAAAAACAGAATTAAGAAGTTGCCGAAAACGAATTTCATTGGATGACAGGCATTCTTTAGCTATTTATTCTAGTACCAGAAATATGGAAGAGGATATGGATATTTATAATGATAATGAATCGGAAGAAGAAATCTACCATCCTAGGTATGAGATTAATTGTTAATTAAGTGCAACTACTATTTTGATTTATATGAAAATATTTATAATACCTATATTAGTTGAATGTTTGCAAATATCTTTATAGTATACAAATCTAGAGTGACTTTGGAAAAGGACCATGTACAGACTGCTTTCAATTCGAGGGAAAATCTCTTGTCTGAAGAGATACAAAAAAGTTTAAATAGGGGCAAAGTTGCATATTTGCGAGTTGAATTATGCCACCAAGAAAGTTATATTATCACTTGTAGTTTTTGAGATATTAAAAAAACAAAAATATTTAATTTTCTTTTTTTCTGAATAATTCCATAGTTTTTGAACAGAATTGAAAACAATGGGCACATTATTAGAGCAACTTTTTACATGCATCACAGTGGCGAAAATTTTTACCTTGTTTCGTTTCTTTCAAACCATCAATTTTAATTTTTCTTATGTCAGCCGTATTTAAAAATAGCTGCTTTGGATAGAGTTATTTTGTACGAGTTCAGTGATATATGGGTACATATAATACTTTATGACTTAAGTTATTAATGGCAGAATTTATTCTACGTGATGTTATTATTATTAATATTATCATTTTAGATGAACTCTAAATCCGATGCTAAATTCCAACTTGACCTAGTTGCTATGATACCGACTATAATAATACATAATAACTTAATTTATAAAATGTTTTAAATTTTGTCATGAATAAAATTACTGTATAAGATAATCCACGTTTGACACCCGTTCGGGGGCTTTGTCAAGATTTATTTATAAGTATAAAATATAAAATTGACATTTTTTCCAAATATTTTGTCAATTTTGTATTTTATACTTTATACTTACAAATAAATCTTGACAAAGCCCCCGATCGGGGGCGAAACGTCGATTATCTTATACAGTAATTTTATTTATGCCAGAACTTCACCAAATTTAAAATATTAAAATTTATACCGGCACAAATTGAACAAGTATTCGTAAAAAATAATTCTATCCAATGGTGTTTTTCTTGCTACACGAGACGTCACAGAATGCTACCCCACCTAAGGTGTCTCTATGTATGTACGTGCTTTTAGCAGGTCTCTGTTTAAATATTGCACGTTTTGTATGTGTGTGGACAAATCAAAAATCTGAATTTAGTTCTGTAATTCAATTCCTGGCGGGGTATTTACCCGAGGAATAGTTGTTCGAACGGTCCAGTACCACAATTACTGAAGTAACTGTCTCTTGCTGATATCTGTCCAAAGGGCGGCAGTATATACAGTAAGCTAAATTGCATGGTTTGAGTGTGTAGGGGAAAGCACCGTACTGATGAGTCCCAGAAGGACGAAACCATTTGGTCAGCGGTTTTCTATACACATTCTAAACATGCAATATTTAAACAATGTTAAGTGTAAAGTTAAGTGTAGATACTTAACTCAAAACTGATAAAATTGGAGTTACCTAACTGTTGCACTAATGTCACGAATGTTCTTTACTTGTGCTTTTCTGAACTCATAATAAGTTTCATTATTCACATATAGGAATTGTAGTATAAATCAGCCGAATTAATACGTACTGTACGTCAAAACTGTGAGTAGAACGGAAGAAATCAGAAGAAAATTGAATACCTCTATACTACCTACACAGCATAATACAGCAGAACAGCTCTCCCTAAATTTTCTAGCTCGTCTAGGGGAGCCCGCGCAACTTCTCAGGCTCCCCACCTATTCTTTTTCGTTTGTCGCCGAGTTAATACCGGCATCAAACCTTTTAATAATACGCTGTGGTAGTAAATCACTTACAGCATCATCATGGTCCTAGCATCCTGTGTTTCAACTTATACAACCAGGTGCCCGGATAGACGAATACGATTGCATTCGGATCCGGGTACTAGAACTGGCTATGACCCGATGCCAGAACCGAGTACCCGGGTGGGGTAGTCTTTTTACGGGTATTAGATCCGGGTAGGGACCGATTTGTGAAACGGGTTCCTGGTTCTTAAGCGCAGCCCTAGTTTACACAGACAGGGGATGGTGTACAACCAGTATTACATTTCATTGGGAAGAGTTGGAAAGGTTGAAGGTTGAAGAATTGAACGGAAGATTAATGAAACCACCGGTGTTAGCGTTGCACAATCCAAAATTGGTGACAGAATTGCATTGTGATGCGTTGCCGAAAGAGTTAGCTGGCATTCTGATGCAGAGAGACTATGAAAACAATTTGAAATTGGTGTAAGTCCAAGAAAACGACATCAGAAAGCACATATCATTCGTCAAAATTAGTGCTATTGATAGTATGGTGTATCGAGAGGGTGCGACCATATTTGGTAGACATTAAATTTACTGCGATCAACGATTGTAAAGCGTTTGTATGTCTAAAGGCTAAGAAGACAGTGCAACCACAAGTAACACGTTGGTGTAACATATCAGAATACGAATTTGATATAAACCATAGACCGGGAGACAAAATGGCGCACATTGATTGTGTGAGTCTAGCGGCAGTTGAAATGGAAGAAAAGGATATGACGGAAGAAATTTTTGAGAAAAGATTGGGTATATTCATGGTGATCACGTAAGAATAGAGAATGTTAATGTTACAAAGAACAGATGAACGCCTGTCGAAACATAATAGACATACTGAAAGGAAAAGAAGTGAGAGAGCTGAGTAAACAAGAAGAAGGACAAGTCAGATATTGAAAGAAGCCAAGAACAGGTAGCTGTGAAAATTACTGACGTAATGGAACAACTGCAGACAAGAATCAATCAACTAGAGACTATTAAGAGAAGAAATACAAGCAATAAGAAAATTTATTGATGAAGAAATAATCAAGATAAATGACAGTATGACTCAATTGGAAACGAAGAAGACTCCGAAGATGAAAGATGCTGAAATTGATGAGCAACCACCTATGTTCGATGGGAAGATATCGTTGTCATAGGTTAAACAGTTCGAAGCAGCTGCATCGCCAAATCAGTGGGCCAATACAGAGAGCTGAGCAAACAAGAAGAACAAGTCGGATATTGAAAGAAGCCAAGAACAGGTAGCTGTGAAAATTACCGACATAATGGAACAACTGCAGACAAGAACCAATCAACTAGAGACTATTAAGAGAAGAAATACAAGAAATAAGAAAATTTATTGATGAAGAAATAATCAAGATAAATGAGAGTATGACTCAATTGGAAAAGAAGAAGACTCCGAAGATGAAAGATGCTGAAATTGATGAGCTCCTATTAACGTGCAACGGCCTGTGTTCGATGGGAAGACATCGTTGTCATAGGTACGTTAAGCAGTTCGAAGCAACTACATCGCCAAATCAGTGGGCCAATACAGAGAAGGCGATTAATTTGGTAGTTGCACTGCGGGGAGACACTTTCAATATACTGGATGCTGTGACAAGTGGAGAAGAGAATAGTTGCAAGGAGTTTTTAAAGCTTCTAGAGATCAGGTATGGTAACAACAAACACCTTTAGCAATTGCACCAAGCTTAGCTTAAAGGAAGATCTCAATGTTCTAACGAGCCTTCAAAAATTCAAGGCCGATATTGCCCATTCGGTCCGGCTGGCATATCCAACAGCTCTGAAGGAATTCTTGTATTGAGAACTTCATCAAAGCCTGCGAGATAGTGAGACTAAGCTTGTGCTTATGCTGGACAGGCACAAGGCATTAGCGGATGCTTTAGTCCACGCATTAGAGTATGCCGTACAGTGTAGACAGATTATATTTATTTTAAGATTTGTTTGCCCGCAGCAATTATTATTGTTTTCAATATATTTTATTCATTAATGCTATGATAATTTAATTGGTATATTATTTGTTTTAGATCTCATAAATTGCGACACTTGAGGGCCTCCAGGACTACTTTGGCCAGAATCCAGAGACGCAGCGCCCTTTCTCTTAGACCCATTAGTCTGAAATCTTATGCAGATCCTCTTACATTTAACTCAGATAGTGATGTTGAAAAAGAATGTAGGTGTAATTCTCTTGAAGAATGAGAGTATTAAATTTGAATTTAGTTCTAGGTGTCCGGAGAAGCACCAGGAACAGGAAGAGTGCTTTTGCAAATATGTCATGGCTTGCTGATAATCAGATGCCCAAGGTGGGGTACCCCACCATTGATTCCACTGAATATTCTGATGAAGATAGTAGAGACGGACAAGTAAGTACCTCGTTGCTATTCGTTACTATTATTGTGGATGAAGTTTATATTTAATAAATGTATAAAAAAGTATGATAAAAAGTCTAGCAAACTAACCACCGAAACTAACTTTTTTGTTTGTGAAAGGAATTAGTTAATTAGCAGCCACCTTTTTGCTGTAGATTACCACTCATTACCACTTACCACTTTTATTAAAAACTTTGAACGTGACTAGGAGAGAGGGATATACTAATTTTATAACGCAACACATAATTCATTGATTTGTATAATAAACAACATTACAAACATAGCAACTAGATTCTCATAGTTTTTAAAATATTGGTGAACAGTATTAAAAATTTCCGGTGCATGTACAGGGTGTCCCAGAACAACGGGGCAATATTTCTGGAGCATACAGTTTGAGTTAAAATAACACTTAAAGTATCTAATTTTTTTTCTGGGATGCCTCCCTTTGAAGCTATTCGCCCTTAAAGGTCAAGACCTGAAGAAGGTTTTTTGCTGATAACTTTCAAACTACTATATCGAATGTTATAAAATTTGGACTGTAGACATAGCAAGCAAGTATCTGTGATCGAGTGACATAACATCTTCCGTATCTTATCTAGGAAGCCAGGGGTGAAACCCCCCTAATGCTTTTCACCCCTTAACTTTCACGTTAATACTTTTAGCGAATTTGCAATGACATTTTAAATTTCCTTGAACAATTTTCTCAAAAAAAGGTACTCTTTTTTGAAACCGTTAAAACGGTCCGTTTTCGGAGAAAAAAATGTATACAAAGACATGATTTATCATTTTTACTACACAAAAATGTATTCGTCTACAAGGAACTCGCTTCGAGAATTTATTGTAGCCGCTATATTATGTTTTCGTAACCGATTGTTCATACATTTTCATTTCATTTTCATTTTCTCTCATGTTTCATGAAGCATTCATATTTCATAGCCTGTTTGTATAGTAAAAATGATAAATCATGTCTTTGTATACATTTTTTTCTCCGAAATGGACCTTTTAACTGTTTCAAAAAAGAGTACCTTCTCTGAGAAAATTGTTTCAGGAATTTAAAAATGTCATTGTAAATTCGCTAAAACCATATTCAGCGCTGTGCAACGGACACTAAACTTAAGCAGTTCTTAAAATTAAGAACTACTTAGTACATTTCAAGAATCAATTGTACCCCTAACCACATAAAATTTGAAATACTATATACGCATTTCGGCAGCTAAGCTGCCATCTTCAGTAGCAGGGAAAAACCTATAGTAATAAAAATAGCAATAACAACATTAATGAAAAAATAAATAATATAAAAAAAGAAAAAAAACACACAATTATATATATGACAATAATAATAACCACAATAATGATGATGTGAAACAATGATAGTGACAATAACAATAATATAGGTCAGGTATTCTCTGCTCACCACTCCGAAAGAATCGAAGTGCACTCGGTCAGCTCTCAAGCTAGAATGAACTCCGCACAGAGAAAATCCCCAATATATACTTAAAGTGACGTAGCACTGACGTTACTTGTGACATCAACATTAATCACACTAGGATAGAAAATTCAATATCCGGGCATACGCTCATTTTTATACCACTCTATTCTTATTTTCACTATCACAAATGTACAAAAAGGTTGCCATTGCCATCTTTACTGCAGTTTCAATTAAAACATCCTATCTTCAGGATAATTGACTTGAATGAAACAAAAAGAGAAAATGAATCCCATATTACCAAATAACCTCGAAGGTCCATGGCTTATATGGGCCAGCAAATAACTACAGTAAACTGCAATAAAGAAGACCTTGACCCTTACATTTTTCTGGTTAAACCCTACACGCCTACACATTAACGACATCTAACAATATGGAATCAGAAATTGGACCTAAATCTGAATTAATAAGTTTACCTTCATACTTGCGAATAAACATACTCTCATAAGCGTCTAATTCCCTATTGTCCGATACCGACCTCATAAGCCGAAGGTCCTTCTCATGTACAGGGTGGCCGGTATCAAAGATATGTTGGGCTTACTTGACTTCTCAATCCTATTATATCTAAAATGTGCCATATGTTCCTTAACCTAGTGACGATTGTACGCCTTGTTTGCCCAACATAACTCTTGTCACAACTACTACACTTTATTTTATAAATTCCCGACTTCTGCTTGTCCTCTACTTTATCCTTGGGATTTCCCAACAGCTGCTTGATGGTATTCTTAGCGGTATATGCTACACATAAATTTTGCTACTTAAAAATAGGTTCCAAGCCTCTGGTATGTGCCAAACTATACGGAATTTTAACATATTTCTTATTCTCAATAGGTGACATGGAGAAAGTCGTGGAATCCTTAACAAACTTTTTGTGTCTAATTCTGCTTATCAATCTATCAACTAAGACAGTCGTGTACCCATTATGAATCGCAACATCTTTT
Source organism: Xestobium rufovillosum (assembly GCA_963966045.1). Lineage (NCBI taxonomy): Eukaryota > Metazoa > Arthropoda > Insecta > Coleoptera > Ptinidae > Xestobium > Xestobium rufovillosum. The sequence continues at coordinate 37,749,903 of OZ014495.1, forward strand.
ATATATTTTAACTCTTTTTGATATCTTACCTTTGACAGAGGAAATGACAACAATCTGTTGACCAGAAAATGCAAAGCCGAAAGTTTATGTTGTATTGAATGTTGTGAATCATTCACAATAAACCTACTTATATTAGTATCCTTCCTATACACATCAAATTCCAATCCGCCATTGCTGTTCCTAACAACCAAGACATCCAAAAAAGGGATTGAACCATTTTGTTCCATTTCAAATGTGAATTTCACACGGTTATAACGTGAATTTAAATTATCTAAAAAATCTTCAATTCTACTCCTCTTGGTATCAAAAACAGCGAACACGTCATCCACATAACGCAACCATACTCGAGGGAAGTACTCACTATCTCTTTTAAACAACACTTCAAACCTACTCATGAACAGATTAGCCAAAAACGGAGATAAACTATTGCCCATAGCAGTCCCTTCCTGCTGTTCAAAAAACTTACCATTAATTTGAAAACTATTCTGGGACATACATAATGAGGTCAATTTTAAATATTCATCCACTACAATTCTGTCCACTTCATTTTCAGTCAGTAGCTCCTCCAAATATGCAAGCGTGGTAGGTATAGGTACACTTGGAAACAACGATACAACATCGAAAGAAACCAACACCTCACCCTCATCAAGTACTATATTTTAAATTTTATTAATAAACTCCAACGAATTCACAACTGAAAAACTTTCCGGGGCTGTGGGCAATGCGGTGAATTCCTTTGTTAGCCGTTTAGAAAGCAGACAGGTTGGGAAATCCCAAGGATAAAGTAGAGGACAAGCAGAAGTCGGGAATTTATGAAATAAAGTGTAGTAGTTGTGACAAGAGTTATATTGGGCAAACAAGGCGTACAATCGTCACTAGGTTTAAGGAACATATGGCACATTTTAGATATAATAGAATTGAGAAGTCAAGTGTTGCCCAACATATCTTTGATACCGGCCACCCTGTACATGAGAAGGATCTTCGGCTTATGAGGTCGGTATCGGACAATAGGGAATTAGACGCTTATGAGAGTATGTTTATTCGCAAGTATGAAGGTAAACTTATTTATTCAGATTTAGGTCCAATTTCTGATTCCGTATTGTTAGATGTCGTTAATGTGTAGGCGTGTAGGGTTTAACCAGAATGTAAGGGTCAAGGTCTTCTTTATTGCAGTTTACTGTAGTTATTTGCTGGCCCATATAAGCCATGGACCTTCGAGGTTATTTGGTAATATGGGATTCATTTTCTCTTTTTGTTTCATTCAAGTCAATTATCCTGAAGATAGGATGTTTTAATTGAAACTGCAGTAAAGATGGCAATGGCAACCTTTTTGTACATTTGTGATAGTGAAAATAAGAATAGAGTGGTATAAAAATGAGTGTATGCCCGGATATTGAATTTTCTATCCTAGTGTGATTAATGTTGATGTCACAAGTAACGTCAGTGCTACGTCACTTTAAGTGTATATTGGGGATTTTCTCCGTGCGGAGTTCATTCTAGCTTGAGAGCTGACCGAGTGCACTTCGATTCTTTCGGAGTGGTGAGCAGAGAATAATACCTGACCTATATTATTGTTATTGTCACTATCATTGTTTCACATCATCATTATTGTGGTTATTATTATTGTCATATATATAATTGTGTTTTTTTTTATATATTATTTTATTTTTTCATTAATGTTGTTATTGCTATTTTTATTACTATAGGTTTTTCCCTGCTACTGAAGATGGCAGCTTAGCTGCCGAAATGCGTATATAGTATTTCAAATTTTATGTGGTTAGGGGTACAATTGATTCTTGAATTGATTGTTTAACCACAGTCTCTTACATCTTGATCCTTCTTAGTACAGTATTGCTTAAAACGAAAATGATGCAAACGGGCATTAATCAGATAGCTCTTATTTGAGTCTTGAATATTACCACAATTTCAAACTGAAAAATATTTGTTATAATAATTAGCACAAATCAAATAGGAAATTTTTTAATAACTTGGAAAAAGTTTATTGAATGTAGTTAATATTTTCTTGATTCACTTTTTGGTAGTAATTGAAGTTTTCAATAAATTTAGATTTTTTTGAAGGTCCGTAGCACCAAAAATTCTCACATAAAGTGCTTGGATAGAACCAGGCGTTCAACCAGACATTCTGCCATGAATAACACCAGCAGAAATTTAAATAATAATAATGCACACTTGTATGAATACAAAGACAGAAGTATGCATACAAGACGAACATCTCGCAACGAAGAGAAAAATGACAATAGCAGAAGTACTGAAAGAGAGTTAAAGACTGGTCAGGAATCACACGATAAAGAAAACAAAGAAACTGAGAATACTTTAAATGGTAGGAGAGAAAATGGAAGATTACGTAAAGTTAAAACAGAAAAAGTTGTTCAGAATGGTGGGAGCAATGAGAACGTTAACAAAAATAAGTCTGAATCTAGTGAAAAACAGGAGAGTGAAAAAACACAGGTTGAAGGTAAGTGATTCACTGTAAATTGAATTGGAATTAATAGACTTCTGTTGGTTAGATAATGAAGATGAAAATGCTGAGCAAGCATCTTCCGAAAGTGAAGAAATACGTCGAGTACAAACTCGAAGGCAGGTGAGGACAAATCATATTATCGCTGAAGCCGAAAAATATTCTCCAAGAAGAACGAGAAATCATAAATCGTCAGGTAAGACTCCAATCAATAGAGAAGCTTCATATTTTTAAGTGGCTCTCGTGAAAAATTGGAAAAAAATATTTGCCGATATTTGCGATATTCACAACCTATTCAAGAAAACCCTTAGCTGTTTACAGCAGTGTCGTGTACTTTCTCCAATATCACCAGATTTACTAAATTTTATGTTGCTTCCAATTTGAAAAATAATTGAGGTTTAACATTAACACTCCATCTATGCGTTTACATCAGAGTTACTTTAAGGGGGCAGATGTAGAGAGAGAAGTACCTAAAACACATTCTCTCTTGTTAGTGGAGGAAAATCGCTCTGAAATTTTGAGTTTGAGCGACGACAAACTATAACCAAATAAAACCTAAGCCATCTAGCAGTCCATGTTATGGGCCACTGAAAATCGCTAATTACAACTTTTTTTAGTAGTACCGAACTTTAAAAATTTAAAAAAACACTCACTTCGACGTTATTCAAGAAACTGTGCTTTCAAAAACATTAATCGCGTTAGAAAATAAACTATGGAAGTTATCGTTCTGAGATTTTGCAGGCTTCTAATAAAAACTAGAGCGCTTCCAATGGTGCAATTTTTGTTTTCGAAAAACGTAAAAAAATATCGAAAATTATTATGTAATCTGCAAGGTCATAAAATCTTGCACTGAGAACTTCGACACGCGATGAACTATACGAAATATTCAAAATTTTATATTACATAAGCGAGACGAAATGTAAGTGAAAGCTCGAAAAAGTTTTTAAAAAAGGAATGGAAGCGCTATCTATAATAGTTACAGAATTATTGAATTTTTGATAGAGCGCTGCAACTCCAACTGCTCTATTCGTTTCGATGCAGAATGGCAACGTATATATAGTAGGCTGGATGATAACAGCACGCTGCGCCGGCCGGCGCCGTCGCGTGTCCGTTTATTGTTTCTCAGTGAAAAAACATTTGAATTTAACGCGTTGGGACAGTATTTTGAAGCTAAAAGAATAACTTACTATTGTTTTCGACAAATATGAAGAGAATTCGATTAAATCGCATGAACGGCGAAGGAGGGGCGATTGTAAAGAAGTACATGCGAATTTCCAATAACAAACGCTCATTACTGAAATTTATATGCGATTTCATTTTACAAAATGCAAGTAATTTTTTAAAAGAAAGCGAAACTTTGATCGTAGCCGGGGGACTTGCCAATTCGGATTTGTGTTTTTCTGTAAACAAGACAGATGTGACAAACATGCAAGATTTACAATCAAATCATAGTGAAGCTGACACTCGGATAATCTTCCATACTTTGCACGAATTTGAGATTTGCCAGAAGAATAACGTTTGTATGGGGAAAACCCGCAAATTTTGAAAATGATCATATTGAATAGTTTACTACCCAAAACAAATTCCGCAACTTTCGATTTTTACATTTGAGTCTTATTTTCGTCATAATTAAATACGAAACATGCGTCAGGGTCAAGACACAATATTTGAATGACGCTGGTGACGTACTTGACCACTGGGCCCGACAGATTAGGTAGGGATTTTCGCATGCGCAAACCGATCCGTTTGCACCCTGAGCGCTTGTTTATTTCTCGACTCCTCCCACTTTTTCCAGGGAGACGCGTAAACACCGCGGCGCAACGGATAGGTCTCCTACGCCACAGAAAGCGCGCGTTTTAGCCATCCCGGTCATGCTGCTTTCTAAGTTGCAAATTTTTCGTTCAGCACGGCACATAATCAAAATTTTTACGTGGTACGCGATACATATTCTATTTATGCTTGATATTACAGTACTAAAAGTTATAAATTCAATTAAGCGGGTCTTCCCCATTAAGACTGTAGACACGGATGTACTGCTTTTGGCAATTTACTATTACAGTGCAACCAAAAGCCTAAATAGGAAGATACTATTCGTTGAATTAGGACATGGATGCAAGAAGAGGACCATCAACGTTTCAGAAACTAGGTGAAGAATTTTGCAGAAGTTTGCTTGCATTGCATGCACTTACTGGATGTGATACAACGAGCTCATTTTTTAAAATAGGCAAAAAGACGGCATTCGATATTGCATTTAAAAATATCGAAGTCTTTAAATGGTTGTCAGAAATTTCTAATGTGCCTATACCAGAAGCCATTGAAATAACCACTAAATGTGCATTAGCTCTATTTCGAAACAAGAACCCAGGAACTAACTGCTTAAATGAATTAAGGTATTCTCAAACAATGTCTACAAATAAGCCCGAGTCCCACTTACCACCGACTGATGACGCGTTTCATCAGCATGTGCTCAGGTACGTAACAATTGTAACCAAAAAAAAACTGTGGGTACGACATCGACTGTCATTTTAGATGCATAAGTCAATTATTTAAGATATGGACTAACAGCCACAAAAAAGAAATGCCGCATGTGGATCTCAAGAAATACGGATGGGTAGAAAATTCCGGCATTTTGGAGCCAGTACTCTGCACCAAAGATCCTATTCCCACAAGTGTTCGAAAGCTGCTCTCCATATTTTGCAGCGATAAAGTCTGTCAAAATAATAAGTGTGTTTGCTTGAAGGAAGGAGTAAAATGTTGTCTTAACTGTACATGCAACAACTGCAAAAATTGTTTGCAAGACATCGATGAGCCGGAGGAGGATCTTATTTAAACAATAATACACCTACGATTAATTTCTTATAGTTACCTATAGGTAACTGAGAATTCTTTGTTCTGTTCATATTTTTAAAATATAGTTTTCGATTGTTTTTACATTTTTATTGACAGTATGGAGGTTTATTTTTCATTACTTCAGTCTTCAGCGCTGGCTTATGGTTAGGCTCCCGCACATCTAACCGGTAAGTACTACTGGTATGGATTCTAGCGCCGCGTCGCTGTGTTAGGTACCCTTGCGTTTATAAATCGACAACTAAATAAGTATTACAGATAGCGTTTCCATTCCTTTTTTAAAAACATTTTCGAGCTTTCACTTACATTTCGTCTCGCTTATGTAATATAAAATTTTGAATATTTCGTATAGCTCATCGCGTGTCGAAGTTCTCAGTGCAAGATTTCATGACCTTGCGGATTACATAATAATTTTCAATATTTTCTTATGTTTTTCGAAAACAAAAATTGCACCATTGGAACCGCTCTAGTTTTTACTAGCAGCCTGCAAAATCTCAGAACGATAACTTCGATAGTTTATTTTCTAACGCGATTAATGTTTTTGAAAGCACAGTTTCTTGAATAACGTCGAAGTGAGTGTTTTTTTAAATTTTTAAAGTTCGGTACTACTAAAACAAGTTGTAATTAGTGATTTTCAGTGGCCCACAACATGGACTGCAAGATGGCGTAGGTTTTATTTGGTTATTCTTTGTCATCGCTTACGTGCAGAAATAAGCGAGATAGCGGAGCGATTTTACTCCACTATGTCTCTAAATATTTCGAAGTGTTCTAGACACGTTTTAGTGTTGTATCATGGTATCTATTATTTGACTTTCAAACTGCAGATACCGTAAAGTACAATGCTCCATGCTTTCAATGCGAAGAGCAAGTGACAGGTCATTTCTAACAAGTTCAACCCCAAAGCAAAACTTACCACCTCATCTGTTACCAAAGGTTTACCATTTTACAGTTTTTGCACTTTTCACAGGCTATGTCAAACCGCTCGTCTGCCTGCCCGGTGTGGTCACGTTACATACTGAGTTTTATTTAATTTTTTTAATTTTGACTTATTTTTGCCTCACAACTACCAATTTAAAGTGCTTGCGAAAATTAGTAAAAGTATAAGCTGCATGTATATTCAAAGCGTCTGCCGCGTCTTGCGGTCATCCGTTTGAAGCAGACACCCGTGAAAATGTCAAAAAACACCCATCAACTCCCCATGAAATACCAGTGTAATTTCTTTGCAGAAATGTAGTTCTTGATGCACTTATTTGATATGTCAAAAGCATTTGTTGGCAGACGGTCGCATTTAACAAGCAGACGTCCTCAAAGTTAAAAAATAAATACGCATGTATTATTAACTAACGGTCCTGCCTCACAAATACCAACCAATTTTTGGAACGAAATTATTAAAATTATCATTGGTTTACTGTTTCACTTTGTCTGCCATCCACAGGTGGTCATATTTTTCCAACAGACGGTATGAAACTTGTTGCACAGACGATGTTATTAGTCTCATAGACGCGAATAAAATTACACCTTACACACCTACCTATATCTACATAATATACTTCGTCTCCTCTGTGTAGGTAAATACTTCTTTGCTGAGAAAACATAAAAAATACGATTTTGGCCAAGTAAATATATTTGCCAAGAAATATAAATAAACTTCCGATTAATTTGGCATATAAAAAGTAAACGAAATGTTAACAACGGACAAAACAAAAACAATCCCAAAACTAATACATATTAATAAACTATATAATATTTAAAATAAACGAACGAACATAGTAATATATCTATAATAAATAAATCAGTCTTCTTCATCACTGGACGAATCGTAGGCAACAAATTCTCTGTCACTTTCATGTTCTGATGTTGGAGGAGTTTGTGAAATTTCTTCTAACGAGCTAGGTGTTTGCAGTCCAGCAAACCATTGAAGATCATATTTATTGTCATTTAAGATCCACCCGTTTTCTTCTGGTTTAAAAAACTTTGCTGTAGGCTCAGTTTCAAGATGGCGCCGAGTACAAATGCCCCGTGCGGCGGTTGTAAACAAAATGTTAAAGACAATCAAAACTCCATCAAATGTAACGGTTTTTGTGGCCTATGGTACCACATAAAATGTGCCGGTATAAGTAATAAAAAATTCAAAGAGTTCTGCAAGCCTGAGAAGCAAAACACCTACATTTGCAACTACTGTGAAAACAGCAATAAAGTTGAGGCAAGTGAAACAGTTAACAGTGCTACCAACACTGTCAATACAGGCGAAAATGACAGCATAACTTTGAAAGATATATACCACCAATTAAAAAGCATGGAAAAGGATTATAAAATAGAGATCGAGGAACTAAAACGAGCATTAGAGTTTACTAACAGCATATTTGAAGAAGAAAGGGAAGAAAATAAAAGACTAAAACAAGCACTCCATGAACAAGTTCAAATAAACACAAACATGACTAATGATATTGGGGAACTGAAAAGAAGAATAAACCAACTTGAATGTGACAAAAAAGCTGCAAATCTGATCTTTGCTGGAATACCCCTTCAACCTTACGAAAAAATTGAAGAGGTTACTGAAACAGTGCTGAAGTGTGTATGTATGAATATAAATGAAGGAGATATCATAGATGCGCACCGAATCAACAAAAAGGAAAATGCACCAATAGTGATTAAATTCAGAAGTAAGAGAATAAAAGAGAATGCTCTTGAGAAACGAAAAATGAAAGAATCAGTATTTGTTAATGAAATTGGTTTAAATGGAAGGAATAACATCATCTACTTCAATGAAGACCTATCGAGGGAGGTGCAAGAAATTTTCAACCAAGCCAGGAAACTAAAGAAAAATGGATACCGTTTCATATGGTGCAAGGAAGGTCAGGTGTTTGCGCGAGAAGAGGCAAACTCAGAAGTTTTAAAGCTGGACTCGGTAATGCAGGTCAACAAGCTGCTGAACAGAGCAATAAACAGGAACGTGAGTTAAGAGTTAGAACTGCTAGTAGTTTGTTGTTTTAGTAGTACATAGAAAAGTATAGTTAAGTAGAATTTATTTTTTTGATTAATGGTAATTAGTAAAAATGTTGGCAAAGTTACCATCTTATACATTAATATACGTAGTCTTAGGCATAAAATTGACGAACTTGAACTCTTAATAAAGCAAGAAGGTGCAGACATAGTACTGAACTGATAAATGAGACTTGGCTCTATGATGATGAAATAAAAGGAATGCAAATCAAAGGATACAATTGCACACATATCTGCCGAAAAAGTAGAGGGGGAGGGGAAGCAATATATGTAAATAACTTGATAAACTTTCAAACAAAATATTCTGTCAATGAAAATGGAAATGAAATTATAGTATTATATTTAGAGCAACTGAAAATAACTGTTGGTGTAATGTACAGACAGCCATCTAATAGTAAAGTCCAATTTATGGAAACTTTGGAAAATTGCCTGTATACTTGCAGAGATGCAATCATAATAGGTGATGCAATTACGAATGAATACACTAGCACAATAAAGAACTATGGTTTTAGCGTAATCAAAGAGGGACAAGAAACTATAACGGGTAATGGTGGACACACCAAATCTATAATTGACCACATTATAACAGATATTTCATCAGATCAAATAAAATATGAACTGGAAGATAATATATTATCAGATCATAAAGTTATTTTAGTGAAATTAAATACAAAACCAAAAGTAAGCAGACCAAAGCAAAAATATAAAATAACAGCAATTAATTACAATAACTTAGAAGACAATATAAAAGGAAGAATACAAAAAGAAAAAACAAACCTGACGACTTTCTTGTAATTAACTGAAATTATAAAAACTGGATTAAAAACTGAAACTACAACTACTGAAAAGACTTATGCTGAAAATATAAATGAAGGCTGGTTTACAAAAGAGCTACAAAATAAAATTACAGACAGAGATTACTTGTACAAAAACCTCCGTAAATATCCAAACAACGAATACCTAAAGGAGAAATTAAAAAGTAAAACAAAAGAGATCAAACATTTGATAAAACACAATAAGAAACAGTATTTTCAGGAAAGGTTAATAAATGCAGGAAATTCTTCAAAGAAATTTTGGAATGTAATTAAGGAAAGCATGATTATAGCAAAGAAAGGCCATGAACAATGCACTAAAATAACAAACGATAAGAAACAAACTGTGGAGGACCGTAAAGAAATTAGTAATTCATTTAACAACTTTTTCACTGGGATAGCTGAACAAATATTGCAAAAAGTACAGACATGTACGAACATTTCGTGCAACACTCTAGAATGGAAAACTGGCCGATCACTGTATTTAAAATTAACCACTACTGAGGAAATCGAGACTGTCATCAAAAACCTTAAAGCGAATGCATCACCAGGTCATGATGAAATAAAAATAGGCATAATAAAACGATTGAAGCATATACTTTCTCCAGCAATTGCAGACATAATAAATAAAAAGATAAAATTATGTAGATTCCCAGATGAGTTAAAAGTAGCCAAAGTTGTACCCATACATAAAGAAGGTAATAAACAGGACATAAATAACTACAGACCCATTTCTATATTGCCAGCGTTTTCAAAGATTTATGAAAAGGTAATGCACGTAAGACTCGTACGATTTTTGGAAGATATAGGATTTATGAGCTCTAGTCAGAATGGTTTTGTTACCAAACGGAACACAGAAATGGCAGTAGTCAACCTTACACAATATATATACCACCAAATAGATAAAAAAAGAAAACTAAGAGGGCTCATACTAGACTTTAAAAAAGCCTTTGACATTATAAATCATGAAATTTTATTAAAAAAACTTGAAAAGATCGGTATTACTGAACCAGTACAAAAGTTATTTAGAAACTGTATGGAAAATCGAACACAGTACACAGTGGTCAATGGAGTTTGTAATGAAATAAAAAAATCAAACATGGTGTACCACAGGGGTCCATACTGGGACCAGTTTTATTCTTAATTTACGTGAATGACATAACAAATGTAGGCCTACAAGGAAACATGACACTATATACAGATGACTCGATTTTATTCTATGATGGTGGTGCTCAAAGTACGATAGAAGGCATGAAGGCTGACATACAAAAAATAGAAAAATGGTGCAGATGTAACAAGATGATACTGAATGAAAATAAATGTAGCTATACAAATATAGGAAGCTGGCCAGAAAATTGCACTGAAATAGTAAACATCAATAAAATGAAGATAGAAAAAAGGGAAGATTTTAAATACCTGGGTTTGATAATAGACAATAAAATAACCTTTAAGGACCACATAAACCACATTATTACACGAATTAAGCAAATAATGGGACAATAAGAAGAACGGCACATGTATTAAGCAGCAAAATTAAGAAAATAATATACTATGCCCACGTATATCCGCAGCTGACTTACTTATCAAGTATATGGGGTGTATCCAACCAGACAGACATACAAAGACTACAGAGAACACAAAATAGGGTAATTAAAATATTATTTAACATGAATGTTTTAACTCCAACAGTACAGGTATATCGAGAAACGGGACTGCTTAACATAAGAGAAATTATACGCTACGAATCATGTAAACTTATTCACAAAATTAAACTTGGGCATTCGCAGACTGCTGTAAAACTGAAAAAAAATCAAGATATTCACAACCATAACACAAGATCAGCAAAAAAATACCATAAACAGCAACACAGGACAAAGAAATCACAGAATACAGTTACAAACAAGGCAACTAACTATTACAATGAGTTGCCAGACTGCATTAAAGATCAAATGAACAAAAAGAAATTTAAAACAGACTTGCATCAGTACCTGAAAAACCAAAGACCTAACCTGACCTTAACGTAGATACTAAGAAGACAGTATATATCTTTTTGTAATAAAGAAAAAGTTTTCAGTTTTTCCTTTCTAGCAAAATCTGCCGTGTAATCACACCCCGTAAGGGCATGAAAAGCGGGTAATGCCCTCGATAGATTTTCACCGAAAGACCGGTAAATGACATTTACATTTACGTATCGCAGAGTATTCTTCGAAATTAATCCTGTTTCGATCCACAGTGAAACCTTGTCAATGAACAGATGCATATATTTCCCAAAGCTACAATTAAAATGTCTGGGTCATAAGCACGAATAACAACATTTCTCCAAGTTTCGGGCAATTTTGAAATGTAAATAATTCGCATATCAGTTTCTTGGTGATCACAAAGAAGTTCGTTATCCTCTTCACGCTTTATGACACCACCATCTTCATAAAAAATATAACAAATATCCTGAACATTTATGTCTATTCCAGTAATTCCCCAAAAATTTTACAAACTCTGCTTTAAAGCATTATGCTTTCATTAAGTCGACGTTTGGTCTTTTTTGTTTTTCACCTTGTATTGTAAAGATGTTGCTTCTTTCTGATCCTCCCGCACGCCTATCCATTTCGATATCCTTGATGGACGGATTTGTGAATTTGTCGAAAACTATGTAGACTCTAAGAGAGAAAGTTTTACATAGCTTCTTTAAAACAGCAATAGCTAAATTGCCAAATGTTGTTGGAACATCACCAAGCTGATGTAAAAAGTAAAAACAATAAAATATTGTACAATCTACGTCATTGGGGACACAAGCATCTGCAGCTCGGTTTTCTAACAGCTTAAATAATTTTGATTTCTCTGTCTTATTTATGCTTCCACAATGTGGTAGGCGAAAGGTATGGAAAACAATAAAGAGTAGGAGAGATAGGATGGTAGGACACCTTCTAAGACACGAAGGAATAGTTCGCGACATACTAGAGTCAGAGATAGGAATAAAAAGAGGTAGGGGTAGGCCTAGATTAGACTACTGCTCTCAAATAGTTAGGGATGTAGGATGTTCTACTTTTAGGGAAATGCGTAGGTTAGCTTAGGATAGAAAAGAATGGAGGTACGCGTCCAACCAGTCTTCGGACTGAGAACCTTATGATGATGAATGTGGCTTAAAGATAATGGGACTGTTATCAATGGAAAGAACAAAACATTCCAGACAAAATTAAAAATTGTGATGGCAGCCTTTTACCTCCATGTCAGAGTTCATTATTGTGCAAAATAAGGAAGGTTAATCAGATCTGTGCAATTTGGAGTTTCGCTACTGAGCCTACAGCAACGTTTTTTAACCAGAAGAAAACGGGTGGATCTTAAATGACAATAAATATGATCTTCAATGGTTTGTTGGACCGCAAACACCTAGCTCGTTAGAAGAAATTCCACAAACTCTCCAACGTCAGAACCTGAAAGTGACAGAGAATTTGTTGCCTACGATTCGTCCAGTGATGAAGAAGACTGATTTATTTATTATAGAGATATTACTGTTTGAAAAATATGACCACCCGTGGATGGCAGACGAAGTGAAACAGTAAACCAATGATAATTTCAATAATTTCGTTCCAGAAATTGGTTGGTATTTGTGAGGCAGCATCGTTTGTTATTAATACACGCGTTATGAAACAAATAATTACTCTGCGAACTACCACTATATAGCGTTTCATTTAAATATTTGACCGGTTTCAAATATTTAAATAAAACGTTATATATTGGTAGTTCGCGGAGTAATTATTTGTTTCATCATGAACTTCTACCAAAAAGTAAAAGAAGAAAATATTAACTAATACACGCGTGTTTATTTTTTAACTTTGAAGTCGTCTGCTCGTTAAATGCGACCGTCTGCAACAAATGCTTTTGACATATCAAATAAGTGCATCAAGAACTATATTTCTGCAAAAAAATTACACTGGTATTTCGTGGGGAGTTGATGGGTGTTTTTTGACATTTTCACGGGCGTCTGCTTCAAATGGATGACCACAAGACGCGGTAGACGCTTTGAATATACATGCAGCTTATACTTTTACTCATTTTCGCAAGCATTTTAAATTTGTAGTTGTGAGGCAAAAATAAGCCAAAATTAAAAAAATTAAATAAAACTCAGTATGTAACGTGACCACACACGGCAGGCAGACGAGCGATTTGACATAGCCTGTGAAAAGTGCAAAAACTGTAAAATGGCAAACCTTTGGTAACAGATGAGGTGGTAAGTTTTACTGCCGGCTCTTGGTCTATGATACCCATACTGAATTAAGTGAATACATTGTGAACTTGAACAATATAAATAGTTCTGTTCAGGATTTTCACTGCAAAGTCATTTCTTAAAACTGACGTTAAAAAATGAATTAAAATCATACTGAAAGTAGACCGTTGGCCTGAGACGCTGCTCTGTTAAGGAGGCCGTCCACAGTAAAAGGTGTTATGAATGTGCATCTCTGGGGCATAATTCTGTGTTGGTTTTTATGACATTCTTGATGGCTTATTTTAACTTCGTTTGTGTGAAATCAGTGTTCCTGTTTCAGGTAGTTCCAGTTCATCTGAAGTTGGAAAAGTGTATGCTTTGAGAGACAGACCTCCAAAACCCCCACCTGGTGCAAGTAAGCTTTTCAGCATTAATTTTCTTTGTGATAATTTTTTTTTTTCAGCCAGACGAGTCCGTGCATTAGCAGAGGCTATTAAACGTAGACATTTCACCCGAAGGCGCAAGGAACAGTCTTCTTCAGATTCTGATTCCTCATCAGATAGCGATGATCGATGTCGTAAACCTGATAAGTACAGGTTAGTCTTATTTATATTTAGTAATGATTTTCATAGATTTCACCCAATATGTCTGATAAGCAAGAAACAAGTTAGGTTTTCGAATATTTAAATTCAAGCCTCAGATGTTTCATTTTCAAAATTCTTTAACATAATTGAAAATTTCCAAAAAACTGCCAGTGACTCAAAGACATTCAGTTTAACCCATTTTCAAATTTATTTTATCCTTGCTTGTATCATTATGAATCTTTCGATAACTTCAAATAATATTTTTTTCCGATACATTTTGTACCACACTCCGGTTAATGTGTTTTAACTTAACCTATAAGTATCTGAAAGAAAACCACCAGTCATTTGTTAAGTAAAATGCCACTAAGAAATCTTTTCGTTGACGTCCTTCAGGTAGAAAATGTCGACGAATTGAGTATTTTCCAAATCTTTCAGAAAATTTTTATAATTAAGTTTTAAAATCCCTGAAAATTATGAATCTTTGTCGTGTTTTTAATTTAGGGATATTTAAGTTATAAAAAATTAATTCATGGTCTGTAGAGGGCGTGAAAATAGGACTAAAACGAAAATACAAATTGGAAACGAAAAGATAGAGGAAATCTCAGATTTCTGCTATTTAGAAAGTCAAATAACTCGCGATCGTAGGAGCTCTAGGGATATAAAACAAAGAATAGCGCAGGGCCGGGTTCCATTTAATAAAAAGAAACAACTATTATGTTCGGGAATGATAAATGTAGAAACTCGAAAGAGACTCTTATATAATAGTCAAGATGGCTACCAGTGCAGACACACTGGGAGCTGATCCTGAAAAATCAACTGAAATAAGTGACATTAAAGTGAAATGCTGTGGCAAAAAGTACTCATTTGTAGTGTGCATAAACTGCTATGCCATCTACCATAATAATCGAAAGATTACAGAATAAAGTGAAAAAATTGGAAGATAACAAAATCATATGCTGTGAAAAGCCAAACCAAAGAAATGATTCAGAAAAACTTGTTCTCGAAAACCACTATCTCAAAAAATTGACAGAAGAAATGGTGGACAAAAACGCCATTTTAAAGGAAAATAACGGCCTACTAATTCACAGAATTAAAGAACTCGAAACTCAAAACAAAAATTTGGAGCGGGAAAGCACCGGAACTACTCTGAATTATCAAAGGTCAGTTGATTGCAAAAATCTACCTAAACTAGCAACTGTGAAGGCACACACTCCTCCAGCTAACACTAACACAAACTTCCCAAAAGAGTACGCGGGAATAGTTGAAACAAAATACAGGGGCCATCCCAACATACACGAATGCTCAAATCAAGCCTAAACATAAGAACACCGGATGTGCTGAAGCTTCTACAGAAGCAATTATTCTTGAAGACAAACAGAAAGAAATTATGACGGATCTACCGAATGTAAAAGGTGGGAGTCCAAGAGGAGGATAGTTTTAAACTAGTATCCTACAAAAAAAATGACCAATATCGATAGAATTCTGTTGGCGCACAAAAGGATATGAAAAAAAAGCCGATAATTCGAAAATACCAATTGGGAAGTGCACCTGTAAGTGTAGAAGATCAAAATAGTGGTTTTTGTGGAAGCAGTCGTGATAAGAAGATTTGGATATACATTTCTAAAGCGAAGAGCCATGTTACGGAGAATATTGTTCTCAATTATTTAAAAATGAAGACAGGGAAACCAGATCTGGAATATTATGTGAAATTACTGGATATCAAGCATCCAAGGGATAACAAAAAGGCAATTATGGTGGGAGTAGATCCATCTCTCAAGGAAATGGTATATAACGCAGATTTTTGGCCGACGGGGATTGCGTGGGCTCGCTTTAATTCTTGCCTTGGAAAGAATTTTTTAGACAATGCCAACAGGATATAAACAGTTACTCAAACAGGAAAATTCAGACTTTATATCCAGAAAATACAAAAAATGAAAATAAAAATACCAAATTTACTTTATTTCATCAAAATATACGGTGTTTGTCAAACAAGATAGATGAACTAACAATTCTACTTGAACAGGAAAAGTATAGTGTATTGGCTTTTACTGAACATTGATTGAAAGCTGGAACAGAAGTTTTCGTCAGATTGCCGGACTAGACGATGGCCTCTTGTTTTGTGAGACTCTCTGCTATCCATGGTGGATCATGTGTATTTGTATGAAATGAAATGATGGAATTGGCAAAAGAGCTAAGTAACCTGAAACAGAAAGGGAAAGAATTAATAATTGAGTGTAGCGCTGTTGAAATAACAAAATTAAAGATTATTATTATCGATATATATCGCCCACCTCTGGGATGTTTTAATGAATTTTTGATCACGTTGGAAGAATTTCTGTTGGAGTTAAAAAAAAAAATATCTACACACAGTTTTCATATGTGGGGATTTTAACATAAACTTTCTCAACACGGGTGATAATGTGATGAATAGACTGGTGGACATGTTGTCAACATATGATCTCCACTTGACCATAAAATTGCCAACAAGAATTTCTCAAACAACCGCTACTCTGATTGACAATATTTTTGGTAACAGGCTAGACTACAAGGCAGAAGTATGCAGGACGGGATTATCGGATCATTTTGGTCAGAAGATATCCATATTTACCGATGCTTTTGCATTTTAAACGAAAAATTCTGAGAAGTTAGAAATATGTTCATATACAAAGGAAAATCTAAAGAGAGTAGAAGAAGAACTGGCAGAAACTGATTGGGTGGAAATTCTTAAGAATGAAGACACAGACTTGTGTACAGCTACTTTTTTGGCGACCATTAGACAAATAATTGATAAACACTGTCAAAAACAAATTTGCAACAAAACCGGTAGAACCAAAAAAACATGGATCACAAATGAAATTCGTAATAAGTGCTAAATAAAAAGGCAGCTCTATGAAGAGATGTGCAAAGGGCATTGCAAGAGAGAAGTTTATAAAGAATATTGCAAAAGACTCCAAGAGCTCATTAATACATCTAAGAAAAACTCAAACTCTCACTTCATAGATACATTGGATAATAAAGTAAAGGCAACATGGACTTTAATAAAACAAATTACTGGAGGATAGAACAGTAATAAGGGGTTTGATATGCAAGATTTGACACCTAAAAATAAGAAACTTGAATATACACTAAACAATGTAAATTCCTAAATTCCTAAATGTAAAGATACAAGTTCTGATCTTAATGCCATCAGCAATACAAATTATATTACAGAAAATGATAAAACAATGATGGTATTGGATACTGATGGAATAGAAGTATTTAATACAATTATTTCACTCAAAAATACGTCTGCTGTTGGCCCTGATAAAATTTCCACCAAAATATCGAAACAATTTGCTTATATACTCTCAATGCCAATTGCAGAATTAATTAACAGATGTTTTGAAAAAGAAATATTTCCCGATAAGTTAAAAATGTCTGATGTTAAACCTATGTACAAAAAGGGAGACAAATAAGAAATAATAAATTACAGACCCATTACGCTTATTCCAGTTCTGGACAAAGTCTTTGAAAAAATTATCCTATATTATTGTTATTGTCACTATCATTGTTTCACATCATCATTATTATGGTTGTTGTTATTATTGTCATATATATAATTGTGTTTCTTTTTTTTTTTTTTTTTCTTCATTAATGTTATTGCTATTTTTATTACTATAGGTTTTTCCCTGCTACTGAAGATGGCAGCTTAGATGCCGAAATGCGTATATAGTATTTCAAATTTGACGCGGTTAGGGGTACAATTGATTCTTGAATTGATCTTAAGTAGGATTATAAACTTTATAGAAAAATGTCACATCTTCACTACAAGACAGAACGCCTAGATAAGAAACAGATCCACAATACAGGGCATATATATGATGATAGCTGACATTTTGGATGCTCTAAACAAAAAGGAACAGGCAGCAGCAGTATTTGTGGATTTATCGAAAGCATTTGACAGTGTGGACCACCACCTACTACTGAAATACTAGAACTAATGGGACTAAGAGGACGCATTCATAATATTATTAAATCGTACCTGTCCAACAGGAGGCAACGAGTGGTGGCTACGGTTTCTGGACGTAAAATTACATCTGAATGGGATGTTCTATTAATGGGAGTTCCCCAAGGATCGATACTGGGACCAGTACTATTCCTTCTTTACATAAATGACTTGCCCAACTTACTGCAACGAATAGGGCTGTACGCGGACGACCCCTCAGTACTTGTCAGGTGCTATCTAAAAGAACAGTTAGAAACTCAGATAACTGACTCACTTAACATACTACAAAAATGGTTTATGTCCAATAATCTAAAGATTAACGTTGAGAAAGATGCAGCTCATGAAATTTTCTCTTCTGAGAAGTGAAGAACAACTTGCCATAAAATATAACAATCAAACACTTACTTCTTCGGACTGCACAAAATTGCTAGGTGTACAGCTTGATCCGCAGCTAAATTGGAAGCAACACATACAATGGCTAGCTGCCAAAACTAGTGTCTTTGTGTACGCTCTGCGAACTATAGCTGCATCGGTAAACTGTGAGACTGCTCTGAGTGCTTATTTCGCCTACATTAACTCTAGGATAAGATATGGTATAATATTTTGGGGTGGTACCAGTGATGCTCTGCGAATATTCAGATTACAGAAAGCCTGTCTAAGGGCCATTTGCAATCTAAAAAGAAGGGACACATGCAGAAATATCTTGAAGGAAAAGAGAATACTTACTTTGCCGGGACTGTATGTACTCGAATGTGCATGCTTTGTCAAAAAACATTATAGTGAACTGTTTTCTCAATATGAATGTCACATCCTTATATTTCAAGAGGACGCTCAAATTCGGTGTTGCGCGTACCACAAACAACGTCATCGAGAATTTTCAAAAATGTGGAAATTCAACTTATTAAAGTGTATAACAATGTACCACTGAAAATACGAAACACACCCGAAAGACAATGCAAATCTACATTAAAAGAATTCCTTTAACTGAGGAATCTGTATACAGTGTCGGATCATATTGAGGAGCAACCCAACATGTAATTGTACAGTATCGTAATTGTTTCTGTTTTCTTTTTTTGTTGATGTATGCTATGCTTATATAGTAATTTTTGAATGAATAAATATTATTATTATAAACGTATGTATTGAGTACGGCATTGTACAGGTGCGAAACTTGGACGATAGAGAAGCGGATAGGAAAAAATTAGGAGCATTCGAAATGTGGTGCTATAGACGCATGATGAAAATACCGTGGATAGATAAGGTTAGCAATAGAGAGATATTAGAGAGAGTTGGAGAAAAGCGAAATTTGTGGAAGACAGTAAGGAATAGGAGATAGGATGGTAGGACACCTTCTGAGGCACGAAGGCTTAGTTCGCGGCATACTAGAGTCAGAGATAGGAATAAAAAGAGGTAGGGGTAGGCCTAGATTAGACTACTGCTCTCAAATAGTTAGGGATGTATGATGTTCAACTTTTGGGGAAATGCACAGGTTAGCTCAGGATAGGAAAGAATGGAGGTACGCGTCCAACCAGTCTTTGGACTGATTATGAATTAGCTCCCCAATATGTACTCCACTATCATTAACGATAACTTTGTTGGAACAAATAATTACATCTAAAAGGGGACATAATAAAGTAAATTAATAAAATTGTGTTTCCAAACGAAATACGTAACATTATTGTTTCCTTTATGGAGAACATCAAAGAAAGAAAGTTTTCTATCATTTTCTTCCTCAGTGGTGAACTGAAGGAGGTGGATAGTTATTAAATATAATCAACCATGTGTCAAGTTGATCACTGGGTAGGGATAAGATAATGTTATCTACAAACTTTTTTAGGAATACCACGCAATGGATGTGCCTTGAACTGACGATAATAACGTACCAATATTTTTACTTTGCAAGCATAAATCCTTTGTTTTACATTATAAGTGGTTCTCAATGTATATTTTATGATTTCAGCAAGAATTCGAAGAGTGCATACTCAAAAAACGAACAGAGGATGAAGTCTGGATCTGGCAGCAAGATAGTACCAATTGGGCCTGAACAGCTAGACAGCAAAATAAGGTTCAGCAGTATTGGAGGATTAGATGAACACATACAGTGCTTGAAAGAGATGATACTACTACCAATGATGTATCCTGAGGTGTTTAGACAGTTTCAGATACAACCACCAAGAGGAGTACTCTTTCACGGCCCTCCTGGTAAGAGATTATTTGTGTTTTTTTAGACAGTGACTGTTTCTGGTAAAGCAGAAATTTTCTAATATCGCAAGAACCAGCTTGTGCCAACCAAAAGTAATAATAGTCAATTCCTTCTAAATTAAGTTTAGTGTGAAGGACCCTTATTGCGCAGTACTGTTCACAAAAAAGTCAATTCCTAAGTTAAAAATTGAAAAAAGGTCAGAGAACTCGAAAAATGATTCAATCACCAGATAGTGCTATCTGTTGAGACAATGTTAATTGATTTGCTAAAAACTATAAATGACAATTAATTAGGCGAACATGTCATTAAACTGCTCTTCATGACAGTTTTTGGCAACTATTACCTCCAGAAACCTAATATTTCATATTCTTCAATTCAGTAAATCACTTTCATAGAAAGCACTGCACGTACAAGTCCTGCAAGGATGAAACCAGTGGTCTGCAGTTTTCTGAAATCATTTTGAACGCAACATATTTAATATAACCTATAAAACGAACCTTGTTCGTTGAAGTAACGTTATGAATGTTTCAATACCAGCTAGCTGGAGTAACATTCTGTGATATCTCGTAGTACAATCAAATCTGGATTCGTTCTATAATTCAATACCTGGCGGGGCATTTGCTCGAGGAGTAATGTGGAAGACCCACTCAATTGAATTTATGTCTGTCCTCCGTTCTTGCCTTCGATCATTATTTCTGCCGTTGAGAATGAATATTGTTGTGTACATTCAGCCTGGGTATGCATGATCCTTATTAGTTTGTTAGTTTGAAGTGCAACACCGTCGCGCTAAACACATTTATGGACACAAGAACAATGCACATTAAAAGCCCGCGCGTTCGGTACCTAGTAAATGAGACAACGCCGCTCTGAGTTTACGCTCAGTCGACACCGGGCGGCAGCACATACCAAGCCATATTTTGCGTTTGCAGCGCTCTCGCTCTACCATGATTACACCTTCATCCTAGTAAATTTAGCAACACGAAAGCCTGATTATGGTAGAAGAAGGTATACTTTATGTCGCCATTGAAACAATTTTTCGAAAACTGTAAATCTCTTGGCGCTATGCACGCGTGAAGTTGGTCAATTTCATGAGTGAACTGACACTTTCTAAGATAAAATTTTTAAATTTTCTTTCAATGGAAACATAAAATAACGTTTCGTTTATAAACTGTCCAAAATTCAACACTTCAATTTTCACCGTTTAGAAATGAGCGTAGCACTACGAAGTCAGTTTTCGGGTTCATTTTAAAGGGGTTTGCCGGACTCTTAATTACTAATGACTTACTGACGATCTACGAGAGCATATTTTATTTTGCGAAAAACTTCCATGTCCACATGTTCGTTCAATTCATGCTTTGACGCTTTATATTCTAAAGACTTTTGTAATGTTTCCTGGTGGAGAAGGGCAAAATGGACGATAACGCAAGTTGTAATTTTGTTGACGCAAGGTAAGAGGTAGGCATCCAGTAATTAAAAATGGAAAGAAACATTGGGGAGAGGGGCGAGTTATTTTCTGCACCGGTCTTATTATGAAGGAAGAAAGAGTGCAGGCTCTAATTTTTGTGGCACAAGGTGGCACGAGGTTACTACTACCTCTACTAACTTAAAAACGTTCAAAAAAGTTGCTTTTAGCTTGACTTCTGTGCGCGTGTGTGTATTCGGATTTTTTGGTTTACGATCACTCGAATGATGGTTACTTGAATTGTCAGGTCATATTCTTATTACCGCCATATTCTTTAAGGAAATGGAAGTTTTGTATTCCGGACAAATGTTTATGTTGAAATACGGTCAGACTCGTATTGTACTAACCTTAAAACGTCAAGAAAGTAGTTTTCAGCTTGTCAGCTAGTAAGGTTATAACGTACCCTCTGGGGACAAAGAAAAAAGAACGTTGTAACAGAATTAATGGTCTGTAAAGGTTATTATTATAAATTCACAATAAATGTTTTACAGAAGAACAGAAAACATTTTTAAAACAAAAAGATCAGTAGATAATGCATAGTTGTATAATTTGAGATTAAATGACTTACCTGTAAGGAAGTTCAATTATAATTATAGGACTGGTCTGTCTAATGTATGGATAAATACAATATGTGTGTACAGTGAAACCTCTCTTAAGCGGACACCAATGGTCACCGATTTTGTGTCCGTTATTGGGAGATGTCCGTTTAATAGAGAAAGAGAAAGCCCCATAAGCGACAGTTCGTTCCCTAAATACATGAAAATAAATGGGACTTGGGCCGGGACCGTACAAACACAAATGTTATAGCCGAATGTACTATAAACACCAAAATTGCTGTTCCACTTTACGGTTCAATTTCGCTTAAAATGCCATAACCAATTACATTGGATCTAGTACCAAAAGCATTAGGAATGAGGCAGGAGATATCCTAATCGAAAGCGGGGAGAAGGCAGATAGGTGGAAAGAATATTTAGGAAACTTATATGCGGGACAGGAAGTGCAAGATATATTAGAAAGCGAAAGCAGTGTAGAGGGGGATAACCTAGGGAATCCTATAATGAGAGAAGAGTTTGAGCTAGCACTAAAAAGTTTAAGGAATAATAAAGCGCCAGGTATAGATGGCTTGCAGGCAGAAATCTTAAAGTGCGCAGGTCAAGAGGTAATAGATCGTTTATTTAAATTAGTTAGTCGTATATACCTGACAGGCGAGATTCCAGAGGATTACAAACGGAACATCATGGTAGCTTTGACAAAAAGGAAAGGCACGAATAGGTGCGAAAATTTCAGAACCATCAGTTTAACTTCCCATGCGTCAAAAATTTTAACTAGAATTGTGCAAAGAAGGATGGAGAAAAACGCGGAAGAAATATTAGGAGAAGATTTAGACGAAATAGAGGAACGCCCGAGGCCATCCTAGCTTTACGAGTAATTATAGAAAAAACGATAGAAAAGAGAAAGAGCGTCTATATAGGATTTGTAGATTTAGAAAAGGCCTTCGACAACGTAAAATGGGGGAAGATATTCGAAGTGCTGAGAAAGGTAGGGATGAAATATAGGGACAGAAGAATAATACATAATCTCTACGAAGAGCAAAAGGCAGTTATATAATGTGAGCAGGAAAGAAGGGAAGTAGATATCCGGAAGGGAGTGAGACAGGGATGTGCGTTGTCACCTCTAGTTTTCAATTTATATATCGAAGATGCTATTAATATTGTTAAGGACAGAACAGCCTCAGGGATTAACGTACAGGGTCAAACTATTAACATGCTCAGATTTGCGGATGATATAGCAGTGTTAGCATCTAGCAAAGAAGAATTAGGAGCGGCTTTGAATGAGATGGAAGCAGTTTTGACACAGAGCTATGGCATGAAAGTCAATAAAAAGAAAACTAAAATTTTGGTATGTAGGGAATTGTGCAAAGAAGGATGGAGAAAAAGGCGGAAGAAATATTAGGAGAAGATCAGTTCGGATTTAGACGAAATAGAGGAACGCGCGAGGCCATTCTAGCTTTACGAGTAATTATAGAAAAAACGATAGAAAAGAGAAAGAGCGTCTATA
Organism: Xestobium rufovillosum; assembly: GCA_963966045.1. Taxonomy (NCBI): domain Eukaryota; kingdom Metazoa; phylum Arthropoda; class Insecta; order Coleoptera; family Ptinidae; genus Xestobium; species Xestobium rufovillosum. Next base: position 37,773,537 of record OZ014495.1, read on the forward strand.
TAGGATTTGTAGATTTAGAAAAAGCCTTCGACAACGTAAAATGGGGGAAGATGTTCGAAGTGCTGAGAAAGGTAGGGATGAAATACAGGGACAGAAGAATAATACATAATCTCTACAAAGAGCAAAAGGCAGTTATAGAATGTGAGCAGGAACAAAGGGAAGTAGATATCCGGAAGGGAGTGAGACAGGGATGTGCATTGTCACCTCTAGTTTTCAACTTATATATCGAAGATGCGATTAATATTGTTAGGGAAAGAACAGCCTCAGGGATCAATGTACAGGGCCAAACTATTAACATGCTCAGATTTGCGGATGATATAGCAGTGTTAGCATCTAGCAAAGAAGAATTAGGAGCGGCTTTGAATGAAATGGAAGCAGTTTTGACACAGGGCTTCGGCATGAAAATCAATAAAAAGAAAACTAAAATTTTGGTATGTAGGGGATGTGAAAATAGAACTAAAATGGAAATACAAATTGGAAATGAGAAGATAGAGGAGGTCGCGGATTTCTGCTACTTAGGAAGTAAAATAACTCAAGACGGTAGGAGCACTAAAGATATAAAACAAAGAATGGCGCAGGGCCGAGTTGCGTTTAACAAAAAGAAACAACTGTTATGCTCGAGAACGGTTAATATAGAGACTAGGAAGAGACTCTTAACGTCGTATGTATGGAGTACGGCATTATACGGGTGCGAAACTTGGACAATAGGAGAAGCGGATAGAAAAAGAGTAGAAGCGTTTGAAATGTGGTGCTACAGACGCATGATGAAGATACCGTGGATAGATAAGGTTAGCAATAGGGAAGTATTAGAAAGAGTTGGGGAAAAGCGAAAGGTATGGAAAACAATAAAGAGTAGGAGAGATAGGATGGTAGGACACCTTCTAAGACACGAAGGAATAGTTCGTGACATACTAGAGTCAGAGATAGGAATAAAAAGAGGTAGGGGTAGGCCTAGATTAGACTACTGCTCTCAAATAGTTAGGGATGTAGGATGTTCTACTTTTAGGGAAATGCGTAGGTTAGCTCAGGATAGAAAAGAATGGAGGTACGCGTCCAACCAGTCTTCGGACTGAGAACCTTATGATGATGAGGGGATGTGAAAATAGAACTAAAGTTGACATACAAATAGGAAATGAGAAGATAGAGGAGGTCACGGATTTCTGCTATTTAGGAAGTAAAATAACTCAAGACGGTAGGAGCACTAAAGATATAAAACAAAGAATAGCGCAGGGCCGAGTTGCGTTTAACAGAAAGAAACAACTGTTATGTTCGAGAACGGGTAATATTGAGACTAGGAAGAGACTCTTAAAGTCGTATGTATGGAGTACGGCATTATACGGGTGCGAAACATGGACAATCGGGGAAGCGGATCGAAAAAGAGTAGAAGCGTTTGAAATGTGGTGCTACAGGCGCATGATGAAGATACCGTGGATAGATAAGGTTAGCAATAGGGAAGTATTAGAAAGAGTTGGGGAAAAGCGAAAGGTATGGAAGACAATAAAGAGTAGGAGAGATAGGATGGTAGGACACCTTCTAAGACATGAAGGAATAGTTCGCGACATACTAGAGGCAGAGATAGGAATAAAAAGAGGTAGGGGTAGACCTAGATTAGACTACTGCTCTCAAATAGTGGAGGTACGCATCCAACCAGTCGTCAGACTGAGAACCTTATGATGATGAATTACATTCTGAGGTAAAAAAACCTTAGCAACTGTCCGCCAATTAAAGTTTTGAAGGCGGATCTAAACGATTTTATTTGAATGACAACAAACATGTTAGCTTTGCACTAGTAAACAAAGGGCAGCAAAAAATAGATAATCATGTTCTTTTAACGAAAAATCACATCGTCTATGGGGGGCGGGACTGACGAAAACATAGCAACGTACGGCATAAACGATTTGCGTCGCAAACTGGAGCACCACTTTTGGAGTTTATAGTACATAATATCTCGGGTACGTTATAACAGGACTCTACTGTATATGGTTTATGATAACTTCTGAAAAAAGCTACTGATTTTAATGATCTTTTTTAAATGTGGGTCTTGAGAAATCAAGTCCTATTGGTTTTGGTAATAACTAAATTAAATTGTTGTACAAGGTGATCTATAATGAGTGTAACAAACTTTGAGAGTAGATGGAATACCTAAAAATAATGCGAAAAGCCCTAATCAATGTATAATAATAATAATAATAACGTTTATTTTAGCCAAGGCTATACATTTACAAACAAATCAAACATACAAAAAGTAGCATAAACAAACATACTAATAATAATAACAATAGCTTCACTCTACATTGCTGCTGTACAGAAAACTAACAAAAAAAAAAAAAAAAAACGAACGAACGAATAAACCAACCAACGAATGAACCAACCAAACAAACCAACCAACGAACGAACGAACGAACGAGCGAATGAACGAACAAACGAACAAACAAAATTCAGATTCAATACTTAAACACAAACAAATGACAACCCCCAACTATAACAACAACAATACACCACCCATTCCAAACCTAAACCACGGGACCACGGCTTTGTACTTAATTTTTATGTTGACTCAGGATTAAGTAATAATAATCACCCTTTTTTCTTGCATTATATTAATAAATTTCTGCATTTGTTACCAACTTCTCGCTTAAATATTCCGGTGTAAGACCCATCTTCATTTTATACAGGGTAGTCCACTACGCGCGCGTCGGTCAATAGTCGCTAAACCGTTGGACTTATGGGAAATTTTTTTAAATAAAACTTGTAAGGATCCATCTTTGCTGCAACTGAAAATTATTTTCAATTATACAGGTTGTCCCATTTTTTCTGCGCAGTGCCTAACTCTGTTTTTTTAAATGGAACACCCTGTATTTGATCGCATTTTGGAGTTCTGTGTTGAATTTAAGTGCCACTTTGTTAACCGTACATTGGGTCTAAGTCCCACAGTTTCAAAGTTATTTGATGTTAGAAATCGTCATTTTTCAAGTTTCGCCATTTATAACTTTTAAAAGGTTCGAAATAAAGAAAAATGACTTACGTGTCCCAATCTTAGTTTTTAATCCTCTATCTAATGGGGCTGGAAAATGGTGCTTCCTGATTGGTCAAAAAATGGCAAAAAGTGACCTATCAGGAAGCAGTATTTTCGAACCCCATTAGATAGAGGATTGAAAACTAAGATAGGGACATGTAAGTCATTTTTCTTTATCTCGAACCTTTTAAAAGTTATAAATGGCGAAACTTGAAAAATGACGATTTCTAACATCAAATGACTGAAACTGTGGGACTTAGACCCAATGTACGGTTAACAAAGTGGCACTTAAATTCAACAAAGAACTCCAAAATGCGATCAAATACAGGGTGTTCCATTTAAAAAAACAGAGTTATGCACTGCGCAGAAGAAATGGGACAACCTGTATAATTGAAAATAATTTTCAGTTGCAGCAAAGATGGAACCTTATAAGTTTTGTTTAAAAAAATTTCCCACAGGGACTACCCTGTATATAAAGATCAGCGACTGCAATTTAGTCAAATTTTCTACGTTTAACCAGTCCATTGTTTTGAGCATAATATTTATTTCTGTATATCTGTTACATTGAAGTATGGTTCTCATCGCTTTGTTCTGCAACTTTTGTAAATTGGAGAGATCACCTTTTCTAAACATATACAAAATAGTTGGACAATACATAAAATGTGGCAACACAATTGTCTTGTAAATCTGCAGACTTGTACTCAATGTAACAGCACTTCTAAGTCGCTGAATGACTCCTATTTTTTGGGATATCTTTTTATGTATATATTGTGCATGCTCAGAGAAAACCAGTCTGTCATCAATTACTATCCCAAGGTATTTAATTTTTTTACCACTTCTATTTTCTGGCCATCAGTCAAAAAGATCACATCTTGGAGGGATTTTTTTTTGTTTGTAATTATCATTGCTTTGGTTTTATCAATATTGAGTTTTAGTTTATTTTCCTTCAACCAATCACCCAGATCACTGAGCTGCGTATTCATTCGTTCGTTTATTTCTTCTATCCCTTGACCAGAATAATATACCAGTGCATCATCAGCAAACAGATGAAACTTACAGGCTCTAATCGTCCCCCCAATATCATTAATATATATATATATTAAACAGTAGTGGCCCTAACACACTACCCTTTGGCACTCCTTTGTCAATTTTTTTGTTTTCAGACAAACTGAGGCCATACTTCACTCTTTGGGATCTGTTGCTGAGATAGTCCTCAAACCACATGATTATTGTGCTCGATAAACCCACTCCTCTTAATTTTTTTAAAAGCCAATTGCGGTCCACTGTTTCAAATGCTCTACTTAAGTCCAAAAATACAGCTGCTGTTATAAAACCTTTTTCCATGCTGGATATCCAGTCCGACAACACTGTGCCCAAAAATGCCAACTAGCGAGATACAGGTTAAAATTTTTGGACATTGAGGATTTTCACAATATTTTTAAGCATTCTATCTACTCTGGACGTTTGTTACAATCATTATAGATCACTCTGTATACGATGAAACATTGAAGTCATGTATAGTTCTACATACCGATTTTTTATTCTAATAATAAAAATACTTTCTTCAGCTTTGTTCTATATGTAGCCACTCAGTTTTTTCTACGGCATCGATTCCAATCTCGCATATCATTCTAAGAGAATCATTGGCTATTGTAAGTATGTGACATACAAGGATATAATTATATTTTTATTTAAGGTACTGGAAAAACTTTAATTGCAAGAGCTTTGGCGAATGAGTGCAATTTTGGATCTCGAAAAGTTTCGTTCTTCATGAGAAAAGGCGCTGACTTGCTCAGCAAGTGGATAGGGGAATCTGAAAAGCAACTTAGGCTTTTATTTGAACAGGTAATATATTTCACTGACTGAATGTAAAAAGTGGTTAGTTTTAACTGCCCGATATCTATCGATCCTACAAGGATCACTATACAGGGTACAGGATATCTTATTTGTGTAGGATTGGAAAATATGTCCTTGCCTAAACCAGATATTAAATTGATGTTTTCACAGGACAATACACACACCCTTTGGGCCCGTTTTTAAATTATTTTAGTTTAGTTTTGCATTTTCATATGGAACATAATTATTGTTATATTATTTAATTTTCGGAAATCTTGTAATATTGATATAAAAACGAACTGGTTTAACATTAATCATTCTTAGTCTGCAGCATGCCGACTTCAAAGGCTACACCATTTTGATTGTTTTTAGCAACTTAACTCTTTGTAGTATCTGGCTCACATTTCCACAAAAACTTGTATTTTTGGCGTGGTTTTCTGACTGCGCAGTATTTACTGCTCTGTCATTGACTGATTATTGGGAAGACTCACAAGTATACGGCTGTAAATGATGCCTGCAAGAAGTATCGGTCACTAGGATTTCTCGCGTCGTCCACCTAGCGGTGCTTAAGAGCATATAATAATATGAATAGCTTCGGTAACACAGTAGTTATCTAGAATGCTAGTAGCACTATGAATTCTTAATAAGTTAACCCCACACGCCAAAAGACAGTGACACAGTAATTAAACTCGACACGTGTTTCACTGACAACGTCAGCATCTTCAGGAGTAGAAGATTAATCTAATTCTAAACTAAGTTTAATCTAATTCTAAACTAAGTTTAGAATTAGATTAATCTTCTACTCCTGAAGATGCTGACGTTGTCAGCGAAACACGTCAACACGTGACAACGTCAGCATCTTCAGGAGTAGAAGATTAATCTAATTCTAAACTAAGTTTAGAATTAGATTAATCTAATTCTAAACTAATTCTAATTCTAATTAATCTAATTCTAAACTAAGTTTAGAATTAGATTAATCTTCTACTCCTGAAGATGCTGACGTTGTCACGTGTTGACGTGTTGACGTGTTTCGCTGACAACGTCAGCATCTTCAGGAGTAGAAGATTAATCTAATTCTAAACTAAGTGGATGGATCAAGAACTTTGACGTAAATTCACTATGAATTCTTAATAAGTTAACCCCACACACCAAAAGACAGTGACACAGTAATTAAACTCAACACGTGTTTCGCTGACAACGTCAGCATCTTCAGGAGTAGAAGATTAATCTAATTCTAAACTAAGTTTAGAATTAGATTAATCTAATTAATCTAATTAATCTAATTCTAAACTAAGTTTAGAATTAGATTAATCTTCTACTCCTGAAGATGCTGACGTTGTCAGCGAAACACGTGTTGAGTTTAATTACTGTGTCACTGTCTTTTGGTGTGTGGGGTTAACTTATTAAGAATTCATAGTGAATTTACGTCAAAGTTCTTGATCCATCCACTGTGTGAATACTAGTAGCGTTGATTAAGTCTCGCGGGATTACTGGTATCGCTGTCATTATTCCTTAGCCAACTTAAAATATTATTTAGAATTTACACGGTCTTTTCTAAATCTAATGTGCTGTGTCTAATTTCAGTCAGTTATATTTATTATTAATGCAGTGTTACTTCTTAGATAATATAATAGAAGATAGTGGTTTATATTAAATTTAGTAAAAATAATAAAACAATAATGAATAATGACTACAAAAAGGTGCGGATTTTTTAACTGCAAAAACAGAAGTGCTAATAAAAATCTGAGCTTTTATCAGTAAATACATTTTTACTGTTTTCAGTTTAATTTTTTTTATCGGTCAAATGGACTGGTAAGCTTATAGTTAGGGAGCCGGTATAGTAAATTATGACTGCATTTTCTACCATGCCGGACATTATTAATCTTAATGTATGCAACAAGAGGAAGAAGAATATGACTATGAGAAAGTTGCATCTGAGTCGCACCGCAGATGGCGCTCTTAAGAAAAGTTTAGAATCGTCTGGCACCCACTCGCAACTATCTAATGTATCTGGCATTGATATTTTGGCATTCTTCACAATACAAAAATTCAGTAAAAGAAAAATCTGTTGGTAGAAAATACGTCACGTGACGCTCCTGCTTAAGATAAGTTTGGGGTTCTCTGGCACCCACTCGCGACTTATAATGTATCTGATTCTTCTTTTACTGACTATTTGTATCATGAAGAATGCCAAAATATCAATGCCAGACACATTAGATAGTCGCGAGTGGGTGCCAGACGATTCTAAACTTTTCTTAAGAGCGCCATCTGCTGTGCGACTCAGATGCAACTTTCTCATAGTCATATTCTTCTTCCTCTTGTTGCATACATTAAGATTAATAATGTCCGGCATGGTAGAAAATACAGTCATAATTTACTATACCGGCTCCCTAACTATTAGCAATTATTTTATTGGTAGTATGCCTGTAATCAATTCATTAGTGAGATCAACTGATAGAGTATTCAATATCAGTGCCATCTGATATTATTAAGAAGAATTATTTAAGAAAGATCGTGTATTCTTTTCCTAATAAAAACAGTTCTGTACATCAAAATTTACAATTACGCTGGACACCAAACCCATGAAAAATGGTCATTGTATGATCACTCAAATACTAAAGTCTGTAAAGTTAAAGACTGGGCTGTCACGTGATCAGCGCAATAGACCTGTTTTCGTCCGAAGGCGGAACTCGTAAATCCAGTGGCGCCGTCAAGAACTTCAAGATTACTGTGCGTGTGCGTCCATTGTTGTTTTATTGACTCATGTTTGAGTGTGCTTTTTTTAGTGGATATTCTGTTTTATTTTGCGTTTTTATTGTGAGTGTTGCTTAAAAGACTAAAAAACTATCATCTTTATTCGAAAAACGGAGTTCGAGGTAATTAATACTACAAATTCTTGTAACTGAATTGAAGGTTAAAATTTTTTGTGTTTGCAGATTATTCTGCTTATTTTGTGATCTCGGTGTTATTTAAAAGACTTTTGAAAAATCGTCGATAGTATTTGTTATCCAGGTAATACTACAATCAAAGTAATTTTACACATTAAATCCAAGTTGAAATTTTTGACGTTTGTAGGTTAGAAATGTCTCCCAAAAAAATTGGCAAACCCGGCATGGTAATTCATAGCCAAGGCCGTGAAATTATCAGTAACGTGATAAAGTTTATGCGGGAAGAAGCGCAAAATGGAATTAGGATTCCTTTAAAGAATTACAGGTATGTACGTACCCACTTCATAATGAGCTTGATTATTGTTAAGATCCAATTGTGTGTTTAAGGCAAAGAGTTATAGAAGCAACAGGTGTTTCGAGAAACACAGTAGCGAAGATTTTGAAGGAATCGAAAAGCGTAGAAGCTGAGCCTAGCACCTCCTTTGCTACACCACATAAGGAACGACCGCGAAAGAAGCGTAAGCTCAGCCTGATTTCTGTGGGAGAAACGGAAACAATACGGGAAATTATACATAATTTTTTTATTTTGGAGAAAAGGAATCCCTCTCTCAATTGTAAGTACATAATTACCATTATAAAAAAGAAAACTTCGTTAAGGTGTGTTTTCATTGCAACTGCTGGCAGTTGTTACTTGTCAAATACGGGGTGATTCATTGTAAAGTCTGCTGAACTTCTTTTTTCATAAATAGAGGGAACGTGGTAATAAGAAAGTTCAAGATATTTTCGTGTATTTTTTGGATATAATATCAAAAAACCAATTGGGTGCTGCTGTTGCGTAGCCAAGTTATGAAAGTATGAATCGCACTTGCATTTTAGTAAATGGAATGCTTTGGATATTTAACTTCCTGGATTCCGTCTTCGATTGTAGATAAATTTCAAGAAACTTACTTTCTGTTGAAACCCAATGATTTTTCAGACAATTATATTTCACGATGTGTTTTCAATGTGTATAATGTATTTTTCATCGAAACATGAATGAAATATGCAATGACGGAAAGTGATCCCAATAATCAGGGGCTATTTGAACAAATTATTCTAGGAACAAATGGCAATTACTGCTTTTTCGTTAAATAACAAATGCTACATTTAAATACCTACCTATCGCATCATCTAGCCTAATATCACCTTGTATTCCAGGTATTCTACAGAAGATTAAAGATTCTGAACTTTCTTTTTCTGGCTCGAGGCAGTCGCTATGGGTTTTTCTGAAATCTATTGGATTCAGGTATGGCTGCTTTTGTATATCCAAAGTCAAAATATTTCGGATGCCGTTACTACATGCATATTCAAATTTCTGTTTCATTAAATGCTTATGTTTTGAAAATACTTTTATAACAACAGATAGCAAAAGTGAGCCTGCTTGAGTGGGACACCTCGTTTACTTCTATTTCCATTTAAGGTGGCGAAAGACAGAAGACAACCGTAAGATTTTAATGGAAAGCCATGACATTCGCCTGAAAAGGGTGAAATACTTGAAACAAATTCTGCAATACCGGGAAGAAGGCCGAACCATTATATATTCGGATGAAACGTATATACACAGCAGCCATGTCCAGCCGAAAGGGTGGTATGATGAGTCTACTAAAAACTTAAAGAAGCCGATTTCTAAAGTCCAAAGGCTGATTATTGTACATGCCGGAGGTGAAAATGGTTTCATTCCCAATGCGTTGCTCATTTTTCGGTCAGGTAACACATACGTAAGTAATTTTAATATCAAAATGTAACCAAACATTGTCTCTAGGTTCTAAATCAGGAGATTACCACGATGACATGAATAATGCCAATTTCATGACATGGGTGCAGAAACAATTACTGCCCAACATGCCGCCTAATTGTGTACTTGTGATTGATAATGCATCATATCACAATGTCCTGGTGGAAAAAAACCTGACATCTGCGAGCCGAAAAGGCGAGATGGTGAAGTGGCTTGAAGAACGTCAAATACATTTTGATGGCTCAAATACAAAACCTGAGCTTTATGGTTTTATCAAACAAAATTTGTATCGATTCCCAAAGAAATACAAATTGGATGAGCTTCTTGAAGCCCATGGTCACCGAGTGTTACGGCTTCCTCCTTATCACCCGGAATTGAACCCCATAGAGAAGATATGGGCCACTGTAAAGAACTGGGTAGCTAGCAGAAACGTTACTTTTAAATTAGGTGATGTGGAGGAATTAGCACGTGGAAAATTTTCCATTATTAGCTCGAAGAGTGGAAAGATGTATGTGGCCATGTGCAAAAAGTGGAAAAAACTTTCTTTGAGAAAGAGCATCTGATGGACGATGCATTGGATTCGTTGAAGTTCACTGTGAACACAGGATCATCTGATGATGAGAGTGAAGATGAATATCAAGTCACAACTGAAGATGATGGTGGTGATGATGATGATGATGATGATGATGATGATGATGATGATGATGATGATGATGAAGACGACGAAGACGAGGATTTAGGAGTACAACCACTACCAAGTGATTAACCCTTAGTTGATACAGTGTCCAAGCGTCCTTCCAGCAGCACGTATTTTCGACCCTATTGTTTTCAGTACATTTGCGTCCCCATATGAGAACGTAACCACCACCATCGGATTTGTCGTAAAATTTTGCCTATCTAAAGTGTAAGTTTCATCTCGTTCAGACCAGTAGGAGGCAAGCTACGGAGAAGGAGACAACTCTTGAAAAAAATCTCGCACGTACAGTGGCTTGCATGCTAATTATGCCGCGGGTTTTTCAAAAGCAAAGAATTTTGATAAAAAACCAGATTTTAAATGGTGTATGTCCGCGTTTGGAGACAATTATTTGAGCGCCGTATGCAACGGAAGAGTAACTAAAATCTCTGGGTCTCTGGGTCTTGTGACAGTTCTGCGAGACTTGAACAATACAAAAACGAAAATTAGTGCTGAGTTATTACAAAAGAATGGCAAGTGTTTAATTATACTATAGGTAATAAATTAGATTAAAATTTCCTATTTTACGCAGATTTAGGAAACAATCAGCATTGCAGGCGCAGTGTTATTTTTAATGTTTTCCAAGTTATTTTGTACGAGAATAAATAAAAATGTTTCTCAGCAGATGTTTTATTTAATAAATAGCAAAATTGTTACGGCGCCTATGAAATTTGGGTCCGTACTGCCGAAAGCTGCGCACGTACTGCCGGCAGGACAATCCCATTTAAAAATAATGTCCTGCTGGTAGGACTAGCGGCTCTGTCCAGCTGTCCCGCCCGAAGCTCCTTCCCGCAGGACAAATGCCTGGACGTTCTATCATTAGACCTTGTGCGACATGACATACCTCAAGCACCAAGGATTCTTATTTTTTGAAAGGTCAACAAGAGATTTAGTTCTTAATATATGTGAATTCCACTTATTTATTTTTGGTAGTTAATAGAACTCTCTAAATTTTTAATTACAGAATAATAAGTTTATTTTGCAATTCTTTAACTCTTCAGTGCTGAAAAATAGTAAATTGGATTATTCGGCTTCCTTTATGATTTATTCTAATTTTCTTTTGTCACATAAGTAAACAACTTGTTCAAAAACCTGTTTTCAACTATAACAATTATGGAATTGAGATTATTTGCACATAAACATGCCGATTTCGTAATTGACATAACCTCACACCAAACGTCACATTTATAATTTATCTGTACTTATGACGAAATCCCCTTTTCTTAAGTTCTTCTTAATGTGTTTCGCGATTTTTTCATGCCTTAAAATGCTAATTTTCCTGTTTTGAATGTAACTTTTATGAATTCATTGTTAAAATAATAATAAATTTCACATATACGCCGGTACGGCACTGTTTCTGTCAAAATCATATTTCCCGCTACATTTTCGCGCAGCCACCATCTTGTCCGGGCCCAGTCTCTAACTTTACAGACTCTACCAGGTCACGTTTAATTAGAAACTGCATAAAAAATGTGACAGTACACAACTGGAAGTCGAACCTAGATTTCCCAAACTGGGAGAGTTGAACTCCGGTTGCCTAAATTAAAAAGTTGTTTCATTGTAAGTCTTCCTAGTTTTACGTACCGTAAAACAAGGAATTTCGAGTGTTCCATGCCACAGGGGTACTTTAGAGTCTAATGCAAGTACATACAGTTGAACTTCTCTAATTCGAACTTCCATAACTCGATTTTTTCCGTAAGTCGAACTTTTTCCGTGAACGGTGATATTTCCGATCTTTTTAAATGTATTTTTGTCTCCTTAAATCGAATTTCTATAACTCGAACATTTCCACAACTCGAACTAGAAATTCTAGAGAAACTCGAAGTTTTAAAGGAACATCGTTTTCGACCATCCGGCGGGCCACGTTGTTCATTGGAATTTTTATTAGGGTTGTTTTATTGCTTTAAAAAATGTGTCCAGCGGGATCCGCACACGAGTTCGTAAAGTGAGTTTGCCGATTTTAAGCAATAAACATCAGATTTTGTTATTTTGCATTGTTACTTGAGTTGGCTAAGTTGGCTAGTTGAATTCCGCAGTTCACGTACTAAAGCGAAGGCAAGGTAAAGGCGTTTATTTGTGTAAGTGGTTAAAAATACATTCGCGGAATGGAAAAACGTAAACTAAAGTGCATATCAGTGCAAGACAAACTGAGATTGATTGCGGAGGTAGATAAGGGCGGAAAAAAGAAAAAAGACATTGCTGTGCAATTTGGTATTCCTCCCAACACTTTGTCCACAATTCTTAAGAACCGGGACAAAATTTTACAAAATGCAGATGATTTTGACATGGGCAGTCAACTTAAAGGCTTAAAACTTGCGTGTATGGTGATGTCGATGAAGCCATGATCAAATGGGTAACTTACGCCCGTGATAAGAATGTTCCTCTCTCAGGAGTAATATTGAGGGAAAAAGCTTTGGAGTTCGCAAATGCGTTGGGGCATACAGATTTTGCTTTTAGTGTAGGGTGGCTGGATAAATTTAAAAAACGGCACAATATTGTGCAGAAAGCAATTTGCGGTGAGAGTGCTGCAGTAGATCTGCAAATTTCTGAAGGCTGGAAAGAAAATGTGTTGCAAAATTTAATAAGACAATACGACGAACGCGGCATATTCAATGTTGATGAAACAGGACTTTTTTTCAAATGTTTGCCAAACAGGACGCTGGCTTTTAAAAACGAGAAATATTTTGGTGGTAAAAATAGCAAGGAGAGACTGACTGTCATGGTTGGCTCTAACATGACGGGCTCAGAAAAATTGAAACACTTGGTTATTGGTAAATCGAAAAATCCTCGTTGTTTTAAGGGTGTTAAGTCACTTGATGTGGATTATGACCACAATAAAAAAGCGTGGATGAATAGCGAAATTTATGAGAAATGCTACAAACTTTAGTTAAAAAGTACGCGGTGCAGAAAAGAAACATTTTACTGTTCGTCGACAACACACCCACAAAATGTTCAGGAAAAATTAAAGAATATAAAGGTCGTGCATTTTCCGCCCAATATGACGTCTGTTTTACAACCGATGGATCAAGGCATTATAAAAAACCTAAAACAACATTACAGGAAACGGATTGTAATGAAAATTTTGGCCAATATGGATCACGCAGCTCCTATAACTGTGACATTACTGGACGCAATTAGAGACCTCAGCAAATCATGGACGGTGGACGTGAAGGAGCAAACAATCGCCAATTGTTTTCGTAAAGCAGGATTCTCAAAGGGTAATTTACCTGCAGATGTTGTTGAATTTTGGGACGAAGAAGATCTTCTACCACTATCTGAACTGAACGTTTTGTGGGCTTCTTATAGAACAGTCACAAATATGGATGACGTAACATTTGAAGATTATGTTAATGTAGATGATGGCACTTGTACGGCTGATTATCCTACAGAAGAGGGCATTTTAGAAGGCATTTTAAATGACGACAATGCAATAGGTAGGTAATTCACATTCACTTGTGCGTAAAAATGCTATTTTTTTTGTTTTTTTTTTTTTTGTGAAGATTCAGACCAAGAGGAGGAAATCCTAGACCCATTGGAGACTATGCCTACATTTGACGAGATACAATCATCAATTGGAAATTTAAGGAGATTTGTGCAATCCAGAGACAAAGTACCTGAACATATCTATGCATCTTTAAATGTGGTAGAAGTTTTCGTGGAAAATGAAAAATGGTGTTCCAAAATGCAGAAAAAAATAACGGACTACTTTAAAAAACCGCATATGTAAATATGTATGTACCGGGTGTCCCATTAAGAGAGGTCGTCGGCTATATCTCACAAACAGTTAATCATACAGCTTTGGGAAAAAATATTTTCAGTAAATATGGTCTTGAAAAATCGCTGGAAATTAGTTTCGAGTTCCTAAAACGACCCAACTTGGAATCAGTGCCTATTATATTCTGTTTACGTATATTCAAGAATTCATAATTATTTTGTGTTATGTAGTACGCCGGTAATTACCAAACAGTTTAATGATATCTCGGTCTAAGAACCCAGGTGTTCCCTTTTAGCAAGTTGTCAATAAAAACAAAAAATGTATTTTAATTATTTGATACGTCAAAATATTTATTGTTTCGTTAAATTGTATTCTTTGTCATCGAAAGTGCCATTTTCTAATGAAGAATCATATAATATGCTAGGGATATATTTCGAATGCATGCAGAATGCAACAATTAACGAATAATTAAAATACACTTTTTTTGTTTTCATAGCCAACTTGCTAAAAGGGAAGAACTGGGTTCTTAGACCGAGATATCATTAAACTGTTTGGTAATTACCGGCGTGCTACATAACACAAAATAATTATGAATACTTGAATATATGCAAACAGAATATAATAAGCACTGATTCCAAGTTGGGTGACAATGCTCTTATTAGTTGAATACCTATATTAATAAAAATTAGTAGCTTTTTTATGGTTATTTTATTTCATAATTAGTTGCTTGTTAATATCTCCGGTTTGGAAAGAGATATAAAGTTGAGGTTTTCACTGACTTATTGATAAATCTTCGTTCTTTTTAAATGTGCGAAGAAAGGTATACCATTTCATTTAATATTTACGCGAAAATTTAAAAAATCTGTTGAGTTTATAAATAGTGGCCTCTACCGGACAGATAAAACTTATTCCAAGTATTGTTTGTAATGTGAACGATAGAGTTGAAAAATACGTTTTCAATGAAACTAAGTTTGTTAAATTCTATTGAACCAAACCGGAGTTATGACAATTTGAATGTAATAGCGATTGACGCCCCCAGCCGCTCTTTCATTTCAAGAGATGGAGCAAAAAACATGGGACAAAAAGTTGCAAAAGTGTTGAAGTTTGAGATGCGGGCAACTGGAATATATATTGTATCGGAAAATATCCGAGAAAAAGCCATTTTTGTAATTGACGGTATGTGTTACGCCCCCTAGCGGTCGTTTTATTAACTCGAAATTAATTTCCAGCTACTTTTCAGGACCATATTTACTGAAATTATTTTTTCCCAAAGCTGTATGATTAACGGTTTGTGAGATATAGCCGGTGACCTCTCTTAATGGGACACCCGGTACATATTATAGTTTATATCAGGGTAATCATGGAAGTCAAAATATTTCGTATGCGAATAGACTGCACATTTGTATATGCAATAAAATACTCAAAACAATGACTGTTTTATTCACTTTTTCCAGACTTTCTCTGCAAATCGAATTTTCTATAACTCGAATTTTTTTTCTTGGCCTTTGAAATTCGAGTTATGGAAGTTCAACTGTAGTTTATGAATTTTCCTCAATTTCAGTCGACTTTCTGAATTAAATGCTCCAACTGTTTGAAGTAACATTTAGTTGATGCTATGGCAAAGGAACTTATTCTTTTCTGCATGGAAAATTGTATAAGCTAACGCTATATCAATATCAATACCTCCTCCTACGTGCCAAGCTAAGTAAAGTATTTCACAACATGAATAAAATTTTCTGTGTAGAGCATATGTTCTTGTAAATAATAACGATAATAATAGTATTCTTTATTCATAGCACTGCTAACAAATAACATGTATTATTATTATGGGTAAGAAGCATTGTTAATGCGATTATTTGGCTTCTGTTTGTTTATAAAATTAGAAAGAGGGCTGTGGTGTTTTTGAGTTAAAATGTGGCCATATTCGAATGTAAAATGATTTTCTCCACCAAAATTTGCAGAAAAATCCATGAGTTGCTATTTAAGAAAAGGCGTGGTATCATATCTGCCGCAATTGAGACAGATACAACTGACAATTTGCCCAACTTTTGTTACATACTGTATAGGATGTACTCAGTATACGAACAGCCCATATAAACCAAAATAATTTAAGAACAAAACAAGGGAAAATCGCATTTTTGTTATGTTTGGGGAAGGTGTATCTTCCACCCCTACACTGTTGGAACATTTTGTATAATAAAATTCATTTTTAAGGCTGCTGAAATGAAGCCGTCCATTATCTTTTTCGATGAGTTGGATGGATTAGCACCTGTGCGATCTTCAAGGCAAGACCAGGTGCATGCCAGTATTGTATCAACTTTATTGGCTCTAATGGATGGCGTTGATAACAGGGGTGAAGTTATAGTTATTGGAGCAACAAATCGTATTGACGCTATTGATCCAGCGTTACGCAGACCTGGTCGGTTTGATCGAGAATTGCTTTTTCAGCTACCTGCTCGTAAGGTAAAGAAACTTAAATTAATAAATAATTTCAATTATATTGCTGATAAATTAACAAATTAACCCTACTATTGTGGAACTATAATAGCCTGCAACTAAAAAAAAATATTCGACCTGCTGCTTTATTTATTATTTTAGCAGTGAATTGCCTGTTCTTTGACTGAACAATAATTTTTTATTTTATTCTTTTACAGAGCATTTATTCTTTTTACTAATCATCCGTTATTTTCATCGTGTATTCATTACCTTTGTACTAAACATTTATAATTTTTTTTATTTGTTATTTTTTCTGACCATTTATTGCTTTTTACAGCAAAAGTACTTGACAATTGTGGAATATTGACAATTGTGGAATATTTTTTCAGTTTTGTTTGTGTGCTTGCATGACATTTTGAAGTGGAAAAAAACTTGTGTGTGTCAGCCCCAACGCACGACTGGAGTTTACTCCTTAGGAACGATTATTTTAACTTCAATCACTTGATAATAGGGTACACGTGAATGTCAGTTTTATACTCAAATGTGTATTTATCAGATGGTTTATGTTCGAAAATGTCCAACTACATCAATATAAATTGTTTATAAATTCGGTAATTAAGTGACAATCTGCTAAACGTCGATCCCATTGGCAATGAAATAAATACTTTTCCTGGTGTTCGAATAGGCGTTGATTCACATTTCGGCACTAAGCAATATTTGAAGTATTTAATATTAGGTTTTTCCATATTAAATCGAAAGATTCAACAAATTTAGGGACGAACAAACACTGCAAATGCTGACTTTACAACGCCAACTGTCATATCTACTCTATGCCACTCTATTTTCACTATTTCCATGCTCTATGCAGTCAGACGTAAACAGCCGTATCCATAGATACATACATAATTTCAATGTTATAGGTAACGTAACGCATTACTTTTAGTTAACGCGAAATGTAACGCTTGATTTTACTACTCATAAAATTTCCGTACCGCTGGCTATAACTGAAAATCGATTCTTAAGGAGTAAACTCCAAAAATGATCTTTTGGGAAATTGTTTTTTATGCTTTGGGGTGTGGATTGGAAATGAAGTTGCTCTTGTAACTAACCAATCTTTTATTTCTTATAATATAAATTAATAGCTGAATCCAGGGACCTGAACCGAACCGTAACCGTATCGAAACCATAACCGAACCGTAACCACATGTTTGTCTTGCACCGAAACTGAACTGTAAACTGTAATTTAAGACTGACATTTGAACCAGAACCGAACCAAAAACCGAATTTCTGGTAGGAGCTCGAATCGAAACTGAACCGAAACCAAAATTAATAATTAAAAAATACCGGAGTCGTTTTATAATAATAAATATAAGATCAATTTAATTAGCTAAAAGTAAGAAATTGTTTAATGTAATTGCGGGAAGTTCCGTGTTTGATGCTGGATCATCGTTAAACGTCAATCATCGATTCTTGTTGTGGTGTAGACTGCTGCATGTAGTTGCTTGTTGTAATCTTCTAAATTTTAAGGTCTTCCGTCGTACACGCACTGTTTTTTAAATAAATAGTAGTAGTAACTCCTTTTTCGCTCCTATTGGAGCATAGGGCATCCTTGCTGATGTTTCTGTAACTATGTTTGCAGTTAGGTCGTCAGCCTAACGTGCCTTAACTCTCCTTCTCTGTTATGTACATAATCCCTGTGTTGAGTTGGTTTAATCGTTGATTGAAGGAATAGGGAAGATACGCAACCTTACGAGAGAAAATGTTCCGCATAAATGGGTCGAAATATAGAGGGCCGGCTCGCAGCGTGGGTCGAAACCGCTCAGTCGCGGTCTGCCTGTGCTAGCGTAAGGTCGGTCCGTCGGTCGTAGTTGCGGTAGTCGCTAAGTGTATAAAGCCGCTGAGTGAAAGAATTCGAGTTGTTGCAATGTCGTCGTCAACTGCAAACCATACTTGCGTTTACGTAAATTGTACAAACTCATTAAAAAACAGGCGCGATTTAACGTATTTTAAATTTCCCATCAAAAACTTAGTGAGATGTGAGGAATGGAAGAAAAACTGTGGAAATATTCTTATAGCAGAAATGGACAATAAAGACTTGAGCCATAAATTAATTTGTGAAGAACATTTTATAGCTGAGGACGTACTGCGAAATTCTGTTAGAAAATTTTTAAAGAAGAGTGCAATACCGAAAAGATACTCGATTCCAGTAGAAGGTAGGTAGATACAATTCTGAAATGTGTTTAAAACCTGAAAACCTAACTTTGTTGGTATCATTATATTATTACTGTTGATTAATATAAAGTTGATTTCGTTGATTTTTTATATTCACGTAGAAAATTCCATTATATCGTTGATTCATTAATCAACGATTATATTAATTTAAAATACAGGGTGATTCAAAGTGGGGCGTGACGACGTGACTAGGGTTGCCATCTCCAAATTTGCTAAACCAGGACGATCGTTAAAACTTTTCAGCGAAAATCCGACATTTTTTACAACCTTAAAGTCATTTATTTGATCCCACATTTAGAGCTTTTATGCCGAAAAAAGTTATGAAATAGTAACAAATTATATTTTTTACTAACCTTATTCCTCGCCTTATTCTCTTATTTGGGGAAAAAGGAAATTTGTTTATGCTGCTTTGAATAAACAAATATTTGCTGCTAGTATTTTTACTATTTTGGCAATTCAGGCAATACTAGATAATGTTGTAGGGAATTCAAGGGATTTTTCTTTTGGCATTTACGAGTAGGACGGATGGCAACCCTATGCGTAACCATGGGGACATCACCCTAGAATTAATTATCAAAAATTTATAATGAACGCCGTTCTTGAATAAACACCTTATAGACGAAATTTTTCAAACTGTCGCATATTTTATGTCATAAGAATTCGAAAAAAAATGATTTGCACTGTCTATTTTTCCGCAGATTTTCCACACGAAACTAGTTCTTGTTTCTCTGTGGCAAGCACTAGTGGAGTTAATACCCTAAAAACGTATGCTGCCAAAAAAAGACTCTTTTCGGACGTCCTAGACCAACCATCGCCAGTAAGAAAAAAATTTGCACCCTACAAATCGTGGGACAGTGATACATCTGGATCCGTCGTCAGCACCAGAATTTTGAATATGCCTTCGCCAAAACCGCCAAAAGTCCTAACACCCAAGTGTATAAGACGCCAGTCAAAAATAAAATTACTTAATAATAAACGAAAAGCAGATATCATTCAGAAGAGAAGACTCAAATTGAAGTTGAAGAAATTTTTAGCCAAAAACGTCGTCGAAAATCTGCTTCAAAATAAGAGTAAAGCAGTACAAACCTTAATTAATATGCAATTATTTCATAGAAAAAATACATCTTGGTCATATAGTGAGAAGCAATTAGCCTTATCTCTCTATTATAAATCGCCAGGATCTTACAAGTTTATGCGAAATAAGTTAGGTTTTGTGTTACCTTCTGTACGAACAGTACAGTCATGGTTGAAGATTTCAAATTTGGTAACAGGTGTAAAGACGAATTTGACTAAAAAGTTAGCGATAAAAGTTAAAACCATGGGTGACAGTGAAAAAGTGTGTTTGGTTATGTTTGACGAAATCACGCTAAAAAAAAAGTTGGAGTACAATAGATATCAGGATTTAATAGAAGGTTATGAAGATCTTGGGCACTTTGGAAGACACGACAAAATTGCTAATACTGCTATGGTATTTTACATACGGGGACTCTTCCACAATTGGAAAATTCCCTTTTGTTATTATATATCTTCGGGTCCAATGGCCAGCGATGCCTTGAAAGAGATAATTACCGAAGTTATTAATGAATTAATTAATATCTCTTTAAGGCCAATGATTCTGGTTTGTGACCAAGGAACAAACAACAGGAGTGCTTTTTCAAAGTTAGGTGCTACAAAAGAAAGTCCAATAATATACATTAATTCTACAAAAATCTTCACATGCTTCGACACCCCTCATCTTCTAAAAAGTCTAAGAAATAACTTCATGAATCCTAAGTTGTTTTTTTTAATTGGTGATAAGTCTGTTTCTTGGAAAGACATTGTGCAAACGTACGAAATAGATAGAAAAAGCAAGACATCCCGCGCTCTAGCAAAAATTACTCCAATTCATATAAATCCCAATACATTCCAGAAGATGCGCGTCAAACTTGCTGCACAAATCTTCAGTCACTCTGTGGCTTCTGCAGTAAAAACGGCTGCAAAAACAAACGAGTTGAAAAGTGTTTCAGCAGAAAACACCGCAGATTTTGTTGAAAAAATTAACAATATTTTTGATTCGCTAAATAGCAGAATTTTGTGCGATCCTAATCCTCATAGAAGACCGTTATCGGTACTTGCAAATACTTCTTTAGAAAATCTGCAGGATGGATTAGAGTACTTTAAAGGTATTGAAGTGTATTGTGATGGGAAGAAGCGTAATAATATTTATTGCATTGGTGGTTTCATCTGGACTATTCGATCAATATTATTATTATGGGATGATTTAAAAGCTGAAGGAGTGAAATATTTGTTAACGGGATTTATCAATCAGGATGCCTTAGAAAATTTCAACTCCGTGGTACGAAACCGGGGTGGATACAATCCAATGCCTTCTGTTCGACAATTTCGAATATCAATGCAGCAAAATATGTTTATAAAGCTTCAAACGGGCGTGGATTCTGGAAATTGTCAAGAAGATGAAGCTGAAGTATTGGAAATGAATGAAAATGAAATCGGTTTTCAAGTGGGCATGGATTCTGCAAATTGTCAAGACGATGAAGCTGAATTTTCGGAGTCACAAACAGATGTTTGTACTGATAATAAAATCGATCTCCAAGTGGATTCTGCAAATTCTACAGATGATGAAGCTGAAGCATTGGAAGGATTACAACTGGCAATTCCACCGCAACTAGGTACTTCTAAAGTTTGTGTAAACTTAGAATTGTGCAGCACAGTTTATCTTGCTGGTTATCTCGGATTTAAGGTGTCAAAAAAATACGATTGCGACATATGCAAGGAAAAACTATTGAAATCTGAGGAAGAACTATTTTCGGAAAACGAGTTTTATGTGCTATGTAAGGACTATGGGGTTGAACAGATTACACATTTGAAGAGGCCAACAGATTGTTTTGTAGAGTTTGTGTCTAAATTATTAATTTTTTTTGATTCATCATTTTCCCATCATAAATGTTCGTTATTTGTCGTCAAAAATATTACGAAAGACTTAATATCACAAACTGAAATATATTTCAAAAAGTTTTGCATGAAACATATAAAAGATGCCATTAGTTTGTTAATTACGGTTAAAATTTATAGAAATTTAAAAAATGAGTCTGAAGCTATTGAATCTCTACGACTCGAATGTAATAAAGAAAGAAAAGAGCACCGAAAACTCAGAATATTAAAACCATGAAAAACAAGCTTGGGATATCCATATTGTATTTAAAATTTAGAATTAGTAGAAATTACTATTATATAGTCTAGAGCCTAAAAACATTCAAAATTCAACATTTGTTGTTTTTTAAAAATTAACATAAATAATGCATGTGTCCCCGGAAGGAGTTGACGACGAAAAAACATCCTTATTATTGATTTTACGACGAAAAGTCATTCAAAATTGTTGTAACGTTCCATAATCGAGGTTCTTTAAAATAAAGGTGTACACCTTTATTGTTTAAATAACCTCGATTATGGAATGTTTCAACAATAGAGTCCATTAGTTGGGTTATGTTACTAGTTTCCCGCCCTATCCTACTTCAAAATTCTTATCATGGAGCTCTTATGGGACAAAGATTTTAAACACTGATTATTTAAATTCACTGCATTTCTTAACAGGAATTCTGCAAGTAACATATAGACTGTTCTTTCCAGCTGTTACTTTTTCAAAAAAATCTTAAAATACAACTTAATTTCAGAAATATTTTAAAACGGAGCACAGTACCTATTAGAAAAGAACGTATGTCTTGTTTAAACCATTGGAGATTATTTTGACGTTTGCTGCACAGGGTTTGCGGTTAAGTTGTTTATTTCTTCGGGTTATTTATTGTTTAATCTTTATTTAATAGGTGGTTTAATAATTCATTTATATTTAAAAAGTGTAAAATGGAAGAGAAAGTGTTAAAAATGAGTGTTGTTAACGACTTGTTTATGGACGTTTTCAATCATGCTGCGCTGGTTCTAGCACCGACATCCATAAATAGTAGTTTGTTGAATTTGAGTTTTAAACAAAATGACTGCATAAATAAATGTTTTTATAAGACAAACACCGAAAAAAAGCATCATAGTAATCGCCATATATTGATTTAATGTTAAGAAATCAGGATGAAAGGTAAAGAATCAATAAGTTCACCCCGCACACCAAAACAGTGACAAATTAAAAACTCGACACGTTTTTCACCGACAACAAAAAATGTTGAATTTAGAATGTTTTTATGCTCTAGACGTCTAGACTAGTATAGGATAGTAATTTTTGCCAATTCTAAAATTTAAATAAATACCGGATTTGAAATTTTGTATCGAGACTTTATTTTGGATTATAAACAACTTTGTTTTATAAACATTTTGTTCAACATAATAAATAATGGTACTTCTCTCTTAAAACATCTTCATGTATTCTTAATTTATTAACACCCTGTACATCTAATCTAAGATTTTTATATAATAAACTCATTTATTTGACAAGGTCGGCATCTTCAGGAGTATGAAGATAAGTTTATCTTCATACTCCTGAAGATGCCGACCTTTAATTATGTTAATTTAAAAAAAATGTTGAATTTACAATGTTTTTATGCTCTAGTCTAGTATAGGATGGTAATTTTTGCGAATTCTAAAATTTAAATAAATGTCGGATTTGAAATTTTGTATTGAGACTTTATTTTGGATTATAAACAACTTTGTTTTATGAACATTTTGTTCAAAATAATAAATAATGGTACTTTTCTCTTAAACATCTTCATGTATTCTTAATTTATTAACACCCTGTACATCTAATCTAAGATTTTTGTATGGTAAATTCATTTTTTCGACAAGCAAATTTTTTTATAAAGAATGGCTAAATTCAATAATAAAGATTTTTTCCTCGTCAACTCCATCCGGGGACACATTGTATATTAATACTTATTTGATTTTTTAGACTTTCATTTGTATGTTGATAATAAACGATGTTAAAAATTCACATATTTTCTATTTTTCCACGGCGTAAATAATATCGATCAAAAACTTTCCTATTTAACAATTAAATTATTACTAGTGAGCTCTATTTCCAAATTGTACCTAAAATTATTTAAAATTTTAATTCTCCGTATCAATAACTAATAAGTAGCAATGTAAGAAACTGATAACAGCCATAACACTCGCATCATTCTTGCATTCCAACAAGATTATGTTTGCTGGAGAGTTTGTTTTATTTATGCCGGGCGCGAGATACCTACCTATAATCGCTATAATATATTATTTGTCTCTGCATTATTTAGGTAGTTCACTCGTCGGACTTCAGACGGCGACACTTTCTGCTCCGTTAGTTTGTGGGCAGAAGAGAGCGGGGTCGCTTAAGCAGTTGGTGGGAGTAACGGTACACATTTTAACACAGCGTTGCGTATCTTCCCTATTCCTTCAATCAACGGTTTAATGTTGTTCCTGGTTACCCATCCCGTCCACAAATTCCTTCCATTCCTTTCTGTTTCTTGCAATTTGCTTTATTTCAGCCCAAGTCTTACTACTCCTCTCTGATTCCTTAATGGTACCCTTTCTCCATGAGTTTGTTGAGCGTCCCCTTCTCCTTTTTCCCTTCACATTAAAATCCAAACTCTGCCTTGTAATATCCGCATCTTCCTTCCGTAGGGTGTGTCCGATCCATTTCCACTTTCTCTTTCTTATTGTTGTCTCCATTGGCTCTTGGTTCGTGAGATGCCATAAATCCTCCTTTGATATCAAGTTGGGCCAATATATATTCATTATTCTTCGCAGGCATTTGTTAATAAAAACTTGGATTCTGGTGCCATCGGTCTTGCTCATTGTCCATGACTCGCAACCGTAGAGTAAAACACTTTTAACGTTAGTTGTAAAGATCTTAATTTTCGTTTTTGTTGTTAGCTCTTTTGATGACCATATCTTCCTCAGTTCATTAAATGTTATCTGTGCTTTAATTATTCTATTTAGTATATTTAGTATTCCGTCTTCATCCAATATACTTCCCAGATATGTGAATTCTGATTCTCTCTCTACTGCGTGTTCGTCTATCATTACATAATCTGTGTCCTTTGAGTTTATCGACATCATTTTGGTTTTATTGGGGTTTATCTCCAAACCTATTCTCCTCGCATTTCCCCGGAGGCTGTCTATTTTGTTTTGCATATATTTAATTTTCTCTGTTATAAGGCTTACGTCATCCGCAAACTCAAGGTCTTCCAGATATTTGCCAAATCTCCATGCTAGTCCATTTTGATTCTTCATTGTGGTTTTTTAAATAAGAGCATAGGAAAAAGCCATTAAGAAATTATAAGAAAAATTAGATGCTAAGAAACGTCAAATTGCGCCAGCTTCCCAACTATTTCTGAATGAAACATGCAGAGGAAAATTGATAGGTTTTCGATATTAGTTTGTTTTTGGTCTCACTGTGTGAATGAATATGAGTACTAGAGAAATTACTTTTAATTTTAAAACATTACCTTAAAGGCATATTTGTGAAAATCTTTTTTCAGTCGACGCTTGTCTACATTTTTCACAGAAGGGGCTTCCGCTGGTTGCTTACATTTGACATGCTCTCTGTTACCTACACACTGTAGGAGTGGATAAAAGGGTAGAAGGCTGAACTAAATTGAATCTGCTTTTTGTACCGAACTCAAATCCAAATTTTAAACCGAAACCGGACCTAAAAACAGAGTTATCCTTTGAACCGAAACCGAACTGAAAACCGATATAAGAATTGACACTTGAACCCAAACCAAATCGGAAACCGAAATTCTGATTAACACTTAAACCAAAACCGAAAAGAAATAGGAATTCATTTCGGTTCAGGTCCCTGGCTGAATCCAAAATTTTACAACATTTAAATACAATATTGTAGGTTAGATTTTTTTCGTATATTATAATATTACTTACTGTCTATACAGGAACGTGAGGAAATTTTGAGCGTGCATGTCAAACAATGGGCAACTCCTCCTAGCCAACAATTACTGTCGTATCTGGCAGACAGTGCTGTTGGGTACTGTGGCTCAGATCTCAGGGCTTTGTGTACTGAAGCTGTGATACAAGGTTTTCGTAGAACATATCCTCAGGTATATTTTTCAGAGCATCGTTTGCAGTTAGATCCACAAACAGTAAAGGTAAGTTCATTCGTGAAATTAGTTTGTGTAAATGCATTTCGATAATTTTCTCATTACAGGTTGAAAAAGTGGATTTTCTGCGGGCAAAATCACTATTAATACCAGCTTCGCAAAGGGTTAGTTACAGTGTTGGAAGAAAGTTGCTGCCTATTTTACAACCTATATTACAGGAACCCTTAAGAAATGCATTATCTATTCTAGAACAAAGCTTTCCTCATGGTTTTAATCCTACTTTGGCTAAGTGAGTGATTTAAATAGATTTATATTTTTTTGTTTTATCCAAAAGAAAACAACAGAGTTTGTTGATAAAAAGAAAAGAGAAATGCGGGGAAATGTGTCTTATGAGACAAAATGTATAAAAATATATCGATATTTTGTATATTGATTTTTCGGCATATCGATACATAGCAATACAACTCGATATGCAATAGTTTATATCAAAATGGCGTCTGGTGATGGTGTTCCTAATCTTGAAGTGCCATTAAAAACGTGTAACTCATGTAATAGTGACACAAAATCTGTTGTGAAGTGCATAAAGTGTGATGAAGCTTATCATCCCTCTTGCCTAAATGAAAAATTGCATAAGGAAAGTCCCATTATTTTCGGCCAGGTAATCTGAGGCTAACGGCTTGACCTACTTTTTTGTAACACCCTGTATGTTAGCAGCTTTATATATTTATATACATGGTTGCAAGGTTACGGAGCGGCTATATCACGGAAACCGTTCACTCTACAATTTTTGGGTAAAAAATTTATTAACAAATATAGCAGAAAGAGTTCAGCCAAAAATATTTTTAAGTTCCTAACTTCATTCCTAGGGGTCGTATTTACTGTGGCGTTTCAAGAAATCTTTAATTTCTGTTAGAGGTACACTTAGATATTCAACACAACCTTTGTAGATATAAGGCGGTATTTGATCTGGACCTGCAGAGTTGCTCTTCATAGATTTGAGTGCATTCATAACATCTAATCTACCAATAGGATGTAAGCTTATAGCAAAGTTACCATTCATGAAGTCTTTACACTTGTAAAGGTCATCAAATCCAATATTTCCTATATTATTATCAGAGAACACACTTTCAAAGTAGGAGGCAAAAGCGTTAACTATATCTTCTCCTGTACAGAGTTCTTCATCCTTATAACACATATTTGATGGAATTGGAGAGGTTCCGTTTTTTTCATGGACAAATTTCCAGAACTGTGTTGGATCTTTGCTGATATTCCCCTAACATATACTTATACAGGGTGATCAGTTAAGGTTACGGAGCGGCTGTATTACGGAAACCGTTCACACTACAATTTTGGGATAAAAAATTTATTAACAAATGTAGCCAAAAGAATTTAGCCAAAAATATTTTTAAGTTCATAACTTCATTGCTAGGGGTCGCATTTACTGTGGCCTTACAAAAAATCTTTAATTTCTCAAAATCGCTGAGATATAATGTAGATCGAAAATACACTTTTCAGAATCTCTGCTAAATCCTCTATAAATTTTGTTTAAACAATTTTTATCTATTTACCACGGCAGCGGCAGGGCAACCCATACAGCACTGAGCTGTCCTATGTACATAACTGGTACATCCAGTTTTGATCCTAGGTATAACCTGTGTACATCCAAGGGACGTGCAAATGTCACTAAATTGTATATCCCAATTACGTCCTGTGCATATCCTTTTGGATGTATTACGTACTTAACTATACATCCTTTCTTGATCCTAGGTACAATTTGCACACATCCATGCGACGTACATATGTCTCTAAAATGTATGTCCTCTGTATGTATTCAAAACTCTCATGAAACATATAAAATCTTCTTTTCTGACGTTTTCTGGATATACCAGGATGTATAGCGGACCAGTTATATTTGACTACTACAGAACATTTCATTAATCAGAAAGGCATAATTGCCTAATATTTCAAACATTAGCTGTTGTTTGAAATATTATGCAATATTGGCTTTCTGATTAATTAAATGTTCTGGATTAGTCAGATATAACTGGTCCGCTATATATCCTGGTATACAAGAAAATGTCTTCAAAGATTTTACATACCCCTTACACCCGTGAAATATTCTAAAAATATGTTATTATATTAGGGCACTCATTCTTGTCACTAAATATAGCTAGGGAAACACAGAAATAAATATATAATCTTTATTATTCTGTTTCCATTTCTAATTTTATTATACACTACACATCAGCTTCAGTATTATTCCTTTTATTCTCTCTCTCAGATTTCTCCCTTGCCCGCCTCAGCCAATTGGCGATCTCCAGTTCGATGTCTTTTTGAGTTTCAGTTTTGGTTTTGTTGTTCAAACGAATAGCTTCTAAATTACAATGTGTTAATTACCTGTGTAAACTCCAAAAGTAATAAACAGTACTTTCTAACAATAGCTGTGCACAATCGAAGGCTATAAAAAGGCCTCTTCTTCTTTTTTCCAAACCAGCTGTAATTTTCAGCGATAGAATTGCTTACAAGTCGACACATTATTCTCTTTACTACTTCTGGTAATGTTCTCCCTCCCATCATACTAAGCTCCTTGGCCTATTAAAAAAATATGCATGTTACGGAAACCTTCTTTGCAGTTGATATAAAATGGAAGTCTGGCCATAAATAAATCTGTGAATATTGCTTGCTTTATTTAAAATTTATTTAACCATACTCACTAAAATGTCCACTATGTGAGCATGTTCCAGGTTATTTTCAACTTGCTCTAGTCCTTCATTAGTAGAAATGGGCAGCAGATTTAGCCATTCTGGCTAAGCATCATTAGTCTCCTCGGAATTGTTTTTAGTTCCTTTGAGAAGTAATTCTAAACATTCAGAATGGTTATTCAGCTTAGTGTTAATCATAGTAAGAGATCGCAGCACTTGCTGGCAAAAATCTGAAGAAATATGCGTAAGTATAGATGAACACCAGAGAATTAAAGAAAACCATCTAAATTAATTAGGTATAATAAAATAAAGCATCTAAAGTTTACAAGCCACGTTTGAGCACAATCTAATTAGCCTACCTAAAAGAAATAATAAAAAAATCTGAGTTTCTGGAAATTTATTAATTTTCTTCCGTTATCTTTATGAATTTGAATTCATTTTTTACTACAGCAGCAATATCAAACTTTTAAGTTTTATTGATTTTCTTACCAGAACTCATATTTTCAATACGTCCTACAGGTGTGGATCGTGGTGTCTCTACTGAAGTTTTGTTCGAGGTCTTGTCGATATTTCAGTTGAAGTCAGAAACAAGGGGATATGAATTATTTCTTGCAAGCGGTTCATCGTCTGACTCACTTTCTGATGATGGCACTCTTATCCGCTTTGTACCACATGGTTTGCGGCCACTAGACGAAGACATTTCTGATAATTCCCGTGTCATTTCATCTGCGTATGTAGATGCATCTTGTAGGTTGTCTGAAAATGTGACGGTTTTATATCTTACATTTGTTATGAAATACTTCAAGTCTGACATGCATAAAAACACACTAAACTCCACTTTATGCTTAACTTTAATAAACTGAAAAAGGACAGACCATTTTGGTGCACGTCTCATATAACTACTTTACGTAAATACACAATAAGAAATAAAGAATTATTTTTTTATAATACAAAAAGATGTAAAAAAAATAATATTTACTGAATACTTACCAAACCTTCCTAAAATTTTAATTTCATACAGTTGCCAGGTGTCAACTGGGAGAGTGCGTTCCTTAACCAACTGACTAACATGATTTCGATTCTTCGTCCGAGGCCAATAACACTGTGAATTACTATTTGATGTTGATATAACCCACTCTATCGGGACTGGCTCAATTTCATCCGTTGATAAAAAATGTACAACATTAAAATATTTGGTCACCATTATCACAAAAGTCTGTTAAACAAACAATATTCAGAATTAGAAATAATGCAAAAAAATAAATTTATAAAAATAACCTTATAAATGGTATCATAGCAGCTGGATCAAGGCTTTAGCGTAATCCAATAAAGAATTTAATAAGTTAACCCCAAACACCATAAATTAAGTCTAGCTTCATGCTCTTGAAGATGCCGACCTTGTCGGCGAAATACGTATCGGGTTTAATCTGTCACTATTTTGGTGTGTGGGGTGAATATTATCAATTTTTAACTTAAATGGTGAAACGGTAGCATGACATAACCATGTTTATGTGGTAGTTTTACCATTTTTTTGGAAATATCCGTAACAGAAAAGTGAGTGAGAGGTTCAAATCGTTTTTCACAAAAATATATATTAATTTCTGAAGACTCGCATGGAGTTTCAAAGAAGTTTCCAATATTTTTAAATTTTCGCCCAATCAGAACAATTTCATTGCGCATCTTGGAGTATGCAAAGTTTTCTACATTAACTATTTCCTTAGTAGTCAGCATACAGCAGTTGTTAGCTTCTGATAATATATCCAGAGTAAAATTTTTAAAATGGGCTTCATTATACTGAGGTGAAGAACAAGACATAACCACTGGTCCTTGTGCATGCTCTTTTTTAAAATGCGCGCTACCTTGAAATTCAGTTAATTTTTTGTTTCCAATTTTGTTCAGTTCTAGTAACCGCAGAACTATTTGTTGCAGTGGCTTTTCTTCCTTTCTTGTAAGTTTTTTCAAAAACTGCAAATAATTTTCAAACTCAAAGCAACTAAAGTTGTCTAGAACACCAAATTTTTTAACATCATCTGACAGATGTAACAGATTGTGCACATTATGTGACGCAAAGTGCTTGCCATATAATATTACGGCAGTTTGCACAAAATAAACCAAGAGCTCGTTGGCAAAATCGTTTAGTTGTACATGATATATTTCACTAGTCAGCACTGATATTGCAACATGTAATGAAAGGAAATTGAGGTAGCATTTATGTGATAGTATGTTTTTCAAAACTAGAGGTCCACAGTATAACAAAAATAGTCTAAACTCTGTTGCTTTCCATCGCTTCAGTTCTTTTAAAGTCCTCGGTTTACGTGCAAATTCACGTGGAATGTGAGCTCCTAAATTTATTAAATTGTCTGATACAGAGAGAATATCTCTTGCACGCATCTTGTGTGGCGGACTACCAAATACCCATTGCAAAAGAAGTTTTCGTGTTACTCCCAAACATATTAGGTGCATGTAGTCCAGAGGCACATTCGAAACTGGTCCAAAATTTGGTACTTCAGTAAAAATACTAGTACCTGTGTGATGCACTGTACATTCAGCGTTTAAAAATTCTTCATCCGTTAACTTACGAAATGTTACCTTCGGGAAACAAACCCTATTGTTGATGTAAGAACCTTCTTCGTGGCATTTTGTACAAGAAAAATACCCAGAGTGTCCTCTGATGCACAAGGCAAATGATTTGGCTGGTGCATCACACAGCAGCATTTGAAGTTTCAGTTTTAAAAGTCTGTTTTCAAAATAAAATCCATCATTCACCAACACCTTTAATTCATTTACAAAATCTTTCAAAAACACATTTGAATTGCTTGGCTTGTCATTTCCATGATAGATACCGACAGGAAAAACTTCTCGGCGCACACTTCGAATGTTTTTAATGCTGCATAAAATTGGATAAAGTTGACTGCTTGAGCTCTTCGACAAAGGCAACCCGTCAATATTGACTGCAATATCTAGAGTTGTAATATCAGTCATGTTAATTTGGGACAGCAGTCTCTCTATCTGATTTTGTAAACCAAAATAAAAAAAAGATCCTGGAGGCATGTCATCAATTTTTAACTTCCTCGGAGTACATAAAAGTGTGCGAGCATCTTTCGGTATACTCAAATCAATTGGGACTTCCTGCAATATATTCAATAAACCGTTGACAGCTGTGTGAGTGATTTTGTGCTGTAATGCCCACATCGCCAATTTTTCTCTGAATGAAAAAACAGAACTAACGCAGTTGACATGAACTTCATCGCTAGACACCTCTTCGTTTTCAAGACCACTTTCGCTATTAACCTCACTATCAATTTGAGTGGCACAATCACTGATATTAGTGCTTATTAAATCATAATTATTATTACTGCTTAAAGCTATTGAATTGTTTGGTTCACTTTCATCAAAATTAGCGGTTGTTGTGTCAGCATTTTCTTCACCGTTGTTAACAATTTGTACAATTTCATTTGTACGTTTTTGCACGATTCTATAAAAATGTCGTTTACTTGTCAATTTAACTTTCGGCATTTTTATTTTTTAAACGCCAGGCAATAAGTTAACTCGATAGCGCGCCAAAAAATTTTAGGTTAGATCACCTACTACCGCTAACCGCTAGTTACCAAATTGCTTATGTTTCATACCCACTATTAACTTTGAGAAATATCATGCAGGTCACATTAAAATAAAAATTAATTATGTCGTACTGACCTTTTAGTGTTGAAAACGTTTAAAACTTGCACCTGAATTATATATCGTTGGCAGGCCGACACTATTAAACATTAAACAAACTAACAAGCTGACGATCGACGCCGACGACACGATGTAAGGACTACGGAGACACAGAATAGTGGCATCCAGAAGTGAATCTCTTCTGTCAGATGCGATCGCAAAACAGTCATTTTGGGAGATTATAATTACATTTTGTAAGTGGCATTCGTATGATATGATTTTTGCTGTTTTAGTTGGGTTTGTACCTACTCATTTGTATTTGACATTTTATTTTTATTGCAACATTTATAACATTCAAAAGCAATCTAGATCTACACAAGGGAACCTAACCTCGAAAACGCTTTTATATATTTTCTTTACTATGGGACACAGATGCATCAGCTAAACTTTATTACACATTTTTGTAAAAATGTAGATGATAGGTATGTAGGTACGTGATAGAAAATCATGAGAACTCGGAATTCAAATTAATAATCTTTCAGACTTTGACACATGGCAGCAATATTCAGTACGCTGAGATCAAAAAAGCCAACTGAGAGAGCCACTTCTGGATACTGCCGATTCTGTGGCGGAGAAGACAATCTTTGACGTATGCTGTCAAATTAAAAGGGTACCTCAGTGCTTCTAACCGTCGCGTCGCCGTCGTTGAAATCGAGCGTTATTACTGTTTAGTTTCTAGCTAGTTCGACATTATATTAATATGTAAATCATTAAAGCTAATTGATATTAAGATTCTTTTTTACAGGTATCACTAATGTAACAATAAAACACAATACCCGTTTATCTATTATTATTATAGATGTATTTTCGAAATAATTGCAAAAATTGGGTATTGTCAATATTTTTGTCTTTAAATTGGTAGGTACCTACATACTTGTAGGGCAATTCATACTGTGCTAATAATAATAATAATAATACATGAAAGATACAAATAATTGGTATAATAATCAAGGTCAATTCCCAAAGCCACAAAATATATATTGTTATAATACCATAACAGACACCTAAAACATTTGTCAACTTGTTCCCACATCCCACTTTAGGTATCTTGTGAATATTCCACAACCGTTCCATAAGGGACATTCACAGAATGTCCATCTTTTGTACGTGCGGTTGTGGATATCCCATGGATGTTGTATAGGGGATCATCCCACACGGGATATCCCTAGGATGTCGCTTTCGGGATGGGACAGAAACAGGACTTATGGGATAAATATAGGACATCCCAAGTACATCCTGTGCTGTATGGGAAAGAACTACAATTAAATTTTTTTTAAATGGTGTAATTTGCGTTTGGCTTAACCGAATTTAACAAACTATAGCTCATTTTGAAGGACTCTTTAAGCCAATTTACTTTTGTTATAAGCACTTTAAAAATTAATTTGTATGCTAAATGATAATTGGCACTATTAAAAATACATTCTTCATCTGATTTCTTCAAAAAATTAAATGCAATCCTACATCTTTTTTTACTCTGTTTGATAGGCCATTAGTTGAGATAAACAAATTTGAGAACCAGAAGTGCATCAAATCTTTTTTCGTTTTTAAATTATTGCAAAAATAGTAGATGAGGATCGGAGGGCCTGTCTTTTTTAATTCCCTAAATAAAATTAACTTGTTCTAAATGAACAATAAATGTTAAAACTTTATCCAAATTTATCCATAAATGATTATTCTTTCTCGTATGAGTATCTTTAAGTACCTAATTAGAGTGTTTTATTGTTTAATTTTTATTAAAAAGGGCATCGTAGCATTATTTATTTAAATATAAATACCCTATAATTAGGGCTGCACCGAGCCCTGTTTTTTCACTTGGCCGAGTACCAAGTACTTGGCTGAAGGTATTAGCCAAGTACCTAGTACTCGGCTGCCGAGTAGTGGAATTTTCGTTTTTTTAATAATTTGAACAGTTATGCATCCAAGTATACACTACTGTTAGTACTACTGGTCATTTGTCTCTCTATCTTGCTCTAGCATAAACATCAGTCATTGCAGGTATTGTTCTGTGGTTCTCCGTGCTAAGTGATACAACTACTAGTGTGCTGGAGTTGCGCAGTGGTGTTGATGAATGATTGTTGTTTTTTGTTAATCTCATTAAATTTGCTGTTGTGTCTCATTTCTTACTGTTTTTGACATGCCGGATAAGGATTGTTTCCACTATTCTACTTATTGGTATTACTCGGCCGAGTAATGAATATAAGACCGAGCACCGAGTACTCATTACTCGGTGAAAATTCTGGCCGAGCACCGAGTACTCGGCCTACTCGGTGCAGCTCTACCTATAATAGCGAAGCGGACTGTGATCTATTACAATAAAATAGCATATCTAGAGCGGAAATCAAAGCGGCTGTATTTTCCATTCGGAGGCAGCTAAATTGCAGCATTCAAAACGATGGAAGACAATTTTGAATATTTCCAATCAATTTGTTAATTTTATAAGTAATTTTGTTGTATTTCAGTTAATTTTGTTTTAATTACTGTTACGCAAATTGTACCTAAGCTACACAAATTAAATAAAGACGGGATCCTTCGACCCTCATCTACTATTTTTGCAATTGTTTGAAAACGAAAATAGATATCAATCTTCAGGTTGTATATTTATTTCTCTTAACTAATGGCATACCATACAGAGTAAGAAAAGCTGTAGGGTTGCATTTAATTTTTTTAAGAAATCAGATGGAGAATAACATTTTTTGGATGGAGTCAAATATCGTTGAGCATGTAAATTAACTTTTAATTTTTTTGCAATAAAATTCAATCAGATTAAAAGGACCTTTAAAATGAGCCAACGTTTGTTTACTTCTGTTAAGACAAATCCAAGTCACAGCATTTAAAATATTTTAAATTGTTGTTCTTCACCCTGATGCTGCCATGGTAAATAGAGATAAAATGTTTAAACAAAATTTATAGATGATTGAGCAGCCATATTAAAAATTGTATTTCCGGTCTACATTGTATCTAAGATATTTGGAGAAATTAAAGATTTTTTGTAATGCCATATCAAATGTGCCCTCCAGGGGTGAAGTTAGGAACTGAAAAATATTTTTGGCCAAATTCTTTTCTCCATATTTGTCAATAAATTCTTTACCCCAAAATTGTACCATAAACGGTTTCCGAGATGTAGCCGCTCCGTAGTCTTAGCCGATCATCCTGTATATAGATTGGATTGTTTCGTGGGAAGCAGTCATTTAAATTAAAGGAATGAAACAAGTGTTGCGTTTCAATTTTGTAGTGAAACTTAACAAAGAAAATGTCACTCTAAAATTAAAAGAAGAAAATATACTTATACTCTTTATTGTAATATTAGTACTCACAGCTTGTTTCTGACTTAAATTTGATTGTATTTTAAAACCCTTTCGCTCGCATTTTCGTTGGTTTTCATGTCTGTCCTCCGTTCTTGCTTTCGATCATTATTTCTGCCGTTGAGAATGAATATTGTTGTGTACATTCAGCCTGGGTATGCATGATCCTTATTAGTTTGTTAGTTTGAAGTAGGTTTATCTCACTTACCTGTAGGAGTTGCGATCTTGTCGATTTTTGTGCCTTCATTCTCGTACTTTAGTTCCATCGTAGGAAATCAGTTGGGTCAGTTATTAATTTTGCTCATGTTCGATTTTACCGTCTCTTGAGTGTATCTTCTAAAAATTCTAGTATGATTCTCAGTATCTTGTGGTATATTTGTTTGAGTGCCACGATTTCTTTTGTTGACGGCCGGTCTGTCAGATTTTTGAGGTTAGGTTCAAAATATGTGAAGTTCGTTCGAGCCGGTTGTATAGCACTCTTAGAACAGTGGCGTAGTCATTTATTTTGTACCCCTATCTAATCTTTTAATGTTTTACGTCTCTTATTTTCTTTCTTTCTACTCGTGAGGTTGCTTTAAGGGTTTTCTCATCAGTTTCTTCATTTCTTTTGTATTCGCACATCTTCTTTAGTCTTCTTTGTCTTGTTTTCCTTCCTTCTTCTATCCATTTTCCCACATCTTGCGACGCCTCAGGTAGATTTGAAAGTCTGGGGTATTTTGGAAATTTTAGGTCCTGTTGCTTTCTTCATTGCGCATTTTTTTCAAAAATTGGCAATTTCCGCTTTAAAATTTTCACTTCCATGCTGGCTTTGAGTGTGAATAGGTGTTTCGAAGATTTAGTTGCGGAGTTTTGCACTACCATTTTTGGGATATTTCTTCGAGCCCTGTTTGTTAGAGAGATTTTCCGTTAGAAGCGTTTTGGTTTTGTTGGAAGTCTACCCTTGATTGGGGATATTTGATTCACGCAGAAGTTCAGCAGGATTTGTTGGAAAAAACCCCACGTGGTTTCATTTGTTTAATGCTTTATAAATTTGTAATTTGATCTTCTTTACTTTCCCTTCTTTTTCTAATTTGTCTTTTCGGCATTTTAGGGTTTTTTTTTTGGGGGGGTATAATTATTTGATGTACCGACCACCCCGCTAAACACCAGGAAGCCGTACACCTGGCAATTCACACGTGTTTCGGAGCCGCTCGCAACCTAGGCGAAGCTCTCCACTGAATTTAACATCAATTCACCGTCCTAGTAAGGTCAGATCAATTTTGATTATTTCGTCGCCTGTCCGTCTGGATCATCGCGTCCAACGGCTGGTTTTTACGTAGCGCCTGGCACAGCTTTTTGTGACCACCTTGTATTTGTATTTTTTTGTGTTCACGCGTCGCTAGTCCGTTTCTAGAATCGTCTCTGTTCGGCTAGTTTTCATGTAGTTGCCCGGCCACGGTGTGTTGTGGTCACCTGTTTATTTTTGGACATCGCTAATTTTGTCACTTACAGTATTAAATTTAATTTGTCATAATTCCGGTATAGTTTTTGTTTAAAATTTTCATTTATACTTAGATCATTTTGCCAGTATTTTCCTAATATTTTTGTTATTTTTTTCATTATTACGTAGTTTCAAGTCATTTAGATAAGAGTTGATTGATTTGCGAAATTTTGCTTAGGTTTTTTTTTTGCCGTAGATATATTTAATTTTGACTTATAGTACCTAACTTAGATATATATATTTTTTTTGTGTAACGGGATTTTGCAACAATCGATACTGCCGTTTGCGTCTATTTGCGTTTGTAAGTAGAGTGCGTGCGATTGACCCGTCGGTGCGCTGCGTGTGCGGAGCTCCTACCGTGTAGTGTATTTACCGTGTCATCTGCGCCTATTTGGATTTTCCTTTTTTTCGGCGCAACGCTAGTACCGGGCGTCTAGATTTCCCGCAGTTTGGTTATTACACCTACATTATTTTTTTTTAATCTTTAATAGCTATTGAATTTACGACTTTTTTTTGTATGATTATTCTCATTTTCAATATTATATGCTGGCATTACTGTTTGACAATTTGTTTAATTTTTTTTTGTGTTTGCCCTATTACGTACCAGCAGCTTTTAGAAGTTGTGGCTGCTGGATTTTGTCTTATTTCCAAGAGGATCAGGCATCAACTTCTTGGCGCCCTTTACTGTTTAATTGCCCACTCCCATCTTCGGCTTAGAGCTCAGTCGCGGCTGGATCCTCATTTGTGGCGTTGCGCCATTTGTGCACGTCACATAAGTTCATTGGAATTTAATCATTATTGTCATACGTGCAGTGTCTACAATGCTTTAGTATTAACGAGTGTTTCTGCTTAAGTCCTATCTATCCCTTTTATCAAATTAGTTCCTCGCCCCCGTGAAGGGGTTGAGGGTAAAAGTATGTTCTTTGGCATTTTTCTTAGCTGGAGGTACGCGTACTTGTGTTTCTAAAATTATCAGCTTTCTATCTGAACGAATTAGTTTTTCACCACTGCGAGGAAGTTAAGGATGCCAATTCGGACCTGGACCTATCATTAATTATTTAAAAAATTGAAGAGTCAATTTGCAGGTTTGACTTCAGTGAAGTCCGTCAGCGCAGTGTGTTGACGGAGTCTGTCAGCAAACTTCGCGACAGAAAGTTCTTGAAAACCAAGTCTTTAGTGATAAGCCCGACTTACGTGGATCTGAACTGCCCTATTTATACATATTCCGTTTAGTTCATTGCAAAAAACTTTGTTTTATTTGTAGGGTAAAATTATCTGCTTGCTTTAAACCTGCGCAGTTGATTCTAACTGGGAATGGTCAAGAACATTGTCAAACACTACATTTGGCACCTGCAATCTTATATCAAATGGAACATATACATGCGTACTTGTTGGACTTGACTACGCTTTACTGCAACTCAAATGTTTCACCTGAGGAGACTACCATACATGTTAGTATTGCTACATTATATTTTGCATCAGAATTCATTTTAATTGTTATTTTTTCTCTAGATTTTCAATGAAGCTAAAAGAAATGTACCTAGTATCATATACATACCAAGCATAAATCAATTGTGGGCACTGCTGTCGGAAACTATAAAAGCCATAATTTTAATGCAGTTGTGCCAGTTAGATCCTAATATTCCGATTTTGCTCTTAACTACTGCTGAGGTACCTTTTACTGAGTTGCCAGAAAAGGTAAGTAATGGTTTCTTGCATGAAACGAACAGAATGAATCAAGTATTTTAATCTAAACTGTGCTGATAGTTGAAGATAGCGATATACAGGGTGGGGTGTAAATAGCGGACTGTATGTAAGAACGTTAGAATGTGGACGAGGAAATCGCCCCACTTACCTGGACATGGTGTCTTGGTTGATGGGGAGAACTCCGTGTGTTCACCATCGCCTGGCTTGGCTGTGGTGACAACCGGGGATGGATGTAATTTTAAGGGGGTGGTATGATCAAGTATCACAACAGAAGAAACAATGCACTGGCGACTTTAATTTGATGACAATACATTGATTTTTCTGAATACTATAATTCAGCAGCAGTACTCCACCAACGAGTACTTGTACGACTTCTACTCTGCTACTATATCATGCGGCGCGCCCTCAAGAAAAACATCTGTCTCTTTTAAAAACCCATTTTAACCAAAAACGAAACTTTAAAATATTACCAAAACAAACAATTACACGAAAACTAAACATTCCGCCTACCAAAATCACTTATTTTATGCATCAATAATTGATACAAAATGAAATAAAACGTGCAAAATAATGAAACAATGATGTCATCTCCAAAAATCAATTTGGATTTTTAAAGAGATTGGGATGCAAGGATGCATTGGCTACTGTTGCCGATTTTGTTTGTTCAAATTTAGATGAGAGCAAGCCTACTGCGATTGCTTTTCTGGACCTGGCAAAGGCCTTTGACACTGTAGATCATGGTGAGTTGCTTGAAAAACTTGATTCTGTTGGTGTTCGTGGTTTAGCCCTCGATCTTATTGGGGATTATCTTAACAATAGGTTGCAGTGCGTGAAAATAAATCGGACTAGAAGTAGTTTTAGTTGTGTCGACGTAGGTATTCCACAAGGAACTATATTAGGCCCCTTGCTCTTTATAATATATATGTGAATGGTCTTCTCAGCATTTTACCTAAAATAATTTCTTATGCCGATGATACTGCTGTTCTGTGCCGTGCTGATACTTGGCCGCAAATGCGGAATCATTTATCCGAATGTTTGGGGATAGCTAATTTCTGGCTTTTTGAAAATAAGCTTACACTGAATACCCTAAAAACGATTTTTATTACTTTTGGAAATTATCGGGACTCTGTTCCTGCCAATTTTTCTATCCAGATGGATGGTGTTCATATTAAGAGAGACACATGTACTAAGTATCTTGGTGTTTACATTGATTGCAACCTTAGATGGGAGGAACATGTTCAATACGTTGTTAAAAAAACTAGATATTTGCTGTATATTTTTTCCAAATTGAAAACCATGATGAGTGTTGATAATTTATTGACAATTTATTATGCTCTGTTTAATAGCGTTGCAACATACGGCATTGTTGCATGGGGTAGTGCATATAGTGGTGTTCTGGTGCATTTGAGCAACCTCCAGAGAAGAATTTTGAAAATAATCTTACCTAATATTCAGAATAAAATTGTTTTATCTGTTGAGCAGTGTTATTTCCTTGAGGCAGTTATGCACGATTATAATGATTTGAGAAGCAGATATCAAGCCTGCACAAATGTAACTAGGAACAAAAATTTACAACTTCCTTTATGTAAACTTGAAGTTGGTAAAAAGAGTTATCATTACACGGCAATCAGGGTATTTAATAAGTTACCAAATAATCTTAAAAATATGAATGCTGGAAAGAGGACTGTAAGAGATGCGATTAAGAAATGGGTCGCTGTTAACATGTAGTTTGGTTATTGTTTTGGACGATTATTGTTTTTATTTTTTATTTTTTTTTTGTTATATTCAGTGTTTTTTGTTTTTGTTTGTTTTTTTTTTCAGTACCTATCTTTGTTGCAGCCTGAGATGCGTTAGGGATTTATTTTCTTTGTTATTATTATTTAGTTTTATATTAAGTTAATTTTGTTGTAGGGCCACACTAACATACAGGTGCGTTGTACCTCCTGTTAGTTTTTACTACTCTGTAAATGTGGTAAATGTGGTGAATAAATAATAATAACACTGCTTAATAAATTTCAATTTTCAGACCCTTCAAGTGGTAGAGGACACAGCTTAACTATAGGTCATTTTAAGGTATCCGCTTTTTCTTTACTGTAGCTACCCTACAAACTCCATCTGCACCTGAAATCATCTCCACGATCCGACCTATGTGCCACTGGAGTGGTGGTACCGATTCATCTCTTATTAATACTAAAATGTGCCCGGAGTCTTATTCGGAAAACCTTTATCCCATTTTGCCCTCTGGATCAGAGTGTGGAGGTACTCTTGGTGCCAGCTCTTCCAATACCCTTGCTGCACCGATTGAGCCGATTTATTTTTACATCGAGGAATTTATCATCCAGAGTAGCCATCAATGGTTCCAGCGTCAAGAAATAACCCGGAGTCAGAACCGCGAGATTATTTGGATCAGAACTTTGCAGACAGAGTAGTCGTGAATTTAATTTTGCCTCTAATTGGACCAACAGGGTATAAAATTTTTCAAAAGTAAAAATTGGCCGTCCAATTGATCTGCGCAAATAGTATTTTTCGGATGCTTCAGACGGTTCTCCGAAATGACTCGCAGCCGGGGGGTTAAATTTCCACCCAACACCCTCTTGCTCGACTGTTTGACCCATGTATTCACTTAGTAGTCTATCTGCACTGACAAAATGGGTGCACCCACCGCGTCGAGCAACGAACCTTTTGAATGCCCCAAGAAAGGCATCTGAAGAGTGATCGGACACGAGTTCCAAGTGAAGCGGCTTGGTGCCAAAACAAATGAAGACACATACATCAGCCTGTTGTGACTTAACTCCTCGGGATTTACTAAGCGTAATAAATAAATAAATAAATTTATGATTTATGATTAATGATGGCTTAAGGCAGGGTGGAGTGTTGAGTCCAATGTTGTTTATAATAATAATGGATGACATAATCAAATCAGTTCAAAGAAAAGTTAAGAAAATCAACTTGGGCTACTATAGATTGAAAGCAGTAACAAAATATCCGAATGTGCCTTTGCAGATGACTTGATGGTGTGTGCGAATAGCGGAGAAGATCTACAAGAAAACCTAAATGCATGGGAAGAAGAGCTGACAAAAAGAAACATGAAGATCAACACCAACAAAACAAAGATCATGATGATAGGGAAAGAACACAAGAAATTCTGTATAAGTATAAACCAAACACAGATAGAACAGATGGAAACATATAAGCATCTAGAAGTCACAATAGATAGAGAAGGAAACATGATAAATGAAATAAACGAAAGAATCACCCACGCCGCAAAAGTATACCACTTGTTGAACAGATCGTTTATAGGAAAAAGCGAAATAAGTCGAAAAACAAAAATGTCGGTCTATAGAACAGTATTCAGGCCAATCCTCACCTATGGGAGTGAAAGCTGGATATTAACAAATCAATGAAGAGCAAAATACAAGCCATGGATATGAAGTACTTGAGAAGAGTTAAAGGGATAACAAGAAGAGATAGAGTCAGGAATGATGTAGTAAGGGAGGAACTCGGAGTAGAACCAATCCTACACAGAATTGAAAAACAGCGACTAAAATGGTTTGGACACCTTAACCGATTGAGAGAAGATAGACCAGTAAAACGCATCTGGGAAGTAACAGTTCGTAAAAGAAGAGAGAGAGGACGACCTAGGAAGACATGAAATGATGAAGTAGCGGCAACCCTAAAAGACAGAGGCGCCAGCTGGACAGAAGCCAGAAATATGACAAGAAATAAAAAGGAATGGGCATTGTTTGTACATACTGGAGAAAAGTAGAAGTTTTATACCTTACACCCTCGGGTATACAAGGTTTTGATTATATATATAATAAAGAATGGTCTGACAAAATCTGTGCCCACCACAGAAAACGGTTTCAATTGACGAACTCTTCGCTGAGGTAAATTGCCCATCAAAGGCTGAGCAGGTTGAGGATTGACCCGAAAATAACGAATGCATCGCGACAAATACCTTTTTATATATCGTTTTGGTAACAATGTCCAAAACTTTTGTGAGATATACTGAAGAGTTTGAGCTCCATCATGAATGGATCTTGGGTGAAACTGTATTACAATCAACTCTGTAAGCCGATGCTTACTAGGAAGCAAGGCTGGGTGTGTTTGTTTAAACGTCAAGGTAGCGTTCTTGAGTCTACCACCTATCCTGAGAATATCTCTTTAATCCACGAAACAAGCAAGTTTTCTGAAAGGTTTTGGGATAAGTTTATTCGACTTTAACTTAGTAAATATATCATCAAAGCACTCCCTTTGAACAAATCTAACCACAACGAAAAGAGCTTGCTGAAGGTCCGCCTCTACAAACGACAAACTACACCTTTGTTCTTTTAATTATAATAATAATAATAAGTTTATTTTTGCATTAACATACGTATAAAAATATAAAAGATACACATTAATATTAAGTAATATTATAATGCAAAAAAAGGAGCTGAAAACAATTAGAATTGATCTAGTTCAGCCCCTGATCTACTACTAATCTACTACATCTTAAGTATAAGAACAAGAGGAAAAAAACAACAATCGCCAACAAACAATCTCAACAAAACACCAACTTAAATTATGCACAAATCAGACTCTGCATCACTTCTTTGTGGAGACACACACGAAGAGACAGCTAGTTAATAATTACATCAACTCTACGGAACACACGATGCAGACGACAGTAAAACTGGTTCACAAACTCAACAATAATTTCTTTATATTTGTCTTAAATTTGGAAGGACTCAGACACTTCAATGATTGAACACGAATTGAACACGATTCACAAATCGAAGACAATAATAATAAGGAATTTTGCACATGTTCGTGCTTCTCCGTATTATTCATTGATTTCCATTCATCCAATTCACTTTCCAACCTCATCAATTTATCTTTCAACAACTCATTTTCTCCAAAAGTTCTTCATATGTTAATTTTTTGGTTGTTTTGTTTACTTCACTTTCTAGGGGTAGGCCCAGATTAAATTAATGCTCTCAAATAGTTGGGGTTGTAGGATGTTCAAATTTTAGGAAAATGTGTAGGTTAGCTCAGGGTAGAAAAGGAGAGAGGTATGCGTCCAATCAGTCTTGGGACTGAGAACTTCATGATGGATGAAGTAATTCTCTGATAATTGCATTCTTCTTATAAACATTTTTGTACAGGAGGGAAATCTTCACTGTCATGCTAAGTAGGGTTGCTAAATAAGGCATTCTGATTGGTTCAAAAATGTATATATGTAAAATAATAATAATAAAATAAAAAATTATAAAAATACGCTGGTATCATTAATCTTGAAAAGAAAGAAATTTGCAGTCCTATGGTTTTTCTTACGGGAAAAAAGATTCCAATAATATTTTTGACGTTGTCCATAGAGGGCGCTACTTATAAGGTTGACAAACTGTCCAAACCAAAGACACAGTCGCAACTTGTCGACATCTGTTACCTATTTTCTTTTGAAGTTTACCGCCTCTAGAGCGAAACACGCGACATTCGGAAACATTTGCTTTGGTGACAGAAACAACTAGAAACAAGTAAAAACAAGTGGCAACTTTGTTTCGGGAAACAGGTCACCAATGACAAAAGTTGCTACTTGTTGCCTCTGTCTGTACCCGGCTTAAGATTTTTAACTTGTCATCTTTTTTGCAAAGTGCAATCTGATCACCCTATTTCATTCTGATGATGTTCGTCGCTGCTCCAAACAAAGGTTGAACATCCTGACTATCCTTTCAAACAAAGCGTCATCACTGCTCTTAATTATTTCAGTAGTGATATCTCCACACCCAGGTGCTCTTCCATTCTTTATCCCTCTCTAGCTCTTTCTAACATCCTCTTTTTTTGATTTCTGGTGGTAGACCGTCACCTATGTTCTCCGTCTCCTGAGTCGCTATTCTTAAGAAATCTTCTTGTTTTTCTTTCACTAAGTTTTCGTAGTAATTTACCCATTCTACCGTCCCAATCAGAGACAGCGATCTTATACTGTTATTGGTCATCATGTTCTTTATGGTTCGACATGCCTCAGTTGATTGTGTTCCCCCCACATACGTACGCATTTATTTCAGCACATTTGCAATCCCAGAACTCGATTTTGCTTCTGTTGATTTAATATCTCAATTTTCTGTTCACGCCTTTATATTGTTTCAAATTTCCCTCAGATCTGTTTGTTAAATATTTCTGGTACTTTTGTTTCTTTTCT
This sequence comes from Xestobium rufovillosum, assembly GCA_963966045.1. Classification (NCBI taxonomy): domain Eukaryota; kingdom Metazoa; phylum Arthropoda; class Insecta; order Coleoptera; family Ptinidae; genus Xestobium; species Xestobium rufovillosum. The sequence continues at coordinate 37,818,284 of OZ014495.1, forward strand.
TCTATCAGTTCCATTACATTCTCTGTTACATTGTTGTTTTGTTGACAAAGTAACCGATTGCCTTTCGTCCTGTCTTTTGCGGGACCTCTTTTGATAATATCTTACTCTTGCTAAATATTATCTGATGATGGTCTACCTTCCATTTTGTTACGCAATCTTCCCCCAAACAAAAGTCTGATACTCTCTGGTTATATCTCCTCGCAGTTATATCTGTTGCAGTGCGTTGCTGTCGTTTCTCTTCTTATCTTGGTTGGTGTGAAAAGGATATACATATAATACTAGCAACCAAGAGGTGATAGTTAGTACCACAGGTTGCGCCTCTCTTTACTCTCATATTATAGACCTTAAGCTTAAAGTTATTTGAAGATACAACATAATGAATAAGAGATCTCTAGTTCAATGATTGTCTTTCTCATGTGAATCTGTGAATATCCTTATGGTTAAAAAATGTGTTTGTAATTTTCAGTTGATACTGACTCACAGTTCCAACAATCTCTCTCCACTGTCATTTTCAACAATGTCTGTATATCTTCCCACAACTTTGTTTCCTATTCGCCCTCTTATTCTTGCATTTAAAGCTCCTGCCAAACTCACGTCGCACTTCCCTCCAACTTCAGATAGGATCTGCATGAGCTCCTCATAAAGGGTATCTTTATTCGAATGGTCTGCATATATGCCTATGATCATCAAATCATGTCCCAACATTTTAAATTTAACTTTTATCATTCTTTCCGATATGAATTGGAAATCCTTTATATACTTGTTCAAATGCTTTTTTACCAATAAGGATACTCCGCACAGGCTCTTTTTGATTTCTCGATTTCTGATCAAAAATGGATATAATTTTCGAGGTTCTCATTGTCATTAACCTTCTTAGTTTTCACCTCGAATGGCTGTTTGTTGTTTAAACAGGACTACATTTTTCTTTTTATGATTGATGTCATTACATTTGTTGTCTTGTTAAATGTTAACTTCAATTGATTTCCTAGTGTAAAGATTGTTACACATATATTTGATATAATGGCTCTTTCTAGATCCAACAAATATTTTCCCCGTATCGCAGTGAAGTATACGAACTATGTCCACCGAATACGGAGGCACGCAGAAATTTCTTTAAGCCGCTGATTATTGATGCAAGTTTACGACCATCAAAATGTCAACGGCCAAGACCAAGCACACCTCCTCCATTACCTAGAGCTACCACACCCCCTCCAACACCTCTAACTGAAGAACAGGCTAAGAAGATGTATGAAGTGGAAGAACGAACTCTGCGTGAATTGAGGATATTTTTGAGGGATATGTGCAAGAAATTAGCAAATAACAAGTTGTAAGTAATTTTGAATTAAGCTGTCTTCCTTTTTTGTAGAGCAAATCATGTGGTCTGGATCAAATCAGTATTGATATACTTAGATTGTGCTGTCCTTGTATTTTACCATTGTGCGCACGCTACGTCATTGTCCGTTCTCATATATGAAACGACTAATATAAGTGATTATTTTTTTCATTGTCAAATTGGCCAATTGAAACATTTGATTTGAGTCCCGTGGCGTGTATTATTTCGGTAATTCTTTTCGATAATTTTGCTTGTTGATAAGTTGCCATAGTTGCGAATTTGTAGGTGCATTTATAATTTATAATCTAGTTACTTTAGTACCTGCCAAATGTCAAAATTCTCAACACCTTTCTTTGTATATGAATTAATTGAAATAAAATTAGTTTTGAACTACGTTGCTTCGATTCAAAAAAATAATCTTGTTGAATACAATTCGTGGTCTGGAATTTTTAGGTAATTTTACTCAAGCTGTTGCTTTTACTAACCACTCGTGGTTACCAAGCAAAACAACAGCTTTCATCAAATTTCCGGCAATTCCAGACCACTTATTGTATTACTACAGAAAATAATTTTAAAGCAATAAAAACAAATAGGGATCTTCCAGATAACTTTTTTCTCTAAATTGAATAAAAAGGGATCTATGGAAGAATCAATCTTAGGTGGAACATTCTGTATGCAGTACTCATATAATTTTTACGTAAGTATTTGCATCAATATGATCCTCGGTCCTTGCAGACGAAAACGCTGCTTGTTTTGGAAAGCATTTCGCCGCCTCAATGTAAGAACCAAGGCATCTGTACTCTACTAGGTAGGCTAGTCAGCGTGTATGTCGCGCGCGGGCCAGAGGTGCGAGACGAGAGGGGACGGTATTGGGTGATGTCAACGGCGGAAGATTCCGCCATGTACACATACGCGTGTATACGTAAAGTCGTACACGGCACCGTCTAATCGTGTAGGTATTAACGTTATTTTAAATTACAACAAACGTAGTGGTGAAAAGGTTTGGATTCCGTGTGTGTATACGTGAATGTCCATAATGCCTGTTAACTGTGCCGTTGCTGCATGTAAAAACTTAGGTGAAAAAGGAAGTAATATTAGTTTCTTTCGCTTTCCAAAAGACAATAAAGTAAGGAAAATTTGGGTTCGACAGTGTTTTCGCGATGACTTATTTAACGTTGAAACTAGCAGAGTATGTTCCGATCATTTTGTAGAAAACGATTTTGAAAATATTATGGAATGCTGTTTAATGGACAAGAAGAAATTGATCCTCAAATCGGAAGCAGTTCCTACGCTGAAATTAAAACCGTGTGAAAATAAAAGTACTTTAAAAAGTAACAGAGAAAAGAGATGCAAAAGAAAAGAACAGAAAACGGTTGTTGATAATTTAATTATTAATAAAATAGAACAAAATAATAATAATAATATTGAAGATGTTGAAATGCCTACTTCTAGTAACGGCAACGAGAATGAGCCAAGTAAACGGTGTTTTCATCTCTTGTTGTAAAATATACTATTTTTGGCAAACGTCAAAAAACATGGCTTTAGCGACTCTATGAACGACACTAAACTGTCACTTTTTGTGTGATAAGCAAGTTTTTTTTACTGACAAGTCTGTCAATTTTTTTTACTGACGCTAATCCAAAGCAATCTATCACACAATAAATAATTACTGTCACTATTGATATTTTTTACTCTTTCTGTAAGCAAAATAATCATGTTTATTTGAATTGAGATAAGTGTATCGAGGTTTGCCTAAAAAAAGCATATTTTATGCGGAGCTGAAGTGCTTTTATGTAGCTCATCTGTAGTTACCGGACTCACTTTGTTTGTCCGTCAAACGTCTACAGATTCGCCGCAAAAAGTATCACATTAGCTTCTTATAAAATAAAATACTATTTTGGTCTTATTATAATCTAGGCAGTTATTTTTCTACCTAAGTGGCAAGTTGTAGTTTATTTTATTAGATCATTTTAATATCAATACACCGTCTATCCTGCACAACCCCATTTAAGTAATTCTTTTGTAATCTGTATTCGTTTAAATTTATACCTATGTATGTCCAATTAACGTTCACTCTCCGAATTCACACAATTTTTACATAAGATAACATGGGCGATGCTAACATAATTATATTATATTCAATTTCGATGAGTAGTAAGTTATCAGCTTAGGAGAGTGTGATATGGCTGTACGCGGCCTGTAGACTGCAGTTTCCTCCGGTGACGTCACACGCACGCCTCTACCGCACGAATACAATCACGCGAGGGATTCAGCCTACCTAGTAAAGTACAGATGCCTTGGTAAGAACTAGGTAATTCGTTTTTCTTTGTTCTTGAAAAATAGAGGAAACAGTATTGTGAGGTAATAAATGATAATCTTCAAGCCGGTGGTTTTAAGAGAATAATAATATCATTTATTGATAACGTTTTATTACATCATAAGCTATAACACAAGTGAATATTCTAATGAAAAAAGTTGCCAACCACTTTTTAAAAAAATAAAAATAAAAGATACCTACTTTTTGCATGAACAAAATCAACTGCGGGCAATACTAAAAAATAAGTTCCAAACTGAAACAATGTCCTCCTAATATTTCAAGAGTTGAAAAAAATTAGTCTTCATCATCTTCTGGTCTTCCATGTGGCAATGTAAAATAAAATTGATAATACTCTTGACTTAGAGCCGGAGGATTAACAGAAAACAAGGACATCAAGTCTCTGTATTTGGCTTCAGTGATCGGATGTGATTGGGGATAGCAGGGTTGTAAATTTTTAGTTAGCCTGCGTAGGGCCTTCTTGTTGCAATCTACCCTTCTAAAGTTTTCCTCTTTAAAAGACTCCTTAGACTCAAATTCAAACCGATTTTCTTTCTTAAACTGAAACCAGCAAATTTTTTGGAATAAGACTGGTTTATTCTCAGTGTCCTTTTTACTCAGCTTCATGCTATTATCAGCAAATTCTTTCCAGTTGAAAAAATCTTTGGTTTCAATATCATGCACTTTGTAAGGTTTATCTCCCTTCTTTCTAGCACCACGAGCTATAGTTTTCCAGTCACCTGGCCATAGTGCTTTTCCAACTCGCTTAAACTCTGTGCCAATTGCAGAGTGCATTGAATCGCACTCCATTTCGCTATTGCCAGATGTCATAAATTTAAGCTGAATTGTTTTTAAGTTTTCAAGTTCTTGTACAGCATACATGCACATGGCAACAACATACTTGTTCAAGTTTTGTCCACCACAACGGTCGCTAAAGCACCTTATGTCCTCTATAGAATCAGGAAGAGACTGAAAGTATTTAAAAAGAAAGCTTGCTATCTCACAGCTGCCCCTACCTCCTTGGCCTTCATTCCGCATAAAACAATCTTCTTCCTTGCTTTTAACATTGTAAATTGTGAAGTTGTAGGTAGCTAAGTGCCGCTTATAAAATAGAGCATTATTAGTTGGGTCACTTGGGCAAAGCAAAACTTGTTGCAAGTCAAAGTTACAACTTAAAATGCTTTCGTTTTCCATAGCATAATCTTTATCTTGCTTCTTGGCCTCTCTCGCCTCTTGTTTGGCTTTCTGATGCATTTCGTAGGCGTTCTTTGCCTCCTCTGTTGGACTATCATCTTTTTCAAAGGCCACGCATGTATCAGCACGAACATAATGCGATCCAACACATAGAAAACTTTCAATGTGCATTTTGATGTCTGCGACTAAAGCAGGATCTAAAGTTTTGCTTTTACCTTTCCCTCTTCCTTCGCTAGTTGCTACATTTTGTTTTGAACGTTTCTTCATGGCTATATCTACAATCCCCTTCTTAATGCCTAGTGTATTCAAAAACATCGGTTTGCAAACTTTTCGTTTGTTACCGTCGATAGGGAGAAAGTAACACATTGAGAAATTTCTTCTGGAATGTTCTCCAGCTGTTTTAGTTGCTTTTGGAAGTTTTACTGTGTTTGCATGGATAAAATCGCGTTGACGGGCATAGTCACCCAACTCATAATAAGCCGTGAAGATTTTGAGTCTTTCAGCATCAGCAATTGTAGAACACTTTAGTTTACACGTTTCCTTGCATGCAGGTTTCATTTCAGCAGCTGGTACCAAAACACCTTTTGTTGATACATATTCTTTACCTTCAAGCCTCCTTCTTTTCCTCACATTTCTTGGGTACGCAGATGGCTGTCTTTTTTTCTTTCGCGGCTTCTCAGTTTCTACGGGATGCTCCTGCATTCCAGATAATGCGTTTTGATTGCGGGTTCTAGCAGATGACTCTTCAGAGTCTGAAGAAGTGTTGATATCGCCTTCGGAATCATCAGGAACGTAATCAGATTCATCTGGAGAAATATCGCCTACGTTGTCGCTACTATCACTACCGTCTTCCTCATCAAATTTTCTTTGCAGCTGACATTGTGCTGGTTTATTAAAATTAGAATTCCAAATTGCATTAGTTTCAATTTTATTGAATTTGTTCCATACTTTTGCAGCGCACTGTATATCTCAATAGTCTGTTTAATATACAATATACATGACCTTTTAAAACTTAATAAACTATCACCATCTTTTATATGCAAAAATAATTTTTTAATGAAATGCTATATTTCTGGTTACTTTAGAAATCCCTTAGATTCCAAAAATAATCGCACATTTTTGAACAAAATAAGGCTGTAGCGCTTAAAACAAAAATAAAAAAACAATGGCCGAAATTTGCAAAACGCCAGTAGTGCACTAACTTATGAACTTCAGGATATCCATAAACTTATTAATGTTATGTTTTCTGTGAACAGATTCTACATGTTCACAAAACCAGTCGATACAGAAGAAGTACCAGATTACACAACAATAATTAAAGAACCGATGGATTTGGAAACCATGATGACGAAAGTAGATTTTCACCGATATGAATGTGCTAAAGATTTCTTGACGGATATTGAGCTTATTGTTCAGAATGCCTTGGAATACAATCCTGCAAGGACTTCGGCTGACAAACAAATCAGGCATAGGGCTTGCTCATTGCGGGATTATGCTTATACTTTAATAAAAAATGAAATGGATAGTGATTTTGAAGAGAAATGTCGGGGAATTGCTAAAAAACGCAAAGACAGAAAAGTGAGCATCACAAAGTATCTGCCAGCATATATCAATACCCCAGGTAAGAAACAAAAATATGATCTACTTTTTGTCTGATGTAAAACTTTTAACTTTAACATTAAGCTTAACAGAAATTCAAACTTGTCAATTTCTCTGAATTACGATTTTTTCCCTAAAAATATAGGAAAAGTTTCAAAACTGATTGAAAAAAAGGATTAAGATAATTAGACCCCTAACCTGGCCGAGTGAACTTCAATATTTTCAGAGTAGAGTGGGTTTGGATATTTTGGTAGTGCTGAGGATGGTAACTTAGTTGACCAAATACGTATTTAGGGTTTCAAATTTTGTGTGATTAGGGGTCTAATTTTTGAATTAAACAAAGAATAACTTTGTATAGTTGTCTGGCTAAGACTAAACTAAACAAAATGGCAGTTTAACCATCGATTAGGTGCACTTAATGTAACGCGGTTAGTCACAGTAGGTCTGCCGGTCCCAACGCTAAATATGATGCAACTCACTGAGCAAATATAAATTTCAATAGCTCTTTATTACTAGGCATACAATGCCTAGTAATTAGATTCCAAGAAGTTCAAGCACTCAGCTTGCTCATCAGTACAATACTCCTGTCCACAATTAAACCACGCCAAACTCTTGACGAAAGGGAGAATCAAACACCAGTGCCACGCACTAACGCAAATTAGTAAAATGAACAAATTATATTTGTCAAACAACTACTCCTCACGAGGCATTGAATTGCAGAAAAGTTAACTTTTAATAGTCAAAAACAAAAGAAGAATTTCGGTTCGTTCGCACACAACAACCGCATATCATGATTTCACTCTGTTTGGAGCTCATCAGTACGGTGCAGCTGTGTACGAACAAACCAAAAACAGCATCTAATCTATAAAGGCGAGCGGGCCACATCAGTAAGCGAGCGGCAACTCCGAAAAGTTGGCTCTCGCCCACTGATCGACCCACTCTAGACATTACTGTTACAATGCCGAAGAACATAATGAAATAAAGTCCTTGATGAGGGCGTGTACTGGACGGTGGCAAAACATCTGGAAACACTCTGCTATCAACTAATGCAGTATTGAGAATCCGATGTGCCCCTAGCGTACACAAAAGCGGTACAAGGCCCCGCTGAATACGGCCTGAAAAATACTACAAACAAAAAAAAAGAACATACATCATATGTTCTTCGGCATTAATGTCTAATGTCTAGAGGGGGTCGATCAGTGGGCGAGAGCCAACTTTTCGGAGTTGCCGCTCGCTTACTGATGTGGCCCCCTCGCCTTTATAGATTAGATGCTGTTTTTGGTTTGTTCGTACACAGCTGCACCGTACTGATGAGCTCCAAACAGAGTGAAATCATGATATGCGGTTGCTGTGTGCGAACGAACCGAAACTCTTCTTTTCTTTTGTTTTTAGTATTTTTCAGGCCGTATTCAGCGGGGCCTTGTACCGCTTTTGTGTACGCTAGGGGCGCATCGGATTCTCAATACTGCATTAGTTGATAGCAGAGTGTTTCCAGATGTTTTTCCACCGTCCAGTACACGTCCTCGTCAAGGACTTGCTCTGTAGTTCAATGCCTGTCGGGGTGTTTGCCCGAGGAGTAGTTGTTGGAGCAAGTTCGGGTCGAATTGTTATTTTAATAGTCACATTATACATGCTTGTAGCAGGGCATCAAGATTTTATGGATTTATCGTAAGAAATCCAGTTACTGTAGAGACTATATTATAGCACTTGTAAGGCCAGTACTTGAATATGCATCTTTGATTTGGAGTCCTTAGTATGAAACACATAAATATAAAATTGAAAGAATACAAAATAAGGTTGTGTGTTATATAAGCCGTTTTTTAGCGGCGCAGCGGTTTTAAAAAATTTGGGATGTTTTGAAATCTTTTTATTTTAGCGTTCAAATAATGACGTCATGACTGGAATGTTTTGAAACAGAATACGAGCGTTTTGAAGTATCATCCGGAGGTACTTCAAAGCGTTTTCAACGAGTAATCTTGGGGTGGGGTGTTGTCACTGATCTACAATGGCGCCAATTTGTGCATAACATAACCTAGCAAAGTGTTATCGCTGAACAAAATTCACGGTCAGATTATTAGTATATTATTCAGTGTTATTAGTTCATTAATTTTTGATACAGTGTTCGTAAGCATCATGTTTCAAGTTCAACTAGAGGATGTACTTGTCACCGTGGATGCAGAAACTGCTGAGAAATTGAAAGGTAAGTGCTACCCATAAAAAAAATAATGCCTAGGTCTATTGAGGTTTATTCTCACAGATTTGAGTTTTGCCGAAGAATATTTAAGAATGATAAAAAGTCAATTATCAAAAGAGCTACAAGTTGACAAAAAAGTTTCAAACCTTTGGAAGGCATCCAAAAGTCCAACACAAGAAGACCATGATGCAACTTTATTGTTGTTGTCTCTTCGACAGACCTACAATAAGGAATTTTCGGACAAGAAAACTGCAAAAAATGACTTTAAGAATCTCCAAGCAGATGAATGAAATGGGGGTTTTTGTAGGAGAAGGCGTTGAAGCTCGAGAGAAAGTCAGACAAAAGTTTAGTAATTTACAGACTTCATACATAAAATATAATGATGCCAGAAGGACAACAGGGGAAGGCAAGATAAAAAAGCCAAAATTCTTTGACGAATTGGATGCCATACTGGGCGATAAACATAAGGCGAAACCTGTATTGGTTATCGACTCTTCATCCCCAGACGAGAAATCTTCACCGTTAGATTCAGATCTGAGAAATGACTGTTCAAGTTCGAGCAGTGTTACCAATGATGATGATAATTTAAAGATCCGTTTTGAAGAAGTTAAAACAAAAATTAAGCCAGGAACTACAAAAAAAGCTGCATTGGAAGAAATGGTAAACATTCAAAAAGAAAACCAGACAATTAGAAGCGAAGAGTTCAAATCTATGATGGAATTAATGGAAAAACAGAGCGCTCAAAGACATGAACAAATCATGGCTTTGCTAGAAGCTATGAATAAACATGGGAATAAATCGAAGCGCAACAAACGTAAAGCACCCACCAGTGATGATGACAGTGATTAATAATTGTGCTACCAGTGTTAATTATTACTTAACCCATATTAAAAGTTCCCATTTGTTATGTTTTTAGATTTGATTTTCTGTTATTTATAAAAGAATGTTTATTTTTGTAATTACAACATGTTTATTATTCTATTTCTTTTTATTGTTGCCTCCCTCTCCTCAATTCCGCCAACTTCAATGTCACCATCATTTTCGATTTCTTCATACTCTTCCCAAAAATCATAATTTATTAAACAGTAGTTGTGTAAAACGCAACATGCGGCTATTATTTTGACTGCCTTTTCTACGGTATTCACATTGATAAATTTAAGAATTCTCCATCGTGATTTCAATAAACCAAATGTGTGCTCGATGACGATTCTTGTGACGCTGTGACTGTTATTATGCCTCCGTTGCCTGTTATTTAAATGGCCATTGTCCCTAAAAATAATCAATTTTGTATTCCACTTTTACAGAACATTTTGTACCTACTTGGAAGGCGTCATTAGCCAATTGCGCAGGGGATATGCTTTATCTCCAACTATGTGGAAAGTATCATCGTAGAAATAATTTCTTAGCAGACCATTTTGTTCTACGTCCAAGTATAATTTTGAATTTCTTAGTACCTGCAAATAAATGATTTATCAGTTTTAACCATACTTTTATTAGTTAAAGAAGTATTACTCGGCTATCGTGGGCTGAACCTGGATATCCAACCATTATATTGGTAAATATTTTTTTACTTGTTGCTACAGCCTGGAGTTTGATAGAGTGATTATTGTTTTTGTCAGTGTAGCTATCTTGCTGGTCTGCTGGAGCTTTAAATTTAATGTTGCAAACATCAATTGCCCCAAGTACATCTGCAAAAATTTAATTTTCAGGTGCGTGTGCAAATAAATGTAAATATACCTAATGTACCTACCTGGATATCCACTTTGATCTCTAAAATCACTCACTACCTTTGCAGTCTCTCGTCGATCAGGCCATACTATGACTCTGTTTTTAAAGGTTATTAACTTTGCAATCATGAATTCTGTGCAATTATATACAGTTGATACTGCCACACCAAATTTATCGGCTACTGACAGTAGTACTTCGCCCTTTCCAAGAAACCATAATGTTATAAGCAATGCTTTCTCCATAGGTACTGGTTCTTGGCCCCCAAGATATGTTTTTTCACACAAATTTAAAGAACTCAATAAACGTTTAAAGGTGTTTTTAGACATTCTAAATAATCCATAAAAATCGCTGTCCAGATATAAAGAAATCCACTTTTCTTAATAATCTGTGATTTTCACATGGGGCACATTTGAAGTTACTGCAACATTCAAAAGACTTTCACTGGCGCTCTCATTATTGTCGGACCATGTTTTGAGAATTATTGGAAGACCTAGACACGGCTCGTCTATCAGGCACAGAATTTTTGGGAATTCTGTTCCCATTATTAAATAATTTAACTAAACACTAATCAAGCCACCGAACAGAAACAGGCCAAATTGAAACCTAACCTCAACTGCCACCATAGTCTCTTGTCAAAATCATAAATGCGTTTCAAACAAGTTTAATTTTTGCGAGTATTGTTTTTGATGACGTCAGAGATGAAACCGCTTCAAAACCCAATTTTAAAAGTCTGCGTCGATAAAAAACGGCTATAGACTTTAAAGAACATGGGGTATATCATCATTTCATTTCTAAATGAGTTTTGTTGCTAACGTTTGATTCGGATACTCTTGAAAAGCTTAGACAAATGGAATTTGTGGTCTGTCTGTATAAGATCATGCATAATTTGAGTGATGGTCCTGCATTTTTGTTGACATTATATATTAATGTGCATACTCATATGGCTAGAAAGGTAATAGTATATTACATAACGAGCATGGAAAGAGACAAATTTCATACGAGCGCGAGGCGTAGCCGAGTGCAGAAATCACGCGAGTTTATAGGAAATACACTTTCCATCTAGTTATGTACACTATTTTTCCCACGCCCCTTAAGAAGACAAATTTATTCATAAAACAGTAACTTTATTTTTAAGGATTTATCGTCTATGTTAATAGATGTCAAAATTTCCAAGTAGCCTATTAACTTGCCATGAGCATAATATTCTAATAATTCCGACCGGCTCATGAATGACACGTTGATTTGTTCTCTTGCCCGTCAATTCATAAATGACCAGTAGTTCGTATCTAAAATATTTAGGTCTTCCACGGAGTAGCCATTAAAATGTTCAACTGCCCTACCTTTTAAGAGATTTTTCTGATAAAAAATTATTAGATTTAAAAGAGACGCGACGGAATATTTACTCAGTAAACGTCAAAATCTCAAAGCTGACTACAAAATTTAAATGAACCTGTGCGATTCTCAAATATTACAACACAGTTTCGAGTTTAGCACACGGGCAACCCAATTGTCAAGTTTCCGGCATACTATGCTGTATGCAACGTGCCACTTTCCTAAGGGGTCGTGGGAAAATACATTTTATACAGTGAGCTCAAAAATGTTGAAATAAATTCATTTAACACGTTCACTGCGGCAGGGAAAATTGACTAAATTCGCGGGACCGGCAACGTGCGGTGGGGGGCCTTGGGTACCCCCATGCAGTGGTTTATGAAGCGCCATCTTTCATAAGCTACTTGAACCATTTGTGGGAGTATTAATGCAGGTTTCTATTTATTTTACATGTAGTTCGTTGTCTTCAAGGCAGGAGTGGGCCCCGAGGACCCCAACCGCACTAAACTATGAAAATAAAGAAACATAAATTTGGTATCTTTGAAACTTTATTAAACTTAAGCGAAAACAATGTGTTTCTATAAAAGTATGAAAACAATTCGTGTTCTATATTATTAAACTTAAATATTTAGAGCGGGCAATCTGTTTTTATACTTCGTAACTAAAAAATCTTCGATAGTGGTATCTTCAACACTATTGCCAGGATGTTGGTGGAGGTCAATTCCAACATTTATTAAAATACATTTTCACAAGTTTGCCATTTATAGTCGGGGAGCAAGGTGTCCTAATTCGACACCCTCTATACAACTTGAACACACACAAGAAAATGAAGCTGATTCTTATGTAAAATGACCTGCCGGATTCGAATTTTGAGGTCGCGAAAAGATCGGGAATTGCAAAAATTATTTGTGTTTAACTCGCTGTAACTTTTTTTTTCAGCAACAATATTAATGTTTCCTTTCTTCACCAAAAATAATTTCGAGCCTTTGTTCGTATTTGGTCTCGCATATTTATATGTTAATTCCGAAAAATAAGATTACTTACCCGCTACATGAAAAATACATTACACGAATTTGTGGTCTATCTTTAAGTATCTTTTTTATTTTTTTTTTTTTTATTTATTTATTTCAAGAATTGATCATAAAGAACAATTTACAATGGATGTCCATTATACTGCAGGAGTCCCAGACTGTATGCAGCTTGAACACAAACACAACACAAAAAACAAGAAACACAAGTATACATACATGATATTAATGGATAATTTCATATTTATAAATTTCGTCTTATGTATTCTTTCAAAGTATGGCGTATTTTATAATTACTGTTCTTTAAAATTTTTAAATGATTAGGCAATTTATTGAAAATTCTTACACCCATATGTTTGTAGGACTTTCTGCCAACTTCCAGTTTTATCTTTGGTAGCCTTATATTTTTGTTTCTAGTTCGACTGTCACTGTTGTTAAAATCATTTCTTAAGTAATTATAGTTATGAAGCACAGATTCTAAGTAATAGGCTTGAGTTATTGACAGTGGCATCTCGTCTCCAGTCTCCGTAATAATCTTTAATATTCTATCCTGTAGTTTGATTAATGGTTGTATTATATTATTATATGCGCCGCCCCATGCTATGATTCCATATGTAGCGACACTGTGAAACAACGCATGATATACACTCATGAGTATTTTTTGTAAATGCACATCCCATCTCATTTTTTGGTCAAAGTAGACACCCAGATACTTAGTACTTTGCACATTCGCTATGGCAATGTTGTCAATACATATTTCAAGACGATCAGGAATGCTGTCAGTGTAGTTATCAAAAGCTATACAGGGTGATTTTTTTTTACCGTCTATTAGAAGTATCTGGAGAACTAAAAGAGATATTGATTTGAAATTTTGGCTGTGGCCGAAACCGGGTCGGATCTATTTAATGAAAATACTTTCAAAATGGTGGCATTTCCGTTAATACCGGAAGTTGACACCAACTTTGTTATCTTAAATGGAATGCTACCATTTTCTATTTTTTTTTAGATTCCACGGAAAATTTTAATGTCAATTCAATAAAGGTTCGCTATGTCTAAAATTAATATTTTCGGAGATATAAATTTTTTTCTCAATATTTTGACAGTTGTGGTAGATTATGTAAAAATTAATATCTCTATAACGTCTAGCAGTAAGATGTTCGATTTTTTATGGTGGCAAGACGAGGTGTTGGAGTTACTAATCAGGCAAACAAATTTCCAAAATCTATTACATAAAATTTTCTAATCAACGACATATGTTGATCTCACGAAAGTAGCAAAAAGTCATTTTTCTTAAATAGAATGATACCATTTTCAATTGTTTTTTAGATTCCACGGAAAATTTTAATGTTAATTCTATAAAGGTTCGCTATGTCTAAAATTAATATTTTCGGAGATATGAATTTTTTTCCAATACCTATTTTGACAGTTGTGGTAGATTATGTAAAAATTAATATCTCGATAACGTCTAGCAGTAAGATGTTCGATTTTCGATGGTGGCAAGACGAGGTGTTGGAATTACTAATCAGGCAAACAAATTTTCAAAATCTATTACATAAAATTTTCTAATCAACGACATACGTTGATCACACAAAAGTAGCAAAAAGTCATTTTTCTTAAATAGAATGATACCTATTTAAAGAAACCAATTAAAAAGAGTGAAAAAATGCGCATTTAACAATGTATGGTGTTTCTCTACCTAAAATGCATAGTATTTTAGATATTTGCTGTTTTCTTATTTCATCGATCAAAATTGAAGAGCGCCGCCTTCTAGTAAGTAGACCTTGGCTTGTAGACAAAACAAAATATTCACAAATTTCACAAATAATGTCTAATAAAAGCAATTGGTATTTTTTAGTAATTTAGTATGGTTGGTGTTTAACGAATAGGATATGGCAAATGATAATTATTCTTACTCGGATATTATGGATTTATTCAACATTCATGGAAAATGCGATAAAATAATTAACAGGACATACAGAACATTTAATGGAACATATCCTGAATTACCACCACTGAACTTATTTTAACTAAATAAAAAATAAAGTAGGTACGTGATAGTAAAACAATGTTAAAGAAACTGTTCAAAATGTAGTCCATTAACTTCTACACATTTAATAATTCGCTTATTTACGGCGAGTGTAGTAGCGCTACGAATTTCATGTGGATCTAAGCCTGCAAATGCTGTAGCAATTCTTTCCACCAATTCATCCCTGTTATTGAGTGGATATTGATACACTTTATCCTTTATACGGCCCCAAAGATAAAAATCCAACGGTGTAATGTCTGGAGACCTGGCAGGCCAACTCCATGGACCCACACGTCATATCCATCTATCTTCAAACATCCGGTACAATTCGTTAGTAACTGCTGCAGAACAATGACCTGGCGCCCCATCTAGTAGGTATCTAAAATACTATTCATTTTGGGTAGAGAAACATCATACATTGTTAAACGCGCATTTTTTCACGTTTTTTAATTGGTTTCTTTAAATAGGTATCATTCAATTTAAGAAAAATGACTCTTTGCTACTTTTGTGTGATCAACATATGTCGTTGATTAGAAAATTTTATGTAATAGATTTTGAAAATTTGTTTGCTTGATTAGTAATTCCAACACCTCGTCTTGCCACCATAGGAAATCGAACATCTTACTACTAGTCGTTATCGAGATATTAATTTTTACATAATCTACCACAACTGTCAAAATAGGTATTGGAAAAAAATTCATATCTCCGAAAATATTAATTTTAGACATAGCGAACCTTTATTGAATTAACATTAAAATTTTCCGTGGAATCTAAAAAACAATTGAAAATGGTATCATTCTATTTAAGAAAAATGACTTTTTGCTACTTTTGTGCGATCAACATATGCCGTTGATTAGAAAATTTTATGTAATAGATTTTGAAAATTTGTTTGCCTGATTAGTAACTCCAACACCGTGTCTTGCCACCATAAAAAATCGAACATCTTACTGCTAGACGTTATGGAGATATTAATTTTTACATAATCTACCACAACTGTCAAAATATTGAGAAAAAAATTTATATCTCCGAAAATATTAATTTTAGGCATAGCGAACCTGTATTGAATTGATATTAAAATTTTCCGTGGAATCTAAAAAAAAATAGAAAATGGTAGCATTCCATTTAAGATAACAAAGTTGGTGTCAACTTCCGGTATTCCCGGAAATGCCACCATTTTGAAAATATTTTCATTAAATAGATCCGACCCGGTTTCGGCCACAGCCAAAATTTCAAATCAATATCTCTTTTAGTTCTCCAGATACTTCTAATAGACGGTCAAAAAAAATCACCCTGTGTAAACTGTTTTGCTTAAATTAAGGGATAAGTAATTCTTGTATAACCAGCAATTGACCAAATTGATAAATTCATTAGCTCGTAACTCAGTTTTATCCCATGCGTCATCACTAGCCAAAACTACAGTGTCATCAGCATACGCATAAATGTTCTCTCTTAACAGGTCTAATTCTAACATATCATTTATGTAAACATTAAAAAGAATGGACGCCAGTAAAGTACCCTGTGGCACACCCACATCTAGTAGGTTTAGTTTGCTTTTGACGTTGTCAATTCTCACTGATTGCTGCCTATTTGTGAGATAATCTGTCATCAGTGCAAGGGCAACACCTCTTACACCATAAATTTCTAATTTATCTATAAGTATACCGTGGTTCACTGTGTCGAAGGCCTTCGAGAGGTCTAGAAAAATGGCAACAGTTGGGGTACCAGAATCCAAGTTGGAGTAAATATAATCCGACCCGTTAGCTAATGGATCTTTAGTACTTTTATTTTTCAAAAATCCGAACTGGTTTTCGGAGAATATATTATTTTTTAAAAGAAATTCACTGAGCCTGCTAAACACTACTCTTTCAAAAATCTTAGCAACATTCGAAATCAAAGATATAGGTCTGTAATTATTCAAGTTATGCCTGTCACCTGTCTTATGAACGGGGACCACTTCAGCTATCTTAAAATGGTTAGGACAGGTTCCTGTTGTAATACATAGATTGATAATATGTTCAAGAGGTTTACAGATATAATTTTGTAGTCTCATCAGAACTTTCGCACTAATACCATCGACACCACCAGACTTGTTCAAAGTATTAATAACTCTCTTGACTTCATTGCAATCAGTAGGTCCAAGAAAGATGGAATTATCATTCCTTTTGATATGTGGTAAATCTAGTATTGATTGAGGTTTCTTTATATTTCTAGCTAATGTAGTACCAATGGAACAGAAGTAGTCGTTAAACTTGTTTGCCATATCCAGTTTGTCACATATCTTATCACCATTCACATTTATAGAATCAATACTTTTCCTTGTAGAGCTGCAACCATGTATTTTAGATTTAACATATTGCCACATTCTTTTCGAATCATAACCAGCAATTGTTGTTCTTTCATAATCGCCTTTTGCTTTTTTAATTATATTATTGAAGATATTAGCATAGGATTTGTATTCTATCTCAAAATCAACATTGTTTGGATTTCGTTTCCATTTTTTGTAGAGTAGCTGTTTTTTGTTAGAAGAGGATATCAGTGCTCTAGTTATCCATGATTTCCTCGGTTTATCCCTCTTCGTAGTTGTTTTTGTAGAATTTTTAATCAATTCACCGATTATAGACACAAAGTCATCAGTGGCACAGCCCGGATCCAATTCATTCATACGATTCCAATCAACTTTGCCTGCATCACTCTCTAATTTTTTATAATCAATGAAAGTAATTTTTTCAGCCTTATTACTAGGACTTTTTTAATAGAGACAAAGGTCGGATAGGTCAGTTAAGTTATATATAAGTTTACAAGCTTCAATTTTGAGTCTAGATTTTACAAGTATATGGTCCAAACATGAGCCTTCATTGACCTTGCAAGGTCGAGTTATGGTTGAGATATAAGGTAGACATTTCATTTCAAGACAGTCATTTAAGTAATCATTACTTTGTATGGAATCTTTAACAGTATCAATATTCATATCTCCCAACAAAAAGTGATTCTCGGTAGTCTTATTATCAATAAGAAACTGGTTTAGGTCATCAATAAAATCAGCAACCCGGTAATCATGGCATCGATACACTCCAGAAATCTTAATTCTAGTTGAGTTGCAATCTACCTCAGTGCTTAGGATCTTTAATTTGCCATAAGTTTCAACATAAGTAAATTCTGACAGAGTGTTTTTAACATATATCGCAACACCATCTGCTTTATTTATAGTACTATTATTATTATAAAAGTTGTAATCCGATATGTCAGTAAAACCATGGCACTGAGACAGCCAACACTCAGTACAAACTATAATGTCAGGTTTTCTCTTGAGACTACTTACTAGAGTCTCTAGCTGGAAAATATTTGCATTTAAACTGCGCACATTAACATTCATCACTGTAGTATTGCCGTTATCAAAAATAGAGCTCCCATTTAGAGCATCAACATCATCATACACCTTTTCACTATCCCATAACAAATCACACTCGTCCATATATAAGTCAGAACAAGATAAAAATATTAACGTTTTTCACTATGAAAATGAAAACTGATAAGTAGGTAGAGGTAGTTGATCAGCTGTTGATGTTGCCATGTAGTTGCAGATGATGATGCGACGGGAGGTTTTTTGACGTAATCATACCACCAACATACCTTGGTATGTTAGGCTCGACAGGATAATCAGTAGTGGCAATTATTCTATTTAATTTATTCTTCAATATTTCACATTTTTCAGTGTCATTGGCCATATGATCAGTGTTTTTTTTTGTTCCAAAATTAAGATTACTATAATTACAGTTAGCACATCCGACATCCAATCCAATACACTCTTTTGATGAGTGATCCCCGCCACATATGATACACTTGGTCTCATTTGTACATCTTTAAGAAAACATTTTTTTTCATAAAATTTCAAAATTGTAGAGGCAACGTGAGTACACTGTGATGATCAGCACACTTCAGTGTATATTCCACGAAAAAAACAGATCTCTAACTCTTTTCGTTGCTGAAATACAACAAGAAAAGTATTAAAAATGGTCGAAAATTGATTTTGGAAAATTTTAAGAAAAATCGATCTTCCGGCATTTTCGCAATTCCCGATCTTTTCGAGACCTCAAAATTCGAATCCAGCAGGTCATTTTACATAAGAATCAGCTTCATTTTTATTTGTGAGTGTTCGAGTTGTATAGATTATGTTTAAAACGCATCTTTCAGGCGGTCTGCTCCCCGACTATTATTAATTTATTATTTAGGATAAAATAATTTTTAAGATTTCTTCATGAAACCGATTTTTCTCGAAAACAGCGTAATGTATGATAAATGAAATATGATTAGAATTTTACGTAGAATCCATAAATGAAATAAAAAATGGGGGCTTCAATTTTAAAAAAATAAAGTGTCACATTATAACTTTTTCTTGGGTCACCTGTAGACATGAAAATTAGATTAAAAAATGCATGCCTAAAAATAGCAAATGACGGGTCTGAGGGTTTCTCTGTAAAAATGCCTGAATTTTAAATGAATTTATTCCAACCTTTTTGAGTTCACTGTATAACTGATATGACACATACTAATTACCACATAGGTTCATCATTATTTAAGATGAGTATGACATAATGAGATACAACACTTTTGTGATATATTTAATGTTAGTTTACAGAATTTCTGTAACTTAATAATAATTTACTTTAACAGCTATTTAACTAAAGTAACTACACATACCTCGTCGTCGTAAGGTTCTCAGTCCGAAGACTGGTTGGACGCGTACCTCCATTCTTTTCTATCCTGAGCTAACCTACGCATTTCCTTAAAAGTAGAACATCCTACATCCCTAACTATTTGAGAGCAGTAGTCTAATCTAGGCCTACCCCTACCTCTTTTTATTCCTATCTCTGACTCTAGTATGTCGCGAACTATTCCTTCGTGTCTTAGAAGGTGTCCTACCATCCTATCTCTCCTACTCTTTATTGTTTTCCATACCTTTCGCCTTTCCCCAACTCTTTCTAATACTTCCCTATTGCTAACCTTATCTATCCACGGTATCTTCATCATGCGTCTGTAACACCACAGTTCAAACGCTTCTACTCTTTTTCTATCCGCTTCTCCTATTGTCCAAGTTTCGCACCCGTATAATGCCGTACTCCATACATACGACTTTAAGAGTCTCTTCCTAGTCTCTATACTAACCGTTCTCGAACATAACAGTTGTTTCTTTTTGTTAAACGCAACTCGTCCCTGCGCCATTCTTTGTTTTATATCTTTAGTGCTCCTACCGTCTTGGGTTATTTTACTTCCTAAGTAGCAGAAATCCGCGACCTCCTCTATCTTCTCATTTCCTATTTGTATTTCAATTTTAGTTCTATTTTCACTCCATCTACATACCAAAATTTTAGTTTTCTTTTTATTGATTTTCATGCCGTAGCCCTGTGTCAAAACTGCTTCCATTTCATTCAAAGCCGCTCCTAATTCTTCTTTGCTAGATGCTAACACTGCTATATCATCCGCAAATCTGAGCATGTTAATAGTTTGGCCCTGTACATTGATCCCTGAGGCTGTTCTTTCCTTAACAATATTAATCGCATCTTCGATATATAAGTTGAAAACTAGAGGTGACAATGCACATCCCTGTCTCACTCCCTTCCGGATATCTACTTCCCTTCGTTCCTGCTCACATTCTATAACTGCCTTTTGCTCTTTGTAGAGATTATGTATTATTCTTCTGTCCCTGTATTTCATCCCTACCTTTCTCAGCACTTCGAACATCTTCCCCCATTTTACGTTGTCGAAGGCTTTTTCTAAATCTACAAATCCTATATATACGCTCTTTCTCTTTTCTATCGTTTTTTCTATAATTACTCGTAAAGCTAGAATGGCCTCGCGCGTTCCTCTATTTCGTCTAAATCCGAACTGATCTTCTCCTAATATTTCTTCCGCCTTTTTCTCCATCCTTCTTTGCACAATTCTAGTTAAAATTTTTGACGCATGGGAAGTTAAACTGATAGTTCTAAAATTTTCGCATCTATCCGCGCCTTTCCTTTTTGGCAAAGCTACTATGATGTTCCGTTTGTAATCTTCTGGAATCTCGCCTGTCAGGTATATGCGACTAACTAGTTTAAATAAACGATCTATTACCTCTTGACCTGCGCACTTTAAGATTTCTGCCTGCAAGCCATCTATACCTGGTGCTTTATTATTCCTTAAACTTTTTAGTGCTATCTCAAACTCTTCTCTCATTATAGGACTCCCTAGGTTATCCCCCTCTACACTGCTTTCGCTTTCTAATATATCTTGCACTTCCTGTCCCGCATATAAGTTTCCTAAATATTCTTTCCACCTATCTGCCTTCTCCCCCCTTCCGATTAGGATATCTCCTGCCTCATTTCTAATGTTTTTGGTACTAGATCCAATTTCTCTAAAATTTCTCCTAATTATTTTATATGCTTCATCAGTCTTTTCTACTTCGAATTTATCTTCCACTTCTTTGCATTTATTATCGATCCATTGCTCTTTCGCTTTCCTACATTCCCGAATAATTTCCCACTTGATCGCCTTATATCTTTGTTTCCCTGTTTCATCTAACCTATTTTTATATTTTCGCCTTTCCTCTATTAGACTCACAATATGTTTTGTTATCCAGGGTTTCCTACTTTCATTCTGTTTATGACCCAAAATATCCCTAGCTGAGGAAACTAAACTATTTTTAATGCAATTCCATTCTTCCTCTATGTCCCTAACAATATTTTCGCCCGCGCCCTTTAGTACTTCGTTTGTCTTTTTCTCGAACTTATCGCGCGTATCATCATCTTTTAGTTTCTCTGGGTCAAGATACCTTCTTCCGCTTCGTTTTTTCAAAATCTTAAATTTAAGATTGGCCTTCATAACGACTATATTGTGATCACTATCTATATCTGCTCCTGGATAACTTCTACAATCCCTAACTTGATTTCTAAATCTTTGCCTAACACATACCTACGTATTTTAAAATATTCCTAACATTATTTACAACACGCCTACTCGATATTCACTTTTCTAGAAGATTTCAATTTTTCTTATCTAAGATGACAACGCATTGACAATTCAGAAACTTGTTAAATCAAGGTTACCCAGTTAATGTCAGATTTGTCTTTGTCTTAAAATAGATGCAAAATCCATTTTTCATGCTACGAACTAGGAAGGAGAATATTTTCATGTCGCACGCATATTTTAAGTGATATTAAAGTGTGACTTGGTATCTATAGCAATAGAATGTATTTGTTGATAACCCTGTTTCTGTTGCTATTTCTTTCGTTTTCATATGACGATCATGCAGAACGACTTCCTCGACTAAAGCGATATCTTGTTTTCTCGCAGCCACTGGCCTACTTTGACGTGGATCTTCTTTGAGAGCTTCTTGACCCCCCACCGAAACCAATGTTTTACTGTAGATATTGATAGAGATGAATCACCATATACAGCATCCAATCATTGTTTAATATTACTTGGTCTAACACCAAAAATTTTATTACCTATGTAAATTCAATATTTAGTCATACTCTGAGAACTGTAACTTGTTAATATGAAGGTCAAATAAACCAAATTTTATGTGATCACTTGAGGACCCGTTTTGTCAATATATTATGGCAGATAACGATACCATGAATTCTAGATCTCTCTTAGGTCGAGAATACATGGACCGTACTACGTATATCTGGTATCCAACCTGTTCTGGTAACATGGTTTACAATCATCTTTGTTTATTTTAAGTCTTCTTCTCATTAGTAGGCCTGTGCGATTATTACATTTCATAATCGATTATCGATTGTTGTAGAGAATTCGATAAATTTGATTAACCGATTATTTGATCAATCGATTAATCGGCTGAGCGATTTTTCGATTAATCAATTATTTGATTATCCGATAACTTGATTAATCGTCTGATCGATTTTTTGATTAATCTATTACTTTGTTCAAATATTGCATGTTTTGAATGTGTATGGAAAACCGCAGACCAACTGGTTTCGTCCTTCTGGGACTCATCAGTACGGTGCTCTCCCCCACACACTCAAACCATGCAATTTAGCTTGCTATATATGCTGCCGCGCTCTGGACAGATATCAGCAAGTGACAACTACTTTGAGTAATTATCTAGTATTAATTAGTGGTACTGGACCGTTCGAACAACTACTCCTCGGGCAAATACCCCGCCAGGCATTGAATTATAGAACTAAATCCAGATTTTTTGTACTATGAGACGTTTCAGACTGCTACCCAATCTAAGATGGCTTTGAAACAATCCTAATTTGCTGATATCTGTCCAGAGCGCGGCAGCATATATAGCAAGCTAAATTGCATGGTTTGAGTGTATGGGGGAGAGCACCGTACTGATGAGTCCCAGAAGGACGAAACCAGTTGGTCTGCGGTTTTCCATACACATTCAAAACATGCAATATTTGAACAAAGACCTGCTTAAAAGCACGTACGTACATGGAGACAAATTAGGATTGTTTCAAAGCCATCTTAGATGGGGTAGCAGTCTGAAACATCTCGTAGTACAAAAAATCTAGATTTAGTTCTATAATTCAATGCCTGGCGGGGTATTTGCCCGAGGAGTAGTTGTTCGAACGGTCCAGTACCACTAATTAATCTATTACTTGATTGATCGATTAATCGATTATTTGATTAATTAATCAGTTAGTCGATTGTCAATTAATCGATTGTTTGATCTATTGGCTTATTGATTGCTTAGATAGATTGATAGATTTATTTTCCAATCGACCACATACATGGTATAGAAAAAAAAAATACAATCACAACACAACATAGGTATAACAATAGTATAAGACAATATTACAAATTATATAAACTAAACAAACAAGCAAACTAACTAACCACAGACAGTGGCTTTACATAGACAGTCTTATTTCATTGATCAAGGAATTCTCTCACCGAATAATATACATTTTGTGACAAGAACGAAAAAACGGATCTCCTAAATTTACTGGCTACATTGATCTCCTTCAGACTACTGGTTAATGCATTATAAAGGCTCACTGATACCGCAATAAATGATTTGCAGAATGAGGAAATTGTTGAAGAGGTACCTCTAACATAAGTTCGAGAAATTCGCGTATCATAGGTGTGAATATCTGAACCCAAGGAGAAACGGTCCTTATTCAGGAACACATAAATAACACATTCATAAGTATAGAGATTAACTACTGTTAATATTTTTAAGCTTTTGAAGTGTGGTCTGCATGAATCTCTCGACTTTAGATTCAAAATCGTTCGAATTGCCCTCTTCTGAATCACAAGCTTAATTAATTGATTAAGTGTTTGATTAATCGACAAAGCGATTATTTGGTTAATCGATTAATCAAATAGTCAGTCGGACATATTGAGTTTTCTTAATTACTATGCTTTCTACTAATTATAATACAATAAAGTCTGTCTTTCATGCATTAAAGACAGAGACTTTATATGGTGCATTATAATTGGTAGAAACTTACAGCTGGCGTTGACGTGAACAGGTATTTCCCCGACTTGCGCCGCGCGGGACTTTTCAACTTAGACATTTTGAAATACTTACCTATGTAATGTAATGTAATGTACTGATGTTTTAAGGGATTGGAAATTTTTCGTTTGCATTATCTGTTTTCAATTATCCACGATTATGCTTGTCCCAGTTATCATGGATAATATGCGACATATCAGTAATAAAAATAATACCTCTAGAATAGCTTACCATAAGAAAGTATTAATTTAATTAATCATGGAACCAAATATTTCATTAATCGCTTAATTAAATAATAGATTAATCAAGTGGACAATTGCTCAAATAAACGATTAATCAAATAATCAATTAATAAAATAATCGAACAACCGATTTTCTGATTAATCAATAATTTGATCGATTGATTATTCGATTAATCGATTATTTGATTAATCAATTGTAAAATCTATAATCAAATAATCGATTAATCAAATATATTTCGATTAATAATTGATTATTTTGCACAGCCCTACTCATTAGCCATGTTACTTGACTTTGGTTTCTTTGAATTCAATAACGGCATCATTTATAATTTTATTTTTCAAGTGATATACAAGTTGGAAATGGTCTGCCCTACTTGACAGGAGATATCAAGTCAATTCATATTAGTAAACAGCTTTCAACTTACTTGGAATTATGTTACTTAAAGAATGAGAATAAGACATTTGGCATACATATATGTGAAAATTTCATTACTGTTTCCGTTTTAGCTGGCCAGCAAGTTGTGGATCTTGAACCGGTTGACGGCACTTCAACAAACACAAGTACTGCTAGTAGAGAAGATTCAAGCACTACGAATAACAATATAGGTACAGTTTCTACGCCATCTGGTAATAAATTCAATTCCTGTAGGAAGCGTAAAGTATCCAACTGGCAAAGAGGATTTTTGTCAAGTAAGAGAAAAAGGAGGAGAAATGATGACAGATCTAATTCAAATAAAAATGAAAATGAGGAACAGGTAAAAATCGCTCTGTATTTTTAAGCAAGATGTAACTTCGATTAGTTCTTAATGTTAATTCTACCCTTTTTGCAACATTAGAATGAAGAGAAAATGTCTTCTGGTGAAGATTCAAAAGATAGTACTCCCCAGGCTTCGTCTTTAATGCCATCAGCAAATGATCTTTTGAACGGTGCTGGAGAAGAAAATAGTTCAAATGGAGTGGTTTTAGAAAAAGTGCATACCACTGCACCTCTTACTGTGAATTGTGATGCTCACAGCAGGCCGGAGCAGCTACTGTAAGTAAAGATATTTTCTCCAATTTCAAATGCGAAAGTGACATTTTCGGCACTTAATTTAGATATGAAAGTAGGCGTTTGCATCGCAAGTAACATTATCCCCAACTATTATTTTGATTTATATGAAATAATTTATTAATATTAATTGAATATTTGCAAATTCCTTTAAAACTATGCGGCAAGCATGACGTTGGGAAAAGTAGTATGTGATACACGGAAAGTTCTATTGCACAACTCGTATGATTAAAGCACTGGATATTGCTTGTTCTTCAACTTGCGCACTCATTTTGTAATGAAACCCTTTTCTCACTTGTATTACAATATACAGTCAACTCTCTCTGAAGGCTCATTTTCAACCGAATTTGACATGTGCCACACCATTACCACCTAAAAGACGAGATATTTTGCCGTTTTCATTTTCGCTCGTAGTTAGTATCAAATTAAATTTATTCTATTTTCAAACCAAACTAAATTACTTTTCATATTTATTCTGAAGTAACAGAAAATGCAAGAGCTTGTGGTTGCATGTGAAGTTCATTGAACATGAAGTAGGTATTGTATTTGTATTTGTATTTACATTCAGGATGTTGCTAAACGGCAATCAAATAATAACACATGATCAAAATTCTAACAGAATTCTATTACTCTAACTAAAGCGGTTCTCGCAGTGTATCCTGATGGTACGTTAGTGGCCTGTCACGTGATCAAAACTGAATTATTGCTGGTTTCTCGAAGAATACGTGGTAGCACCCAGGTGTGCTCCTAGGCGGGGTTTTGGTCGGTGATTTTCGTAGCAGCACCACATATTTAAAGATAGGTATATCGCGCAACGAGTGTTTCCGACCGACCGAAAATTGCCATTTGTCCTTGACGCCATTTTGAACCACCCCTGTCAGAATGAAAATAGAGGTTATGTAGAATGTTTATATCTCTAAATCTAGCAGTATTTTATTTACAATCTGTTTAGCTAGTGAATGCTACTATTAGAAAAGCAAAGGCATGTTAAATTGAATGTTGCATTATTTTTTTTATTATGAGTGCTTTAATTCAAACGTCAGGAACATATAGGACTATGAATTTCAGTCAATAACCAGCACTCCAATGTTCTTATAAGTCTTTTTCCGGTTGGTGTCTTCTTTCAATATCATAAAAGAGATTTATAGCTGAGGCAAGGTGAAAGCAAGACTTATCAAGTGGAAAAGAAAAGTACCTATTTTTTGCTTTCTCGATATTTCAGTGCCTCCACTTCTCTTGCAAGCAAATGTTTAAAATACTGTTTGGCGCTTCGAGTGCATTACCTTTATTATTGTACTTTACTGGTCATTAAACGGTTTGGCACTGCAATGCTGTTAATGCATGCCACTACTCCTATTTGTTACAGATACTCCGAAGCATCTCTCGACAATTACAAATGAGCATAACTAATAACTCCATGTTAAATGCACAGGATACAAATACTCAACATCATCTACTCATTTTGTTTCCTGCTTGTCAGCTCAGGTCAGGTAAAGTCTTGCTACCAGAAAGCTATGACTGGTCCCTTGTTTTGGATACAACTGTATTGCAATGGAGCTCTGTTTAACGGCAGCATGTATCACTGTACCAGCTTTAGTCTCCATGAAAATCACTGCAACGTTATAGTAAGGGTGTATTTATAGTGCTTACCGGGAATGAAAAACCTGCCCAGAGCTGTGTTGAGTACACTTTGACTTTAAAAGTAGGTCAAGAAAATTTGGAGCAAGATACCTTGACTCGTGAGTACAGTACAACCCCGATTATCCGTGTCTTACGGGACCGGGTAGCTCACGGATAATTGAAAAACATGGATAATCCAATTACCTTTTATTTCACATAACAAGCTTTATAATATACATATTATGACAGAAAATAAATACTTTTTATTTCGTATAACAGACTATACGTGACATATAACGTAAGCTAAACTAAACTTAACCAATCTAAACACAAGGAACCGTGGAAACAAGTGCTGCACGGATAATCCGCATGCTGGATAATCGGGGTTCTATTGTAGTCTTGATTCACGAGTACAAATGTACTCGTAAATTATGAGTACTGAATTATGAGTGCAGGATTATATATTTTTTAATGCAATAATTAGTTTCACTACTTGTTGTATTGGTGTATCTAATAGGTTATTGAGCAATTGTAAACATATAGCTTGAGCTTGCTGAAATAGGAAAATCCGGCCAAGGAATTTACCTACTTAAAAATTCAAAACATTGCGATATCATAATATTTTAAATTTCCAAATTTTGTGAAATTTCTGGCAGTTTTTTTTAACATATAAAACTTGTATTTTTTATTCGACGTTTCGCCCCCGTTTGGGGGCTTTGTCAAGAATATTTATTTAAACTTGTAAAGATATAAAAAAATATAAACGTAAATTATTTGACAAAATTTTTTAAAAAGTCAAAACTTATGTGGTAACTATGTTCTAAAAATATAAAATTTCGGCACTTTTGATTTTGCAAAACATTCCAAAGGTAGTGTGTTTAATTTAACAATAATATTGGTTAATAAGTAAGTAGCAGAGAGTATGATTATTTTATTATATTACAGTAAATGTGACTTAAATTTTGTATATCAGTTCTATCATTAATAGAGTTTTGTTCTTTTTTTATGTAGATCATTTCTAAAAACAGTCGTGATTTTAAATTTTTTTCTTGTTCTAGAATTTTGGTATCATTAAATTAGAACATAGTTACCACATAAGTTTTGACTTTTTAAAAAATTTTGTCAAATAATTTACGTTTATATTTTTTTATATCTTTACAAGTTTAAATAAATATTCTTGACAAAGCCCCCAAACGGGGGCGAAACGTCGAATAAAAAATACAAGTTTTATATGTTAAAAAAAACTGCCAGAAATTTCACAAAATTTGGAAATTTAAAATTTTTTAACTGGCACAAATCAAAGAAAAATTCATAATATTTTAATATTTTGTTAACAAAATAAACATTCTGCTTAGGCATTTTGGCAAAGTGCGATACAGTGTAGACTCACCAGTTTATGACCACTGTTACCTACGTTTTTCATAAAGCTAAACTTAAAACAAAACTAAAAAAGTACATATTTTTACAAGCAACATTTTGTCAATGTTTAAACTGCATATTTTAAAACCAGATTTTTGTTTCCAAATAAACCCAAGCACAATAGATATGCAAAGGAATATACACCTCGGTAGACACGTCTGTTCTTGTAATTTAAGGAGAAAGAAACATTGTAATTATGAGTACAATTTGGAGTACATTTTAGAGTACCTTAAAAATTTCTCGAAATACATGTACTCGAGTACATTTAAAAAGTTATTATACTTGAGTACTGTTTCGGAGTACTTGTACTTGAGTACATGCCCAGCTCTGACTTTAGTCTAGGCGATCTTTCCTCCCTGTCACAGTCTCTGATTAGGAACTACATTTTGAAATAAAAATGTACAAAAAGAAAGAACGAAAGAAATAGATAAATACATTAAATAGTGGCTACATCACTAGCGACTGTTACCTATTCGCCAATCCAACAGCTGACCTTCCTAAACTTTCAAACTTCCCTTACTGACGACTAAATAAAATTAATTTATTGTACGTTTTTCGGATTAAATCCCCCTGTATCTTGACAGTGTGCCTCTTTGCCAAATTATGCAGGCGAATCTTGCAATAACATTGTATTATTAATTTTGTTAAGTACAGTACATGTTCTTCGTGATGCAGGAATAAGGTTGCAACTGTATCGAAGACTTTTCGGGACACTTGTGTAATAATGTCGGTCAGTAAATTACTGCTTGGGAGACTGTCATTCATTAAATGCATTAGTTTCCTGATGAACATCTCACTTTCCAAACAAACCTTCACAACACCCTTAGATGGGAACATGTAACTACCTGTGGAATAATAAAAAATGTAAATTTCTGTAAGTACATAAATGAACATAATTTTACCAAGATTTCTTCTCCTCATTAATTCATTTGTTACCATAGGATTCAATTTTAGCCACTTATATTTGCATTAAACTGTTTGTATGAACATATTCTTACATTATCAGGTAAAATTTGATGCATCAATTGTATAGGTGTCAACCATCCTGCTCGTGAAGTAGAAGGTTGTTCCATCTCTTCATTTGTAGCAGGAGTTGCTTCCAGACTTGTAGACAAATTTGCCGAGGTATAAAAAGGTATAGCATTCTTCCTCATTACATGCACCGAACCTCTTTGAATTATGTCTTCAGGATGAAAATGCTCAGAACATACAAACATTGACGCCTTCCAAATTTCATCTGAATTTCCTTGACCCAAAGCAGACAACCAAGCATTAAACACATGCATGTTCTTAGGAAATCTGAAAATGATGGCTAGATTAGTATTTTTCAGTGTATAGGTTAATAACTTACCTATGAAATGTAATTTTCGACTCGGGAGGTAATAACCTCTTACTATTTTTAGAGTCTTTTACAGAACAAGTCATTTCGCACAGCTACTACTGCCACAAACAAATAAACACACTTATAACAAATTGTTCTATAAAATCCAAGTTAAAATAAGCAATAAGCAAAATAAAGCAATAAACACGATCCGCACTTAATAAACAAACTTTTGACAAAGAAGTCCGGTTTTATATCTCCTTTTATTTGATGTGCGGTATCGCTGCGCAATGGACTAACAGCGGTATATTTCTCTACGTATGTGAGCAGCACTAGCGTGTAATCTTTTTGGGGGAACGCCACTAGCTTATGCGTGGTGAATAAGTAATTGTCCTTCCTTAAGATTTCATCAAAAGCCGCCAGTTACCCAGGTGCGATCTATTTCTGCCATAAAATGTCCAATTACAAACCGGAGACACCCTGGAATGCCAAATCGATCTAACCTTCACCGACAGATGCTTTCAATTTCCCAGCTTGAACATATACAGTGTGTTGATTTTATGTGTCACAGCAGATATCTCGGCTGTTGAAAGAATTTCAAATAAATGTTATACATGAAAGTTGTGAGATACTTTGTTTTCAATAACTTGTGAAAATCAGAAAAACAATTGAGCATCAAATAATTCAGATATAGCAAATACATTCAAAATTTTAAATGGAACGTACCCAGTGTTTTTACGTATTCTAAAACTGTATGAAATTTCCTTTACAACGATATATCACATGTCATAGTTATCTAATCAATTAAAGGCACAAAACGATAATTAAGTAAGAACTGCACGTCTACATGACTTAAGAGTTTTGATCGAAAGAGTAGGCTTTGACAAGAATTGCTATCGCGTGAACTGTCAAATTACTTGAGTAAATCCCTGCGTATTCTTAATTTTCATAACGGAGGTAACTTTGAAAAAAACTTTAGAATTTATTAACTTAAATTTTAAACTTCCTACTAATTTATTGTTACTTTCTTGTTGTTGTTGCTATGTCGTGTTTGTGTTGAATAGTTTTATGTTGTCAAGCTAGTCTTAAGTAACATTGTATCATGTAGAAACAGACATCCGAGTTTCATCATTTTCACCGCCTACTCTTTCGGATGAAGCATTCAGTTGGTAGATACTTAATTATCGATTTATGTCTATAATCGATTAGATAAATATAGCATGTGATATATCGCTGTAAAGGGAATTTCATGCAGATTTAGAACATGTAATATTACTGGGTATGTTACATTTATAATTTCGAATGTATTTGCTATATCTGAATTATTTGATGCTCAATTGTTTTTCTGATTTTGATAAATTATTAAAAATAAAATGTCTGACAACTTTCATATATAACATTTGTTTGAAATTTTTACAATAGCCGAGATATCAGCCATGACACATCAAATCAAACACACTGTATATTCCTCATTCGTTACGCATAAGAATAAGATAATCCGAGTCAATTTGTGCCTGGGTAGTGTTTAATTGTTGATATTACAGCAATAATAGCAATTAAGCACTAGGCCCTTACTCGAATAAGAGTGGATAGCACTCGATCATACAGCGTAATCAGGAGCGTTCGATCAGGTACTCCGATGCTGGGAGTACTGGTTCCAGCTGGTAGCCGAAGGACTAAATACTGAATTTCTTCTCTGGATCACCCACTTTTATAAGTTGTGAGTGGGGGCTAGCTTCGGCGGTTCATTTCGAGATTTCTAGCAGGGAGGAGTAGTGCCGGATGAAAAATACATGACGTCACATTGGTGCCGGACGCAACTACCATTTGCGATACCTTCCATCTTGCTTGTCTGCCGTCTCATATGACGCGCGCTTCCTTCTCCCACCTGTGTTTACGAACACAGATGACGCACCTATCTTCTGGATCACTGCGTGACGTCAACACGTCCAAAGTAAACACATCAGTTCTTGATTATTTCAAGCGTTTACTTTTGCAACGTTACAACATAATATTCTCTCTGCATTCAATCATTTTGTTCACTCCAACAATAACCATTGCCCATTTAATCGACTTGTAGGTGCAACAATAACTTCATTTTGGGCTTAATTTTTACGAAAATTGTAAAGTAAATTGTGAAGAGAGCATTTATCTTTATAATAAGAAAAATTAGTTGTAAATAACAAAGTAATACAGCATTACAACTCGTCAGCCTCTAAAATTACTTAATGTTTTTCAGAACTATTAGTGCAAGAAGTTTGAATGAATTGATGAGTCCATCGGAGCTTCTGGACGATCCATTACAATACGATGAAATTGATCAGGCCTTAAATGAAACTGCAGGTAAGGTTACAGTGCACTCACCGGTAATCCAGTTGAATATGTTACGAAGTCTTAGTCCGTGTGTCGAGAAATTTAAATATTTATTACCATTACCACTATCACACTTGGTGCCACACGAAATGCTGCTGAAAATCATTGTAAATTATTTTTCTGGACATATTTAGAATGGTTTTTAGGAAACTGACAAAAAGATATTCTGATTCATGGGCGAGAATAAAAATTAAGTATAGTTTGTCTCTGCTGGATGAATTTTAGAAGAATTAAGTGATTTTGACATCTTGCATCTTGCGCATACCAAGAAACTAGATTCTCTGCTGGCTTTACGCCTTTATCGCCTTTTTATGAAAGAGGCAATTAATATGTGTGACGTAACCCATGATGTCACACCACTGTAGAATCCGGCCGCGACTAAACCCAAGCCGGAGGTGGGGGTGGGCAAAAAAAAGTAATAGTGCTTCAAGGAGTTGTTGGCTGATCCTCACCACGACACAGCGGCTACAGCTCCTAAAAGCCGCTGGCAAACAGTAGGGCAAGGTGCAAACAAAAAGAAAACACGTTTATAAAAAAATTTTGTCAAATATTTTGAAACAAAATTTTAAATGGGAGGGAGGGTCATGTGACACCTCGTTTTTAAAGGTCTTATCGAGTGCAATATCATACTAAAACATGGCGTCGATGTCTTTTGTTCAATTTTTAAATTTTAACATTTTTCTAACGAAATTTTATTCTAATTTGTAGTGAAATCTCTTAATGAAGTCGACCAATAACAGGAGAAAAGAGAGTTTATTAAGGAGAAACTACTGCTAGATGGTAATTTCTTCCAGCTTCTCCAAAAATCAAAACCGCTTCAAATTTATCGTCTAAGCTACGAGCCATGGTCACACTTTTCCTAAATGAAGGAACTAAACATGCCA
The DNA here is from genome assembly GCA_963966045.1 of Xestobium rufovillosum. Taxonomy (NCBI): domain Eukaryota; kingdom Metazoa; phylum Arthropoda; class Insecta; order Coleoptera; family Ptinidae; genus Xestobium; species Xestobium rufovillosum. The sequence continues at coordinate 37,851,402 of OZ014495.1, forward strand.
TATTTGACAAGTAGAAAACAAGATGTTACCGCGATAACGAATTTTGTTTCTAATACAAACGTGATTGAGAGCAACATTCATGGTTATTTAGAAATTTGATTAGCCACCATTTTGTAACGTTTTCAGGTATCGACGCCATATTTTAGTATGATATTGCACTCAATAAGACCTTTAAAACGAGGTGTCACATGACCGTCCTTCCCATTTAAAATATTTTTTCAAAATGGCGCCCGACCGCCATCTTGAGACTGACAGCTGTCATTAATACGTCAAAAAATATCTTGTGACCTGTGACTACCTTGTACCGAATTTCATGGATGTACCTCAAATGGTTCAAAAATTAGTAGGGAGGGAACGGACTTTAGACGGGCACTGTATATACTTTTCTATATACAGATCGTGTAAGATCGTCATGGGATACCCTGTATACCTACATTATTCTAAGTAAATCTTATTAGCTGTGTATTTTTTTTTATATAGGTACCACTGTTTTTGTTGATATAAATTTTCGTTCTGGTTACAACTTTCCTTATTATCAATTCTTCTTCGATTTGTGCCAGTTTAAAAATTTTTATATACACTCTGCACAAAAATTATCGCATCACCTAATGTTTGTTTAATATTCTTCAAAAAAATAATCAAAGTGATACATAAGTGTATAAAATGGGTTCACAGGTTTAAAGTAGTGATAATACAATGTAGTAAAAGGTTGGGAGTCAGGTTTGGTAGACGTAATTACAATATAAGTATACAGGTGTTAAAAATTATAAAAACTTTTATGTGACAATTTATTTAAAAGAATTATGAACGATAATTTTTATCAAATATTGGTTCTTAATATCGAGTATTTCCCCCTTCTGCTCTTATTACAGCTTGCATTCGCCCTGGCATACCATCATAAAGATTTTGTAGGTACATATCGTTGGTCATAGTGTTCCAAATAACATCCAACTTGCTTTGCAGATCTTGAAGGGTTCTACATGGAATTTTTTGTTGCTGAATTGTTCGTCCTATATGGTCCCATACGTGCTCGGTGGGATTAAGGTCCGGGTTGCTCCCAGGCCAATTAATTCTGACTATATCAACATCACGAAGGTAGTCGTTTACTATCCTGACCACGTGTGGTCATACATTATCGTCCTTAAAAATGAAATTGCCACCTATAAAAGGATCATAGGTGATTCCATGGGGTTCATGAATGTCCCTTATGCATCCATCGGCTGTCAATCTCCCACCATTCACACCCACTAGTTCCGTGAGCCCATAAATAGAAGTTTCTCGACCTATCTGCAAAATTTACTTTTTGTCGGATGTTACATTGAAAATAGCGAGCACGTGGCCGTTTGTAGACCGGCATACGTCTTTCTGATGCATATAAACAAAATCACTATTCATCCTTGAATCGCACATTGAACCATTCTTCGATGCCCTAGTCGGCATGCTCTCTGACAAACTGTAATCGCGCAACTCGATATTCTCTGGTGAGGCATGGTCCAGAGGCAGCAATCTTTGGCCATATATTGTCTTCTCGGAGACGGCTTCTGATTGTTTGAACACAAATATCGACATTTTGAGCAGCTAAGAGATCATTTTTAAAACATTAGAGCAGTACAGTGACATGTTCTTAAAGCAGTAACTCGCAAAACCGATCGTGTATATCTGTGGTAACTCTGTTGTGGCATGTGCTTCCCTTCGGAAAAATTCTCCAGTTTATGTGTAATGCCTAACAACTCTTAATACAGCACTCTGTTGCACACCTAATGCATTAGGCACATACCCTTGACTTCGTCCATCTTGAATCAAAGTTACTACTCTCACGGCTTCTTCTTTCGGTCAAATGACGTCTTATATGCTAACGACCTTTCACAGTGAACAAACAATTGCTAAATTATCGCAAACGAATACAAACTAAACACAAACAAACAACAAAAATACTGGTAACTGCAGAAATACATAAATCGGAGTTGATACTTGACAACGTTTAACATAAATGAACTAAAGAATGCTGTTTGCCGGGGTTCCAAATATCTCGTAGAAGAAACCACCTTGGAAACCAAACAAGTAATTTTGACAAAAACTGAACTTTATTACCAGAAGAACTCATAATGCTACTGATGCGATAATTTTTGTGCAGAGTGTATTTTTAAATTTGGTGAATTTTCTGGCAATAATAATAATACTTGTATACTTGTATATTCGACGTTTTGCCCCCGTTTGGGGGCTTTGTCAAGAATGGTTTATTAAAGTTTGTAAAAATATATCAAATCAAATCAAATTAAAGTAAAGTAAAGTAAAGTAAACGTTTATTGTCGAATTGCAATAGCGTACAGACAAAATACAAAAAGAAATGTATGTATACATAAAAAAAAGAGAGAGTTGGCAGCTGAACAAAATCCAATGAGCCACCGCAACAAAACTCACAGGCGACGCCCAAAACAAAACAACATCCCTCCAAAACAAATGCAGCAACAATTTAAACATCACTCGAACTAAAATCAAAAGCCATATATTCTCCCAAGGCGTAGAAAACATTCTCAGTCAATATCCCTTTAACAACACATTTAAATTTAGCATGGCGATAGTCCTTCAAAAAATCCGGCAATTTATTATACAATGAAACGCACATGATTAAGAAAGACCTCGAAAATAAATTACACCTCAACTGATGGGCTTTAAGCAAATGACTGAATCTGGTATTTGGCTGTGAAATTCCACTGTACCTCAAATAAATTTCCCTGTTCTCATGTGCAAACAACAAGCATTCCAGTATATAACAAGACACGCAGGTAAGAATTGACAGCCTCTTGAAAAATGGCCTACAAGATTCATATTTTCCTAGGTTAGCTAGGGCTCTGATTGCTTTCTTCTGCAAAATCAAAATTTCTCCCAATCGACTAGAACCACCCCATATCAAAATACAATACTTGAATCTTGATTAAAATAAAGCGTAATATGTCATTTTCAGATTTTCCCATGAAAGTATCTCCTTAACCTTTCTGAGGGCATACAATGACTTGTTTAAATTTACTTTTAATCGATCAATATGTTCTGACCATTTAAGCTTCTTGTCCATATATAAGCCAAGAATCTTCACATAATCAGACTCATTTAACAATGTGTCAAACACTGAAAACGTCAAATTACTTGTTGACGAAAATTGCAAAACATTTGTCTTCTGTAAATTGACTACTAATTTATTAGCACTGAACCAGTTAAAGGCATCCCTCATACACACTTCAACACGTTCCCCTAACTCTTACAAGCTATTTGCTGCAACAATCAGGCTAGCATCGTCTGCATATAAAACAACATCACAATTATTTAATGTGAAATCATTGATATATAAAACAAAGAGAAGCGGACCAAGAATGGACCCTTGGGGAACTCCACAAACCACATGTAAAGGGTCCGAAACATATGCTTTGCTCTCATTATTAAAATTGTGAGTTATCTGTACTATCTGAGATCTGTTGCTCAAAAATGACTCCACCAAGGCATTCGCTGTACCTCTTATACCAATAGAATCCAATTTACTCAACAATCTGCTATGGTCAACCAGATCAAATGCCTTGGATAAATCCAATGATACACTCGCACAGAAAAATCCCGCATTCAAATGGGCAAACACTTTAGACATAATTTCCTGCAATGCTGATGATGTTGACCTATTTCCAACAAAACCATGTTGAGAACTGTTAATGATATTGAATTGATATAAAAAACCTGTAATTCTCACCTTGATTAAACACTCGAAAACTTTAGAAAAAACAGACAAAATAGAAATCGGTCGGTAGTTCTCTACACACTTTTTATCTTTACTCTTAAACAAGGGTTGTATTTTTGCAGTTTTCAATTCATTAGGAAAATAACCACAATTGAAACATTCATTTATCACATCACATAAAGGCTCAGTAATCAACCCAGACACATCCTTAAGAATATTAACAGGAAAACCATCAAAACCAGTTGACTTAGTATTTTTTAATTGTCTTATAACACTCTGTAGCTCTACCGAATCCACTGGTGTTAAGAACAAACTATGATTAATATCAAGCCCATTATAATTATAGCAAATGTTATTCGGAATTTTTTCGATTAGTTTACTTGCAATTGAGGCAAAATATGCATTGAAATGATTAGCGACTTCAATTGAGGAATCGGCACGGCATTAGCATCATTAATATTCAAAACAAAATTATCCTGTATTTTACTTTTCCTGTTAATTTCCAAATTTATACAGTCCCAAGTTGCTTTGGCTATATTACCCGACTGAAAAATATTTCGTTGAATGGTCATCCGTTTTGCACATTTTAAGACGGAATCATAAATTGTGCAATACTTCCTATAATAATTCATCAGAGTTTCATCAGGAAAAAACAAAGTTAACTCAAACAATTCCCTCTTTGTTTTACTAGACTTCCTGATACCCCACGTTAACCATAATTTTTGTTTTCTGCATTTTTTCTTTTTTAATGGGAAGCACTCAAAAAATTTGAATATATTTCTTCAAAGAACGAACTAGACTTTTTCTCAGGCCCAACTGCATTATATACTGAATCCCAGTTTGTATCTTTTAATTTAAGTTTAAACCTTGCAATAGATTTTTCTGGAAATGACCTATTATAAACCGCACTCCCAGGCTCCACTCTAGACTCTCCTCTGATACTTAGAACCAACAAATTATGATCCGAAAAATCAATAATCTCATTGAATACAGAAATTTCACTAGCATTATATGATCTAACTATATTATCTATGCAACTTTTTGATCTCAACGTAATACGAGTAGGAGTTCTGACAGTAACTTCAAGGCCGTGACTTACTAATAAATTCTCAAAATCTGTGCGCTTTTTAGAAATACAAGAAAAATCAATATTAAAGTCGCCACACAACACTATATTCCTGCATCTGTTATATTCATTTATAAATCAAATCAAATTTATTCAACATCAAAATACATGGCCATCTTGAGACTGACAGCTGTCATTGTTACGTCAAAAAATATATTGTGACCTGTGATTACCTTGTGCCGAATTTCATTGATGTACCTCAAATGGTTCAAAAATTAGTAGGGGGGAACGGACTTTAGACGGGCACTGTATAGTAGAATTACATAAATTTGCACAAATAGGTAATCGAGGATGCTCAATTCGACTAAAATATTTTTGACTTTCTGCGACTTCCAGTTATACCGGAAATAGACACCAACTTCCTTATTTTAAATGGAATGCCCACATTTTTATTGCGGATTTAGATTTTTGGTCGAATTTTAAGGTCACCTTATGCAAAACATCATATGTGTAAAGTGCACCCTCTTCCAGATATTAGACGTTAAAAATCGTCATTTCTCAAATTTCATCAATTATAACTTGTAAAAGGTTCGAGATAAAGAAAAATGATTTACATGTCCCTATCCTAGTTTTTAATTCTCTATCTAATGGGTCTGGAAAATACTGCTTCCTGATGGCAACTTTTTGTCATTTCTTGACCAATCAGGAGGCAGGATTTTCCAGGCCCTTTAGATAGAGAATTAAAAACTGGGATAGGGACATGTAAGTCATTTTTCTTTATCTTGTACCGCTTCCAAGCTATAATTGATGAAATTTGAAAAATGACGATTTTTAACTACTAATATCTCGAAGAGGGTGCACTTTACACATATGATGTTTTACATAAAGTGACCTTAAAATTCGACCAAATATCTAAATTCGTAATAAAAATATGGGCATTCCATTTAAAATAAGGAAGTTGTTGCCTATTTCCGGTATAACCGGAAGTCGCAGAAAGTCAAAAATATTTTAATCGAATTGAGCATCCTCGATTACCTATTTGTGCAAATTTGTGTAATTCTACTACCTATATATACTTTTCTATATACAGATCGTGTAAGGTCGTCGTGGGATGCCCTGTATAACAAAACTGACTTAGGTGAAATTTAGACACCCGGTACTAACGTTGCGCCAAAAAATTAAAACAAATAAGCTCGGATGACGCGGTAAATCCGCAACACGGTTGGAGCTCCACACGCGCAGCGCTCCGACGAGCCAATCGTGTGATGTTAATTTCATCTTGTTCCACCTTATTTTGATTTTGTCATCTGCTAACTCAGGTTTGTTATATACTATACAGGGCAAGTCAGTTTTAATGTAAAATACTTCAGATATATAATAGAAAATAGAAGATAATGCCTGCTTGGTATATCAACTATTATTGAGATACAGGTTATTTAAGTTTATTTTTTCAAAATATATTAAAGCTTAGTGTTGTAAAATTACCGGTAATTGATATTTTGGTAATATTACCGGTAATATTACCGGTAAAGTTGGTAAAATATGTTTTTAATATTACATAAAAGTTTTTCAGCTACCAACTACCTATATGAAAATGTTTTAGTCATAATATTTTATTACCAGTGGAAACGAATTTTTATTTTTATTTATTAACAAAATAAAAACATAAGGTAATCTTAACCCTCTAAGATAAAAATAAACATTTGGCAAACAATAACAGAACAACATTTCAACATAAATATCCTTCAAAGTAAAAAAATAAATAACAATATATCTCTTTTTAGTTTAGTTTTAAAGGCACAGTAAAATTCAGTCTTCTTCTTCTATACTATCATTTTAATTTTCTTCTTCGTCACTGTCACTACCGTTTCTTCTGAATATCTCTTCTTCATCATACTGACCTGGATCATTTCCCTCTTCTCCCTCGTCTATATTTTCTTTCTCTTGTCCTTCATCTTTATCTCCAGATGGATCACTATTATATGCTTCTGGGCTTTCTTGAGCTCGTTCTTTTTTTCCTTCTAGATTTTGATTCAACAGGTAATTATAGGCTATATACGTTAACTTTCCAGCCCTCTCAACCGTTAATCGGTTTCTGAGATTACGATGCTGAAACCCGTACGCACTAAATGATCGCTCTGTAGCTGCCGTACTTGCTGGCATACAAAGAATATCTGAAGCTAAGATACTCAGTTTTGAACTACTGCAAATACCTGACCACCAAATATTTGGTTTTATGTTTTCGCTGTCTCTTACAAAGGCCTTTGCCCACAAACCTTGTCTTACTTTATAATTTGCTAAATCCTCAATTATATTCAAATAAAGTTGTTTATACTTGGGGTGGTTTCTGGCAATAGTGAGAACGTATTCTGTTGCTTGCAGCATTTCATCTGTAGTCAAATCACTACCCCTTTGGGAAGGGTCGAGCAAATTTGTGGCCAGGTGTATGTTGTATATGGATTTCTGGTATCTTTTATCAATTATTTTTTGTAAGTTATTTTCTTCTTGTTTTAATATAGGCAGATAGGGTGCGCTTTCCTCAAATATTCTTTTAATTTCTTTAAAATATACCATAACTTTAGATAAATAAGACTCGTTGCTTTCAAAAATAGTGATCCACTTTGCAATAGGAGAAAACAGTGTGTGAAATTTAGTAACTCGTACCCAAAATACATTTTCATCCAAGAGAGTGGTTTTAGTGGTTCTGTTCAGAATGTCGCCAACAGTCTCATCAACTGCCAATGCTTGTAATGCATATTTAGTTCTTAACAAACTCTCCAATGAATATTCAATGGAACCCCATCGAGTTTTCACGGGTAGTTTTAAAGATATATATATTTTTTTCTTTTCAGTTTGTATTTTTTCAAAACATGAGTGTAAAACTTGGGAGTTTTTAATTTCATTTATAATTGATGAGACTGTTTTAACAAACTGTGCAACTGATTTTAATTTTAGTATATCTTCTATTAACAAACTTAATGCATGGTCAATACAGCCATAGGTTACCAAAAAAGTTTCTGATGGGTCATTGTTGTGAATTTCGATATGCTGCCTAGCCTTTTTTACATTCGCGCCGTTATCCGTTACAATACCAAGAAAACGTTGAATTCCGATTTCATCTAAAATATTTTGCATTTCACTTTCCAAAAATGCAGCGGTATGGCGATTTTGTTTCGTATGTACGCTTTTATACATCACAGGCGATGGTGTATTAACTATATAATTTGTTATTGAATCTCGTCTAATGTTACTCCATCCATCACACTGTAATACCAAGATAGGAGCTTCAATAATTTTATTTTTTACCATTTCCTGAACTCTCGTTAGTTCCGCATCTAATAGTGGAGTTGAAAGCATGTACCTGCTTGGTAGTTTATATGCAGGTCTAAGCTTACTAAAAACATCGATCCATGGTTGCAAAGAAAGAAGGTGTAGCGGAGCACCGGTTACAAAAACCGCTCTTGCTATTAACTCATCTATTTCTTTACTTTCTTTGCGAGTGATATTATCAAGAAAATTGAACAATGAACTTGAACTTAATCTGCTCTCGTTCTGTTTCTGGCGTTGACCTACTAGGGTAGCACTTGATGTTGCATTCGAAATTGTAGATACACTTGTAGAATCATCAGAATCGGAATTCGAGATGATTCGACGTCTGGTTCTGGTGTGATCTATTTGAGCATCTAAACTTTGTTTTTCTTGTGTCTCTTGTAGACTTATACATTTTTTAACATCTGCAGGCACTTTAATACATTTCAGTAAATGTTTCAATTGCCTTGTAGCATGCAACGATTACTTTTGTCTTCACTACTCGGACGTCACCTTTACAACGACGTTCTCGGTTCGGGCCCCTAAATATACACCTGTGTCCCCTGGTCTTACTTATTGGGACACACTGTATATCTAGTAGGATCTGTACGTTCGCTTATGAACGTTTTCGGCGTTGCCTGTACGGTCTGGTCGGTGGAAGATTTATTCGTTTCACCCTTAAGCTCTTAGTCGCAGAAGGGCGGATTCAATTATATACTATTGCTAAACGTCGACGAAATAATAAGCAGAATAAATAAAATATAAACGGACTCTATTACTTTAACTATAAGTTACTTTAATTCAATAGGTAAATAAAAACTGACTATATATACAAAATATTTACATTCAAAATTAAAGCGGTTCTCGCGGAGTATCCTGATAGTGCGGTAGGCATGTCGTATGATCAAAACTGAACTTTTACGGTGTTTCGGAGTATACGTAGTAGCAATAATTTATGCCGACTCCTAGACGGTGAAAGATTTTTCGTTGCAGCAATAAGGTTGCGATCTCGGTGGGGAATGCCACTATCTTATCTGAGATAAGCAAATAATAATTAGTCTTCCCTCAGTATTTCACCAGGGGCCCTCAGTTAACAGGTGCAATCGATTCCTGCCGGTATGTCGTCTCGTTTATATACACTGTAGCACGAGAGTGAGAAATCGATTTAACCATCACTGGTGCAGGTCCCTAATTACTGAGTTCGAACAGATTACTACTCACTAAGCACGGACAAGATAGGCCAGTCAGCTTGTGACTGGAGAAATGTTTAATTGGTGATATCTTTTACGATAACAGCAAGTGAACACCAGGCCTTTATTCAAAATTAACTTACTCAAATATTTACAGGACGGTTACTATCGGTTTGATCACACGGCCAAGTCAGAACGGCCTATCAGGTACTATTTCGGATGCGGCGGCCAGCATCATCCGGATGCTGGGAGTATTTGTTCCAGCTGAGGGCCGGACGGCCAAATACTGGCTTCTGCCTTCTGCTGCATCTACTTTTATAAGCTTGGAGGTGAGCTTCGCCGGCGGTTTATTTCGAGATCTCCTACGTCAGCGCTGGGGTCGTGTGCAGAGATTCCGTACCAATTCTTGCTATCTCGGAGAGTGGGTGTCTACGTCATAGTGGTGCTGCGTGCAAATATTAATTCGGGAATTCCGATTCTTTCGCGTGACGTCCTTCACATCTGGGGCGTGCTCATCTCGGAAATCGGTACATGCGTATTCGGATGAATTAGTTCAGTATTTCTTTCGTATTTGATTTACAGGTAGCGGTCTCGTAGAACAATTACGGAATGCCACTCTAAGTTCATTAGAGCTTTTAGGCATTTTTACGGTGCATTCTTACAAGCATTAGATTTAAATTGCGTTTGGCAGTACTTACACGCAAAATAATTTTTTGTGTTAGTTGAAACGTAATGTTTCCACACGGCACTTTTAACTTTCCCCATAAGGTTGAGCTTGAGGCTAAAATATGTTTAAATTTCCAATAACACAATATAATGAAACTACACGGAAAATTACCTTGGTTTTGTTTAAGATAACTTTGACATTTGGCACTACTAACAGAACCTAGCTATTCAGTTTTACACAGTCAATGTCACCCACGTAAGAAAATCGAAGTCGCCAACAACAAGAATCCACATCTGCGCCGGCGCCTTCGGTAAAATTGAATTCGGTAAATTACCAAAATTACCAATTTTACTTCATAGTAGGTAAAATTACGTAAAATTACGTAATTTTACAGTAATTTTACCGGCCGTAATATTACTTTTACAACACTATTAAAGCTATTGATTTCAAATTTGGTAAGTAGTTTTCTTAAAATGAAATCCATTCGTAACATTAATTGAGCGAAATACTTACTGAGGTAGTTTATTCCTTTTTCATAAATATTTAGCATGCCACTGAAGATTTTCTGGAAAACAACAAATGTTTTCAAAGCCTTGATAGACTTTTGTCAAAACTTACTCTTAGGAAATTTTCGAGGAACTCGCCCAACATTTTCTATTAATTCAGAACACGCGGTGGATGGAGTATCAGATTAGTGAATCAGTAGGTTCTGTTTCTATCCTTGAAGCGATTAGTTTCTGCTTTTCATTGTGTTATTCCATTTATTTCGGCAGCAATGAGGTGTTCTAAATAAAATTTTTGAACTATATCGAAACGCAATATTTTTCACGTTGATTGGTAAGAAATTTAAAAAAATCAAGGACTGATAGGGCTGTTCTATGAAGTGAATGACACAGATTCTCCCAATTTATGATATCATACAGATGCTCCATAATGTAATTATTGTCGAAAAATGTTATTTCTATACGCAAAATAGATTAGTAAGCAAAAATTTCAGGGAGTGAAAAAAAGTTATTTCGCATAAAATGTGGTAAGCACGATTCTCCAATTGGCTAGGATTCACACAAAAGCGTCAATCATGTTATGCCAGCCAAAAAATTATAGCTATGAGAAATAATTGAATAGAACTGTCTGTAATAAGCGGTAAGTGGATTACCAAAATCTACAACTCTTAAGTTTCCTTGAATTGGGTACTTGCATGAATTTGGGATTTTGCGAAATTATAATCTTCGGGAGGTCAGAAATACATTCTCAAAGCAATTTTTCTCTGAGCCTTGTAGAATTCAAATTATTGGGGAAAAAATATTTCCCGCTAAATATGCTTATGGCGCCATGTGTGAATTATTGAAACTATACGGTGACGTCAGTATGACGCACCTCTGCATCCCTAAATCGAAATGGCCGCTTCCGGTTCTCGTAAATCTTGAAATTGTTTGGTGTGTACGTTAATGGTTTTTGCTGGGAGAATGGAACTATGGTGGAGCTCAGTAGCAATTTGTTGTTAAAAATCCATTATATTTTATAATTCCCAACTGTGAATAGGTACAACAAAACCACTTCTAACCTCTAAACTCTACTACCTATCGTGAACGCGGCTATTTTAAGATTGATTATGGGATTCTGCTTGCAAGAAACTTCTGCGGATATTTTACAGGTGGATTTGTGATATTCGTACTAGTTGTGAAATAACAACAACGTGGACACAAATGAGTGAAACGAAAATTCTGTGCTTGGCTAACCTATAACTGTCACTGTATGACAGTACAGAGCTCAGGGCAGCCACGGTGAAAAATTGAAATGTACTGATGATCCTGAAATACACTAATAATTATAGTTTATTCTTCTTCTCAACTTATTTCCAGTGCTTAACTGTGCATTATTAAAATATTGATAATGCTCAGTAATGTAATAACATCCAATTGAAGCGCTGATAATAAGTGATACAGTTAGGCGAATAGGGACAACAGACGCGAAATGTTGGCAATAGGCAAAAGTAGCACGTCAGGCTGTGACGACAGCTAGATTATGTGACGTCAATACGACTGCTCAAGGCCAAATGGCCCACTGGCGCGTGCTCCACGATTTGAAACTAAAAATGCAATTATATTCTTATTACTACACAACGTTAAACTTAACACAAATTTGCAAAATATGATAAAAAAAAGTGCCAGTTTAAATTTATGCAAGTACCCAATTGTAAAATTTTGGACTTTTCTTTTAGACTTTACTTTTAAACATTGGTTTCTTGGTTCTTATCTTGTTTTCTTGTGAAGAACAAGTGAAAGAAAACCATGAGGAGAAAACATTGTTTCAGACTGAGTTAAGATTGCACCTAAACGTTGTTCAGGTTTCTTAGCGGGGCCCTTCCTCTTAGGAAGTCGCAAGTCACCACTGTTATAAATGTTATATAAATATATTCTAGAATAATGTTCCCATTTCAGGTTTAGTGGGTTCTCATAGTAGGACTGCAATAGATATCAGCACAGAAGAACTGGAAAAAATCTTGGAACAAGTTGTGAAAGTAACAGCAAATCATTCGTTACAGGAACTGATCGATTTGCATACTCAATTCAGTTCCATAATCAAAAGATTCTTGAGAACGCACAGCCGACGGAATTTAACAAAGGTAAGATACATAAATATCCGGTTAATTGCTGCAACCAGGATTTATATCAAAACATGTGCAGTTACTCATATTATGAACTCGTATCATTAGCACTACACTCCTACAAATCCCCAAGATCGCACACTAATCTGAATAGTTGAATTACAATGATTATGTTGTTAGCAGTTTTATTGGGTTTATATTCAGCAATCGTAAGTTAATTTTCTTCTTTGTTATTATATGCAACAACTTTTTACCTTTAGGTATAAGGCTGGTTACCAGCTTACTGGTTGTTCCTAGGTATTTTCCATATATGATTCGCCACTGTCACTGCCACCTCTACCTAACAGGCCATGAAATAGTACACTTAGCACGGGAACCTAAGGGGGGTCCCTAATGGTGAATTGGTCATTAGGTATGGTTACTCCAACATAAAGATACTTACCTTTAGAACTGTCTTCTCTCTCAGAGCTCGTTCACACTTGGCGGGCGACAATTGCTAGGAGTGTACACTCTTAAAAATTTTAATTGATACCTAATTGATTTAAGTAATTCACACTAAAATAACAGAATAATCGTTTCAACCAAATTAAAGTACCTACAATTTTTATATGAACTTGTTTGTTTTTACACATATGTGACTCTTGAGGTGTGTGGATGTGGTTTAGTTGCTGCGGTATTAAAACCCATGTTTGGACTGTGCCCAGCTAATGAAACCACAATAAAGTCAAAGGGGTCAAGAGAGAGTGTGTTTCAAGTGATAGTGCAGAAAGAGGCAAGAAATTGGTAGTGAAGGAGGTAGTTTGAGAGCAGAAAAGTTGAATTTTGAGGTTACAATAACAGAAACATTAAGGGTCATTGTTGAGTGGCTGTGGTGTGCGGTTTTCCGTCGCCGTGTGTGTTTGAACTACTCTGCTCGCCGTCGAAAGGTTATCGACCTAGGACAATTATCGCCGCGCGTGTAGGCAACCAGGCGGACACCGCTGTACGGCCGCGGCCGGAAATTGGGAATGAGCAGAGGCACAGGCATAAGGGAAAGAGCGGGTAGTGCGAGTTCTATAGACGATTATTTCAAAAGAAAGCGCGATCAAAGGGAAGAGAAACAGACTGTAGAAAGCGAGATTTTTAAGAAAAGTAAAGTGATACAGAGAACGCCAACAAAGGCAGAACAAGTAGTGCAGAGAAAAAAACCTGGGAGTGAAAAAGAGGGAACATCAGAAATGAGTGATATACAACAAGTACTTGAAGCACTGGATGCAATAAGAAAAGATATGCAGAGGAATAGTGATGAGGTAAAAGAGGAGATGAGGAAGAGTAGTGAGGAACAGAGAAAGAACTGTGATGAGATAAGGAGACTGAAAGAAGAACTAATAAAACGAGAGGCTCAATGGCAAGAGGAAAAGGATGTGCTTGTTGGAAGAATAGATGCTCTGGAGGATAAGCTGGAAAGACAAGAAAAATATAAGAGAAAGAAAAATATAGTCATAAAAGGAATAAAAGTGGAATCCCATGTTCAGGAAATAAGTGTGCAGGTGGAAGAGTTTTTGAACAGAGAGCTTGGGGTGAGAGCTGCAGTTAAGACAGCTTACACGGTTGGAAGAGAAGAAGATAGAAAAATTATTGTTGCAGGGATGGAGAGTTTTGATGGAAAAATGGAAGTAATGAAGAATAAGAGAAAGTTGGGTAGCAGAGAGATATATATAGAGAATGATTTAACTGTGGATGAGCGGAAAGTGCAATCAAAAATAAAGATGAGAGAAAGGGAAGAGAAGATGAAGGGCAATAGAACTAAGATTGGATACCGAAAGTTGAAAATTAATGGAAGGGAATACAAGTGGAATGACAGAGAGCGGGAACTGCAGCTTCTGAGTGAGACAGCAAAAAACTAGATAAATGCAGTGACATGGGACGGGAAAAAGATATGACGGACCGGGCGAGATTAATGAACAAGAATAATGGTTTTGAAGTTGGAAAAACAGTAAAAAAGGGGGATCTGATACTGGCTACATGGAACGTGAGAGGAACTTACTCAGAAGGGGCATTAAAGCAGTTAATAAATGAAGCACGTAGATACAAGGTAGATATAATTGCACTACAAGAAACTAAACAAAAATGAAGGGAAATTATGGATATCGAAGACTATACATTTTTTAAAAGTGGAGGGCAAGATAGAAGGTTCGGAACGGGTTTCCTTGTTAACAGGAAAACAAGACATGCAATAATTCAATTTGAACCGATAACAGACAGAATGTGTAAACTGAGAGTGAAGGGAAAATACAGAAAAATAAGCATCTTCAATGTGCATGGGCCAACGGAGGATAAGGACGAAGAGATGAAAGAAGAATTTTACACAAGACTGGAGGAAGAACTTGAGAAAATAGCAAACTATGATTTAAAAGTAATATTGGGAGATTGGAATGCTAAGATTGGAAAGGAAGGGATATACGAACCTGTGATAGGAAAACACAGCAAGCATGACATTAGTAGTGAAAATGGAAAAAGACTGATAAATTTTGCAGCTGGCAGGAGAATGAGAATATGTGGAACTTTTTTCAGACATAAGGAGATACATAAAGGAACACGGGTGTCACCAGACAAGAAAACAATCAACCAAATCGACCATATTTTAGTCGAACAGAAGCATGCAGACAGTATTAAGGATGTAAGAAGTTGTAGGGGAGCAGACGCTGACTCTGATCACTTTATGGTGAGAGTAAAAGTCACACAGGAAATGCTTAAGGAGAATAGACGAATAATAAGTAAGAGGGAGGCACATAATATAGGATTATTAAAGAGGGAAGAAAATGTAGTGAAGTACACACGAGAGATCGAACAAAGAATGGTGAGAGTGGGAGATGGGGAAGTGGAAGATGTATGGAAAGAGTTAAGAAGTATAATATGCCAATCAGCAGAAACGGTGATAGGGAACAAACAAAAGCAACAAAGTAAGGAATGGATAGACCAAGAATGCAAGGAAAGAATGGAGGAGAGGAATAGAGCACGGTTAAGAATGCTGGAATTTAATACAGAAGAGACCAAAGCAGACTATGAGAACAAAAGAAGAGTAGCAAAAAGAATATGTAGAGAAAAGAAGAGAAAGTATAGGGAAATGAAAATACGGGACATACAAGAATATTATGACCAGAAAGAAATAAGGAATTTTTATAAAGAAGTAAGAAAAAACAAAAAGAAGGACAGTGTAAATACCATGTACTGTTATAACAAGGATAGGCAGCTTGTGGGTGGGAAAAGGGAAGTGCTGGAAAGGTGGAGGGAATATTTTTCCGAACTACTGAATGTGACTGAGGTGCATGGAGATTGTAAAGATACCAACCAAAACGAGATGAGACCACGGGATAAGAACATAGAACCACCAAGTCTCGAGGAAGTGAAAAGTGCTATAAAACAATTAAAGAACAACAGAAGTCCAGGAAAAGATGGGATGGAAGTAGAACTGATAAAATATGGGGGCCACGGGCTGCACAGCAGAATACACAAGCTGCTCCAGGACATATGGGAGAAACAGCAAATGCCAAGGGAGTGGAGACAAGCAATAATATGCCCATTACATAAAAAGGGAAATAAACAGGAGTGTGAGAACTATAGAGGAGTAGCCCTATTAAGCAATGTATACAAAATATTTGCAAAAATATTAACACAAAGGCTGAAGGATAGTACGGGAGTGATGTTGGGGGAATATCAGGGAGGATTTAGAGAGAACACATCTACTATAGACCAAATCTTTACATTGAGGCAGATACAGAGTGAATGTGAGGAGCAGAATGTGCAGCTACACGTGGCTTTCATAGATTTCAAACAAGCCTATGATAGTGTAAACAGACGACAGTTGGATGGAGTAATGCGACAACTGGGAGTCCCGTGGAAAGTAATTGCCTTGGTGAAAATGACTTTGGAGAGCACAGAATACCAAGTTCGAATAAATGGCACAATGTCGGAAGGTTTTATGGTCGGCAATGGTCTGAAGCAGGGAGACCCACTGTCGGCGGTGCTCTTTAATCTGTTGCTAGAGCAAATTATCAGAAACAGCAATATAAACAGAGATGGCACAGTGCTTAAGAACTCACACCAGTGTATTGCATATGCTGATGATGTAACATTGATAGCAAGAACAAAGGAAGAATTGAAAGAGCTCGTAAGGCGGCTAGGAGACGAAGCAAGAACTTATGGATTAAGGATAAACGAGCTAAAGACAAAGTACATGACGACAAAGAAAGCAATAGAAGAGGAAGAACATCTGAGCGTGAAAAGTGGAAAAGATAGAAAGAGCATATTTGAAAGAGTGGAGAGTTTTAATTTTTTGGGGACAGAAATTACAAGAAACAGTGACCAACTAAGAGAAATTGAAAAAAGAATAATGATAGGTAACAGAAGTGCTGGGGCTCTGAGGACAGTGTTGAGGGACAAGAATGTGTCAAGAAAAGCGAAGTTACGGATATACAAGACCATTATCAGACCGACAGTAACTTATGGAAGTGAAGCATGGGTTTTAAGAAAGGAAGACCAGCAGAAATTAGAGATCTGGGAAAGGAAAATATTAAGAACAATTTTTGGAGGGATAAAGGATGGAGATGAGTATAGGAGAAGAAACAATGCAGAGTTGAGAGAAATGTTCATGGAAGCGGACATAGTCCAGTATGTGCGTGCGCAGAGAATGAGATGGCTAGGGCACGTTGCTAGAATGGGGGAAGAACGTATACCGAGACAGATGCTTGAGATGAAGAGAGAGACAAGAAAGAAGAGAGGAAGGCCTAAGAGAAGATGGAGAGAATGTGTGGAGGAGGATGTCAGGAGACTCGGCATTAAGGACTGGAAAAGCAAGGCACAAGACAGAGCGGAGTGGAGAAAAATAGTAGGACAAGCCATGGGCCTATAAGGCCTGAAGAGCTCATATATATATATATAGATATATTGTTTGTTAATCAACGCCTTTACACGCGTCTGGCAAGCATTTTCTCATTAGCTAATCGTCTGGTAATAATTTTTTGCACAAAATACGCCTAAGTTAAGCAACTAACCAAATGCCAGATGGCAGAAAATATGTCACGTGATCCTCTCACTTTTGCATGTTTGGTGTCGTCTGACACCCACTCGCGACTATCTAATGCATCTGGCAGTGATATTTCGGCATTCCATATGAAGCAAAAAGTTAGTAAAAGAAGAATTAGTTGGTAGAAAATATGTCATGTGACCCACCCATTTCTACATGTTTGGGACCGTTTGGTACCCACTTGCGACTATTTAATGCATCTGACAGTAATATTTTAACATTCCTTATGATGCAAACAGCCAATAAAAGAAAAACCACTTGGCTGAAAATATGTCAATAGCAACTTGTAATTTAGTGACATTGCTAACTCCCTCTGCAGGGCGACTCAGATGCAACTTTCTTATATCCATACTCTTGTTCCTCGTGTCCCATTCATTAATAATCATACCGTCTGGCATGGTGGAAAATACAGCAATAGTTTACTCTTGCAGCTCCCTGGTTATAACCAGGTAGCTGTCTAAAATTCAATGGGGTCGTTACACAATTTTTAAAAATCATATTTTCCCGAAGATTCTTGTAAAATATTTGACCCGTATTTTTTTATTTTTCTCACAGCGAACGTTTTAGGCATCTAAACCAGCATCAAAGTTAAGACCCTGGCCCTTTAAGCCTTTTAAATGATGACGTATCCGCGGCAATGTCGAGAATTGTCGATATTAGTCGGAAAGTTTATGCTTGCTAGCACAAGCGTCATTTTGTGTCAAGTCAAACGCGTCAAACGTAATAATAAACAATTACAGTGTTGTTTTTCAGTTTGTCTAGTTCCCAAATAAATGAAACACCCACCGTTTCGTTATAATATTTTTCATTTCAGCACTGAAATAGTCCAAATTGCATAAATAATAATTGCCAACCATTTCACTACTAACTGTCGGTAAATTGTCTGAATCGGCTTTAACGAAACCTTGCTCTATATTCCGTACACAAATACACTAACTGACACAATAAGTAGGAATAAAAACACATAAATAAACGACAGAAAACTATGCCCAATACAAATAAAAATAACCTCCAAATGTCAGAATCTGATTATTCGTTCCCTACTTTACCGATACCGACTGAAACTCCACATAACTTTCGCTTTCTGGGTATCAAAACATCAGTTCAGATGACCAATCACAAGCTCTTCTAAGGTAATGACGTAACGGAGACAGCACGTGTTTCTGTTTAATTCTCCGAAGGCGCGCTTCGTGCTAAAATCGCCATTGTTTAAATTTTGGGCTACTGGTGAGTAAATAAATGTAACCCAGAGGGGTCATTAAACACCTAGTTACTTATTTCTTTCAAAATTATGTCGATTTTCTATTTAGTACAACGACCCCATTATGTGGGTTTGATTAATAAGTGATCAAAATGCCTAGCAGCGGATAATGAATACGTAATTTTTTCCCCCTTAAGCACTTTTGATGATATATTTATGTATGGAAATTGTCTAGCTTCACATATCCTTCCTAAATAACTTTAAAACTCAATATAGTTAATATTTTCTGACTTTGCTATTTGGTAGAAATTCATGTTGAATTGAAAAATTACTACGCATACTACCAATATAACGATTTATTATTATAAATTGACCGGTTTCAGAATTCACAACGATTCCATCACAGAACACCCAAATAAGATCGCACAGCTTAATGTTAAAAGTAGGAACCGCGTTTAGCGCCATCTCTAGCTGTTTACAAGAACCAATTTTGTACAGGGGCGCGTAGATAGAACTGAAATTTAAACTTTATTTTTATTAATATTAAAAATCGAACTAAACTAAAGAAAACAAAGACTATGCCTGCTTATATGTATATGTAGACATAAATTTTACTTAATCAGCATTTTACATTGAAAATAGAAACATAAATAACACTAAAGAACGCCAAATAGGCATTCTTTAGCGCACGAAAACTAATACTAAAATAAAATTAAACTTACTTGTAAACGTTAATTACAAAATTTGTGCAATTTAGTATATTAATTCAACACCGGGAAACGTTGAAGGAAAACATTTCACAGCCGCATTGCTGCTATTTCGATGTCCGAGGAAAAACTCCTCATTCGCAGAGATGTCAAAGAAGTACCTACTGACGGAAGTCAAAATATATACCTGGCCTGCTGCTTTTTTGTGCATAATTATTTTTTCTTTGTTATGCACCTATGTCTGATGCAATAATATTGCGTATCGAGAAAACGTAACCATATTTAGATGTTCTGCGAACGTAACCACGGAATATATAAAATAACGCACAATTTTTAAATTTTACATTTTGTCTGACGACAGAAAGCTCATACTTTGGATTAAAATTTCACGAAATCGGTAATACAGAGTTTCGACGGCAAATGTCAGAGTCGTAGTGCCATCTAAAACTGTTTACAGAAACTGAAGCTAACATAGTTCAAGGTCGTGCATAACAGTGAAACCCCCCTGGATTCCATCATCAGAAATGTATAAATAAAATTATTGTAAACAAATTATTATGACAGTTGACAAGGAAACTAAAATTGACAGAACAATACAAATAATAATGATATCCATGAAATAAGATAACCAGATAACTGAATTTCAGTATTTACCTACGGGGCATAAGAAAAACACAAAGGAAAATTGAATACCTCGTAGCTTGAAGGGAGAAAACATTGAATTTAAAGAAAACCATAATAGGAAAAAACAATAAATTCAATTGAAAAAACCTTCAAGTGAAATATCAGAACTAAATAAACAAAATATCCATGGAATCTTGACAACTGCCAACTGTTAATCTTGTAATAAACTGTGTGGTTAAGCGAAGCCGAACGATAAATCAAGCCGGAACGTAGCGGCCGTGACGTATTAATCGTGGCCCACTCGGTACTGACGGTCGGTGTTCGTGGCGTAGAAATAATGCTAGTTTATCAAAATATTCAATAACAACAACTAGACTTTTGAAATTTTTATTAAGAGAATATCTAATTAAATATACCTGAACGGTATAATACCATATTTTCCTATTTTGAACAAACGTTTAACATTAAAAACCTACAGAACTTAAACTCAATATGTATTTAATAATATTAAATGAGCCGCATTCCTCATGAAGAACAAAACTAAAAAATATAGTAGAAAACATTCTCGGAAACAAGTCCTAACAAAATAAAATACACCTGCTAACAAAATGTTTACTGATGGAAGAAGATAAATGGGAAAACTACTTACTAGGCAATTTTTTAATTTTCTTTTCTTTTGCTTCATTAACTAACATTTCATTGATGGTAGGTAACATATGAATAATTATCTAATAAAGTATTGCATGAAATCTAATGTTCAATGTATAATGGTTATATGGTTATGTGAGGGGAAATGCAATTTGTTTGTACGCCTACACGGCTCAGTGCGGCTAGCGCGCACAATTTATATGTGTTTATTAACCCGCTGTAACTTTTTTCAGTAACAACATTAATGTTTCGTTTCTTCACCAAAAATAATTTCGAGCCTTTGTTCGTATTTGGTCTCGCATATGCATATGCTAATTCCGAAAAATAAGATTACTTATCCAGTACGTGAAAAATACATTACACAAATTTGTGGTCTAGCAAGAAAATTTTTTTTTTCATAACATTTGAAAGTTTTAGAGTACACTGTGATGATCAGCACACTTCAATGTATATTCCATGAAAAAAACAGATCTCTTACTCTTTTCGTTGCTGAAATACAACAAGAAAAGTATTAAAAATGGTCGAAAATTGATTTAGGAAAGTTTAGGAAAATTCGATTTTTCGGCATTTTCGCAATTTCCGATATTTTCGCGACCTCAAAATTCAAATCCGGCAGGTCATTTTACATAAGAATCAGCTTCATTTTTTGTGCGTGTTCGAGTTGTAAGAGGTTGTCGACTTAAAGAGCACCTTGCTCCCCGACTAAGCGATCCGTCCACGGCTGTGACGTCACAGCAGTGCTCCACGCGCTACATTCTGTCTTGTATTATCGTTCGGCTTCGGGTCAAGTCTCTGTGTTCTGTCTTGGCAACTGTCAACTGCTATTATTAATTGTAATAAACTAAAAGAGAGAAATAAGTCAACAAATGTCATAATGGCAAAAAAAAAGAAATAAGTCAAGGATTAAGATGTGGCTGAATAATTAATTCAAGAATCAATCATAATTATAACAAAGATAATAGTAATTTTGTAAAGAGTTATCAATTAGACATATTAGAGTCTATAGAAATTTATAAACATAAAAATTGTAACTTACTTAATGACCAAGTCGATTTAATACAATCTAGTTTAGTTAAACTTTTGTAACGAGATTCTCATGTGTCTGTGTGACAGGTTCTATTATCGCCATTATGACATTAATTCAAGAATCAATTGCAGTTTATTTGCTGCCCATATAAACCATGGACCTTCGAGGTTATTTGGCAATATGGGATTTACTTTCTTCCTTTTTCTTTTATTTTTGACTTTATCATCGTTTTCATCATCATCAATATTACTATTATCATTGTTATAATTATGATTGATTTTTGAATTAATTATTCAGCCACAGTCTCTAACATCTTAATCCTTGACTTATTTCTTTTTTTTGCCATTATGACATTTATTGACTTCTTTCTCTTTTTTAGTTTATTACAATTAATAATAGCAGTTGGCAGTTGTCAAGACAGAACACATAGACTTGACCACACAGTTCATTACAAGATTAGCAGTTGGCAGTTGTCAAGATTCCATGGATATTTTGTTTATTTAGTTCTGATATTTCACTTGAAGGTTTTTTCAATTGAATTTATTGTTTTTTCCTATTATGGTTTTCTTTAAATTCAATGTTTTTCCCCTTCAAGCTTCAAGGTATTCGATTTTCCTTTGTGTTTTTCTTATGCCCCGTAGGTAAATACTGAAAATCAGTTATCTGGTTATCTTATTTCATGGATATCATTATTATTTGTATTGTTCTGTCAATTTTAGTTTCCTTTTCAACTGTCATAATAATTTGTTTACAATAATTTTATTTATACATTGATGATGGAATCGTTGTGAATTCTGAAACCGGTCAATTTATAATAATAAATCGTTATATTGGTAGTACGCGTAGTAATTTTTCAATTCTTCATTTTAAAACTCAACTTTTGGTTCCCAATTGGATTTTATAGTAACTAACACATTTTATTTATTACAGGAACTACGTAAAGAATTAAGTAGGTTCAAACATGTAAACAACTCCACTGCTGCAGAGTTGAGTACGTCATCTAATCACCAACACTGATATTTGTGTAAGTAACGTTTGTTATACACTGCCATTTTTTATAATTCACGTTCAACGATCAGATGAAGATGTACAATTTTTATTTATAACAAACAGTCAGATCAGTATTTTAATATGTATGTATATTACTTTTAGATTGTTTCATTGGACTGAATTTGTTTTGTATACAAGTTTAGTTAATACTGAATTTTTAATTTATTTTGTTTTTCATTCCACCAAAGAGTTAGCGTGTAATGTGTGTCACTGCCAGACATAAGGCTGATTATTTTAAGAATTCCAGCTGGCACATATTTTCTGCGTTCAGAGTACTTAAAAAAAGCATGTAAATAAAATACTGTGCATTTCGTATGTCTCATTTGTATACTCTCGTCTAAAACGATCTTGCTTTAAGAGGTTTTTGTAAGGCAAAGGGGATTTTTGCAGACTCGATGACTCAATGCTGAAAGAAAGTGTCTGGTACTGCGATTCTCGTTGAAATTTACAAACTTTGTTACCATCTCCCGAGCTTACATTTAAATATTCAAAAAAATATGAATTTTTATTTTGCAATTTTAATTTGCATATTTTTTGATTACTGAAAATCTAAAACGGAAATAAATCTAGCCCTGTCAATTGATTTGATTGTGTTTAAACTTTTAAATTTCAAGGTCGTCAGATTAATAATAGCTTTTAATGGTTTCAAGTTTTAACACATTGTGGAATATTCCCTTAATAGTCCAAGAGCCAGCAACGCTTTCGTTACATTATTTTTAATCAGACTAGAACTTGAACGACGAATCCCTTGCAACGTAGTAACAAGGGAATCAGAAGTCTGGCAGCCGTCCGAGGGTGGCTTTCGCGCCTCTAGCATTTTTAAGGACGAGAAAAAAATTTAAAATTACGCTATTATAATCATTATGGCACTTCGCAATATTGAAGTTAATACAGTAGAACCCCGGTTATCCGTGCCTTATGGGACCGGGCAGCTCACGGATAATTGAAAAACGCGGAAAATCGAAATCCTTTTATTTCACATAACAAACTATAATGATACATATTGTAACATAAACTAAATATACCTTTTATTTCATGTGTCAATACAAAATACCGGGAAACGCGTCAAAATAAATTTTCAGGTGCTGCACGGATAATCCGCGCACGGATAATGGGGGTTCTACTGTACTATTTTAAATCAATAAAAAAAATGCCAGACGAGTGAGTGGGTGGAAAGTGGGTGCCAGAGGGTGATAAAAGTAAGAGGTTCTATGCAAGGGCCCAGCGTACGGAATCTAGTCGACCACATTATCACTCCCTGGTCATGGGTCACCATGGAAACGTTATACAGGGTGTCTCATTTTATTTTGAAGCATTTTAACACCTTGTATCTACCGAACCGCTTGAGATATTAGTGTGCGGTTTGCACCAATGAGTTATGTGTGACTTCAAGTTTTTTTGACTACTTTGAAAATATTTTACTACTTCCAGTTCATAAGGATCAGAAAAGGTCACTTTTCATATTACTGCATTTTTTTTTAATAAGGCACGCTGTATATAATTAAATGTTCAAAAAGTCGCATCTTTTAGCTATCCAACGGTATGCTAGATTTCATCATCGGTAAGGGGATAGCTGAGATTTTGAACTAACAAAACTGCAGAATCAAACAAAATCCTTGTAGAAACAGAAAATTTCAAGTGTGCTGTGATTTATTGCAATAAACGATTCTGTGAAACCTCTGCTTACATTTCGATTATTTGAAATATGTAAATTAAACGGTTTTATAAAGTTATACGTAATTTCAAAATTTTAAAAACTGAAAATAATAAATTAACAACTATCTAAGCAAATTTTGTGCTTCTGCAAAGATTTGTTTGACTCAGTTATACACGTAATAGTGTAATTTTAATTTTTTTTCTCGCTCTTAAAAATGCTAGAGGCGCGAAAGCCACCCTTGGACGGTTGCCAGACTTCTGATTCTCTTGTTACTACGCTGCAAGGGACTCGTAGTTGAAGTTCTAGCCTTATTCTCTATGGTGTAACGAAATCCGTTGCTAGCTCTTGGACTATAAGGATATCTACACAGCATTGCAGTTTAATCTATACATAAGAAGATTAACATGGGAAATGGAAAACGGTTAGGTATTTATTTTCTTATAAGAAAATCTTCAATGGGCAATCGGACACTAATGAAATTTTTAGAAAATATTACTCTTAAACCAAAGATTATATCCATTTAACACCCCACATAAACGTAAAACGTAAAAATGATTAAAATTTTAACACTTAATTGTAGGAAGCACTTAAACATTGCCATTTCGCTACAGAATTTATTCGGCGGCAACTAACCAAAGTGACGTCACGACCCTTGCACCTGCATGCTGCACGTGTGTTAAACTGAGATATATTCCGACTTTTATTACGTCAGTCACATACAAGGGACAATTTTTATAAATTTCTCGGTTAATGTGGGCTCTAGATGAAGAAAGAAAAAACACGGGTCAAATATTTTGATAAGTTCTTTCTAATTATAAAATAAAAAAAAAGTTGTCCGATTGCCCATTCATGCAAAAAGTATTAAAATTTGAAACTTTGATGAAGTTTTTCTTTTGGAAAGTTTGGTATTCCCTGTTCATGATAAGAATGAGATGACGTTATAGTCAGTGATAAAATTCAGCCAAATCTTAAAAATCGATTGCCCTAGACCTTAATGAGCAATTTGCGTTAGCCGAAGTTTCATTGAAATTTTAATATTGGTAGACAAATGCAAGGTTGTCAAGCTTCTCGATGCCCCCATTAAAAATGGCTAACTTTTGTTTGTTTTGATTTCCGTGAATTCCATGTTTAGAGTTGCTGAAGTTAATTTGGAATAATTACTTTAATTCGAAATTCACCTCAAGATCAAACATATGTAAGTACAATTGTTACATTATGTCAAAACCCTTAAGAAATAAAATTCAGATCAACCAACCGCTGTGACCTTGAAATTATTTCGAACGTTATTTATTAAGTTTAATAGCTCACAATGTAACCAAAAATATGCAGATGTTACTTTAAAATATCTTGAAATGCTCCTAATCAAATGGAGTATTTGTACTGGCGTAGCATTTAAAAATAAAATATGTGTGGCGCCATGGCATAAAGTAACAGTATGTCGTCATATCAAAGTTACCGTAAACGTGACTTAGTAAAAATATTCATACAGGTCTACAGCTACGCAGGATCAAATCCGGCAATTGATATAATATCTCGTTTTTCGTTTAAAAATGTGTTTTTAAGGTTTACTTTTTGATTAGATAATTATAATCATTGGGACATGAAAGAAAAAGTAGTAAAAAATTTGATACCGCAATCAAAAATTAAAAATGACCGTCGGATTTAGTCCTGCATTATCTGGTTCTCTAATTGTTTTCTGCCCCTCTAAGATCAGGGCAATATTGAACTAATAGAGGTAGACATTTCTAAAAAATAAACTGAATTTCCAAACGAAAAACTGTATTTCACTTGAAAGTTTCCCATTCTAAGATTTTCAATTGCACAGAGGTTGCTCAAGAAATTATACTTCAAGAATTTCTTATAAAATTATTTGAATTGCTACGTAGGCGTAGGTACTACTAGAATGCAAATATTTAACTGTTTTCAATTTTCCATATTAATTTGCCATTTATTGATTCTGTACGTAAATTATAAAATGGATTTTTTTTCAAAAAGGTACCTCACCGAGATGACTAGTTTATTATTTAATTTCATGCTTTTTTTAATTCAATTACCTGCTTGTCACAATTTTTCTGAATAAATTTGAAAATGTGCCTTTTTTGTATTTTTATTCATTATACCTGTCCATATGGGATAATATTTGTACTTTATTCTAACTTTATTTGAACTTTTTAGGTTGTATAAATTATATTATATTGTGGTGTAGCTGACATTAAAGAATAATATCTTTTTTATGATTTTTATTATAATCCTGCATATCTGGTTGTATTTGTTTGTTTTTATGATGTTCACTATTTGGACCTCGGTTGTTATCTTAACAAATAGTATGGCGATTTAAATTTTTGCTAAATTTAATGCTGGTTATTATCCTGAAAGAAAATTTAATAGATCTGTAATCAGTTATCCAGTAAATATGTTTCAAGTTTTTTTCTTATTATAAACACTCGCCACTTGTATCTTGCATTAAGAAAAACTGGATGCATGGCCGCCACACGCGGTAGAAGTGAAACTTCAACGTTATTAGAGGAATGAACTGACATTTGCCTGAGAGAAACAGCACGAAGCATGAGACAGAACGTGGCTAAAGAGTGGGGCAGCGCCACGAGAAATGAAACGCTGTGGTTTTGCTTCACTGACGCTGTCCTGAGAAAAAGAGCACGAAGCATGAGAGAGAGCGCGTGGCTAAAGAGTGGGGCGTTTGATATTACCTTTCTCCTCTGCCCGTCTTCTCAGACTGCTCCCCTCCATTCGTGATGCTCGCATTTGCCAACACAGGAACTTACTCTACCGAGACAAAAGAAGTTTCACTTCAAAAGGGGCACTATGCAGGAAATTTTCTGATTTCTTGCATTCTTAAGCTTTTGCATTGCTATGTACTAAAAGTTCCAAAAGTGGTGTTCCAGTTTGCGACGCGAATTATTTATGCCGGACGTTGCTATGTTTTCGCCAGCCCCACCCCCCATAAGCGATGTGATTTTTCGTTAAAAGAACATGATTATTTATCTATTTTTTGCTGCCCTTTGTTTACTTTGTTGTCATTCAAATAAAATCGTTTAGATCCGCCTTCAAAGCTTTAATTGGCGGACAGTTGCTAAGGTTTTTTTACCTCAGAATGTAATTGGTTATGGCATTTTAAGCGGAATTGAACCCTAAAGTGTAAGACCAATTTTGGCACCGATAGTACCATATCTATGTTGGCACATAGGGTGTTTCAGTAGTGTTTTTGATGAATGTCTAGATTCAAGAAAAAAACCACAAGAGAAATGCACAAAAAATAATAAAACCTTGCCTTATCACTTTATCCATATTACGCTGCCAAGTTTGAGGAGATATTTGGCTTTCCAGATCCACAAGAAGTAACATTCACCTCCATTTTCCGAGAATAATTCTCTTGCGACTTTTTTATTGTACCTAGACATTCATTAGAAAGCGAAAGCAGTGTAGGGTGTCGTATAATGAGAGAAGAGTTTGAGCTAGCACAATAAAGCACAAGGTATAGATGCCTTGTAGGCAGAAATTAAAGTGCGCAGGTCAAGAGGTAATAGATCGTTTATTGAAACTAGTTAGTTGCATATACCTGGCAGGCGAGATTCCAGAAGATTACAAACGGAACATCATAGTAGCTTTGCCAAAAAGGAAAGGCACGGATAGGTGCGAAAATTTTAGAACTATCAGTTTAACTTCCCATGCGTCAAAAATTTTAACTGGAATTGTGCAAAGAAGGATGGAGAAAAGGGCGGAAGAAATATTAGGAGATCAGTTTGGATTTAGACGAAATAGAGGAACGCGCGAGGCCATTTTAGCTTTACGAGTAATTACAGAAAAACCAATAGAAAAGGGAAAGAGCGTCTATACAGGGTGATTTGTTAGCTCTATGACAAACTTTGGCAGATGAAAGGTGACGTGATTCTAAGGAAAATATGTTATATGAACATGGGTCCGATTAATTTTGGTTAAAGAGTTAAAAGCCCTTGAAAATTTGTAATAAGAATCGCAACAATAATTATGAAACACAAATACAGAGTTGGCTGTGATAACAAAACTGAGTTCTTTATGTCAAACATTTTAATTTACTGTATTCTGTGTGTTTCAAAGTTTATTATTGCCAGAGTTTTAAATCGAAAACGAAAATGCATGCATTTACGCTCGCATTTACGACTGAAGAATATGCAGATATTATTTTTGTATACGGACTTTGTAACGGAAACGCTCGGCAAGCAGCAAGAGAATACCTTCGTAGGTTTCCAAATAGACATCAACCTGCCCATACAGTGTTTAGTGCATCATTTCGCAGATTGAGAGAAGCAGGTAACCCCGCTCCACCACATTCCGTTCGTCCCCATGAAGCGAATGTACAAAATGAAGAACATGTTGTTGATTCTGTACTTGACCTTTCAATTAGTACACGGCGTATAGCGAGCATGTAACAACAGTCCCAAAGTTTTGTATGGCGTGTATTGAATTGAGAAATGTTACATCCGTTTCATCGCCAAAATGTTCAAGCATTACATCCTGGAGATGCTGAGCAACGCTTAGCATTTTGCCACTGGATTATTCAGCAACATGCTCAAAATAATAACGTCATTTCCCAGGTTCTGTGGTCTGATGAAGTGTGTTTCACTAGGGACGGCATAAATAATTATCATAACGAACATGTGTGGTCCTTGCAAAATCCGCATGCAATTAGATCAGGAAGATTTCAGCCACGGTGTAACGGGGCCACTTTAAATTCGATTTCAAGAACTTACGGTCTAGAAATAAATGCAATATTTATTTAATAAAAGTTACAAGTTGCTTCAAAATTGAGAGATATTGTGAAATTCAGAGTTTTTAAGGAAGGATGACTAATACAAATTTCCACAGTGGAATCATTGCGTTTTTAATAAGCAAAGTAGGCACAGCCGCACGCGAACACTAAAAGGTTTAGGGAAAGTAATAGGGCGATTTGTACTCATAATTGTCGTTTCAAACGACACAATAAAGGTAACTAATGGGAAAACCAGACAGACTGGCGGAAGCCACAACCATGTTCTTAGGTCTAAAACCGATTTAACAGCACGCATTTGAAGTAAGGATGATTAACCAAATTCATTTCATAAAAGGGCTATTGTCACGAATGATACTTAGTGAATTGCACAAACAAACAAATAAATCACCAGGGTCAGGGGGAAATTACGTTATTCCGTTTCCCAGGGTAACCACATTGTAGCCTATCGGAAATAAGCAACTGATCAGGATTTCCATGGGCGTTACGCCACAGCCTATCCGGGAAAGCAAACAGCCATGTTTTCCATGGAAACGGTGGTTGAGAGTAGTAGGGAAAAGCACGCCTGTTTTTCATGGGCAGTGTCATGCAAGGTGATAAGAAGGGAAGATCCAGGGGGAGTAAAAGAAAAAAGAGTTGAACATCAGAAGTCATGTGTAGCGGTCGAGGTAGTTAGGAATTAGCAAGGGCTAAAGACGGGTGGCAGTTTGTGTTGAATAATTGGTGATGTAGAGTCAAGTAACTAGTTTGGTTTAAATTAATAAAGTGAAAAGTGGCACATAAGTTTTCTTACATATGGTAGAAGCAGAATTATTATGGTTATTGGAGTGGGCCGAAATAACTATCAAGTGAGAATAATGGGTGATCAACCGGCGTTGCATTCCTTCATCTTCATTAATTGTAGACTTGGATTATGGTTAACAGTATGGGT
This sequence comes from Xestobium rufovillosum, assembly GCA_963966045.1. Lineage (NCBI taxonomy): Eukaryota > Metazoa > Arthropoda > Insecta > Coleoptera > Ptinidae > Xestobium > Xestobium rufovillosum. Next base: position 37,881,641 of record OZ014495.1, read on the forward strand.
GAGCTAAGAGCAATTTGTAACATTTGTGTATTGATCTTGTATTAAATTGATGTCTATAATTTTGTATGAATAACTGGTGTCGGTAGGCAGGATGTTAAATGTAGGAATTGATGCTTTATGTATTTGATAACACTGCCGAGATATTGTATAGATATAGGAAATAAAGGATAGGGTACAGGGATAACTGGATTTCATTTCATGTAAGGAAAATTACCTCTAGCCCATGCGTAAGATCCGACAAAGGTTGTTATGATACCTGTTACTTAACAGGATACCAAGAACTCATTGAGGTAAGTTAAGATCTCAGTGTGCACAGACGAAATTCACCTGGCTGGTGTCATCCTGACGTTTCATTTAATATATTGTTTATTTTCACATTTTCAATAGGGTTTTGTCAGGTGAGCCCCGTCTGCCGTCACAACGGTTTAGTGTAAACGTTTGGGGTGGCATTTTTAACAATACTTTGTTACCTGTACGGGTGATAAATGAACGCTTAAATGCAGATATGTACAGAAATTTCTTGGAAAATAACCTTTTCGGTTTTATCGACGACGTACCACTTAACATCGTTCAAAATATGTGGTATCAGCACGATGGTGCACCACCACATCTAGGAAGAGAAGTGATCGCTTGGTTACATGAACATTTTCCAAACAAATGGATTGGCAATGGAAGTCCAGTAGCCTGGCCACCACGATCCCCAGATCTAAATTCGCTGGATTATTATTTCTGGGGACACTTGAAGCAGCTTGTGTACCATGTAGAAATTACTACCCGTCGGCAACTACTGGACAGAATTCAAGATGCAGCTAATAGCATACGGAATGATCCAAATATCATACGTCGTGTGACAGAATCTTTAGTTCGTCGATGTGAAGCGTGCATTCAAGCTGAAGGCGGACATTTCGAACAATTTTTATAATTTTTAAACTTATTTTTTATGTTACATTTTCATTTTCCTATTAAACTGTAAAATTTTCAAAGGCTTTTAACTCTTTAACCAAAATGAATCGGACCCATGTTCATATAACATCTTTTCCTTAGAATCACATCACCTTTCATCTGCCAAAGTTTGTCATAGAGCTAACGAATCACCCTGTATAGGATTTGTTGATTTAGAAAAAGCCTTCGACAACGCAAAATGGGGAAAGATGTACGAAGTGCTCAGAAAGGTAGGGATGAAATATAGGGACAGAAGAATAATACATAATCTCTACAAAGAGCAAAAGGCAGTTATAGAATTTGAACAGAAATGAAGAGAAGTAGATATCCGGAAGAGAGTAAGACAGGGATGTGCATTGTCACCTCTAGTTTTCAACTTATATATCGAAGATACGATTCATATTGTTAAGGACAGAACAGCTTCAAGGATTAATGTACAGGGTCAAATTATTAACATGCTCAGATTTGCGGATGATATAGCAGTATTAGCATCCAGCAAAGAAAAATTAGGAAGGGCTCTGAACGAAATGGAAGGCAATGGTATGAAAATCAATAAAAAGAAAACCAAAATTTTGATATGTAGAGGGTGTGAAAATTGAGCTAAAATTGAAATACAAATAGGAAATGAGAAGATAGAGGAAGTCACGGATTTCTGCTATTTAGGAAGTAAAATAACTCGAGATGGTAGGAGCACTAAAGATATAAAACAAAGAACAGCGCAGGGTCGAGTTGCGTTTAACAAAAAGAAACAACTGTTATGCTCGGAAACAGTTAATGTAGAAACTTGGAAGATACTCTTAAAGTCATATGTATGGAGTACGGCTTTATACGGGTGCGATACTTGGACAATAGGAGAAGCGGATCGAAAAAGAGTAGAAGCGTTTGAAATGTGGTGCTACAAACGCATGATGAAGATACCGTCGATAGATAGTTAGCAATAAGGAAGTATTAGAAAGAGTTGGGGAAAAGCGAAAGGTATGAAAGACAATAAAGAATAGGAGAGATAGGATGGTAGGACACCTTCTAAGACACGAAGGCTTAGTTCGCGACATACTAGAGTCAGAGATAGGAATAAAAAAAGGTAGGGGTAGGCCTAGATTAGATTACTGCTCTCAAATAGTTAGGGATGTAGGATGTTCTACTTTTAGGGAAATGCGTAGGTTAGCTCAGAATAGAAAAGGATGGAGGTACATGTCCAACCAGTATTCGGACTGAAAACCTTATGATGATGAGACATTCATCAAAAAAGCCACCGAAACATTAATTTAATAGTAATAAAATATTTTGAAACTTTCTTGATGATGCTAAAGACATCACAGATCAGGTAGAACAAAGTGAAGTACTATGCGAGCTGCAAGAAGAAATTTTAGACCCTAGAATCTAAAATTTCACAGTTGGTATTTCTTTGGTATTATACTTATTTAGTTAATTAATTTTGTTTTTTCAAAATTATGGTAACTGTGAGAGTGAGACTATGAGAGACTATGAAACTACATCCCTCATATAATACTAATTTCAACTGTTCTCTCGCTAGAGGGAGTTAATCACAAAAAGTAACCCATTTCACATGCCTGTAGTTGCCAAATTATTTGAGATATTGATTTTCACAGCTAACCCTTCCGTAGTCAAATTCATCTTTAAAATTTACTCACGTAAAATAAATAAACAGAACAATAAACAGTTGACATTATTTTACAATAAACACAATAAAAACGAATGTGATGTATGTCGCAAAAGTTTTGAGGCAATAAATACCAAACCCGTATTTATTTGAGATCATCATAAGGTTCTCAGTCCGAAGACTGGTTGGACGCGTACCTCCATTCTTTTCTATCCTGAGCTAACCTACGCATTTCCCTAAAAGTAGAACATCCTACATCCCTAACTATTTGAGAGCAGTAGTCTAATCTAGGCCTACCCCTACCTCTTTTTATTCCTATCTCTGACTCTAGTATGTCACGAACTATTCCCTCGTGTCTTAGAAGGTGTCCTACCATCCTATCTCTCCTACTCTTTATTGTTTTCCATACCTTTCGCTTTTCCCCAACTCTTTCTAATACTTCCCTATTGCTAACCTTATCTATCCACGGTATCTTCATCATGCGTCTGTAGCACCACATTTCAAACGCTTCTACTCTTTTTCTATCCGCTTCTCCTATTGTCCAAGTTTCGCACCCGTATAATGCCGTACTCCATACATACGACGTTAAGAGTCTCTTCCTAGTCTCTATATTAACCGTTCTCGAGCATAACAGTTGTTTCTTTTTGTTAAACGCAACTCGGCCCTGCGCCATTCTTTGTTTTATATCTTTAGTGCTCCTACCGTCTTGAGTTATTTTACTTCCTAAGTAGCAGAAATCCGCGACCTCCTCTATCTTCTCATTTCCAATTTGTATTTCCATTTTAGTTCTATTTTCACATCCCCTACATACCAAAATTTTAGTTTTCTTTTTATTGATTTTCATGCCGAAGCCCTGTGTCAAAACTGCTTCCATTTCATTCAAAGCCGCTCCTAATTCTTCTTTGCTAGATGCTAACACTGCTATATCACCCGCAAATCTGAGCATGTTGTTACGTTTTAATTTGGTATTAAAACAACAATTGTATTTTTTCAACATTTTATTATAGACTAGTACTTACATCGTGCTCTGATTACCGTACTTGTATTCCTATTTTAGGTCTCTCACTTATATTTAGTCTATTATTGCTTTGATTGCCCCTGTTCTCGGTTCTTGCATCTATTCTCCGATCATGCCTCCGTTCATTGTCTTGTTGAGTTTCTATCAATTTGTTTGAGGGTAGAACTGTCTTAAAATTATTATTTCTTGTTAGGTTCGCTAGTCTTATGGATTTTGTCTCACTTACCTGCTATTTTTGAGTCCCCTTATTGCCTCTGTACTTTATAGCTTTCTGTTCATGTTTCTGCCATTTTCAGTCTTGGAATTGTTCATCTTTCGTATTTATAATTTGCTGAGCCTACCTTGGGGAGGAATGTCGTTCCCTTTTCACGATTTGGTCGTATAATTATTCATTTAATAGCCTCCAACTTGTTGTTAGTCTGTTGTCAGATTGTTGAGGTTAATTTGGTTACTTTCGGTTCTGCCAACTTGTGCAGAACATTTTCCCATTTAGATGCTCAGTGGCGCGCCTTCTCATTTTCATTTTCCCTGTCTCATCTTTCGGTTCTTTATGCATTGTCTTATCTATTCTTCTGTCTCTTGAGACCTCTTTATGACTTTTCTTATTGCTATCTTCTTTTCCTTTGGGTTTGCAAGTCATTTTAAGCTTTCTTTCCTTTAGTTACCTATTTCATTACCGGTGACACCTCTGGAAGATTTGGAAATCTAGGGTGCTTCTGGGTACATTTGTAGTTTCGGATGGGGCCACCTTGTATTTTAGTCGGCGGTTTTTTTGGAAATTCAGATTTGCTTTCTGAAACGGCACTTCCGGCTGTATTCTTCTTGCGAGTGGTTGGTGACGCCAAGTTTTGGGAAATAGTTTTTCTTGCCAGTTTCTGGGATTTTCTTGGGTCCCGACCGTTTCAAGACGTCGATTTGGTTGCATTGTGCAAGTTTAGAGATCGTCGTCTATGCCTTTTGGGATTTTAACTCGCATTTGGAGTCCAGTCGGTTTTGTTGGAGAAAAAACCCCACGTGGTGAGTGTCTTATTTTTCATCTTTTATTTCAATCTTCAGTCATCGGTGTTGGTTCCTTTCCTTTTTCTTATTTTCTATTCTAATTTGTCTTTTCGGCATTTTAGGGTTTTTTTCCTGGGAGCAATTTTTCCGTGGGTGCAAATTTCGATTTTGCTGCACTTTTCCCCACGTTAAGAGAAGCGCCGATCACCTGGTGCTGAGCTACAAGAAAGTGATTTGTTGTAGCAGCTGACCTGCTTATCATCTGGAAGGTCAGATATAAAGTTTGATTATTACGTCGCCTGTCCGTCTGGAACATCGCGTCCAGCGGCTGGTTTTGTGTAGCGCCCGTCACAGCTTTTTGTGACAACTTTGTATTTGTACTTTTCGTGTTTGCGCGCCGCTAGTCCGTTCAGGAATCGTCCCGTTCGGCTAGTTTTAATGTAGATGCCTGGCCACGGCTTGTTGTGGTCATCTGTTTGTTTTTGACATAATTTTGTCACGTTATTTTGTTAAATTTAATTTGTCATTTTGGTATAAATAATTCCGGTAGTTTTTTTTTCCATACATAGTTTAATCATTTTGCCAGTGTTAAGTTAGATAAGAGTTGTTTGCTTTGATAAATTTTGATTAGTTTTTTTTGCCGTTTATTCAATTTTCAATTCAATTTTATACTTAGATATATTTTTTTGTAACGGGATTTAGAAACGGTCGATACTGCCGTTTGCGTCTATTTGCGTTTGGGTAGAGTGCGTGCGATTGACCCGTCGGTGCGCTGCGCGTGCGGAGCTCCAACCGTGTAGGGTATTTACTGTGTCATCGGCGCCTATTTTGGTTTTTCTTTTTTGGCGCAACGTGAGTACCGGGCGTCTAAATTTCCCGCAGTTTTGTTGTACTATTTTTTTTTCATATTAATAGCTATTTTGATTTATACCACTATTTTTTTTTATTGTATATTCATTCTGGGCTATATTTATTTTTCATTATTATATGCTGGCTTTATTATTGAACTATATTTGTTTTATTATTTTTTGCCCTATTGTGTACCAGCGGTTTTTAGGAGCTGTGACCGCTGTGTTTGCGTGTTCATTGGAGGATCAGCCAACAACTCCTTGGCGCCCTTTTTCAGTTTTGCCCACCCCCATCTTCGGCTCGAGCTTAGCTGCGGCGGAATCCTCCCTTGTGGCGTTCGCCATTTGGGTGACGTCACAATGTTAATAGTTTGGCCCTGTACATTGATCCCTGAGGCTGTTCTTTCCTTAACAATATTAATCGCATCTTCGATATATAAGTTGAAAACTAGAGGTGACAATGCACATCCCTGTCTCACTCCCTTCCGGATATCTACTTCCCTTTGTTCCTGCTCACATTCTATAACTGCCTTTTGCTCTTTGTAGAGATTATGTATTATTCTTCTGTCCCTGTATTTCATCCCTACCTTTCTCAGCACTTCGAACATCTTCCCCCATTTTACGTTGTCGAAGGCTTTTTCTAAATCTACAAATCCTATATAGACGCTCTTTCTCTTTTCTATCGTTTTTTCTATAATTACTCGTAAAGCTAGAATGGCCTCGCGCGTTCCTCTATTTCGTCTAAATCCGAACTGATCTTCTCCTAATATTTCTTCCGCCTTTTTCTCCATCCTTCTTTGCACAATTCTAGTTAAAATTTTTGACGCATGGGAAGTTAAACTGATAGTTCTAAAATTTTCGCATCTATCCGCGCCTTTTCTTTTTGGCAAAGCTACTATGATGTTCCGTTTGTAATCTTCTGGAATCTCGCCTGTCAGGTATATGCGACCAACTAATTTAAATAAACGATCTATTACCTCTTGACCTGCGCACTTTAAGATTTCTGCCTGCAAGCCATCTATACCTGGTGCTTTATTATTCCTTAAACTTTTTAGTGCTATCTCAAACTCTTCTCTCATTATAGGACTCCCTAGGTTATCCCCCTCTACACTGCTTTCGCTTTCTAATATATCTTGCACTTCCGGTCCCGCATATAAGTTTCCTAAATATTCTTTCCACCTATCTGCCTTCTCCCCACTTCCGATTAGGATATCTCCTGCCTCATTTCTAATGTTTTTGGTACTAGATCCAATTTCTCTAAAATTTCTCCTAATTATTTTATATGCTTCATCAGTATTTCCTACTTCGAATTTATCTTCCACTTCTTTGCATTTATTATCGATCCATTGCTCTTTCGCTTTCCTACATTTCCGAATAATTTCCCACTTGATCGCCTTATATCTTTGTTTCCCTGTTTCATCTAACCTATTTTTATATTTTCGCCTTTCCTCTATTAGACTCACAATATGTTTTGTTATCCAGGGTTTCCTACTTTCATTCTGTTTATGACCCAAAATATCCCTAGCCGAGGAAACTAAACTATTTTTAATGCAATTCCATTCTGCCTCTATGTCCCTAACAATATTTCCACCCGTGCCCTTTAGTGCTTCGTTTGTCTTTTTCTCGAACTTATTGCGCATACCATCATCTTTTAGTTTCTCTGGGTCAAGATACCTTCTTCCACTTCTTTTTTTCAAAATCTTAAATTTAAGATTGGCTTTCATAACGACTATGTTGTGATCACTATCTATATCTGCTCCTGGATAACTTCTACAATCCCTAACTTGATTTCTAAATCTTTGCCTAACGAGAATGTAATCTATTTGATATCTCCCTAAGTCTCCTGGCATCTTCCACGTATACCATCTCCTAACATGATGGTGAAATAGAGTGTTCGCGACCGTTAAGTTATGTTTATCGCAGAACTCTATCAGTCTAACTCCCCTATCGTTTATTTGAGAAACAAACTTTAAATATTTCTATATAATTAACATATAACTCCTGTGATTAATAAGAATGCAAAAATAAATTGCAGCTAGGGGTCCATTATCTTCAATTTCATGTAATTTTTTCAGAAATAAGAAGATTGTACAGTGGCGGCTCGTGGGATAATAACCGAAGGGGGGGTCATTTTGGTTTTGGTACTTATAATTGGGTACTTGCATGAATTTGGGATTTTGCTAAATTATAATCTTCGGGAGGTCAGAAATACATTCCCAACGCAATTTTTCTCTGAGCCCTGTAGAATTCAAATTATTGGGGAAAAAATATTTCCTGCTAAATATGCTTATGGCGCCATGTGTGAATTATTGAAACTATACGGTGACGTCAGTATGACGCACCTATGCATTCCTAAATCGAAATGGCCGTTTCCGGTTTAGTTGACAGCTGTCTCGTAAGTCTTGAAATTGTTTGGTGTGTACGTTAATGGTGTTTGTTGGTAGAATGGAACTATGGTGGAGCTCAGTAGCAATTTGTTGTTAAAAATCCATTATATTTTATAATTCCCAACTGCGAATAGGTACAACAAAACCACTTCTAACCTCTAAACTCTACTACCTATTGTGAACGCGGCTATTTTAAGATTGATTATGGGATTCTGCTTGCAAGAAACTTCTGCGGATATGTTACAGATGGATTTGTGATATTCGTACTAGTTGTGAAATAACAACAACGTGGACACAAATGAGTGAAACGAAAATTCTGTGCTTGGCTGACCTATAACTGTCAGTGTATGACAGGGCTCAGGGCAGCCACGGTGAAAAATTGAAATGTACTAATGATCCTGAAATACACTAATAATTAGTTTATTCTTCTTCTTAACTTATTTCCAGCGCTTAACTGTGCATTAATAAAATTTTGATACTGCTCAGTAAAGTAACAAAATCCAATTGAAGCGCTGATAATAAGTGATACAGTTAGGCGAGTAGCGACAACAGACGCGAAATGTTGGCAATAGGCAAAAGTAGCACGTCAGGCTGTGACGACAGCTAGATTATGTGACGTCAATATGACTGCTCAAGGCCAAATGGCCGACTAGCGTGTGCTCCGCGATTTGAAACTAAAAATGAAATTATATTCTTATTACTACACAAAATAGTCTCATTTTATACGGTCACGATAAACTTAACACATACTTGCAAAATATGATAAAAAAACTGCCAGTTTAAATTTATGCAAGTACCCAATTAATACTAATAGTCCGAGAGCCCGCTGCAAAATTATGCACCCGTCTGTTAACGAAATGGAATGTGCGGCAAAGGCATATAAAAACATCGTACTCAACATATACAGGGTGATTCAGAACGGGCGTGCCAAATTAAAATGGGTGCTAGAGGAACTCCAAATAAGACGAAAAGTTTATATGACTGGTTTAGTTTTGTTAGTGTTATTCTTAATACTCTATTTTTTTCAATTTTCACTTTCCTTATATATCGGTGAAGCCATTATTGCATTATGGAAAATATCAGTACACGCACACGATTTCATAAAAAGCTATTTCATTCAAAAACTAAGCATTTTACGAAAAATTTTGAAGATACCAATTTCTTCCCAAATTAAACGCATATTCCAAATACATTAATATCACCTGCATTCGCTAGAGCCGTAACATTGGATTGGGGAAATAAATAAACGGCCTAGCAACGCGACTGATGGGGCTAGCAGAGCAAACTTTTTTGGAAAATTAGAACTTGGCAAATGAAAACGACAACTTAAATTTCAACTTAATAACTTTCCTAGTTATTAAGATAATAAAAAAATATTTAAAAAATATTGAAACTTTTACACCCTGTATCTTTGTTAGTAGTCACTTTAGAACATATGTTCATATAAACTTTTCGCCTTGTTTGGAGTTCCTTTAGCACCTATTTTAATTTGGCACGTCCGTTCTGAATCACCCTGTATATTAGCTATATTTATGCTAAATAAATGAATGAATTATTATTTTACTCAACGAAACGGCTACGTGCCGGTCACCATTTGGTGCAAAAAGGTAAAAACAATTGCACTTCCGGTACGGAAATTTGAGGAAAATTGCACGATTTCTTAACGAGATGAAAGTTGTGCCATCTTGTAGCCTGCGATTAATTGAATTGAAATCGGTACCCGTGCCATCTTTTACCCTAATACAAATCCCCGACACGGCGACATTTCTGCAGCCCGTAACTCGGACAGATTCCAGTCATGTGTTAACGACTTGAAATAAAGTTCAATGGAAAGGGCATTATGTCCGTTTTACGAATATCCAAGCATGCCGCCATTCAAAGCAGTCTCGTTGGCACGGCCCGATTTATAACGCGCTACGCGGCGTCATTTTCAGGGAATTCGGCAGCCGGCGCGAGCGAGTTTTTAATATTGGAAATGTTTTTATTTTCGTAGTATAGGCCCGAAATTCAGCAAGAGTGTCACGCGTTGCATTTGCAGCATGATTTAATAACGAAAGTTTACCTAGTTACTTACTCCCTATACAGTCCTTTTTACCTTTTTTTAACTTGATCCTAATGTCACTCAGTCTAGCAGTCTGTTATAGGTAATCTTGAATTGACACAAGACACCAGATGATTTTTTGTGATACTTAAACTTTATTATACTGAATTCAAAGTTGCAAAATAACGTGCTGCTGTGCTCAAAACAGAAATCAGACATGCACTTGTTTCTTCTTGCTTTCAGTTTTTCTTACTAAACTCGACGGCCCGCGCACACACACGCCAACAGAGCACCTCTCCCCTCTCTCCTCGGATATTCCCAAACCGCACAAAGCTGAAGCGACGGAGATAATCCAGAAACTTCCGGCGCGAATATTCAAATATGTTAAAGAGCACAGCAGGGAAAATGAAAGTTACAGACATCAATATTAACATACGGAAATACATTTAACATAATACACCCCCCGCCTTGGAAGGTTTACCTTACAAAACATATTTAACGATAAACATAATTATATGAAACTAAATAACACAAATGTGGATTCTCACAATGCTTGCTAACACAAAAATGTGGGTATTGCGATTTACGCACTACCATTAGCTGGTAACGGACATATGTTTGCGACCGCACGTTTCATCAAACCCCGTGAAGTTTTCAACGTCACTACACGAGTAACGCCATCCTTTCCAGGATGAAGCTCAACTACACGAGCTAGAAGCCATTTCATTGGAGGTAGGTTATTGTCCTTTACCAGTACCAACGTATCGAGCTTTATGTTATATTGAGACTGGCGCCATTTTGTCCTTTGCTGAAGTTCACTAATGTATTCCTTGGACCACCTAGTCCAAAATGACTGCTTCGCTTGCTCAATGCGTTGATAAACGTCTAGCCGATTACTCGGAAGAGCTTCAGATAGATGAACATCAGGCACAGAGGTCATAGTTCGCCCGATTAGAAAGTGTGAGGGGGTTAATGGAGTGTCGTCTCTAGGATCGGTCGATAAAGGTGAAAGTGGTCGGGAGTTCAGGATGGCTTCGACCTGACACAGCAACGTATATAACTCTTCGTAAGTAAAAGATTGATTACCAGCAACCCTTCTCAAGTGAAACTTGGTTGACTTTACACCGGCCTCCCACAGGCCGCCCATATGCGGGGAATGAGCCGGAATAAAATGCCAATTTATTGATTCGTTAGCAAACCTGGCTTGCAAAGAACTTTCATTTTTAGACAAAAACTCACCTAACTCACTAAGTTTAGAATGAGCCCCCACAAAATTAGTGCCATTATCTGAGTAAATGTGAGCAGGTCGACCCCTTCGTGCAATGAAACGTCTTAATGCCAAAATGAAAGCATCACTGGTTAATGACGTAACGAGTTCAAGGTGTACACATTTTGTACTGAAACAAACAAACAAGCATATGTAACACTTGGTTACCTTGCAACCGCGGCCGCTACGATTCTTGACTAGAAACGGTCCGGCATAGTCAACGCCGGTCACTTCAAACGGGTAAGAAGGAGTTACCCTGGACTGGGGCAAATTTCCCATTATTGGTGAACAACCCTTTGGATTAAATCTAAAACATCTAGTACAATCGTTAACAGTTCGTTTGGCTAAATTCAACCCAGATATGGGCCAGAATTTATCTCTGACCGATGCTAAGAGTAATTGAGGTCCGGCATGCAACAACACCCTGTGCTCATTGTCAAAAACTAACTTAGTCAGCCGGTGTTTGCTATCCAAAATAAAGGGGTGTTTTTTGTTGAATTCATAACTCGAATTTTGAAGTCGACCGCCTACCCGAACTGTACCATCGAGGTGCATAAATGGGTTGAGCTTGATTAATCGGCTACTTGAGCTGATTGCATCATTGTTACGGAGACAATTGTATTCCGCGGGAAACGATTCTCTCTGGGAAATCTTAATCAAAAAAACTAATGCCTCATCTAACTCGGATACGCTCAACTCACCTAACCGTGACCCACGATTCAGAAACCTTAAACAGTAGGCTGCCGCACGTTTTAAACTTTGAAGGCTGGAGAATTTATTAATGAGTGCAAACGCACCAATGTTTGTAGCTATTGAGAGATTGCTAGTAACATTGCGCATTTCAGGCAAGTGTAATTCAACAATTGATTGACTTTCAGTATACTCAAACACCGGATCTGACAGCCAAGGGGGTCCTTCGAACCATAGTTTTGATTGCCTTAATTGGCTTGGCCTTATGCCCCTCGATAATAAATCAGCTGGGTTATCAGCCGTCTGTACGTGTCGCCAACTCGAAACGCTTGTTAAACATTGTATCTCAGCTAGACGATTACTAACGAAACTCTGAAATTGACCAGGTGACCTTTGCAACTGGCCCAACACTACTGTTGAATCCGACCAACAATATATGCCCTCAATGGTCATGTCCAACTCAGCGACAGACTTTTTCACGAGCCTTGCCAACGTCAAAGCCCCACACAACTCCAAACGGGGTATGGTTAGGTACTTAAGTGGAGCTACCTTTGTTTTGGCGCACAGTAACATTACCTTGACATTATCGGCCTCGTCAACTGACCTGATGTAAATGCAGCCTCCATAAGCTGCCATGCTTGCGTCGGAAAATCCGTGTAGCTCAACTCGTACTGGATTATCTATCAAGACTCGGCGGGAAAATGAAATATGGTTTAAGTGTGGCAATTCGCTGTAAAAGGCCGACCACTCTGTAAATATGGAAGAGGGTAAAGAGTCGTCCCAATCTAATTTTTCTTGCCACAATTTTTGCAAAATAATCTTTGCTCGAATGATAACTGGAGACAAGAGCCCCATCGGATCAAAAATTTGTGCAATGCACGATAAAATTTGTCTCTTTGTAAATGATTTAGTATCAATCCCACCTACAGAAAATAAGAAAGCATCAGCGTTCGGATCCCAAAGCAACCCCAGAGTTTTAGTCCTTTCGTCTTTTCCTATCTTTAATATATCTGAAACGCTGAAACGCTGAAAAGAACGTAAGCCGGCATGCAATTCAGCCGCTACTTTTATTTACCGTCCTTTTTTGCACAATACAAATCGCCATACAGGCATTCCAGACATTCTTTTCGAAAGTGTATCTTTTTAACATGCCCGTGCGGAGTAACTTACACATTACGTTGATGACGTAAGGATCAAGTTAAACAGAAGGACTGTAGTTACTTAGTTCTTTGTATCATGACTTAGTTACCATTACCATTAACAGATGTTACAGTGACAGATGTCAATTGTGCACCACACAAAAAAACATTTAATATTCGACGACATTTTGCGCGACCATTGAAATTGATTCAAAAGTGACATATTACAACGATTGCTTTCTCCTGATTTCGGACGTCACTTATACAACGATAACTTTCTTCTGGGTTTATTTCGTACGCCAATTCTGGACGTTCTAGGTGCGGTCCCTAAATATGCAGCGGTACCCCTCGGTATCACTTATTGGGATACGCTGTATATTTAGGCTGGTCGGATCGTTCGCTTATGAACGTTTTTCTTGGGTTGTATATACGGTCAGGTAAGACTTATACGTTGGTCACCCTTTTGCTCGTAGTCGCAGAAGGGCGGGTCCAAATATTATGTTACTATTGCTAAACGTCGAATAACACAACAGAAAGAAAATTAAACAGTACTCTATTAATTTAACTATATACACTTGTAAAAATCGGGACAATAAATAAAATAAAATTGAATAGATAAAAACATAATATATACAAAAATATGAGATATTTACATTTAAATCAAACACTGTTTTTACGGAGTGTTCAGATAGAACGCTTGCGGTCCGCCGGGTGATCAATACTGAATATTTACGGGGTCTCGGAGATTTCGTGGGAGCACCGAACGGTTCCGGCTCTGAGACAGGATCGGCGGGCAATTCTCGTTATAGCACGCAAGTGTAATCGCCTGGGGGAACGCCGCTAGCTCCTCTGTCGCAAATAATCAATTTGTTCTACCGTAAGATTTCACCAGGAGCCGCCCATTACCCGGATGCGATCGATTTCCAACGGTATATCATCCTGTTACAGGCGCTAGAGCCACACAGGATGGGAAAATCGATCGATCTTTATAGACTGCACTCCCAATTCCCCAGCCTGAACAGATTGAATTTATTTGATACGAATGAGGTAGAGTACTTACTCAAAGTTACTTACTCAAATATTTACGGGATAATATAATTACTTTCGGTTTGATCACACGGCGAAGTCGGAATGGTCGATCAAGTACTAGTAGTTCGGATGAGAGCAAAAAAATTCTGATCCTGTTCAGTGCTTCGGTCTTCTCTTTTATAGCCCCGGGGAGGGGATATCGGTGGCTGTGTGACGTCGAATTTCTCTACGTCAGCTGTAGTAGCGGGTGCAAATTCAGCACGAAATCTTGCCATCTCTTGAATGTGGGCGTCAGGAGCTTCTACGTCACGCTAGTGCCGCTTGCAAAAGAATAACTCGGGAATTCCTATCATCTTGCGTGACGTCAGGCGCACGTGTAGCGTGGCTTATTGTTTCATCGGTGCATGCGTATACTGGCTAATTTATCATTTGGATCGGGCTCTCGTCTGTTTCACGTTACCAGTAGCGGTCTCGTAGAACAATTTCGGAATGCCACTCTAAATTAGAGCTTTTAGGCATTATTACGGTGCATTGTTACAATATTGACGCCGCGTAAGGCTTTATAAATCGGACCATGCCAACTACTTTGACTATTTTGAATCGCGGCAAGTTTGGATATTCGTAAAGGAGACATAATGCCCTTCCCATTGAACTTTATTTCAAGTTGTTAACACATGACGGGAATTTGTCTGAGTTACGGGCTGCAAAAATGTTGCCGTGCCGGGGATTTGTATTAGGGTAAAAGATGGCACGGGTACCGATTTCAATTAAATTAATCGCAGGCTACAAGATGGCACAACTTTCATCTTGTTAACAAATCGCGCGATTTTCCGCAAATTTCCGTACCGGAAGTGTCATTGTTTTTACCTTTTTGCACCGAATGACAACCGGCGTGGGTGCCGTTCCGTTGAGTACGGTGTTTTTACATGCCTTTGCCGCACATTTCATTTCGTTAACAGATGGGTGCATAATTTTGCAGCGGGCTCTCCTACTATAATACATGACCGCGCAATGCAATTTCAAAGATTCCGCAAAATTTTACACAATCAATTATTTTGTTTAAAATATACCTATTTTAGAAACCGATTCATTAAAGTCGTGCACTGATTCGCGTTACGCACTATCAAGTTGCTGTCTTATGTCTACATGTCCTAAACTGTTGTAACTCATTGAACAATAAATTTATATGAGCAGCGGAAGAAGCATGCTCTTTAATTTTGTCTTTTAAATGTTTAATATCGGTTACTCCATTTTTAGCCCATATACCATCACTTGAAAATAATAAGCACAGATAGTAAAAAAACACAATTTTTCACACTACATCCGCAAATCCAGTCGCACAAGGCACAAAAATTGTATATAGATTCTTTAAAATATCTTTGGACATCTTTACCTTTATCCTTTGTTGTCCGTTTCAAATTCAGTTTTGGTTTCGGTCACCCACTTTCCGGCGTTCATAATTTAATGTTCCAGACTACTTTAAGGCAAATATCTCAACAGCACACGTCTTGTTTTGCTAAAAGCAAAATTTCACAACAATCACAATTTTAGAACCGCAACTAAACTATAGACACCTCCGACTGCTGTCTGAGATCTGAAAACGGGAGTGAAAGAAAGAAGATTGACTTGCTGCTTTTAAAAATGATTTTAGATTAAGATGTTCTAACCTATATATCTTGCAGTAATTAGTGATTTAGAATTTCAGAATTCAGTAGGTATAACAACGATTTTTCGGTAGATTTTCCTGCGCAAAAAATGCCGAGTTTCTCGCATGGTGCCTATATTAGGAAAGCACTGTGGTAAGTAATGGTTAATGGTAAAAGCTACACTGAATTATTACTACTAGGTACTAGATATAGTGATTCAGCTGAATATATGATGCGAATTTAATTACTGTTACTGGTAGTCACAAGCATCGATAGACTGGTTACCCAAAAGTCTCTGTTAAGGCTTAACGGTTAAGCTCATCTAGATTTTGCAAATCAGATAACAAAATTCAGTTATGATAAATAAAAAATAATTGCACTCTATCTATCCCTTTAATTGATAGCTATTTATAACATGTAAAATTTAACAAGTGTAATATTTTTCACACAGCAAATAAAACAAATATCTACATAAGTTACATGTTTTTGAATATACACATTTGAATTTTATTGTAATTATCTATCTATGGCATGGCAGAGAATATTCTCTGAGGGTAAATGTAATTTGCGTAAGTAATATAATAAGCACAATTTTCACTGAGTAAAACTTGTTGGAGTGTTTACATCGTTTACACACATAGGTATTAAAAAGAAAATTAATATACATAATTCAAAAATTGCTGTAAAAACACATGCCTGCAAAAGAATCTTGGTAGTCTGAAGCCCAAGAGGTCACTGCAGCAATTCAACTTATATTAATATACATAATAAAAAAATAATTTAATGGTAATTCGAACTGAAATAAATATTTAGCCTACTCTCAACGCAGTGCTTTGTCCCTGTAGAGCTTAAATTATGAAAAGTTTTAAAAACTTTTCATACATTTATCAACACTAATACTTATTTTTAATTATACAACGTTATAGAAAAGTGTAACTTCATTTTGACCTTTTTTCGAACTGAAGTTGCCTACGAATTCTTAATAAGTTAACTCCACACGCCAAAAGACAGTGAGACAGTAATTAAACTCGCCACGTGTTTCGCTGACAACGTCAGCATCCTCAGGAGTTGAAAATTAATCTAACTCTAATTTTACATTACATTGCTATAAATATCCAACTCCCACTCACCCAACCTCCACTCCTGAAGTGAAAGGGATCAATAAACCTATAGGGTTTCTCAGAACTATTTTGAACATTCGAATGAGAGCAATAAAATTGGATTCTTAAGTGAAAGGGATCAATAAACCTAAAGAGTTTCTTAAAACTATTTTGAGCAATAAAATTAGGGTCTGGGGGTGTAAATATTTATGGCTAGTCTTAATTCTATCTACCTGATAAATCTATACAGTGTTGAGTTAGGAATCGGACCACGTTAATTTTTATATATCGCTATACTTTCCAAGGCGTTTAAATCAAATTTATTATTTCCTGGTTTTAAGAGTTTGAGATTATTGCAATTGAATTTATGGCCCGTTTCCAACGTGTGTGACGCCATGCTAGACTTATCAGTGCGGCCGTATTTGTAATGGGCTTGATGCTCCTTAAAGTGAGTTTAAATAGACAGAGTTGACTGCTCGATATATTTTTTGTCGCAATTTCTGTATGCTATTTCGTAATTTCCCGCTTTATGAATAGGTTCCGTTTTATCTTTCGCATTTCCTAGTAGATTTTGTAAATTGTTGCTCGAAGTGTGAACCACTTTGAAGCCTGCCTTCCCGAAACTAGTATTCATACCTCTAGTCATCTGTGGTACATATATGGTATTTTTATAAATTTAGTAATTTTATTATCCCAATTTAAAGTGGTGAAATTTCGCAATAGCATTTTAAATTTTCGTTTCCTAATTAACCTGTTGACAATCTCTTGATCGAAACCATTACATCTCGCTATATCTTTGATTGTATTTACTTCCTTGCGGTATCTTTCAACGGATAATGGTAGACTTAACAGTCTATTAACTAAAAAACCAAAACTAGCCTCTTTGTGCTTACTACAGTGGTTCGAATCTGCAGTTATGTACCGAGCTGTACTGCTTTCTTTCCTATAGATGTCAAATTCTAACTCACTATCTTTCCTAATTACCAAAATGTCCAAAAATGGAAGGTGTCCTTCCCCTTCTATTTCATGGGTAAATTCGATTGAATTGAATCTACTATTTAAAAGTGAGTTTACACTATGCGATTGGTCGAATGACTGGTCGCAAGACTAGTCAAATCGCATGTAATTTTATGTTCACAACATGATACTAGTCATTCCACGACGTTGTTTAGACTAGTCGCGCTACTTTTCCCGGAATAGCGCAGCACCTATTTTCGTGCGACTAATCGTGCGATTATGTAGGGTTTTTCCGTCCGCAGTGTTGATTGTTGCGTTGTTGGTATCAGCCAGCGAGCGTCAAGTCAAGAGATTTCAGCGGCAACTGACACTCTGACAACCAACATGCCATCAACACGCATGGACGGCAAATACGATTAAGTAAAAAAACCATAACAACGTGATGGATCTTAATATCATCCAGTTTCCATAATGCATTAACCTATTCCAAGAACTAAGAACTAGCACACAGAGTAAACCAAAAGTGAGGTTAATTTTACGTCAGAATAGTCATTGATAGATGTCGCATAGTGTGAACGTGAAAACTTGAAAAGGATTTCGATTTGGAGTCGCATGATCCGTCGATTCGTTTTATCATTCGACCAGTCATTCAACAAATCGCATATGTAAATGCACTTTAAGTCACTCAAAAAATCTTCAATGTTACATTTACTAGTGTCAAAAGTGGCAAATATATCGTCTACATATCTCACCCATACCTTTGGGAAATATGGGAGCTCATCTTTCAGTTGGATTTCAAATTTGCCCATGAAGATTTCTGCAATGAAAGGAGAGAGGCAATTTCCCATGGCTGTACCTTCACTTTGTTGAAAAAATGATCCACTGACTTTGAAATAATTCTGGTGCATACACAAATTGGTTAAATTAATATATTCTTTGGCAGTTTGTTCATCAATGTTATTTTTATTAAGGAGTTCATACAAGTACTCCAAAGCCTTTGGTACAGGTACACAGGGAAAAAGTGAGCTGACGTCGAATGAAATTAATAATTCGTTATCATGCAGTTTGATGTGTTGAATTTTGTTTATAAACTCTGTAGAGTTCTTTACTGAAAAACTTGACTGCTTGGTTTCGAGGTTATTAAATTCATTGACTATCCATTTGGACAGTTTGTAAGTAGGAGAATCTATAGCTGAAACTATGGGTGTTACGACTTTCCCTACTTTATGGATCTTTGGTAAACAATACATGCGTGGTACTTTTGGGTTAGACACATGTAGCTTACGTTTGATATCCGCGGTAATGAGGTTATTACAAAGTTTAAATGTTTTCTGAGTATATGAAGAATCCAATTTTATTGTTCTCATGTTCAAAATAGTTCTGAAAAACTCTATGGGTTTCTCGATCCCTTTCACTTCAGGAGTGGAGGTTGGGTGAGTGGGAGATGGATATTTATAGCAATGTAATGTAAAATTAGAGTTAGATTAATTTTCAACTCCTGAGGATGCTGACGTCAGCGAAACACGTGCCGAGTTTAATTAATGTGTCACTGTCTTTTGGCATGTGGGGTTAACTTATTAAGAATTCATAGTGAATTTACGTCAAAGTTCTTGATCCATCTACTGTGTGTACTGAAGTTGCCTATAGATGCGTTTGTAAAATTCCTACAAAAAAATTATATTTATGGTACGTATGCTAATAGCATAGATTAATCATATGCAGATATGTTTGTTACCATACTATACAATGGTTCAATGTACATACAGTCAATTTTTTTGCTCCTTCTTCTCACATGTCTTACAACACAATTGCGATGGCTGGCTGACAGCATAGGTCTGTATTGAATTTTCTGAGTAGGAGTAGGAATACATGGGCCATCTTAAACTTATGGAGTATGGTTAATAAACACAACAACTTAAGGTTCAACAAAAAAATAATTGTAATTAAACAAGAGAAATGTAAAATTATCTAGGTAATCATCAGGCTGTGTGTTACAAGAGCACATAATTAACTAGAAACTTATATGTAGCACAGAAGTAAGAGATATATTAGAAAGGGAAAGCAGTGTAGAGGGGGACAACCTAGGGTATCCTATAATGAGGGTAGGGTTTGAGCTAGCACTAAAAAGTTTAAGAAACAATAAAGCACCAGGTACAGATGGCCCGCAAGCGGAAATCTTAAAGTGCGCAGGCCAAGAGGCAATAGATCGTTTATTTAAACTAGTTAATGGCATATACCTGACAGGCGAGATTCCAGAAGATTACAAACGGAACATCATAGTAGCTTTGCCGAAAAGAAAAGGTGCAGATAGGTGTGAAAATTTTAAAACTATCAGTTTAACTTCTCATGCGTCAAAAATTTTAACTAGAATTGTGCAAAGAAGGATGGAGAAAAGGGCGGTAGAAATATTAGGAGAAGATCGTTCGGATTTAGAAGAAATAGGGGAACACGCGAGGCCATTCTAGCTTTACGAGTAATTATAGGAAAACAGTAGAAAAGGGAAAGAGCGCCTATATAGGATTTGTAGATTTGAAAGAGCCTTCGACAATATAAAATGGAAGAAGATATTCGAAGTGCTCAAAAATGCAGGGATGAAGTATAGGGATAGAAGAATAATTCATAATCTATACAAAGAGCAAACGACAGTTATAGAATTTGAGCAGGAACATAGAGAAGTAAATATCCGAAAGGGAGTGAGGCAGGGATGTGCATTATCACCTCTAGTTTTCAATTTATATATCGAAGATGCAATTAATATTGTTAAAGACAGAATAGCTGCTGGAATTAATATACAGGGTCAAACTATTAATATGCTCAGATTCGCGAATGATATAGCAGTATTAGCATCCAGCAAAGAAGAATTAGGAAGGGCTCTGAACGAAATGGAAGCGGTTTTGACAGAGGACCATGGTATGAAGATAAATAAAAAGAAAACCAAAATTTTGGTGTGTAGGGGATGTGAAAATAGGACTAAAACGAAAATACAAATTGGAAACGAGAAGATAGAGAAAGTGTCAGATTTCTGCTATTTAGGAAGTCAAATAACTCGCGATGGTAGGAGCTCTAGAGATATAAAACAAATAGCGCAGGGCCAAATTGCATTTAATAAAAAGAAACAACTATTATGCTCGGGAATGATAACTGTAGAAACTCGGAAGAGGCTCTTAAAAACATATGTATGGAGTACGGCATTGTACGGGTGCGAAACTTCGACGATAGGAGAAGCGGATAGAAAAAATTAGAAGCATTTGAAATGTGGTGCTGTAGACGCATGATGAAGATATCATGGATAGATAAGTTTAGCAACAGAGAGGTATTAGAAAGAGTTGGAGAAAAGCAAAATTTATGGAAGACAATAAGAAATAGGAGAGATAGGATGGTAGGACACCTTCTGAGGCAAGAAGGCTTAGTTCGCGACATTAGAGTCAGAGATAGGAATAAAAAGAGGTAGGGGTAGGCCCAGATTAGACTACTGCTCTCAAATAGTTAGGGATGTAGGATGTTCGACTTTTGGGGAAATGCGGAGGTTGGCTTGGGATAGGAAAGGATGGAGGTACGTGTCCAACCAGTCTTCGGACTGAAAACTTTATGATGTTGATGAAATAGATCTGACCCAATTACGGTCACAGCCAAAATTTCAAATCAATATCTTTTTCGTTTTCCATACACTTCTAAAAACTATGCTCAGACCGAGCGCGCCGCACTGAGCCGTGCATTCGTAAACCACGCAGAACATCGTTGTGCAGATACGAGATACTGAGCATACAAACGCGTAGATCTGTCCAACTTTATGCATCCAAGAATGTGATCTGACAAATCAGTACATCAAAGAAAAATGCACATTTGTACACTTTCGGTTTAGACGGTTTAGTCGTTCGTTTCAGTTGTTCGTGAATGGTTGAAAAAATATTTACCAATATCTACCAATAGGTTATATTCAGCCGTTCACGAGCAACTGAAACAAATTTCCTTTACACAAAAAAGAAAATGGGCAGTGACTGGATGGAAACGATTGCAAATGAGATGAAGTTAAATGTTGAAGCGGTCAAATCGAAAACAACTTCACTGTCATTTTCTCTTTTTCCGTTGACTTTTTTTGACTAAATGATAAATTATAACAAACGCAGCACTTGCGAAAATTCATTGCGATTGCACGCACTGAAAATGGAACATCAACAAGCACTGAAGATCTTTGACGTTTAAGTGATATTTGCGCAAATAAAATTTTTGCACAGTTCTGCGCTGCACATCACAGTTCGGTACGGATTGGCACGTTTGGTCTGGACGTACCTTTATAAACGGTCAAAAAGCCTCACTCTGTATTTCTTACATGCGTTACTGTATTTGTGAGTTAATATTATAAAATTTTTAGCAGCACTGAATTGACAACAAACAGAACTCAAAAACTGATATAAATTATACAAAGTGAATAACTTCAAGTATACAGTTCTGATACAAAATTATTCATCTCGTAGAACTAAACTTAAACTGAATTATTTACTTCTAAGCTGAAATCTCTTAAAAATCAGTTAACCATTTCATTCTAGTTTATGCAAAAAAGAAAAATGTTCAGTCGGTGAGTCCTTACATTAATTGTTTGAAATACTTGAGGAACTATGGTTTTATTTAAAAGAGAAACACTTACATCATCTTACCTAGAGATTTGACCAATTCTAAGACTTCTACTTAAGCTATTACAATTTCATTAAACATGTTAAGTGAATAATAAACATCCTTATCAATCAGACAGCACTCAGCAGTTTGTTTTTGTTGGCAAAGTATGGAAGACCAAGCAACAGATGAAAAGAATGAATTTTAGTCATAAGATAGACCGCTGATTTCCTCAGCTACATGAAATATTAAAATTAATCTTATCGATTAACCCAATGCTTTAAAGCTTCTTCCCAATCCAGAGTTTCTTTAGTTTTATATTCTTCGGAGATTTCTTCTGTAAATTGATGATTAGTATTTGTTGAATTTATCGTTGCACTGCTTTGGTCATCCACAGACTGAAAATATTAAAATGATTTATAATTTCCTTTTGTAATTTGCAATAGTTACAAGGGGTAGGTAGGTATAGATATCTAGTATAGATAGTTCCATGTCCATGTATATTATACATCAAGGTTGAGAAGTTCACTATTATTGCCCGAGTACTATACTTGGGCCGCTGAACAGACGAAGTGATCATCCTGCAAGAACGTGCTCTAGCGGGGCCAATAGTTATTTATGATGACCGAATTGGAGTGATGCGACTTCGTTGGGTCTAAAGAAAGTGCATCACTCGTGATACAAGGTGCGAGGGCTGAGGGCAATAATAGTACTTCTCAATTTTTTTCACCACTAGCTCCTTAAGGGGATAGTTCACGCTCTTGGATTCTAAGATTTTAGTCCGAAATACACTAAGACACATGACACTGATTTTTAATATTAAAATAGAGAATGTTCTTCCTGTCTTTTCCCCCTCCAAATTTCCCCTTACTCCAGCAATCCTTCTCATTCTAACGTTCAGAAGTTAATATACAAGCGTCCTTATTGCTCGATAACTTCCCTTGCCTACGGGCGCACCGACAAAGGGTTTTGAGTGACAGCGGCTTGTAATTTATTGCTATCTAAGGGTGCTGATACACTAAATTTTCTAGTAATTCTGTAAATAAAGTGACATCTACATTAGAAAGAATATATTAATTTATTAATGTTACCTAATTATATTCAAGAAAGTCAATAATAATATTATTATACACTAAATACAAAGGAACATTATTTTTATAAAATGCGAACATATTTTTTCTACTAATACTAACACTACTGTGAAAATAATTAATTTTCAATGAAACAAGGCTGTCCTTTTGAGTTGGGCTGAAGAAGTATTCCAAAAACTTGGCCCTTCTTGTATCGAGGAAATATTGGCAAATTCATACAGGGTGGACAAAATTAAGTTTACACCATTGGTAATTCGATTATTATTGAACCTACGAGGTTGGATCAATGGGAAAGAAGGGCGCGAATGAAAATACTGTTAGGGACGTAAAGGCAGAATGGAATTGCATTAAAAATGGTTTGGGTTCTGCAGCTAGAGATACATTGGGTCACAAACAGACTGAAAGTAGAAAACCCTGGATAACAAGGGATATTGTGACTAGGGTTTTCAGAATTCGGGATCGGGATTCAATTTCGGGATCGAAATTTAGAATCCCGGGATCCCGGGATTGAATCCCGAAATTCCGAAGTTGAAATAGGAAACACTACTATTTATACCTAATAAACACCCTGAACGAATTTACGTATTTTCACAAATACAATCAGCGACTAGGGAGTGAGCCGGTGATTTACCGGATTATTTTCGCACGCGGTAGTGCGGCGCCGAAACCGATCCACGACGCTGATGGAAACTTGTACGGTCATGGGCGTAACGCCCTGTGGGACACAAGAACAATTTCGCAATGCAGAAAAATTCCTTTTGCATAAATGAATATTTCGGTATTTTACCGGGATCCCGAGTTTCGGAATCTCGGGATTCCCGGGATCGAAAACCCTAATTGTGACTCTAATAGATGAGAGACGAAAATATAAAAATAGGCTAGATGAAGGAGGGAAACAAAGGTATAAAGCGGTCAAGTGGGAAAATATTCGGAAATGCAGGAAAGCCAAAGAACAGTGGATTGATAATAAATGCAAAGCAGTGGAAGATAAGTTCCAAGTAGGAAAAACGTATAGCATAATTAGGAGAAATTTCAGTGAAATCTAGCAACAAGAACATTAGTAGCAAGGTAGGTGACATCCTAATCGGAAGAGGGGAAAAGGCGGATAGGTGGCAGGAATATTTGGGAATCTTATAAGCGGGACAAGAACTAGGAAATATATTAGAAAATTAAATCAGTGTAGAGGGTGATAATACCTATAGGCTGTCCTATAATAAGAGAAGGGTTTGAGCTAGCATTAGAAAGTTTAAAAACAGTAAAGCACCAGGTGTAGACGGATTGCAGGCAGGAATTTTAAAGTGTGCAGGTCAAGAGGTAAGAGAGCGTTTATTTAAACTAGTTAGCCGTATATACGATATATGTAAGTGAGATTCCAGAAGATTTCAAAAGGAACATCATAGTCGCTCTGCCAAAACGGAGAGGCGCGGATAAGTGCGAAAATTTTAGAACTATCAGTTTAACTTCCCACGTATACGTATCGAGTACGGCATACAATAGGAGAAGCGGAAAGAGAAAAAGAGTAGAAGCGTTTAAAATGTGGTGCTACAGACGCATGATAAAGATATCGTGGATAGATAAGGTTAGCAATAGGGATAGAGGTATTAGAAAGAGTTAGGGAAAAGCGAAAGGTGTGGAAGACAATAAAGAATAGGAGAGAGGATAGTAGGATGGTAGGACACCTTCTAAGACACGAAGGAATAGTTCGCAACTTACTACTAGTCAGAGGTAGGAATAAAAAGAGGTATGGGTAGGCCCAGATTAGACTACCGTTCTCAAATAGTTAGGGATGTAGGATGTTCAACTTTTGGGGAAATGCGTAGATTGTCTCAGGATAGGAAAGGATGGAGGTACGCGTCCAAACAGTCTTCGGACTGGGAACCTTATGGCGATGATGATGAATAAATTGTAATCAATCAATAAACATAAAAATAATGGGTAGGTTGGTGGGTAGGTATACCATTGCTCAACATCGTCTTTTACTACAAAATTTGACATATTTTTCGGTTGCGCATTTTCTTGTTTTCGTTTATTTTCCGTTTACTTCTATCGTGCATCATCATAATTAAAAATTTTGAAAATACAACAATTTAAAAACACATTTCCATACAGACCTGCATTTCCGTTTTGGATAAGGGTTAGAAGGATAACGTCTCGACTTCTTACGTTTTTTTATATTTCTCATTGCCAAACGAATCTAATTTTAGTTGTAAATGTAAATACCTGTTTCAAGAAAATGCCCTTTTATAAAAATTAAAATGCTTGGGGTATTCTGTTTGCCAATTCTAAAAGAACTTGAAAGGAGAAAATAAACACTCATAAATTATAGGCTTTACTTCCCCTACATTGACGGTCTAATACGCGACGTACTACGCCATGCGTTTTGAGGTCAGAGTGGGGAGTCCATCTTCTTTGAATAGCATTTTACTCCAAAGAATTTTGCGAAAACATGAGTTTGTATTTCCGGTCCTGTGTGAAAACTATTCATCCAATCTTAACGATTCTTTTTTTGAATCATAGATAAAACTACCAAGAATGAGCCCTACCAAGGACTTTACATATCATTAACATTTAATAAGCCAAAACCGGTCGAGAATGTGGGTAATTATTTCACTTATTTTAAATAATTATTAAACTATTTAAATATTTAAATATATTCAAAATATTGGTAGGGCTCATAGAATAACTCTTTCTTGATAAGTAGGGACAAAAAAATTGAAAATATTTTAATCCGATGATTTGCAAGAGCAGAACTACGAAGGTGCTGTAAATGTATGGGTGCACTATCCCCTTAATTCTATCATTTAATAAGCAAAATTCCTATACTTGACATAATTCAAAAAATGACAACTCCAGTGACAGTTTTCGTTATTGACTTTTGTATTGATAATAATGTATACAGTTTGATATAATATGTATATGAGGGTAAGACAGGAAAATTTATACAGCTTATTTTCCCTGAAATATTGGAAACTGTTTCCCGGTCATTGATACTACATGATATTAAGTACTAAAACACGGGTTCTTTAACGGGTTCTTTAAGTTAATTTTAGATGAATGGCAACCCTGCATACTTAAGTAAATACGTGACCTGTCTGAGGGGGGTCGGTCGGAGCGGAGGGGTTGGTTCCATAGATTAGAGACTTCTTAGCTACGCGACTCAGAACTACAGAATAGTGAATAGGTAGTCAAGAGTCAACAGTTTGTGGTGGTAGTGGTTAAAGCGTGTACATTTGTGGATGGATGGGCAATGTGGAATGTGTACCATATACTAGGGTGTTGCAATAAGCAAGTGAGTCAGAAGTGGATCAGTAGAGTCTGACATGTGTACAAGGGTGCTGAAACAGCAAGCCAGTGGTTGACCAAGGGCTTATGTGGAAAGTTACCCGAACCAGGGCAGATTATATGTGTTTGGTATGTACAGTTTTACTCTAACAGGAGCAGCTAGGCAGTTTTACCACAACAAGGGCACATATAGAGTTTTAGAGCTGAAGGGTAAGTATTTATGGATTGTCTTAATTCTATCTACCTGATAAAGCTATACAGAGTTGAGTTCGGAATCGGACCATAATTACTGTTAAGACAACTACGTTTATTTTTATATATCGCTATACTTTCCAAGGCGTGTAAATCAAATTTATTATTTCCTGGTTTTAAGAGTTTGAGATTGATATTGAATTTATGGCCCGTTTCCAGCGCGTGTGGCGCCATGCTAGACTTATCAGCACAACCGTATTTGTAAGTGAGTTCAAATATGCCGAGTTTACTGCCTGATATATCTTTTGTCGCAATTTCCACATGTTATTTCGTAAATTCCCGCTTTATTAATGGGTTCCGCTTTATCTTTCGCATTTCCAAGTAGATTTTGTAAATTGTTGCTCGAAGTGTGAACCACTTTGAAGCCTGCTTTCTCGAAAATAATATTCATACTTTTAGTTATCTGAGGTACATATATGTTATTTTCATAAATTTAGTAATTTTATTATCCCCATTTAAAGTTTAAAGTGGTGGAATTTCGCAATAGCATTTTGTAACAACCACCCCTATTTCCACAGCGCGCGCAGCTCGAGATGGTGCCTGAGTTGTTAGGCGTCCAGTAGAATATAGCTCAACGGGCCGTCGACCGTCGAGTGAGGCTCGCTGTCATTTTTTTACATCTTACTTATGTTTTGTAAAATTATCTTTTAAACCTCACATATTTACGTTTATGTTTGTTTTATGAAAGTCATTAAAGTTTGTGTAGTTCGCGTGGGGCGCCACTTGTAACAAGTTTTCTTTCTTGCTTCTGTTTTTTACCTTCAGGGGTGTGGGTGATCGGAGAGAAATACTCATCTACGCGAACTACACAAACTTTAAAGACTTTCATAAAACAAACATAAACGTAAATATGTGAGGTTTAAAAGATAATTTTACAAAACATAAGTAAGATGTAAAAAAATGACAGCGAGCCTCACTCGACGGTCGACGGCCCGTTGAGCTATATTCTACTGGACGCCTAATAACTCAGGCACCATCTCGAGCTGCGCGCGCCTTGGAAATAGGGGTGGTTGTTACAATTTTAAATTTTCTTTTCCTAATTAACCTATTGACAATTTCTGGATCGAAACCGTTACATCTCGCTACATCTTTGATTGTGTTTACTTCCTTGTGGTATCTTTCAACGGATAATCACAGACTCAACAGTCTATTAACTAAAAAACCATAACTAGCCTCCTTGTGCTGACTGCAGTGGTTCGAATCTGCAGTTATGTACCGAGCTGTACGGTTTTCTTTCCTATAGATGTCAAATTCTAACTTAGTGTCTTTCCTAATTACCAAAATGTCCAAAAATGGAAGCTGTCCTTCTCTTTCTATTTCATGGGTAAATTTGATTGAATTGAATCTACTATTTAAGTTGCCCAAAAAACCTTCAATGTTACATTTACTAGTGTTAAAAATGGCAAATATATCGTCTACATATCTCACCCACACCTTTGGGAAATATGGGAGCTCATCTTTCAGTTGGGTTTCAAATTTGCCCATGAAAATTTCTGCAATGAAAGGAGAGAGGCAATTTCACTTTAATTAATTTAGTGTGTGCAACAGAATCATTTCAAAGTCAGTGGATCATTTTTTCAACAAAGTGAAGGTACAGCCTTGGGAAATTGCCTCTCTCCTTTGATTGCAGAAATGTTCATCGACAAATTTCAAACCCAACTGAAAGATGAACTCGCATATTTCCCAAAGGTGTGGGTGGGATATGCAGACGATATATTTGCCATTTTTGACACTAGTAAATGTAACATTGCAGATTTTTCGAGCGACTTAAATAGTAGATTCAATTCAATCAAATTTACCTATGAAATAGAAGGGGAAGGATAGCTTCCATTTTTGGACATTTTGGTAATTAGGAAAGACAGCAAGTTAGAATTTGACATCTATAGGAAAGAAAGCAGTACAGCTCGGTACATAACTGCAGATTCGAACCACTTTTATATAGCGGAGTAGAGAAACATAAGAGGGCAGCAGCTGGGATGTATTATTCATAAGAAAAGAGAACATAATATAGTCAATTGGGAGGCATGTACCCAGAGACTGATGAAAGTAGAGGTGAGGAATAAACAAGACTGGTGGTCATTTATAGCAGCGTACGGACCGAATGAAGACGAGTTAAAAGAAGAGAAAGATAAATTCTGACAAGAACTGATGGATGTAATGGAGAGTACAAAAGGCATGATATTTATTGTGGGTGACTTCAATGGTAGAGTAGGTAAAGCTGACGAATACTATAAAAATATGTTAGGGAAATTTGGGGAGGATGTAAGAAACAATAACGGACTGAGACTGCTAGATTTTTGCATAATGAACAACATGGTAATCACAAATTCATGGTTCCAACATAAAGAAATGCACAAACATACGAGAGAAGTGGCAAGTAGGAATGAAAAATCAGTAAATGATTATATAATAGTGGAAAGAGAAAATAGAGATAGGGTAAGAGGCACGAAAGTAAAAAGAGGACCCGAAATTAAAAAGAGGACCCGAAATTTCCAGTGACCACTATCTTAGTTTCAAAAATCAGAGTCGTGCCAGAGAAAAACAGAGATACTGACACTAGTAACAAAAAACAGGTAACGACTAGAACTTATAAACTAAATGAGATGGAAATAGCTAACAGGTACAAGATAGAAGTGACGGAGATGCTGGAAGAAAATGTGGAAAATAAAGCCTGGAACAATTATGGATCCAGTTCAAAGATGCAATTAGTACAGTGGCAGAGAGGGTCTGCGGGGTCTTCAAATCAGCCAGAAAAGGAATACAGACAACTTGGTGGAATGAAGAAATCAAAAAGGAGATAAGAGTGAAGAAAAAAGCATGGAAAAATTATTTACCAAATCGGTTGAGTGCTAATTATGAAGAATACAAGAAGTGCAGGAAGACTGTTAAAGTTTTAATTACAAAAGCAAAGAAGGCCAGTTGGGCGAACTTCGGTGAAAAGATGGAAAGGGACAGTAAAAACAACATCAAACTATTTTACAAATTTTGAAATCAATGAGACAGACGCCAGCTAGTTGTTTTAAAAATGTTAAGGGGGAAATATTGGCGGAAGAAGTTGCTATTATGGAAAGATGGAAGGAGTATTTTCAAACGTTGTTAGAAGGTAATGAAGAACTAGACGAGAAGGAAGAACCAAGGATTAACACAAGAACGGAGGACAGTGTAGGAGAAATTAAAGTGGAAGAGGTAGAGCTTGCAATCAGAGAACTGAAAGGTGGAAAAGTACCTGGGGTGGACAGGATCACGACAAATGTTAAAGAACATGGGGAAAAAGGGATGGGACTCTTTCTAAAAATTTGTAATGAAGCATGGAAAGAAGAAAGGATACCTAAAGACTGGGAAGTAGCTCTAATATTGCCAATTCACAAAAATGGAGTTAATATACAGTGTAGTAACTATAGAGGAATATCCTCATTAAGTGCACCCTTGAAGGCATATGGAAAAATACTAGAGAACAGGCTAAGAATAGAAATAGAAGGTATGCAATGCTGCACGAGGTACAAAGAGGATTCCATAAAGGAAAAAGTACGCAAGATCATGTATTTACGGTGAAGCAAATAATAGAAGAAAAGAACTGTTTCTGCATTTAAGGATCTCGAGAAAGCCTTCGACAAAGTATCTAGAGAGAGGTTATAGGAGAGCGTACAAAGAAAAGGGACAAATGAAAAATTAATGTGTTGTTAAAAGTCTACAGAAAAACTAGAAACTTTGAGATCAGTCGAAACATGAAATCCAGAGAATTTGTTACCAACATCGGATTACGGCAAGGAGGAAGCGTAAGTCCACTGTTATTTATTATCTATATGGACGAGATAATAAGGGACTGTTCAAGAAAAAGTAAAAAGTTAAATATTGGCCACAGGAATCTTCAAAGAATAGTCATCTCAGAGGGCGCTTTTGAGAATGATGTACTGATGGCGGAAAGCGAACAAACCATGCAAGTAAATATACAAATATGGAACGACAAACTAGAAGAACATGGCATGAGGATGAACAAAGAAAAGATCAAGGTTATACGTCGACAGATGAACAGCAGAAACTGAATGGGTAGAAGGTACAAACATAGAACAAGTTAGTGTATTTCAATACTTAGAAGTTGAAATAGAGAGTACAGGGACGCAAGAAAGCAGATATTAATAGCAGGATTGAAAAAGCAATGAAGGTATATTATGCTATGGATACAGTATTCATAAACAAGAAGGAAGTAACAAAGAGAACAAAGATGAACATTTTTTTAAAGCTATTTTTAGGCCAATACTCACGTTTGGTTGCGAATCATGGGCTCTCACTGGAAAACAGAAGAGCAAAATGCAAGCTGCTGGAATGAAATATCTTCGGCGAGTAAGGGGAGTCACGAAGGTTGATAAAATGAGAAATACACAAATTCGTCAAGATCTTGAAGTTCAGTCACTTTTCGAGTTCATAGAGCAACGTGTGGGGACATTTACGGAGAATGGAAAATACGAGACCGGTAAAGATGGTGTGGGAAGCAAGGACACAGGGCACAAGGAAGAAAGGAAGACCGCAGAGGACATGGAACAGTGGCGGTGCTGAGGCACTGGAACGGAGAGGGTGTAGATGGGAGGACGCAAGAGTGAAGGCGAGAAATAAAAAGGAGTGGGCTGAATTTGTTCACCAACATGAAGCTACATAATGTACATAATGATTTATAATGTAAATAATAATAAAGTGGTATTGATTATATACATATATAGGAAAGAAAGCAGTTCAGCTCGGTACATAACTGCAGATTCGAACCACTGCAGTCGGCACAAAAGAGGCTAGTTTTAGTTTTTTAGTTAATATACTGTTGAGTCTACCATTATCCGTTGAAAGATATCGCACGGAAGTAAATACAATCAAAGATATAGCGAGATGTAACGGTTTCGACCCAGAAATTGTCAATAGGTTAATTAGGAAACGAAAATGTAAAATGCTATTGCGAAATTCCACCACTTTAAATGGGGATACTAAAATTACTAAATTTATAAAAATACCATATATACCGCAGATAACTAGAGGTATGAATACTATTTTCGGGAAAGCAGGCTTCAACGTGGTTCACACTTCGAGCAACAATTTACAAGATCTACTTGGAAATGCGAAAGATAAAACGGAACGAATTCATAAAGCGGGAATTTACGAAATAGCATGCAGAAATTGCGACAAGAAATGTATTCAACAATAAACTCGGTCTATTTTACAAAACGGTCGTACTGATAAGTCTAGCATGGCATCACAAGCGTTGGAAACAGGCCATAAATTCAATAGCAATAATCTCAAACTCTTAGAACCAGGAAATAATAAATTTGATTTAAACGCCTTGGAAAGTATAGGGATATATAAAAATACACGTATGTATATGTCTTAACAGTAATTATGGTCCTATTCCGAACTCAACCTTTTATAGATTTATCAGATAGATAGAATTAAGACTAGCCATAAATACTTACCCTCCTAAGAAACCAATTTTATTGCTCTTATGTTTAAAATAGCTCTAAGAAACCCTATAGGTTTATCGATCCCTTTCACTTCAAGAGTGGGGGTTGGGTACTTACAGCAATGTAATGTAAGATTAGATTTAGATTAATCTTCAACTCCTGAGGATGCTGACGTTGTCAGCGAAACACATGTGTAGTTTAATTACTGTGTCACTTTCTTTTGGCGTATTGGATTAACTTATTATGAATTCATAGTGAATCTACGTCAAAGTTCTTGACCTAACTACTGTGTGTACCTGGGTTTTAAACAAAAAAAAATGTTATACAAATGTGAAAATGACTTCAAAAAATGTGCTATATATATGATTTAAATTTCTACATCCCTTTGAGATTTTTCTGCTCTGAAGTTAAAGGAATACCACAATTTTTGAATTCAGCAACTTCGGTTCTACAACAATACATAAAAAAAGACAAAGGGGTTGCATTTAAAAAACATCCGATGGCGTCATCTTGCGAAAATAAATGAATATAAAAAATGCACAAGAACAGGTAAATAATGAATTTATCCGCTACCTAATTGTCACACCGTATAAGTAACCTCTACATTATCAAAATGGTCACCTACCTGTAGCCCAAACGGACCCTGATTTAGTAGAGGATCATAATTCTGAATGACTAACTGCTGTGTAGAACTATTTTGCCCATTATAATGTCCAGGAAAAACATGCCCATTACTACCACGGTTGTAGGTCTGGTTTGGGTAGCCTTGAGGAGGTATGTAATTCTGATTGCCTTGGGTTGCACCTTCGGGTGAATCCGTAGGGTACCTTGCATGCAGTTCTGCCATGAAGTTCGTCTCCTGAGCATAACGTCTCTGAAGCTCTTGCTGCCAATTACCATCAGATTCTTCTTCACCATCGTCTTCGAAATCTGGGGCATAGTTTTTAAACAAGTAGTACATACCTACATAAATATTATATATCTAGCGCCATAAATCATAAAAGATAGAAACTGTTTTATTTTGAATTATTAAAAATTGCTTGCTTAATGCTTATTTTCAGATTTACACATGCAGTGTGGAAACAGGGTTGTATAGCATGTCATATTTGTTAAGCCGTACTATTGGTAAAAATATTGTGATATTAATTTTGTTTTTCAATTCTTTTCACATCTCCAAATAATTAATTCAAGAATCAATTGTACCCCTAACCACATAAAATTTGAAATACTATATACGCATTTCGGCAGCTAAGCTGCCATCTTCAGTAGCAGGGGAAAACCTATAGTAATAAAAATAGCAATAACAACATTAATGAAAAAAAAAACACAATTATATATATGACAATAATAATAACAACAATAATGATGATGTGAAACAATGATAGTGACAATAGCAATAATATAGGTCAGGTATTCTCTGCTCACCACTCCGAAAGAATCGAAGTGCACTCCATCAGCTCTCAAGCTAGAATGAAATCCGCACGGAGAAAATCCCCAATATATACTTAAAGTGACGTAGCACTGACGTTACTTGTGACATCAACATTAATCACACTAGGATAGAAAATTCAATATCTGGGCATACGCTCATTTTTATACCACTCTATTCTTATTTTCACCATCACAAATGTACAAAAAGGTTGCCATTGCCATTACTGCAGTTTCAATTAAAACATCCTATCTTCAGGATAATTGACTTGAATGAAACAAAAAGAAAATGAATCCCATATTACCAAATAACCTCGAAGGGACTGCTATGGGCAATAGTTTATCTCCGTTTTTGGCTAATCTGTTCATGAGTAGGTTTGAAGTGTTGTTTAAAAGAGATAGTGAGTACTTCCCTCGAGTATGGTTGCGTTATGTGGATGACGTGTTCGCTGTTTTGATACCAAGAGTAGAATTGAAGATTTTTTAGATAATTTAAATTCACGTTATAATAGTGTGAAATTCACATTTGAAATGGAACAAAATGGTTCAATCCCTTTCTTGGATGTCTTGGTTGTTAGGAACAACATTGGCGGATTGGAATTTGATGTGTATAGGAAGGATACTAATATAAGGTTTATTGTGAATGATTCACAACATTCAATACAACATAAACTTTTGGCTTTGCACTTTCTGGTCAACAGATTGTTGTCATTTCCTCTGTCAAAGGTAAGATATCAAAAAGAATTAAAATATATAAAAGATGTTGCGATTCATAATGGGTACACGACTGTCTTAGTTGATAGATTGATAAGCAGAATTAGACACAAAAAATTTGTTAAGGATTCCACGACTTTCTCCATGTCACCTATTGAGAATAAGAAATATGTTAAAATTCCGTATAGTTTGGCACATACCAGAGGCTTGGAACCTATTTTTAAGTCGCAAAATTTATGTGTAGCATATACCGTTAAGAATACCATCAAGCAGCTGTTGGGAAATCCCAAGGATAAAGTAGGGGACAAGCAGAAGTCGGGGATTTATGAAATAAAGTGTAGTAGTTGTGACAAGAGTTATATTGGGCAAACAAGGCGTACAATCGTCACTAGGCACATGGCACATTTTAGATATAATAGGATTGAGAAGTCAAGTGTTGCCCAACATATCTTTGATATCGGCCACATGAGAAGGATCTTCGGCTTATGAGGTCGGTATCGGACAATAGGGAATTAGACGCTTATGAAAGTATGTTTATTCGCAAGTATGAAGGTAAACTTATTAATTCAGATTTAGGTCCAATTTCTGATTCCGTATTGTTAGATGTCGTTAATGTGCAGGCGTGTAGGGTTTAACCAGAAAAATGTAAGGGTGCAGGGGTCAAGGTCTTCTTTATTGCAGTTTACTGTAGTTATTTGCTAGCCCATATAAGCCATGGACCTTCAAGGTTATTTGGTAATATGGGATTCATTTTCTCTTTTTGTTTCATTCAAGTCAATTATCCTGAAGATAGGATGTTTTAATTGAAACTGCAGTAAGGATGGCAATGGCAACCTTTTTGTACATTTGTGATAGTGAAAATAAGAATAGAGTGGTATAAAAATGAGCGTATGCCCGGATATTGAATTTTCTATACTAGTGTGATTAATGTTGATACCACAAGTAACGTCAGTGCTACGTCACTTTAAGTATATATTGGGGATTTTCTCCGTGCGGAGTTCATTCTAGCTTGAGAGCTGACCGAGTGCACTTCGATTCTTTCGGAGCGGTGAGCAGAGAATACCTGACCTATATAATTGTTATTGTTACTATCATTGTTATTGTTTCACATCATCATTATTGTTGTTATTATTATTGTCATATATTTAATTGTTTTTTTTTTCATTAATGTTGTTATTGCTATTTTTATTACTATAGGTTTTTCCCTGCTACTGAAGATGGCAGCTTAGCTGCCGAAATGCGTATATAGTATTTCAAATTTTATGTGGTTAGGGGTACAATTGATTCTTGAATTGATTATTTAACCACAGTCTCTTACATCTTAATCCTTTTCCAAATAATTATGACAAAATCGACAATCTTTTAAATAAAGCTATAAAAACAGTTTTTAAGAAGACTTCCAAAAGAGAAATTAATACAAGATGATTTTTAACTAGTCATTAAATTCGTTATTTTCTTTCTCCGTTATTCAGTATTTTAGTTTCATTTTTATAAATGAAATTCATTTAATTTTACATGGTCTACCTACCCCTAAAATTAGAGAGAGTACCAAAAATATTAGGGTGTTTCATTTTATATTTCCTATATTAAATATTTTATGCTAAAACTGTTTTCCTTATTTCAATTGGCTTACGAAGGAGTGTTTTTAACTTAAAACACTCTTTAAATTTGGGCATCTTTTTCAAAATTATTGGACTGTACACAACCTTGCTCTGTAAGCACTGAAAATTAAGTATACATTTTCTATCTTCATGAAATTTCAAGCGAGTAAAAATGTGTACGTAGTGTTCTTATGTATGCTAAAACAGTGATCTAAGAATTCAACTAAAACTTTTGCATATACAAGCATGCAATTAGAAGACAAAAATTAAATCCCCATTCTTGAATTAATTTTTAACCCTGATGTTGATATAAAAAATTGGAAATAGACAATTTTCTGTTAAATTTAATTACTGGTTCGTCATTAAACATTTTCAGCCACAATTAATTAGATTTGAAAGTCTAGTGCATTTTTCTCCTTATTTTAAATAAAAATCTGCTAGAGCAAGACAGCTTTCACTTCCAGTTTCTTTTGCCATTCCTTCCATTGAGCATAGATTCTGTTGTAATTCCGCAATATTAAAATTAATTTTCATTGGTATGATAGTCGTCAGCTTAAGTAAAAGCGGCTATTTATATTATATAGCATTTATTACATAAAGTCTTTGGATTATGTCCAATTACATTTTATTGGTAATTCTCTGAAATTGAGATTTTGGAATTTGAAGTAAATGAAACTCGTTTATTGAATTAAATAGCACAGAATACCATATATTTGCTACCTCTCTCATTTTTGTTCTTTCCAACTCTTGTCCCACCACAGAGATAAAGTTGGTTTGTTTATTTTATTTCAGTTTTATAACATCCGTACCTGCTTTGAAGTACAAACTTTTGGGCCTAGTGGTGAAACTAGCCAATAATATTAATTATTTTGCCAACATTTAAATTGAAATTACGTTGTGTCCTCCATTTATTCCATGGTGTCACCTGCTGAGTAGCACGTTCGTTTTGTTTGGTAGCAACAATTGCTAAATTTCTCGGAAATTCTATATACAGGGTGTGTCACGACGAGTTCCTATTAAACGTTGGTGGAGAAGCGCTCACAATAGAATTCTGAAAATTTTTAATACCTATCACGTTTTCAAATATAATGGCAACTTAATCCAACTCCCGCTTATACCGGAAGTGGCACCTATAACTTCCTTATTTTAAATAGAACTACCTAATTTTTTACACTTTCGGGTTCTCCATAAAATTTTAGATGTACTTTATGTAACATAAATAACCTCTATACATTGTATTAAATTAGAATATTTAAATTGGAATATTTAGGTAGGTGCTCGAAAACGTTAGTATATTAAGGCTTGATTCTGCACTTTTCTTTCTTGACTAGATGCCTGTATTTAATTTTTTTTAAATATGCTTGAGTATCAGAATCCATTCGTTATAATCTTCTATGTTTTCTCACGTTATTTTGTGATGAAGGTGATTCATTGGCATTTGCCATATGACTTTAAACATTGCTCACGTTAATATGCGTTCAATTTCAAACAAGTTTACTGATTTACAGAATTTTGTACATGGATCTAACTTCGAAATAATTGGTCTATCAGAGACTTGGTTAAATTCTGCCGTAAGTGAAGAGGTTGTAAGCATGGATAGATTCAGTCTGCTGAGACATAACAGAGTTGAAAGAGGTGGAGTCGCTTTTTACAGAAAAAAATTACATAAAGTTTCGACTACTACATTATGTGGGTTGAACTTAGTGTATCTTCAGCAAGTATGGCTGTTGACGTAATTTATCGACCAGCGAGTTCAAATGTTGGCTCATTCTTGTTGTACTTTGAAGAGATGATTGTAAATATATTTTCAAATTATGAGCATATAGTTTGTGTCGGAAATTTCAATATTAATGTACTCAATATTGGTAACAATTCTGTCTGTCGATTATTATCTATTGCTGAAACCTTTTACTTAGTTCAAATTATCAACGAACCAACCAGAATAACTGCTTACTCCATGACTCTAATTGATATAATAGGCAGGTTCGGTAATTTTCAAATTTCATTAAAATTGATAGAGTTTATTATACTGAAGGCAGTTACGTTGTTAATTTTTGTTAAAAAAAAATTCCTTCGCCTGTGAAGCCGTTGCAAAGTTTTCCGTCGGTGCGAGGCTAGAAATCGTACCTTGCAGCGAGAGTAGGCCGCGTGACGTCAGAACTTAGTATAACGTACAAGTCCCAGCTTCAGCACGCAGCAGTCCCATAAGTATTATGCATATGCATGTGTAGTTAAATTGTTAAATATTATTAACTGGTTCTAACTGGTGTTTTCTGTTTTGTACCCAGACTAATACATCGTACAGCACACCAATAAAACAGAAAAAGTGGTTCGTTGGAGCCAGAAGGAAAATCGGTCAGCATTATCGATATTTTCGCGAGTTAGTTTATCATTGTAAAAGTTTATAAAATTATCGGCTGCCCCATTGCAGCCACTCTAAATAAAATTGAACATAATGTAATTTATCGACAGTTTTCTGGGACCCCTTGGTACTTGGTAACGTGTTACGGATAGCATAATTTGAAACAGGGTGCTAGGAGCATTACGGAGCCAAATACTGAATCGCCGTAGCGTTCCCTCCCTGAACTAAAAAAGGATATTTTATTAACTATTTTACAATAATAATTAAATAGTACGTCATCATAAATTTCTCTTTTGAAGACTGGTAGGACGCGTACCTCCATCCTTTCCCTGAGCTAGCCTACGCATTTCCGTAAAAGTAGAACATTCTACATCCCCAACTATTTGAGAGCAGTAGTCTAATCTGCTCCAACCTCTACCTCTTTATTCCTATCTCTCACTCTAGTATGTCGCGAACTATTCCTTTGTGTCTCAGAAGGTGTCCTACCATCCTACGATCCTATCCCCTATTCTTTATTGTCTTCCATACTTTTCTCTTTTCCCCAACTCTTCCTAATTCCTCCTTATTGCTAACTTGTCTATCCACGGTATCTTCATCATGCGTCTGTAGCACCACATTTCAAACGCTTCTACTCTTTTTCAATCTGCTTCCCACATTGTCCAAGTTTCGCACCCATAGGTATAATTTCGTACTCCATACATGCATCTTTAAGAGTCTCTTCCGAGTTTCTACATTAACCGTTCCAGAATATAGCAGTTGTTTCTTTTTGTTAAACAAGTACCTAGTTCCTACGTAGCGTAGTTTTTTCATTCGCGGGAGTTGTATTTGTTTCCGTTTTTTTTTTAAATTTCCAATCCGTTATAAAACTGTTAACTTGATAACTTGTCAATCACTTAGGTATACATACCTACATAAATGAGTAGGTATGTATTGTATTGTATTAGAGAATATAGGTAGGTACCTATTTTACAAACAGAAGCAAGCAGGTATCTACAATCTACATACCTACTTATACTGAATTATAAAAGGCATGTACAGTTAATAAATTGTTGACTTTGTTTTACTTATACCGGTCTGCCTTTACACTACTGTTTTGAGGTTGAATGAAATTGGGGTTAGATGCAAGAATCACACACCATTTCCACGTTTACCGGAACATTTATCTACCTACTACATAAATATGGCAAATTATGTGAATCGGACTTTTGATACCCTTGTTGCATCATTATATCGATTATGTTGTCTTTGTTTTATGTTTCCTTAACACCTTACTTTAAAAATTCACGCTCGAAATAGTCCCAATAAGTATGTTATGAGATAGGTACCGCTTCACGGGCATTTCAAGAGAAGTGGGAGGAGCGCCTTACGAATCTCTGACGTCAAACCAATAACAAAGAGAACTAGCATGTGGGCGTGATAAGCTAATTTCTTTCGCTTATTACGCCGCAAAAAAATTTTTTTGAAAAAAAATTTCGCCGTAAATCAATTACAATAACAATTTTCTGTCATTTTCTTGCCAAAAATAGATATCTTATTTTTTTCCGAACCTCCCTATTTTTACAAATGAGAGTGTGGTTGCTACTGGCTTTGCCGACCATGGGATTGCGGATTACTTGACCATTCACTGCTCCTTGAATTTTGAATTACCTAAGTTGGAATCCACTGAGTTTAGGGGCAAATCATTGAATTTAATCAATATTACCTTGTTTGAAAGAGCCATGGAACGGTTCCCCTCGCACAGAGTTTTCTTCTTGGGCGACATACACAATAAATAAGCTGGAGTTCCTAAATTGTGCCATTATTCAAATTTTCATGCCCCAATAAAATCATTTAAAAGTAAAGCTCGTATAACCGATAATGTAAAGTTTATGCAACGAATAAGAGATGAGGCATGGAACAGATTCAAAAAATCCAAAAATCTTTAGCATTATGCATATTATCAGAAATTCAGAAATTTTACTACTTCCGCTATCAGAGCCGAAAAAAAGCATATCTAACACACAAGTTATCCACATGCAATGATCGTGTCAGTTGGAAAGAGTTATATAAATTAAACATTATTACCAAAAAGAGACAATATAAATGATCCCGATAATATTAATAACTACTCTGCTGGACAAATGAAATGGACCACTTCAAATAAATTGATTTTAAGCTACAATAATAATATTTCTCTAAGAGTGCGTTGAATAAAGTTTACTTAAGATGTTGCGTTTGTATCATATAAGTGTGAAAGTTCCTGAAAGGTGTTTATTTTTGATAAAGTTGCAAAAAAATTAAAATGCGACATGTTGCTTGCTTACTAGGCAGCATCGCGTTGCCCGTAGAATTTGGGCTGAAGAACATATAAACTGAGGCAATGAAGAATGGAGCCGATGCTTATTCACCGATCAATCAAAATTTAATCTACACCATTCAGATGGAAGAGTGTTAGTGTGGAGAAGACCAGGTGAACGTTATCTAGACCGTAATATGGCGCCCCGTGTAGCTTTTGGTGGTGGGGTGTCACAGTCTGGGGAGGCATAATTATGAACGGCCGCACTGACCTGATTGTTTTGATTAATGAAACCATGAATGCTCACATCTATAGGGACAGATGTATTCTACCAATTATTGTTCCATTTGCAGAAAATTTTGGACGAGATTTTTTATTAGTCGACGATAATGCTCGCCCCCACCGTGCAAGAATTATTACCAACTCCCTACAAGAACATGAAATCGTTAGAATGAATTGACCTGCAAGAAGTCCAGACATGAATCCAATAGAGCATGTCTGGGACAAGTTGCAGAAGCAATTAAACCAACGCCAGCGTTATCCTTCTACACTACAAGAGCTGTCTGTTGCTTTATTGGAAGAATGGGAATTGATACCACAAGAATTTATCAATGAAGTGATTAGGAGTATGCCTCGAAGATGCAGAGTACTTCTGGAAGCTCGCGGAGGGCCTACAAAATACTAACATTTAGATACTACTTAGTTGTATTGTTCTCATTCACTTTTCCATCTTTGGAATATCCTAACATTGTTATCACTTATTCGTCAATAAAAAATTTTGTTGAATATCTGCAGAATTAGGTATGATTTTACAACCATATAATGACTAATGCAAACTGAAATCGACAATAAACAATAAAATAATCTATTTATTATACAAAACTACAAAAGCAAAATAGCTACACATAATTTACTTTCAAAAATGGTAGTGGTGGATTTCAATTGTCCAGCAGTGTATTTTATTATCTGCAACTAACAGTAATATTCGTAGCGACGAAATTTTAAATTATTATACAAGTAATATTGATTCGCGCATCATTAAACATTTGCTTTTCATTATGTTGAAGAGAATGATGTCTAAAATACTCTCCAACATTAAATCTTGAACGTACGGTACTGATTTATTAAATATACGACTAATTACTTTGTGTAGTCCATTTATTATACCCTTCATTACACACATCATGAATGAGTGTCCGAGAAAATCATACTTTTCCTGGACCTGGAAATCGGCATATGTTGTTCCTCTTCCTAAGGTCGGACGTCCGTCTGAATATAAACATTTAAGATCTATAAGTATCCTGCCCGCTCTTTCAAAGGTTTTTGAAAAAAATTTAGATCAAATAAAAACGTATCTTACCAAATGCAATTTGCTTCCTATGAGGCATTCTCTGGCTTTAGGAGTGGACATAGTTGCACGACGGTTCTTGCTGACCTGGTCGATGACATTATTCGAGCTACTGATAAGGGACAAATAACTGCATTGATACTGCTTGATTATTCGAAGGCTTTCGATATGATAAACCATGATATTCTACACCATGCTGGTTTCTCGGAAGATGCTCTGGGTTTGATGTCGTCATACTTGTCGGGTAGGGCTCAGTTAGCTCAGGTTAGCGTCCTGGGGCCTCTGTTATTTACTCTATTCACGTCGAATTTGATCAAGTCCATTCAGCACTGCGGTCACCATCTGTATGCGCACGATACTCCAATTTATTTTTGCTTTCAACCTTCAAACTTGTTTCCTCCAAATCAAATTATTAATGATGATTTAGATGCACTTGTCAAAGTTGCCGAGCAACACATGCTTAAAATTAATGCAAGTAAATCAGCTGGTATGATATTCCGCAATGACACTGCGAGAGAAGCTGTTGGGTATAAACATTAATAATGGATCTATTCCTATTAAGAATTCGGTGAAAAGCCTTGGAGTTATGCTGCATAATAATTTGTGGTTTAAGGAACATGTAACAAATGTTTTGAAAAAAGGGTGCACTTCGTTAAAATTGATTTATCGAAACAGACAGATTTTAGATAGTAAACTTAAATTGAAATTGTGTAATTCTCTTGTGCTGTCCCACACTACTTTCTGTGATTATGTATATGGTTCGTGTATAGATGGTGTAGATACACGACGAATACAGAGGCTTCAGAACGCATGTTTGCGTTTGGCTTTTGGTATGCGCCGACGTAACCGCATTTCTCATAAGTTACAGGAGGCTCGGTGATTGAATATGTATAATCGACGAAGATATCACTTTGTTAGTTTCTGTTTGAAAATAATAAGGTATAAATCTCCACCATATTAACATTGAAAATGTTATTAGTATCCTAGTATAGGGGATCAAATTCACTGAAAAGCGTCTGTGTTGTATTTGCCACACCACGTGACGCATTGGGACCCGAGCGCCAGCGGTTCAAAGCCAAGCGGCTGGGAGGCGCGGAGCGCGCTCATTTTTCTCTTCTTTGGCTACCAACAAGCATACACTAGTGTCGCAAATGGGAGAGATTGCAGTCCGCGCAAGTGTTTTATGCATAATTATTTAACACGATATAACGTATGCGGAAATATCTCAAATACACAAGGGTTACAGTCTGCTTCGTCATTTTCAATGTCTCCCCGGTTGCATCTTTGCGAAGGCTGTGAATTTTTACATAATAAAATTACCTACATTCAGGACGGATGTGCATAATCTGGGTCTTCGCAGGAAAGATTTAATTACAAATCCTCGTCACTTTAAACAATTCTTTAAACGTTCATTTTCTTATAACATCGCACATCATGTGAATCATGTTAGCGGGTCATATATATCTTTGCCATTTATCAGATTTAAGCATGAAGTTAAGCCTTCTTGCTTCTTTGGGGGAGTATGTTTGTTAGTTTTTATTTTATTTTCTTTATTTATTTCGCTTTTGGCACCATATGCTATTACCTTATATTTATTGCAAGATTGTTGCGGAGCAGTGGCAGAGCAGTAACTGATGCGAATATGCATCAGGGTCTGAAATGTGTACTGTGTTCGTTTGTTTGCTCAACATTGTTAGAGTATGTACCTATAGGGAGATGTATTTTTTATTGCAAACAATAAACCATATATTATTATTATTATTATTATTATTACTTGCTGAAACCATCATCATTCGAAACATAAGTCATTTGTGTTTTTTGCTTTCATCTTTTGTACCAATAAAAATAAAATACAATACAAATACAATACAATATTTTCTCCGTATTGGAACATTTTTAGTCTGAGTTGATTGGGTTTTCAATGCAATACTGTATTCATTGGAATTAAGTCTATATCAGTCTATAATTGCGATTTTAATAAAAATGGGGTTCACAAGGCACTAGATTGGTAATCCAGGATGCCTTGTCTAAAGAAGACGTAGGTACTAAAAGCTCTGCAAGAAACTATTTCTTTTTTTGTATCAATTCAAAAGCAGTAAAAAGCACGCTTACAGAAATAAACGTAGAAGTGGAACTTCTCGAACGAGAAATTATTATTTTGAAAGGTGGCAGTCAAAATTTGGAAAACAGATTTGAAAACAAGAATGCGCAGTTGGAACAATACATGCGTAGAAACAACCTTA
The DNA here is from genome assembly GCA_963966045.1 of Xestobium rufovillosum. NCBI lineage: Eukaryota > Metazoa > Arthropoda > Insecta > Coleoptera > Ptinidae > Xestobium > Xestobium rufovillosum. The sequence goes on from OZ014495.1 coordinate 37,925,973, forward strand.
GATTTTATAATGTAGAAGTTGAGAATGAGGATTGTGAGAGGAAAATTATGGAAATAATTGGTGGAATTATTAAAATTGATTTGTCACCTTATACAATTAAAAGGTGCCATCGTATTGGCAATAAAAATAATGCACACAATAACAAGCCAAGGCAAATAATAGTGAAGTTTCCTAATTATAAGCACCACAATTTGATTTTTCGCTATTAAAGAAGATCTGACAAGTATTAGACATGATTTACTAAAACAGGTCATTATAAGAATGCATGGACTATGGATGGTACTGTTGTCATGAAGACCAACAATGGTCTCCAGAAAACTATTTGCGGAGAAGATTTTGGCCTAACTAAGGATGTATTAGATGTATTTGATAATTTACTTTTTTTGCATTATGGAGCTGTGAGAAGTTGTTGTTGTGGGGCTAGTTTATTTGTTTTTGTGGGGGCCTTCATTTAGTTATGAAATTAGCGCATGTGAATTTGCTTTCCTTGTTTAATAATTTTGTTTCTTTTAGGGGCTATTTTTGTAATCATGAGTATGACATTGTGGCGGTGACTGAAACGTGGCTGACCAGTGGTATTTGTGATGATCATGTTACTATTAGTGAAAGATTCCGCATTCTGCGCAATGGCAGGGTTGGTAGAGGGGGTGGAGTACTTACTGGTTAAAGTTGATCTCAATAAAAGTTCTATTGGTGTGTGTTATCTACAGATCATCTTCTCTAAAACAACTGAATATTTTTCTTCAAGATCCTAAACAGTTTTATGCCACAGTGACTGCAATGGGAGATATTTTTGTCTGTCTTGACGACTTTAATAAAGACATATTGACCTTGAAACAGAGGTAAACAAACAGCTCTTAGTATTTTTCTCAAAAACTGCAACAGAAACACTCAATCAATTAAAATCAGTAGACCAGTTGATGTACTAATAGCTACTGAAGAGATCAAGATAAGAATCTTGAGAACTGCGGGCAAGTTTGCAGGTTTTCTCATCTTCAAGTGTATTGGAGGTTAGGAGATGTCAAGATGAAGACTTGCATGACTTGTGATGCTGCGGATGAAGAGAGTTCACTGGGATATGGGTGCGATAAGTGTAACAACTGGGTTTGCAATGGCTGCTCTGGAATAACAGCATCAGAGATAAAATGTATGCAACTGAAGAAGCGCGTGCTGCAATTTCGTTGTCGTGATCCTAACTGTAGTGAAAATTGAGAGCGTGAGAGTGGAAATCGAGAGTATGAGAGTGGAAAGTGAGAGTATGATGCTGAGATCAACAAGTTGTATGAGAAACTGATGGGCCTGGAGTCTTTGGTAGCTGTCTTGTTGGATAGTCATACAAGGATCGACAAATTGTTTGAAAAGCTAATGGACCTGGAATCTTTGATAACTGTTTCATTAAATGGTCAACATCATGAGAAGAAGGTTATGGAACAAGAAAGTGAAGCTCAGTTTGCTCAGCAGAACACATTGAAAGGATACAATGAGGCAGTTAAAAGTCAAGCTAAAGGTAACACAAGAGAAGTACAGGAAAGCGTCCCATCCAACGGACACACTTCAATAAACAAAAACAACATTAAAAACAAAAACATTAAAGGTATAACAGCTGAACGAGTCTCATCGGCAATAGTAGAGGTAAACCAGCTTCAGAAGATGAAGGACATAATAAACTTGGAAAATGAAACAAGCAGCTGGAATGAAGTCGTGAAGAAAAAGCGAAATAAAAATAAAAGAAAAGTAATTGTTGGTACTGGAGATGCAGATGGCAATATCAGGGCTACAGAAAAGACAATGTGGATATTTGTCGGACACATAGATAAAAATTGTACACCAGAAAGTGTCAATGAGTATTTAACAAATTTGTTGAATCACAAAAACTTTGAATGTACGAAATTGGTGACAAAATATAATACGAACTGCTATAAATTGGGAGTCAAATTAAAAGATTACGATACTGTAGTAAAACAAGAAAATTGGCCTGAAGGAATTAAGATAAGTAGATTTATATTCTATAACAAGTTGAGAACAAATGAAAATTTTCGAATACCCGACCCGCACATAGTAACAAAATAACCAAGACAGGAGAATCTACGATCATGCATATTGACATTCAAGGTATACCAATACATAGTCAACTCAAAATTATGCACCAGAATATTCAGGGAATTTCAAATAAATTAGAGGCACTGGACGGTCTGGTGCATGCCCTGGGGGTTGATGTCCTTTGTGTTAGCGAACATTGGCTGACTTATCAAAATAATAATCTGTATAACCTGACAAACTACAATCTTACTGCCTGTTATTCAAGAGAACAGCACCAGCATGGGGGTGTGTGTATATTTGTGAAACAAGATCTATCGCATAATAATCTGGAAGAAATAAACAAACTATCCTGTGAAATGGAAGATGAAATTGGTGCAATTTACTTACCACAACACAACTTAATAGTAATTGTATATTATAGACCAAGAGCTGTAACAGACCTTCAAATTGTCTGGCAACAGGTATTCGAATACATATATGTAAAATTCAATGCTCAAATAAACATAGTAATCGCGGGTGATTTCAACAGTAACTTTCTTAATCAAAATCCACAGTGACTTGCGATGTTAAATTGTTTCAGTAGTTATGGATTACACAGAACAATATTTACTTTCACTAGGGAACACTTCAATGGAACGAGAACATGTATAGATAATATATTTACTAATATCAAGCAAACTAAAGCCTATACCTACGTATCGTATGCCAGCAACATATCTGATCATTTAACACAAATATTAGAAATTGATACTGTATTAGAAAATACTAAATCTCAAAAGAAATCTAGAAAACTTTCATCTGAAAACATTAGCAATCTTAAAGTCAGTCTCTTAGAAGAAACATGGCAACAAGTGTATGATACACAGGATGCAAATTAAAAATTTAATATATTCATGAATATCTTTGGTCTTCACTACAACGAGTGCATTCCCTTAGAACTTACGAAGGATTCAACGCGGCCATATAGTATTTCTACAGAATTGATCCAAATAAAGGAAACACTCGATTTTATTCGAGAAGTTTATGTGATATCTGAGGACACTGACATCCTGCACTTGTTTAGAAAGTATAAGGCCTTCTATTTAGAGTACGCTCGCAACGAACGAAAAAGGAAAAATGAAAGGAAGATTATGTCAGCAGAAAATAAACAAAAAGTCACGTGGAATATAATTAATACTGAAACGGGGAAAGGAACATTTAGAACACCAAGAAATACGCCCTCAGCTGAAAATTTTAACAAGTACTTCACGAATATTGCTACTTCTATCTCGGATAGATTGCCTGATGTGACTCCATCACCAAAAAGCTTCTTGCAGAAAATTCCAACGAACCCTAATTCTCTATTCTTTCGACCAGTTATAGAAAATGATGTTTGTAACTTCATTAAAAGAATGACATCAAAACAGACGCAGGATATGTTTCACATCAGTTCCATCCTTGTAAAACATGTACAGCAGGAAATCGCAAGTCCTTTAACTGATATAACCAACAGCTGTTTCCAGCAAGGAATATTTCCCGAAAAGATGAAACTGGCTAAAGTGTGTCCCGTACTAAAAAAAGGAAATCCACAGATTACTGATAACTATCGACCTATCGCAATTTTGCCGATATTCTCAAAGATCATAGAAATGGCTATAGCAGAACAAATAGTAACCTTTATGTGCAAAAACAACTACCTTTCTGAAGCACAGTTTGGATTTCGAGAAAACAAATCCACAACCCTTGCTGTTAAATCACTATGTGACTTTATTGCTAACGGATTTGAGGATCATTACAAAAGTGTCGTCCAGTTCTGTGACCTCCAAAAAGCTTTCGACTGCATGTCCCACGAAATATTTCTAGAGAAAATCCAATTCTATGGTGTAAAAGGTGTTGCCTTATCACTGCTTGCATCATACTTATCTGGGCGTACTCAAGTTGTATGTCACAATCAAGTAACCAGCGGCATAAGATCTGTTCAACACGGGATACCACAAGGGTCGACTTTAGGACCACTCTTCTTTATTATCTTCATAAACGATTTACCGACAAATATGGATTGTCACACTGTGCTTTATGCGGATGATACAACGCTAGCCATCAGAGACAAAGATGTGCACTCACTAGTTCAGCGAGCAGAAACACTAGATAGTGAAGTAACCACATGGTTCAATGCAAACAAATTATCTCTGAACAGACGCAAGATTGAAACTTTGATCTTTACATCATCAAGAAGGGAACCAACCACAGGCAAAGTGACCTTTCTAGGAATGACGCTAGATTCACGGCTCACATGGAGCAGTCACTGTGCAGAACTATTCCATAAGGCGCATAAAACAAATTGTTAGTCTTGACGCAGCTCTCCAAGTTTATTATGGACTTTTCCATTCCAGGATGATCTACGGTTTAAAACTATGGGGTATCTCCAACCACACAACAGAAATTTTAATTGCACAGAAGGAAGCGATACGAGCTTTGGAAGGGGCACACTCAAGAACTCACTGTAAGCTTCTCTTTATTAAATACAGAATCCTGACGGTGATTTCAGAACTTGTGCTCCATCTCATCATCGACATCAAACGGAATATTTCTTCATATGAACCAAGATCAGAGAAACAACCTTACAACATTTGCAGTAATACGAACTTATCTATTGGAAGATCTAGACTCAACACCAGTGCAAAGCAGAGCGAAGGACTCAAACTGTATAACAAGTTACCCACTGATTGGCCCAACCTGTCTACAAAGTGACTGAAGAATCAGTTAAAATTGTTCTTAAAGAAAACTCCTTTGTACAGACTGGAAGATTTTTATGACAGTTCCATACAATAATAGTGTACATTATTTTTTATATCAAATAATTGTTTGCTTTTAAAGGTCTTGTGTATTCGCAACATGACATTGTAATTATGACGTGACTGCTATGCAGCAATAATAAACCTATTCTATTCTATTCTATTCTATTGAATGTTTAGAATGTTTAGAATTCCTGGAAACGACTTTGCTAACGCTTATAGATCAGATTTTAATTTCTGATAATTCTTTAGTAAATTCAACAAGTGTCAACCATAATCATGACTTTTCTGATCATTGAATTATTGATCGTGATATCCTTCGGGGCTCGGTTCGTGGGTCTACCAAATATGTAACTTATAGATGCTTTGAAAATTTTAATAAAATAAATTGAACCTAGGGTGTTCCATAGTAAGGGAAGAGTTTGAGCTAGCATTAGAAAGTTTAAAACCAATAAAAAAGCACCAGGTGTAGACGGATTGCAGGCAGACATTTTAAAGAGTGCAGGTCAAGTAGTAAGAGAGCGTTTATTTAAACTAGTTAGCCGTATATACGAGGCAGGTGAGATTCCAGAAGATTACAAAAGGAACATCATAGTCATTCTGCCAAAAAGGAAAGGAGCGGATAAGTGCGAAAATTTTAGAACTATCAGTTTAACTTCCCACGCGTCAAAAATTCTAACTAGAATTGTGCAAAGAAGGATGGGGAAAAGAACGGAAGAAATATTACGGATTTAGACGAAACAGAGGAACACGCGAGGTCATTCTAGCTTTACGAGTAATTATAGAAAAAACAATAGAAAAGGGAAAGAGCACCTATGTAGGATTTGTAGATTTAGAAAAAGCCTTCGACAACGTAAAGTGGGGGAAGATGTTCGAAATGCTCAGAAAGGTAGGGATGAAATATATGGACAGAAGAATAATACATAATCTCTACAAAGAGCAAATGACAGTTATAGATTTTGAGCAGGAAATCGAATTTAAATCGAATTTTAATGTTTCTAACCAAGCGCTTTGTGGCGTCACATGAACTGAAACGCTGTGTCCTCACTTTACTGATGCTTGCCTGAGAGAAACAGCGCGAAGCATGAGACAGCGTGGTCTCGCACGAAGCATGAGAGAGAGAGAGAGCGCGTAGCTAAAGAGTGGGGCGTTCGATACAAAAGAAATTTCACTTCAAAAAGAAGATATGTACCTAACACATATCTTATTAAAATATAAGAAAATTCCGTATTATGCCCATCACTAATCATTTTGGATATTGGATGTTAGATTCGCGACGTCGTTTGTTGATAATAAATAACATATGTGCACTACGAATCTATAAAGCAGTAGGTAGGTACTTTTGAAATAATAACATTTCATTCAATTGCAATACTAGACATAAAAAACGTATGTACACACACATAAGTTTTCATCTTAAGAAGACCCGACCATATTAAGGGATCGTGCATGATAAAAACACCATATTATGTGCTCACATACGTTTTTATGTCAAGCAGAGCTAAATAAAATTACGTCACTTACGGTAAACATGATAGTCATTTTACACTTTATGTTTAGTGTTGCGACCGAAATTGAGCAAAATTACAAATAAATAAATTTTACAATTAATTTCTTTTATGTAATGTGCTTAATCTAAATGATTTGTAAACACTGTGTTTGATAGTAAATGGTCTGTACATTCAACCCAGCAAAAGCATATAAGAGTTACTTCTTCGACAGGCAATTTAGCCTCGTTTAATCATTGCCTCAGTTACTATGTTACGATTGGTAAAATTTGTGTTTATCACTCTGATCCCAAGTCTAAATGACAAAAGCATAGAAGTATAAAAGGTTCTACAATGGATTTTGCAAGATCAAATTAAGAAACTAGGGGAGTAGATCAAATGAAGAAAATAGAATAATAGACTATTGCGCCTGCACAAAAATGTATGCATGTATGCACATTTTTTAAAAATCACTCTTATAGTGGAGTGCTGGCGCGTCCGAAGTGTGCTTAAAAATGAAGTTATTGGGCATTTCGAGGTTAAAATGTTTGACCTATCCGGTATTACAGCTTAGGTCCTATAGAACTAAGATTCGAAAGTCGTCAAAAAATTGTCCTGCGCAAAAGGGCGCAATTTAAAATTTTCAAGTTATGTATACGAGCCGAAAGGTGAAATCATATTCTAAAAGCAAAAAAAAAATTGAAGAGATTTCTGTAGAATGTATATGTTTTATAAATTATACAAGTTTTTGAATTAGTAGCCTCTTACGGAACTCGAAGACGTAAACAGGCGTTTTTCTCCGTTCGAAGTGAACAAAAATCTAATTATTTTATGCTTTCTTTATTTTGAAACTCTATTATCTCTTACGCCGTTGCATTTAGCGAAATTATCCTCTATTGATAAATTATTGCCCAAATCTTGTAGAATATGATGGTTTTTGATTTATAATTTTTGAATGAATATTAAGAAAGTTAGGCCATTAAATATAACATGGTGCATAATCTAGAGGATCGCCACCGCTGCGTGAATCACTGGATACATCGCAATGCACCGCACCCCGCAGTCCACACGCGCGACCTTCTTCTCTTTACTTGTCTCACTCCCTCCTTATAAACCTATGCTATTTAGCTTCTTGCATACCTACACTATTACTTATTTCTGGCTTATATGGATGAATTTATTAATAATTATTGCAGGACCTTTTTAATACAGTACCTAGTAGAAGTACATACCATAAGAAAGGGACAATTTATTAACAACGTAAAATTTAACTTGAATCTCTATTTCCTATTTGACACTGCGTTTTTACACGACTTTTGGCCCATGGAAAAACATGAACCAATGCAGGATATTCCATTTTTTCTGCAGCTGCATCTTTTTGTCGTACACTGTTTTAGGAATTACCCCTATTTAGAACAACATCTATGGCACTAACATCAAATGGAATGTTAGCAACACCATCGAATAAAAGTGCACTAGGTAACGTAATAGAAACCTACAAAAGTTCCATTAAAGTCTTGCCATCAATTAACTCCGGTGAAACATGTTATATTTTTGATGGAATGTCTGTGGTTCAAGTTCTTGGAAAACCGACCAAAGCAAAAACTTTCGGAGAATACCTACGCGAAAATATTCCAATCTATTATTTTTTAAAACCAATACGACGCTAAAAGGATCGACCTAGTTTTTGATTATTATTATGAAAATTCAATTAAGGATTCAACTCGTTTAAAGAGAAGTAAGGAAACGCCAATAAGCAGATTAATAGATAGCATAGATACACCACTACCTCAACAATGGCACCTGTTTATCCACTCATCTTTCAATAAAGGTCAATTAATGGTAGTGGACCGTTCGAACAACTACTCCTCGGGCAAATACCCTGCCAGGCATTGAATTATAGAACTAAATCCAGATTTTTTGTACTACGAGACGTTTCAGACTGCTACCCCACCTAAGGTGGCTTTGAAACAATCCTAATTTGTCTCCATGTACGTACGTGCTTTTAAGACGATCTTTGTTCAAATATTGCATGTTTTGAATGTGTATGGAAAACCGCAGACCAAGTGGTTTCGTCCTTCTGGGACTCATCAGTACGGTGCTTTCCCCTACACACTCAAACCATGCAATTTAATTTTGCTATATATGCTGCCGTGCTCTGGACAGATATCAGCAAGTGACAACTACCTTAGGTGGGGTAGCAGTCTGAAACGTCTCGTAGTTGCCCGAGGAGTAGTTGTTCGAACGGTCCAGTACCACTACTTAATACCAGATAATTACTCAAAGTAGTTGTCACTTGCTGATATCTGTCCAGAGCGCGGCAGCATAATTATATAGCAAGTTAAATTGCATGGTTTGAGTGTGTAGGGGAAAGCACCGCACTGATGAGTCCCAAAAGGACGAAACCATACACATTCAAAACATGCAATATTTGAACAAAGGTCAATTGACAAATTTTTTGTCTCAGCAACTGGCACTTTCTTCAAAGAACTACCCTATTCAGTTTGCGACCAGCGGGGGATTTAGTAATGTCTTGGATTATAAGTAAATCTAATTTTGAACTTGCTGATAATATCTTAGAATCTAGACACGAGGAAGCTGACACAAGAATCCTCCTACATATTTTATCTGCAAAGAGATCCGGATATACTAGATGCATAGTAGACTGCAAAGACACAGATGTCCTAGTTCTTCTTGCCCATTTCAAGGAAATGTTAAGACAGGAAGTTTGGATGAAAGTGGGAAATCAAAGTTCACACAGATTTATTGCAATACATGAAATAAATATGGAATCCATTGTATTTTATTGAAAAATTTACTGGCATTTCATGCGTTAACAGTGTCAAAGGAAATAGAGATTCAAGTTAAATTTTACGTTGTTAATAAATTGTCCCTTTCTTATGGTATGTACTTCTACTAGGTACTGTATTAAAAAGGTCCTGCAATAATGATTAATAAATTCATCCCTATAAGCCAGAAATAAGTAATAGTGTAGGTATGCAAGAAGCTAAATAGCATGGGTTTATAAGGAGGGAGTGAGACAAGTAAAGAGAAGAAGGTCGCGCGTGTGGACTGCGGGGTGCGGTGCAATGCGATGTATCCAGTGATTCACGCAGCGGTGGCGAGCCTCTAGATTATGCACCATGTTATATTTAATGGCCTAACTTTCTTAATATTCATTCAAAAATTATAAATCAAAAACCGTCATATTCTACAAGATTTGGGCAATAATTTATCAATAGAGGATAATTTCGCTAAATGCAACAGCGTAAGAGATAATAGAGTTTCAAAATAAAGAAAGCATAAAATAATTAGATTTTTGTTCACTTCGAACGGAGAAAAACGCCTGTTTACGTTTTCGAGTTCCGTAAGAGGCTACGTAATTCAAAAACTTGTATAATTTATAAAACATATAAATTCTACAGAAATCTCTTCAATTTTTTTTTGCTTTTAGAATATGATTTCACCTTTCGGCTCCTATACATAACTTGAAAATTTTAAATTGCGCCCTTTTGCACAGGACAATTTTTTGACGACTTTCGGATTTTAGTTCCATAGGTCCTAAGCTACAATACTGGGCAAGTCATATATTTTAACCTCAAAATGCCCAATGATGTCAAAATAAAATTTGCTTGGCATTCTACTATTAGTGCAAAACTCTTGTTTTAATAAGATCAATGTAATCAATGTAATTTTCGTGGAACCACATGTACCAAATTTAGATTTCGTTTAAAAATGGCTTTTATCTTTTGGATGGCACCGGATCACCCCCAAGTAATTCCCAAGTAATTCACCCTAAATAGGAATTTTCCGTGTGGTTCGGAATCCATTTTATACTTTAGTTTACACAAGCATGGGGGACATGCTTGTGTAAACTGTAATAACACTAACACAACTGTAGGAGGGGGGAGCATTTATGTTCGAAACGGATACCGCACAACAAGAAGTTTAAATATTACTGTCCAACTCAAATGGGCATTCTTTGATTTAATGGCTAAATTTCCTGCCCACTGACCAGTCCACTGGAAACATTCATTACATTCCAGTTGCTGACTTTCTAGCCAAAAACAGGTGTGAATAATAGTGCATAAACACGGGAACATAACAAGAACAGTAAGTATGCAGAAAAATATGTCCCCTTACACCGAAAAAAATACTCCTTCAATACCATTTGTCACCGTAAGACCGAATTCTCACTTGCCTTCTTATGTCATGTTTCTATGACTAGGTATGTTTAAAATGGGGTAAATGGCATTTTGAAACATTAATATTGTGATGCCACCCTTCATAACCTGTCACAGTCAAACATTAACGTGAACATATTTGTCTAAATCTCTAATTCTACTTGTTACCTCAGTAAAATATCAAAAAATTTCTGTTGCAGTTTAAAATATTTTTCAAACTACCTATGTTAAAATAATGGGCGATTTCTAAAGAAAATAAAACAAAAAAGAATATAACTAAAAAAAATAAGTGCATTTATTACTGTGCAAAACAAAAATATATAAATCTATATACAATAACAATAATTCACGTTCCTTAATAGTACTCAATTAACTTATAATCACATTAAAGTTAAAATATGAAAGTGAAAAAGTTTATATACATGCCAGCTAAAATAAAACATTCGGCAGTCCATGCCACACAAAAATGTATGTCTGTACGTTTTGTAAAAATTATTCTTAGTGTAATAAAATATTCAAATCAAGAAAAAAATCAGTTTATTCTCATCATGCAAATACAAACAGCTACATACAGACAAAAGTTCAAACTGGCTGAAGAAAAGAGTGAATAGGCTTTTCCAGTTCCTGAGAAAATGTGTACAGTAAACCGATCGAGTGGTGGCGAGCGATGGCGGTCAGTGTGCGCAGGCAAGATCCCGCCCAATTATAACGTACTTGGCACAAGACAACAACACAAAACACCAGTGACTTGTGTGTAAACGCACATATTAGTTTCAAAGAATAAAAACACAAAACTAAATTTGCGGTCTTTAATGTACGTACGTATTTATATTCAGGGTGATCTATAACGAGTGTAACAAACTACGAGAGTAGATAGAATACTTAAAAGTAATGCGAAAAGCCCTAACCAACGTATGTCCGAAAAAGTCGACTAAGAGAGATGCAGGTTGTAATTTCTTAAAAAAATGTGTTATTTTTTAATATCTGGAAAACTACCAAAGCTATTCATTAGAAATTAGGGGTATATTAATTTATTGAAGTTTTGTATTAAATTATAAATTTTGAATTTCGTACTCTCACCGCTGGTGACTCTTATTACCGAAACTGTGTTACGCTACTGGATTACACAGACAAGTTGCCAAATATCTGAATTTTTTTTTGTAACGCCCTCCTAATTCCAACCCTGCCTTTTCCAACAGCCACGATGTCAGTTAGACAGATTGGAGAACAAGTACGCGCGCCAACGGTTTGCATATTTACGATTACTACTGTTTCTACATTTATCTTACTTGCATTGGGCATGTCAGAGATGCGTTGTTCTATGTTTTTTTTATGTCTGTGGTGGTGTGCTGCCAACAAGAAGAAGGTGTCCATGTTTTTATATATCGGTTTTTATATGTACCTATCGTTCAAGTTCATGTTTTTTTTTCTCTCTGTGTGTATTCGTAATATTGGTGTCTGTTTGATTCACTTAATAGTTATATAAACTCGTGAAATCACGAAGTGTTTTATTTTCAATCATTTAAGAAAAATTACCCGGCACGCTATTGGTCCTTCAAATTAAATAGACAATTTATCATTACTACGTTGGAGTTCAACGACCGTCCATCTTGGTTTTCACGAAGGCCACGTCCAACAAGCATTTGACGAAAACATTTTGGTCAACTTCGAGCCGGATAAAGCCACCTTTGGATACAGGAAATAATACAGACGACCATCGAGTGCATTTTTACAGAAATCTCGAGCAATAATATCACGTCAACATCGCAAGAATTTATATTCTCCACGCAGTTTTGCATCGTATAAGACACGCATTTTTTAACCTGGGAATAGGGCAAGTAAGTCTCAATTTTCCATTATCGTACCTAATAATCCTTTTTCACGTATCTCTATTGCAAGCACACTTATCGGTGCTATTTGTGTGATAATCGTACACGTTTTTTGTAGAATAACATTTACCATGTCTACACGGGAAGAACAAATTGCCACACTGGGTGTTAGACAAAATCGTATATTTAATCAGGTTAAACGTTTTAATGAATATGTAAAAACTTTTAAAGATTTGGACAAATTTGTAGAATTGCAAGTCCGTTTGAGTTCGATAGAAAAACTTCACGAAGAATTCATAGCAGTCCTAGATCAAATCGAGATACTAGGTGGTACAAATTTAGAAGAAGTTCTTACACAGTTTGAAAATGTATTTTTTGATAGTACATCGCATGCCAGACAAATCATTTCAGACAATTCGGTAGTTAGTGTAACGTTGCAAAAAGAAACACATTAGGTAATCAAGAATTGATTGTGTTTACTTTTAACGTTCTGACGTCACGCCCGGATCCCGAAGAGATGCACGTCACCTGTGTTCGTAGACACTGGTGGGAGACGCAAGCGCGCGCCAGTTGAGACGACCGTCAAGCGAGAAGGATGGTAGTTGCGGCCGTTACTAATCTGATGTCCTGCATTTTGCACCCGGCACTACTCTTCCCGCTAGAAACTCGAAGTGACCCGCCGCCGAAGACCTCCCGCCACCACAGCTGACGTAGAAGAATCCGACGTCACACCGCTGATAAAAGTGGGTGCTCCGCCGAAGAGAATTCAGTATTTGGCCGTCCGGCCATCAGCCGAAACCAATACTCCCAGCATCCGGGATGATGCTGGCCGCCGATCCGACCTAGTAGTACTTGATCGACCGTTCCGACTTCGCCGTGTGATCAAACCGAAAGTAATTATTTTACCCCGTAAATATTTGAGTAAGTAACTTTGAATAAGTACCCTACCTCGTTCGTATCAAATAAATTCAATTTGTTCATGCTGGGGAATTGGGAGTGCTGTCTATGAAGATCGATCGATTTTCCCATCCTGTGGGGGCCCTAGCGCCTGTAATAGGACGACATACCGGTGGAAATCGATCGCATCCGGGTAACGGGCGGCTCCTGGTGAAATCTTAAGGTAGAACGAATTGATTATTTGCGACGGAGGAGCTAGCGGAGTTCCCCCAGGCGATTGCACTCGCGTGCTGCGACGAGAATTGCCCGCCGTCCCCGTCTCGGGGTTGGCACCGTTCGGTGCTCCCACGAAATCTCCGAGACCCCGTAAATATTCAGAATTGATCACTCGGCAGACCGCAAGCGTTCTATCTGGACACTCCGTAAAAAACCGTGTTTTATTTCCCCGTAAATATCTCGTATTTTTGTATATATTCCGATTTATTAACTTAATTCTTTTAAGAATACTCCGTGAGAACCGCATTTTATTCCACTGTAAATAATATCTCGTATTTTGTATATAAATTCTGTTTTTATCTATTCAAGTCTGTTTATTCAATTCTTTCAAATGTAAATAGTTAAATTAATAGAGTACCGTTTCATTTTCTTTCTGTTGTGTTATTCGACGTTTAGCAATAGTAACATAATATTTGGACCCACCCTTCTGCGACTACGAGCAAAAGGGTGACCAACGTATAAGTCTTACCTGACCGTAAATACAACCCAAGAAAAACGTTCATAAGCGAACGATCCGACCAGCCTAAATATACAGCGTATCCCAATAAGTGATACCGAGGGGTACCGCTGCATATTTAGGGACCGCACCTAGAACGTCCAGAATTTGGCGTACGAAGTAAACCCAGACGAAAGTCATCGTTGTATGAGTGACGTCCGAAATCAGGAGAAAGCAATCGTTGTATTAGTTCTGAAATTCTCCAAGCGGACACGAGCGGCATCGAAAATCAAGCTCATGCTACGTCATCGACAGCGGTTAGACCCAACGTAAAGTTACCCATTTTAGATTTACCTCAATTTCATGGTGAATATGATGAATATCTCAATTTTTCCGAAACATTTAAAGACGCGATTGACAAAGATCAAACTTTAACAAATGTCCAACGTTTACGTTATCTGCGATCCTGCCTCAAAGGTAAAGCAGCGCGTTTAATTCAGGCTCTTCCAACTTCGGAAGAAAATTATGAGGTAGCATGGAGCATGATTCGGGAGCGATATGAAAGCGAACGGGTCATTGTGTTCAAACACATTCGGGCTCTCTTTGATATGCCTGTATTGACTAGAGAATCGCACGTTGAATTACGTAATTTGTTAGAAGAATTTTTATTGCGCATTAGATGCTTAGATAGTCTAAAGCAACCAACTTCACAGTGTTCCACGTTTCTTATTTACCTTTTAACTAGCAAATTAGATATGAATACCAAAAAGGAATGGGAAGAATCGCTCCATGGGTCTAAAATTCCCGAATTATATACCTTAACGAATTTTCTAAGAGAAAAATGTCAAACTCTTGAAAGTATCGATGTTGAATCAAATAAATCGAACGTGGATAAATATCGTAAAAATATATCTCAGCCCCCTCGGTCTTTTCCAACTCGTAAACCTGAACATAAAATAACAGCTCATGTAACAAATGCTTTTCAGTGTCCTTACTGTAAGGGCCCACATGGCATCTACGCATGTCCAGAATTTTCAAACTTATCTTCACGGCAACGGTTTTCCGAAGTGAGAAAACTTAGATTATGTACAAATTGTTTGCGCGCAGGTCATTCAACCATGGAATGTCTTTCTAGCGGTTGTCGCGTGTGCAACAAACGCCATAACACACGTTTACATTTTGAGAATAATGAAAATCCTCCACAAATTATCGAAAATAATGCTTCGTCCGGGGAATCTGCAGTTGTTGATGATTCTGAAATCGCTAAGTGTCGGAATAATGTAAATTCATATTGTACTCGTACTCACGAACCGAATACAATTTTAGCAACCGCAATGGTCTATGCTTATGATAAATCGAACGTTCCTGTAGATTGTAGAGTCCTTCTAGATTCTGCTAGCCAATAAAATTTTATAACACGAAGCCTTGTAAATCGGCTGAAGGCTTCTACTCATAAAATGAACATGGTTGTTTCTGGCCTTGGCCAGATGTTATCGAACACAAGCGAATGTACTCGTATCACGATTAAATCGAAACATAACAATTTTCAAAAGGAACTAAGCTTTTTAGTTATCAAGCGAATTACTGAAAAAATGCCAGTTGTTTCGTTTGATCCAGGCAATTTAAATATACCCAATGATTTGAAATTAGCTGATCCCGAATTCAATATATCTCGGGACGTAGACATGTTACTCGGCGCAGGTATCTATTATGATATATCGTGCGTAGGTCAAATCAAGCTAGGCAGGCAAAACCCCACTCTCCCAAAAACGCTATTCGGGTGGAAGGTTGGAGGTAACATCATGCAGTCGCCTCATAATCCTGTTCGCGCGGTTTGCAATCTCGCCACTGATGACACGGTTTCTGACCAGATAGAACGTTTTTGGAAAATAGAAGAATGCAATTCGGATTTCAAACATACACAAGAAGAAATCCTATGTGAAAGGCATTTTCTTGAAAATGTCACTCGTGACAGCGAAGGAAAATTCACGGTAAGGTTACCGCTTCGAAATAGCCCATCTATTATCGGGGATTCTTTGGACAACGTGATAAAACGATTTCACCATCTTGAAAGGAAGCTAAGTAAGGATTCCGAATTAAAACGCAGATATTGTGCTTTCATGGATGAATATGAAGCACTGGGACACATGTCTCAAGTCATTAATGTAAATAGTAATCCAGTTTTTTATTTACCGCATCACGGTGTTTTAAAAGAAGGTTCAGTCATGACAAAGCTGCGCGTCGTCTTTGATGCTTCGGCTAAGGGCTCTTGCGGGTACAGCCTAAACGATATCCTACGCGTAGGTCCCAATATACAGGAAGATTTGTTTTCGATCCTCCTTCGTTTTCGAAAGCATAAATTTGTAATGATAGCGGACGCGGAAAAAATGTACCGGCAGGTGCGAGTCTCGCAATGTGATCGAAATCTTCAATGCATTGTTTGGCGTTCAGATCCTGACGCAGAATTGAAACATTATACGCTAAACACGGTCACTTATGGCACTGGCCCTGCGAGTTTTCTTGCGATACGGTGCGTGCATCAGTTAGCGTATGATCACGAACAAACGCATCCTGATGCCGCACAGGCAATTTTACAAGACATGTACGTTGACGATTTCATATCGGGAGCGAATACTATCGACGAAACAAAATCGTTCAAGCGAGAAGTAAGCCGCATTCTAGAATCAGGCGGGTTCCAATTAAGAAAATGGCTATCGAATGAGCGTGAAATACTAAACGAAGATATTGCGCAACGCGAACACCTGCCGCAATATTACATCACGGATGACGTCTGTGTAAAAACGTTAGGAATTCTCTGGAATTCAAACACGGATTCGTTTCATTTTACTGTTAATAACGTTTCAGCGAATTCTCAGCGCGTAACAAAGAGAACGATTCTATCGAACATCTCTAAAATATTCGACCCTCTCGGTCTTCTCGGTCCAGTTACGATCAAGGCGAAACTCATGCTGCAACGTCTATGGCAGCTTCGAATTGATTGGGACGAGTCAGTGCCCATCGACATCGATACATCTTGGAAGCAATTCCAAGCACAACTTCCATCGGTGAACGAGCTAAAGGTGCCACGTCAAGCACTTTTTTCGGACGTGTCTGAAGTACAGATCCACGGTTTCTGTGATGCTTCAACATTAGCATACGGATCGTGCGTGTACGCGCGTGTAATAAAATATGATGGTACGTGCCATATCACGCTTTTATGTGCGAAATCGAAAATCGCACCATTAAAGGAAATAACGTTACCTCGTCTGGAATTGTGCGGGGCTCTTCTATTATCGCGACTAATATCTAAAACCTTTAATGCCCTTAATATCGATGTCGACAAGGTTTATTTATAGTCAGACTCGACCATAACATTGCATTGGATCAACGAACACTCCAATCGTTGGAAAACGTTTGTTGCCCATCGAGTGAACGAAATTCAGTGTCTCACCAAAGACTTCGAATGGAGACACGTCAGCTCCTTTGAAAACCCCGCAGATGTAATATCCCGCGGAGTTGAACCCGAGAAATTGTTAAACTCCTCTCTTTGGTGGACCGGCCCAGAATGGCTAAGGTCTGATCCAACATATTGGCCTATTCTAAAATTAGAGCCGCCCACGGATACTCTCGAAGAACGGAAAACCACTGCGGCGTTCTTGATACAGTACAGACTCGATAATCCGGATCAATAAAAACATGGGCGATCCGGATTATTGAAAAATCCGGATTATTAAATCAATCTATATTTGTTAATAAAAGAACTGAACAAGAGGGATTTTTAATGATTTCATTGTAAAACATACAAAATAGGTAAAATGAATATAAAAACACTTCAGCATAATTGCTTCTACTACATTAATAAATAAAGTCTGTAATTTTAGTTTGGCTGACCTTCTGCTGATTCAAACAAAATTCTTGATGTCTGAGTATTAACAATTCATTTAGGGGTGCGTTGTTCTTTTCAGCCCAATCTATACATTGTTGAATGCTTAAATCTGTCTAATCGGCTTCTGTGAATTCAGGGCATGGGGTAAAGAGCATTTATACAGTGTTGAAAAATAGTAAAGGTACACTTTCGTTTGCGCCGGTAGATGCGGCACATACCGGCGCGGCGGACACAGTCGCATTTGAATGTGAATGCACCGGCCGGCAGTTGAAACGCACAAACGAGAGCAGTTCTATTGGAGAAGTACAACGGGTGTGTCGGCTGCCGGTACACGCTGCGTCTACCGGCGCAAACGAAAGCGCACCTTTAGTCGTAAATTTTGAATTTCACCAAGCAAAGTCGTTAATGTCAAAATGTTCTCGAACTCCAATGCGACGGCTCTTTATAGACGTCGATATTTCCTTTGCAAAACAAAGAAGCCGCCTCGGCATCCATAAGCTGCAAGGAAGTGTGCGGATTGCCGGCATTTTCATTTTCACCCTTTGATACCCTCGCCGCCACTCCCACTTGACCAGTGGAGTAGCCGGCATTAAATCGGAAAGAAAATTTAAAATGTATTTTTGTACAATCAGGTCAAAAATGTACTAGATTCATATATTTGTACTAGCTGTGGCAACGCTGATTCGGGTTCGCCGCCGAACGCCTGATTTGGCAAGTATTTGGGGATTGGTTAGAAAAACACCTTAGGAGGGGGTGACGCGCCCGCAAAGCGTTTAAAAGGTACGTTAGAGGCGCATTCGGATTACCGAAACTGAAATTATCCGGATTACAAAGTATGCAATGCAATCAAGGAACTATCCGGATTACCGAATAATCCGGACTATTAAGGATCCGGATTAATGAGTCTGTACTGTAACTGCAGAAAACGATCTTTTCACTAAATACTCCAGTTTGTACCGTTTACAACTTGTTATTGCTCATTGCTTAAGATTTATTAACAACGCCAAATTACCTAAACCCCATCGAATGACTGGCAATCTAACAGTTACTGAACTTAACGCGTCGCTCTATACACTTGTTAAAATATCGCAGGCTGAGAGTTTTCCCATTGAACTTTCGACTTTGCACAAACACAATCGTGTCAAATCGACTAGTTCTATAATTTCCTTAAATCCTTTCTTGGACTCTGAAGGAATTATACGAGTTGGGGGAAGGTTATCAAATTCTCCTGTACTCACCAACGATCAAAAGTTTCCCGCGCTTCTCTCGCATAAACATTCTTTAACCAAGTTAATAATAATGGCAGAGCATAAACGTAATTTGCATGTCGGCTTAGATGGCAGTTTGGCAGCTGTCAGAACCCGGTTTTGGCCTTTGCATGGTAAAAGCGTCGTCAAGCAGGTTTTAAGAGAGTGCATTCCTTGTTGGAAAACCAAACCTAAACCGATAAGCTACAAGATGGCTTCGTTACCCGACTTTCGCTGTACTCCGAACAGGCCGTTCATAAATTGCGGTATCGATTTTGCTGGCCCTTTCCTTATAAAGGACGGTAAACTTAGGAACCGGAAAATAATCAAGTCCTATCTATGCTTGTTTATATGCTTTAATAAACATTTGTGGATATAAATCCTCACCTACTTCATGAAAACGAAAGAAAGAATATAAGTGAATCTGAGAAATCACGTTTGAATCCTTGTTAGAGCAAAATGCAGATTTATTCGCTCCCAGCAAGGAACTAACACCTTTTGCTGAGCATACTTTTAAGTTGACTGACGAATCCCCAATTGCTTTACCTCCTTACTGTTTGAGCCCGTCGAAGAAATAATTTTTACGTGCGGAGTTGGAACGTCTGCTACCGGATGATATCATAGAAGAATGCGATTCTCCATATGCTGTGCCTATCGTTCTTGTCCCAAAACCTGATGGTAGTCTAAGAATGTGTGTGGATTACAGACATTTAAATAGTGTAACAATACCTGATCAATACCCACTTCCCTGTATCGATGATTTGCTCCATGCTGGAAAGAAGACAATGTACTTGTCAACGCTTGATTTAGAAAGCAAGTTTCGGTAAAAGTTGAAGATCGAGATAAAACTGCTTTCATATCACCTTTAGGTAGTTTTCGATTCAAGAGAATGTCATTTGGATTGCGAAATGCGCCGTCGACATTTCAAAGATGTATGGATCGATTAAAATCTGGAATTCCCAATGTAAGTTTCTTAGCTTACCTCAATGATTTAATTATTTTGTCTTCTAATTTCGATGAACATTTACAAGATCTACAAGCTGTATTTCAACGACTTCGACATTTTAAACTACATGTGAATAGATTAAAGAGTACATTTGGACGTCCCGAAGTGAAATATCTGGGTCACCTAATTGTCCCCCAAAGTATCAAACCTACTTAACCCTCAAAAGATATCTGCCATTGTTAAGATGTCACCACCTCGAAACTTATGGATTAAGAATAAACGAGCTAAAGACAAAGTACATGACGACAAAGAAAGTAAAAGAAGAGGAAGAACATCTGAGCGTGAAAAGTGGAAAATATAGAAAGAGCATATTTGAAAGAGTGGAGAGTTTTAATTTTTTGGGGACAGAAATTACAAGAAACAAGGACCAACTAAGGGAAATTGAAAAAAGAATAATGATAGGTAGCAGAAGTGCTGGGGCTCTGAGGACAGTGCTGAGGGACAAGAATGTGTCAAGAAAAGCGAAGATACGGATATACAAGACCATTATCAGACCGACAGTAACTTATGGAAGTGAAGCATGGGTTTTAAGAAAGGAAGACCAGCAGAAATTAGAGATCTGGGAAAGGAAAATATTAAGAACAATTTTTGGAGGGATAAAGGATGGGGATGAGTATAGGAGAAGAAACAACGCCGAGTTAAGAGAAATGTTCATGGAAGCGGACATAGTACAGTATGTGCGGGCGCAGAGAATGAGATGGCTAGGGCACGTTGCTAGAATGGGGGAAGAACGTATACCGAGACAGATGCTTGAGATGAAGAGAGAGACAAGAAAGAAGAGAGGAAGGCCTAAGAGAAGATGGAGAGAATGTGTGGGGGAGGATGTCAGGAGGCTAGGCATTAAGGACTGGAAAAGCAAGGCACAAGACAGAGCGGAGTGGAGAAAAATAGTAGGACAAGCCATGGGCCTATAAGGCCTGAAGAGCTCATATCTATCTATCTACTTAATTTTTGCATGCAAACACTTATGTTTATCTAATGATTTATATTTTTAGAATGATGAACTTGCACCGTATAAGACTACTCTCTAAAAAAGGTTCACCGATTCCGTTACTCCGGTTCATTTCTTAGCATACATGATGAATCCTAAATACATGGGGAATGGCCTTACTGCCCAGCAGCAGGAACAAGCTATGGAGGGGATCAACAATCTAGACAGTGGTTTTTTACCAAGCAGAGAGTTTACCTATTCCCAAATCTTACTTCCTACGCGACATAATAAACAAAACTGATCCACTAACTTGGTGGAAATATTTAGAAAAAAAATCCTGCATTGGATACACATTTTGTAACTTTTATGATGAGCTTGATGTGTGCCGTTGCAAGTTCAGCATGAATTGAGCGAATCTTTTCAAATTTAAGCTTTATTCATAATAAACTTAGAAATAAACTTGGCACAGAGAAGACCGCAAAGCTTGTTGCTATTTAAAAATTTTTAAAACAAAAAAATTCGATCCCAGAAGACTGGTCCATTAACGACTGATTAATTGTTTCATTGTTGGTGTAAAATGCAATTATTATGTTATGCGTTTTTTCTTTCAGATTACATTTTTAGGTTTGTTGATGTAAAACGTATATTGTG
Source organism: Xestobium rufovillosum (assembly GCA_963966045.1). Taxonomy (NCBI): domain Eukaryota; kingdom Metazoa; phylum Arthropoda; class Insecta; order Coleoptera; family Ptinidae; genus Xestobium; species Xestobium rufovillosum. The sequence continues at coordinate 37,947,617 of OZ014495.1, forward strand.
TGTTGTTTGTTTTCTTCTTTTAGATTTTATGAATTATTTTTAATTTTTATTTTTTGCATTGCGACAGTGCAATAGTTTAATACAGAATACTTATTTGTTTGTTTTTAGTTTTATAGTTTTTTTATTGTTTGAATTTATTTTTGAGTAGGTACATATCATATATCGAAATAAAACCTTATAATTTGCCTTTTGTTTATTAACTAATTAAGAAAGTACAGCAGTTTCTTACAGCAAGTGGCATAAATTGGACAAAATGAATAAAGGCCATACCGGATTAAACCGGTTTAAACTATGGTTTAAATCAGAGGTGGCAAAAACTCTGCCAACCCTGAAAGTGTAATCTGGGAACATCTCGCAAATGGTCCCCTGACTTAGCTCATTTAAATCAAAAACACAAAGACGCCAACACAGGTAACATAACTATTCTACAAAATTAGCCAAAAACTCTTAAAAAACTACATGGAATTGTTAATTAAAATAGGTAATGAGAGCGCAAGTCAAAATTCAGAAAACTTTCTAACCTATTAGTAAAAGGCGGGAGAATTGACAAGAGGCATCCTGAATAAGATAAAAGTAACTAGACATTAGTGAAATACCAACCCACTGTCAAAACAGGCAGTAAAGTTCAAAAATCTAACAAAATTCTACAAAATAAACAGGACCACAGCCATGGAACAATATTATCCAAAAATGGAACGTAACAAAGTAAGTACACAATAACATAAGGAGAATAGAATCAGGGGGTTTTCCTTGAGAGGGAGAAGAGATAGATAGCCCCCAAAACAAAAGTAAAAAGGAGGTCAATCACCTACAGTAAGGTTGTCTAAAATTAGTGATATGGTGATAATAATTATGTAGATATTATGTAAATATGAGAGCTCTAAACGTTAAGGGACAAAACCCAGCTCTAAAAAAATCATAACTAATTAATGTCGCTCAATTGTATGGAGATCAGTGACCTCAGCAGGTAAAGGAACAGGATTTGAATAAGGAAAGGTACCTAAAGCAAATAGGTGCGTACAGGGCAGGGTTAGCGTAGTACAGACTTTGATGAAAGAATCAACCAGAGGTAGAAGGACTGGAATTAATTGTATGTACATTCGTATGGAGGGTTTTCAAAAGATGGAGGAGATAAACACTATTATTACTGAGGTTATCAGTATCGGTACACTACCGCTGGAGTCTATGTAAAGCATTTCGAGAAAAAGACGTTTCCGTAGTTTATCCTCTCTCACGAGGATGGACACACCATCAAAGTTCACGGTGTGGTCAAGTTCAACGCAGTGCTGTGCACAGTTTCCTACAGATCTTCTGACGTCACTACGATGGGAAGCAAGGCGAGAGCCAAAATATTGGCAAGTCTGATCAACATACACCTTAGGACAGGTCCGAACACTGGACTTTGTACACAGTGTTTGAATTGCGTAACAGGCTAATACGATCTTTGGTATTACTGAAAGGATTGAAGATTTTAAAGTTGTAGGAATTTACTATATTCAAATGGGTTTCATCTTTAAAAACCGAAGCAATGCGATAAGTAAAGGTCCTTTATGTAAGGTAAAGTAAAAAAGAATTCTCCTGGAGGACGTTGTCGGGGTTCTCGACCTGGAGGGGCAGTACCGAAAAGAAGAACATTCAGAAGACTCCTGGGATAGGAGTTCGTGAGCAAGAAGTCCCTTAGCCTGACCAAACCAGACTGCAGATACGAAGGGTGGGATGCTAATTTTAGACAACCTTACTTTTGTTTTGGGGGCTATCTGTTCTCCCTCTCAGGGAAAACCCCCTGATTCTATTCTCCTTATGTTATTGTGTATTTACTTTGTTACGTCCCATTTTTGTATAATATTGTTATATGGCTGTGGTCCTGTTTATTTTGCATAATTTTGTTAGATTTTGGACTTTAAGGCCGGTTTTGTCAGTGGGTTGGTATTTCACTAATGTCTAGTTACTTTTACATTATTCAGGATGTCTCTTGTCAATTCTTCCGCTTTTTACTAATTGATGAGAAAGTTTTCTGAATTTTGACGTGCGCGCTTTTTACCTATTTTAATAATAATTACATGTAGTTCTTAAAGAGCTTTTGACTAATTTTGTCCAATAACTATGTCTCCTGTGTTGGTATCTATGAGTTTTTGATTTAAATGAGCTAAGTCAGTGGACCATTTGCGAAATGTTCTCATATTACACTTTAATAGGTTTTGTAACAGATGTTTTCACCTTTTTGTCTGATGCTTTTTGAATATTTTTGTATGGTTTTTAGGAAGTCCACATTACAGTAAATTTTCGCACTTTTGTCTAATTATCTTTGTGCTCACTGTTGCAATTTTGTATTTGCTAAGTTTTCTTGATGAAGGATTAAAATAAATCCGAAAGCTGGAATACATGATAAAGGAGATTTTACTATTCTTGTGGCTGCATCTCCGTTTAGATCTTTGTATATTTATCACCTAGACAGCCGTCTATTCTCAACTTTCAATAGTAAGTAACCACAGAAGCCAATATTACATTTTTTCTTGAGAAATTTCATTTACTTGCCATTTTTGGACATATGTTCATTCGGAATTTTCTAATATTTTTAAGTTTTCTATTTACCCTCGAAGTTTGTTACACTCGTTATAGATCACCCTGTATAAATAAAAGCGTATATACAGAATACGCACAAAAATGTGGCAATAGAGCCTAATCACTATAATCTTCATAATAATCGTCACTTTCACTAGAGTCACCGTCTTGTAAATTGATTACTGATGGTTCAACTTCTCTGCAGTTGTCAATTACTACTTCATTTTCCAAATAAGTATATTTATGTTCTATTACATGTTGGCAACGCCTTTGCCAGTCCTATTTCTTTATTTGTGCAAAATCGTCCTCTGCGAGTTTTCGGGCATGTTCTAATTTAAATGTCACGTTTTTCGCACCAATATTGTTTTTAACAGTAGCCCATATTAGCTCAATTGGATTTAAATCGGGATGGTACGGTGTAAGACGGAAAAGGGTGTGCCCGTGATCGTGCAATAAATTATCAAATCATATAACTGCGGTTTCAACATCTTGGGCTGAAAACCACTTTACCATATCTGCCTTCTTCGAGTTCGATGTTGGAGCTGGATTAAGTTGGATGTTATGATATAGTTATCTGTTATCTGTTACTACTAAAGAGTTTGGTGCAAGTTCGGTATCGGCTACTCTTCTAGCCATTTTTCATAATTCTCGGAATTCATCTCCGCATGGTAACCGCCGGTCTTCACCACGGATTTAAAAATTAGTAAACGATTAGGGATAAATCCTATTTCTCCCCTGGCTTGAAATATAATGAGGCGTTGACCCTTCGACTTATTGGTGAACCATTCCTTTGTTGTTCCATCTGTCCAATAGGCAGGTTCGGTAATTTTCAAATTTCATTAAAATTGATAGAGTTTATTATACTGAAGGCAGTTATGTTGTTAATTTTTGTAAAAAAAAATTCCTTCGCCTGTGAAGCCGTTGTAAAGTTTTTCGTCTGTGCGAGGCTAGAAATCGTACCTTGCAGCGAGAGTAGGCCGCGTGACGTCAGAACTTAGTATAACGTACAAGTCCCAATTTCAGCGCGCAGCAGTCCAATAAGTATTATGCATATGCATGTGTAGTTAAATTGTTAAATATTATTAACTGGTTCTAACTGGTGTTTTCTGTTTTGTACCCAGACTAATACATCGTACAGCACACCAATAAAATGGAAAAAGTGGTTCGTTGGAGCCAGAAGGAAAATCGGTCAGCATTATCGATATTTTCGCGAGTTAGTTTATCATTGCAAAAGTTTATAAAATTATCGGCTGCCCCATTGCAGCCACTCTAAATAAAATCGAACATAATGTAATTTATCGACAGTTTTCTGGGACCCCTTGGTACTTGGTAACGTGTTACGGTTAGCATAATTTGAAACAGGATGCTAGGAGCATGACAGAGCCAAATACTGAATCGCCATAGCGTTCCCTCCCTGAACTAAAAAAGGAAATTTTATTAACTATTTTACAATAATAATTAAATAGTACGTCATCATAAAGTTCTCTTTTGAAGACTGGTAGGACGCGTACCTCCATCCTTTCCCTGAGCTAGCCTAGGCATTACCGTAAAAGTAGAACATCCTACATCCCTAACTATTTGAGAGCAGTAGTCTAATTTGCTACAACCTCTACCTCTTTATTCCTATCTCTGACTCTAGTATGTCGCGAACTATTCCTTTGTGTCTCAGAAGGTGTCCTACCATCCTATGATCCTATCCCCTATTCTTTATTGTCTTCCATACTTTTCTCTTTTCACCAACTCTTTCTAATTCCTCCTTATTGCTAACTTGTCTATCCACGGTATCTTCAACACCTGTCTGTAACATCACATTTCAAACGCTTCTACTCTTTTTCAATCCGCTTCTCCCATTGTCCAAGTTTCGCACCCATAGGTATAATTTCGTACTCCATACATGCGTATTTAAGAGTCTCTTCCGAATTTCTACATTAACCGTTCCAGAATATAGCAGTTGTTTCTTTTTGTAAACAAGTACCTAGTACCTACGTAGCGTAGCGTGAGTTGTATTTGTTTCAGTTTTTTTTTTTAAATTTCCAATCCGTTATAAAACTGTTAACTTGATAACTTGTCAATCACTTAGGTATACATACCTACATAAATGAGTAGGTATGTATTGTATTGTATTAGTGAATATAGGTAGGTACCTATTTTACAAACAGAAGTAAGCAGGTATCTACAATCTACATACCTACTTATACTGAATTATAAAAGGCATGTACAGTTAATAAATTGTTGACTTTGTTTTACTTATACCGGTCTGCCTTTACACTACTGTTTTGAGGTTGAATGAAATTGGGGTTAGATGCAAGAATCACACACCATTTCCACATTTACCGGGACATTTACCTACCTACTACATAAATATGGCAAATTATGTGAATCGGACTTTTGATACCCTTGTTGCATCATTATATCGATTATGTTGTCTTTGTTTTATGTTTCCTTGACACCTTACTTTAAAAATTCACGCTGGAAATAGTCCCAATAAGTATGTTATGAGATAGGTACCGCTTCACGGGCACTTCAAGAGAAGTGCCCGTGAAGCGCCTTACGAATCTCTGACGTCAAACCAATAACAAAGCGAACTAGCATGTGGGCGTGATAAGCTAATTTCTTTCGCTTATTACGCCGCAAAAAATTTTTTTATAAAAAAAATTTCGCCGTAAATCAATTACAATAACAATTTTCTGTCATTTTCATGCCAAAAATAGATATCTTATTTTTCTCCGAACCTCCCTATTCTTAGAAGCGGCATATCCACTGTGCAGGTATGTTTCGCCCAAAAATACTATGGACAGGTTCTGACTCAGAAAATAATGAATTTTCCTCAAAGAGCTCTCATATAATTTTTCTTAGTCGACATTTTTCTGTTGTTTTTAGTTCATCGCCATTCGAATCCCATTTTACCTAAAATTGTCTGGAGCGAATCACTGCATCCATTCCAGCCTAATTCTTTCTTTAATTTCTGGTTTAACTGTCCTAATGTCACACAACATCCTTCCATTTTGTCGAGTTCGTAAATTATGTGTCGTATATTTTACAATTCGTACTCTGGCAGATCTGTAATTGGGCTTCTTCTTGGACACTTCTTCCTGGGAGTTGAAAACTTTGCTTCACCACTGTTTCGTGCACTACCTTCACCTTCTTTAATGACTCTTTTGATGCTTCTTACCGAATTACCCGTCGCTTCCGATGTCAATTCCAATAGCTGCCAATGTGTCCGTCTCACTTTTTAAATTCTTCAAGTAGGTAATTGAACACATGATAAAGAATTTCTCGTGCTTGACGTGAATAACACATTTACTAGTGAGTGACATTTTACAAATTTCCGAAAACACGAACCGAACCGTAAACTAGACGCTACACCATTGACAGGGGTACCTTTTTAGAAATCTATACGAAGGCGGTGGTGCAGAGTGCAACTACGTCTAGTGCGCATCCCCACCGCTCGCCATCACTTGATCGGTTTACTGTAATTGGCACCTTAGTCCCCGTTTGCTTATACACAATGTAAGAATTTTCTTATCTGTACATAGCGCATGTATAGTAGGTACACTTTAAAAAGTAGAGCTAGGCTGATACCACCTGTCAGATACCGGTACTTCAGATACGACCATTAGATATCGATACTAGGGTATGGCGTTCAGATACTTCTCAAATAATGTACTTATATGTCTTGCAAAAACTGCTAAAAATTTGCTATTGTTTTATTTTGTAAAATGTTTAAAAATAATTGGCTAAAATAACTTCTCATCACCTAAAACAAATAAAATTAAAGTTAGGTCTAATTTAATAAATGTCAAAGTTGCATGAGATGCACCAACCAAAGAAAAAATGGGTATGGCATGATATGCTAGGGTATTCCGATCTGTGGATTAAGGAATTTTTGTAAATTTTTTTGGATTTCTTGTATTTTTGATCATTTTTACTGATATTCGAGAATATCTGAAATTGCCTAGTTATCGACCAATAACCCATACTGATTAATGGTAATAGTCCAGCCCTACTAAAAAGTTTCTTTAAAATAGTAAGGCAAGCAAAACAAACACTTCCTTTTAACAACTCAGTTGTCAATAATACAAATTATATTTCACAAATTACTAGTTTTGCGAAAAGTAAAAAAAAAAACACAGAAAAATGGGAAATAAAACTATAGGACCAAATGCTATCTCAGTTATTACAAAAGACAGTAATATAAGCAAGGAAAATATAATTTTTATGTCTTGTCTACTCTAAATAATTTTTGTAATATCCCGAAATAATTGCAAAATGCACTTTTAAGAGTACATATGCATAAATGAACATTTTCCATTCAATAGGGATGTCAGAATTGCTCTGCTATGACTGATGATAGTCAAGCTTGCTTTATTTCTTGTGGATGCCATATTGAATTTTACCTTCTGATGTATCTTTTATCCTGAAATCAAAACTGTCACATTTCTTTGGAAACTAACTTCAGTTAATGTTGATATACAGGGTGGGCCAATAGTGTGTAGTCGGCCCATATCTCTGGTTCTATTCAAGGTAGCAAAATAAAACTTTACATGTATGTTGAGAACCCCACGAAGCATCCGATAAAATTATTTTGGTGTATACAGGGTGTTCATACTCTGAGCACCAAACCAAAGTTATGTTTTTTTAAATGGAACGCCCCACATTTGTTTACATATTTGAATTCCCAGTAAAATTTTATGAAAAATGGTGTACTACGCGATGGGGTTTAGAGTAAGCGATTTTAAGATATTACCATTTTAGTGTCAGTGTGGACCCAACTTTGAGGAACAGCTGACATCTACTGGTCGAAGCTATTTAAAATTTCTTTATTGGACTAGGTTCACAGACTGCTCTATTTGTAAAATTCTTGAGTACTTCTGTCACAAAACTTAATATCATACAGGATGGACAGCTTACGCAATATGCATTTTTTCTTAAAAATTTCAAATGGAATACCCCATATATTATTTCCATATTTGATAGACAGTTTACTAAGCTTTTGATTGATGTAGATATTGTTAGGTCTGCGACTGACGGTTTCGGTAGAACTGAAAATTGAACTTTAAAATGTAGTTATTTTACCGGTTCTTTATTCGTTTCTCCCATATTTTAGCGCCCAAAACACAAAATATTATTTCCATTTTGTTTTTGGAAGTTGATTTCACATTGTGACAAAAAATTTCATCGCTAGATTGCTTCTTCATGGTCATATTCTTAAATAAATGGTAACTTATTAAACCTATGTATAAATTGAAACCAGGAGTGCCATGGAAGAAAACCGTCCTTTCAAGAAGTAAACTTACAATGAGATTTCTTGTGCCGGTGTAAACTCTATTCGCTAAATTTTCTGTAAAAACAAAGTGTAAGCATTTTTATGAGTTTTTGGTGGCAAAATGGCGGAAATTCCACAAAAATGGTACAAAATTACGGCAAAAATCTCAGTTCTTAAGGTTCAATCTTTATTTCTGTCTAAATTATCAGTCGCAGACCTGCCAATATCTACATCAGTGAAAAGCTTAATAAACTGGCTATTAAACCTGTAAATAATATACGGGGTGTTCCATTTAACATTTTTGAGAAAATCTCCATTTTGCACAAGTTGGCCACTCTGTACAATATGAACTATTTTGAAAAAAGTGTTAATGGATTTTACAAATAGAGTGTCCTCTGAACCTAGTCCAATAAAAAAATCAGAGTTATCTTTGACCAGCAGACGTCAGTAGCACCACAAATTTGGGTTCACACTGGTACTAAAATAGCCATATCTTAACAACACTACTCTAAACCCCACCGTGTAGCATATCAACTTTCATGAAATTTTATGGGGAATCCAAATATGCAAACAAATGTGGGGCATTCCATTTGAAAAAACATAACTTTGGTTTGTTACGTAGCACGTGAACATCCTGTATACATCAAAATAATTAAAATTATATGGGGTTCTCCACACACACGTAAAATTTCATGTTGATATCTTGAATAGAATCAGAGATATGGACCGACTACGCACTATTGGCCCACTCTGTATAGAATTGCAGGACAGCAACTAATTTCTGATTTAATTTTTTTGGAGCAAGTTAGGGATTGTAAAATTTTAGCACAACACACAATATTTAGATAATTTTAAAAATAATAGTTATGTTCCTAAATGTAGTTAATATTTTCTGATTTTACTATTTGGTAGAAATTCATGATGAATTGAAAAATTACTACGCGTACTACCAATATAACGATTTATTATTATAACTTGACCGGTTTCAGAATTCACAATGACTCCATCATCAGAAATGTATTATTTATACATTTCTGATGATGGAATTATACATTTCTGATGATGGAATCATTGTGAATTCTGAAACCGGTCAAGTTATAATAATAAATCGTTATATTGGTAGTACGCATAGTAATTTTTCAATTCATTACGTTCCTAAATATTTGATTTTCCTTGTGCAGTGCTCAAAATTTTATTATTCAAAAATATTTCTATTTTTTCAAATATAACATGTTTTTGAATTCAGAACAAAAAGATACGTAAGAAAAAAGAAAAATCAAATATGGCGCCCATTTTATTTTTACTTCAAGAAATTAGGATGCTATTAAAAAAATTAAAATATCGCATTTCTCAGTTTCTTCTGGATATTTCAGAACCCATAAAAGACAAAAATTAATTGACGAGCTTCAAAAAGATCATTCTTCTCTCCATTTAAGTGTTCCTCTGTCTTTTATATTAACTGTGATATCAATAGTAGGCCAATAAAATTTTACACTCTGTATACAATAAATAATAGTGTGAAAATTGTGTTTAAGGTGATGTACATAAAACTAAAGCTGCACTAACAAAATGTAGCGGCTAAAGTATTTTTAATACCAGGTAGCATTGTGGGAGCAAGATAGTCTTATCTTTCCGTACCTGAATTCAGCTCTCTTACTAAAGTGGACATGGCATTGGTTACAGAATCTGCAGCAACCAGAAGATCATCCCGCAAGGATCTTCCACCAGCAGTTCCATTTCCATTGCTACCTGAAATTATTATTTTCGCATTTCAACCAATTGCAAAACAGACGGTATCATTAAGAAAATAAACACATCCATAAAAAATAAAAAGAACCTAAATAGGACTTCCATTCACCTTAATTAATATTTTAAAGAGTTTAGCATTTTACTTTTTACGTAATGTAAACCTATTGGATTAAGAAATTTAAGAATGAAATACCATTTACCAATAGTAGTTAGGATATGACAATACAGGCTCAAGATGGCGGCCAAAAGTGAGGTTATGTCAGAGCGCTGAGACCTTGCGCAGCTGAGTGCACATGCGCGGCTTTCTTCGCGCAGCCAGTGGGAGTCGAGAGACGTGGTCAAGGACCAACCAGCGTGAGGGGGTGCTGATTGGCCAAGAGGAAACAAATTGTGTTATATAAATGTCGCAGCCACATGGTTGGTGTAATTGGACAGTTCATGAACTGTCTGGACCACTAGCAGCCTGTTAGGGAAGCAATTCTCGTTCAAAAATATTTTTGAGGCTTTGTTGTGTAACAATGCACAGAGACAATGCCTAAATACTCTAACAAACTTAGAGCCGCATTCCATAACTGTTGTATGAGGCCGCTACCTACAAATTGAAACAGAAGGAAGCCCCGAACAAATAATAAACTCGGCCGTATACGCATGCACCGATGAAAGAAGTAAGCACGCCCCATAATACGCAACGGTCATCACGCGAGATGATAGGGATTTCCAATTAATCTCTGCGCACCAGGGTGACGTAGAAGATCTTAACGCCCCAAAATTGCAAATAGACAAGGATTCCCGACGTGACGTATGAGATTTTGACGTCACCACATTGCAGATAGCCCCAATGGAGAAGGTTTCTTCTTTCCACATCGAACGCTCCTGACTTCGCCGTGTGATCGACTGATATTCACCGTCATGAAAGTTAGAGTAAGTGCCCGGTGTTTAATTACTGTTATTGCTGAAATATCAACAATTAAACACTACCAGGTCACAAATTGGCCCGGATTATCTACTATGCACCGAATGAGTAATAAATATGAATGGTACTGGACCGTTCGGACAACTACTCCTCGGGCAAATACCCCGCCAGGCATTGAATTATACAACTAAATCCAGATTTTGTTTACTACGAGATCTTATTTAGTTCTATAATTCAATGCCTGGCGGGGTATTTTCCTGAGGGGTAGTTGTTCGAACGGTCCAGTACCGTTCACTACTGCCGCATAATTTGGCTAATAATTAGCTCTTGCTAATACTTGCACCAAGCATGTAAGTATATATTCAGCGAGAAATATTGCAGGGTTCGAGTGTGTAGGGCAAAGCACCGTACTGATGAGTCCCAAAAGGACGAAACCAGTGGTCTACGGTTTTCCATGCACATTCAAAAAATGCAATATTGAAAAACTTCTAATAGAGTAATAAATATGTTAAAGCAGGAGAATTGAAAGCGTCTGTCGGTGGAGGTTAGATCGATTTGCATTCCAATGTGGCTCCGGTCTATAATTGGATGTTTTATGGCAGAAATCGATCGCACCTGGGTAACTGGCGGCTTTTGGTGAGATCTTAAAGAAGGGCAATTACTTATTCGTGACACATGAGCTCGGGATTGCACGCTAGTCCTGCTGCGAAAATCACCAACCGAAATCCCGACTAGGAGTGCATCTGCGTGTTACCAAGTATTCTTCGAGAAACCAATAATAATTCAGTTTTGATCACACGTCGGGCCACTAACGTACCATTAGGATAAAGATACACCGCGAGAACCGTTTTTTATTTCAATGTAAATATCTTGTAAATATCCAGCAAATACTTTTTCATTTAATGTACATATATATATTTTAGCACTACAGGCCTAGTAGGCCCATGGCTTGGTTGACCAATGCTCTCCATTCCCTTTTATTTTCTGTTTTCTCCCTCCAATCTTCAATGCCTAACTGCCTTATATCCTTCATTACTTCTTCCCTCCACCTTGCTCTCGGTCTTCCTCGTCTTCTTCTGCCGCCTATACTACTTTCAAATACTCTTTTTGGTGTTCTATTCATTGTCATCCTCGTAATATGTCCCAACCATCTCAACCTTTGTGACTTTGCAATTCCCACTATATCCGGTTCCTCAAATAACTCCTTCAGCTCTTGGTTAGTTCGCCTTTCCCACACATCATCTACTCTTTTACCTCCATATATCTTCCTCAGCACTTTTCTCTCCCACACTCCCAGCATTCTTTGTTCATGTGACCCCAAAGTCCACACTTCACTTGCAAATGTCACAATTGGCCTTATAACACTTTTATAAATCCTCAATTTTAACCCCCTTGACATCTTACTATTTAATAATCTGCTGAGTGAGTGTATGCATCGGTTTCCTGTCATTATTCTTTGCTGTACCTCTTCTTGGATGTTTGGTTTTCTACAAAACATTGTCCCCAGATATGAAAAACTCTCCACTTCTTCAAATTTGTAAATTATGCCTTCGTTCGTCCATAATTTTAGCTCTCCACCCACTCCCAAATCTTTATCTGTCCATGTCATGAATTTTGTTTTATCTTCATTGATAATCAGACCCATCTTCTTTGCCGAACTCTCCAATCTCTGCATTACCACCTGTAGTTCCTGCTTACTTCTTGTCACAATCACCACATCGTCTGCAAATGCTATGCACTGGTGTCGCTTATTGTATACCAGGCCAGACCTATTAACATTGGCATCCCGTATTACTCTTTCCAATGCAAAATTGAACAGCACGGATGATAGAGGGTCACCTTGTCTTACTCCTTCTTTCACTTTAAATTTCTCTGATGTTTTGCTGTTTATTCTGACTCTGTTTTCAGTTTCGTTTAATGTCAACCTCACCATATTTACAAGTTTTTTGCCTATTCCCAACTGCTTCAACGCTTTGTATAATTCTGATCTTCTTATTCTATCGTAGGCTTGCCTAAAGTCAACAAAAATAACATAAGTCTCCTTTTGATACTCGTAACTTTCTGCCTGTAATTCTCTCAAAGTAAATATCTGGTCTACAACCGATCTTCCCCGCCTAAAACCACACTGATAATCTCCCAGTTTGCAACACGATGCAAGTATCTTATAGGCAACATTAAGTAAAGCTATACCCCTGTAATTCTTAGGTTACATCTTATCGCCTTTCTTGTACAATGGATGTAGTATTGCTTCCTTCCAACTCTGTGGTATTTCTTCCTGGATCCATACTTCTTCCAAAAGGTCCCTCACACATCGAACCAATTCCTCTCCTCCATATTTAAACATTTCTGCAGTTATTTCGTCACCTCCAGGACTCTTGCAATTTTTCAGACTTCGAATAATATCTTCAACTTCCTTTAAAGTTGGTGGTTCTTCCTCCCATCCATCCTGATTCTGTATGTCATCTTCTGTGCATTCATCTATTATCTCTTCGTCATGTCCTTCACCCCCATTCAATAATTCATCAAAGTAATTCTGCCACAATCTCAATACACCCCTCTCTTCTATTATTTCGCCATTTCTGTTCTTATAAAATACTGTTCTTGGTTGATACCCCTTTTTTTCTCTTCTTACTCCTCTGTATAGACTTCTTATTTCGTTGTTCTTGTGATTCTCCTCTATATCATTAATAAGCTTTTCATTATATTTTATTTTCTTTTCCCTCAATATCCTCTTACATGTTTTCCTTTGTTCTTCGAATTCTCTCCTGGTTTCTCCTGATTCCGCCTTCAACATTACCAGTCGCAATTGTTTTCTTTTTTCTAATTCTTTTTCGCATTCCCCGTCAAACCATTTCTGTTTTGTCTTTGCATCCTCATTCTCACCGCAACCTACCGATATTTTCATTCTTTCACTTATAGATTTCCAAAAACTTTCTACATCACTCGATTTATTTATGGAAAGCAGGTTATTGTTCAATTTTTCCTGGTATTCTACTTTTTCCCTTTCTTCTCTTAATCTATTTAAACTAGTCTTATTTTTTAATTTCTCTTTTCTTTGATTTCTCGCTAAAGGTACAATTGCTTCATTTTTGCACCCAGCAAGAAATGATCAGAGTCTGCGTCCGGCCCCCTATAGCTTCTTATGTTATTTATGCACTTTTCTTCATCTTTCTCTATTAAAACGTGATCAATCTGATTCACATACGAACCATCTGGTGATCTCCAAGTTCCCTTGTAAATTTCCTTTCTTTGGTAATATGTGCTTTTAACTATCATGTTCTTTTCCTTTGCAAAATCAATTAGTAGTTGTCCATTTTCATTTGTTTTCACATGTTTACTATATTTTCCTATAGTTGGCCAAAAAACATCCTCCCTACCGATCTTCGCATTTGCATCTCCCAAAATCACTTTTAGATCATATTTCGGTATTTTTTCATACTCTCTATCCAGTCTGTCATAAAAATCTTCTTTTTCCTCCATACTAGCTTCTTCAGTTGGTGCGTGGATGTTAACGAACGTGAGTTTCTGATATTTACCTCTAAACCTCAAAAGACACATTCTGTCCGATATCGGTTTAAATTCTATCACGGCTGATTTAAGATTCTTGCTAATAATGAAGCCTGTTCCAAGAATTCTGTTTTCTCCTCCACTGTTAAAGAATATGTAGTCCTCCATTTCCACTATTTCTTTTCCTTTTTGCTTGGTTTCTTGTATTGCCACCAAATCAAATTTATACATTTTCAGTTCTCCAATCAGGTGCTTTAGTGCCCCTTCCTTGTACGTGCCCCTAACATTCCATGTTCCCACCCTAAAATACTTGCCAATGCGTAAATTGTATGTAACTTGCGTAAATTTTCCCTCAATACCAGATCGTTTCCGTATCATCATTGCATAAGTCGAGTCCTTTTCCATCATCCCTTGTTGATTTGTCAGTGTGCTTGCTATTGGTTTTTTGAAGTCCTAGGTTGTTCCTCTGCCCTTCGGAGCCTCTTCTCCTTTTGGTCCCATTTATACCCCTCATCATCTAATATTAACTTCTGATATCCAATTCGTACCCGGTGACCCTCATTTCTTTTCATTTCTGCCTCGTATCTCACTTTTTCTTGTATCTCTCTTTCATCCCTCGTTAGGTCATTTTCGATAACTATTTTTGTTCCCCTTAGTTTATTCTTTGAGTTCATTACTTCCATCTTTGCCTCCCAGTCCCGCATTTTCACTAAGATCGCTCTTTTAGTTTTATCTCTACCTATTCTGAAGACTTCCTGGATTTTTGGTTCAATTTTCAGTCTATCTCTCATTAGTTCTCCCACAATTCCTTTTATATCATCCTCCTGTGGGTGAATTCCTTTTATTATTATGTTTAATTTCTTCTTTTCTCTCTCTTGATTCTCCATTTGCTCTTCCATCTTTGTAATTCTCTTCTCCAGTGCGACTTTCTCTTTTTTCCATTGTTCGCCATTCCTTTTCATTTCATCTTGTACCTTTCTAAATTCATCTTTTAGTTCTTTGTTCGTCTTGCTAAACTCCATTTTCAGTTCTTCATTTTTCTTATTAAATTCTGCTTTCAGTTCTTCTTTTATTTCATCCAATTTCTTGAGAATAGCTTCCATATTTTCTTCCGTTGTATCTTCGTCCGGATAAAGTGATGGTATTATTATTTCGTCGTTCAGTTTCTGGGCTGTGCTAGTCACGGTTTCCTGTAGCTTTGCCCTATTTTGTGGAGATCTTGTAACTTTCTTACTTTTCTGAAATGCCAGTTGTTCTCTTTCCCACTCTTCAAACTCTTGTGATGATTCTTCTTTTCTCTTCCTCTTTACAGGTTCTAGATAGGAGGAGGCACTTTGTGATCTTTCTCGTGTTTCTTTCACCTCCTTGATCAGATATTTATTCATAAGTTGAAATTCCCCGTCTCTACCGTCAAAATGCCCAAACTGGCAACACTGCAATCGCGGGCGACTTGGCAACGTCAGCTCTTTGTTATTTTGACCTCTAACCTCACTTATATCTCAAATTTTTCTTTCTCAAGTTCTATTTTTCTGTTAATAATTCTATGCTTCTTTTTATTTACACTCAAACCACTGGCACGTCCTCTTCTGATGGTCACAAATCTTTCTATTTAACGCACTCAGCAAATGTTAGATTTAACAGTATTGCTGGAGCACGCCACAAACAGCTGTTCACTCAAATCCCATAAAAATTTTAATGTACATAGTTAAAGTAATAGAACCCATTTATATTTCGTTCATTTGTTATTATTTGATCGCCGTTTAGCAATAGAGAGAGAACCCACCCTTCTTCGACTGAAAGCTAAGGGTTTATCGGTCTCCCACCGAACATACCGTAGATACAATGAAAGAGATAGTTCATAAGAGAACGACCAGAACCGCATAAATAAACAGCGTGTCCCAATACGTGATACCGACGGATACAGCTGCATATTTAGGGGTCTAATCCAGTGGCACCGCTAAGAATTGGGAAACGTCGTTGTATAAGTGGCGCCTGAGGTCAGGGTCGTCTATTCGTCACTATTGCACCACGCCGTAACGTGTTCTGAAGTCAAGCAAATGTGTATTTAACTTAAATTGCTTTGTTCACAGTATCCGAAATGAATGAAGAAGATGTTACAGCAGGACCAGCACTAGAGAAGCAAGTCGCAAAACTCTTTATACCCGTCACCGAAGTTCCATGGGTGTACCAGCTCAATAAGGAGGAGCTAACCAGAGAACTGTGAAATTTTAACTTGGTATCGAGCGCGAAAATGGAAATGATGAGGAAAAAATTAACTTTTTCTTCTTAAGGCTTTCGTGGCCGTTGTCCATGGAATAATGGTTTCCGGGCTGGTTGCCACGTCGTCGTTGGTAATCTGTAACACTAAAATTAACATTAACACTTGACGTTTCGACTCTCATATCGGAGTCTTCTTCAGAAGCTATTCTGAAACTGAAAATCCTATCGCAGGTAACTCTATTTATACTCGCCGGTAATCACTGAAGCGCGACGTTTTCACGGAACAGTGATTTCCAAGTAACCGGTAGATCCATTCCTCCATCTCTGTTGAAGTTGGGTCTCTTGAAGATTTCTATAGCCTCCCTGATCCGTCTGGGCCAAAAATTGGGAATCCTTGCTAGCGCCTTAGTATCCTCGAAACGAATCTCGTGTCCTGGCAAAGAGGAGTGTTCCGCGACTGCTGACTTCTCCGTCCGTTGGTTCCTGACGTCCCTCCTATGCTCTTGCAGCCTCGTGCTGATGTGTCTCTTCGTTTCTCCGATGTATTCCTTACCACAGATACATGGGATGCTGTATACTCCTGGTCCTTGATGCTTCTTCTGCTCTCCTAGGGTCCTAGGGAAACTTGCAGCAATCTTTCCAGGTGGATTGTACACTACGTTGATCTTGTGTCTGTTGAGTAGACGTCCGATTCTGTCCGTGCATCCATCTATGTAAGGAAGGTAGGCTGTCGCAATGTAGATTTCTGGTTCCTTTCGCCGTTGGTCGCTCTTCCTGATAGCATGCTCTATGGCTCGTAGAGAATATCCATTCTTCCTTAGGGCTGTCTTCAGATGCGCTAGTTCTTCCTCCAAATGTTCCGGTTCGCTGATTTGGCGGGCTCTGTGCACCAAGGTGTTGATGGTTCCCTGTTTCTGTGCCGGGTGATGATGGGAAGCGGCATTTAAATAGCGATCCGTGTGCGTGGGCTTCCGGTATACTCTGTGTCCCAGGGTTCCATCAGTGCCAAGGACTGGATAAACGACGAGTTGTCATCAACCTTTCGCCAGTCACCATCAACGAGGAAGCCAAGGAGGTCCTTGCCAAACGATTGAACTTCGCCATCGCACCAAGGACTATACCGAAAGAGGGGATAGCCAGTTCTCTGGAGAGTACTCTTCGCCGCCTACCGGAAGAACTAGCGGAAGTGGTGCGGTCAGGAGCAGCCCACATCCTATGGACAGCCAAGCCACCGAGGCCTAATATATCCCGGACGGAACGAGCAGTCATTCAGGAACTGAGAGAAAACAAGGATTTGACGATACTCCCAGCTGACAAGGGCAATGCTACTGTCATCATGGATACCACGGAGTACAAGGATAAAGTGAAGGCTCTTCTAGCGGACCCCATTTACCGGAGGATCAAATCCAATCCTGTGAAGAAAGTGGAACAGGCTGTGAACGCCGCCATCAGGACATCATCAATACCAGAAGATATCCATAAACATCTAGTGCAGTCGGACTCGAGAGTGCCTCAGCTTTACTGCCTGCCGAAGATCCATAAGGCCGGAAACCCTCTTCGCCCCATTGTGAGTGCCAGAGGATCAGCGACTCACCCTCTAGCCAGGTACATCGCAGGAGTTTTTCGGAGTCTAGTAGGGGAAACGGAGCACCACATCAAGAACTCTGGACATTTCATCGAGAAGATACGAGGGATACAACTAGACCCAGGAGACATTTTGGTGAGTTTCGATGTCACTTCGCTCTTCACGAAGGTACCCATCGAGGACGCTTTGGTGGAGACCCGTTCCAGATTGAGGCAACGAGGGATGGAAGACCTCGCGGATCTGGCTCGACTCTGCACGACATCTACGTTCTTCGCCTTCGACGGGGACTTCTATGAACAGACCGATGGAGCAGCGATGGGATCACCTCTATCACCAGCATTAGCGAACATCTACATGGAAAGCTTCGAGACCACGGCCCTGGACACAGCGACTCTGAAGCCGAAGTGTTGGTTCAGGTATGTGGATGATACCTTCATCGTATGGCCCCATGGATCGGACGCCCTCGGAAATTTCAAGGACCACCTGAACGGACTGCACCCCAACATTCAGTTCACGATGGAAATGGAGAAAGACGGCGCCCTCCCATTCCTAGACGTCCTCGTCAACCGCAAGACTGATGGAACCCTGGGACACAGAGTATACCGGAAGCCCACGCACACGGATCGCTATTTAAATGCCGCTTCCCATCATCACCCGGCACAGAAACAGGGAACCATCAACACCTTGGTGCACAGAGCCCGCCAAATCAGCGAACCGGAACATTTGGAGGAAGAACTAGCGCATCTGAAGACAGCCCTAAGGAAGAATGGATATTCTCTACGAGCCATAGAGCATGCTATCAGGAAGAGCGACCAACGGCGAAAGGAACCAGAAATCTACATTGCGACAGCCTACCTTCCTTACATAGATGGATGCACGGACAGAATCGGACGTCTACTCAACAGACACAAGATCAACGTAGTGTACAATCCACCTGGAAAGATTGCTGCAAGTTTCCCTAGGACCCTAGGAGAGCAGAAGAAGCATCAAGGACCAGGAGTATACAGCATCCCATGTATCTGTGGTAAGGAATACATCGGAGAAACGAAGAGACACATCAGCACGAGGCTGCAAGAGCATAGGAGGGACGTCAGGAACCAACGGACGGAGAAGTCAGCAGTCGCGGAACACTCCTCTTTGCCAGGACACGAGATTCGTTTCGAGGATACTAAGGCGCTAGCAAGGATTCCCAATTTTTGGCCCAGACGGATCAGGGAGGCTATAGAAATCTTCAAGAGACCCAACTTCAACAGAGATGGAGGAATGGATCTACCGGTTACTTGGAAATCACTGTTCCGTGAAAACGTCGCGCTTCAGTGATTACCGGCGAGTATAAATAGAGTTACCTGCGATAGGATTTTCAGTTTCAGAATAGCTTCTGAAGAAGACTCCGATATGAGAGTCGAAACGTCAAGTGTTAATGTTAATTTTAGTGTTACAGATTACCAACGACGACGTGGCAACCAGCCCGGAAACCATTATTCCAAAAAATTAACTTCCTTCTTAAGAGAAGATTTCACAGACGAGAACGCAAGGGGCGTGGCACCAGCCGTCCGGAGGGAAGGTAAATGCCTACTATGGTACCGAAACAACAAAATTATGTGGGAAACATGGGACGATTTTCTGGATGAGTTTAAATTAAATTATTATCCGCCCAGGTACATGTCCTGCCTAGAAGAAGAGATCCACACGTGTAGACAAGGAATGCGAGAAACAGCGAAATAATTCGCTGTCTCTTATAACCTTGATGCGTAGCCACGGTAAAATTTCACCAGAAAACCAGCTTGAACGTTTATATCTAAATTTACGGCCGGAATATAAAATGTACATAAAAGGGTGCGAGGTCTACAGCGTCCTGAGTTTGCTTAAACTATCGTCATCTATGAATGGGTACTGCAAGAATGCGCAACCTACCGCCTGCCGCCTACTCCCACGCAAGCGTATGTACCTGAGACTGCCGGGGACCTTACCGGCGACCGAAGCAAGGAGAACCCCAGCAGGACACCGAGAGATCGCATCCAGTGGATAGAAAAAGAAATACAAGCTATCTTCCATCCACCAGGGATGTCAGAAATTAGAAATGTTTGGGGAAAATTTTCAGGCGCTGGTGGACACCGGCGCAAGCTATCCCTACATCGGAAACAGAGTTCACAAGGCCAGACAAGGACAAATTTGTCCGGCTGGCCAACAACCAGACGATTCCCATTATGATCCACTATGAATATCAGTACTCGTACAATTCGAGGAAGGTGAGAGGCATGTGGGGATACCTGCAGCACCTCACCACTACTCTTACGGGAGGACCAATGCCTCTAGTGGAACACCGAATACGCCTAAAAGGAAGAGCCCCGTAAGCAACAGTATTACTCTACGAATCCCGCCATCCAGGCGGTAATAAACGAAGAGGACGAACGAATGCTGAAAGATGGCATAATCGAACCCTCGGATAGCTCCTGGAGTTCACCGGTGGTTATGGTGAGGAAGCCGTCCGGAAACACCGATTTTGTGTAAATCTAAGAGTTAAAACAAGAAATCCGTGCCGGACGCCTATCCCACCCCGTGTATACAGGCTATTCTTGACAAACTACGAGGAGCAAAATAAATCTCCACAATAGATGTGAAGGACGCATATTAGCAGGTACCGCTCGCTGAAGAGAGCCGGCCTATCACCGCATTCACCGTACCAGTGATGAGGATATTCCAATTTAAAGTGATGCCCAAAATTTTCCAGCGCCTGATGGATAAAACAATCGACGTTCAGCTGGAGCCGAGGACATTTGTGTATCTAGATGACATTATAGTGATAAGCGCTACGTTCGAAGAACATCTTCGATTCTTGCAGGTGTTCAGAAGGCTACGGTAGGCAGGGCTGCAAACCGCAAACCCAGAAATGTGTCTTCTGTCAACCGAAACTGAAATACTTGGGACACATAGTGAATCAAGAAGCGATTCTCACGGACCCCGAGAAGGTAGAAGCGTTCACTTAAAATGGAGCCTCCGACCTGCGTAAGAGCACTTCGGCGCTTTCTCGGTATGCTACCTTGGTATAGCGAACTTGTGCCATATTTTTCAGCTATCACCGCTCTGTTAAATAAATTCATAAAGAAAAATAAAAAATTTCTTTGGACGGCGGAACAGAATGACGCTTTCGAGAAGTTAAAAAGTGCACTTATCTGCGCCCCAGTTTTAACTTGTCCCGATTTTAATGAACCTTTTGTATTGCAGCAGCTCTTTCAGTAATCATAGTGACAGAGATCGTGAGGAGATCAGTTCGGATTTAGACGAAATAGAGGAACGCGCGAGGCCATTTTAGCTTTGCTAGTAATTATAGAAAAAACAATAGAAAAGGGAAAGAGCGTCTATATAGGATTTGTATATTTAGAAAAAGCCTTCGATAACGTAAAATGGGGGAAGATGCTCGAAGTACTCAGAAAGGTAGGGATGAAATATAGGGACAGAAGAATAATACATAATCTCTACAAAGACCAAAAGGCAGTTGGAGAATTTTTACAGGAACGAAGAGAAGTAGATATCCAGAAGGGAGTGAGACAGGGATGTGCATTGTCACCTCTAGTTTTCAACTTATGTATCGAAGATGCGATTCATATTGTTAAGGACAGAACAGCCTCAGGGATTAATGTTCAGGGTGAAATTATTAACATGCTCAGATTTGCGGATGATATAGCAGTATTAACATCCAGCAAAGAAGAATTAGGAAGGGCTCCGAACGAAATGGAAGCGGTTTTGATGGAGGGCCATGGTATAAAAATCAATAAAAAGAAAACAAAAATTTTGGTATGTAGAGGGTGAGAAAATGGAGTGATTTGAGAGGCCAAGAACCCCACCATACCGTCATGAAACTGTGCAGCATGCGGATGAACCCGAAGATGAATCAGACTTTGAAAACGCATCACTACTCTCTGATGACGAAGATAGCGATGCGGAGTTATAAAAGACAACGCTCTTGAATAATTTATGTGATATTTTGTTACTCTTGCTTATATCCTCTAGAAGACTTTTTTTGTTATTGAAAATGCATAGATATGTTTATTTTTTATTAATAGTTATTTATGATGTTAGATCACTCGCTACGCTCGTGATCTAATTTCCCTTCTCACAAAATAAAATGACACTTAACACGTACATCATACAGTTTTTTTTCTACAAACATTGTTAAACAATGCACTAAAGAGATCAAATATTTTATTAACTTCAAAATTTAAACCAAAACAATTCGAAATCTAGTGATTTGTGCTCAATTCTTTGTTGTTAGTTACATAGCGACCAATGTTAAAAGTAAGTACTCACATTTAATACTAGTGTTAAAAGTAAATTACTTTTAAAATTGGTGCCTTAAATTTACATTTTTGACAATGACAATATATATATACTTATGCAGGGTGGTCCAGGTCTTAATACATTAATTTTGGGAAGTGATAGAGAATCAAAAATAAGAGGACTTTTCTTAATAAACATATACCCGGAAATGCATAATAACATCCAGGCAGCAAATAGGGTTTACTGTGCAAATAAAAAGATACTGTGTAGCAAATCCATAAACACAAGTACAAAGATTAAAATGTATAGAACTATAATAAGACCCATACTAACATACGCTGCAGAAACCATGTCGTTTACTCAGAGAGAGCAACAAATGTTAAGTGTAATGGAGAGAAAGATAATGAGGACAATATTGGGACCCGTAAAAGTTGGAGAAAATGAAATAAGACGGAGAATGAGTCATGAAATAACGGAAAAATTGGATGGAGTGGATATAGTAACAAACATCAAATCCATACGGTTAAGATGATTGGGGCATGTCTGGAGATCGGGAGCAGACAGCAAAATACGTGCGATAATGGAATGGCAACCGGGCAGCAGAAGACGAAGAGGTAGACCAAAGAGTAGATGGTATGAAGAGGTCGAAGAGGATTTACGAAGGTTGGGAGTACGAAGATGGAAGGAAAAGGCAGAAAATAGAGGGGAATGGAAAAAGATCACGGAAGACATGAAAGGATGAGTCACATACACACACTATGTAATAACGGGGACTAATCCACCCCAAAAACACTGGATTGTAAGGGCTTCAACAGAAGCGGCGAAACTCCTTGAGGAGTGTAGTGCCATATACAGGATGGTCCAGGTCTTAATACATTAATTTTGGGAGGTGATAGAGAATTAAAAATAAAGGGACTTTTCTTAATAAACATATACCCAGAAATGCATAATATATAGATATAGATATAGATAGATATAGATATAGATATAGCCAAAGTCATTAATACTAAGACATCTTGATGCTGAGCGCACAAATAATAATAATAATAATCTTTATTAGTAGCACTTGGCTAGCGATTATAAACATATTAACTCAATACAGAAAAACAAAAAAAAAAACAATAAAGACAACCCTAATGCAATATTGACCAAAGGTCAAATATACAGATATGTTTATATAGGTATAGATATTTATTATATCTCAATGGTCCGTTTAATATATACTATACAAGACCTTTTAAAACTCATTAAACTATCACAATCTTTTATATGTTCTGGTAACTCATTGTATTGCTTCAGCCCTTTATAAAATAAACTATTTTGACTAAAACTAGTACGAACTTTGTCTAGATAAAAGTTATTCTTTGAACGAGTATTATGCTCATGAATATTCCTAACAAACCTGCAATTAGCTAACATATGTGGAGGTAACAACTGATTTAACATCTTATATATATATACCATAGTATTATATGTCACAGTCTGTCTAACACTCAGAAGGCTTGCACAATTCAACATATCAGCACGTCTGGTATATTTACTACATCCTAATATAATTCGCAAAGCTCTGTTTTGTCTTTTCTGCAAAGTACCCATCTCAGAATTATTCATCAAAAACAACAATGTAGAACAAAAGTAAAAATGTGGTGCGATGATTGTTTTATATATAGTCAATTTTGCCCAGGAACTCATATCTTCCGACATACGTCCCAACACATTAATTTTCTTGGTTATCTTCCCCGTAATATATTCGTAATGAGAAGAAAATGTAAGATTTTCATCGATCACACAACCTAAATATGTGAAACAGTTCACCAATTCTACAGCTTCATCATTGATTTTCACATCCACATTTGCTGCCAAGTCCAATTTGTCATGTTTATTCCTAATAACCATCATTTTTGTTTTGCTTATGTTCAACTGAAGATAGTTGCTATTTAACCACCCCAGCAAGTTACTAAGTTCAACATTTAATGTTTGCATTATTTCATTTATCTTATCACCCATTACATAAATGATGGTATCATCCGCAAATAATTGAACTCTACAGTTATGAACTACCTTTACAATGTCATTTATATACAACAAGAAAAGTGTAGGACCCAAAACTGTCCCCTGTGGCACACCATATATTGTTTTTCTTGCAGTTCAAATTTCACCATATTTCGTTAACTGTGTCCTATCACTTAAGTAATCCTTAAACCAATTCAAAATTACACTACCAAAACCATATTTTTCCATTTTTAGCAACAGCAGTTTTCTATTTATTGTTTCAAACGCACGTTTAAAATCTAGAAAAACCACACTTATAATTTTTCCCTCTCCCAATGCGGCCTTCCAGTCGAAA
The DNA here is from genome assembly GCA_963966045.1 of Xestobium rufovillosum. NCBI lineage: Eukaryota > Metazoa > Arthropoda > Insecta > Coleoptera > Ptinidae > Xestobium > Xestobium rufovillosum. Next base: position 37,972,044 of record OZ014495.1, read on the forward strand.
AGAACACTCTGTAACGCACTTTCACAAGAATTCCTACTTCTAAATCCTGCCTGATAGTCACTTAGAATATTATGCTTTTCTATGTAATCCACTATCTGATCGTTCACACACATCTCGAGCAATTTTTCATACGGTGGAACCATGTTTATTGGCCGAAACTCGTCACATTTTAAAGTACCAGTCTTCTTTTCAATCGGAATAACTGTACTCACCTTCCATTTCCTCACAAAAGTCCCATACTCTAAACTTTGATTAACCACATTAAGAACTCTATCCCCTATCGTTTCGAATGCTTCTTTAACTATCTTAACTGTAATGCCATTGGTGCTACCTTCCCTATTCTTCATTCGTTCTATAATTTTTCTTAACTCTGCCATTTCAACCCTGTGAAATTTTTCCATTCTATATTCATTTTCTATAAGTTCTAGACTCTCTTCATGTGTTTTGCTTGGTGTTATGTTTTCCGAAATTTCGCTAACACTGTCCAGAAAAAAATCATTAAAACTCTTACATATTTCCTTCCCCAATACTAATCTATTATTAAACAATATTTCATTTTTAATACCTTCATGTCTTTTAACATTCACTAACTTTTTCAGAGTTTTCCACATTTCTATTGAGTCATATTTTACCTGGTCAATTTTTTCACTGAAGTAAACATTCTTAGCAGTTCTTATCATTGATACGACTCTATTTCTTTGTATTCTAAAATTTTTCCAATCCTCCTCTGACTTAGTTATAGTCGCTCTTTGATATAATTGGTCTCTTCTTTTCATTTCATCATTTATCTGTTGATTCCACCACATTTTACTACCCCAATCCTCTTCCACAAGTTTTCTATGCTCTGGTGCAAACTCATCCAGTGCAGACGTTAGATTGTCCACCAAGCTGTCAGCCAAAACATCTATATCTGAAGAGTCCGATGGCCATGTCATATCCATTAGCCTAAGCTGATATCCCGTTACATCCATACCCCTGTAGTTTCTATATGTTGTCATTTTAGTTCTTCTGATATGCTTCTCCGTAAACTGTACTTCAATAATCGAATGATCAGTTATTTTTGGAGTCAAATGTACTTTGTGGTTTAATTCCTTTTTGTTTGTAAGTACAAGATCAATTTTTGTAGCGGAATTGTTTGTCACACGAGTGCAACTGTCGACCAATTGGTAGATACCATGCCTATCCATCAAACTATTCAATTTACCTGCGTAAAAGCTACTGCTGGCCAAATCTATGTTAAAGTCGCCCACCATTATGAATACCGCATCAAGGTTCATGTTTTCAAAAAAATCATCCAGCTTTTCCAAAAATTCGGCATTGCTCGCACTGGGTGAATGATATGAACTGTACAAATAGTATTTCTGTTTTTCTATAGTAATTTCAATTCCAGATATCCACACGTTTTTGTTGTTTGCAATATTTACTATTTCTTTATATCTGAATCCCTTTTTTGTATATATTAATGTCCCACCTGTATGGGTACTCAATGAAAAACTGCAAACCGTGTTATAACCCATAATATCTATTTCATTTTGTGTAAAATCTTCCGTAATATGTGTTTCGGAGAGGCATATAATTACAGGTTTATTCTGATTTACCATCCATTCTAATTGAGTTTTATGTGCACTTAATCCTTGTATATTTAAATACATTAGTGCTCCTTTTGGTTGCTATATTTTACTGCTGCCGCTATGTAATTCTGGATACTTTATTCCTTCTTGTACCCGCTCAACTACTCTCTTATATGCCTCACAGTTTCGATCATATGCTTTGTGTTTGTAGTCTATAAAGGGTATTTTCAATACTTCTGATGCATATTTGCAATTAACACAGCACACTTCACCTGACTGGCAGTCCTTCTCCTTATGTTCCCCCGCGCATATCTGACAAGTAGGCTTTTCCTTTTTGCACTCTCTAGCCATATGGCCGAATTTCCAACAATTGAAACACTGTCTAATATTGAAATGGTCTCTATAAAAATAAGTTTTCCAACCAATATGTATTCTGTCCTTTTTTGCAACACATCCATATGTTTTCGCATCCATCTGCAGAATGACATTCTCCATACCTTTCCTATTCTTATATGTATGTACTATTTTTAGTTCGCTTATGTTCGGGTTCGTATTTATAGTGTTTTGTATATTCATCTTATTCAGCATCAAGTAGGCTTTAATTATTATTTTAGAAGTTTCGACATTTGTGCATCACCGGGGAAATGTTGCACCGGTTGTAAATGATATGGGTTCCGATGATCCCTATGAAGAGTGCGCAATAGTGTTGAATTTGACGTTCTTAATTGTAGGGCCGCTCTTCGAGAACTTAGCCGAGAATTGTTGTCGAATGTTCTCAGTATTGCATTTTCTACATTATTTCCTCTCCTAGGCAGTTTTTCGGCCCGCTTCTAACCAAACTCCCGAAAAAGGAGATGGATATTTACAAAATCACGGGCATTTGGTTGCCTCCGATTTGGATATCTTCTTCGATAATCTCTAACGGCTGCTGCAGCGTTACCGTTGCAGTATCCGTAAATAAAATATGTATGTCTGCACAATCAGCATTATTGAATAAATTTGGTATGATTTCGCCTCACAAATTAAAATTCAGTAGGTAGGAAATCAAATTACCTAATGAAATGACTAAGCTGCACAAAGTCAAAACTTCTAAAATTATTGAAGCCTACTTGATAATTTCAATTTGTGCGCTCAGCATCAAGATGTCTCAGTATTAATGACTTGGGCTATATGTATATCTATATCTATATCTATCTATATCTATATCTATATCTATATCTATATATTATGCATTTCTGGGTATATGTTTATTAAGAAAAGTCCCTTTATTTTTAATTCTCTATCACCTCCCAAAATTAATGTATTAAGACCTGGACCATCCTGTATATGGCACTACACTCCTCAAGGAGTTTCGCCGCTTCTGTTGAAGCCCTTACAATCCGGTGTTTTTGGGGTGGATTAGTCCCCGTTATTACATAGTGTGTGTATGTGACTCATCCTTTCATGTCTTCCGTGATCTTTTTCCATTCCCCTCTATTTTCTGCCTTTTCCTTCCATCTTCGTACTCCCAACCTTTGTAAATCCTCTTCGACCTCTTCATACCATCTACTCTTTGGTCTACCTCTTCGTTGCCATTCCATTATCGCACGTATTTTGCTGTCTGCTCCCGATCTCCAGACATGCCCCAATCATCTTAACCGTATGGATTTGATGTTTGTTACTATATCCACTCCATCCAATTTTTCCGTTATTTCATGACTCATTCTCCGTCTTATTTCATTTTCTCCAACTTTTACGGGTCCCAATATTGTCCTCATTATCTTTCTCTCCATTACACTTAACATTTGTTGCTCTCTCTGAGTAAACGACATGGTTTCTGCAGCGTATGTTAGTATGGGTCTTATTATAGTTCTATACATTTTAATCTTTGTACTTGTGTTTATGGATTTGCTACACAGTATCTTTTTATTTGCACAGTAAGCCCTATTTGCTGCCTGGATTTTTTCCCGAATCTCTTCCTGTTTTTCTCCATTGTTTGTAATTGTAACTCCAAGATACTTGAACTTATTCACTTCTTCAACCTCGTATCTACCGATTCGTATTCTTCCTGTTGTTTTTTGACTGCCGATTCTCATTACCTTTGTCTTGTCAATGTTTATTTCCAATCCAATCCAATTCTTCTTCCTTCCACTTCTATTTCTTCTAGAATTCCCTCCATTATTTTTCTTTGCTTCGTTATCACAACCAAATCATCGGCATACGCAATGATCTGCCCTCCTCTTGTTCTCAGTGTGCCTCTTTTGTCTACTCTTCTTAGGACGTACTCCAATACAAGATTGAAAAGAGTAGCAGAAAGCGCATCACCCTGTCTAACACCCCTATTGATTTGAAAAGTTCTTGTTTTTCCATGCTCAGTCTGTACAGTAACTTTTGTCTCTTTTAATGTCATTCGTATTAGTCCTCTAAGTTTACACGGTATGCTCAACTCTTTCAGAACTGTCATCAGCTGATTTCTTTTTATTGAGTCGAAAGCTTGTTTGAAGTCTATAAACAGCATTTCAACTTTGAGTCGTATTCATATGCTTTTTCTGCTATTTGTTTAACAGAATGTATTGCGTCCACCGTTGACTTTCCCTGTACGAAGCCACATTGATATTCTCCTATTAAGTTTTTAGCATATGTGTACAGTCTTTTTTGAATTACTCCTGACAGTATTTTATACGCATTGTTCAGCAGTGTTATACCTCTGTAATTCTTGCATAACGTTTTATCTCCCTTTTTATGAATTGCTATAATTGTACCATTGTCCCATTCATCCGGCATTCTTTCGTTAATCCATACTTTTTTGATCAGATCATGTATTTCTTCCTGCAACTTTTCTCCTCCATATTTTATCATTTCCATATTTATGTTATCTTCTCCAGGCGTTTTTCTATTTTTACTCTTTCTGATGATTTCCATTATTTCTTCTATCGTTGGTTCTTCTATGTTCTCATCAGATCCTTCTGTTTCCTCGTCATACTCCGGTTCCTCGTCGTCTCTCAGCAGTTTCTTAAAATACTCTTCCCACACTAGCATAGCCTCTTCTTCGCTCTCCACTACTTTCCCATTACTATCTTTTAATCCATTTATTCTGTTCTTCAGTGGCCTCCTTTGATCTTTTAGTTGAAGTTTCTGTTTTCTCTCTCTATTTCCTCCATTCTATCTTGTATCCATATTTGCTTGGTTTGTTTTATAACTCTGTTGCTTTCTCTTCTCCTTCTATCATATTCTATTTTATCTTCTTGCTTTTTGGTTTGTAGCCATCTCTTCCTTGCATTTGCCTTTCTCTCCACAACCAACCTACATTCTCCGTTCCACCATGCCTTTCGACAGTGTTCTTGAGCCGTTCCTATTTCCATAAGCGCAGCCTGGTTAATGTGAGTCTTTATTTCGACCCATCTCTCGTTTACATCCTTTTCTGTGTGTAGTCTTTCTTCATTCTCAAATCTTGATTCTGAATATTCTTGGTATTTCTGTCTCTTTTCTCCCTGCTTCAGTCTTTCTATATTCCACTTCCGTTGCTTTCCTTGCTTCTCGGTTTCTATTACCTTTTGCTTCAATGTCGCAATGACCATGAAGTGATCCAAATCAGCATTGGGGCCTCTAAACGATCTTATATCTGTAACAGTAGCTTCCCTTTTCCTATTTATTAAAATGTGGTCAATTTGGTTGCCGTAATTTTGGCCTGGTGACATCCAAGTAATTTTATGTTCTCTTTTGTGTTCATATTTCGTACTTACTATCACCATCCCTAATAAAGTTGCTATATTGCACAATCTGAAGCCGTTGTCATTCGTTACTTGGTAAATAGTGTGTTTCCCCGTTACTGATTTTAAATATTTTTCCTTTCCAATCTGAGCGTTCGTTTTTCTATTTGTTCGTAGATTTCATTTTTTGCTTCTTCATCTGCGGCTCCTGTTGGTGTGTATACATTTATAATTGATATTATTTCTTCTAGATTCCTTTTCCTGCTTCTCGGCTTTTTCTTCCAGTTTTTGAATCTTATTTATCAGTTCTCGCTTCTCTTTCTTCCACTCCTCCTCCCTTTTCTTCATTTCTCCTTTCATCTGTTTTAATTCTCGGTTTGTATTCTCCACCTCGCTCTTCAGTGTTTCACTCTGTTCGTTGCATCTGTCAAATCTCCCATTCATCTCTTTTCTCATTTCTTGAATTGCTGCAAGTACCTCGTCCATTTCTACTTCCACCTTCTTTATATTCTGTGGTGATCTTACAGTAATTTTACTCTTCTGAAAAATCGTATTCTCTCCTGCTTCCAGATTGTCTAAACTCGTATCGAGAACTTTACGTTTTGCTTCTCTGTTACTCATGTATCTCGGTTCCCAAAATATAATTTACTTTTCTATGCGTTGTTCTCTGTGGAAATTACAATTTCCAAGAAAGTTATAGTTTTCTGTATATGGGCTTGGCAGAGTCGTGTTCTGTTTTCCGGCTATTTGGCGTCAGCTGCCTCTTCCCGGTTCGTCTCCTCGGAGGAAGATGTCGCTACCAGTCAAAGCGTCAATATCTTGCCTTGTTTGTTTATTTTCAGAATTTTGCAAATTTACTGATATTTCTATTTCCTATTCTTCCTTTCCACTTACATCTAATCAAAAGCTTTTATACTTATTTTACTTTGGTTCACCTATTTAATTTCACTTTGTTGAGAGCTCCTACCAAAAACACATCTGTCACACACAGCTGGAACTCATAACCTCCACAATAAATGTTAAAAATTGTATTTTTAATAGTGTTTGTAGAAAAAGTATTTTAGTTTCGTCTTGTGCAGAAGAAAGTATTTAATTTTGTTATTTTTGCATAATAATTAAACGCTTTTTTGGTTTCTTTAAATCTCTATTTATTCACATAAAATCGTTCCCAGCGTTTACTTAAAGTTTTTGAAAATATTTAAAACAAAGAAAGAACGTGCCCGGAGAGCAAGAATAAGTACAAAATTTATTGATATATTTAAATAATGGTGTATACAAAAAATGCTGTCTGTACAGCGTGTGGAGCTCAATTATAGTAACCCTCTCCATCCACTTCACCGGGCAACGTATCGCTCTTGCTGCCTTGCACTCACGGCGGAGCTAGCGCTCTGCATATTTTCAACTTTGGACGCGTCTGTTGGAAAAATGGCCCAACAGATTTCATATGTCTCTTGAAAAATGGATACTATATACAAATATATTTCGAATGTGCCCCGAACGAACTTTATATCCTATGAGCGACAAAATGCGAATTTTCTTCAACTTTCAAATTCGTCTGGAAGGAGGAAGGGCGCAGTTTAAGTCGTCTGTCACGTGCCATTTCGATAAGGTAGAATTGGATGGAATACCTTGTAACGATGCAAAAGAAAATGAAACGAATTATTCAAATACATGAATCGAGTTGCCAGTTGCAAGATTTCTGCGAAGATATCTTAACAGAGCACGCAGCAGTCTCCCTACCGTACCTCCTACCACTGGCCTCTCGATGACATCAGATCGCAAATGGAATTGGGAGCACTTTTCTCGCAATGCTCAAGCATAGCAGTACAACTCGGGGCGACTCCGAAGACGATCATGTTTATGAGATAAAACAACCGAAACTGCAGCTAGTGTGTCATCGTAATAACCGAGGTTCTACAGATACTAGTACTGAATTGGATGTGGCCCTGAACATACGGAAGGAATATTTTCCGATAATACGTAAAAGCAGGTAATTGATTAGAGCTAGTCGAAAGGCACGTGCTCCATATATCATAATCATAATGAAATTCTCAGTCCGAAGACTGGTTGGGCACGTACCTCCATCCTTTCCTATCCTGAGCTAACCTAAAAGTAGAACATCCTACATCCCCAACAAATTTGAGAGCCATAGTCTAATCTGGGCCTACCCCTACCTCTTTTTATCCCTATCTCCGCTTCTAGTATGTCGCGAACTATTCCTTCGTATCTCAGAAGGTGTCCTACCATCCTACCCCTCCTATTATTTATTTTCTTCCATACCTTTCGCTTTTCCCCAACTATTTCTAATACCTCCCTATTGCTAACCTTATCTAGCCGTATATCAAGAGAAACCAAATTTGACCGCCAGATATCGCTGGCTGTTGCTATTTTGATTTAAAATTTTATATATTCTTTTGCTATACATACGTTTTTATTTTAACATTGATTTGATGTATTTGGTTAAATTAATAGAGTATTATTTTAGTTGTTTTGCAATAGTTCCAGAGAACCCTATCTCCGACTAGTTTAAGGTATTTATCGACGACCAGAAATCCCACTGACTGACCGACCGAAACAACACCCTGTATAGTTAAAAAGGTGGTACAACAGGATAGTCGTTGCATAATTTGGCGCCTAAGCAGGGACGTGGTTGTCGCTATTGTATCCTGTGAACTCCAGATCCAGGACCAGGACAGTAGAGAATTTGTTAGAAGTTTTTCAATATTGCATGTTTTGAATATGTATGGAAAACCGCACACCAACTGGTTTCGTCCTTCTGGGACTCATCAGTAAGGTGCTTTGCCCTACACACTCGAACCATGCAATATTGCTTGCTGTATATATACTTACACGCTTGGTGCAAGTATTAGCAAGAGCTAATTATTAGCCGAATTATGCGGCGGTAGAGAATTTATTTAAATTTATTTAAAGAAGTAAGTGTTATTTTGTTGGTTTAGTTCACAGCTTCAGAAATGAACGAAGCCGAGGTTACCGCAGGACCGTTCCGGCAAGAGGAAGAACCTATTTCACCAGACTACATTTTTGAGTATTCCCTTTCTAGCGAAATTGCAAAATAATTTAGAAAATAACCTTGCAGGTTAAAAATGAAACTCATGTCACAAATATTGCTCTCTAAAATAGTCAACTAAACTTTTGTTGATTAAAAAACAAATTATTAAACAGTTGTGACCCACCATCATCTCATCCTATTAAAGAAAACTTGTCTTCTTTGATGACGTCTTACAGTTTTTAAAACTATCTCTTACCCATGTTAATATTCGTTGAACCCCCAAAAGCACTTCTGACATCTCCACCAACACCGACTAAGGAGTCATTATGCAGCATCCGTTCATTTCTATCAGCAGCTACATTGTTCATCCCGGATTCCTCTTGATTCGTTACAAGTTGGGAGCCTATACACTGAGAATGTTCACTTTGGTTGGAGATTCCCATGGAGTTTTCAAGTATTTGATTCGTTATGGGTGTGGTGTCCAGAGGAGTTTGCGGAGCACTACGAGGTCCTGGTTGTGATGTTGGTGCTGCACCCGGTGGAAGAGGAGGTGACTTAGTACTCCTAGGTGATGAATTGGGAGTACTCCTAGGAGATGCTTGATGGTTCTGAAAATATTCCATTGCTGTTCAAGATATATTTAAGATAATAAAAAGATGCTTATAATCACAGGAAAAAAATAGCTTAATAGCTTTCTTAGTTTCGGAAATATTGAAAATAATCAGTTTTTTTTTCGAGAAACTTGTTGGAAATAATTTTAGGACATACGTTCATCGATTTTTTTCTTATTATTTTGACCTCCTCTATCAGCCCTCGAAATCTGTTACACTCGTTATTAATTACCCTGTATATCGCTCCACTTGGCGTAATTGTCCAGTTGCCGAAAAAGGTAACCATATGGGGAAATGCAATAGACTATCCTACTCCTTTTTCACCGTTTGGTTAACTTTGAGGAACTAGACAATTACGCCAAGTTGGTGAGACATATTTATATTATGCGTCGCCTTTTCTATGTGTATTCGAAGATTACAATTTGATTTAATTTAGATGCATTGTAATTGAAATCATATTAGCGTAACTGTTTATCTTATTTATTGTGTGTTATAATAAGTAGGTACAAAGTACTTAAGGTCTAATATAATGTGCTTATTTTTTGTTCTAAATATGTAGGTACCTACTTATTCCAAAAAGTAATAATTCTTTCACCAAGTTCAATTTGCGTTATTTTATTTATCCTTCCCATACCCATTATAACATGAACGCCTACTCATTATGAAATCGAATACATGTATAGATATGCCTTCAAATAGAAATGATAAACTACCACTATATGAAAGTATTTCTTCTATCCGGTAAGCTACTTTTTATTTATCTCGATTAAATGTATAAACCTCGGTATAAACTCAGTCCAGTTACCTATTATCAAATTTTATATATACAAGTTATAGTACATATCTTATTGCAATATAGTGTCATTACACCTTGTATTCACAGGAAGTACACGTGTAGACAACTGATAAATGTAAAGTTGCTTAGCTGTCATTTTTATTGTGTGAGAACGTTTCTTTTTAGTTGTTAGTCAGATTTTTATGTCCGAAGCTTACGCATGTAAATTATAATAAATAAAGTTTCTTTTTAAAAATAGCATTTTTGGAAAGTGTTATAAAAGTGGCGCAGTCGGGTCGGATCGATAAACAAATATTAGAGAACATAATATTTGGTTCGTTTTAACGATTTGTTATCGATAGAACTTTGTGTTGGTGAAAAAAGTAGCTAACCAAAAACTTTTAGTTGAGTGAACTGAGTAGCTCAACAAGAAGACGACGGACAATCCATCTTTGAGGGAATATCAAAGCCGGATGTCGAGGACAATAATATTGCTGTAAGTACTTATGTCTTTTAGAGGTTCTTTAAGTAACAGATCTCTTTCTGAAAGTTCGGACTCTGACTCAAATTTTGAACAAAGTTCAATTTATCGTTCTAGATCACCAATCAGAACTAATACAAAAATGGCTCTTAATCAAAATCAAATTCCTGTTCTAAAAAAAGAATATTTGGACATGGTTCCAGAATTTCATGGTCAAACAGAACTGTTGCCTAGATTTCTGGAAATATGTGAGAAACTTGTAAATAAATTTTATAATGTTCAAGCACCAGAAGACTTTCAGAACGAATATCTGATGTCAAGTATTTTAGCGAAAATCAAAGGCGAAGCTGCTGTGAATGTCTCGTCTTGTATAATAAATAATTGGTTGGATTTAAAAAATGCACTCATCAATAGTTATGCAGATAAAAGAGATTGCTATAGTTTAAATATCGAAATGACAGAATTAAGACAAGGTAATGAAACACCTTTTGATTTTTATAATAGAGTTCAGCATTTATTAAATCTACAAATTTCTTATTTATCTACACATATTCCACGAAATGAATCTCATGTGTTGATAGGATATTTTCGCAACTATGCGCTTAGGATGTGAGATTAAAATATCTTATCATAACATATCATCTCATAGTACGAATTGCATGATAGTGCAACCGAGATGTGAACAAGTAATTAAGGTTAATATCGATAATGTTGAAGAGGGTGAAATTGTCATACCTCACATGAAATTAGGGGAATTAGAAATTCCAGCTTGTGTAACAAATGTAAAAAATAGTAAAGCAATTTGTTCAATTTTAAATCCATCAGAAAAAAAGTTTTCTGTGGAAGTAACTCAACCAATTAAAGTAGAAAAGTTCGGAGAATATGAGCCAGACTATTTTAATTCTAATTTTAATCATTTTTCGACCGAAAAGGTTAGATTTGATGTGTCGAAAATTCGCACAGACCATATGAATTCGGAAGAAAAAAATGCAATTGAAGAGTATAATTACGAAATAATTCACAAAAAAGGTTGTTTAAACACAAACGCAGATGCATTATCTCGCATCGAACTTAATATGAACGAAACGCCAGGAAATTCTAAAGGAATTCTCCAGCATATCGAAAAATTTAACGAAGATATAGGAAGGCCAAGCACTTCAACTCAAAATGTCGATAATCAATCATTAGTTGTAGAAGTAGAAAATATAAACGATGATGACGAACTAGAAACTGTTCATTCAAGCGAAGAAAATCCTATAATTGGAGTACCAATTGTAGATTGTCCAGTAAACGTAGGAAAAAATCAGTTAATCATTTCAGAAGTTAATTTTGCACCTGCAGCACCTACTATTATTAAATTGTTTGGAAACAAACAAAGAATACTTATTCAATTCTCAGAAAATAAATTTGAACTAGATGTAATTAAATTTATTAGAGTTTATTGTTCCAAAAATTAAATATCATCTATATTTCGAAGATCCAGTTTACGAGAAGTTTAGTACAATTCTTCAAAACTACTTTAAAAACTCTGAAATAAAAATGCTTAAATGTACCAAAAAATTAATTGATATTATTGATCAAGATGAAATCAGACAAACTATTCAAAATTACCATGAAGGAAAAACGAATCATAGAGGTCTTGATGAAACACATAATCGAATAAAAAATTTGTACTATTGGCCAAATCAACGTAGGTCAATTCAAACTTATATTAACCATTGTGAAATTTGTCAAATCACAAAGTATGATAGAAACCCACTGAAATTACAACTAAATTTAACTCCTACTGCAACAAGAGCCTTCCAAATTTTACATATTGATGTTATTTCGTTAGATAAAGTTAAATTCTTGACAATAATAGATGCTTTCTCGAAATACGCGCAAGCATATCAGGTAAATTCTACTCAAAGCATAGAGGTAATAAACAAATTAATTAAATATTTTACGCATCATTGCATTCCTGAACAAATTATAACCAACAATGGTTCAGAATTTAAAGGTTCGGCTCTACAAGAAATTTTAGAACTTCATAAAATTAATGTACATTTTATTAGTTCGCAACATCCAGAATCAAATGGAATGATAGAACGCTTCCATTCAACAATAATCGAGCACATTAGACTTTTTAACAATCAAAAAGATTACCAAAATGAACCAATAGAAATAAAACTTAATTATGCATTGTTGGCTTATAACAATACAATTCATTCTGCTACAAATCTAAAACCATATGAAATTGTAACAGGTCACCTAGATATAGAATCTCCTTTTAATATCGAAATTGAAAAACAAATTGTCAATAACTATGCTATACGTCATAGAGACAAAATTAAATTAATGTACCAAAATTTAAACGAAAAACTTCAACAAAAGAAGGAAAATGTTATCGGAAAAATTAATGAAATCCGTGAAAATCTCCCGGAAGTACCCGAAAAAATATTCGTTAAAAATAAACAAAAACAGAGTAAGACAAATAATAAATACAAATCAGAAACTCTTAGATCGATAGATAAAGAATTAAAAACAGGTAAAATTAATCCAACTCATCATAATACTAGAGAGAAAATTCATTTATCAAATATTAAGCGACCTAGGAAAGAAACTTGCAAATTAAAACTATTTCAGGTTCCTTACAATCGGAAGAGGAGCAGAAATAAGGAATATCACCCACAATTTAGGTATTTTACCAATATTATTGGGTCCAGCTAAATTACAACGCTCCGAACATACTTTTACTCATTTTTATGACTTGAAATCCTTATATAATCAATATAATAATTTAAATAATCAATACGATAGTCTTAGGTTGAGTAGTTTAAATAATAGTGTTTATGTTAGTGAATTAGAGAATTATAATAAGATAGTACTTTACACACAGAAAATAATTAATGAGAAAATCGAGAACATTAAGTTACAAAATAATTCTAGGAAAAAACGAGGTTTGATTAATGGTTTAGGAACGATTATCAAAACCTTAACCGGCAATTTGGATGCCGCAGATGGTGAAAAATTTGAGAAAATTCTAAAGCACGTTCAAGAGAACGAACACAACTTGGCGAATCAATTAAAATTCGAATACTCTATCAATCACAGACTTATTAAAAATTTTAACAATACGATACAAGACATTCAGCACAATGAAATTATTTTAACTTCAAGAATCCTTCAATTAAAGCAAATGGTTAACGAAAAAATAATTCATCAAAATATTTTATTCGCTAAAGACTTGTATAATCAGTTATTAATTCTCTACAACGCAGTTCTAGATATTTTTCAAGATATTGAAAATTCTATAACTTTCTGTAAATTAAATGTTCTCCATCCGAGTGTTATAAAAACTAGAGATTTATTTCTGGAACTACAAAGAATTTCATCTCATTATATAAACGAACTTCCTTTTGAAGTAATTTATGAAAACATATTAGACTTTGAATCCGTAATAAAAATTAATTGCAAAATTGATAATACTAAAATTAGTTACTTTATTTCAATACCAATCGATTTCGAAAAGAATTTTCAGCTTTATTACTTACTTCCTATTCCTACAAAATATGGGTCAGAATTTAGAACAATATTATTCCAGATGTTAAGTATTTACTAAAATCAGATAACGTTGTTAAGCCTCTAAATGATATTTGTACCCAAGGTAAAATATTTCAATGTCCAAATTATTTATTAAGAAATAACATGGCCCTATGTGAAGAAAAAATTCTATCGGAAATGAACACGAGCAATTGTCAGTATGTCAAATTAGAAATAACGAAAAATCACTTGGAAATGGTCCCCGAAATTAATCAATACTTGGCAGTATTTCCACAAGAAGAAAGATTCAATATAAAGTGCAAATCACAGTCGGAAACCAAAACTCAACAGGAATATTTTTGGTAAAAAGAAGCAACTGCACCCTGTACTTCAAAAATCAAGAAATAGTCTATCAAGATAGAACCTTTGGAAAACCTTCTATAGTCGACGGACTTCATTTGGAAATGAAACAAGAAAATATGCTAAATTTCAAAATAAAATTGAAAACTCTTAGTTTACAGGAAATCTCTTCAAATCGCATTTATCCGATCACAGAAGATAATTTAAATGTTGAATATTACAAACCGAGCATTTGGACTTCAATTTTATATGTCCTACTAATAACCTTTATAGCCTATTTTACAGTAAAATGGATCAAAATTAAAAGATCTACAAAAATTCGAAAGGAACCGCAAGAATTGGAAATGCAGCCAAAATCAAGAGAAAAGAAAATTAATCTTCCCGAAGAAGCTTCATTCTAGCGATGGAGGAGTTATAGTACATATCTTATTGCAATATAGTGTCATTACACCTTGTATTCACAGGAAGTACACGTGTAGACAACTGATAAATGTAAAGTTGCTTAGCTGTCATTTTTATTGTGTGAGAACGTTTCTTTTTAGTTGTTAGTCAGATTTTTATGTCCGAAGCTTACGCATGTAAATTATAATAAATAAAGTTTCTTTTTAAAAATAACATTTTTGGAAAGTGTTATAAAAGTTACATATATAATCAAGGCCCTTTTACCAAAATATTGGTGTCGGGCATAATAATTAATAACTACACTTTCTGTACAATTTCTTTCCACTTTTTTCTGTCTTTAGCCACTTTCTTCGCTTCATTCCACGTTAGTCCTTTGTCCTTGAGTAATTGTGCTACAACACCGTCCCATGATTTCCGTGGTCTTCCTCTCGTTCTATTTGGTTTAACTCTTGCCTCCCATATATTCCTAGCTGGCCTTTCGCTTGACATTCTAGATAGATGTCCAAACCACTCCATTTGTTTAATTTCGATTTCCTTGTTCATCGGTCTTATCTCCAGTTCTCCCCTTATTATGTCATTTTTTATTTTGTCCATGCGCGTAACACCTTTAACTTTCCTCAGGTATTTCATTTCTGTAGCTTGTATTCGTGATTTTTGTCTCTCGTTTAGTGTCCAGCTTTCGCTTCCGAACGTAAGAATAGGTCTAAAGACGGTTTTGTACACTGTCATTTCGGTCTTCCTGCTAATTTCCCTTTTCCCAACAAATGTGTAACTCATCGAGTGATACAGTCTTGTAGCATTCTCCACTCTGGTATTTACTTGGATATCATTTTTCCCTGTTCTGCTTATTATTGTTCCCAAATACTTAAAGTTTTCAACTTGTTCTATTTTACTACCCTCTAGTTCTACATTAGTTGCTTTTCCTTGCTTACCCACATGCATAATTTTTGTTTTTTCTATATTGCTTTTCATGTTCCACGCCTTCAGTAACTCGTTCCATACGCTGAGGTTGTCTTGTAGATCTTTTTCATTTCTTGCACATATCACAATGTCATCTGCAAAGGCACATTCTGTTATACAAACAGGTTGCATATTTCTGTATCCAATTCTCAGACGTTTCACTTTCCTTTTGGTCACTTTTATAATGTCATCCATCACTATTATGAATAGGAGAGGGCTTAGTACTCCCCCTTGTATGACCCCCTCAGATGTTTTAAAATCCCTCGATTCTCTATTGTTAGTTCTTACGTAATTCCTGTTGTTGTTGTGTAAACTTTTGATCGCTCTTATCAGCTTTCTGTCTACTCCTCTATTTTCTAAACTTTCCCAAATCTTCTTGCGGGGAACCCTGTCAAAAGCTTTTTTCCAGGTCAATAAACGCGAAATATGCTTCAGTATTTTGGATATATGTTTTCTCTATAATTTGTTTCACTATGAATACTTGGTCCTGTATACTTCTACCCTTCCTGAAACCACATTGAGACTCTTCCAGCTGTTGTTCGATGCTCTTTCTTAGTCTTTGTTCTAATATTCTTTCATATATCTTTCTTACTACGCTTAACAGTGTGATTCCTCTGTAATTTCGGCAGTCACTACTGCCTCCCTTTTTGAATAAGGGCATTATTACACCTACTTGCCAATCTTCCGGGACCTGTTCAGTTTTCCATGCTAGATTGCATAAGTTCACCAGCCATGCTATGGGAGCCTCGTCCATTTTCTTTACCATTTCTGGTGTAATTCTGTCATGTCCAGCCGCTTTCCCCCACTTGAGTTTCTTAATGGATTCTTTCAGTTCATCTTGCGTTATCTCATCCTCTGTTATCTCTTCACTTTCTTCAGCTTCATCATTTGTTCTGATCTCATCCTTTCCTGTTACTAATAGGTCTTGGACGTACTCCCTCCATCTCTCCATGATATCGTTCTCTTCTCTTAGAACTTGTCCATTCTTATCCCTTATTTGTTTTAGTCTTATGTTCTTACCCTTTCTAAGAGTTTTCAATACTCTGAAGAATAGTTTTTGATTCCCTTTACTGTCTTGCTCCATCTTCCTCCCAAATTCTTCCCAGGAATTCTTCTTCTCATTCTCTATTAAATCTTTAGCAACTTTTCTTTTAGCCTTGTACAGTTTGTAATCTTCTTCTCTTTGGAACTGAAGGTATACTTTCCATGCCCTCTTCTTTTCTTTCACCTTTTCTTTAACTGTCTCATTCCACCATGATGTTTGTTTTTTATTTTTGTTTATTTTAACTGTCCCACATGCTGCCTTGGCCGCATCCATTACCACTTCCTTGAAAATTCTCCAATTTCCCTCCACACTTCCTCCCATTTGCGTAATTTTTCGCATTTCTTTTTCCACTAGTCTATTGTATTCCTCAGACACTTCCGGGTTCTTCAGCCTGTATGACCTTATTACTTCTCTGTTTACATGTTTAATGTTTCTTGTTAATTTGTTACTTTTCGTTTCCTGGCTTTTCGTAATCCAAATCTTAGTTTCCAGTAGATAATCATCATCATAAGGTTCTCAGTCCGAAGACTGGTTGGACGCGTACCTCCATTCTTCTCTATCCTGAGCTAACCTACGCATTTCCCTAAAAGTAGAACATCCTACATCCCTAACTATTTGAGAGCAGTAGTCTAATCTAGGCCTACCCCTACCTCTTTTTATTCCTATCTCTGACTCTAGTATGTCACGAACTATTCCTTCGTGTCTTAGAAGGTGTCCTACCATCCTATCTCTCCTACTCTTTATTGTTTTCCATACCTTTCGCTTTTCCTCAACTCTTTCTAATACTTCCCTATTGCTAACCTTATCTATCCACGGTATCTTCAGTAGATAATGGTCACTGTAAATTTCTGGTCCCCTTCTAACTATTACGTCCTTCACCAGTCTTCTCATTTTTCTCTGGATCAAAAAATAGTCAATGATGGAGTACTCTTGTCTGCTAGGCGCAACTCTTGTATATTTGTGTATGTTTTTGTGTTGATAAAACGAATTCGCGATTAATAAGTCTTTCTCGGTACAGAATTCTATAAGTCTAAATCCATTATTATTTCTTACTTCTTCCTCATATGGCCCCAACACCTCTATTATGTCTGTAGTCCTCTTGCCAACTCTTGCATTTAGGTCTCCGGCTATTATTACTTTACCCTTACAAATTTCAGTGGTTTCACCAAGGGTTTCCCAGAATTTATTTTTCGTTTCTGATTTCTCATCTTCAGATGGGCCATAAGCTACTACTACCGTCATTTTATCCTTTTGCACCATTTCTAGTTCTATTGATAGTACTCTCTCTGATATAAATGTCCACTTGTTTAGTTTGTTTACGATTCTCTTATTTACCAAACATCCTACCCCAGCTTTTGCTCTCCCTTCCGGAGCCACACCGCTATATATCAGAAGGTGCCCTCCCTCCAATTCCATTATTCCGCTTCCTTTCTTCTTTGTCTCAGCCACCCCCAGAATATCTAGTCCTGCTTTTACAAACTCTTGTGCCAGTTGTGACGTAACCTAAAAGACTAACGCCACAATGGATGATCCTGCCGCAGCTATGCTCGAAGCCGAAGATGGGGTGGGCTAAAAACAGGAAAAGGGCGCCAAGGAGTTGTTGGCTGATCCTCTGTAGCCAACACACAACGACTACAACTCCTAAAAGCCGTTGGTACACAATAGGGCACAATAAAATAACAAAAGAAAAAAACGTAGTCAAATAGTATATCATATAATAAAAAAACAAAATAGGTATGTAAACCAGATATGGCGATATCTGACAATATATATATAATAGCAATACCAAAAAGCACCAATGACATCAACAAATTAATTATCAATGAATATATATAATATAAATATAAAAAAAAAGCAATGAACATAAACCTGGGTGAAATTTAGACACCCGGTACTAACGTTGCGCAAAAAAAGGGAAATCAAAAAATAGGCGCGGATGACGCGGTAAATACACTACACGAATGGAGCTCCGCACGCGCAGCGCACCGACGGGTCAATCGCACGCACGCTAACTACAACAATGAAGTCAGACGCAAACGGGAGTATCGACTGTTACTAAATCTTGACAAAAAAATAGATATTACTATTAATCAAAATGAAATTTACAAACAGCAAAATTATTGAAGTGACTATAAACAAAATGAACCAAAATTATTAAGTACTGACTAAATGAATTTTAAACAATAATAAACTACTTAACTACGTGAGCAAAAGAAACAAAGTTAATAAATGAATAAATTTTACAAAAGTCCAAAAGAACAAACAGGGTGACCACAACAAGCCGTGGCCAGGCATCTACATATGAAACTAGCCGAACGGAGACGGAAGTTCGATCGGACGGGCGACGCGAAATCACAAAAAAACGAACACAAAATGGTCACAAAAAGCTGTGACGGGCGCTACATAAAAACCAGCCGTTGGACACGAGGTTCCAGATGGACAGGCGACGTAAAAATCAAACTTTATATCTGACCTTCCAGATGATAATGTGCGGGTCAGCTGCTACAGCAAAATCAGTCTTGTAGCTCAGCACCAGGTGATCGGCGCTTTTTAAACACGGGAAAGTGCAACAAATCGAAATTTGCACTCCAAAAAAAAAACCCTAAAATGTTGTAAGGACAAAAATTAGAATAAAGGAAAAGAGAAATGAAGAAGGCAACACAATACTAATAATAAGAATTAAACAAATGAAGGAAAGAAAAAGAAAGAAAACGTGCTCACCTCTCGAGAGGGTTTTTTTCCAACAAACTTCCAGCCAAAATCGACGGTAAAACGGTCCAAAATCCCCAAATCGGGAGTAGACGACGCTTCCTACAAACCAACCAGGCTGAAACAACGTCTGGAATAATGTCCGGAGAAAATCCCAATTTCTTGGCTATGAAAAAATAACTTCACTACTCTCCGGAGCACACTAAACCAAATACCTTCGAAATCGGACTAGAAGTGAGTATGGCTAGCGGAAACTGCAAATTTTGGAAAAAACGCGCACGTGAAGAATACGCGGCGATCAACCTATGAAAATCCAAATCCAAACTCCCTAAACCAACATCAAAAAGCATAGGCGTCGCCGGGTGCAGAATAATAAACAGATGGAAAGAGACGCTCTGAAGACTTGCAACCCCGAGCAGAAATATAATAAGGATGATAGAAACCTTGTGAGAGGACACGAAAATTTAATAATTATGGGAGATTTCAATGCAGTCGTAGGCACAGTGCGAGAGGGCGGAATAGTTGGTCCCTTTGGATTAGGCAATAGGAACGATAGGGGAGTGAGACTGATAGAGTTCTGCGATAAACATAACTTAACGGTCGCGAACACTCTATTTCACCATCATGTTAGGAGACGCTACACGTGGAAGATGCCAGGAGACCTAGGGAGATATCAAATAGATTACATTCTTGTTAGGCAAAGATTTAGAAATCAAGTTAGGGATTGTAGAAGTTATCCAGGAGCAGATATAGATAGTGATCACAATATAGTTATTATGAAGGCCAATCTTAAATTTAAGATTTTGAAAAAAAGAAGCGGAAGAAGGTATCTTGACCCAGAGAAACTAAAAGATGATGATACGCGCGATAAGTTCGAGAAAAAGACAAACGAGGTACTAAAGGGCGCGGGCGAAAATATTGTTAGGGACATAGAGGAAGAATGGAATTGCATTAAAAATAGTTTAGTTTCCTCAGCTAGGGATATTTTGGGTCATAAACAGAATGAAAGTAGGAAACCCTGGATAACAAAACATATTGTGAGTCTAATAGAGGAAAGGCGCAAATATAAAAATAGGTTAGATGAAATAGGGAAACAAAGATATAAGGCGATCAAGTGGGAAATTATTCGGAAATGTAGGAAAGCGAAAGAGCAATGGATCGACGATAAGTGCAAAGAAGTGGAAAATAAGTTCGAAATAGGAAAGACTGATGAAGCATATAAAATAATTAGGAGAAATTTTAGAGAAATTGGATCTAGTACCAAAAGCATTAGGAATGAGGCAGGAGATATCCTAATCGAAAGCGGGGAGAAGGCAGATAGGTGGAAAGAATATTTAGGAAACTTATATGCGGGACAGGAAGTGCAAGATATATTAGAAAGTGAAAGCAGTGTAGAAGGGGATAACCTAGGGAGTCCTATAATGAGAGAAGAGTTTGAGCTAGCACTAAAAAGTTTAAGGAATAATAAAGCACCAGGTATAGATGGCTTGCAGGCAGAAATCTTAAAGTGCGCAGGTCAAGAGGTAATAGATCGTTTATTTAAATTAGTTAGTCACATATACCTGACAGGCGAGATTCCAGAAGATTACAAACGAAACATCATAGTAGCTTTGCCAAAAAGGAAAGGCGCGGATAGATGCGAAAATTTTAGAACTATCAGTTTAACTTCCCATGCGTCAAAAATTTTAACTAGAATTGTGCAAAGAAGGATGGAGAAAAAGGCGGAAGAAATATTAGGAGAAGATCAGTTCGGATTTAGACGAAATAGAGGAACGCGCGAGGCCATTCTAGCTTTACGAGTAATTATAGAAAAAAACGATAGAAAAGAGAAAGAGCGTATATATAGGATTTGTAGATTTAGAAAAAGCCTTCGACAACGTAAAATGGGGGAAGATGTTCGAAGTGCTGAGAAAGGTAGGGATGAAATACAGGGACAGAAGAATAATACATAATCTCTACAAAGAGCAAAAGGCAGTTATAGAATGTGAGCAGGAACGAAGGGAAGTAGATATCCGGAAGGGAGTGAGACAGGGATGTGCATTGTCACCTCTAGTTTTCAACTTATATATCGAAGATGCGATTCATATTGTTAAGGAAAGAACAGCCTCAGGGATCAATGTACAGGGCCAAACTATTAACATGCTCAGATTTGCGGATGATATAGCAGTGTTAGCATCTAGCAAAGAAGAATTAGGAGCGGCTTTGAATGAAATGGAAGCAGTTTTGACACAGGGCTACGGCATGAAAATCAATAAAAAGAAAACTAAAATTTTGGTATGTAGATGGAGTGAAAATAGAACTAAAATTGAAATACAAATAGGAAATGAGAAGATAGAGGAGGTCGCGGATTTCTGCTACTTAGGAAGTAAAATAACCCAACGCGGTAGGAGCACTAAAGATATAAAACAAAGAATGGCGCAGGGCCGAGTTGCGTTTAACAAAAAGAAACAACCGTTATGTTCGAGAACGGTTAATATAGAGACTAGGAAGAGACTCTTAAAGTCGTATGTATGGAGTACGGCATTGTACGGGTGCGAAACTTGGACAATAGGAGAAGCGGATAGAAAAAGAGTAGAAGCGTTTGAACTGTGGTGTTACAGACGCATGATGAAGATACCGTGGATAGATAAGGTTAGCAATAGGGAAGTATTAGAAAGAGTTGGGGAAAGGCGAAAGGTATGGAAAACAATAAAGAGTAGGAGAGATAGGATGGTAGGACACCTTCTAAGACACGAAGGAATAGTTCGCGACATACTAGAGTCAGAGATAGGAATAAAGAGAGGTAGGGGTAGGCCTAGATTAGACTACTGCTCTCAAATAGTTAGGGATGTGGGATGTTCTACTTTTAGGGAAATGCGTAGGTTAGCTCAGGATAGAAAAGAATGGAGGTACGCGTCCAACAAGTCTTCGGACTGAGAACCTTATGATGATGATAGAAACCTTAAGGAAACCTCTCGAGTTGAAAGAAAAGAGAATAAAGGACATAAAGAAATGCAAGCATCAATTTAGAAAGCTGAAATAGATTAGTACACCACTGACCCATTGAAAAGCAATACAATCGAGGTGATCTTCACACATGACAGCTGCGGAAATCGCAAAATCAAAACATAACACCAAAGGGTGTCCTAAAGTCTGACAGATTACCTCAATGATTTCCATAAACTAAATGAAACACAAAAGTCCGAAAAATGAACAATAAGGCGCACAGAATTGATCAGAAAGAGGGTAAATATCAAATAATGACGAGAACAAAATAAACAACCAGCAGATACAGGCAATATCCAGAATCCAGCTAGGTGACAAAGATACAAGAAAACAGGGTAATACAAAAGGTAAATCTCAGCAAATCTCATTCAACCTGATAAACTAATAAAGGTAACTCGAACTAGAAGTGAAACAAAATCTACAGTGACCTAAGAAGATAGGGCCGAGGGCTGGGACGGAGGCATCTGCGAAAGACAACTGCGATGGCAGCTAAGGAGAGAAACTAATCATTAAATGGAATAAATAAGTTAGAGATAGCATAACAAACATTCCTAGCACGTTGTAAGTACCATAATCTTATATGAATTTAAATAAAATAAGTATTAAAATCCGAAAAATGTTTTAGTGTAAAATTCCACCGTTACACAGTTCAACCTCTTTTCCATTTAAGCCTCTAATATTCATTCATATAACATGAAATCGAATACATGTATAGATATGCCTTCAAATAGAAATGATAAACTACCACTATATGAAAGTATTTCTTCTATCCGGTAAGCTACTTTTTATTTATCTCGATTAAATGTATAAAACTCGGTATAAACTCAGTCCAGTTACCTATTATCAAATTTTATGAGTTTTAAATCACAAGCGGGCTAACTAAATCTTTTGCGGCCGGCCCCCTCTATGCTCTGTCTCTCTCTAATCCGACTGGCAACGAAAAGGTTCCAGTAGAGAGCGCTCTGTGCGGATACCTGTCTTTATTGCCTTGGACGAAAACTATCAACAGTACTAAAAGAGGGATAATAAACTTAGTATAAATTCGATTGGAAAAAGTAAGCCTAAGAAATAAGTAAATTTGATAGTAAATTTGGCAGTGTTGCCAGAGTTTAAAAGAGTAGGCAAATTCCAAGAAATAGTTGTCTGCAGAGAGAAACTAATAGATGAATAGAGAAGCAGATTGCGAATGCGAGACTAAGAACTAGCTCTGAAGCATTGGCGGCTTCTCCTTAAGGTCAATTGGCCAATGACCCTCAAAATATTTTAATCAAAATCATAATTTTAATAAAATAAATATTTACAAAATATTTATTTAACATTTAGCATTTGAATCTGACAATATTTTAACAAGTTTGAAGAAAAAAAATAGTATATATCACTCGGAGTAGAACTCCTCTTTGTGTTTTGCCCAGTTTGCATGACCCCGGCTTTCGCCTTGGCTGCAAACATCTGAGCTCAACAAAAAAGACTGTTCTGCTCCTAGTAATAATAATAATATACTATCGTTTTATTATTTTTTTCAACACCGACAAATTTTAAATTAACTACTATGGCGCACGGCGTGCAGCAAACAAAAATTATTTTTTCTGGTTAAACAGCAGAGAACAAAGTGGCTACATTCGAAGACATAATAATATACCAGCTGAAGATAGGAGGCAAGAAAAGAATTATGATGTAATTTAAGAATTAGTCATGCAAGAAGGTAGACGAAGTTAAATGCAATTTACAGCTACTAAATGAGCTGTCAAAATTGCCCATCAAATCTTATTTTGATAAGTCAGAATAGAAACATTTACACTACACTGGTGACATTTTCAAATATATTTTCTCTACATTTTACATTGTTACTTGTTATAAATGTAAATTACTAATCTTACCTTCAACATCTTCATGAGTCCTTCAAGTTGTATCATAAGCTGCCTCCGAGAGTCTTGTAGTGTTGTAAGGTGTGTTTCCAGCTCATCCTTTCTCATCCTCAGGGCTCTGAGTTCATTCATTAGAGCAGGATTTTCTGGAACATGGCCTCCATTGGATTCGATTTCTTGCTGTCTCCTATTACTGATATTGTTATAGAAAATTTTTGCAATGTAACCCATATAAATCTTACCTTAATCTTGCAATTTCTCCCATTATTTCTCGATTCTTTGCTTCTAACTGGCTAATGAGTTCTCTTTGGGCTCGAGTAGAATCCATACCAAGACAAGCCTCAGATGGCACTCGACCCTATTATTAGACTAAATTATACTTCACTAAATAAATATACAACTACATTATTGTGTACGTAATCAGCTGTATAATATAGTCATATTACAATAATTTAACCCAGAAACATTTTAGAACATTCCAAATTTACATTTTGCATTCAAATACAAATTAATTAATTAATAATTCCATTTCTTTTAAAATTCATTATTGATAAAAATTACAAAAGTGAACGGATTTGCGATTGCGGCACAGGAGTCGCGTCACAGGGTCGGCGGAAGAAGGCTGTTAAGTAATGTGACATTCCCGATCATCCAAAAAACATAAGTAAATTTTATGTTTCTTTATTTGTTTCTTTTCATTGTCTTGAATCCCGAAAGTGTAAATTTCAATTCATGCGCAATGTTATAAGTAAAGCGAAGAAAACTGGACATTAGGCTTATTAGTTAATCCTTTCCCGATCCCCAATAAAACCCCCCTGCTGACCCAGATGCGACACATGGTGGAGGCGCCCTTTCAGCTAATCAAATGTCCAGTAGTAAGCCTTAGTCCCAGAAATGAATGCGAATGAATTAGAAATTTTCAATTCACCATCAAGAAGTACAGAAATTTTTAACCCCTTTTTGCCCTTCACAAAGTTAAGCCGCAGTTCCACGTCAGCCCCACTTTCAATCACCACAAATAACCCTTCCCATAAGACAGAAAACAGATTTTCTTTCGACGATATACTAAATAATTCTGAAGAAGAACCCACTCCTAAGAACCTCTTCACTTTACCCTCAATAACAACTTCACAACAAAAGAAGAAATCGCGAACATAATAAAATCCCTCAAAAATAGAAAGGCACCAGGTGGAAATGGAGTAAAGAATGAGTTAATTAAATATGGAGGAGAAGAGTTAATAACGAATGTACACGAGTTGATAGACCAAATCTGGCAACAACAAAGAATGCCAAAAGAGTGGACAGAAGCAATAATAACCCCGATTCAAAAGAAAGGCGAAAAATCAGTATTCAACAATTATAGAGGAATCCCACTACTGGACACAACTTATAAAATACTAACTACGATCCTGAGAAACAGAATACAAAAATAAACAGAGAAAGTATTGGGAGAATATCAAGCAGGATTTAGGCCAGCACACTCTGTCACAGATCAACTGTTTGTCCTAAAAGAAACGCAAGATATGTGTGGAGAATACAATAAGGAGATCCATGTGGCATTCATTGATTTTTTAAAAGCTTACGACTCTTTAAAAAGGGAAGAGATATACAGGGCTATGGAAAACCTAAAGATACCGGTGAAATTGATAAAATTAGTTCAGATGACCTTGAAAGATACAGTAAATAGAGTTAAATGGAGAGGGAAGATGTCAGAAAGTTTTATAGTGAGAGATGGAGTCAAGCAAGGGGACCCACTGTCGACGTTGCTATTCAATATAACACATGAGTACGTAATAAGGGAAAGTAAAACAAATAGAACAGGATGCATAGTAAGCGCAGAACACCAATGTATTGCATATGCTGATGACCTGGTGTTAATAGCAAAAAGTAAGAATGGAGAAGCATGCAGGGAAAGTAGGGTTACAGGTCAACAGCCAGAAATCAAAGTATATGGTGATGGCAAGGCAGGCGGACAGAGCGGAAAATGATAACCTAATAATAAAACGACCGGATAAAGAAGAAATAGTAATAGAAAGAGTTAAGCTATTTACATATCTAGGGGTACAAATATCAGAGGATGGAAGAGAGAAGGAAGAAACGAAAGCAAGGCAGATGAGAGGAGATAAAGCAGCGGGGGCACTAAGTCATATCCTAAAGTCGAAGCATGTATCATAGAAAGCGAAAGTGCAGATATATAAAACAGTACTGAGACTAATAGTAACCTATGGAAGTGAAGTATGGAAGTTGGGAACTGTGAAGGAAGCAAAGTTGCTGATATGGGAGAGAAAAATTCTAAGAAGGATTTATGGGAGAAGAAAATGGAGCGGAGAATGGCAAAGAAGGACGAACAAGGAATTGAGGGAGCTGTATAATGAACCATCAATTGTACAGTTTGTAAGACAGCAGCGGGTGAGATGGTTTGGCCATGTGCAGCGAATGAAGAGCGGAAGAATCACTAAGACGATAATGAATATCAGACCGATAGGTGCAAGAACAAAAGGAAGACCAAGAAACAGATGGAAGGAGGAAACAATTCAGGATTTGAGGGAGATAGGAGTGGAGAGTTGGTGGAAAAGGGCTTTAGACCGAAGGGAATGGCAGAGGATAACTTCAGCGATGGGCCGTCATGGCCTGTGAAAGCTACTATATATAACAACTTCACAAAACAAAAACGAACTTAAACCTCCCTTAGAAAAAGTAATATCGAATTACTCTAAATTTAAAATGGCAAACACAACTATTGCCTATGCCTTTAATACAGAAAAGAAAACGGTTGTACCAAGATTTATAAGTCCCGAAATTTTCCATCCAGCAAAATCAAATCTTCATGAATTTAGAACAAATTATGAAAGAAGAGGTATCGCCAATGGTTGGTCCAATAACCTAAAAACTGCGTATTCTGGAACGTTCTTAGAAGGTGCAAGCAACAGGTGGTACCGAATATACGTACAAGAAAACGAAAACGATACTTGGGAAAAAATAGTTAAAGCTTTTATTCAAGAATTTAGTGATGGTGTAGACGACAAATCTGCCGAATTAAAATTTGAAAATAGAGTACAAAGTGACACAGAAACTTTAAAAAACTTTTATTATGACCTTAAATTTTTAGGTTTATAACTTTTGTGAATTTTTTGGCAAAATTGAAACTTCTTTTTGTAAAACACCAACGTTTCGCCTCCGTTAGGGGGCTTTATCAAGGTTTTATACAATTTTGAATAAAACCTTGATAAAGCCCCCTAACGGAGGCGAAACGTTGGTGTTTTACAAAAAGAAGTTTCAATTTTGCCAAAAAATTCACAAACTTAAAGAAACTTAAAGAAAAAAATTGGCACGAATAATTATATAAAATTAAATTTTTAGCTAGACGACAGAACATTCATTAAATATTTCGAAAGAGGCATGTGTTACGACTTACAAAATATTAAAGCCAAAAGACTACGACACAGGCGGTTAAAGAAATTGTAGGTAGTCGATGGCATTTTAGAATCAACGCAAGACAAACAAGATGATAAATGGACAAATATTTCTCCAAACCGCGGTCTATCTCAAACCTATTGTCAACAACCTCGCCCCTATTCCCAAAATCAACAACTGATATGAGACCAGAGCCATATTTACCACACTTTCAGAATTTCAGACCGCAAAATACATATGTCTCTTCAGAGATATAACTGGACGCCCCAATACCCTTATAGAAATAATTATCCTCGTCTGATAAATAACAGCAATTCGCCTAGAATGCAAATTCCCCAAACACGAACCCATTTTGGACGTCCGATTTGTTATATTTGTGGAAAACCGGATCATTACGCTTCAGTTTGTAGATTCAACCAACAAAATATCAGGAATGTACAACATTTAAACATTTAATCATCATAGTCTCTGCTATCTTAAAAAAACAAAATTCAACCGGACGGTTAACACGATGGCTAATTAATTTGCAAGATTTTAATTATAAAATTGTTTTCAAAAGTGGTAAAAATCATAATGATGTTGATTGTCTTTCACGTAATCCAGTTTTTCCATCACCAATTGAAAATGATGACATGTTTGATATTCCACTTTTCTCAATAGGAAATCACGAAATATCAGTAAAACAAAATAAAGATATTGTGGAGTTATTAAACGCAATTCAAAACCCAGACGATATAAAAATTTCAATTGGAACTGGACGTGGAGCAAAAAATTTTCGAATAATTGACAGTGTATCATATAAAATAAGAATATTTATTGGTTATACCAAAAGAATTTTAGTCCATGAAATTTTGTTTTCTAACCATTCAGGACCTTCAGCAAGCCATTTAGGTACAAATAAAACTTACAAAATCATTCAAAGGTATTATTGGCAAGGACTTCAGAGAGATGTAGAGAAATTTGTAAAAGCCTGCCCCGATTGCAAAGATAGAAAAGGTGCTCATAATAAAAACCATAAGGTTTGTTGCAACCAATTCCAGTAGGAATCCCATTTGAAAAGGTGGGAATTGACATTTTAAGCCCATTTCTAAGTCAGAATCAGGGTTGACATTTGCCAAGATCATGTTGTTACGTCATTACATGTTTCTCTTATGGGGAACGGCGGTCATCTTGGAAGTGAGCCAGAGTACAGAGTTGTCATATCCTAAATATTTGCATGCATTGTTTTAGTTCTGTATTTACTGCTGAAGGTACAGTAGTTTGTTGTGAATATTCTGCCGCATTTTTTGATTAAATGTAGTTGGTTTCAACAATTTTACAAATGTTCATATAGTAGAGTGCTCAATGCTTGCAATGACGCCGTAAAATGCGTTTGGTAGGGGGATCGTTGATACAACCTGCACCTTGTTGCAATCTGAAGTTCATGTCTTGACTATAATATATCCAAAAGCTGTCAAAAATCGTAATGTGCAAAAGGGCATTATATCCAAAAACTGAGTTATGCACACTGGCATACAGAGCGTAAAAATTACTATCGTTTGGCATCAAGATCATTAAATTATTTGTGGCGCTTCTACCTCTAAAAAACTGCTGAAGAAACAATTTAGTACAGGCCCTTACGGGAGAAAATTTTTTGAAAGCTGAATATCTCCGTTCGAATGCCGAGAAAATTTGCAAGATTTCAACAAATTTTACATTTATATCGCGATAACTTTTAAGTTAACGCCTAAATCGAAAAATTTTGTTCTTTACAAAATCTTGCACGCTTCTTTCGGAGTCTGATGGTTCGACATGCAGATTTTTATCTTTTACGTATATTGAGTTGTGTAATTAAATATAAGAAGATGTAAGAAGCGCGACCGGTCGGCTCCCGATACCAGTACCTGTCCCCACCCTGCTGCGCTGGTTTGCATCTCACTTTTCGCCGTAGCTCCGTCTCCGTCTTGCTAATTGATATGAAAATAAAGTTACTTATTACAATAAATTTACAAACTAATTTTCTTTCGCAGTATCACGTATCGGACTGACTTTTGTCCTTCGGCGGCAAAACTGACAGTTTTGTGGTATATGTACTTATTCTTGCACAAGTTTTGTGCCATACACTTGCAAGCAGTTACGCAGGTTTGTTTATTTTTCCTGCAAGAACACACTTTGCTTCCACAGTCTGCAACGAGATTTACGATTAGGGAGTCAAACAAATTTTAA
Organism: Xestobium rufovillosum; assembly: GCA_963966045.1. Classification (NCBI taxonomy): domain Eukaryota; kingdom Metazoa; phylum Arthropoda; class Insecta; order Coleoptera; family Ptinidae; genus Xestobium; species Xestobium rufovillosum. Next base: position 38,001,648 of record OZ014495.1, read on the forward strand.
CTTGAAAGTATGCACTCAAACAGTGTTGTTTAAGAGCATGGTCCCACGCTAAAGTTCAAAACTACACCCCGATCATTATGTGTAATTTGAAACAAGATAGAAAGAGGTTTTTTAACTGGGACTGAAAAGACCAGTTAACTTCCTCAAGGCAACAGATTTGAGGAGGTCTTTGAATAAAACGGTTGAAACTCGCATCCAAAATGCAGTAACAGATATTAAATCTGGAAACTATGAAAAATTAACCTGGCACAAATCATGTTATTTGACGTACACCAGCGGGACTGCGAATATGAAGAAATGGGCATTGAACCACCACCTCATGTCGGAGTATCCTTGCGCCGAGGACTTTCAATATTCACAAATGCATAATTTGCCTGAAACGCTTAATAGGAAAACGGCTTTCACAAGTTATGTCTGTCAACATAGAAAACAAAATTAAGAACTTAGCAACTGTGAATTCAGATGTATTAATACGGATTGGCTCAAATGATTTGATAGCTATGGAAGTAAAGTATCATGTAGGTTGCATTGTTCGGCAATTGGGAAATTATGACAAAAATACAAGAAATGAATTAAGCGCAGTAAAAGAAGCATTTGAAGATGACACAAACAAAGACTAGCAATGGAGAAGACTATGCAAACGGTGCAAGCAGGAATAGAAAGAGGTAAAGGGTATACGGTAACTGCTACATATGCCAGGTATTGTGCATTAGGTGGAATCAAATCAAGATGGATATTTGTAGAACACATGAGAAAACACTTTGGCAGTAATGTCGAAGTAATCAAACTCTCTAAACCAAATACATCATCGTTATTCATTCCAACTATTCCCAAATAGGAAATTGTTCATTATTCATGCGTTAACCGGTTGTGATATACTTACATGTCATTTCCCTGGCATTGGAAAGAAAACGTGCTGGAAAATCTATCAGCAGCATTACCATTACTTGGTTGGCATAGGGATAGATGAGTTTTCCAAGGAACGTTCACCAGAATGTAGCGATTTGTCATGAAATTATATTCAAGGAACAACAACACTGTTTGAGAGCATACTTTCAAGTTAAAATCTGGACAAATGCCCTGCAACCAATTCAAGAACTACCAAGTTTGGAAGAGTTCGGATGGAAATTAGAAGATGACGGCAGTATCCAACCAATTTTAATGACACTTCCCCCTTTCCCAACTGATTCTTTTATTTTAAATAAATGTGGATGTAAGAAAGCTATGAGTGATCAAAGTTGTATGACTCCCTAATCTTAAATCTTGTAATTTTTTGCAGACTGTGGATGCAAAGTCTATTCTTGCAGGAAAAATTAACAAACCTGTGTAACTGCTTGCAAGTGTATGGCACAAAACTTTTGCAAGAATAAGTACATATACCACAAAACTGTCAGTTTTGCCGCCGAAGGACAAAAGTCAGTCCGATACGCGATACTGCGAAAGAAAATTAGTTTGTAAATTTATTGTAATAAGTAACTTTATTTTCATATCAATTAGCAAGACGGAGACGGAGCTACGGCGAAAAGTGAGATGCAAACCAGCGCAGCGGGGTGGGGACAGGTACTGGTATCGGGAGCCGACCGGTCGCGCTTCTTACATCTTTTTATATTTAATTACACAACTCGATATACGTAAAAGATACAAATCTGCATGTCGAACCATCAGACTCCGAAAGAAGCGTGCAAGATTTTGTAAAGAACAAAATTTTTCGATTTAGGCGTTAACTTAAAAGTTATCGCGATATAAATGTAAAATTTGTTGAAATCTTGCAAATTTTCTCGGCATTCGAACGGAGATATTCAGCTTTCAAAAAATTTTCTCCCGTAAGGGCCTGTACTAAATTGTTTCTTCAGCAGTTTTTTAGCGGTAGAAGCGCCACAAATAATTTAATGATCTTGATGCCAAACGATAGTAATTTTTACGCTCTGTACGCCAGTGTGCATAACTCAGTTTTTGGATATAATGCCCTTTTGCACATTACGATTTTTGACAGCTTTTGGATATATTATAGTCAAGACATGAACTTCAGATTGCAACAAGTTGCAGGTTGTAACAATTTATTGTAATTTATTTTTTAGGTTTTTTTTTAGAGTTTTAACTTTTTTGTTAAGAGTTTATTTGGTAGTTATTGATATATTATCTTATATAGTTGAATTTAACATTTTGAGTATTAACTCAAGAACTTTGAGTGGATTATTTCGTTTTGATTGAATGTCTCTTTTGTTTATAAGTTTTGTTATGTTAATCTCTACCAAAGTGAAAATTTGTACCCTTGAACTCTGTACTAATATAAAATAATTACTTTTTTATTCATTCCGTGTGCATCTAGGAGTTAGGTGGTCGACTTACCGATTTCAACAAAGTCAAAAAACACTTTCCAATTTAATACCTACTACTTATTTCGTGTTTCGAATAATTGTACATCATAATTATAACCAGAGAGTTCGAATATCTTTCATAAGTTACAATCACAATTTTTACATAATGTCCAAGTAGGTCTCGACGGCCAAATTTTTAGATTTCTTTAGTCAACTCCCAATTTATAGAACTGGGCCACAAATTTTCAGTTTCTCAATTTATGTTCCAAATTCAACAGAACTCATATTTGTTATTGAAATTTTTTCTATAATTTAACATTTTCAAAGCGAAATGTGGCAAAACAGATACGTAATCAAAAATTCTTGGGGCAGTTTAAGAGGAAATTAATCTTCCACTAACGGTGGCAATTTTAGAAAATTTAGTTTGCTGCAATACACCGCAGAGTTCCACTTACTGACGTCACAAAAATCACTACAAGTGGTCCCCAAAAGATGCGCAATGACTAACTATTTTTTATAGTAAACCAAGAATAGGGTCATTTAATACAATCCCAAAATTTCGCTTTTTTACATTGCTTGTTAAGTATTGCATATATATATATCACCACTAAAAAGTTTCAACCCAATCTGACAAAAACTATCGAAGATATTCGCCTTAGAACATTGAAATATTTTGCCCGGCGGAATTCTATCCTCTGACGTAATCGGATCTCGCGAGTAAGCAGCTGCCGTCTGCGCTCGTCTTCGTACATAGTAAGAAGTAATATAATCCAGCGACTGTTAGTAAATTTTTTAAAGCGTTTTCCACTTTATTTGTAAATTCTGATACCAATTATTCTGATTATATATTTACATACTTGTATTTTATGTAATATTCGCAATGTGTGATGCTAACTATATTAAAGCCGATTCTTCGAATTTGCCGGAAGTGGATATTATAATGGTAATGGATTATTTTAAATCGAGAGTTTATAAGTACCGAAATGAGGGGTGTAAAACTTCAACAGCAAGTTTTTCTTATTACGTAAGCAGCTTGGAGAACAGTATTGTTGAAGTGTTCCATAATCGAGGTTATTTAAATAAAAAAAGGTGTAATGGGGAAGACCCGCTTAATCGAATTTATAACTTCTAGTACTGTAATATCAAGCACAAATAGAATAATGTATCGCATACCACGTAAAAATTTTGATTATGTGCCGTGCTGAAAGAAAAACATGCAACTAGAAAAGCAGCATAACCGGGAGGGCTAAAACGCGCGCTTTCTGTGACGTAGGAGGCCTATCCATTGCGCCGTGGTATAACGCGTCTCCCTGGATAAAGTGGGGAGGAGTCAAAGAATGAGCGGGGGCTCAGGGTGTTAACGGATCGGTTTGCGCATGTTAAAATCCCTACCTAATCTGTAGGCCACGTACGTCACAACGTCATTTATTAATAAAACTTAGAAATAAATCGTTACTTCGCTACAGGCAGACAAGAGATCCATCTCATTTTAATTATTATAAACAATTAAGAAATTATACTACCACTGCGATTAGATCCGAAAAGAAAGCCTACATAAATTATAAATTTAAAAAGGGTGGCACCAACACCTTGTGGAGAGAACTATCGAATTTAAATGTGCATACGTCAAAAAATAATAAATCAGAAATACCATGTCATCTTTCCGATGCAGAGACAATTAATAATTATTTTCTCACTTGTGCTAATAACATTACGAGTGGTGACATTAATGCAAAAATAGCTTTTTATAAAAGCAACCTCAGATGCAACTTTGAAGAAATGTTGAATTTTAATTTAGTTTCGGAAAACACAATCAGTGATATTATCTTTTCATTCAATAGTAATTCAGTTGGTTATGACGGAATATCAGTACAGATGTTAAAATATTGTTGTCCATTTATTCTTCCTTATGTAGCACATCTTGTAAACTCCTGCTTATTAGAAAGTATTGTACCGGAGACTTGGAAAATTTGTTGCGTGATACCATTGCCTAAAATCAGTCAACCTAAAGAACTTAAGGAACTAAGACCTATAAGCATATTATCTGCGTTATCCAAAATACTAGAAAGAGTTATTTATTTACAGATTGTTGCTCACTTAAATATCCATAACATTCTCCCGGTTTGCCAATCTGGTTTTAGAACAAATTATAGTTGTGCTTCTGCACTGACTCATATTACAGATGACATTCTTGCTGCCTTAGACAGTAATTTAACAACGGTACTAGTTTTATTGGACTATACAAAGGCCTTTGACTGCATAAATCACAGTCTTTTAACTTCAATACTGTCTTATATAGGTTTTGGTGCCGATGCAATTGCACTTTTTGAAAACTATTTATTTAACAGAAAACAGTATGTGAAAGTTAGTGAGAGATGTTGCTCTGGACTCGGTGTACTGGAACGGGGTGCACCTCAGGGATCTATTCTCGGCCCTCTTCTGTTCTCCATATATGTTTCTGATTTGTGTAGGTGTATTAATAATTGCAATATTCATTATTATGCAGATGATACTCAAGTCTACCATTCTTTTAGTTCGGCTGACGTGTTGCACGCAAACGATCTTATAAACGCTGACTTGAATTCTTTGTTGGATGCTTCACTTGATCATGGTTTATGTATAAACCCTCAAAAATCAAAATTAATTGTGTTTGGAAAACCTGCTTCCCTCACTGTGGTCAATGAATTATTAAATATAAGCATAAATGGAGTGAAATTAGATAGCGTGAGTGAAGCAAGAAATCTGGGAATAATCATGGACTGTGACTTGAGATTCAAAAAACATATAAGTAATTGTGTAAGGAGGTCATTTTGTAGTTTAAAACAGATCTATTCCAATAAGGATATTCTAGATAAGAAAGTGATTCGTTTGTTGTGTGATGCGTTGGTTCTCTCTCATTTTTCGTTTTGTGATGTGCTGTACGGGTCCTGTATCGATGCTGCTACATCTCACAGAATTCAAATGGTTCAGAACTCATGTGCTAGATTGATTTGTGGAGTACGTCGTCGGGATCGCATCTCGAGTAAGATTAAGGAAATAGAGTGGTTGAATATGGCGAACCGACGTCGCTTGCACGCTTGTGTTTTTTACCATAAAACAATGCAGACTCAATGTCCACCTTATCTATACAACAAGATTAGATTTAGAACAGATGTTCACAATTTGAATATTCGAAGAAAATCCATAATCACCACACCATCTCACAAATCTGCTCTATTTCAAAGGTCTTTTGCTTATAATATTGGTAAAATATATAATAGTATACCTAGAGAAGTTAAACAGTTGGATCCAAGAAAATTCAAATCTAAATTAAAACGTTATTTCATGGATAACCAATAAAATCTTCTGTTTGTCACCTAGTCCATGGCAATGGTTGTCATTCCCTCGTAGCATTTGCATTTTGTTCTTATTTATTCATTTACTCTTCATCCCTTCCTTTTTCTTCCCTTTTTTCTGTTTCCTCTGTTTCTTTTCTTCCTTTTCTACTTCTTCTTTTCCCTTTCATTTAATCTTAGCTTGAATTTCAATTTTTTATATATCTGTTGGGTTGAGTGGTAGAACAGCGTGTGCAGGAGCATTTTTCTGCACACAAGCTGAACTCCGCCCATTGTCTCATTGTGTAATAATGTGCAAATATTTGTATTTTCCATATGTATGTGTGATGGGCAATAAAGACGTTTATTATTATTATTCAAATATTGTGTTTCAAGTGTTATGCACGTTTCGTATTTAATTATGACGAAAATAACTCTCAAATATAAAAAACGAAAACTGCGGAATTTGTTTTGGATAGTAAACTATTCAATAGGATCATTTTCAAAATTTACGGGTTTTCCCCATTGAAATCCGATTATCCTCGATACTATTTGTTTCTAATATAAGTGTTCGTTCTATGTACGTACTCCATAAAGTTATCCAATGCAAATTGAGGAACTAAAGTAACTAATCTATGATATATTAAATATAGTTTCTGATCTATATTATCAATTTTCCTATATGATTTCCTGATCTCGTCCCTTATCAAACTACTAGCAAGAAAATTTGCAATCCTATCACTTCTAAATGAACAACGGCGGTTAATACGAATATTTATGTACCTTAGGATCAATTTCTGTCTTCTACACTCCCTGTTGAAATACACATTGGTGTATGTAATGGTTCTTGAAGTATGTAGCTCTTTATATTTTCGGAACAAAGTGGCCAGACCTGCCTCTTGAACAAAATAAAGAGTGTCAAGGATAATCGGATTTCAATTACACCTTTTTTTATTTTTTTTATTTAGAGACCAGTATTTTGTTGATTCGTTGCTTATATAAGCTCCGTTCTACGCACAGCACGCTGCCACAACTTCCTCGCCTGTACATTTTTGGGCAAAGTAATAAATACTTTTTCCGGCGTGGTCACAGTTGTGTTATTCGGGAAGTATACAATATTTATAATTTTTCTTTTTCTGATTATCCATTACAGCGGTAGCAACACAACACAGAACCATCCGAACAAATAAAGTATCTAAGTAAAGAGAAGACATCGCGGGCTCCCCTGTTCCGCTAGCTTAAGCGATGCGCTGCACAGATCCGATGACGTCACGTCTCTCCAGCTGCACGCGGTAGTTGTTTCGCAGAGCGGCAACTTTAATAATTTTTTTAAATAGGAAATCGTCATCAGAAAATTTTAAAATTTTATATCGTTACTGAATCAAACACGCTTTTTCAGCATATGCAATAAAAAATAATCATGAAATGAGCCTATTACAGTAAGTGCACAACAAATGCAAAAGCCTGGAGTCACAGTTTTTCATCTGAACATGGTGTAAAATTCAACCGACCCCACAAAATTGTACTTAGAATGACAAGTAACAGAAGCGAATGGGCAAAGCTACTTACCGAATCAGGAGACAACGATTTTTTTCTGTATCCACCTCGAGGCTAAAAAGCAAACAGCAAAGCACACTTATAACCATTATCATACATAAAGTCATGCAACAGATAAGAATGTTCCATTAATATTCTAAAGGATGGAAAGCAGCTTACCATGCCTGATCTGGATTCCTGTGCCAGTTTCGCTGCATATCTTGCTATCAGTCTATGTTCATCATCTCGTGCACTATCCAAACTGCAAAATATGGGTCTTATAATAGAGTATTATATTTTGTAACCGATTGATCATAAATTGCATGAACCAAATTCAGGCACTAAAATCAAATTCTGTACTAAATGGAACCAATATCCAGTAAATTCTAATACCTAGTACAGTAAAATTGTATGTAAAAATGGGATACATTTAGTGCTTTTTAATTCTAGATATGTACCAGGTGTCCAAGCAAGAAAGGATGCCGGCCATATCTAAGGAACCTTTCATGGTACAGCTATGGGAAAGAAAAAATAATAGTAAAAGTGGCCAAGAGAAATCACTGGAAATTATTTTCAAGTTTCTAAGTTTGCTGCTAGAGGGCGTAATAATCATAGTCTACAAAAAACATGTTTTTTTTCTAAAATATACCCAGATAAAGTAGATCAGAAATACAAATATTGCACTCTTGAATATATTTTGTATAATTTTGGTTTACCACTTCTTGCTCTAACTCATCAAATAGCAGCGGAGGAAGAAGGGGAACATCTGGTTGTGGAGATGCTTGTAACTTCGGTTTGATTTAACCGAATTTAGCAAACTTAGTCTCGTTGAAAAGAGCTATCTTCCTTTAATCAGATACTTTTATAATTTAAGTCATTTTTGTTCTGTAGTGATCGCTAGAGGGCGTTGTTTGAAAGATCAGCAAACTTTTCAGATTTTCTTGAAAATTCTATGGAACGGTATAATAATTATAAATTAATTAAAAAGGGGACAAAATAACGAGAGAAACAATGAAAACCGCACATTGATATCTTTTTCTAACCGGAAATATGGACAAGAGTTTTAGGGGCGGGAGGACGGGTTAATTACTAACCTTTATACGTGCCACCGAATATAAGACATTTTGAAAATATAATCCTTAAAATTATATTTTGCTTCTTCGTGGCCGTTTTAAATGTGGAAATTACCATTTTTTAAAGCAAAAACCTACGTTTTAGGCAGGGTTTCAACGATTTAAATCATTTGATTTAAATCACTATTTAAATCGCGATTTTAATCACCTGATTTTTTTTTATTTTAATCACTGATTTAAATCAAAATTGCAAAATTTGTGAAAACGCTTATTTTATACTTTTATAGCAAAAAATAAAAATAATAAAATTAAAAAGCAACACATTTTACTTAAATAAACATTTCTTTTTAAATGAATAACAATTTTAAAACGTTAAAACATTTAAAAAATTACACAGCATGATATAAACGTAATGCCAATAGATTAACTAACTAAAAAAATCACAATTTTATAACTACTCATTGAAATACTTATATAAGAATACTAATTTCGCTGCCTTATCCGTCCCCAGCCTATTTCTTAATTTACTAGGTGGCGCTGGAGCCAATATTTCTCTTTATTTATAATGAATATCTTATATTTGATTTAAATCCAAAAAAACCTGATTTAAATCAAATAAATCGATTTTTTTGATTTTTTTATTTTAATCGTGATTTTTTTAAACCCTGGTTTTAGGTATTAAAATATACTCTTGCAAATTGCAATATTTATTAAGAATTTTTAAGAAGATAACCCCACATGCCAAAAGACAGTGACACGGTCATTAAACTCGACACATATTTCGCTGACAAAGTCAGCTTCCTCAGGGGTGTGCTGTGTAACTGTCTTTTGGCGAGTGAGGTTAACTTATTAAGAATTCATAGTGAATTTACGCCAAAGTTACTGATCCAACTGCTGTGTGCGCAATATATTTATAAAATAAGTTGGCGTTGAAACAAAAAAATTCAGCACAATGTCAAGTCACAAATATCTTAAATTTTCGGAAGATGGGAGACTTTCTCCAAACCATGGCAAAAGCTATTTTATCATATTTGTATAATTTTTATATTGGCATCAAAGCATTCACAAGTTTATCACTACTACATCATAATTGCAAATGTTGAACTGGGTGTTACCAACAATTTTTGCCCCCATCCTCCCAATCCTAACACTAATTTGTTTATATCTCCGGTTAGAAAAAAGATATCAATGCGCGGTTTTCACTATTACTTTCATCATTCTATCCTCTTTTTAACTAGGTTATAATTACTATACCATTCCATTTAAAATTTTCAAGAAATTTTGAAAAGTTCGCTGGCCTTTCAAACAGCGCTCCCTAGCGATCACTACAGAACTAAAAGAACCTAGCTCATAAAAGCATATAATTAACCGAAGAGAGCTCTTTTTAACAAGACCTAGTTTGATAAATTATGTTGAACCAAACCAAAGTTACAAGCATCTTTACAATCAATCGTTCCCCTTCCCCTTCAGCTGCTATTTGATGAGCTAGAGCCAAAATTATACAAAATATATTCAAGATTGCAATATTCGTATTTTTGATCTACTTTAGCTGGGTATATTTTAGAGAAAACCATGTTTTTTATGTTGACTATGACTATTACGTCCTCTTGAAACTTGAAAATAATTTCCAGCGATTTCTCTTGGCCACTTTTATTATTATTTTTTCTTTCCCATAGCTGTACCATGAACGGTTCCTTAGATATGGCCGGCATCCTTTCTTATTTGGACACCCGGTACATAGATAGCACTGCATAACTTAGTTGGCACGTTTAAACGCTATCTAGGACTTAATTTACTAATCTGTTCTCTATTGGCAAAATAACTCTAGATAATCTATCGCCATGAATAGTTTTAAGCTGACACTAATCCTAACAATTATTCGGCACCTACTGGTTGCTTATCTTATTAGAAATGTCACATTCAATGAAGACAAATGGCAACAAAATATTATGGCAACATCATAGGATTTCTAAATACAAATACATATTTGAAAAAGTATGAAACATATAAGCTTGATGTGTGCTACATCACTGTAAATAAAATAAAATAAAATAAAATTGTCTAGGGATGTAGGAGGATGTTCTACTTTTAGGGAAATGCGTAGGTTAGCTCAGGATAGAAAAGAATGGAGGTACGCGTCCAACCAGTCTTCGGACTGAGAACCTTATGATGATGATGAAAATTGTCTGTCGATGAGGTTGCTTCATTAAAAAAATCCAAGTTATATCTGTAACTTGCCATATTTCATTTTCAATTGTTTCTTTGACGACAATTGAAAACTTAATAACCAAAACTGAAACATTTGTATTGAACTTATTTTTGTAATTTCAAAAATAACAATAACTTTAAGTGAAACACCCTGTACACTGTTTGGAAGCAATAGAACAGTTCTAAAATCAATTAGCGTAATCGGTCGTAAAATAAACAGCAAAGCCATTAAGTAGCGGAGCACTGGACAGATTTCATTCATCTACCACAGTGGAACTTTCCTATTTAACGAATTTCTCTACATTACGAAGGTTTGTGTAGAACACTGTACTATTAGATACATACAATAAAGAACGAAGTAAATTAACACTATTATGAATTTGTGAAATAACATTCCCCTACTGGACTATTCGTAGAGTTTAAACTGGATACCTGCAAATGGTGGTGCTATAGATGTCATAAAATTGGGTGACCAATAAATTTTGGAGAACCGAAGGGCGGCAGTTAATACTAAAGGGATACATATTTTGCTTACTTGGAATTTGTTCTGGAAGCCTTACGTTCGAGAATTCTGTATTTATATTGTGTATACTTTCCACACGGTATAAATGTATGCCAAATTGTTTAGTTGCATTTCGCGAAGTTTATTGTAATACATGAAAATGTCTGAAATAAAAGGAAGTACCTATTTAAGTTTAAATGACAAAATGAAAATTATCTGTAGTAATACAATAAGTTCCGGTTTTTCAAAGAATCCAACACCGGATTAAGTCTGACACCGGCTTCGTTGCTATGATACCGGCTTTCTGATTGGTTGTATCATAGCAACGAAGCCGGTGTCAGACTTAACTCGGTGTTGGATTCTTTGAAAACCGGGCCTAAGTGGTCTGGAATTGTCGGAAATTTTACGAAAGCTGTTGCGTTGCTTGGTAGCCACGAGTGTAAATTTGACAGTTAAAAGATCACGAGCGCGTAGCAGCCGGAATCGTAAAAGCTGTTAAAGATGCAAAGTATGCAAAAGACCAATGGGGAAGACCCGCTTAATCGAATTTATAACTTTTAGTACTGTAATATCAAGCATAAATAGAATATGTATCGCGTACCACGTAAAAATTTTGATTATGTGCTGTGCTGAACGAAAAATTTGCAACTTAGAAAGCAGCATGACCGGGATGGCTAAAACGCGCGCTTTCTGTGGCGTAGGAGACCTATCCGTTGCGCCGCGGTGTTTACGCGTCTCCCTAGAAAATGTGGGAGAAAGTCGAGAAATAAACGAGCGCTCAGGGTGCAAACGGATCGGTTTGCGCATGTGAAAATCCCTACCTAATCTGTCGGGCCCAGTGGTCAAGTACATCACCAGCGTCATTCAAATATTGTGTCTCGAGCGTGATGCATGTTTCGTATTTAATTATGACGAAAAGAAGACTCAAATGTAAAAATCGAAAGTTGCGGAATTTGTTTTGGGTAGTAAACTATTCAATATGATCATTTTCAAAATTTGCGGGTTTTCCCCATTGAATGAAAGTTCACGTCATAACAAAATGATGGAATCTACAGCGATGAGAAAAGGATTGTACCTGAAACCATACAAGAAAGGTTTAGGTATTTTTTAAACTCTCCGTCTTAACCATAAAACTACTATTAAAATTACCTAAACGTGCTCTAACTAATTTCAACTTGGAGGAATATGTTAACAAAATCAAACATACGAAACATACGAAATAATTTGTCTCGTAAAATTCATGTGAAAGAATGTGGTATTATTAATTTGGACGATAAGGAAGGACTCGGGACGCACTGGACAGCATACAAAAAGAATGCGAGTTCTGCAACATATTAAGGTAATCTGAGACCGTCCAGAGAACTAATAGAATATTTAAATGGTGGTGATGAATAAAAGATGATTGCAAGATTCTCTACAATCATGAAATTTTCCAATCGTTCGATACAGTAAATTGTGCACACTTATGCTTAAAATTTTTGTATAATTAGGTTAAGAAAAGAAAACTGTGTCATTACGTAATAAACGAGTGGTAAGAAACATGTCTTTTACATTTACTCTGGCTGGAAATACAACTATTTTAACTGCAAACTTATACCCACTAATTAATTTAAATGAAGATAATGCACAGTACGTGTTGGGGTTAATAAACTTTGAAGCATACAATGGTCAACGCGAGGATTACATTGAAATACCAGAAGGATCTTACGAAGTTAATGATATTAATGAGTTTCTGCAAACATCTTTTAAAAATTTTGACAAATCTATAGAAACTAATACTTCTAATTTCGGAGAGCGAAACGATGGATCGAATCTCACTAAAAACTTTTACACTGCTTACAGCATTGAGAAGAAAACCTCCAGTATTTTTGGATGTACGTGCAAATAATAATACTCTGAGAAGTGAAATCCATCCCAACGGACTTGTACCTTGACGCAGTTCCAGCAGCTAATACTGAAACGGGTGGGATGGCTTGTGTGCTTCAATGATCTAAAGAGTCGAACCATATGTTTAACCATATTGTTTTTTTTTTAATTGAGAAAACAGACTAAATTAAGTCCCTGAAAGAGGGCAGCAGCTCTTTCAGTAGTTAGAATGGCAGAGAGTGTGGAGGTCAGTATGGCACTGTGATACTCACTCTGCGATGTGAAAGGCAACGGGAAACCACCACATTATTTTTTCCCTAAAATAGTGTACTAAAGTTTCACAATGGCACCTTCTGGAGTAAAATATTCCGGAGGTAAAATAGTCCCACATTCGGATCTCCCGGCGGGGACTGCTTCGGGAGTAGTCATCAGCAATAACAAGTGTAACCTTTCACGGGTCGGAGCATGGAATCACAGAAGACCATACAGAATTGTAGCTTCAGGGTTTCTTTCCATCCTGCACATCGGCTGGGCGCAAGGTGCTGCCATATTGGTTTGAGGCGAGAACAGTACAAGAACTTCTCTGTCTAGGTCTACCTTATTTTATGCGTTTGGTCTGTGGTTCAGTGCAGTCCTGTTACTGTTTATTTTACAAAACATTGCTAATTATTAATTTTTAGAGCTCTGTTGTGGCTGCAGATGTGCGGCAAGCAGGATTTGTGTTCGAGACAACAGCTACACAAAAGTTATAGATTGTGTAGTGACCATTATGGCAATGCTGGCAGCTCCCCTCAAAGGCGTAGCCGCGGCACACCGGGGATTAAAAACTTAAAAGGAAGAGACAGTACTTTCATTTCTGTATGGTCTTCTATGATGGAATGTTAGGAGCATGAAACAAGTAGAAAAGTTAGAAAATTTGAAAATAGAGATGGTTATGTTAGCATTAGACATAGTAGGTATCAGTGAGGTGCGATGGCCAGAAGCTGGAGACTTTTGGAGTGGAGATTTTAGAGTAATACACAGGGTCGATAGATGGGAATTGGGGAGTAGGAATTGTTACGAAGAAGAAAATATGGCAGAGCGTAGAACATTTCTTACAGAAAAGTGACAGGGTAGTTATGGTTAGGATAAATATGAAACCTGTAAAGACGGTAATAATACAGGTATGTATGCCCACATTTAATTATAGTGATCAGGCTGTAGAGGCAGTTTATAGCGATTTCAAATATGTGCAAGAATCTGTGATGAGGCATGAAAATTTAATAATTGTAGGAGACTTTAATGCAGTTGTAGGTACAGGGAGAGAAGATAGAATAATGGGTCCCTTCAGATTAGGTAATAGAAACTACAGGGGAGTTAGACTGACAGATTTTTGCAATAAACATAATCTAACCGCCACGAACACTATATTTAAACATCAGATTAGGAGGCGTTATACATGGAAAATACCAGGGGACCTAAGGAGATAGCAAATAGATTACATTCTTGATAGGCAAAGATTTAGAAATCAAGTTAGGGACTGCAGAAGCTATTCAGAAGCAGATATAGTGATCACAACATAGTGGTTATGAAGGTTAATCTTAAATTTAATATTTTGAAAAAAACAAAATGGTAGGAGACACCTTGACCTCGAGAAACTAAGAGACTGTGATTCGCGCAATGAGTTCGAAAAAAAACGAATGAAGTACTAAAGGGCGCGGATGAAAATACTGTGAGGGACATTGAGACAGAATGGAATTACATTAAAAATTATTTAGGTTTGCAGCTAGAGATATATTGGGTCACAAACAGAGTGAAAGTAGAAAACACTGGATAACAAGTGATATTGTGACGTTAATGGATGAGAGACGAAAATATAAAAATAGGCTAGATGAAGAAGGGAAACAAAGGTATAAAGCGGTCAAGTGGAAAATTATTCAGAAATGTAGGAAAGCGAAAGAACAGTGGATTGATAGCAAATGCAAAGTGGAACATAAGTTCGAAGTAGGAAAAACTTACGAAGCGTATATAATAATTAGGAGAAATTTCAGAGAATTTGGATATAGCAGCAAGAACATTAGAAAGGAGGAAGGTGACATCCTAATCGAAAGAGAGGAAAAGGCAGATAGGTGGAGGAAATGAGAGATATATTAGAAAAGGAAATCAGTGTAGAAAGGGATAACCTGGGCTGTCCTATAATAAGGGAAGAGTTTGAACTAGCATTAGAAAGTTTAAAAGCAACATTAGAACATTAGAACATTAGAAAGGAGGAAGGAGGAAGGTGACATCCTAATCGGAAGAGAGGAAAAGGCAGATAGGTGGAGGAAATGAGAGATATATTAGAAAAGGAAATCAGTGTAGAAAGGGATAACCTGGACTGTCCTATAATAAGGGAAGAGTTTGAACTAGCATTAGAAAGTTTAAAAGCAACAAAGCACCAGGTGTAGACGGATTGCAGGCAGAAATTTTAAAGTGAGCAGGTCAGGTAAAAGAGCGTTTATTTAAACTAGTTAGCCGTACATACGAGACAGGTGAGATTCCAGAAGATTACGAAAGATTACATCATAGTCACTCTGCCAAAACGGAAAGGCGCGGATAAATGCGAAAATTTTAGAACTATCAATGTAACTTCCCACACGTCAAAAATATTAACTAGAATTGTGCAAAGAAGGATGGAGAAAAGGGCGGAAGAAATAATAGGAGAAGATCAGTTCGGATTTAGACGAAATCATATAGCATTGTTAGCATCTAGCAAAGAAGAATTAGGAATGGCTTTGAATGAAATGGAAGCATAATTTTTGTATGTAGAGGGTGTGAAAATAGAACTAAAACTGAAATACAAATAGTAAATGAGAAGATAGAGGAAGTCGCGGATTTCTGCGATTTAGGAAGTAAAATAACTCGAGTTGGTACAAGCACTAAAGATATAAAACAAAGAATAGCGCAGGGCCGAGTTGCGTTTAACAAAAAGAAACAACTGTTATGCTCGGGAACGGTTAACATAGAAACTCGGAAGAGACTCTTAAAGACGTATGTATGGTGTACGGCATTATACGGATTCGAAACTTGGACAACAGGAGAAGCGGATCGAAAAAGAGTAGAAGCATTTGAAATTTGAATTTGAAATTATAGAGAAAACATGATGGGCCCCCTATGGACAAGATTAGACAATATTAATACAAAATATTTGCCATCATTACACAAGCTTTTGTACCAAGTATGTACATTGTGAGTCAAAGAATTTTGGATTTATAAATAAAAATGTTATCTTCTCCGTAACTTCGTACAGGTGCAACTTTAGATAAATGTATGTTTGGTTCAATTGGTCTATTTTGACCTCTAGATCCACTGGTATCATTTATGCTACTTCGAACACCCTGTATATTGGATCTAATAATGACATAGACATAGAGTCCAGAGTAATTCTAGTCGGCTCAGTAATTAATTGACAAAACCCAGAAAAAAATAGCGTTGTAAATTCAAAATTCATATCAGTTTTTAAACGAGGCACCACTGTTTTATTTTACTGAAATTAATTTTATCAAAACCCACAAAATAAATAACACACTAGCTTTTGACGGTCACTTCAAGGCTGGTAATACAGGTTTCATATTACAAATTACTTCTTATTAGCTTGCAGTTCATATGTCACTGACCGGTACAGTTAAATTCAGGATTATTGAAATAATTTTTTATAGTGAACTTCTAACATATTTTTGTTAACCCATTATGAATTTTTACTTTTATCATTGTCAGAATATGGCGGGTATTATTTCAATGATTCAATGATTGGCAGCTCTAAGCATGGTCTTATAATACACTACATTGGTCCCGAGAGCATGATGCAGAGAACAGATCTTGTCATAAACTGAACAAAAATAATATTCCTATAAAATGGTCAGTCAGCTAAGAAGTTAAGTGTAAATTTAGACAATTAATAATAAAAATAACTATGAGAAAGTTGCTCTAATATCAAAAAATTGGGTGCCATGTATGTTACGCTGCCATTGAAGGAGGCATTTTTAACTTACCTCCTGGCTGTAGAACGACTGTCTAAACTACCCATTCCATCAAAAGACGACGGGAAATTACCATCTGGAAATCCATTATGTGAAGGCAAAGGAGATGGTGGTCTACAATAAAAATAGAGGGTAAAATATCTAACTAAAAAGTTGGTTGAAAGTTGCTCCTTAAACGAACATAGTCAGGCAAACCCCGTTCCACAGGATCGACCTCTCACATGCATGCATGTGGTACTTTTCCACATAACTATTTCTTAGAGTTAAGCAAACATGGTGTATACACGTGTCATTATTGGCTGTATACTTAGGACTCTACTACACTAGAACAACACCATTGTAACTTTTATATTTACGGGCGATTATCAAAACTTTTAAATTGCAGAGAATGAAAAACTCAATTTAGAACTTTCAACCAAATTAGTCTTTATCCTAAGAAGTCTTCTACGATAAGACATGTATGCCAAAATGTGCGGAAATGGGCTACGCATTTTTATCGAATAACGGACTACACCATTGCAGTCAGGGATATCGCAAATGTCTATATTTGATATGTAATTAATATTTTCTTGATTTACTTTTTGAAATTTGGTGCAAAACAAAACTTTCGAAAATCATGAGAAGTTTCATTAAATTCCCTAATGTTCATTGGTGAGGGTGCCGTGATTCAAATATTAAATTTTTTATTTTACGCATATCGCCCGTCAAACAGTTGCCAAGCTATGGCACTCTTCCTAATAAAAATTAGTGCATTTACTGCACATTTTCATGATTTTCAAAAGTTTTAAATTTGCACCAAACTACAGAGTGTTCATGAACGAAGTAGCATAGGTATATGCTACCAGTGAATCTAGAGGTCAAAATAGGTCAACTGAACAAAAACTTGTTTTTTATTTATAAATCCGAAATGCTTTAACACCCAACTTTCATACTTCATACTTGTATAGACACTTGTGTATTGATGGCACATATTTTGTATTAATATTGTCTAAACTTGTCCAGAGGACGCAGCAATCGACAACGTGTAATATACTTTATGTATATTTTTTAACTTATTAGGTATGTGTATTAATTTACTATAAACAAATAGGTACATAGTTTCAAATTACATATTTCTGTAAGTCTTTTTGATTTGGGCAATTAATTTTGTGAAAAAATGTGTAATTTGAACCGATGTATCCACAAATGGTAAGTTAAAACACATATCAAATAGGATAAAAATATACAGTGAGTCAGAGAAGTCTGTAATAAATTCAATATTTTTAAATGCCTGCATTGTTGAGCAATATCCTCGGACACGGCGATTTTGTTATCTTCTTGCACATGTTTTTATATACTTAAATACTTAAAGCATATTTACACAGGCCATGACGCTGCAGGGATAACGACGGTTATTGAGCACGACAAAATTTGTAATTTTATCGAAGCACGATACGTTAGGCTAACTCTGTTCATCTTCAAGTTATTACTAACCAACCATCGAACCATGCGACTACAGAAGAAAGCATTATAGATATCCCGTCACATCACTGGAGATTTCATATTATTCGCCACTGTGTTGACAGCTTACAAATACATAACATAAATGCATTCATTATTTTCTGTATACATCCAATACACCAGAAATACACTAAATTCTTATCAATTCCACCAGATTTTACACCATGCATATAACAGATCATAATTTTGATGCACCAGATGCTTGACGAAAACACCAGATCTGGTGTCAAACACACCACGTTGACAATATTGCCCTCGTGGCCTCGTTCTCGTTCCTGACTTCATACACGTTGCGTTGCGCGCACCAATACGTGCATATTTATTAGATACTCTAAATCACTTCATTCTAATCCGTACCTAGCTACATACCTAAGTGTATATTGTAACGTATTTCGATTTTTACACTCAATTTATTAACAGTGACTTTATGTATATGTACAAATATTTACAATGATTAACAGTGATTTGAGAACTTAAAATTAACAAATTGAACAATAAGCAGCGAAATATATACAAGCAGTAAGTAACAACAAGCGGTAAAAATTAAACAATTATTAGCGAACAATTAAACAATTAATTACCTAACCTAAACAATCCACAGTACACAAGTCCACAGTTTAAACTCTCTAAAACACTCGTCTTCAACCGACGGTTAATCACATACGAAGACGCCCCGGTACACTTAAAAACACCACCAAAGAATTCGCGCACTCGCATACCGTACCGACACTAGACGCGTATCAAGACTTATACTCGCACGGAACTATTAAACGCCCGGTTCTTATCGCATTCCACATCCGCTTCTAAACTTCAGACGTCAAACTGTAAGACTGTCCACTCGGCTTCTTGCTTCCCATTTTATAATGGTCTTAGAAGATTCTCGAAAATTATCGATCGAACATTGTTCCAAAAAAAAGAATCTTCGAGCAATATAAAATCATAGACTATTCTTTTCGGGAGTCAAGGTCAGCGCCGCAATAAAAAACAGCGCGGCTCGCCGTCAAACAAATAATGTGTGTCACTACCGGGGGCGTCGCTGACGGGGCAAAAGTTCGTATCACTGCCCCCTCCTTAAAAGACTGATCGCCCCGATCAGAAATTATCTCCTTCTTTCCTGGTACGGAGCAAGCCTGTCCGAATGGACTACCTTCATCTTCGATCGTGGAGAACGCTGAATCCGGTAAACAACGTCGTTGATCCTGGTCACTACTCGGTATGGCCCTTCCCAGTTCTTCTGTAATTTCGGCGATCGTCCTTTCTTCCGGGCTGGATTATAAAGCCACACCAGATCGCCAGCTTGGAAACCCATAGAATTCGCTCGGGCATCATACCGCGTCTTCATTCGGTCACTCTCTAGGCGCATGCGATCCCGAACAGCCTCATGAATTGCATCGAGTCGTTCTGCCAATTCCCGGGAATACTCATCTACAGGCACTGGCCTACCTTCAGGATGCCCAAACAACACATCCATTGGCAGCCTCAATTCCCTTCCGAATAGCACACTGGCAGGTGTTCTTCCGGTTGACTCGTGCACAGCCGATCGATACGCCATCAGGAACAGTGGAAGATGTCGGTCCCAGTCTGTCTGGTGTTCGTTTACCATTATCCTCAGATGGTTTTCTATGGTCCTGTTGAACCTCTCAACCATACCATCTGCCTGGGGATGTAATGGAGTGGTCCTGGTCTTTCGTATTCACAGAAACTTACAAATATTTTGGAACACCGCAGACTCAAAGTTCCGTCCCTGATCAGAATGAAGCTCCATGGGTATACCGAATCGGCTGAAGAAATTGTTCACCAGTACTTCAGCTACAGTAGTGGCTTCCTGATTCGGTATCGCATATGCCTCAGGCCATTTGCTGAAGTAGTCCGTCGCAACCAGGATGTACTTATTTCCATCAGTTGATGTAGGAAACGGTCCTGCTACGTCAATTGCAATCCTCTCAAATGGAGCTCCCACATTATATTGGCGCATTCTGCCCCGGCTCCTTGTCTTGGGTCCCTTGCTTGACGCGCAGTCATCACATCTTCGGCACCAATTCATTACGTCTGTTCGGTAGCCCAGCCATTAGTATCTCTCTCTGACTTTCATCGTTGTTTTGTTGACACCTAAGTGTCCCCCACTCACTCCACTGTGAGCCTCTGCTAGGACTTCCGGAACCTTGTCCTTCGGCACCACGACCTGGGGCTTTCTCTCTCTTCCGTCGGTGCTCTCCCACATTCTCTTCAGAAGACCGTCTTCGATCACAAGAGAATCCCATTGTGCCCAGTATGATTTCAGGGCCACACTCTTGTCAGAAACTTCCATCCACTCCGGTCTTCTACCAGCTTCTTTCCATCTTAGCAGAGGTTCCAAGGTCTTATCCTCCTGCTGGGAGTCTCTCCAGGATTGTAGATGTTCTTCTTCGACTTGAATCCGAGTTTGATGGCATCTGATGGGGTGTACATGCTCGTTCAACTCTTGCCTCACGCAGTACTTGCAATCTTCCGGGCAAGGTCTTCTCGAAAGTGCATCAGCATTGCCATGTTTTCTTTCAATCCGATGTTGAATGATGAAGTTGTACTGCTGCAGCCTCTCAATCCAACGGGCTAACTGACCTTCTGGGTTCTTAAATTGCAGCAACCACTTCAGGGAAGCATGGTCAGTTCTGATAAGAAAATCTTGCCCGCACAGATATTGCTAACAGCTCCCTCCTAGTGACGCAGTAATTACGTTCAGATTTCGACAATGCCTTGCTGAAATAGGCCACGACCTTTTCTTCTCCATTCTCTTCTTGAGATAATACACCGCCTATGCCCACATTGCTCGCATCGGTATCCACAACAAACTTGCTTCCAGGCCTCGGATAAGTCAAAACAGGAGCAGAACACAGAACCCTCTTCAACTCTTCAAATGCTCCTCGGCACTCCTTCGTCCACTCATATGGCCTACCATCTTCTGTCAACCGATGCAGGGGCTTC
Organism: Xestobium rufovillosum; assembly: GCA_963966045.1. Classification (NCBI taxonomy): domain Eukaryota; kingdom Metazoa; phylum Arthropoda; class Insecta; order Coleoptera; family Ptinidae; genus Xestobium; species Xestobium rufovillosum. The sequence goes on from OZ014495.1 coordinate 38,022,924, forward strand.
GCAATGTCTGCAAACCCTTTCACGAAACGGCAGTAGTAGGTGCATAATCCCAGAAAGCTTCGAAGTTGATGTTTATCTTTCGGAACAGGCCAGTTCCTCACTGCGTCTGTCTTCTCCGGATCTGTCGCAACTCCTTTGGTGGAAATTATGTGCCCCAAAAACTTAACCTGTTTCTTAAACAGCTGGCACTTCTGTGGACTTAATTTCAGGTTAGCTTGCCTCAATTTCTCGAAGACATCGCACATCGCTCACCAGCACTACAGGGGAAGTCCACGGGCTCTGAGAAGGCTCAATTACCCCTTGTCTATTCATGTCTTTAATTAGGTTGTCCATTTCTGTTTGCTTTGCCAGGGGTACTCTTCTAGGAGCTTGCTTAATAGGAGTATGATCACCGGTGTTAATGGTGTGTTGAATTACTCCGTAGCCGACCGATAGTTCTAGCCTGGACACAGCCCGCGTGACGTCACAACTGAAGACGGAAGATCGCACGATATCGCTATGCATTTATATATAGAAGCTCATCTTTGCGTTGGTTATTTGCATTATTTTGCAACGATTTTTCATGAATGCAAATATAGAGGTATACATAATATTGTAAACACTTTAGCAATGTTTTATAAGTATTATAACAAGTTGTTTCTAAGGACAGAAAGATCAAATGAAATTTTGTGATTAAAAAACCCACATGCTTTCTAAATATATTTTCAATTGATCCAATAATGCAATGTTGTAAGATTGCGTTAATCGCAGTAGTTTCCCGAAAATAACATTTTTCTGAAGACAATAAACAAAAAATTAACTTTTTTCTTACAATAACAGCAATAAATTTGTAAAAGACGAAGTATAAAATGTTTTTCTAAAGATAATTAATAAAAATAAACTTCTTTCTTAAAATACTAAAATAACAACACAACATCGCCGATAATAATAATAATATTTTTCTAAAGGTAATTAACAAAAAATAAGCTTCATTCTTAAAATTACAGCATTAAATTAGTAATTTCCCTAAATTCTTTGTCATCAATTTCCACATTTTTATAAAAAAATTCACACGCAAATCGTTTTGTATAGTTAGGCATTTTTTAATACAAGGCAAATCGCTATTAAATTCGTCTTCAATTATATTAATACAAATTTTATTTCGAAAAATTAAGTCAATTCGTTTGCAGTAAACAATTTAATTTTTTCAATAATTTTATTTTTAAGATCTTCGAAACCCGAAATACGGTCTGCTTCTTTTTTACGTACCTCTTCAATTTCCTTGCGTTTTTCTTCTTCTAAATGTCTCAAAGTGGGCGATTTTCTTTTAGGTGGTAGAGATGTGGTCATATAAGATGGCTGGTTTTCAAAAATTGTAGGGGACGCATCCTCAGTTAAATTAATATTTGTTTTCGCGGCGTTATTAAAACTGAGCCATCCGGCCTAATTATTTTGTCTTCCCGCAAAACAAAATGATTGGCAAAATGCTTGATGCAAACGCGAGAATGCTCAGAAACTGCAAAATCATCCCTATGAATAGATTTTACCTATTTTATGCTGTGAGTTTCATCTTTAGGGAAACGGAATGCAGAAACATTACCTTTTGCTTCATAGTTGCTTTTGCATCTTGGCACGCAGCAAGTATTAGGCATATTTCTAAAAGCGAATGCCACAATTCATTTTTGCATAAAGCATAATACATAGTTTTAAAATTACCTGTTAATTAATTCACAAACAGGGAAGACAACCCACTGCCGGTAATGCACTGCATGTGCACCGGCAACGCGCGACTCGTCTTCAGTTGTGACGTATATTAAATGGAGGGGATTTGTGTCTATGCTAGAACTATCGGTCGGCTACGATTACTCCCGTCCGTCCTAGGTCACCATCTTGCAATGAGAAGACATCTTTGTATTTCATCAGAAGCTGAGTCAGCTTCTCACCCTGTATCTGATCTATATGTTGGGAACACTCTTCTACCATCTTTTCCAGGGGAGTCGGTAAACTGGTCGTTGACATCTTCTGATCTTCTCCCTTCTTCTCATCCTTCTTCACCATGGCAATCCTAGATACTGGTTCACACATACCAATTAACGTACCCTTGCAAATCTTCTGGTCAAATTCGGCAATGTTCGCTATCCTTACGAATACTGGGTGCTGACCAGGTCTTACCAACGTCTTCCCAATTAGTAATCCTTTCTTCACCTCTTCGTACATTGGTTCGGCCAATCCCACCAAGCAGTTTGGAGCACCATCCACACGCACCCGTACGATGTTTTCGGATCTGGCAGGCAACACGACATCTTCTTCGACAATCACTCGGTATACACAGTTCTTCTGCCCAGGAGAACTCATTACTAGTTCTTCTTCACCAATTCGAAGTACACCGGCGCCAACATCAAGCACAATCCCGTGCTTCTTCATACAATCCAGGCCCAGTATAACTTCATCCACAATGTCGGCTACAAGAACTCTCTGTGGAATGACGACATCTTCCATCCCTATGTCGATTTCCGCCTCTTCATATATAGGTGCTGTCTCGCCGGTAGCAGTAACCAATCGGATATTCTTATTGGTCGGCCTAATTCTCCACTCAGCCACAACATCTTTTCTAACTATGGTGTCACTGGCTCCTGTATCGATGGTAATTTCGGTCTTCCTACCATCAATAATCCCATCAATCATTAAACTATCCCCAACTCGAGCCAATCTTGACACATTCACATCACGTACTGGGGCTTGGTAGGATTGGACCAGCTTTCGCCCCTCAAAACTGGTCGACTTTAGTTTCCCTGGTACCCGGAGGTACCAGCCTCGTCCTCGTGCCGTCTGGTTGCATTTCGGCACCTGTTGCGGAGATGGCCTTTCTCACCGCAATTCCAGCAGCGTAAGAAATTATTCCTTTCTTGCCATCCCCTCCGAGTCCCATTATTGTTATTGTCTTCAGTCCGTCTGTCCAGTTTCTGTGCAATTTTTTGTGCAACTTTTTCCACCAGGTCTTCGTCTGGCTCTTCATTGGTATGCAGCTGTCGCACCTTGGAGTATCCTCGGGATGTTTGCTTTGCTGCCTCAAACTCCAAGGCGTGGGCCAAAGCGTCTGCCAAAGCTTTATGTCTAGCTAGCTTCAGCGCCATCTTTGTTTCACTGTCACGCAGTCCCTCAATGAAATTCTCCACAGCCAGGCTCTCTAAGAACTCTTCCGGGGCTGTTGGATACGCCAACCGGACTAAACGGGCGATGTCGGCCTCAAACTCTTGCAGGGTCTCATTGGAGTGATGAGCCCTACCCTTTAGCGGTGCCTGGTGGACTTGCTGGAGGTGTTGATGGCCATACCTCATCTCCAGGCGCTTAACTATCTCCTTATAATCAGCCTGTTGTTCTGCTGTCACGGTATCCAAGATATTTAAGGCGTCACCTCGGAGAGCAACCACCAAATTCACCGCCTTCTCGGTACTGACCCATTGGTTCGCCGCTGCCGCTGCCTCGAACTGCTTGATGTAGGTGTGCCACGAGGACTAGGCTAGCTCAGGGAAAGGATGGAGGTACGCATCCTACCAGTCTTCAAAAGAGAACTTTATGATGACTTACTATTTAATTATTATTGTAAAATAGTTAATAAAATTTCCTTTTTTAGTTCAGGGAGGGAACGCTACGGCGATTCAGTATTTGGCTCCGTCATGCTCCTAGCATCCTGTTTCAAATTATGCTAACCGTAACACGTTACCAAGTACCAAGGGGTCCCAGAAAACTGTCGATAAATTACATTATGTTCGATTTTATTTAGAGTGGCTGCAATGGGGCAGCCGATAATTTTATAAACTTTTGCAATGATAAACTAACTCGCGAAAATATCGATAATGCTGACCGATTTTCCTTCTGGCTCCAACGAACCACTTTTCCGTTTTATTGGTGTGCTGTACGATGTATTAGTCTGGGTACAAAACAGAAAACACCAGTTAGAACCAGTTAATAATATTTAACAATTTAACTACACATGCATATGCATAATACTTATGGGACTGCTGCGCGCTGAAGCTGGGACTTGTACGTTATACTAAGTTCTGACGTCACGCGGCCTACTCTCGCTGCAAGGTACGATTCCTAGCCTCGCACCGACGGAAAACTTTGCAATGGCTTCACAGGCGAAGGAATTTTTTTTAAACAATAATTAACAACATAACTGCCTTCAGGATAATAAACTCTATCAATTTTAATGAAATTTGAAAATTACCGAACCTGCCTATTTAATAGCCTCCATCTTTGGACGAGCATAACTTTTATACGAAGCATTTCCGGACATACCTTCATATGACATTTTTTACTTAATTTGTGGCTCTGAAGCCTAATTTTAATTTTTCGCCCCCTGGTATAAATCACCCTGTATATGTATAATAAAGCGAAAGAATATTTCAAGAACTGAGCATTCCGTATTTGTCAGAAACTCCGGAGGGTCTTATAAGAGATCAAAGTGTTGTTGAAGTTTATGCCCAAAGTTCTTTTAATCTAACCCCGGAAGAAGGTATCGAGAAAAGGAAAATCACATTTTGGAATCGAGACGGGAAGATAAATAAGAATCACAATTACTTTTACCAAATTCAGGGACAAATGCAAATTACAAAAAGAGGGTATTGTATCTTTACAGTCTGGACACCCTAACGCATAAAATATGAAACGGCTATAGAGACAATGAATTTTGGAAAATGAAAATGGAAATTGAAAATCAACTTGTAAACTTTTATACGAATGTGTCACCAGAATTAAATGATAGTAGAAAAAGTAGGAATATGCCACTACGATGAATGTTGGAAGACACGCTACTAGAACTCTGGGCGAAATTAGCATTTTTAGTTTGTTCAGAGTTACATTACCTAACTACATACTTGTTATTTATGAGGATCATTCCATTATAACCCGGAATTACTATATTGCAGATAAATTACTTGCAATCTTGAAAATATTTGCACAGGTCTACTTTTGGATCAATTTACAAATAAATCCCCGCTCATGTCAGAACAACCCTCGTATCGGAAAAAAATTTACTGGGTTTTCATTCAGAGATTTTAAGTTGTTGTTATTTGGTTATAAAGAGAAAATTATTTAAGGTGAAATTTGAATTATTTTATATCTTGCTATATGTTCATTACTTTCAATAACAAACGTGTTCAAATTGTGTAAATTTACTTTCAGATAAAATCGACTCCAAATTGAACAAAATTATAATAAAAATGTGGGATATGGCAGAGCGCTGCAATTAAGCACAAATACATTAATTCGCAAGACTAAAATTCAATGTTCGCTTATATACGATTAAAATATGTAATGTATGGCGATACAATTGTTGAAGTGGGCCCCATACAAAAATCACTGAGTTCGTACTAGCAGTTTACCAAGTGTTGCGCGATGAACAAGCAGAGGTCGCTACAACGCAGGGCATTAAATTGCATTTGCAAGGGCAGCTCTCTTTACAAATTACTTCCTTATTTATGAACCGATTTTCAAATTTTTTGTTTTATTTGAAAGAATACACTTGTGGAAATCGGCCTCTCGTCTCGGATTTTTAAAAGAGTAATTTTTTAGTAAGTTATAAGTACGCAAAATTAGGGTATATTTGGAGCCGAAAAAGACAAACTTCTATTATTTTTTTTAGAAATAGCCGACGAGACGACTCTTAAGAAATGTTTTCTGTATATGCTTGCAAAATTAGAAAGTAAAATATTAATAAATAACCGTACAGTTTGTAAAGGCGCGAATGTCTGAATCGCTCGAAAATGCAGCAGGGAGACTTGGCTCTTAACTGGCGGACACCTGACACATGCATTATTTATAAGAAACGATCATGTAAAAACGTAAGAAAAAACCAACCTCAACATGAGCAGATCTTAGGTTAGAATAATTTTAAATTTTGACCAACGCACGTTCTAACCTATACAGGCTTTCATATTTTATTTATACATTTTCGTTGGTTTTGTGTTTTGACCTGATATTTTATTGAAATACTACATAAATCGCAGAACTGTTCACAGCGAATTGTCGTTTTATTTACATTAGTTTACCACCTGTTAGTGAATTCTGAATTTTGTGATCTTTTTAGCAACTGGACATTTTCCGTGTCCTTTCCCGATGAGTTCGTTTTTCTTGCGAAGTATGTGTAGGAATTTCTCCATCACCGTAAATTGTTCGTTTCACTTGCTTTTGGTCCCATTTTTGATTGTTTGTATGTACTACATTTCCTGATGAAGGATTTAAATATGTATATCCGAAAGCTTGAATAAGTGATAAAAGGAGTTTTATTTACAAAATTCTTCAGCTGCATCCCCGTGTACTCTTAGTTTACGTTCTTTAATATTTGTATTGTAACAGCATAAACACGTCGAATTAGAGTATCCCCTAGTGTCGACATTTATAGTGCGTACCTCACTTTTTAATCAGCACCACAAACAAAAGTCCAATGGTGTGAGGTCTGGATACCTTGGAGATCAACCAGTAGGACCACCGCGATAAATTCAACCATTTATTACAAGAGCGCTACTATTAAAACAATGTGAGTGGGATATTTTGCAATGATGTTATAAGTTGAAAACAAATAAAAATCGAATAAGAACATTCAGGTATCGGGTATTTCCTGATTATTTTTACGTGTACAATATTCTCCAGCAGTTTGGTGCATTCCTCCACACTCACATGTACGAGTATAAGGAACTCTTAACGATTTTTGAGGTTACTTTTTGACCCAAGATATTAATGGAACTACAAAAACTATATTTCTAAGTTAGAGTTGGAGTTTAATTAATTTTTAATTCCATACATATTATCAGTCTATAAACTATTGACAAGTAATATTCAAATGACATTTGTTAAACAGGAAAAACCTACAGATTATTCCCGGAAATAATCACAAGAACATTCTTCTCACTGTAATAACAGGATTCGCTGAAACGAAAATAAGCTCCTAGCTCTAGAATACGTCAAAAAGTAACCGAGGTAATTTCAAGCAATGGATCTAATCAAATGTTTTGATGAAAAAAATAATAATTGAACTTACACAATATGAGAAAGATTTAAGGTTTTTTCAGGCTGCTCCGGAAACCTTGGTAAATTGTTCTTCTGTTTATCAGGAACACATCGAAATGATTTCCTTAGTGAATGTCCAATTGTGTTTGTCGGTGACTGTAAAATAATTAACGTTTTACTTCACAAGAAAAGAATTTACAACACAAATTATTTTTTTGCGCATATCGAATGAGAAAAGTGCATGAATGTATTGTTTATTTTGCTATATTAAAAGAGTACTGAATTCTGAACAAAATGACGCCTAAAACAGTGCGAAACAAAAATATGCAATCAAATGGTACAGTAACGAGTTAAGAAATATAAAAAAAGGCTAGGCGCAATAAATTAATGGTATGTACACACAGTAGTTGAATCAAGAACTTTGACGTAAATTTATTACGAATTCTTAATAAGTTAACCCCACACTCCAAAAGACAGTGACACAGTAATTAAACTCGACACCTGTCTCGCTGATGTTGTCAGCGAGACAGGTCCTCAGGGGATGAAGATTAATCTAAATCTAATCTTACATTACATTGCTATAAATACCCAACCCCCACTCCTGAAGTGAAATGGATCGATAAACCTATAGGGTTTCCTAGAACTATTTTGAACATAAGAAGCAATAAAATTGGTTCCTTAGAACTGGAGAATAAGTATTTATGGCTAGTCTTAATTCTATCTGCCTGATAAATCTATACAGGGTTGAGTTCGGAATCGAACTATAATTACTGTTAAGACAACTACGTTTATTTTTATATATCGCTATACTTTCCAAGGCGTTTAAATCAAATTTATTATTTCTTGGTTTTAAGAGTTTGAGATTATTGATATTGATTTTATGGCCAATTTCCAACGTGTGTGACGCCATGCTAGACTTATCAGTTCGGCCGTATTCGTAATGGGCTTGATGCTCCTTGAAGCGAGTTAAAATAGGCCGAGTTGACTGCCCGATATATTTTTTGTCGCAATTTCCGCATGTTATTTCGTAAATTCCCGCTTTATGAATGGGTTCCGTTTTATCTTTCGCATTTCCAAGTAGATTTTGTAAATTGTTGCTCGAAGTGTGAACCATTTTGAAGCCAGTTTTCCAGAAAATAGTATTCATACCTCTAGTTATCTGCAATACATATGGTATTATGGGTTGTAATTAACCAATCAGTATTTTAACATAATGTGCACAGTATAAAATATACTAGATGCATAGTAAATTCTTTTGAGCAAATATTTTCATCATTTTTATTAAACCGACCTTTCCTGATATGGCCTGACATGATGTGACCCTTTCGCACCTGACATACTCAATTTATTTCAGGTGTCTACTTTACTGACCATTTAGTATTTTTATACTGAACGTTTAATTTGTTTCCTTTTTATAAATTCAGTAACTTTTGCAATAGCATTTTAAATTTTCGTTTCCTAATTAACCTATTGACAATTTGTGGATCGAAACCGTTACATCTCGCGATAATGGTAGACTCAACAGTCTATTAACTAAAAAACCAAAACCAGCCTCTTTGTGCTGACTGCAGTGGTTCAAATCTGCAGTTATGTACCGAGCTGTACTGGTTTCTTTCCTATAGATGTCAAATTCTTAACTTATTGTCTTTCCTAATTACCAAAATGTCCAAAAATGGAAGCTGCCCTTCTCTTTCTATTTCATGGGTAAATTTAATTGAATTGAATATACTATTTAAGTCGCTCATTATATTTATTAGTGTCAAAAATGGCAAATATATCGTCTACATATCTCACCCACACAATTGGGAAGTATGAGAGCTCATCTTTCTGTTGGGTTTCAAATTTGCCCATGAAAATTTCTGCAATGAAAGGAGAGAGGCTATATAGACCAGGAGCCCATAGACCAAAAATTGTGCATAATAGGTTTACTCCAAAAATGCCTGAGATGTTATGATTTTTGGGTCGTGGAGCACAGAAATGCCCATGCCAGTTTTTGTTTTTGGTACAGTGATGTGTGGCAGACCTGTAAATGTGTAAAAAAATTGCTTAAAAAGTATTATAGGTTTAGGACTGGGGTTTGTGGGAAGCGCTAAATAATGAAAAGTAATCCAGCGGACGCGGTTCGCTTTTTTTGAATTCTGGGACACTGACCCGCTACAGGGGTCAAATTGTGTAAATAAAACACCCCCAAAAAAATTATAGGTTTACGCATGGGGATTGGAGGGACCTCATAATTTACCCCCAAACATCATGAATCTCAACTCCCATTCATTTTGGTTGGTACAAAGAGGCGCCACTCTCGCGACATTTTGTAAGTTCACTTAGGTAAAAAAAAAATCATAAGTTTACTCTTCAAAACTTGGAGACAAGTTATTTCAATCACAAAAGTCGAGTATTCACCGTTGCCGATAAAAAAAATTGGTACAGGGGGGCGCTAGAGACGCAACATTTTGTAAAAAAAAAACTTACGTAAAAAAATCATAAGTTTATGAATGGCATTCAAGAATTTGATTATGATGAACCTGCTGAGTACAAAAATACATTCCTTATCATTGAACGGTGGTACAAGGGCCCGCTAGAAAGCTTGAAAGAAAGCAATTACAAATTTTCACCCTTCATCATAAAGATTTCAGTCCGAAGACTGGTTGGACGAGTACCTCCATCTTTCCTATCCTGAACTAACCTACGCTTTTCCCTAAAAGTTAAACATCCTATATCCCTAACTACTTGAGAGCAGTAGTCCAATCTCGGCCTACCCTTACCACTTTTTATTCCTATCTCTGACTCTAATATGTTGCGAACTAAGCCTACGTGCCTCAGAAGGTGTCCTACTATCCTATCTCTCATATTCCTTACTGTCTTCCATAAATTTCGCTTTTCTCCAACTTTTTCTAATACCTCTCTGTTGCTAACCTTATCTACCCACGGTATCTTCGTCATGCGTCTATAGCGCCACATTCCAAATGCTTCTAATTTTTTCCTATCCGCTTCTATCGTCCAAGTTTCGCACCCGGACACTGCTGTACTCCATACATACGTTTTTAAGAGCCTCTTCCGAGTTTCTACATTTCCGAGCATAATAGTTGTTTCTTTTTGTTAAATGCAACTCGGCCCTGCGCTATTCTTTGTCTTAAATCTAGAGTTATTTGACTTCCTAAATAGCAGAAATCTGAGACTTCCTCTATCTTCTCGTTTCCTATTTATATTTTAGTTTTAGCCCCATTTTCACGCCCCCTACACAACAAAATTTCGGTTTTCTTTTTATTGATCTTCATACCATAAGCCCTCCGTCAAAACCGCTTCCATTTCGTTCAGAGTCCTTCCTAATTCTTCTTTGCTGGATCGCTGGATACTGCTATATCCCCGGCTATATCATTCGCAAATCTGAGCATATTAATAGTTTGACCCTGTATATTAATTCCAGCAGCTATTCTGATGTCTTTAACAATATTCATCGCATCTTCGATATATAAATTGAGAACTAGAGGCGATAACGCACGTCCCTGCCTCACTCCCTTTCGGATATTTACTTCTCTATGTTCCTGCTCAAATTCTGTTAAATTATGACAGTATTTTCTACCACGGGGGGCATTATTAATCTTAATGTTTGCAACAAGAGGTAGAAGAATATGACTATGAGAAAGTTGCATCTGAGTCGCACCGCAGATGGCGCTCTTAAGAAAAGTTTAGGATCGTCTGGCACCCACTCGCGACTATCTAATGTGTCTGGCATTGATATTTTGGCATTCTTCATGATACAAATAGTCAGTAAAAGAATAATCAGATACATTATAAGTCGCGAGTGGGTGCCAGAGAACCCCAAACTTATCTTAAGCAGGAGCGTCACGTGACGTATTTTCTACCAACAGATTTTTCTTTTACTGAATTTTTGTATTATGAAGAATGCCAAAATATCAATGCCAGACACATTAGATAGTTGCGAGTGGGTGCCAGACGATTCGAAACTTTTCTTAAGAGCGCCATCTGCGGTGCGACTCAGATGCAACTTTCTCATAGTCATATTCTTCTTCCTCTTGTTGCATACATTAAGATTAATAATGTCCGGCATGGTAGAAAATACAGTCATAATTTACTATACCGGCTCCCTCACTATATACTTAATCCCTACCGTTTTGAGCACTTCAAACATCTTCCTCCATTTCACATTGTCGAAGGCTTTTTCCAAATCTGCAAATCCTTTATAAGGTCTCTTTCCCTTTTCTATTGCTTTTCCTATTAGTAATCGTAAAGCTAGAATGGTCTCGCGCGTTCCCCTATTTCTTCTAAATCCGAACTGATCTTCTCCTAATATTTCTTCCGCCCTTTTCTCCATCCTTTTTTGCACAATTCTAGTTAAAATTTTTGACACGTGGGAAGTCAAACTGATCGTTCTAAAATTTCCACACGTATCCGCGCCTTTCCTTTTTGGCAAAGCTACTATGATGTTCCGTTTGTATTCTTCTAGAATATCGCCTGTCTGGTATGTGCAGCTAAAGGTTTCATAGAACCATTTTAATTTTTTTTTAATTTCTTGCATTTCCTATTTACTGCAGTAATCTACACGCAGTAGGAACGAAGCTTCAGTGCACAATCAATTATCGTGAATGGCAAGACTTTTGTACCACTTTTCAACGATGGCGAATGTATTTTCGCACTCAGTATGTTTATATTTAACAAGTTACTGAACGCCATTCATAAACTTATGATTTTTTTTACCTGAGTGAAATTACAAAATGTCGCGATAGTGGCGCCTCTTTGTACCAACCAAAATGAATGGGAGTCGACATTCATGATGTTTGGGGGTAAATTAGGAGATCCCTCCAATCCCCATGCGTAAGCCTATGATTTTTTTTTGGGTGATTTATTTACACAGTTTGACCCCTGCAGCGGGTCAGTGTCCCAGAATTCACAACAAGCGAACCGCGTCCCCTGGATTACTTTTTATTATTTAGCGCTTCCCGCAAACCCCAGTCCTAAACCTATAATACTTTTTCAAGCAATTTTTTTTACACATTTACGGGTCTGCCACACATCACAGTACCAAAAACAAAAACTGGCATGGGCATTTCTGTGCTCCACGACCCAAAAATCATAACATCTCAGGCATTTTTGGAGTAAACCTATTATGCACAATTTTTGGTCTATGGGCTCCTGGTCTAATACCCTCACTTTGTTCAAAAAATGATCCACTGACTTTGAAATAATTCTGCTGCATACACAGATTGGTTTAAATTAATATTATATTCTTTGACAGTTTGTTCATCAATGTTATTTTTCTTAAGGAGTTCATACAAGTACTCCAAAGCCGTTGGTACAGGTAAACTGGGAAAAAGTGGGCTAAAATGAAATTAACAATTCGTTATCATGTAATGTAATGTTATTCAAAAAGGGAGACAGTAGTGACTGCCGAAATTACAGAGGAATCACACTGTTAAGTGTAGTAAGAAAGATATATGAAAGAATATTAGAACAAAGACTAAGAAAGAGTATCGAACAACAGCCGGAAGAGTCTCAATGTGGTTTCAGGAAGGGTAGAAGTATACAGGACCAAGTATTCATAGTGAAACAAATTATAGAGAAAACATATATCCAAAATACTGAAGAATATTTCGCGTTTATTGACCTGGAAAAGGCTTTTGACAGGGTTCCCCGCAAGAAGATTTGGAAAAGTTTAGAAAATAGAGGGGTAGACAGAAAGCTGATAAGAGCGATCAAAAGTTTACACAACAACAACAGGAATTACGTAAGAACTAACAATAGAGAATCGAGGGATTTTAAAACATCTGAGGGGGTCATACAAGGGGGAGTACTAAGCCCTCTCCTATTCATAATAGTGATGGATGACATTATAAAAGCGACCAAAAGGAAAGTGAAACGTCTGAGAATTGGATACAGAAATATGCAACCTGTTTGTATAACAGAATGTGCCTTTGCAGATGACATTGTGATATGTGCAAGAAATGAAAAAGATCTACAAGACAACCTCAGCGTATGGAACGAGTTACTGAAGGCGTGGAACATGAAAATCAATATAGAAAATACAAAAATTATGCATGTGGGTAAGCAAGGAAAAGCAACTAATGTGGAACTAGAGGGTAGTAAAATAGAACAAGTTGAAAACTTTAAGTATTTGGGAACAATAATAAGCAGAACAGGGAAAAATGATATCCAAGTAAATACCAGAGTGGAGAATGCTACAAGACTGTATCACTCGATGAGTTACACATTTGTTGGGAAAAGGGAAATTAGCAGGAAGACCAACATGACAGTGTACAAAACCGTCTTTAGACCTATTCTTACGTTCGGAAGCGAAAGCTGGACACTAAACGAGAGACAAAAATCACGAATACAAGCTACAGAAATGAAATACCTGAGGAAAGTTAAAGGTGTTACGCGCATGGACAAAATAAAAAATGACATAATAAGGGGAGAACTGGAGATAAGACCGATGAACAAGGAAATCGAAATTAAGCAAATGGAGTGGTTTGGACATCTATCCAGAATGTCAAGCGAAAGGCAAGAGTTAAACCAAATAGAACGAGAGGTAGACCACCGAAATCATGGGACAGTGTTGTAGCACAATTACTCAAGGACAAAGGACTAACGTGGAATGGAGCGAAGGAAGTTTCTAAAGACAGAAAAAAGTGGAAAGAAATTGTACAGAAAGTGTAGTTATTAATTATTATGCCCGGCACCAATATTTTGGTAAAAGGGCCTTGATTATATATATACCATGTGTAACAGGAGTATGGTACACCCCCCTTTTTTTCTTTATTTTTGAAGATAAATTTTTGAAACTTGGCACATCGTATGTACTGAGTAAACGTCCAGTTTTGACACAAACAAGGAAATCTTCACACTTCCGGTTTCAGCGGAAGTGGTGCCAACTTTTGATTTTCAAATGGGACAACCTGTAAGCTATTGACTTTTTGGACTCTACATAATTTTCTGAATGCAGTGGTACCACATTTGCGACATTTCAAGTCTTAGACTTTTTTAAATCTAATTTTAATTTTGCCATTTAAGTGTGCCATGACTGTTCCAATTTATTCTAATAGACCCCAGGCAATGCCATAAAAAACGGAATTGCGTTGGAAATGCTAAATAATGTGATTCGTGCTTAAACAAAGTTCTCCAAATAATTTTTTGGGCAAAACTCATTTTTTTTAATGGAACCATATTGGTACCAAGGTACTATTCAAGGCTACTATTAATAAGGAATCTTCTGATATGACCAGTTTGCATCTGGGACAAGAACAATTGAAATTACAGTCCATCGAAAATTAAAAATAGGCATTTAATTTTGTTTTCATCAAATGCTGCAAGGGGGCTTTGAAAATTTAAAAACAAATAAAACATGGTACCAATGCATTCAGAAAATTATATAGTCCAAAAATTCAATAATATACAGGTTGTCCCATTTGAAATTCAAAAGTTGGCACCACTTCCGCTAAAACCGGAAGTGTGAAAATTTCCTTGTTTGTGTCAAAACTTGACGTTTACTCAGTACATACGATGTGCCGAGTTGCAAAAATTTATTAATTAGTGATACTGGACCGTTCGAACAACTACTCCTCGGGCAAATACCCCGCCAGGCGTTGAATTATAGAACTAAATCCAGATTTTTTTTTTTTTTTTGTACTACGAGACGTTTCAGACTGCTAAGATGGCTTTGAAACAATCCTAATTTGTCTCCATGTACGTACGTGCTTTTAAGCAGGTCTTTGTTCAAATATTGCATGTTCTGAATGTGTATTTGCCCGAGGAGTAGTTGTTCGAACGGTCCAGTATCACTAATTAATACTAGATAATTACTCAAAGTAGTTGTCACTTGTTGATATCTGTCCAGAGCGCGGCAGTATATATAGCAAGATTAAATTGCATGGTTTGAGTGTGTAGGGGAAAGCACCGTACTGATGAGTCCCAGAAGGACGAAACCAGTTGGTCTGCGGTTTTCCATACACATTCAAAACATGCAATATTTGAACAAAAATTTATCTTCAAAAATAAAGAAAAAAAGGGGGGTGTACCATGCTCCTGTTACACACGGTGTATATATATATATATATATATACTTTCATCCACCAGTCGTTGTGACATCCAGGCGTAAAAATTTTGCTAACTCTTTGACATCCATTGACGTTGTGACATCCAAAATCGGATGTCACAACGTTTTCTATGTTAAATCGCCTTGTAGGAGGGGCGGGAGGGTCTAGAATAAATTCTAGGTGGATGTCAAAATGCAGTGTTTTAAGTTGGACATGTATATTTAAGTTCCAACGTATATTGCATAGAGGGAGCGCAGGAGAGCTGGTGTTGTATATTGCAAAATTCTACGTTCCAGTTCGTGCGACATCCGTGTATTATACGTAGACATTTTTGTTTCACTTGGCGCGCTTTCTGACATCCGAAACTTGACAACAGTGCGAGAGTGCCCCGTGTGTTGTTTTTTCGCGAAACTTTCGCTTTCTCTGGAATTTCGAAAAATATAATTTTTCAATCGATGATTAAAAAATGACAAGTTTGAATTATTCTTTCCAAAAATGTAAAGGTTGCTGCATATTAAATAAAAAATAGGTTACTTCGTTTTAAATGAATTAAAGACAGACGTGAAAAATAAACTTTTTTAATTAATCAACAAATGAAAAACATTACAAATAATAACAGCTAAGAATTCAATAAATAGCTGCAATTTTAAAGTACCTAAATGTGGAATATGTTGCCCATTTTCATCTAAACATATGAATTTTTATCTGATACGTGAGGTAATTTTTATGAGTTCATTCTACTTTTAAAATTAAATAACTCTCCCATTTTTATTTAACATGCAGCAAATTGTACATTTTTGGAAAATAGATGAACTTAGCTTTTTGATGGTTTAAAAATATACCTACAGGTTGTTCCATTAAAAAAAAACACCGATTTTTGAAATCGAAAAGGGCAATTGTTTTGCATAAATAGGGAGACATTTGGAACATGGCATATAGAAAACTTTAGAACAAAATAAATTGACTGGTGAAAACCAGATCTGCCTACCATTTCGGAAGCATGAGATAATTGCTGTTAAAATTGGCGAGTGACCACTTAGTTTAAATCGAAGATGTCAGCTGGTCATCAAATTTCATAATTGTTTTAACGAAGAAACGGGGGGGGGTATGTTGCAAATAATTTTAAAGGTCGCTCAATTCTTAATTTAGCCAAGTATGAAACCATTCTATAGATTCCATTCAAAATGGCGGCTCTTTTTGAGTAAATTGCTGTAATTTCACAAATGAGTGATACTGGACAGTTCGAACAACTTATCCTCGGACAAGTACACCGCTAGGCACTGAATGATTATAAAACTAACTCCGGATTTTGTGTACTACGAGACGTCATAGAATGCTACCCCAACTAAGCTAGCATTGAAATATTCATAACGTGCCTCTACGTACTTACTGGCTTATCAGCATGTTATGTTTAACTAAATATTGCATGTTCCAAGAATGCACGGAAAAACCTAGTCCACCGATTTGTGATTTGAACGCCCTGTATTTGATTGCATTTTGGAATTATGTGCTGAATTTAAGGCAGCTTTGTTAACCATTCACTGGGTCTAACTCCTAGCGTTTCGGCTTTTCTTGATGTTAAAAATAGTCATTTTTCAAGTTTTAACAATTATAACTTTGAAACGGTGCGAGATATTGAAAAATGACCTAGGTACATGTCTCTATCCTAGTTTTTAATCCTCCATCTAATGAGGCAGGAAAATTCTGCTTCCCGATTGGTCAAAAAATGACAAAAATTAGCAATCAGGACCAGTATTTTCCAGCCCCATTACATAGAGAATTAAAAACTAGGATACGGGACATGTAAGTATATCTCTTACCGTTTCCAACTTATAATTTATAAAATTTCAAAAATGATGATATTTAACGGCAAATAATGCCGAAGAGGTGGGAGTTAGACCCGATGTACGGTTAACAAAGTGGCCCTTAAATTCAACAAGGAATTCCAAAAATGCAGTCAAATACAGGGTGTTCCGTTTAAGAAAATGAAGTTAGGCGGTGTGCAGAAGAACTGGGCAGCCTGTATAAGTGCAAATAATTTTAAATTATAGCCAATTCAGAAAGAATAAAACTTTATTAAGAACGATGAAATAAATAATAATATTATTTATTTCATCATGAACTTCTACCAAAGAGTAATTGAAGATAATATTAACTACATTTATTAAGAACATTTTTTAGTACAAAGCCTAATAAAGCTATGAGGGAGGAAACCCCTAATAAGTGGACACACTGTATATGCAGGGTGTTTCTTTAATGATCTGAAAAAATATTCCTAGCGTCAAAGTAAGAAAAATGATAAGAAAAAACATGGGTCTGGAAACGCTTCATTAATACTGCCTCCTGACTGATCATTTTCTTAATTTTTTAACCAATCATGTAGCAGTATTTTCCAGTCCCATTAGATACATAGATTAAAAACTATGATAGGGAGGTGTAAGTCATTTTTCAATATCTCGTAGCGTTTCCAAGTTCATCATCATCATAAGGTTCTCAGTCCGAAGACTGGTTGGACGCGTACCTCCATTCTTTTCTATCCTGAGCTAACCTACGCATTTCCCTAAAAGTAGAACATCCTACATCCCTAACTATTTGAGAGCAGTAGTCTAATCTAGGCCTACCCCTACCTCTTTTTATTCCTATCTCTGACTCTAGTATGTCACGAACTATTCCTTCGTGTCTTAGAAGGTGTCCTACCATCCTATCTCTCCTACTCTTTATTGTTTTCCATACCTTTCGCTTTTCCCCAACTCTTTCTAATACTTCCCTATTGCTAACCTTATCTATCCACGGTATCTTCATCATGCGTCTGTAGCACCACATTTCAAACGCTTCTACTCTTTTTCTATCCGCTTCTCCTATTGTCCAAGTTTCGCACCCGTATAATGCCGTACTCCATACATACGACGTTAAGAGTCTCTTCCTAGTCTCTATATTAACCGTTCTCGAGCATAACAGTTGTTTCTTTTTGTTAAACGCAACTCGGCCCTGCGCCATTCTTTGTTTTATATCTTTAGTGCTCCTACCGTCTTGAGTTATTTTACTTCCTAAGTAGCAGAAATCCGCGACCTCCTCTATCTTCTCATTTCCAATTTGTATTTCCATTTTAGTTCTATTTTCACATCCCCTACATACCAAAATTTTAGTTTTCTTTTTATTGATTTTCATGCCGAAGCCCTGTGTCAAAACTGCTTCCATTTCATTCAGAGCCGCTCCTAATTCTTCTTTGCTAGATGCTAACACTGCTATATCATCCGCAAATCTGAGCATGTTAATAGTTTGGCCCTGTACATTGATCCCTGAGGCTGTTCTTTCCTTAACAATATTAATCGCATCTTCGATATATAAGTTGAAAACTAGAGGTGACAATGCACATCCCTGTCTCACTCCCTTCCGGATATCTACTTCCCTTTGTTCCTGCTCACATTCTATAACTGCCTTTTGCTCTTTGTAGAGATTATGTATTATTCTTCTGTCCCTGTATTTCATCCCTACCTTTCTCAGCACTTCGAACATCTTCCCCCATTTTACGTTGTCGAAGGCTTTTTCTAAATCTACAAATCCTATATAGACGCTCTTTCTCTTTTCTATCGTTTTTTCTATAATTACTCGTAAAGCTAGAATGGCCTCGCGCGTTCCTCTATTTCGTCTAAATCCGAACTGATCTTCTCCTAATATTTCTTCCGCCTTTTTCTCCATCCTTCTTTGCACAATTCTAGTTAAAATTTTTGACGCATGGGAAGTTAAACTGATAGTTCTAAAATTTTCGCATCTATCCGCGCCTTTTCTTTTTGGCAAAGCTACTATGATGTTCCGTTTGTAATCTTCTGGAATCTCGCCTGTCAGGTATATGCGACTAACTAGTTTAAATAAACGATCTATTACCTCTTGACCTGCGCACTTTAAGATTTCTGCCTGCAAGCCATCTATACCTGGTGCTTTATTATTCCTTAAACTTTTTAGTGCTATCTCAAACTCTTCTCTCATTATAGGACTCCCTAGGTTATCCCCCTCTACACTGCTTTCGCTTTCTAATATATCTTGCACTTCCTGTCCCGCATATAAGTTTCCTAAATATTCTTTCCACCTATCTGCCTTCTCCCCACTTCCGATTAGGATATCTCCTGCCTCATTTCTAATGTTTTTGGTACTAGATCCAATTTCTCTAAAATTTCTCCTAATTATTTTATATGCTTCATCAGTCTTTCCTACTTCGAATTTATCTTCCACTTCTTTGCATTTATTATCGATCCATTGCTCTTTCGCTTTCCTACATTCCCGAATAATTTCCCACTTGATCGCCTTATATCTTTGTTTCCCTGTTTCATCTAACCTATTTTTATATTTTCGCCTTTCCTCTATTAGACTCACAATATGTTTTGTTATCCAGGGTTTCCTACTTTCATTCTGTTTATGACCCAAAATATCCCTAGCTGAGGAAACTAAACTATTTTTAATGCAATTCCATTCTGCCTCTATGTCCCTAACAATATTTCCACCCGTGCCCTTTAGTGCTTCGTTTGTCTTTTTCTCGAACTTATTGCGCATATCATCATCTTTTAGTTTCTCTGGGTCAAGATACCTTCTTCCGCTTCTTTTTTTCAAAATCTTAAATTTAAGATTGGCTTTCATAACGACTATGTTGTGATCACTATCTATATCTGCTCCTGGATAACTTCTACAATCCCTAACTTGATTTCTAAATCTTTGCCTAACGAGAATGTAATCTATTTGATATCTCCCTAAGTCTCCTGGCATCTTCCACGTATAGCATCTCCTAACATGATGGTGAAATAGAGTGTTCGCGACCGTTAAGTTATGTTTATCGCAGAACTCTATCAGTCTAACTCCCCTATCGTTCCTATTGCCTAATCCAAAGGGGCCAACTATTCCGCCCTCTCGCCCTGTGCCTACGACTGCATTGAAATCTCCTGTAATTATTAAATTTTCGTGCCCTCTCACAAAATCTAGCACATATTCAATATCACTATAAACTGCCTCTACGGCCTCATCACTGTAGTTAGAAGTGGGCATATATACCTGTATTATTACTGTTTTTACAGGTTTCGAATCTAACCTAACCATAACTACCCTGTCACTTTGCTGTAAGAAATTTTCTACACTCTGTCCTACTTTTTTCCGCATAACAATTCCTACTCCCGAATTTCCTCCTACAGATCCTGTGTGTATTACTCTAAAATCTCCGCTCCAGAAGTCTCCAGCTTCTGGCCATCGCACTTCACTGATACCTACTACGTCTAATGCTAACCTATCCATCTCAATTTTCAAATTCTCTAACTTCCCTACTTGTTTCATGCTTCTAACATTCCACGCTCCGACTCGTGAGATGTTACACTTATCATTTCTGATGACTCCCCCCGAAGCAGTCCCCGCCCGGAGATCCGAATGTGGGACTATTTTACCTCCGGAATATTTTACTCCAGAAGGTGCCATCATCATAAATTAAAGTACGCTGTACTAGGGATAAAATAATGTGGTGGTTTCCCGTTGCCTTCCACATCGCAGTAGTGTGTATCACAGTGCCATACCAACCCTCACGATCTCTGCCACTATGATTACTGAAAGAGCTGCTGCCCCCTTCCAGGGACTTGATTTAGTCTGGCTTCTCAAATAAAAACCCCTCCAATATGGTTAAACCTATGGTTCGGCTCTTTATATCATTGAAGCGCGCAAGCCATCCCACCCGTCCCAGTATTACTAGAACTGCGTCAAGGTACAAGTCCTTTGGGATAGGTTTCCAAGTTATAATTGATAAAATCTGAAAAATTATGTTCTTTAAAGTCAAATAACGCCGAAACGGTGGGAGTTAGACCCAATGTACGGTTAACAAAGTGGCCTTCAAATTCAACAAGGAACACCAAAATGTAATCACAAACATTTTTTTTAAATCCGCCATCTTTTGTAAGGTATGCATTCAAACTTTCAAAACAAAATGTTTGCTGGAACACATGAGATATTCCTAACGTAAGCTTAAGTAGAGACACCCTGTATACTTAACTTAGACATGTCCATCTTTACTTCTCATTTGATTTTTCTTCGGTTTCCGATAATCCCGAGCAAAGTGACCACGACCTCTACAGTTGTAACATATTATATATTACATTTACTCTGTGCCTTTCTTTTGTGTTGAGGCTACTGCCGGTTTTCTTAGAATTCGATGGCACTACTGCTATAGCCTTTTTTGAGTCTTCTGCAGATGATAAGTTGGCCTTCTCGTCTTGAAAACGTGCTGTTGGGTTTGTTATTGTCTGTTTGTCTTCATCAAATGGCAGCCAAGCTTGTCTAAAATTTCTGTATTTTGTAGGTAATCCACTAAGAATTTTGGGTCATCACAGCTGAGTCACTGACGATTCTCCAACTTCCTTTATTTGCCTGACCAGATTTTTCACCTTCGTTATATGCTGAGCTATTGTATCATTAGGATCCATGCTATAATGATGGAATCTCTCAATTATCTTTTCGTTTGTTTCAGATTTTTGTTCGTAAATAGAATTTAGTTGATCAAAAATATCTTTAGACGATAAACATTTCCCAATTAGCGTCATCCAAATTAATTCCATTGCTGACGTCAACAGGAACATAACATATCCATCATATTTTACCCACTTTTCTATTTTTTTTCTGCGCTTCATCGTCTCCAACAGGAACTTCTGGTTTCCTTACTGTACCATCGGCTATACTATAGAAGCCTTTCGCTATTAATGTACACTTCATCTGGAACTTATATTGATGGTAATTTCTACAATAATTTTTTTTACATTCATCACTTCCGATCACCCATTGTCACACAGACATTTAACCTTAGGCTTTTTTTTTACTTTTTTCCGATGAAACACGTTCACCACAAATTAAACGTTCAACATCCAGACTTCCGTGATCTGGGGCCGTAATCTGTCAAATAATACGGTAAACTTCAGCTGAACGAGCGTAATTACACGAAAAAGAATGCAAAACGTAAAATAATGTAATTATAAGTTCACAGAAAATTTTATAGCCACGTGTACGAAGGCGTACTGGGGCCACGATAATTATTTTTTTCATTTATGTCAACCGTTGAGTAATTAATTCAACGGTCGACTTATTATCTCAACGGTAGACTTAATATCTCAACGGTCGACTTAATATCTCTACGCTCGACTTAATATCTCGACGGTCGACTTATTAACACGACGGTCAACTTAATATCTCAACGGTCGACTTAATATCTCAATGTTCGACTTAATATCTCGACGGTCGACTTAATATCTCGACGGTCGACTTAATATCTCGACGGTCGACTTAATATCTCGACGGTCGACTTAATATCTGGACGGTCGACTTATTAACACGACGGTCGTCTTATTATCTCAACGGTAGACTTAATATCTCAACGGTCGGCTTATTAATACAACGGTCGAGTTACTATCTCAGCTGTCGACTTATTATCTGGACCGTATTATCTGGATGCGGACGGTAACAGGAAAGTGAGCCTACCTCACTGCTAGGGATGGGCAGAATCCTAGATAAGGAAGGATAGGCAGAATCGAATACTTTAATGAATCGAGAACTTCGTATCCGAGAACTTTTGAGAATCGAGACCTTTCCCGAGACCCGAGAACAACACAAAAATATTGTACCTCATACGGAAGCTGCGCGAACCTCGGAATCTGATTCTGTCTTGGTCTCGATACTGCAGCATTGGAGCACTTTCAAAGCGGCGGCGTTCGCCAAATTCAATCGGCATGCGACAGTATCTTTTTAATTTTTTATAGCCTGCATCTGTTATTTGTTCAAATATTGCATGTTTTGAATGTGTATGGAAAACCGCAGACCAACTGGTTTCGTCCTTCTGGGACTCATCAGTACGGTGCTCCCCCTACACACTCAAACCATGCAATTTAATCTTGCTATATATGCTGCCGCGCTCTGGACAGATATCAGCAAGTGACAACTACTTTGAGTAATTATCTAGTGGTACTGAACCGTTCGAACAACTACTCCTCGGGCAAATACCCCGCCAGGCATTGAATTATAGAACTAAATCCAGATTTTTGGTACTACGAGACGTTTCAGACTGCTACCCCACCTAAGGTGGCTTTGAAACAATCCTAATTTGTCTCCATGTACCTACGTACGTGCTTTTAATCAGGTCCTTGTTCAAATATTGCATGTTTTGAATGTGTATGGAAAACCGCAGACCAACTGGTTTCGTCCTTCTGGGACTCATCAGTACGGTGTGCTCCCCCTACACACTGAAACCATGCAATTTAATCTTGCTATATATGCTGCCGCGCTCTGTACAGATATCAGCAAGTGACAACTACTTTGAGTAATTATCTAGTATTAATTAGTGGTACTGGACCGTTCGAACAACTACTCCTCGGGCATATACCCCGCCAGGCATTGAATTATAGAACTAAATCCAGACTTTTTGTACTACGAGACGTTTCAGACTGATGGCTTTGAAACAATCCTAATTTGTCTCCATGTACGCACGTGCTTTTAAGCAGGTATTTGTTCAAATATTGCACGTTTTGAATGTGTATGGAAAACCGCAGACCAACTGTAGGGGGGAGCACCGTACTGATGAGTCCCAGAAGGACGAAACCAGTTGGTCTGCGGTTTTCCATACACATTCAAAACGTGCAATATTTGAACAAAGACCTGCTTAAAAGAACGGACGTACATGGAGACAAATTAGGATTGTTTCAAAGCCACCTTAGGTGGGGTAGCAGACTGAAACGTCTCGTAGTACAAAAATCTGGATTTAGTTCTATAATTGCCCGAGGAGTAGTTGTTCGAACGGTCCAGTACCACTAATTAATACTAGATAATTACTCAAAGATTAAATTGCATGGTTTGAGTTTGTAGGGGGAGCACCGTACTGAGGAGTCCCAGAAGGACGAAACCAGTTGGTCTGCGGTTTTCCATACACGTCAAAACATGCAAAATTAAAAAGATGCTTTCGCATGCCGATTGAATTTGGCGAACGCCGCCGCTTTGAAAGTGCTCCAATGGTGCAGTATCGAGACCAAGACAGAATAAGATTCCGAGTTTCGCGCAGCTTCCGTATGAGGTACAATATTTTTGTGTTGTTCTCGGGTCTCGGAAAAGGTCTCGATTCTCAAAAGTTCTCGAATACGAAGTTCTCGATTCATTAAAGTATTCGATTCTGCCTATCCTTCCTTATCTAGGATTCTGCCCATCCCTAGCAGTGAGATAGTCTCACTTTCACTGTTACCGTCGGCATCCAGATAATACGGTCCAGATAATAAGTCGACGGCTGAGATAGTAACTCGAACGTTGTATTAATAAGCCGACCGTTGAGATATTAAGTCTACCGTTGAGATAATAAGACGACCGCTGAGTTAATAAGTCGACCGTTGACTTATTAAGCCTACCGTTGTGTTAATAAGTCGATCGTCGAGATATTAAGTCGACCGTCGAGATATTAAGTCGACCGTCGAGATATTAAGTCGACCGTCGAGATATTAAGTCGACCGTTGACTTATTAAGTCTACCGTCGTGTTAATAAGTCGACCGTCGAGATATTAAGTCGACCGTCGAGATATTAAGTCGACCGTCGAGATATTAAGTCGACCGTTGAGATATTAAGTCGACCGTTGAGATATTAAGTATACCTTTGAGATAATAAGTCGACCGTTGAGTTATTAAGTCTACCGTCGTGTTAATAAGTCGGCCGTTGAAATATTAAGTCTACCGTTGAGATAATAAGTCGACCGTTGAATTAATTACTCAACGGTTGACATAAATGAAAAAAATAATTACCGTGGCCCCAGTACGCCTACGTATTCTAACAGTAATAAAGAAAGGTGCAGTTTGTTCACCAGGAATTTAATTTTATGGTAGGTTTAGGCCTGAATTTAAATTTTCAATTAAAATACAATACATAATCTCTACGAAGAGCAAAAGGCAGTTATAGAATGTGAGCAGGAACGAAGGGAAGTAGATATCCGGAAGGGAGTGAGACAGGGATGTGCATTGTCACCTCTAGTTTTCAACTTATATATCGAAGATGCTATTAATATTGTTAAGGACAGAACAGCCTCAGGGATTAACGTACAGGGTCAAACTATTAACATGCTCAGATTTGCGGATGATATAGCAGTGTTAGCATCTAGCAAAGAAGAATTAGGAGCGGCTTTGAATGAAATGGAAGCAGTTTTGACACAGGGCTATGGCATGAAAGTCAATAAAAAGAAAACTAAAATTTTGGTATGTAGGGGATGTGAAAATAGAACTAAAGATGACATACAAATAGGAAATGAGAAGATAGAGGAGGTCACGGATTTCTGCTATTTAGGAAGTAAAATAACTCAAGACGGTAGGAGCACTAAAGATATAAAACAAAGAATAGCGCAGGGCCGAGTTGCGTTTAACAAAAAGAAACAACTGTTATGTTCGAGAACGGTTAATATTGAGACTAGGAAGAGACTCTTAAAGTCGTATGTATGGAGTACGGCATTATACAGGTGCGAAACTTGGACAATAGGGGAAGCGGATCGAAAAAGAGTAGAAGCGTTTGAAATGTGGTGCTACAGGCGCATGATGAAGATATCGTGGATAGATAAGGTTAGCAATAGGGAAGTATTAGAAAGAGTTGGGGAAAAGCGAAAGGTATGGAAGACAATAAAGAGTAGGAGAGATAGGATGGTAGGACACCTTCTAAGACACGAAGGAATAGTTCGCGAATTACTAGAGTCAGAGATAGGAATAAAAAGAGGCAGGGGTAGACCTATATTAGACTACTGCTCTCAAATAGTTAGGGATGTAGGATGTTCTACTTTTAGGGAAATGCGTAGGTTAGCTCAGGATAGAAAAGAGTGGAGGTACGCATCCAACCAGTCTTCGGACTGAGAACCTTATGATGATGAATTAAAATAAAATTAAAAAAATGTATCCTGTTCCCTGGCAGGCTGCTTCAGTGGAGAGCCACACAATCCGTCAATTTGGTAGGAATTTATTCTATACCTATTTTTGATGCTCACTGAAAATTGTTCAAGTTTTAGTTGTACAATTATAGCCCTCCTTTGAAAAAAAACTTGAAATGTCATTATTACTCCTAAGAGGAGGTTATGCTTATCTTCCAATACTTAATAAATTATTCAGCCACGAGTTCAGCCATTCCTTGGGCATGTGCAGAGTTAACAAATTGCAACTCAATGGGCCTTTTTCCAAGTTTTTAACTTTGAAACCGAAAAAAATTGTTTTAATGCACCCAGTTAACGCAATTCCAGTCACATTCACATTGCGCTACCTTTCGTTATGCAAATTTACGAGAAAAGAACTCTCTGTAGGCAAAATATTTTCCGAAACGAGAAAATTTTTCAATAATTAAAATCGGTTAAGAATATTGAGAGAACTTAATTTTATTTTGGAAACCCTTGCCCTGCGTTAAAAACATGGGTTGCATAGGGAAAACGCCCGCGGTATAACCTCCTGTTTAATAAATGATTTATGAAAATGGCAACTCTGTAAAGATGTCACAAGATACGCAAATATTTCACGGATGTCGCAGGACATGTGAAATAAATATGTATAATGGATATACAACGGATGTCAAAGAGATAGGACAAATATTTTTTTCATTATGTGTATGGTTAATTTTTTTTTCTCGAAACGGCACCCCCTCTTGAATTCCAGAAAGTCTTATTCTTGTTTTCTTCATATATGCTTTTTTAAGGCTGGATGCCGAAACGTCACCATTTTTACCGGATGTCACAAGATACGGCGGACCAGTATATATATATATATATATATCATGTAATAGTCCGAGAGCCCGCTGCAAAATTATGCACCCATCTGTTAACGAAATGGAATGTGCGGCAAAGGCATGTAAAAACATCGTACTCAACGGAACGGCACCCGTGCCGGTTACCATTTGGTGCAAAAAGGTTAAAACAATAGCACTTCCGGTACGGAAATTTGCGGAAAATTGCGCGATTTGTTAACGAGATGAAAGTTGTGCCATCTTGTAGCCTGCGATTAATTGAATTGAAATCGGTACCCGTGCCATCTTTTACCCTAGTACAAATCCCTGGCACGGCGACATTTTTGCAGCCCGTAACAGGGACAAATTCCCGTCATGTGTTAACGACTTGAAATAAAGTTCAATGGAAAGTGCATTATGTCCCCTTTACGAATATCCAAGCGTGCCGCGATTCAAAGCAGTCTAAGTAGGTGGCACGGCCCGATTTATAACGGGCTACGCGGCGTCATTTTCAGGCAATTCGGCAGCCGGCGCCGGCGTGCGCGAGTTTTTAACATTGGAAATGTTTTTATTTTCGTAGTATAGGCCCGAAATTCAGCAACAGTGTCACGCATTGCATTTGCAGCATGATTTTATAGCGAAAGTTTACCTAGTTACTTACTCCCTATACAGTTCTTTTTTTAACTTGATCCCAATGTCACTCAGTCCAGCAGTCCCAACGCTGAAAAGAACGTAAGCCGGCATGCAATTCAGCCGCTACTTTTATTTACCGTCCTTTTTTGCACAATGCAAATCGCCATACCGGCATTCCAGACATTCTTTTCGAAAGTGTCTCTTTTCAACATGCACTATTACAGCTGCCCGTGCGGAGTAACTTAAACATTACGTTAATGACGTAAGGGGCAAGTTAAAAAGAAGGACTGTAGTTACTTACTTACTTTGTATCATGACTTAGTTACCATTACCACAGGCAAGTCTCTTGCCTGTGCCATTACCATTAATAGGTGTCACAGTGACAGATGTCAATTGTGCACCACACAAAAAACATTTATACTTGGGCCGCCGAACAAACGGAGTGATCGCCCTGCAAGAACGTGCTCTAGGCGGGACCACTATCAATTTAGGACAACCGAACCGCAGTGATGTGCTTTCTTTAGACCCAACGAAGTCGCATCACTCCAATTCGGACGTCTGTTCGGCGGCCCAAGTATAATATTTGACGACATGTTGCGCAATCATTGAAATTGATTCAAAAGTGACATTTAGACGCCGCGTAAAACGCATTATAAACTGGACCGTGCCAACTACTTTGACTGTTTTGAATCGTGGCACGTTTGGATATTCATAAAGGGGACACAATGCCCTTTCCATTGAACTTTATTTCAAGTCGTTAACACATGACGGGAATTTGTCCGTGTTACGGGCTGCAAAAATGTCGCCGTGCCGGGGATTTGTACTAGGGTAAAAGATGGCACGGGTACCAACTTCAATCCAATTAATCGCAGGCTACAAGATAGCACAACTTTCACCTTGTTAACAAATCACGCAATTTTCCTCAATTTTCCGTACCGGAAGTGGTGACTGGCACGGGTGCCGTTCCGTTGAGTACGGTGTTTTAACATGCCTTTGCCGCACATTTCATTTCGTTAACAGATGGGTGCATAATTTTGCAGCGGGCTCTCCTACTATAATGTGATGTGTTGAATTTTGTTTATAAACTCTAAAGGAGTCTTTACTGAAAAACTTGGCAGCTTGATCTCTAGATTATTAAATTCATTGACTAACCATTTGGACAGTTTGTAAGTAGGAGAATCTATAGCTGAAACTATGGGCCTTATTGCTTTCCCTACTTTATGGATCTTCGGTAAACAATACATGCGTGGTACTTTTGGGTTTGACGCATGTAGCTTACGTTTTATATCCGCGGTAATGAGGAATGAGGTTATTACATAGTTCAAATTTTTTCCGAGTATCTGAAATCATTTTAGGCACATTATCTTTGTCAATTTTCACGTATGGACCGTTTTCTATTAAATTATTTACTTTCATAATAATAACAATAGTTTTATTTGTGCACAAATTTAATACAATTGAATTCGAAACAATAAAACAGAAAAATATATTCATTCAGAATATGATGTGCAAAAAGGTACAAAATTCAGACACCGGAATACAAAGCACGGGTACTGTTCTTCCTTTTTGACCCGACAAACAAACAAAAAAAACGGATTGTTATTTAGAACAGTGAAAAAAGAAGAAAAACATACGTATATACCAATCTTAATATATATATATATATAATCAAGGCCCTTTTACCAAAATATTGGTGTCGGGCATAATAATTAATAACTACACTTTCTGTACAATTTCTTTCCACTTTTTTCTATCTTTAGAAACTTCCTTCGCTCCATTCCACGTTAGTCCTTTGTCCTTGAGTAATTGTGCTACAACACTGTCCCATGATTTCCGTGGTCTTCCTCTCGTTCTATTTGGTTTAACTCTTGCCTCCCATATATTCCTAGCTGGCCTTTCGCTTGACATTCTGGATAGATGTCCAAACCACTCCATTTGTTTAATTTCGATTTCCTTGTTCATCGGTCTTATCTCCAGTTCTCCCCTTATTATGTCATTTTTTATTTTGTCCATGCGCGTAACACCTTTAACTTTCCTCAGGTATTTCATTTCTGTAGCTTGTATTCGTGATTTTTGTCTCTCGTTTAGTGTCCAGCTTTCGCTTCCAAACGTAAGAATAGGTCAAAGACGGTTTTGTACACTGTCATTTTGGTCTTCCTGCTAATTTCCCTTTTCCCAACAAATGTGTAACTCATCGAGTGATACAGTCTTGTAGCATTCTCCACTCTGGTATTTACTTGGATATCATTTTTCCCTGTTCTGCTTATTATTGTTCCCAAATACTTAAAGTTTTCAACTTGTTCTATTTTACTACCCTCTAGTTCCACATTAGTTGCTTTTCCTTGCTTACCCACATGCATAATTTTTGTATTTTCTATATTGATTTTCATGTTCCATGCCTTCAGTAACTCGTTCCATACGTTGAGGTTGTCTTGTAGATCTTTTTCATTTCTTGCACATATCACAATGTCATCTGCAAAGGCACATTCTGTTATACAAACAGGTTGCATATTTCTGTATCCAATTCTCAGACGTTTCACTTTCCTTTTGGTCGCTTTTATAATGTCATCCATCACTATTATGAATAGGAGAGAGCTTAGTACTCCCCCTTGTATGACCCCCTCAGATGTTTTAAAATCCCTCGATTCTCTATTGTTAGTTCTTACGTAATTCCTGTTGTTGTTGTGTAAACTTTTGTTGTTATTTAGAACAGTGAAAAAAGAAGAAAAAACATACGTATATACCAATCTTAATATTAAAGGCTATTATTTGAAGGGGCGGTGTGTACTATATTACAGTTTTGGTCAGTGTGAAAATACAAATTGTATGTTCATTAACAGATTGAGTGGTAAAATATGAGCAGTAAAAAAAGTGGAAACGAGGAGTAACATATCTTCAAATGAGTAGCTCAATAAATATTTGAATGCGTGAAAATTCAATTGGGCAGTAAAATGAATGAAGGGGCAGTAACGCATGTGCAGTCATGAAATCAGAATGGGTCTGTTAGAAATCGTGGGACAAGTGGTTCTATAAATACTTACGCAGTACAAAATATGATCGGCCGTTAAATGATACATACATATAATGTTTATTTAAGTTAGGCAGCGAAATAAAAAATAACAATTAACAATACTGCCCGCGTGAATTTTTAACTGCCCGATGAAACTGCCTAGATGTTAAAACAACTGCCCAAATAATTACTTTCCAATATTAAAAGCGAACTGGCACAACACTTGAAATGCAGGTGGGGATATCGGTCGCTTGGTCTCTCTTCAACTGGCGGAGATCGTACGGGTGAGGTCGTGCACTCGATCAGGTGTTTCTTTAACGCAAATAAGAAAATTGCATTGGCATCATTATGATGGACGCTTGGATCTGCTGAGCGTGTTGCCAGTCGTAGTTCAACGTCGCACCCGTAGGTTTTTTGCCGTATTAAATTAAACGCAATTAATTATGGACAAAAGGACAAACAGGACAGCGTACATGCGTGAATATTTCCTCAGAAATAAAAACAAAATAAACGAGAAGCGACATGAAAACCGCAGGAAAAAAATGTAAGCAGTGCTGTCATAACGGAAAAATTATTCTCACCGGTGATAGGCTCTTGAAGGAACCACCACAGTTTTTACAGCATCTGTTCAAAAACCAAACGAGTCAATCGAAAAATTTTCGTGGATACATCCGGGCATACAATTCGGCATTAGCTTTCGCCTCTATGAAGGCTACAATGGCACCACCTATAAGAGGGTCAGGGCCGTACTGTTTTAAAATAAGTGGCGAAACATATCATTACAATGGAGGTTTATTTCGTCCATCTTATGGACAGTTATATATCATAGATTCAGAGCAAGCGTGCAAAGAACGAGTAAGTCATTGTGGATTTGTGGAATATTCATAGAATTAAGAATATTCTATGGGAATATTCTGTGATGCACCTAGAATGCACCTACGTTTTAAGTATAATTACTACACCGATTGACCACTACGTCAAAGTCGTGGAGCGTAGCCCAAGGGTTTATCTAGTATAATATGAATTAATGAACTGCGCAAACCATAATGAATTATAATAAAATAGAGTACATAAAAGAAGTGAGAAAGAAAGAAAGTAGGAAAGAGAGGCTAACCAGAAATAGGGATTGCAGTGAAAGAAGAGATTACTCAAGACCGTTCAGCAGCACTCGACATATTAACCTCCTATAGCTGTTCTTAAAAGCGCAACACGTTTCAACAAATCCATGCAGCTGAAGAAAGTTGAGAATCAATGAAAATGATTGCTTAAATAACTGTTTATGATTCCTAGGAACCGCGAAAAGATCTCGCCGGCGAATGTTGATGTTATGTAACACGTTCTAAAATTAATTTTTTCAAAAAGATAAGGTGGTTTCTGTGTCTGAACGATCCTATAAAAGTACGTGGCCAGGTGTAATCTACGCAAGGTGAACATATTCAGCCAGCCAGCAACGTGTAATTTCACAGATATATGTTGTCTGCGCCGAACACCATAGATTATGCGCAAGCAAGAGTTCTGCAATCTCTGCAGACGTCTGCCATCCTCGGAGGTCAAACAAGGTCCATATACAACATCGCAGTATGTTAAATGCGATAGCACCAGAGCTTGGCATAAGTCTTTCTTAATGACAACGTCCAAACAATGCGTCTGAACGTAAATCAACCTCGTTGAGGAATACGCTTTCTGCAAAATCTTGCTCACGTGCTCAGAGAAATGAAGCTTGTAGCCAATAGTGACTCCAAGACTTTCACAGAATCACTAAACACAATTGGCTGGTTACCAATGCATAAGTTTAATACTTTCAACGCATCCCTGCGGTGAGAGTCACAGCCCAAAATTATCGGAGAAGATTTCCAGTGAAAAATTATTTGATATTCTTAGTAGATTTGCTGTCTACATTAACCTTAAAATTGGCAGCCATAACATCAGATATATAAAAAGAATATTACAGCTGGATGTCATCTACGTAACAGTGATACTTGCA
Source organism: Xestobium rufovillosum (assembly GCA_963966045.1). Taxonomy (NCBI): domain Eukaryota; kingdom Metazoa; phylum Arthropoda; class Insecta; order Coleoptera; family Ptinidae; genus Xestobium; species Xestobium rufovillosum. The sequence goes on from OZ014495.1 coordinate 38,055,320, forward strand.
GCGCCGAACTGCTTCGCCGAAGAATGACGTGTAAATAATAAGCAATAGAGGGCCAAGTATACTTCCCTGGGGTACCCTACTGGAAAGGGGAAGCCACTTGGAACAGGCATCCTCCTTTGGTATCTATCCGTCAAAAAGGAACCAATCAATTGCACCGAACAATCGCTAAAACCACTAAAATGCAACAAAGACAGTAAGGTCTCTGTTAGAATTTGTGTATCCATAAAGTTGTTAGCGCCACCTATGTTCAAGTTTTGAAGACAAAAATAAAGAAGTCAGTTTTTTGCAGTAAACCTAAAGAGACTGTTGCGTTTTATTTTACTCTGAAATTTATCAGGTTATCGGTCCAGTATAACGCGATTTAGGTGCAAAAATGGCTACGAATAATTATTACGCGAATATTCCAAAGTTGCGTGGACGCGAGAATTATTCAGAATGGGCATTCGCCGCGGAGAATCTACTAATTCTTGACGGGCTGGAGAAGTGCATTATCACCGGCAATGGTGCCGAAACAGATGCAGCAAAAATTGTTCAAGCTAAAGCAAAGTTGGTTTTGACGATAGATTCGTCGGTATTTATGCATATAAAGGATGCTACAAATGCAAGTGACCTATGGCAGAAAATTAAAAAGCTATTCGATGATGCTGGATTCGGCAGAAAGATTTCATTGTTGAGATCGCTCATATCCGCTAGGCTAGAAAACATGGACAACATGGCATCCTATGTAAACCACGTGATCGACACAGCTCAAAGGTTAAAAGGAACTGGATTGAACATAGATGATGTATGGATCGGATCGTTACTGCTGGCTGGACTTCCGGAGAAGTACTCTCCAATGATAATGGCCATAGAATATAGTGGAATTGCCATTACATCGGATTCCATCAAGACAAAGCTTTTAGAAATGGATGGAACTGATCCTGCTGGAAATGGTAAAACAGGCAATGCTTTTAGTTGCAATTTGGTCGGTAAAACAGGGAGCAGAAAAGTGACAGATAAATCAAGAAAAGGCAATGGCTCCGGCAAATGTCATGTGTCAGATTCGTCGCAGTCTTCCCTCGTGTCAAAAAATCGAAGTGATATTCAATGCTATCACTGCAAAGAAATGGGACATTTTAAGGTTGAAAACTACTACTGGTGCGAGAAGTGAAAGTGTCTTTAGTGCCGTTTTCTTCGGGGGTCAGAATGTCAAAAAGAACGAGTGGTACCTAAAGGTATTTTTCGCAACATACCAAGTATGTTGCGGTATGTGCGGTTTGTGTAACCGATTCAATTTCGCGAGAAATGGTATGAGAGGGGAATACAAATGACATCACCGCGGTATATTCTTCCAACATACCGCACCTTACCGAGCTTTAAGCACGGTTTGTTCCGGTTGGTATGCTATGGCGGATGACAGCCGCGAAGAGACATTACAAATATTATCATTATCAAACAAATGTTCGCATTTTCTTTTTCTTACTGTATATACAGCTGTTCCGTCCATCATCAATTCGTAGTACATGAAAATCAACAAATTTTTATTTTCACCTTCCGTAATATTGTGAGGTTAGATTGCAACAAAAACAATTTCTCCATACCACACATATTTTCGCGCAGTCACAGAAATCGACTACAATTTAATGGGGGGGATGACTTTGTGCTAACCAAAGTCATACCGGGCGGTTACTTGGGGTTAGTCGCGAAAAATACCTTCTAAATTCGGGGGCCAGTGTTCATATAACCGCAAATGAGACCTGGCTGACAGACATTGTCAAAGCAGAAGAACCGAGTGAAATTGTCATAGCAGATCAGTTGAAAGTAGCTGTGAAATGTGCCGGTAATATGCAGATTCGTACGATAGTTGGAAAAGAAAAAATCAACATCGAAGTCAAAGACATTTTGTATGTGCCACGAGTGTCAACAAACCTTCTTTCCGTTAGTCGATTAATCAAGAAGGGAAACAAAGTTGTGTTTGAAACTGACGGTTGTAAAATTTACAACAGAGAAAATCAGCTCATTGGTATCGCAAATCTGGTAAATGACATGTACAAGTTGGAAGTGGATGTTCCAGAGCAATATGTGCTGTTAGCAACGCCGGATGCCAAGGTTTGGCACCGCCGATTGGGTCATTTAAACCAAAGTGAGTTAAAGAAAATGTCAAATGGAAGTGTAGATGGTATGAAGTGCAATGGGACGATAGAAATCAATCGTCACAATTGTGAAATGATAATGTGAAATGATAATGGTGGAGAGTTTTGTGGACATGTGTTCGAAAATTATCTCAAACAGAAAGGCATTCTACATCAAAAGACGAACCCGCACACCCCGGAATAGAATGGTTCAGCGGAGAGGATGAATCGAACGATCGTAGAGAGAGCCAGATGTATGTTGTTTGATGCTAGAATGGAAAAACGGTTTTGGGGAGAGGCGGTTAACACTGCAGTTTATCTCCGCAATAGAAGTACAGTTTCCAGTTTATCAAATAAAACACCATTCGATATTTGGTACGGTAAGAAGCCAGATATAAGTCATGTTAGAATTTTTGGAAGTACTGTGATGACGCACATTCCAAAAACTAATAGGTTGAAGTGGGACAAGAAATCTAAAAAGACTATACTGGTTGGCTACAGTGAGACGAGCAAAGGCTATAGGTTGTTCAATGCAGAAGTTAACGATGTGGTCATTCGACGAGATGTAGAAATCATGGAAAATGTAGGATATTGTTCAGATATGAGTCAACAATCAAGATGAAGCAACAGCTTCAGTGGGGGATACAACTGTGAGTAAACAATCTAATGATTCATCATCTGAAGTAGTGGACGATCCTATGGATGACGAATATTTTCCTGAGGAAAGTACATCAGAAGATTCAAATAATGATGAAGAAGATGTTTCAACGGCAAAGTTAAGAACATCAGAACGAGTTCGAAAATCAAAGCAGTAAAAGTTGTAAATGTGTTCTACGAAATCTTATGAAGAGGATCCACTCACCTACGAAGAAGCGCTTATGAGACCGGATGCAGAAATGTGGAAGAAAGCTATTAGTAAAGAATTGAATAGTTTTGAGGAAAACAGTGCTTGGGAAGTGTCTAATTGGCCAGAGTTCTTCGATTGTAAAGTGCAAGTGGGTTTTCAAGAAGAAAGTGAACTGTGATGGTGAAGTGAGGTATAGAGCGAGATTAGTAGCGAAAGGCTTTTCACAGAAAGAGGGCATAGACTATGATCAGACATTTTCGCCTGTAGTTAGACATTCTAGTTTGAGACTGCTGTTTGCGTTGACAGCTAAGCTAGGTTTGAAGGTTAATCATCTTGACGTGCAGGCAGCATTTCTCAATGGTTTGTTAAAGGAAAATGTCTACATGCAAATGCAAAAGGGCTTGTTTGTTCTAATTCTGATAATGTAAACAGATGCCTTCAATTAAAAAAGGCAATTTACGGCCTGAAACAGTTATCCAGAGCCTGGAATGATCGTGTAAATCATGTTCTATTGAAATTAGGCTATCGGAGATCGAAACACAAGCCATGTGTTTACATTAAAAAGGTTAATGGTTTAATTACAATAATCGCCCTGTATGTGGACGATTTTTTTATTTTCACAACGATGCTAATGAATTGTGTGATGTGAAGCATGAATTGAGTTCAAAATGCAAGATTAAGGACTTAGGAAAAGTCAGGGAATGTTTAGGTATGGAAGTTAAGATTGATGATGTAAACAATATTGTTACTATCAGTCAGAAAAACTACATTGATCGGTTGTTGAAGAAATTTGATATGTTAGATGCTAATATTATTAAAACACCAATCGAGCCAAGGTTGAATTTAGAAAATGATTGTAAAAAATAAAAAAAACTGAACTTCCGTTTCGTGAATTGATGGGTAGTTTGATGTATTTGTCAGTGCTAACCAAGCCCGATAATTCATTCAGTGTAAGCTACTTGAGTCAATTTAATAATAATTGTTTTAGTGAAACTCACTGGAAATATGCCAAACGCTTATTGAAATATCTGAAAGGTACAAAAAATTGTTGTTTAAGATATTATAAAGATGATTCGGAACTATAGGGATTTGTGGACGCAGACTGGGCCAATGATATCGTAGACAGAAAATCTTATACGGGTTATGCTTTTAAGTTAAGTGGTTCTGTAATTTCTTGGCTAAGTTCAAAACAAAAAACGGTGGCTCTGTCGAGTTCTGAGGCAGAATAGATGTCACTATTAGAAGCTGTTAAAGAAGCTAGTTATTTGAGAAGTTTACTCATTGAAATAACAGGAATTGTAACTTGTGAAAGTTTATTTAATGATAACCAAAGTGCAATTAAGTTGAGTAACAATCCTGTATTTCATAAGCGGAGTAAGCACATTGTTGTCAGGCATCATTTCATCAGAGACATGGTAGGAAGTAAAATAGTTCAGATAAATTATTTATCTACTCATCAAATGCCTGCTGATATATTAACTAAAGGACTTCTTTGCGATAAGCATTATAAAATGTTAAGTTTATTGGGGTTGCATTTGTAATGTTTTATGGATAAGTGGGGGTGTTAGAATTTGTGTATCCATAAAGTTGTTAGCGCCACCTATGTTTAAGTTTTGAAGACAAAAATAAAGAAGTCAGTTTTTTGCAGTAAACCTAAAGAGACTGTTGCGTTTTATTTTACTCTGAAATTTATCAGTCTCATGATTAATCATATCAAAGGTGCAAGAGCAGTCAAGCGAGATCAAAACTGTGAATCTACCATCGTCCCAAATAATATGTCGTCAGTCAAATCAGACAAAGCAGTCGCACAACTGTAACAACGCCTGAAACCGGATTGTTTACTGGGAAGCAGAAGATTGCTCCCCAAAAAACAGCACGCTTGCGTATCTAAAATCTTTTCCAACACTTTTGAAAGAGTCGGCAAAATGCTAATACACCTAAGGTGCTGAAAGGACGTTGGATTAGTTATCTTCGGCAATGGACGCACGTTCGCCCGCTTGCACAGCGTAGGAAAGTAACACTGGGGAATGCATTGATTTACCAAATATGTTCCTAATAATATTGAAAACCTCATGTTTTAAAACAGGAAGGAAATTGTTTTCTAACATTTGAACGATAGTAAGACAAAAGCGTATCATCAAGAAGTGAAGTGGAGGTATTAACATTCACAAAGTGACTATTGACAGATTCCGCGTTTTTTAAACTGGAAGGTATTTCACCGATTTTTTTTTAAGTTAAGTTTTTTTAATACCCTCCACTTTTCGTTCACGTTGCTGTTACAAAACTTGTGTCTCAAATAAGCTTTCTGCTTCCAGCGGATTGAAGCTATTGCAAGATCCCTTGTAATATTGCCAGTCAGCAGGACGTTTCGTAGATTTGTATTTTTTAAAAGCCTTATCGCGAAGTTTATGCGTAAGTTTTATAGTGTCGGTAATCCACGGCGAAGAAAAAGATATCCCACTATTTTTTACCAACTTAAGAGGAGCATGCTTATTAAATAAGTGTATTATATTCTCATTTAAGAATGATACTTTGTCATCAATATCATAAATTGCGTGCCACGGAATGGCCTCTAGATCCTCAGAATTACTCGGTCAGTCTGAAAGCAGAAAAAGATCGAAATCTGTAGGTTGCATAGCTTCATACCTAGCACCACTAACCTCGTACCGCAGCAAACAGTACAATGACAAATGATTAGAAACTTCTATATCTAATACGCCCGAATTGCAAACTCTGCCCTCCAGACTGCCCGATACAAAAATAAGGTTCAGTAAAGTTGCCGAAGAGTCAGTGATCTATACTTTCAGTTAGATTAAATGAGTTTAAAATAGAACTAAACATAGAAAATGAATTACTATTACAATTTAAAAAATCAACATTAAAATCGCCCAGATAAATAATATTTTCACATTCTAAATACATCCCTAAATACATATCACCAAGGCAGTCCTCAAATTCGTGGCAAGATGCAAGAAAACAATTAGATTTTCGTGCACTTCGAACGGAGAAAAACGCCAGTAAACGTTTTCAAGACCCATAAGAGCCCACGTAATTCAAAAGCCTCTATAATTGATAAAATTGATAAAATTCTACTGAGATCGCTAATTCTTTTTCTTGCTGTTGGAACACGAATTCACCTTTTGGCTCGTATACATAACTCAAAAATTTTAAATTGCGCCTTTTTGTACAGTACAATTTTTTGACGATTTTCGAATTTTAGTTCCATAGGGCCTAAGCTACAATACTGGGTAAGTCATATAATTTAACCTCAAAATGCGCAATGATGTCGAAATAAAATTTACTTGGCACTCTACTAAAAATCACAGCAAATAACTTGGGGAAAATATGCGAACCCGAGATTCAGGGGATAAGGGGTTGAATCCAACCGAAACTTGTATCACTTTGAGATTATGTACAAAAATCACAGTAAACCAGACTTACTTGGGAAAAAATATGAACCCCGAGATTTAGGGGATAAGGGGTTGAATCCAACCACTGAAATACAGGAAGAATTCCTATATGCCAAACAGAAACTTGTATCACTTTGAGATTTTGTAAAAAAAGTCGCAGTAAATAAGACTAACTTGGAAAAAAATATGAATCCGAGATTCAGGGGATACAGGATTGAATCCAACCCTGGAAATTCAGGAAGAATTCGTAAACGCCAAACTGAAACTCGTATCACTTTGAGATTATGTACAAAAATCACAGTAAATAAGACTAAATTGGGGAAAAATGCGAACCCGAGATTCAGGTGATAAGAGGTTGAATCCAACCATTGAAATTCAGGAAGAATTCGTAAATGTCAAACGGAAACTTGAATCGCTATGAAATTTTGTACAAAAATCGTGGAAAGTAAGATTATCAACAGTAATTTGGCTAGTACTTTTTATTTTGCCTGATAAATTTCTGTTTTGAACGAAATTTTGTTGGCAGGCAATTTGACGAATAAAACTGACAGCGACTGCGAGAGCGCGAAGGCGAAGCCTAAGATTCAGGAGATAAAGGATTGAATCCAAGCCGGGAAATTCGGGAAGAATTCGAAAATGCCAAACCAATTTGTACAATGCAATTTGTAGGAATGTTATCACAAAACATGTTTATACAAGTCTGAAGTCGAACGCTAGCGCCCGTGTGGATATTGGGACCGACGTTAGCTACTCGGGGAGGTGCGGCAGGGCGGACGCTGTATGAATGTTATCAAAATATGGCTACGGCTATGCTGCGACAAATTTCAACTCGAACGTGACGGCCATCTTGTTGGACACGCCCTCCATTCTGATTGGTCACCGGCGACCCAACTCCCTTGGCTCTAATTAGCCACTGGTTCTGCCCAATTAGCCACCCCTCAACTCCAATTGGCTGCGAAAAGCCGCCACGCATGCGCGTTTTGTTGCACAAGGCCTAATATCGCTTTATGGCATAACCTTACTCTTGACCGCCATTTTTATTTCGGACTCTCATATCCTAACTACTTATGGTAATCAAATTTATTATATTCAAAATATTTCTGAACTGAACTATCATTACACGTTTCAGTGAATAATAAGGCCACCATCTATACGCATAAATCTTTGTAGTTTTGTCAACTATCATATTTATGGCGAGTCCACGTCAAGCCAACAAAGCGAAAATAAAAGTTTTTCAACATAATATTTTTGTCCTTCAAGCTACAAAAGAAAAAACCTACTTCAATGCAGTCGAAGTCAATTAAATACGCATTATTAAGGATAACTCAAAAACTACTGGTCAGATCTTGATCAAATTTATATGGGACCACATGAGAAGCACCAGCTTTCAAATAAAAAAATCATCAAAATCGGTTCACCTAGAAAAAAGTTCTGAGGTAACACACATAAAAAAATACAGTCGAATTGAGAACCACCTCCTTTTTTGAAGTCTTATTTAATGTTTCAAAACTTGTGTGGTTAGGGGTCTATTTGATTTTTGAATTAAGCGTTGATAGGGTTTTCAAAAAATTCTGTTTCCAGAAAATTTTTTCTTTGTTGTGTTTTTGTTTTGTTGGTTTGATGTGGACCCGGCTTTAGAAAAGTTCAATTAGAAATTACTGATTTTTTCATAGGTACTCGTACTGCCAAACTTATAAATGTTTTATTTTCAAATTGTTTGCATTTTATGTTGGTGGAATTTTCAAAAATTTCTGCTAGCAAGTTTTTTCTTTGTTGTGCTTCTGTTTCGTCATCTGTTTTTGTTTTGTGTGTTTGATCTGAACCCGGCATTCGAAAAGTTCAATTATCAATTAACGATTTTTTCGTACTGTCAAACTAATATTCTTTACCATTTGGGCAAACTTCTAACTTAAGCGAAACAAAGTACATTATGACACAATCTAAACTACTCAAAAGAATTAAAGGGTCAAGTTTTTCATCAGTAGTATATATTTCAAATTAGGTTCAAACATCATTAAAATTTTGAATATAGAAATACAGAACCTTTGTTTATTAACTTTATTTACTAACACTTAATCAAAGAATTTTAGAACACACCATTTTCAAATAAAATTTGCGGAATGTTAATCAAAACAACACCAAACCAGAACATAATTTTGTTTCCCGTGCTGTCGCATTCTTTTGTTTCGTGTTGTTTTCGGTTCTTAGTATGCAGTTGGACCTCCTCTAGCTTCAATTACAGCTGGCCAGCGTCTTAGCATACTTCGTACAAGCCTTCGGATTCTGTTGTCTTGTGGGATTTGCCTCCATTCTTCCAAAAGAGCATTCGCCAGCTCCTGCTGTGTGAGAGGTGTGTTTTGCCGAATCCTAACTCGCCTACCCAGCTCGTCCCAAAGGTGTTCGATCGGATTCATGTCTGGGCTGCACGCTGGCCACGGCAAAGTGGTGATATCTTGCTCCTGAATGTACTCATTAACGACTCTCGCAACATGTGGGCGGGCATTGTCCTGCATTAGGATAAAATTCTCACCACCAGCACGTGCACGGGGTTGTACCTGAGTTAGCAGCACTTCATCAATGTATCGCTGTGCAGTTAAAGCACCGTTTCTTATGACCAAAAGGTCAGTTTTGTCTTCAAGAGAAATTCCCCCCCAAACCATGACGGAACCACCTCCAAACGGAACTTTTTCTTGGACTGTGGTAAGTAAAAATCTTTCCCCAACCCGTCGCCATACTCTAAGTCGTCCATCATTCGAGAACAACGCAAACCTAGACTCGTCGGTAAACAGAACCTTCCTCCAGTGACGAATTTGCCAGTTGCGATGTTCTTGTGCGAATAGCAATCGAGCGCGCCGCTGATTTCTTGTTAAACGCATTACTTTGGCTGGACACCTGGATCGTAGGCCGGCTTCCCGGAGTCTGTTCCTCACTGTTTGATCAGAAATTTGTCGGCCTGCAGCCCGTAGTAGGTCGTTTTGTAAGGCGCGCGCACTATGGGTACGTTTCCGAAGAGCTTGTAAACGTAAAAAATGGTCGTCCCTTAATGTTGTGGCTCTGTGACGGCCTTGTCCACGACGCCGAGTAACATTTCCGGTGTCCTGATGGTAACGCCTCCACAACCTCCATATCACTGATTGTCTTACTCCGAGCTGATCGGCAGCGTATCGCTGTGTTCTGCCTTCTTGCAAGAGAGTAACAGCCTGAATAACTTCTATTGGCGTTAAGTGTCGTCGTAATCCTTGTTCAACCCTAACATGACGTTGCATGATGATAGGAGTAGGAAGATCTCTTGTTTTTCACTTGCGACTTACTTCAACCAGTTATCAAAATCGCTTTATTTTCATTACTATGCACTTTAAGCAACCTTCTTTCAAAATGAGAATCTTATCTGACCGCTGCAATTTTTCTAATTAACAAAAGACAGTCATAATAATAATTGACCAGCTGCCCAAGATTGTCATGCAATGTGTTTAAATTTATCAGACGAAAGAAAACTTGACCCTTTAATTATTTTGGGTAGTTTATTTAAACTTACAAATGTTGAGTATTCTTTTATATGATGATCTAAACCATGTGGAGCTGAAATGCGTCCTCTCCAAAAGCAATCCTGGCAAAGAGTATAATGGGGACACTTTTGACAACGGTATCGGAAACCAGTGAAATTCTCACGCTGACATACATCACACTGCACTGGGTGAACAACTGGAAATAGAAACACTTAGTTTTTAGCAACAGTTGAAAAATACTTATAAAAATATATCCCTTTAAAACAAACCGTTCACAGACAGACTTTTAAAATTTGACTAGGTATTCCACTCATCGAATTTTAAACCAATTGTCATTTCTGAATATATTATTGTATTTTAGTGGAAATAACACCTGCACTAAATTTTATCGGGCGTTCTCAGTCAATAAGCTGCTGTGATTCGGCAAGTTTAATCATATTAGAGCGATAAAATTTTGAGTTGCCCGTGTTGCCTAGCTGCTGCTTAGCAACAATACATACGGGATGATTTTTTTTATTTTCACCACAGGGATCTCGGAAACTACGAGAGATAGAAGGTAGGTTAAGTGGGGAATGTAGTGAGATTTATCAACTTAATAAATTAACAGTTTAAACATTTTAAATAAAGCCATCACTGCAAAGGTGCCCCCCAAATCGCGGCGCACGGCGGCTTCGTTTTGTTTTGGTTCTAGGTTTTTTGCATAACTATAATGTACCGCTGCACTAAAATTATACAATACGAGTTCCCAAAGAAGAAAGGAAAAACGCAAAGGCGTTACGAATTATGATCTGTGCGCAATTTCCGATTATTTCTTAATTGTACAATTAAAAAATGAAATTTCGGTAGAATTATGCATCATTTCGGTAGATAGGTAGATAACATATATAAAATCGGTAATCTACCGAAATTTCAGTAGGGTTGGCAACACTGGTCTAGACACTTTATTAAAAAAGAACGCATGCCCCCGAGATCTCTGAATGAACATTCAAAAATTCGCAATTTCGTTGAAATTTTGTCAGGTGGGTGGTCGATTTTGCGCCTGTGCGAAACTTTTACTGTCAACTTTCAAAAATTAAATTTTATACTTAAGACGCTGATCGTTTCAAATTTCATGCCCACGCAATATTCACCGAAGTATCTTCTCTCGAATGGCCTATTAATTTAGAGCTGCTACCTCCCTGAAGGAGTTCTCTACAGATTTTGTAGCTCTTTAGTCTTAAAATAGGTTGCGTTTCGAGGAAAAATTATTTAGCTTGGTATCTGTGGCCCAGGGGGTATGAATTTGTGGCATTTGTGGCTCGAGCAGTTGAGGTATCTGAATTTGGTCTCCAATGTGTCTCACACATCTCAGTTCCGTTGGTATACAACCCCTAATTTGGGGGTGTTGTATCTCAGCTAGCCCTTTACTTGAAGCGATGAAAATTGACGCAAGTCTATAGTGAATGCGGAACAACAATTTCACGCTTATTTGATGCTATCCACACATCAGATGCTTGGAACTTGTATGATCTTTATTCAGCTTCTCAGGATATGCCGAGTTGGTTAATAGTTGGTGGCTTATTATTTGAAGCAGTAAATTTGGCAGTGCCTATCGACAGAGAAAAAAATTTGACATTTAAGTCGTAAACACCCTGCTCAGAAGCAGACGAAAATGAAATTTTAAACGAGAATAATATTCTTATTTCGTGATGGATAAGACGGAAAATCAAAAAGCATGTGCGCTTGCACAGAGCAAAACGAATTGTCATTAGCAAATACGTAAAGTTAAAAGCTACCAAATTTTATTGTTAATAATAATTTCACTAATTTTGGTTGTGACGGATTTTATAGAAATGCATTGCGTAAACTTTGCTAATTTATTTTGATAATTTCTTTGTTGTAAATGAAACTCAATTCTGATGCTTGGACTTTTTTCCTGGATGCAATGTTGAAAAAATATGAACAGATTGCATATAACTAAAAACAAACAAATATGCTCTTCTCAACCAAGAATAAAAATTACGTTCATAAGAAAAAATAAATTGGTGACCTAAACAAGATGTGAGATACACACAATTTTCTAATGACATTAATGAATGACAAATTATATAAAAGTGCCAAATTTAAAACCTGCCGTAAAACCTGCCCTCTACACCTTAAACTACACTTATCCTAAATAGTGGCTCTAGAAATTAAGTCAACCTGTAATTACGTAACATATCTTACCATTTTCTACGTTGGCAATCCGATGCATTAAAGGCAACCAAACTAGAGCCGGTGGACCTGGATCTGACATCATTGTATCGAGAAAATCATTTACAGTAACCTTAGCATTCTGTAAAACATTTATTTACGCCAAATAATAAATATTCTTTAGCGTGAAAATAATCTTACAGGATTAAATATCGTTGAAGCCAAAGAGTCCATATAACTAAAAGTAGGTGATTCATACACAGCCGCCGGAAGGGCTAATACTTCTTGTAAATATTCATTAAATCTCCACATTAACAACAATCCATTGCTATCCGAAACTTGAGAAAATATATCTGTAAATACAAGCATTATTTCACTATTTCAAATTCTTCGTCTTAATTATCTCACATCTCAACTTATCCATTAGTTTACCAGCACACAACGTTGCCAACGCCACTTTAATGGAAAACACGCGGATTTTACCCACATTATCCCTGAAAACAAACCACATTATTAGATTATATAGGCCCAAGTTTGCTTTGATTCAAATTACACTACTACATTTTACGTAAAATACAGAAAAATATACATTACAATAGTGTAGAACTAGATGGCGCGGCGCGTGAAATGGTGAAATTCGGCGGAAGTAGAATTAGAAGAATTATTAGGCAGATTAAACAATTTTAGATTTCCCGAAGAAGTGGCTACTGCAAGTGCTAGTAATACCAACACAACAAATTAACAACTCTTTAAGTTATATTTAGATTCTATACCTCATTACGATAGTAACCCGCACATGCTGGGTATAATTATTGATATTCTGTGAAAATTTTAAAATTAATCTAATTCAGCAGATCCAATTACCAAGTTTATTCTTACAGCTATTATAGGAAAATTATCTGGTTCTCGTATAAAACTTAAAACTTGGATAGAAATGAAGGATTCTTTAAGTTTCAGTTTTGGTGATCAGAGAAACATTAATTGTTTGGTACAAGATCTGATTACGCTCAAACCTGATAAATCGAGAACTCCTTTTGGTATGCGATGCCAGGACGCAAGGAGAATGATAATTTCAAAATTAAATACTTTTAGACATCATCATAAGGTTCTCAGTCCGAAGACTGGTTGGACGCGTACCTCCATTCTTTTCTATCCTGAGCTAACCTACGCATTTCCCTAAAAGTAGAACATCCTACATCCCTAACTATTTGAGAGCAGTAGTCTAATCTAGGCCTACCCCTACCTCTTTTTATTCCTATCTCTGACTCTAGTATGTCACGAACTATTCCTTCGTGTCTTAGAAGGTGTCCTACCATCCTATCTCTCCTACTCTTTATTGTTTTCCATACCTTTCACTTTTCCCCAACTCTTTCTAATACTTCCCTATTGCTAACCTTATCTATCCACGGTATCTTCATCATGCGTCTGTAGCACCACATTTCAAACGCTTCTACTCTTTTTCTATCCGCTTCTCCTATTGTCCAAGTTTCGCACCCGTATAATGCCGTACTCCATACATACGACGTTAAGAGTCTCTTCCTAGTCTCTATATTAACCGTTCTCGAGCATAACAGTTGTTTCTTTTTGTTAAACGCAACTCGGCCCTGCGCCATTCTTTGTTTTATATCTTTAGTGCTCCTACCGTCTTGAGTTATTTTACTTCCTAAGTAGCAGAAATCCGCGACCTCCTCTATCTTCTCATTTCCAATTTGTATTTCCATTTTAGTTCTATTTTCACATCCCCTACATACCAAAATTTTAGTTTTCTTTTTATTGATTTTCATGCCGAAGCCCTGTGTCAAAACTGCTTCCATTTCATTCAGAGCCGCTCCTAATTCTTCTTTGCTAGATGCTAACACTGCTATATCATCCGCAAATCTGAGCATGTTAATAGTTTGGCCCTGTACATTGATCCCTGAGGCTGTTCTTTCCTTAACAATATTAATCGCATCTTCGATATATAAGTTCAAAACTAGAGGTGACAATGCACATCCCTGTCTCACTCCCTTCCGGATATCTACTTCCCTTTGTTCCTGCTCACATTCTATAACTGCCTTTTGCTCTTTGTAGAGATTATGTATTATTCTTCTGTCCCTGTATTTCATCCCTACCTTTCTCAGCACTTCGAACATCTTCCCCCATTTTACGTTGTCGAAGGCTTTTTCTAAATCTACAAATCCTATATAGACGCTCTTTCTCTTTTCTATCGGTTTTTCTATAATTACTCGTAAAGCTAGAATGGCCTCGCGCGTTCCTCTATTTCGTCTAAATCCGAACTGATCTTCTCCTAATATTTCTTCCGCCTTTTTCTCCATCCTTCTTTGCACAATTCTAGTTAAAATTTTTGACGCATGGGAAGTTAAACTGATAGTTCTAAAATTTTCGCATCTATCCGCGCCTTTTCTTTTTGGCAAAGCTACTATGATGTTCCGTTTGTAATCTTCTGGAATCTCGCCTGTCAGGTATATGCGACTAACTAGTTTAAATAAACGATCTATTACCTCTTGACCTGCGCACTTTAAGATTTCTGCCTGCAAGCCATCTATACCTGGTGCTTTATTATTCCTTAAATTTTTTAGTGCTATCTCAAACTCTTCTTTCATTATAGGACTCCCTAGGTTATCCCCCTCTACACTGCTTTCGCTTTCTAATATATCTTGCACTTCCTGTCCCGCATATAAGTTTCCTAAATATTCTTTCCACCTATCTGCCTTCTCCCCACTTCCGATTAGGATATCTCCTGCCTCATTTCTAATGTTTTTGGTACTAGATCCAATTTCTCTAAAATTTCTCCTAATTATTTTATATGCTTCATCAGTCTTTCCTACTTCGAATTTATCTTCCACTTCTTTGCATTTATTATCGATCCATTGCTCTTTCGCTTTCCTACATTCCCGAATAATTTCCCACTTGATCGCCTTATATCTTTGTTTCCCTGTTTCATCTAACCTATTTTTATATTTTCGCCTTTCCTCTATTAGACTCACAATATGTTTTGTTATCCAGGGTTTCCTACTTTCATTCTGTTTATGACCCAAAATATCCCTAGCTGAGGAAACTAAACTATTTTTAATGCAATTCCATTCTGCCTCTATGTCCCTAACAATATTTCCACCCGTGCCCTTTAGTGCTTCGTTTGTCTTTTTCTCGAACTTATTGCGCATATCATCATCTTTTAGTTTCTCTGGGTCAAGATACCTTCTTCCGCTTCTTTTTTTCAAAATCTTAAATTTAAGATTGGCTTTCATAACGACTATGTTGTGATCACTATCTATATCTGCTCCTGGATAACTTCTACAATCCCTAACTTGATTTCTAAATCTTTGCCTAACGAGAATGTAATCTATTTGATATCTCCTGGCATCTTCCACGTATAGCATCTCCTAACATGATGGTGAAATAGAGTGTTCGCGACCGTTAAGTTATGTTTATCGCAGAACTCTATCAGTCTAACTCCCCTATCGTTCCTATTGACTAATCCAAAGGGGCCAACTATTCCGCCCTCTCGCCCTGTGCCTACGACTGCATTGAAATCTCCTGTAATTATTAAATTTTCGTGCCCTCTCACAAAATCTAGCACATATTCAATATCACTATAAACTGCCTCTACGGCCTCATCACTGTAGTTAGAAGTGGGCATATATACCTGTATTATTACTGTTTTTACAGGTTTCGAATCTAACCTAACCATAACTACCCTGTCACTTTGCTGTAAGAAATTTTCTACACTCTGTCCTACTTTTTTCCGCATAACAATTCCTACTCCCGAATTTCCTCCTACAGATCCTGTGTGTATTACTCTAAAATCTCCGCTCCAGAAGTCTCCAGCTTCTGGCCATCGCACTTCACTGATACCTACTACGTCTAATGCTAACCTATCCATCTCAATTTTCAAATTCTCTAACTTCCCTACTTGTTTCATGCTTCTAACATTCCACGCTCCGACTCGTGAGATGTTGCACTTATCATTTCTGATGACTCCCCCCGAAGCAGTCCCCGCCCGGAGATCCGAATGTGGGACTATTTTACCTCCGGAATATATTACTCCAGAAGGTGCCATCATCATAAATTAAAGTACGCTGTACTAGGGATAAAATAATGTGGTGGTTTCCCGTTGCCTTCCACATCGCAGTAGTGTGTATCACAGTGCCATACCAACCCTCACGATCTCTGCCACTATGATTACTGAAAGAGCTGCTGCCCCCTTCCAGGGACTTGATTTAGTCTGGCTTCTCAAATAAAAACCCCTCCAATATGGTTAAACCTATGGTTCGGCTCTTTATATCATTGAAGCGCGCAAGCCATCCCACCCGTCCCAGTATTACTAGAACTGCGTCAAGGTACAAGTCCTTTGGGATAGATACTTTTGGACTTGGAAATGAAAAAGGAACTATTAGACTTGAAAGTTACGATGAGTTAGCACTTAAGACGTTAATATGTGGATAGCCTGGGTAAATACAAAATAATGTACGTCTTCTGGTAATATGGATTTAAGACAAAACCCACAGCCACGTCGAAACATTATCTCTACGGAGCTATTCGCTCTAGATATTGAGTCAGAACACCAATTCGAAAATCCTTTCGAAACTTATCCTGCTGAAACCAATATTAATCCGCATATTACGGTAATGATCAGAATGATTGTGAAGTCTACGAACAATATATTCCAGAATATTTCCATCTTAATTCTCTGTCAAATAACAGTCAATCTTCTGACAAACCCAAAATTTTCCGGAACCCCCAAATTCCAGAATCAGACGCGATTCAGCTAAATCTATTAGCACATTTAGCACATTTACTGCAATCGTCAGACGTGATGGCGAACAACAGAGATGCGCAGTTGAGTAATCCCCACTACTCCCACTACCCACTCGACCGGGATTGGTTTTCGGTGAGCGCACGCAACTGTCAGTGGTGCACAATTAACTTCATAATAAATTCATAGTCCAGGGAACCTCGCGCCACTGCCTGAAACTAGAGCGTGGCCTTGCCTGCGCGGGCTGTCGCCATCACGTTTGACGATTGCAGTACATTCCTCAGCTTAACACAAACTTCTTGATTGACACCGGTAGTTCTAGGAGAGAATCCGGAACTAACTCATAAATTTTATTCTGTAAGGTTGTTTTAAACTTTTATTAATTACTAGCTGGTACCCGGCGCGTTGCTGCCGTTTGAAGTTTGCTGCAATTTTTAAATTATGTTGAAAGGAAAGAAGATATTTTAGAATTGCAGAAATATTCTTTCAAATACATTTCTATCTCACTGGCACACAAAGCTACTTCTTGATTTTTCATCGTTACTGCATGTGATTCTGATTCGTGCGTTGGTTTCGAAATGAGCACTAGGTCAGATGACAGAAATCCAAATCGGTCGTGCAGATTATTGCCAAAATACCAGCATTTTTGCGGAAGATCGAGAACGGTTAACGCTTTTTCGAGGAAGTCAATACTAAGTAAGGTGCAGTTGTCAGGTTGTCACCTGTATCTGGAAGTATGACGAACTCTATTGGGAACGATCTGGTACCTATGTAGATTGTAAGGATTTCCTTAGGCCTGGTTTTTCAAAGAAACCAACACCGGTTTAAATCTGACACCGGCTTCGTTGCTATGATACCGGCTTTCTGATTGGTTGTAGCATAGCAACGAAGACGGTGTCAGACTTAATCCAGTGTTGGTTTCTTTGAAAAACTGGGTCTTAGGTCTTAGTGTGTTGTCGCCCATCTGCTAAGGCGACATCGGCAAGGTTTTACTTGAAAATGCACCAAGGTTTTTTCTTCAATTGCTCGTACTAAGTTTTGCTTGCGACGCTAGTTTCTGCAGCAGTTTCGACGTGTGCTTGTCCTTTGATTCCACAAACGGTGACTGAAATTGTCGGTACTCGTGTTGTGGTGAATAAAAACTGAAGGCATTTGTGGTGATGTCCGTTTTATTCTGGGAACAATTCGGATATGTACTTCGAAAATATCCCGGTTTCGGTCAACTATAACAAACTACTGTAGTCGAAACTGTTTGGCAGTTGTTGGGTTTCGCGTTGGATGCGTTTTCTGAAGACACAACCTGAGTAGAACTAGTGGTTTTCATGTTTTCAGATGCAGCCCTTTTTTGGCATTCTTCAAATGTGTGTCCTTTGAAACGGCAACGGCTACATCTCACTGCTGGTTTGGTGGAACGTGTTGTGGAAGATGAGGGATGAGCAGAGTTAGTTGCTCCGGAACCCTTTCGTAGCCCATAGACTAAATCAATTTAGAGTGCTTCATCGTGACGATTATTAGGTAGCTGAGCCAGCCGTGCCATCTTTTCGCAGAAGAATTCATCGATTGGGACGTTCGACTCTTGTTTTTCACTAAAAATGCCGATATGCACTTGATATCGGGGACTGAAGCTGAAATCGATATTCACCGTAACAGTTTAATATTCGAATAACCTTAACCGAAACTGTACCCGAAATTTAAAATATTTGTTTTACCGAAACCGTTACCAAAACCGTTTCATTTTATTTTGATTATTTGATTCACCGAAACTGTAACCAATATACAGATATTTGTATCGGTTTTTGAGGGGGATTGAAACCCAAACCACTAACCCTAACTGAAACCGCAACCTCTTCAAACCGAACCAAATTGAGCCAGTGACTGGTTAACAAAAAAATCCGCACGCTAATGACTTCAGCTGGACGCCGCCATGGGAAAATTGTTAAAACTTATACCTACTCACCCCAAGGTCACGGTCGCTGGTTTGATTTCTAACGCTGCGTTTTTTTGGTATTGTGTCGTTATCTTTTACTAAATGCCATGACCCCCCAGCAATTGGGCACATAAATATTTTGATTATTTCTCAGATGTGTTCGTTTGTAAACAATGTAAAGTCAAAATAAAAGTAAGTGTAGTACGTAACCGCTAACCTAACCTTAAACTTTTTTACCTCAATATCCATCCTGCATTTATGAAACATTCCTAGACGGTGGTAACACTACATTTTCACTTTTCAGGCTAAACACGGAACAAATTTAAAAATGCATATGAAAATTGCACACCACGATATATTTATCTCCGAGGAAGAAAAAGATAAAGAGGCACAGAAGGAGAAAAGTAACAGCAAATTAAAAAGAACGACGTCTCAAAAGAATTCATGCTGCTGTTTGCATTCTATTACAAAAGGTGCTAGGTGCTTTATTAGATGCTTGTGTCGAACTTATCACAGTTAATGGTCCTCAATATGCTCTAATGGAAGATGGCGGATTTAGAAAAATGTTGAAGCCCATTTTAGGTTCTCTGCCTAACCGTGTTGAATTTAATGCTCACAATATTAAAGGTTTGGTGGACGAAAAATCCGAAAATATATTTCTGAAGAAATTGGTGGAAAAACAATGGTTTGTTTGAAAGCAGACGATAGAGCATATCTTGGTGTTAATTTTCAGTACATAAGAAATTCGAAAATAAACCTTAAAACACTAGACTTAAAAGAAACTGAATCAAGCCACAGAGGTAATAGTATTTCATGTATGCCTACTTTTTTTAATTAACTTAAATAGATTTTTTGATTTTTTCCATCCAAATTCTTAAGATACCTACAACAGACTGTGTGTGATGTTTGCAAACAATACGAACAAGCATAAAAAATTCATGTATGCGAATATGACACGCGGCCCGTCCAGACTTTGTGCGATGTTTGTGTTTTTACAATAAATTCGAGCTGTTTGCACACACAGTTTCAGTTCAGCCTGCATCATTATGTTGAGGTAATCTCTTGTATACATGGCAACACCCCCACCACGGTTGTCTGGTCTATCTTTTCTATACAGGGTATCCCACGACAACCTTACACGACCTGTCTATAAAAAAGTATATATAGTAGAATTACACAAATTTGCACAAATAGGTAATCGAGGATGCTCAATTCGACTAAAATATTTTTGACTTTCTGCGACTTCCGGTTATACCGGAAATAGACACCAACTTCCTTATTTTAAATGGAATGACCACATTTTTATTACGGATTTAGATTTTTGGTCGAATTTTAAGGTCACCTGATGCAAAACATCATATGTGTAAAGTGCCTCCTCTTCCAGATATTAGACGTTAAAAATCGTCAAGAAAGAAAAATGATTTACATGTCCCTATCCTAGTTTTTAATTCTCTATCCAATGGGTCTGGAAAATACTGCTTCCTGATTGGCAACTTTTTGTCATTTCTTGACCAATCAGGAGGCAGTATTTTCCAGACCGTTTAGATAGTGAATTAAAAACTAGGATAGGGCATGTAAATCATTTTTCTTTATCTCGTACCGTTTCCAAGCTATAGTTGATGAAATTTGAAAAATTACGATTTTTAACGACTAATATCTTGAAGAGGGTGCACTTATGATGTTTTACATAAGGTGACCTTAAAATTCGACCGAATATCTAAATCCGTAATAAAAATGTGGGCATACCATTTAAAATAAGGAAGTTGGTGTCTATTTCTACCCAAAGGACTTGTACCTTGACGCAGTTCTAGTAATACTGGGACGGGTGGGATGGCTTGCGCGCTTCAATGATCTAAAGAGCCGAACCATAGGTTTAACCATATTGGAGGGGTTTTTATTTGAGAAGCCAGACTAAATCAAGTCCCTGAAAGGGGGCAGCAGCTCTTTCAGTAATCATAGTGGCAGAGATCGTGAGGGTCGGTATGGCACTGTGATACACACTACTGCGATGTGGAAGGCAACGGGAAACCACCACATTATTCTATCCCTGGTACAGCGTACTTCGAATTTATGATGATGGCACCTTCTGGAGTAAAATATTCCGGAGGTAAAATAGTCCCACATTCGGATCTCCGGGCGGGGACTGCTTCGGGGGGAGTCATCAGAAATGATAAGTGTAACATCACACGAGTCGGAGCGTGGAATGTTAGAAGCATGAAACAAGTAGGAAAGTTAGAGAATTTGAAAATTGAGATGGATAGGTTAGCATTAGACGTAGTAGGTATTAGTGAAGTGCGATGGCCAGAAGCCGGAGACTTCTGGAGCGGAGATTTTAGAGTAATACACACAGGATCTGTAGGAGGAAATTCGGGAGTAGGAATTGTTATGCGGAAAAAAGTAGGGCAGAGTGTAGAAAATTTCGTACAGCAAAGTGACAGGGTAGTTATGGTTAGGTTAGATTCGAAACCTGTAAAAACAGTAATAATACAGGTATATATGCCCACTTCTAACTACAGTGATGAGGTCGTAGAGGCAGTTTATAGTGATATTGAACATGTGCTAGATTTTGTGAGAGGACACGAAAATTTAATAATTATGGGAGATTTCAATGCAGTCGTAGGCACAGTGCGAGAGGGCGGAATAGTTGGTCCCTTTGGATTAGGCAATAGGAACGATAGGGGAGTAAGACTGATAGAGTTCTGCGATAAACATAACTTAACGGTCGCGAACACTCTATTTCACCATCATGTTAGGAGACGCTACACGTGGAAGATGCCAGGAGACCTAGGGAGATATCAAATAGATTACATTCTTGTTAGGCAAAGATTTAGAAATCAAGTTAGGGATTGTAGAAGTTATCCAGGAGCAGACATAGATAGTGATCACAATATAGTTATTATGAAGGCCAATCTTAAATTTAAGATTTTGAAAAAACGAAGCGGAAGAAGGTATCTTGACCCAGAGAAACTAAAAGATGATGATAAGCGCGATAAGTTCGAGAAAAAGACAAACGAGGTACTTAAGGGCGCGGGCGAAAATATTGTTAGGGACATAGAGGAAGAATGGAATTGCATTAAAAATAGTTTAGTTTCCTCAGCTAGGGATATTTTGGGTCATAAACAGAATGAAAGTAGGAAACCCTGGATAACAAAACATATTGTGAGTCTAATAGAGGAAAGGCGCAAATATAAAAATAGGTTAGATGAAATAGGGAAACAAAGATATAAGGCGATCAAGTGGGAAATTATTCGGAAATGTAGGAAAGCGAAAGAGCAATGGATCGACGATAAGTGCAAAGAAGTGGAAAATAAGTTCGAAATAGGAAAGACTGATGAAGCATATAAAATAATTAGGAGAAATTTTAGAGAAATTGGATCTAGTACCAAAAGCATTAGGAATGAGGCAGGAGATATCCTAATCGAAAGCGGAGAGAAGGCAGATAGGTGGAAAGAATATTTAGGAAACTTATATGCGGGACAGGAAGTGCAAGATATATTAGAAAGTGAAAGCAGTGTAGAAGGGGATAACCTAGGGAGTCCTATAATGAGAGAAGAGTTTGAGCTAGCACTAAAAAGTTTAAGGAATAATAAAGCACCAGGTATAGATGGCTTGCAGGCAGAAATCTTAAAGTGCGCAGGTCAAGAGGTAATAGATCGTTTATTTAAATTAGTTAGTCACATATACCTGACAGGAGAGATTCCAGAAGATTACAAACGGAACATCATAGTAGCTTTGCCAAAAAGGAAAGGCGCGGATAGATGCGAAAATTTTAGAACTATCAGTTTAACTTCCCATGCGTCAAAAATTTTAACTAGAATTGTGCAAAGAAGGATGGAGAAAAAGGCGGAAGAAATATTAGGAGAAGATCAGTTCGGATTTAGACGAAATAGAGGAACGCGCGAGGCCATTCTAGCTTTACGAGTAATTATAGAAAAAACGATAGAAAAGAGAAAGAGCATATATACAGGATTTGTAGATTTAGAAAAAGCCTTCGACAACGTAAAATGGGGGAAGATGTTCGAAGTGCTGAGAAAGGTAGGGATGAAATACAGGGACAGAAGAATAATACATAATCTCTACAAAGAGCAAAAGGCAGTTATAGAATGTGAGCAGGAATGAAGGGAAGTAGATATCCGGAAGGGAGTGAGACAGGGATGTGCATTGTCACCTCTAGTTTTCAACTTATATATCGAAGATGCGATTAATATTGTTAAGGAAAGAACAGCCTCAGGGATCAATGTACAGGGCCAAACTATTAACATGCTCAGATTTGCGGATGATATAGCAGTGTTAGCATCTAGCAAAGAAGAATTAGGAGCGGCTTTGAATGAAATGGAAGCAGTTTTGACACAGGGCTACGGCATGAAAATCAATAAAAAGAAAACTAAAATTTTGGTATGTAGATGGAGTGAAAATAGAACTAAAATTGAAATACAAATAGGAAATGAGAAGATAGAGGAGGTCGCGGATTTCTGCTACTTAGGAAGTAAAATAACCCAAGACGGTAGGAGCACTAAAGATATAAAACAAAGAATGGCGCAGGGCCGAGTTGCGTTTAACAAAAAGAAACAACTGTTATGCTCGAGAACGGTTAATATAGAGACTAGGAAGAGACTCTTAACGTCGTATGTATGGAGTACGGCATTATACGGGTGCAAAACTTGGACAATAGGAGAAGCGGATAGAAAAAGAGTAGAAGCGTTTGAAATGTGGTGCTACAGACGCATGATGAAGATACCGTGGATAGATAAGGTTAGCAATAGGGAAGTATTAGAAAGAGTTGGGGAAAAGCGAAAGGTATGGAAAACAATAAAGAGTAGGAGAGATAGGATGGTAGGACACCTTCTAAGACACGAAGGAATAGTTCGTGACATACTAGAGTCAGAGATAGGAATAAAAAGAGGTAGGGGTAGGCCTAGATTAGACTACTGCTCTCAAATAGTTAGGGATGTAGGATGTTCTACTTTTAGGGAAATGCGTAGGTTAGCTCAGGATAGAAAAAAATGGAGGTACGCGTCCAACCAGTCTTCGGACTGAGAACCTTATGATGAATTTTAGAGTGACATTTTCTTTGTAAGTTTCACTACAAAATTGAAACGCAACACAGTGATAAGATACACTAAAGATACCACATAAGTTCGTAGTGGCAGAAATTCTTTATAAATTATGTGATTCTTATATAAATAATTGCAATCGCCCGTACCTCAATAATGAAGGTATATAGGGTAATCCAAATTCAAGGGTCACCGTTGGGAGCTCGCTTATTTGAAATGGTAGAGGGTAGTTTTATATTTTATACTTTTGCATAATTTAGTGCTCATTAATATGCCGTTGAGAAGTCTGATCTATTTCAAACAGTATTCGAGTATGACTGGAAAACAAAAGAAAATATTATTTTCGTTTTTGCCTTGTATCTCGACTATTTAACTTTGTATCGGAAAGATTTGGATACATTATTAGACCAGTTTTCCAAGCCCCATCAGGAAAATTTACAGGAAAATGTTTCGTTTAGGTCAGGCCATCACGAGGGCCATCATCAACTTAATTTTTTCTTATAGACGCCATTTTTGTTTAATTCAAAGAAGCATATTTGTCTGAAATCATTGATATACAACTTGTCCTTATTATATCGAATATTGTGTCCGTTGCTGTCCGGAAGCAGGATATTTTAGCAAAAATCAAGTGGACCTTGCAAGGTAACCAAAAAGAAACAGTTAGCAGTTTGTTATTGTAATTTAAGCAAATATGAAAGAGAATGCTTGCTGAGTAGACGTGTGCAGAAAGTGCTCTGTGAAATTTGTTCAAATTTGTGAATTTTACACAAATAAGTTTGGTTAATTGTAGTGTAGTAGCATAAACTAAACCAACAATACATAGGTCACTAAGAAAAATTTGAGATACAGACCTGTTTCTTCTAATTTTTCAAAGTACTTCCCGTCACATTCTATACACTTCCCCATACGAAGAAACCACTTGCTAAATCTCTTCCCACTTTTGCTGCGATACGTTTGCACATGCTTAATAATTAGGAGAAATTTTAGAGAAATTGGATCTAGTACCAAAAGCATTAGGAATGAGGCAGGAGATATCCTAATCGAAAGCGGAGAGAAGGCAGATAGGTGGAAAGAATATTTAGGAAACTTATATGCGGGACAGGAAGTGCAAGATATATTAGAAAGTGAAAGCAGTGTAGAAGGGGATAACCTAGGGAGTCCTATAATGAGAGAAGAGTTTGAGCTAGCACTAAAAAGTTTAAGGAATAATAAAGCACCAGGTATAGATGGCTTGCAGGCAGAAATCTTAAAGTGCGCAGGTCAAGAGGTAATAGATCGTTTATTTAAATTAGTTAGTCACATATACCTGACAGGAGAGATTCCAGAAGATTACAAACGGAACATCATAGTAGCTTTGCCAAAAAGGAAAGGCGCGGATAGATGCGAAAATTTTAGAACTATCAGTTTAACTTCCCATGCGTCAAAAATTTTAACTAGAATTGTGCAAAGAAGGATGGAGAAAAAGGCGGAAGAAATATTAGGAGAAGATCAGTTCGGATTTAGACGAAATAGAGGAACGCGCGAGGCCATTCTAGCTTTACGAGTAATTATAGAAAAAACGATAGAAAAGAGAAAGAGCATATATACAGGATTTGTAGATTTAGAAAAAGCCTTCGACAACGTAAAATGGGGGAAGATGTTCGAAGTGCTGAGAAAGGTAGGGATGAAATACAGGGACAGAAGAATAATACATAATCTCTACAAAGAGCAAAAGGCAGTTATAGAATGTGAGCAGGAATGAAGGGAAGTAGATATCCGGAAGGGAGTGAGACAGGGATGTGCATTGTCACCTCTAGTTTTCAACTTATATATCGAAGATGCGATTAATATTGTTAAGGAAAGAACAGCCTCAGGGATCAATGTACAGGGCCAAACTATTAACATGCTCAGATTTGCGGATGATATAGCAGTGTTAGCATCTAGCAAAGAAGAATTAGGAGCGGCTTTGAATGAAATGGAAGCAGTTTTGACACAGGGCTACGGCATGAAAATCAATAAAAAGAAAACTAAAATTTTGGTATGTAGATGGAGTGAAAATAGAACTAAAATTGAAATACAAATAGGAAATGAGAAGATAGAGGAGGTCGCGGATTTCTGCTACTTAGGAAGTAAAATAACCCAAGACGGTAGGAGCACTAAAGATATAAAACAAAGAATGGCGCAGGGCCGAGTTGCGTTTAACAAAAAGAAACAACTGTTATGTTCGAGAACGGTTAATATAGAGACTAGGAAGAGACTCTTAAAGTCGTATGTATGGAGTACGGCATTATACGGGTGCGAAACTTGGACAATAGGAGAAGCGGATAGAAAAAGAGTAGAAGCGTTTGAACTGTGGTGTTACAGACGCATGATGAAGATACCGTGGATAGATAAGGTTAGCAATAGGGAAGTATTAGAAAGAGTTGGGGAAAGGCGATAGGTATGGAAAACAATAAAGAGTAGGAGAGATAGGATGGTAGGACACCTTCTAAGACACGAAGGAATAGTTCGCGACATACTAGAGTCAGAGATAGGAATAAAAAGAGGTAGGGGTAGGCCTAGATTAGACTACTGCTCTCAAATAGTTAGGGATGTAGGATGTTCTACTTTTAGGGAAATGCGTAGGTTAGCTCAGGATAGAAAAGAATGGAGGTACGCGTCCAACCAGTCTTCGGACTGAGAACCTTATGATGATGATGGTGTCTATTTCCGGAATAACTGGAAGTCGCAGAAAGTTAAAAATATTTTAGTCGAATTGAGCATCCTCGATTACCTATTTGTGCAAATTTGTGTAATTCTACTATATATACTTTTCTATATACAGATCGTGTAAGGTCGTCGTGGGATGCCCTGTATAGATTATAACCTGGTATGTGCAAATGATTATCAGGTATATCTTTATACAACCATGTTTCACCTAGACAGATAACATCGAAGCCTGATGCTAGAACAATACTTTCAAATGCAAAAATTTTTGACTGCAATGATCGAATATTAAAATTAATAACATTCAAGGTTCCCTTGTTCTTCACCTTTAAGTCGAAGGGGCGGTCCATAAAAAATCGACCATATTCCTCTTTAGTTTCAAGAAAGTATGATGGTTACAATCAATTTGTAGTTTCAATTGTTTTGCAAAGGCTTTACAATTCTGGCCTTCACTTTTAGTTTCATCGACAGCACATTCTTGATCTTTGTGTCCCTTTCCACATTTAGAACATATGATGTCATTCTTGCAGTCTTTTGCTTTGTGATTGAACCCTTTACTAATTACATCTTACGACCTCAATAGCATCATAAACCGCACACCTATCCCATCCCACTTTAATCTTGCCTTTCATCTAAACCTTTCTGTATACACCTCCATCCACTTCAGCATAAGGAAGGTAATTTTGTTTGTGCCTATTTTCCACAATATGGGCAATTTTAATAAATGATGTGTTGGTAAAATATTCTTCATTCTGATGTAGAATTATCTGTTCTATATCTCTCGGTTCACTTGGTTGTGTCATGCCAACTATTTTTATCCTAGGTAAATGTCTTCTTGGTTCAATTATTTCATATTTATCACCTAGCTTTTGCTTAGTTTCTGCCCTCAGCTTCTCAGCTGCAACTTGACTTTTACACTCCAACACCACTCCACCGGCTTAACATTTCTCATGTGGAATATGCCAATTTCTGAAGGGTTAAAAGATTTCTTAACTTCCTTTCTAGAAACATGTTGCTGGTTTATGTTTTTGGCCTTATAACTATTGCTGAATCCGGCTTTTCATTCTCACTATTGAAGCATATGAATGCATATGAGTGCATGCTCCACCAGCCCCCTTCCGCCTGCAACTACTTGACTATTTCTGACTTAATCTCTCAATTTATTCACCAGTTCCATAATCTCCATCAACTCATTCACTTAATCTCTCACCTCATTTAGACTCTGCTCCATACCCACCATTCTCCCCCTTTCAACCTCCATGTCTTCCAGTACCTCCGCCACTGCTAGCTTTACAGTTTGCTTAATTACCTCCTCGTCAACGCCCTTTTCATGACATGATTCATACAATTTCCACAGAAAAATTTCACTTTACGTTCTTTCTTTAAAGCCAACACCCTGATTTCTGTTTGTGAGAAATGCTTAATCGAACATCCCTCACATATCTTTTTCTTACATTTATCACATCCAAATCATCTCTCCCCAATGAGTTCTTCAACAACTGTATTTCTTACACACATATAATACTTCTCAACCATTTTTGCAGCTATCCACGCCTACTCGAAAATCCCCAGTCACTCGCCTCCTCGAAGATCACAAAAAAACTAGTCTCTGTCTATAAATTACTTCCACAGACATAAAAAAGTCAAAACTTGAGAAAATAGAACAGAGAATGAACGTCTATCATCAAATCCACAATGTATTACATGATTCTGCCGGACATTTTTCACTTTCACTGCACTATGCTCTCTCTACACTACAGTCAGCACAAATTATATTTTATAATCAGTCCTACAAAGTTAGTTACTTTTTGATATTTAGCAACAGCCAAAAAAGACACCTTTGTTTCCTGATCCATCAAGCATCATTGTTCTGGGTCAGTATCAATTAAAAACTGGGTCCGAGTGTCCCTATCGGGGACGAAGAGGCGACTTCTTGAACCTTTGTTCCATGAAATAGAGAGTTCTTGAGCGTGAGGGAGACGCTGGGAATCGTGAGCGTGTGGAAGACGCTGAGTGAATTCTGGAATGTGAGAGGCGGGGTGCGGCAGTGGAGTTTATGTCAAACTTCATGGAGGAAATGGTATTAGAAAGTTCCCTTACCATGTCATAAGGAGATGCTACTTGGGGGTGGATGAAGTACTGCTGGGTACGGCGTCGTCGATAGTGTCTGCTCGTTCGGCGGCTTCATCCAGTTCGACGTGCTTCTGGGTGGCCATTGTCGGTTGCATATTGGTCGGAAGGCATCCCAGCCAAAGTGTGCGGATAATGGTGTAGGGAACGGCGGTTCCGGCTAGGGCACGGAGGTGCCTTAGGAACTGGGACGATTTGCGGTCACTAATCTCCTCCTGCTCTAAAAACTGGCACGTTTTCTGCTCTTGCGACGGGCACAGCCTCGCAATGAGCTATGTTTTGAGCTTCAAATATTTATTATTAGCGGGAGGGTTAATTAAAATGTCACGTACATCCGCTGCGTATTTAGGTTCCAAGTGTCCGGCAACATAGGTGAACCTCGTGTCATCCTTGTCGAGGCCGGCGAGAGACTACTGATACTCGATCTGAGCGAACCAAATCTCGGGGTCGGACTGCCAGAAGGGCCGGATTCATTTCCCTAAACGTTCCGTGGCAGCTGGGGCGGCAGCGGGTAAAGGCATGATGAAAGCGGCGTTGATTAGATGTCAGATATTGACAGCTTGGTGGCAGGTCATTCGATTTTCATATGGAGAAGGTGGTGATACCACTTCACGAGTTTCCCGAGGAATGAAAGAGACAAAAACATTATCACAATCGTAAGCAGGATGTCGAATCTGAACCAGTCGTTCGTTTGTCGTGTTGACGCGTCACCGCTAGCAGTCTGGGCTATGATGATCTCCTTTTTCGATTATGGTTGTTTGCCCATTAGTAAAACCGGAATTTGTCGCTTACTTGAACCTTAGGTTCCAGAGGAGTGGTCTGCCCGGTATACTTCAGTATATGTGGCAGGTGGTGGTCAGAAAAATTTAGACGTCGGGACGGCAGTTATCTTCGTTACGTTACCTATTTCTTGCCAATTGATCACGTCGGGAGTCGTCAATTATGGGGTGCTGTGCAAGTATGTCCATATATATTTATTTAAGATCATTGCAATTAGCGAGGGATATATTTTTATTGTCTTGAATTACAAAATGAATAGTTACATACAGCAATCGTCAGACGTGATGGCGAGCAACAGAGATGCGCAGTTGAGTAATCTCCACTATTCATCCACTACGCTCTCGACCGGGATTGGTTTTCGGTGGTCGCACGCAACTGTCAGTGGCGCACGATTAACTTCATAATAAATTCATCTATAGTCCAGGGAACCTCGCGCCACTGCCTGAAACTAGGGTGTGGCCTTGCCTGCGCAGGCTTTCGCCATCACGTTTGACGATTGCTGTACTGGTCTGATTCTGAATATTGTCTGTTATGTATTTATGCAAGCTCATTATTTTATATATTACAGCGAAGGTTACAATATATTTACAAATATGTATACGATAGGAATGAACTGAGCTTGCTTCTTAGTCAAGCCTAATCAAAATTCTGGGTCAGCAGTGTTCCAGTGGCGTAGAGTCACCACAAAGACTAGTTTAAACCCCCTAGTACAATACATACACGTTTTCTTGACATTTTCAGCGTCACGGCAACCTTGATATGCTACACCAGGAATTTTTTGATTGGCTATTCCATATATTATTATATGTTAGGAAATGCACGAATAATGAAATTAAACGGTTGCACATAAAACGACATTTTTGTATTTGTTTCTCACCATCTAATCAAAATTCTTTAAAATTGTTAAATCATTGGTCGAATAGGTTTTATAAGAAACGGATATAGGCATAAACTTACACTGTAGCATATGCAGCAAGTAACCAGTTTAATAACAAACTGGAGCACACGTCCACGTGTGCTTGTTGAGTTGGAGGGGCTCGTTTGTTGAGGCTATGGTATAGAGAACACAGTAATGTTTCCAATCTTGCGACACTCAACTCTGACGATGGCTCCAATGCATGCAAACCTTGTTCACGAAAAGCCTCAATAACGTTCCATATATCAACAGCATGCACTAAAATAATGAAATAATTTTGAGAGATAGCATTCATGTAATGCAATATATTAAAAAATAATTGCATATATGTATTAGGGTTAGGTACAGTAGGTATTACCGAAGTGCACTACCAGACGCTTTGGGGATAGGATTTTTATGTGAAAGAAAGTAAGATATACAACTATACTGGATGTAGAAAATTTCTTACATCAAAGTGTCAAGGTACTCAACGTTAGGTTAAAGGTGAAAAACAGTAAAACTACATGTAAATGTAAATTACGACGACTGGGCAAATGCAGACTAAGTAGTCGATTAGTGACGCCCTCCTTAAAGCGTGAATGGAGTAGCGCAGTGGTATGGCACTTTACTCCAGGTCGGAAAGCGAACGTTCAATTACCTGCTTGGACAGCCAGTTTTCATTTTCTTTTCTACAAGTATATTGAATTTTCAAACAAATTTCCAAGAGAGTTTCATTTACATATTCTGAAGACGAGATTTTTAATCTTGAAACCGGTCAATATTCTAATAAACTTATTTCATTGGTAGTACATGAAGAATATTATCTATTAATTCAACATGAATTACTACCAAGAAGTAATTGAAGAAAATTAAACTACATTTTTTAAATAGCAGGTACATAAAAATAATGGACCATCTTTTATTTATAAGAAACGTATCAAAATTAGGTTCTCTAGGAATGTGCAAAGGGATATTAAAATATCCTTTTCATGTATTCTAACTCTCAAGTGCCTAATTTTAGGATTACACTGGTCCAGAACCGGCTTATAATAATAATAATAATAATAGCTTTATTGTCCAACGGATTACATCCAAATTCAGGACAAATTACAAAAACAATTACAACCAATGATTACAACTCGTACAACTCATACAAAGCAACTATAAACTAAGAGACAGCATTTCTCTGAGTGGGGTGAAATGAATGTCACATGAACACAAAGTATCAAAATTACGGCACATAACATTAACAGGAGATTTTTCCAAAAGTTTGGTCTTCGACATTGAGCAGTAAAATGTGCGCTCCTGCCTAGCTTCAATTCTTGGAACTCTAAATTTAATTTTTGTTAACAATTCTGAACAGTCTGTATAATTATTAAGAAGCTTATACAAGAAAAATACGGAAATATTAACTCTCCTAGCTTGTAAAGAAAGCACCTGAAACTTCGCCAAAAGCACATTATGATCAAACCCTTGCAAAGGATATATCCCATATAGCCTGTAATGCAAGTACTTCAAAAATCTCCTCTGTACAGCCTCTAGAGCATTTATGTGGCAATCGTACACTGGATAGAAAATTAGGGCACAATATTCCAATTTTGACCTTACAAAAGCATAAAACATTGTCTTAAAGGTTTGTTCATTTTTAAAACTTTTACTGTTTCTGATAATAAAACCCAGCATTTTTGAAGAAGAATTAACAACATTTACAATGTGTTCCGAAAATGAAAGAGATGTATCGAATGTAACGCCTAGATCCTTAACTGTATCACATCTGCTTACTTCAGTATTATAAATTCTATAATTGAACAGCATATTATGAGACTTCCTAGAAATAGACATCACTTTACACTTAGTAATGTTAATATGCAATTTATTTTCATCGCACCAATCCGAGATATTATTTAACTGAATCTGTAAATTTTCGCAATCAGTATAATCGTGAATAGATGAATAAATTTTTAAGTCATCTGCAAAGAACAATTTGTTGCATTCAGCAATACCCGGAAGGTCGTTGATGAATACTAAAAAGAGAAGTGGTCCTAAATTAGATCCCTGGGGAACCCCAGATGTTACTGTAAATTTGTATGACTCGTATCCACCGTAAGCAACAAACTGTTGCCTGTTCATCAAATATGACTCCAACAATTTTAAAATTTTATTGCTTACCCCAAATCCATTCAACTTTGCCAAAACTATAAAATGATCGATTTGGTCGAATGCCTTCTGCATATCAGTATAAATAACATCTACTTGCGCTTGACTATCTAGAACTTCCGCAGCATACTGCGTAAAAACAGCAAGATTCGTAACCGTTGACCGATGCTCAACAAAGCCATGTTGAACGGGTGAAATATAAGGACTTACTTGGTCGTATAAAAAATTGTATAAAATCATTTCAAATATTTTAGCAAAATTACAAATTATATTAATGGGACGATAATTATTAACCGATTCAGAATTCCCGGATTTAAACACTGGACAAACACGAGAAAGTTTCCAACAGGTCGGAAATCTAGCCGTTTTAAGAATAGTATTAAAAATAATCTTCAAGGGATGTACAAAAACTGAAGAACAGTCCCTGATTAGAAAGCTGGGTATGTTATCTGGTCCTGAAGTCATCTTGTTTTTTAATTTCTTTATAGATTTCATCACATCAGTATCGCAAACCCCGTTCAAACTAAACTGAGACACAAATGATCGACAATCAATGTTGTCCGCATTCTCCGGGCAAGATTTCTGGTAAACACTTGAGAAATAATCTGCAAAAGCATTGACAATATCTGGCGGTTTGTCCAAAGTTTCATCCCCATAAAACATTGTACTTGGAATGCGCGAAGATCTTTTTTTATTATTAATGTAGGACCAAAACTTCTTCGGTTCACAGCCTATTGATTGTTCAATGTTATTTAAATAATTTCCATATGATTGAGTTATCAAACTTTTAGAATTGCTTCTTAGGGTTTTAAACTTATTTAAGTAGTATTCATTGCCATATTTGTGGTACAATTTGCGGGCTTTATCTTTCAAGCGAATAATTTTTATTATGTCTGCAGTGAACCATTTACGAGTCCGTTTCAAGTTCACTCAATTTTCTGTTTCACTACACAGAGGTAATTCAAATGAAGGCCATCGAACTGGTCCAGAACTGGCTGTATAATTTTAAGCCTCTGAAGTGGTCCAGAGTCGGCAGTTTTAGGAAAGGTTATTTCAAGGTCAATCAATATAAGGTTTCAACTAACACAAGCGGAAATCAAATTACATCCAATGGTAATGTGATACTCGGGATACAATTTGATATCCCCAGGGTAATTTGATGCAGTGGTGTCAAATTACATCGGAGGTTTCAAATTACAAGAGGTCATTCAACTTCAGATCGTCGAACTTGGAGTCATGGAACATAAAATATGATACCTGAGGTACAATTTATATCCAGAGAGCAATTTGATATGGTAGTGCGAAATTACTACACTCGTTGTTTCAAATTACAAGTGCAGGAATACGTTTCCATTCTATGGTAAAGTGTGCAACGATACTTATGTCTTTTGTTGTGCAACGGTAGTTTTTATCTTACTTTCGGTACCAACTAAACCTGGATACGGTCGGTTGGACATGTAATCGTCGACAATACCCTTGAGCTCTTTGTCGAAGAAAAGGTAGGGTTCTCTATTGCTAAACGATGATAAATAGAACACAGGAACAACTTAAAATCAACTCTATTACTTTAACTATTTACACTACAGTTGATTAAATCAGATATATACAAAATATTTACAGTGACAATTAATACACGACTTCGCGGTAATTCAGATTCTCAAGTCGGTCTGTCAAACGGTCTGTACGGTACGAGTTAATAATTAAATGAGTTGTTCGCCGCGGGCGAACCTCTCATTGAATTCTGGTGTCCTGATACACGTCGAACGTCCGGCGTTCGATCTGCACAATATAGGTCTGGTTTTTTGGATGTTATGTAGCAGTATTGAAATACTCCAGTCGGGGGTTTAGGTACGGGATCCACGGTGTCGCACTCCAGAGTGCAATCCCTTCGGGGAGGCCGCTAACCAATATGCAATGGATACGTCCTACCATACACCGGCTGCCTCCAGGTTTGGGTGGAAACCGGTCACCACAAAGAAATCCCAGGTGGCTATAAATAACCAGCGGAGAAAACGTAATTAAGTGGTTCCCACCCGTGCCAGAGAGCTCCGATTTCGGTAGACCCGTTGCCGTACAACCAGTCAGCTCCAACCACGTTGGTTAGATAATGTTTAAATATTGCTAGACAAGCTAGCAATAAATAACCATATAGGCACTTACATGAAAACGGTAGAGGAGGATATATCTGCAGATCGAACGGCGAAACGAGAACGTTACTCAGTACGTAGCGGTTAAATAAAGTCAGTATTGAGAATCGGCGGCGGTGAATGAATTCTGAATCTGAATGATTCTTAATTCGAAGTCGGATTGAAAGTCGGCGGCCAGCATCATCTCGGATGCTGATGGCCGGGCGACCAAGTACTGCCTTCTGCCTTCTGGAGCATCCACTTTTATAAGACTCAGGAGGGGTGGATTCTGCGGTCTTCTTCCGAGATTTTCCAGTGGGGGCATTGGTGCCGTCTGCACCAATTGTGACGTTGATCCTTCGCGTCATACATGGGACGTGTGCACCTTCGCTATCGCATGTTTTAAATCTCAACTGGCACGCGCTTGCTTCTCCCATCCATTTTCCTTCTGGATTACGGCGTGACGTCAGAACGTCCAAAGTAAACACTAATCAATTTTGATTAATCAAGGTGTTTACTTCGAAATATTTAATAAACAATTCTTAAATACTAAATCTGCCTTTGTAGAAGCACTGAATACTTTTAAGTATCGACTATTCTACACATATGCCATGTAGAATTACAACTATGGCTTGGAGACATTAGCGATGTTAGTGGAAAATGAAAATGTACAAAATTATTATCTTTTCTATGTTGTAAAAATTAAGTTGTAATAATAAAAGTAAGGGTAAGGGGGAAAATAATTGTAAACTATATTTTTGTAGTTTTATTTATGGTGGTTCTGAAGCCATAACAAAAGATAAAACAAAATTGAAAAGCTATAAGAACTTTATTCTCAAATCTGTCATTCTTACAAGGTGAGTATATAAGTTACAAATTATTATCCAAGAAGTTTCTCCACCAAGTATGTATCTGAATGTCGAGACTTTTGCAGCTCCGACTCGTAGAAGCAAGCCTTGATCGGCTGGTCATTCATGTCTCTGAGGTCGAACGTAACAGGGTTTGTTATATAACCCTTCTCGAAAATACTTTTATATTTACTTATTCGCACTGTGTCTCCAACACGATATTTGCATTTTAGCGGGGCAATTTTCGGGTGATCATAGACTTTCAGCAGAGTTTCAGAAGAAACATCAACCGGTATCATTTCCGTAGTACGGTGTATTGCAGTGTTATACCCATTCGTTACGTCAGGAAGAACTGTCGAGTTGAAAGAGCTGAAATGTTGATTTTAGAATTCGCTACCTCTATCGCTCTGTAGATTCTTCGGTGCGTAACTAGCATCATGAAGAATACTTTTCATCATTTTGCTCACTTCATCACCAGTCTTTTGTTTCACTGGTCGCTTCCATATCTATTGAGAATAACAGTCTATTGCAACCAATATATAGCGATTTCCTTTATTTTCTGAGGCATACGGCTGCATTTCAGCTAAATCGATCTGCCATAGATCGCCATAGCCTTTAATAACCTTCGTGAAAACAGCAGACAAGGATAGCAGCTGAATTTTACGAGAACGCCCGATCACCATAGACCTAACCAGAAGCATAGATTGCCGGCGAGCAGTTCGCTCTGTCCATCTCTTAAGAGCTGGAAACGTATTAACTCTCGGTAATTCACCTTCGCCCGTTCCCACTAAAAAATAAACTGCTTCTAGAAAGTTAAATACCAATGCCTTCAATATACGTAAATAACGCATTATTTCCAAAAATGACTATATGATTTCAATGAAACGTTGCAGATGGTGTGATAGAATTATTTATTTATTTTTAAAACGAACGCGAGCTAAGTAAATTGCTTCCACTAGATTGAAAAGCAACCCTCAACATAAATGTAAATAATTCATGATTTTCAAAAGTGACTATACGATTTCGATGAAACATTGCAGATGGTGTGGGAGAATTATTTACTTATTTTTAAAAAGATCACGAGCTCCGTAAAGTGCTTCCAAAGGGTTGAAAAGCAAGTTGCAGATGGTGTGGGAGAATTCAAGCAGATGCTTCGCTTATTCCGAAAATAGAATTGAATATTAAAATTACTCGGGCAGC
Source organism: Xestobium rufovillosum (assembly GCA_963966045.1). Lineage (NCBI taxonomy): Eukaryota > Metazoa > Arthropoda > Insecta > Coleoptera > Ptinidae > Xestobium > Xestobium rufovillosum. The sequence goes on from OZ014495.1 coordinate 38,091,924, forward strand.
GATAACATAACAAGCCCTTAACCGTTTCGGGACGGCAGCGATATCAACAATTGTTGCTGGCTAGACGGGCGTGGTCAGCGCGCAGACTCCGGTCGTTTGCCGTCCATGCGCATCAAATTATTCCACCCAAAAAATGTTAAATTTTGTTTTCCTTTCATTTCAATTGCTTGATCATGAGCAATTTTCTGAGATCTAAGCACAAGATGCACACTCAAACGCATAACAAAGTATACTGCATGATTTAACACGAATGCTGGGAAGAAATGGAGGGAGATTAAATTAGCCAATAAGCTCCGATTATGGACTTTATTGGTCACCATAATGTTGCCCCACTATCAAACAGCGGTCGTTTCCCGTTCTAAACCTGCTCTCCAAGCATTCAACTTTAGATGTAACTTATGTAACTGCTACTTTTTAGAATGCATTTCTATTTATTTACCTAATAAAGAAAACGTACTTACTTACAAAAATGTTATCAATTTACCATCTTGATAATAAATTCTTCTCAAAATTAGAAAACTTAAACATCTTGATAATGTTAATTTTTTGTGCAATGTTTTTTTTCTTGAATCAAATTGATGATTTTCAGTTTCTTGTAATTGAAATCGTCATGTGATTTCAAGAAAAAACAACCCGTACAAAACATTAACATTTCCACCACTATTCTTAAATTTAGAAATGGATAGATTTTGTATTTACCCGCATTTAGTGCGGTCGCAATATTACAGATTTCTAGAACATTCCTGTCCGCGTTAGTCAGTAGTTCCCGTGAGACACACACAGGCGTGTTCCTTTCCGAAAGCATTACTATACAGTCACATTTCTCTAGTATTTTATGTTCCCTGAAGCATAGCGGTACAACTCCTGGTAACTCTGAAGACGATCACGTTTATGAGATTAAATGCTGATTGTCGTACCACCCATATTATTGTTAAATACTTGATATTTACCAACCGAAACCGCCGCTAATGTGTTATCGTAATACCTAAGGTTTTACAGAAACGAGTACTAAATTGGAGGTGGACCTAAACATACGTGAGGGGACATTTGCCAATAATACGTAAAAGCAGGTAATGGATTGTAGCTAGTCGAAAGGCAAGCCTAATTTATTACACTCCTTAGTTGACAGTAGGTGAAATATCGACGCTCTAGGGGTTAATTTCCATGCAGGGGTCTTTAGCACAGAAATTAATTGCCTATACACAAATACATATCCATCACCTACTCTGAAGGGAATTGTGACAATTGCAAGACAGAATAATTCTATTCTCCACCCACTCATTAGGGAAAGTTTGCGTGAGTCCCTCGTCGTTACATTACACTGAAACAACATTTACTCCCAACGAATAGCCATAGCAGGTATTGCGATTTACATGCGTCAGTAGATTTTGATGGGTGATTTTCCGAACTTGGGCCTGATCGGTAACTTACATCGCCAAGCGCGAAATACGTTATCTATAACCTATAAGTCACATACTCCGTATATAAAGTTATATCGAATTTGACCGCCAGATATCGCTGGCTGTTACTATTTTGACTTAAAATTGTCTAGATCTTTTTGCTGCACATACGTTATTATTTTAACACCGATTATACGAGCCCTAACAACTATATGTTGGAACAAGCAGCGAATAAAATGCCAGTTCATGGAAATTCTTGTATTTATTTTTTTTTTAATTGTGCATATTAAATTAATAACATTTTTTATCATGTATGGAGTTATTTTTACGGTTTAGTTAGATATTTTATGATGATTACTATTCAAATTATTGTTTGATAATCGAAAATTGCTGACAACTAAATATTGGAACATGTTTTGCTTTTCCTCACGTTTCTTGAGTTTTATCAGCCTGAAGCGAAGGATGCTTTGAAATGAAACATAGGAGTAAGTAGTGTATTGTTAACAAGAACTATCACGCGTCATTTGAGTATTAATAATTAACAACCGTAAGTTTTATTACAAGTAAAATACAATAATGGTACGTGGAAAACCTACTGATCCAAAAGTGCGAGAAATTATTATTCATCAGTACCACAAAGGGAAAACAATGCGTAAAATTTCCAGTGAATTCACTATAGCAACTACTACTGTGTTTAATATAATTAAGAAATACGGTGAAACTGCCAGTACTGATGTTCGCGGTAAAAGCTCAGGCCGTCCAAAAGCTGTTTTTCAAAGGAGTGTAAGGCATTTAGTTAGAATATGTAAGTCTGGAAGAAGAAATACACTACGAGAAGTAACCGCAAGGTGGAATAAAGAAACTGGGATGAATGTATCCAGAGAATGCTGTCGCAAATATATCCACAAGAGCGGTCTTAGTTTTTATAAGGTATGTTTGATAGGTACTTCCTTGTGGTATAAATTTTGTATTTTTTGACTTCCGAGTATAGGCCAAAGAAAAACCATTGTTGACGGAAAAGCAAAAAAGGAATTGTTACATTTGGGCCAAATCAAAACTTTCGTGGACCAAACATGACTGGGGCAAAGTTATCTATAGTGACGAAAGCAAATTTAATGTCTGTGTGGGAGATTACCGAAAGCGTGTGATTCGGAACAAAACAGAAGCATTCCATAAGGATTGCCTGAAAAGGACTGTAAAGTTTCCACAGGGTATCATGGTGTGGGGTTGTATGTCGGCCAAAGGGTTAGGAACTTTATTGAAGGCATTGTAAACGCAGCTAAATATCAAGATATCCTTGAACATTCGCTTTTACCAAGTGCAGCAAAGTTATATCCATTCGGAGATTTTATCTTCCAACAGGACGGAGCCTCATGCCATACGGCTAAATCTACCAAAAATTGGATAGGAAAACATGACATTAAAGTTTTTTCACATCCCTCTAGCAGCCCGGATCTTAATCCGATAGAGACACTTTGGCACAAAATGAAACAACGCTTAAGAAATAATCCCAAGCGTACTTTACCAGAACTACGTGCTAAATTGCAAGAAATATGGGATAGTTTCACCCCTGAATTCTGTGAAGGCCTAGTTGACACAATGCCTGATAGAGTTCAGGCTGTTATTCGAGCTAAGGGCGACGTTACGCCTTATTAATTGTTAGTTTAATTTGTTAAAAACCACATGTTCCAATATTTAGTGGTCAGCATTTTTCGATTATCAAGCATTTGATTGAATAGTAATCAACATAAAATATCTAATTAAACCGTAAAAATAAGTCCATACATGATAAAATATGTTGTTAATTTCATATGTACAATTAAAAAAAAAATAAATACAAGAATTTCCATAAACTGGCATTTTATTCGCAAAAAAACTGCTTGTTCCAACATATAGTTGTTAGGGCTCGTATATAACGTGTTACAAACTTCCATGTGTACATGGGGAAATAACATGGGCAATTACATTTTTGGAGATTCTTGCTCCCCATGTGTAGTTACAGTGGTGGTAAAGGTAGCAATCAAAAGATTATTTTTTTCTGCGTATGAGGGTATCAAAAACTCTGCAACTTTCCAATTTATTAAAGCATTAAAAGCAAAAATTACATTAATAATTTTCTAACTAAAACACAGAAATTTATCAGATTATCCACGACAACTTAATTTTTTCTAATCACGGACGTCTTTGATTTTTATGGATTTTCTGAACTGTCAACATTTAAAAATGAACAAAAATATTTATTCAGTTCAAGAAAAGGTTTTCATTGTGAAAATATTTTACGGCGACAATAGTTTGCGCGTACTCCGTGCCTTATTTTCTGTAAAATTCAATAACGGTCCTATTCCTTCGGTATAACAACAAATAATTTAGTAAGAAATTTGAAGGCTGGGAATCTTTCATCGAAAGAAGTTAATTATTACTAATACATAAACTTGTTTTTTTTATTTAGATAATTCTCATTCACATTATTATTGTCATTACCTATAGTTGACAATTAATTGATTACTGGTGTGGATGTTTCGTTGGTGAATGCTGGTCCATAGTTTAGGGTAAATTGTAAGTGTCGTCTAACCTATTGAAAAGTTTTTTGGAAAATGTTAAAGCAGTAAAATGAAATAATAAAAATTAAATTACTTTAATTTTACTTTAAATTTCCAAATTTAATTTTAATTTTACTGCAATTATGAAAAATTTAACAAGCGGCAACATTTGTTTATTTTGCTCTAATGAATTTTGTAATCTGGCAATTTAATACTTATTTATTTCATATCTAGGTAAGGACAAAAACTTATTAACCCTTTCGGGACGGGAAACGACCGGAGTTGCAAAAAATTTTTTTACCCGCCAGACGCGAAACAACTAAAGTTAGAAGCTTGGAGATCAGGTTTAGGACGGCAACCGATCGGAGTTTGGTAGTAGGGCATCATTATGGAGACCAATAACGTCCATAAATGGAGCTTATTGGCTAATTTGCCCTCCCTCCATTTTTTACCAGCATTCGCATGTTGTAGCATGCAAACTGTTACATTGTGTTATGCATTCGGGGAGTGCGCGTCTTGTGCTCAAAAAATGGCTTCGCGACCGCACAAAAAATATTATTTCACAGACCCAGAACTTTATGAAATTTTAATGAATAGTGATAGTGAAGATGAAGTGATAGATAAACTGGTCGAAGATGATGGATGGGATAATATCTCTGATTTTGTTTCTTCGGGCGACGAAAATGCCGATGTAGAAGCTAATTACTCGTCAGAATCGGCTGAGGAAGACGGCGAAACAAACGAAGAAGTTGTACAAGCTAGAAAAAAAGCAAAAACCGATAGTAATGAATTCAAATGGAGTCGAGCGAATTTACATGCTTTCGATAACGAAAATTCGGGTTGCCGAATAAATAATATTGTGGAAAATCCTTCGGCCTTAGACATATTTGAAATATTTATCACAGAAGGCATCATTCAGCAAATAGCTGAGCAAACTAATATGTACTATAATTTGCGTGTAGAAAATAACCCGGGAAATGCAGTGAAAAAGTATAAACCTCCTACGGTGGACGAAATTTATGTTTTCTTGGCGATTTCTTTGCTCATGCCGCTGGTCAAAAAAAACCAAATCAAAGACTATTGGTCCAAGGATTTTATAATAGAGACTCCTATTTTTGGGCAGATAATGGCACGTGACCGGTATCTTGTGATACTAAGATTTCTGCACTTTGCCGATAATTCGAATGTCAATAAAGATGATAGTCTGTTCAAAATTCGATGCATAATAGACCATTTCAGATCAATTTTCAAGAACGTGGTTTACCCTTTCCAGAACATCGTTATCGATGAAAGTTTAATGCTTTTCAAGGGAAGATTGTCTTTTCGGCAATACATCCCGTCGAAAAGGCACCGGTTTGGGGTAAAGTTTTTTGTTATGGTTGATTGCGAGACGGGGTACATACTGGATTTCATTATCTATACCGGTGGAAATACGGAAATAAAAGAAGTCGATCAAAATGTTGGAAAATCGGGAAACATAGTTCTTACGTTGACAGAACCGTATTGGGACAAGGGGCACCGTTTGTTCACGGACAATTGGTACACCAGCCCCCTTCTATATGAATTTCTTTTTCATAAGAAATTCAACTGCTGTGGTACGGTAAAAGCGAATAGACAGTTTATGCCATCATTTGAAAAGAAAAAAGAAAAAGGATCTGTGCAATTTTTTTCCACAAAACGATTATTAGCACTAAAATGGATAGACAAAAGAGATGTACACATGCTATCATCGATGCATTCAAGTGAGATGAAGATGACGGAAACGAGGCGAAAAAAAGAGGTCGAAAAACCAACGTGCGTTATTGATTACAATACAAATATGGGAGGGATTGATAAGACGGACATGCTTCTGAGTACCACAGAATCTGTGAGGAGAACAATAAAATGGTACAAGAAGGTATTTTTCCACTTATTGGACTGCGCTGTTTTGAATGCGCATGTGGTATATAAGATGAAAACGGGCAAAAACATCCCTTTGTTGGACTTCCTGAAAGATTTGATCAAAGCTTTGATAGAAAAACACCAAAAAATCAAACCACGAACTGGCACCAGCAGACCAAATGACGGACATTCTCCGCTCAGACTGATTGAACGTCATTTCCCATCAAGCTTCCCTCCTAAGTCGGACACAAACAAAAAAATGCTAAGGCAGTGTGTTGTTTGTTCCAAACGTGGTAAACGCAAAGCAACCACTTTTACATGCAAAAAATGTGATGTGGCGTTATGTGTGGATGTATGTTTCGAGAGATACCATACTGTGTTAAAATTTTGATTTACTCAGTTGTATTGTTAGGTACTTACCTGTAGGAATATTTAGTTTGTGAAAGGTTATATTTCAGTTCTCGTTTCCAATTTTTTATACTTTCTACGTTTCTTGAATATGTTTTTATTTTATGTTGTTTGTTGTTAGGTAAATAGTTTCCAATTTTTTATACTTACCTACGTTTGTTGAATATGTTTTTATTTTATGTTGTTTGTTGTTAGGTAAATAGTTTTTGAAAAGTTGCCAATTTTTATAAGTTCTTATGATTGTGGACAATACCTAATAAAATAATAATAATTTCTGAAATAAGTATATTTGTCTTTTTGTGATAACGGTATTTTATTTTCAAGTAAAAATAAAAATAAAACAATAAAATTCAACATCTTTTAAAACGAGTAATTTGGCGCGCGTGTACGGCAAGCAACCGGAGTCTGCGCGCTGTCCGCGCCCGTCTAGCCAGTAAGAATCGTTGAAATCGCCGCCGTCCCGAAAGGGTTAATATACAATGAAATTAAAGTAACATAAAAAAAGAAAAATAACTATAACAAATATTCAAATAAACCCCCATTCTGTATCAGACAGTATCCTAGCCTATTATAGAAAGAATTTCTCACATTCGCAAGTTGCGGATCGTTTATTAAGTTGCATTCCGCAAAAATAGCATTCCTTAAAGAATCAATATTTGGGTGACGAGTTTTATAAATCTTATTTTTTAAATGACCCCACAAGAAAAAGTCACACGGTGCCAAATCGAAAGATCTAGCTGGCCAGTTTATAGCACCACCTCGACCAATCCAGCTCTCTGGAAATATTTCATTTAATAATTCCCTCACTTGTGCTCCAAAATGTGCTGGGCATCCGTCATGTTGAAACCAGACCTCCCGATTCGCATGTGCAACTTCTTCTAATGCAGGGCCAATATGGTTAATTAAAAGATCTAAATAAACTTCTGAATTTAAATTTCCCTGTATTTCAAATGGTCCTATAATGCGATTATTAAAAATGCCTGCCCAAATATTGATTTTTTGAGGGTATTGCGTTGTAGTGGCTAGATTTATTCTGGGATTTTCCTGGGCCCAATGCCTAACGTTTTGTGAATTTGGCTCTTGATTTAAAGTGAAGGTACACTCGTCGGTAAAACAAATTAATGAGAGGAAGCTGCGATCCCGATTAGCCCGTTCTTGCATTTCTTCACAGAAAGTTTGCCTTGATTCTTCGTCAAAAGGAAGTAACTCTTGGTGACATTGGAATTTAAAGGGATGATATTTGTTTTTTTTTAATATGTTACGGACAGTTTCTCTTGAAACATTACATTCTAGGGCAATAGACCTTAAACTAGATGTTGGACTAGCAGTTATCAGGCCTATTACCATTTCATCTACCTCAACATTTAGATTTCTTGGAACGACTAAAAAAATAAATGATAAGATTAATTTTAGTTTTGTTTCACTCCACGTTATCACTTGTTAAATTTCTCATAATCCTAGTAAAATTTAAGTTAGCGAACAATAAGGAATTAGCAACTAGGTAATAATAATAATAAGCGAATCAGAATTATCTAAATAAAAACCAAGTAAATATATTAGTAAAAATTACCTTCTTGCAATGAAAGATTCCCAGTGTCTTCAAATTTCTTAACTAAATTTTTTATTGTTGTTACCGAAGGAATAGGACTGTTATTGAATTTTGTGACGTCACCCAAATGGCGAACGCCACAAAAGAGGATTCCGCCGCAGCTAAGCTCGAGCCGAAGATGGGGGTGGGCAAAACTGAAAAAGGGCGCCAAGGAGTTGTTGGCTGATCCTCCAATGAACACGCAAACACAGCGGTCACAGCTCCTAAAAACCGCTGGTACACAATAGGGCAAATGAATGAAAAAATAATAAAACAAATATAGTTCAATAATAAAGCCAGCATATAATAATGAAAAATAATTATAGCCCAGAATGAATATACAATAAAAAAAAATAGTGGTATAAATCAAAATAGCTATTAATATGAAAAAAAAATAGTACAACAAAACTGCGGGAAATTTAGACGCCCGGTACTCACGTTGCGCCAAAAAAGAAAAACCAAAATAGGCGCCGACGACACGGTAAATACCCTACACGGTTGGAGCTCCGCACGCGCAGCGCACCGACGGGTCAATCGCACGCACCCTACCCAAACGCAAATAGACGCAAACGGTAGTATCGACCGTTTCTAAATCCCGTTACAAAAAAATATATCTAAGTATAAAATTGAATTGAAAATTGAATAAACGGCAAAAAAAACTAATCAAAATTTATCAAAGCAAACAACTCTTATCTAACTTAACACTGGCAAAATGATTAAACTATGTATGGAAAAAAAACTACCGGAATTATTTATACCAAAATGACAAATTAAATTTAACAAAATAACGTGACAAAATTATGTCAAAAAAACAAACAGATGACCACAACAAGCCGTGGCCAGGCATCTACATTAAAACTAGCCGAACGGGACGATTCCTGAACGGACTAGCGGCGCGCAAACACGAAAAATACAAATACAAAGTTGTCACAAAAAGCTGTGACGGGCGCTACACAAAACCAGCCGTTGGACGCGATGTTCCAGACGGATAGGCGACGAAATAATCAAAATTGATATCTGACCTTCCAGAAGATAAAGTATGCAGGTCAGCTGCTACAGCAAACCACTTCCGTGTAGCTCAGCACCAGGTGATCGGCGCTTCTCGTAACGTGGGGAAAAGTGCAGCAAAATCGAAATTTGCACCCACGGAAAAATTGCTCCCAGAAAAAAAAACCCTAAAATGCCGAAAGACAAATTAGAATAGAAAATAAGAAAAAGGAAAGGAACCAACACCGATGACTGAAGATTGAAATAAAAGATGAAAAATAAGACACTCACCACGTGGGGTTTTTTCTCCAACAAAACCGACTGGACTCCAAATGCGAGTTAAAATCCCAAAAGGCTTAGACGACGATTCCTAAACTTGCACAATACAACCAAATCGACGTCTTCAAACGGTCGGGACCCAAGAAAATCCCAGAAACTGGCAAGAAAAACTATTTCCCAAAACTTGGCGTCACCAACCACTCACAAGAAGAATACAGCCGGAAGTGCCGTTTCAGAAAGCAAATCGGAATTTCCAAAAAAACCGCCGACTAAAATACAAGGTGGCCCCATCCGAAACTACAAATGTACCCAGAAGTACCCTAGATTTCCAAATCTTCCAGAGGCGTCACCGGTAATGGAATAGGTAACTAAAGAAAAGAAAGCTTAAAATGACTTGCAAACCCAAAAGAAAAGAAGATAGCAATAAGAAAAGTCATAAAGAGGTCTCAAGAGACAGAAGAATAGATAAGACAATGCATAAAGAACCGAAAGATGAGACAGGGAAAATGAAAATGAGAGGGCGCGCCACTGAGCATCTAAATGGGAAAATGTCCTGCACAAGTTGGCAGAACCGAAAGTAACCAAATTAACCTCAAAAATCTGACAACAGACTAACAATAAATTGGAGGCTATTAAATGAATAATTATACGACCAAATCGTGAACAAAGAACAACATTCCTCCCCAAGGTAGGCTCAGCAAATTATAAATACGAAAGATAACCAATTCCAAGACTGAAAATGACAGAAACATAAACAGAAACAGAAACATGAACAGAAAGCTACAAAGTACAGAGGCAATAAGGGGACTCAAAAATAGCAGGTAAGTGAGACAAAATCCATAAGACTAGCGAACCTAACAAGAAATAATAATTTTAAGACAGTTCTACCCTCAAACAAATCGATAGAAACTCAACAAGACAAGGAACGGAGGCATGATCGGAGAACAGATGCAAGAACCGAGAACAGGGGCAATTAAAGCAATAATAGACTAAATATAAGTGAGAGACCTAAAATAGGAATACAAGTAGGTAATCAGAGCACGATGTGAGTACTAGTCTATAATAAAATGTAAAAAAAATACAATTGTTGTTTTAATGCCAAATTAAAACGTAACAATTTTACAGAAAATAAGTCACGGACTACCCGCAGACTATTGCTGCCGTAAAATGTTTTCACAATGAAAACCTTTTCTTCAACTGAATATATATTTTTGTTCATTTTGAAACCCAAATTTTAAATTGTCGATAAATAATGTTGACAGTTCAGACGAATTAGAAATTAGAATCAAGGGAGTCTTTGATTAGAATAAATTAAATTGTCATAGGTAATCTGATGAATATCCGTGTTTTAATTTGAAAATTATTAGTGTAATTTTTGCTTTTAATGCTTTAATAAAGGGAGTGACTACTGAACAGTCCGGCGGTCACTTCTAAATTTTGTTCCAGGACAGTCGACACAATATCAGTAAAATGACGTTTAAGAACTTCGTTATTAAAAGACATCGCCAACAATCTCGGTGGGTGTTCGGGTATGGTACAAAGCTGCCATTTTGTTCTCCTACGGCCACACGAGTTCTGCGCCCGCTCGGGTCCGCATTTTTTGCTAGTTTCTACATCATCTTTTTGCCAAAAAATGCGTGTGTCTGGTGCGAAAGGGCAAAAAAGGGTCTATTTTAAAAAAGCGTTCTCTCAGCTTTAGTTTTTTTTACACTTCCAAAATGCCAAATATAGGTTACATTCTGTAATGCGTAAGCGGCCGGACTGTGCAGTAGTCACTCCCTTTAATAAATTGGAAAATTGCAGAGTTTTTGATATCCTCATACGCAGAAAAAAATAGTCTTTCGATTGCTACCTTTACCACCACTGTAACTACACATGGGGAGCAGGAATCCCCAAAAATGTAATTGCCCATGTTATTTCCCCATGTACACATGGAAGTTTGTCACACGGTATATAGGTAGTTAAATTAATAGAGTTTTTTTATTTATTTGCACAGCGAGTATTATTTTAGTTGTTTTGCAATAGTTCCAGAGAACTCTGTCTCCGACTAGAGTTTAAGGTATTTACCGACCGACCGACCGATCGAAACAACACTGTATAGTCACAAAAGGTGACGCAACAGGATAGGTCGTTGTAACCTGAATACAAAATGTTTTCTTATCTACCGCCAAGGCCTCGATTTCCAAAAATCGAAAATATGCTTAAAATTAATTTCAAATCAAATATGAAATTGTAGTTAAAAAAATTCTTCCATCATACCTCTTGTTGCATCAATCCGTGAACATACTGTATACTACTGATAAAAGGCATACAACTGTTATATTTTATTTTTGGAGTTTACTCCTTAAGAATCGATTTTATGAGGAGTAAAATCAAGAGTTAACTAAAAGTGAGGCGTTGCGTTACGTTACCTTTCACATTGAAATTATGTGCCTACGTATCTATGGATACGGCTGTTTATCTCTGACTGCAAAGAGCATGGAAATAGTGAAAATAGGGTGGCATAGAGTAGATATGATAGTTTGTTGGCGTTGTAAAGTCAGCATTTGCAGTGTTTGTTCATTCCTAAATTTGGTGAATCTTTTGATTTAATATAAAAAAACCTAATATTAAATACTTCAAATATTGCTTAGTGCCAAAATGTGAATCAACGCCTATTCGAACACCAGGAAAAGCATTTATTTCATTGCCAGTGGGATCGACGTTTAGCAGATTGTCACTTAATTACTGAATTTATAAACAATTTATATTTTGATGTAGTTGAACATTTTCGAACATAAACCATCTGATAAATACACAATTGGGTATAAAATTGACATTCGTGTGTACCCTATTATCAAGTGATTGAAGGTTAAATAATCGTTCGTAAGGAGTAAACTCCAGTCGTGCATCCGAGCTGACACACACAAGTTTGTTTTTAATTTCCATTACCTTGCATAGTAAGCGCAAAACACCAATGTATTGCATATGCTGATGACCTGGTGTTAATAGCAAAAAAGTAAGCAAGGCCTAATAATAGTGTTTGAAAGATGGGAGTGACTACTGAACAGTCCGCCGGTCACTTCTAAACTTTGTTTCAGGACAGTCGACACAATATCAGTATAATGACGTTTAAGAACTTTGTTATTAAAACACGTTGGTGTTCGGGTATAGTACAGAGCTTCCATTTTGTTCTCCTACGGCCACACGAGTTCTGCGCCCGCACGGGTTCGCATTTTTTGCTTGTTTCTACATCATCTTTTTGCCAAAAAAATGCGTGTGTCTGGTGCGAAAGGGCAAGTAAGGGTCTATTTTAAAAAAGCGTTCTCTCGGCTTTAGTTTTTTTTACACTTCCAAAATGCCAAATATAGGTTACATTCTGTAATGCGCAAGCGGCCGGACTGTGCAGTAGTCACTCCCTTGAAAGATTGGAGGAGCATACAGGGAAAGTAGGGTTACAGGTCAGGCGGACAGAGCGGAAAATGATAACTTAATAATAAAACGACCGGATAAAGAAGAAATAGTAATAGAAAGAGTTAAGCTATTTACATATCTAGGGGTACAAATATCAGAGGACGGAAGAGAGGAGGAAGAAATGAAAACAAGGCAGATGAGAGGAGATGAAGCAGCGGGGGCACTAAGTCATATCCTAAAGTCGAAGCATGTATCATGGAAAGAGAAAGTGCAGATATATAAAACAGTACTGAGGCCAATAGTAACCTATGGAAGTGAAGTATGGAAGTTGGGAACTGTGAAGGAAGCAAAGTTGCTGATATGGGAGAGGATAATTCTAAGGTTAAATTGAAAAATTACTACGCGTACTACCAATATAACGATTTATTATTTTCTTTATACATTTCTGATGATGGAATCATTGTGAATTCTGAAACCGGTCAAGTTATAATAATAAATCGTTATATTGGTAGTACGCGTAGTAATTTTTCAATTCATCATGAATTTCTACCAAATAGTAAAATCAGAAAATATTAACTACATAATTCTAAGGATTTATGGGGGAAGAAAATGGAGCGGAGAATGGCAAAGAAGGACGAACAAGGAATTGAGGGAGCTGTATAATGAACCATAAATTGTATAATGAACCATAAATTGTACAGTGAGATGGCTTGGCCATGTGCAGCGAATGGAGAGCGGAAGAATCACTAAGATGATAATGAATATCAGACCGATAGGTGCAAGAACCAGAGGGAGACCAAGAAACAGATGGAAGGAGGAAACAATTCAGGACTTGAGGGAGATAGGAGTGGAGAGTTGGTGGAAAAGGGCTTTAGACCGAAGGGAATGGCAGAGGATAACTCCAGCGATGGGCCGTCACGGCCTGTGAAAGCTACTATATATAAATACCTTTTTTCCTATTAATCGGTGTGTATTTTATTGTTAATCTTATAATTACATCAAACATTATTAATCGGCGTGTATTTTATTTTGGGATTTTGAGCAAACTTTCTTAATGAATTTCTCGATTCAATGTAAAATAAGAGCACTTTCCTTTTAACCAAATCAGTTTTTTCGTCTTGAACACTCCTCGTATAAGATAGAATGTATTAGACTGGGTTTTCAAGGAGAGCTTTTTACAAGAATTTTTTGTCTGAACAAAAATTTGATGGGATAAGTAATAAAAGAGATATCTGGCAGAAAAAAATAACAATGAGAAAAGTAATTCTACAGAGAATTACAAGGTGCCTATTCAAATTCCGCACTTGCTCTTCCATCGCTATCGCGATATAAAAATCTAATTTGAAACAAAAATTCCTACACTATATCGCACTAAAGGAGACAGCGAAAAAAGTCAAATAACTTTTTTCTCATGTCAACTGTTATGGCCCGTTCACAGTCGGCAATTTTCGATGCCAGCAATTATAATTGCAAAAATTTTACTTGCAGGTAATTTAAATTGCAACAAATATTTCCTGTTTATAGACTGTAATTTTTATGGCTTCAACTTTTATTGCAATAGTTCTGCCAGCCAAATAGCATTACCATTATTATTTGACTTTACATGTCAAAATTAGATAAGAAATGAATCTCAGAAGGGATTTCGAAAGAAAATATAAAATAAAAGCAACTTCATCTGCGCTGCTTATAAAAGAAAATTGGGAAAATTAATTGTTTTATTAAGAAATAAAAGTTAAAACTACTACATTCGAAAAGTCGCAAATTAAATAAAATCTAATCCTTCATCATGCATCCGGCTGTGGTTCTTTGATTCACAGTTTCCGGCACCAATCTTTGAATGTCCTCTTTAGATGGAATTTTCTTCAAAAACTGATGATAAATTTTGTAGCCTCTCACACGACCAATCTATAGAAAACAACCTTTTGATTCCAGCAGAGAATGCAACTACGGAATGGACTTGCCCAGTTAGTCGCTTCATTTCATAACACCACCATTGTAGAGGACAGTTTTAATTATATCTCCCAACCAAGAAAATCCATTGTCTTTATCGTTTTCGTGTCTGAAAATTTAAAATGATTACATATACGTTAAGGTCCCAGTAAAGTGTTGGCGGCAAGTATTAATATTATTAGATTTTACATGCCAAAAAATCCACATTTTAAGTTAAGCTAAAATCGACATACCTACTACTTGAAGTTAAGAATTGTATAATTTGACAAATATTATTACTTACGATGTACTCCAGCAACTTTTTCACCATTAATGTTTATATACAAAAAATTCTAATGAATCGGAAAAAGAGGAAAGCGCTTTAAAAGTTCGTTTATGTCTGTATGGTTTCTTAGGTTAGGAATAAATTTGATAATTGATGTTTTGAAGTTTCAGTTTGGTGTTAGGTTCTTGGCATCAGCCAAATCCCCAAGAAAGTACTAGTATTAGGTCCAGACCTTCCCGTCGCAAGTAAAATTGCAAGTTTAGTGTCCACGACGCATGCGCAGGGTAGGAATTGCAGCAATTATAGTTGCATGCAACGAAATTTGCCGACTGTAAACAGGCTTTTAGAAAGATATAGGGTGTTGATATAAAAATGTAAATTCCTTACCACGAAAAAAAACAACAGAGACTTCAGTGTAATTTTGTGAATATAATCTGTTGATAGACCTACACTATTCGGAAAAATTATTTTCGCCTATTTTCGTCAGTGGTGTAGTTAACGGGCAGGTTATTCAGTTTTCAGGAAAAAATATGTTACGCAACTTATATCACATTTTCCACCAATGAGGTGCTGTGATCTTATGTTTTCCAGTAAAATGCTCCATTTAACAATAAAAGACAATTTCCTAAATTTTTGCTTCGCTTAAAGTTTTTATCGTAATTTAGATTTATTTTGATCACAATATACAGAAAATGTACATGGTACCCTTACGGGCATGAGACCTTGTCAATACAAACAAAATATTCATAGAAATATAGAAATACAAAAAAAGATATAGCAAATTATATAAAAAAAAATAATAATAATAAAAATATATATATAAGTATGTTAATTATTAAGTAGGTTACTTGTGTCCATATCTAGGAATTCTTTTAGGGAATAGATGGCTTTCTAACATAATAGACTCTTCAACTTCTTCTTGATTTCTTTGATGGATAGTTTGAGAAATTCTTTGGGCAGCTTATTATAAATTTTAACAGTTTTATAATGAACATTATTCAATACACGTGCCAATCTAGGTATTGGTAGAACCAAGCAGTGACCAGAACCAGTTGGGTATTTGTGCGCTTGTTGGTATTCTAGGAAAAGATCATAATTCTCCTTTATGAATTTAACACTTTCTACTACATAAATTGAAAAGACGGTAAGTATTTCATGATTTGCAAAAAATGGTTTACAACTATCAGTCTGTTTTATATGGAAAATACTTCTGATGCATTTTTTTTGAGATTTAAAGATTCGCTCCATATCCACAGAGTTCCCCCATAAGACAATTCCATAGCGAAGTCTGGATTGTATGTTCGCATAATAAGACGCAAGTGCAGCTTCTCGGGATACTAGGTAACTTACATTTCTTATGCAGTATGAAGCTTGCGATAATTTGCTGACAAGGGCATCTATATGGGCTTTCCAATCCAGTCGGGCATCAACAGTTATCCCCAGAAAATTTGTACTGTTTTGTGTTTTTACGAATTTATTGTTATCGACTTCTATTCGAATGTTATCAGATGAACCACTAGGGCTGAAAATTATTGATTTGGTTTTGTCTACGTTTAGTTTCATATTATTGTTTGTAAACCAGTAATTTAAAGTTTTAAAGGAATTCAATATTTTTGTCTGATTCTCTTGAAAGCTGTTTTCATTGTAGATGATGGAGGTATCATCAGCATATAGAATAGAGTGTTCTTCTATCCAATCTGGCAAATCATTAGTGTATAGTATGAATAATAGCGGTCCAAGGATAGATCCCTGTGGGACACCTTTCTTCACGTATTCATAGCTTGACTTAATTGTTATATTTTGCTCCAAATTATGTGTTAGTGCTTGCTTTCTATTTTCTAGGTAGGTTTGTAGGAGTTTATGTGGCATACCTCTAATACCATATTTGTCCAGTTTCTGTAACAATACTGTGTGACTGATGGAATCAAAAGCCTTACTCAGATCAAGATAAATTCCAATTGGTTGTTTGTTGTTATTAAAGCCTTCTATTATATTGATGACTGCCTGATAAATCGCCCTGGTAGTAGATTTTCTTTTGCGGAAACCATTTTGAGCTGGATGTAATAGGTTGTTATGTTCAAAATGAGATATTAGTCTTTTATATATAACTTTTTCGAAAATTTTTGACATGTTGGGGAGTATTGCTATTGGCCTATAGTTTTTCAGATCATTATGGTCACCATTTTTATATAATAACAAAATTTCGGCGATTTTCAATGCCTCTGGAAATGTTCCCGTTACTAAGGCGAGATTTATTATGTGCGTTAAAGGATGTTTTAATATATCAGCATTCCTTTCTAGTAAAGCCATAGGAATTTCATCATATCCCACAGATTTTGTATTATTTAGTTGAATAATTACTTCATAGACTTCTTTAGGATCCGTGGGTATAAAAAATGCATTATTATGAGAGTACTGTATCTTGGATAGGTCAGCGTGACTGGAACATATATCTGTGCATAGATGTAGCAGTTTTTTGTTGGCCTCATTTAATTTAATCTTTATCTTCTCGTTATCATGCAAGTCCTCATATAGTGATTTTTTCTTCTTTGGTGCACTATTTCTATTTTTATTTATTATGTGCCACATGGCTTTTTGTTTATTTTTCGCATCATTTATAAATTTCTCATTAGCCCACTTCACAGAAAGTCTGATCACTCTTTTTAATATTCTGCAGTATAATTTGTATTTGTTGAATGTTATAAAATTTTTATTATACAGTTCGTACATCTTTCTCTTATTTTGGCAGGAAGTACGAATTCCTAAGGTTATCCAGCTAGTGTTATCATGCATTTTTATAGTTTTCATCATTTTTGGAAATGAATAGGTTACGTAATTATAAAGTATATTATAAAAATTGTCATATGCTTTATTAGCATCGCTCTCTTCGTATATAGTGTCCCATGATTCTTTCTGAAGATATTCCGTAAATGTAATCATTCTTGTGTCGGAGAATATTCTTTTTTCAATTTTTGAGCTGTTTGGTTTCTTCTTTGGTCCATTTGCAGGAATTGTTAATAATTGTCCTGTATGGTCTGATAGTCCCGTATGCAATACCTCACAACATGTAACTTCCACATTAACATAGATATTGTCAATAAGAGTAGCACTTTGTTTTGAAATTCTGGTTGGTTCATTAGTTATGGCTGGTTTGAGGTTGTAGCTTTCAAAGAGCTCTAATAAGTATGCTGTTGTTTTGTTGTATTCCAAAATGTTCAAATTCAGGTCGCCACACACAAGAAAAGAGCACTTTGTGTATTTAGTATGAAAAGTCTGTAATGTGTCAATTAGCTTGTCAAAGAATATGTCAATATCTCCACTTGGAGCTCTGTATATGCACAAAACAATCACCTTTTCCAAGACTAGTTCAATACAGGTGCATTCAAAATGCTGCTCAACATTATTATTTTTTAGTTCCACATATTCGGTGGATATACTATTTTCATCGATAAAAATGCTTGACCCTCCATGTTTTTTGTTGGTTCTATTGTAACACGCAGCCAGGTAGTATCCAGAGATCCAGACAGGTTCTTCTGGTTCCAACCAATGTTCAGTAAAGCATAATATTTTTGGTTTAATAGAGAGTTCAGATAAGAGTACTTCGATTTCTTTTGTTTTGTTCCTAATACTTTGTATATTGTGGTGCAATAATGTGATGCTTTTTATATTGTTATTAAAAATTTGATTTTTGTTATTGTTTCTTTTCCGTTTATCAAGATTAGCGGCATTCTGCTCTTTAATAGTTAAACAGCCTGCTGAAAACCCTGCGTAGCTTGTTGCGAGACTTTTTTCTTGTATGAATGATATACTTCGAAATTAAACCTTTTGTAGCAGACATTTTTTGGCCAGAAATCCGGGGTGTAGAGTAATTCCTTATAAGCAAAGTCCACTCCAACCATAAAGCATTTGTTTTGGTTATCCTTTGTAATTAATTCCTCCACATACACGTCACTACTTTTAGGTTCTATTTTATTTTATTTTATTATAAATTTTTATTATATAAATTTCCTTTCTATGTTCTCCGAAACGGTTCAATTTTAATGAAATTTACTATGTAGATTAGACTAGTTGACATCAACATCTGACAAATTTTTTCGAAAAATTGATTTAATTAGAGAGCGTACAAACAGGTGGCAAGGGATAAACTACAAATACAAATTTGTTGTATTGTATTCGCTTAAAATAAATACCAAAGATGTGAGTGTTAGAAATGCAAGGATTGTTCACCACTTGACACATTATGTTTATGCTATGTAACGAAGCTAATTTCTCAAAAAATTTAATGGAATGTCGGTGTCAACTAGCGTAACCAGCCTAACCGGTTTCAGACATAATGAGCAAGGAAACTTATCAGGAATAAAATTTTAACAAAGCAATGGTTAAAATTTAATGCAGAATTAAAAAAAAAAACTAAAACATTTAATTTTAATCAGTGGCGTAAAATATTTTTCTCTAACTATCGGAACTATTTTGGTTCCCCTTATGTGTAAACAACACGTGTACTGAATTGAAATTATTCATGGCTAGACCGTATAGTAGGTTTAAAATTCTTTGCGTCTGCGTTTGTCCACCTCAGCACCGACAGAACGGCAAACGATAAATGGGTTATAACCACCTTTACGGAACAAATTGCCAAGCAAGCGCACTGCATCAAAGGCATAAACTTCAATAAAGCTTTAGCTTCTAATTTTTTTTTGATTACATAAATTTCTTCTAATTTCATTTAATTAATAAATATCTTCGAATTCTTGAACACTTTTTCTTCGTGTGTTGCTAAAAAATTCTTGCTTAATTTGTGCCAGTTCGAATTTTAATTTTTTTCTCCAATTTTTGTTAAATAAATAAATAACTGGTATAACTATATAAATATCGACGTTTAGCCCCCGTTCGGGGGCTTTGTTATAGTTATACCAGTTATTTATTTATTTAATACCAGAAATTCACAAAAATTGGAGAAAAAAAAATTAAATTGGAACTGGCACAAATAAGGCACAAACTTTTTAACAACACGAAGAAAAAGTGTTCAAGAATTCGAAGAAATTTATTAATTAAAAGAAATTAGAAGAAATTTATGTAATCAAACAATAATTAGAAGAAAAAGTGTACAAGAATTAGAAAAAATTGATTAACTAGAAGCTGTGCAGCTCGACTATTTCACCTCGTATCAGAAAAGTACGGATACATTTCTAGAGCACTTTTCGTGCTCTATCAGCACATTCTGATGGATTTACTGGAAAATCGAGTGGAAAATGTCATCAACGTTATTTTTTTATGGGTGCCATTTCGGTCTTACACTTTTTTATTGATATGCAACATGTCCATTATTATATTATTGTTTAACATTACAGTAGGCAGCTGCAAGAAAAACATTTAAAAAATTGGAAAAATTGCTTTTCCGTAAAGGACATGAACTAAAAACAATAAACTAACCGTCATAACTTAATGTTACAAAGGTAATGCAAAACAATACTTTAATTTGAAAAATTATGTGACGTAGGAAAAATTCGAAAAATTGCGGTTCAACTATAACACCAAGAATATTAATAATAATAATAATAATAAATGCTTTTACTTCAAGTTACATCCTCCAGGCAACAAGAGGCGAAGTTTAGCCAAAGCTACTCTTACACTTAACGTCCCGCAACCTGTGATACATTTTCACATAAATACAAAATAAAAACTAGAAAAATGGAAATACAAAATTTTACCTAGAATAAAAGAAAAAGAAAAGGCGCTGAAAAATGTGGAAATTCAAAATTATTTCCCTCCCCATGCGGTCACTGCAACGCAAGCAAATGATCCCTAAGCATAAATTTCAACTTTTAACTAAGCGATCTCCAAGAATCAGGCAAACTATTGTAACAGTTTACAGCATTATATGTAAAGCTCCTCCGAAATAAAGCTGTGGAGCGACGCGGCATAGTAAACAGATTTTTAGAAAATTCCATGCGAAGAATTAGATTTTTAACCAGAGGACAATCCAAATCCGTTGTAACAATCTTTTGCAGGAAAAGTGTCAGATGCAGGTACCACCTGTTTTCCATGTTCAACCAACCCAGATCCAAAATTTTGCCAGAAACGTGATCATATTTACATAAGTTAAAGACAAAACGGCAACAAAAATTTTGAATTTTATATTTAAACTGAACAGTTAAACAGGGGCCATGAATAAAATCACAGTAATTGAACAGAGAGAGAACTAAAGATTCCGAAAGGATTTTTTTAGATATGGATTCAATACAAATCTGTTGAGTATAAAACTCTCATTGCAGAGTATGATTTTTTGAATAATAAATTAATATGATTGAATCTGAAATCATCATTGATATAAAGTCCTAAGTTTCTAACCGAGTTAACAATTGGAAGTGCTCTTAACGAATGCGGCTTTGACTTTCGATCCGAAGATCATTACTTGCGATTTTCTTCATTTAAGTTTCAAGTCGTGGCCAACACATGACTTAAAAAGTTTGTCTAAATCACTATTGATATGATTCTGCGCCTCTACCCAGTCATCGACTGAAAAACTATAATATAATAATTGTGAATCATCTGCGTATGCCTGAATTTTACAAAACTAGAGTGACTTGAAAATATCTGCAGTATATAAAATAAATAGTAAAGCATCAAGAATATATCCTCGAGGAACACCAGATCTAACATCAGCCACTGAAGATTTCGTATTGTTAACTTTATTTATCTGTTTCCTATTGGAAAAATATGAGTGCATAAAACATATTGAAGAAGAGGAAAATCCATAATATTTTGATATAGATATAGTCCGAGAGCCCGCTGCAAAATTATGCACCCATCTGTTAACGAAATGGAATGTGCGGCAAAGGCATGTAAAAACATCGTACTCAACGGATCGGCACCCGTGCCGGTCACCATTTGGTGCAAAAAGGTAAAAACAATGGCACTTCCGGTACGGAAATTTGCGGAAAATTGCGCGATTTGTTAACAAGATGAAAGTTGTGCCATCTTGGAGCCTGCGATTAATTTAATTGAAATCGGTACCCGTGCCATCTTTTACCCTAGTACAAATCCCCGGCACGGCGACATTTTTGCAGCCCGTAACTCGGACAAATTCCCGTCATGTGTTAACGAGTTGAAATAAAGTTCAATGGAAAGGGCATTATGTCCCTTTTACGAATATCCAAGCGTGCGGCAATTTAAAGCAGTCTAAGTAGGTGGCACGGCCCGATTTATAACGCGCTACGCGGCGCCATTTTCAGGGAATTCGGCAGTCGGCGCGCACGAGTTTTTAACATTGAAATATTGGAAATGTTTTTATGTTCGTAGTATAGGCCCGAAATTCAGCAACAGTGTCACGCGTTGCATTTGCAGCATGATTTAATAGCGAAAGTTTACCTAGTTACTTGCTCCCTTTACAGTATACAGTCCTTTTTTAACTTGATACTAATGTCACTCAGTCCAGCAGTCCGAACGCTGAAAAGAACGTAAGCCGGCATGCAATTCAGCGACTACTTTTATGTACCGTCCTTTTTTGCACACTGCAAATCGCCATACCGGCATTCCAGACATTCTTTTCGAAAGTGTCTCTTTTCAACGTGCACTATTACAGCTGCCCGTGCGGAGTAACTTACACATTACGTTGATGACCTAAGGATTAAGTTAAAAAGAAGAACTGTAGTAACAGGTGTCACAGTGAGAGATGTCAATTGTGCACCACACAAAAAACATTTAATATTCGACGACATGTTGTGCGACCATTGGAATTGATTAAAAAGTGACATTTTGACGCCGCGTAGCGCGTTATAAATCGGGCCGTGCCACCTTCTTAGACTGCTTTGAATCGCGGCACGTTTGGATATTCATAAAGGGGACATAATTCCCTTTCCATTGAACTTTATTCCAAGTCGTTAACACATGACGGGAATTTGTCCGAGTTACGGGCTGCAAGAATGTCGCCGTGCCAGGGACTTGTACTAGGGTAAAAGATGGCACGGGTACCGATTTCAATTCAATTAATCGCAGGCTACAAGATGGCACAACTTTCATCTCGTTAACAAATCGCGCAATTTTCCGCAAATTTCCGTACCGGAAGTGCCATAGTTTTTACCTTTTTGCACCAAATGGTGACCGGCACGGGTGCCGTTCCGTTGAGTACGATGTTTTTACATGCCTTTGCCGCACATTTCATTTCGTTAACAGATTGGTGCATAATTTTGCAGCGGGCTCTCCTACTAATAGAAGTAATTTACAATTGACTGTATCAAAGCTCTGGAGAAATCCAGCAACACCAGCACACCCACCAGACCCCGGTCACTAGCCGCCAACAATTAATCCGTCACCTGCGCAAGACAAAGCGCCGTATTATAGTCGGCACGAAATTCATTTTGAAAAGATGGCAGGAGTTTTCCACTATTTATGAATTGATAAATTTGACCAAAAAGAAACTTTTCTAAAATTTTGGAGATACATGGTAGAATACAGTGAAACCTCTCTTAAGCAGACACCAATGATCCCCAATTTTGTGTCTGTTTAATAGAGAAAGAGAAAGCACCATAAGCGACAGTTCGTTCCCTAAAAAGTGTCCGTTTATCGGATGTATCCAGTTAAAAGAGTTGTCCGTTATGGGAGGTTTCACTGTACTAATCTAGTACATCTAGTACTCTACGAACCATGAAAGAAGAAATAAGATTTCTGTTGCGTGTGCAAAGCAGCATGCTCTTGAAGAATGACATGGACAACGTTATTAGATTGCATCGTGAGAGATATTTGAGAGCAGCTCAGCTAGAAAGGAAAAGCTACAATCTGGGTCAAATTGAGAAGTCTGATAACAAGTGTAAGACTATCTGGAATATAGTAAATAAGGAAACTGGTCGAAAAGTAATTAAACATCACGTCCAACGACCTACGTGTGACGAATTTAGTTTGCACTTTACTAGTGGTCTGCCAGCTGTCGCCTCAAACATCCACCACCCGACAGTTAGCAATTATCCAGTGAATGGTAGCTCCTTCTTCATGTATCCTACATGTGAAGGCGAGGTTCAATCTATTCTATATAGACTGAAAAACAAATGTTCCCAAGATATATATGAACTATCTTCCAAAATTATTAAATGTGCAGTGCCTTGGATTTTGTATCCACTAACAATAATTATCAATATATGCTTGGAACAAGGAATTTTCCCAAACAAATTGAAAGTAGCAAAAGTTCATCCCATATACAAAAAAGGATCCGCATCTGACTGTTCTAACTACCGACCCATCTCAGTTTTACCGA
Source organism: Xestobium rufovillosum (assembly GCA_963966045.1). NCBI lineage: Eukaryota > Metazoa > Arthropoda > Insecta > Coleoptera > Ptinidae > Xestobium > Xestobium rufovillosum. The sequence continues at coordinate 38,115,862 of OZ014495.1, forward strand.
TATTCTCTAAAGTTTTTGAGGAGGTTATAAGCACCAGGATAGTGGACTTTTTCAATGGGCACGGTTATTTTTGTAAGCAGCAATTTGGCTTCCGGCACAACACTGGCACCAAGGATTATACGGGTTCAGAGGTCCCCCTTTGAAGTTGATGTCATCTTACTTGGAGGGACGGAGTCAATATGTGTTTTTAAACGGCCACACTAGTGACTTGACTGCTGTTACCATGGGTGTCCCACAGGGCTCGCTTCTGGGACCAGTTCTCTTCCTTATATATGTTAACGACCTGCCAGTCTCGTTGAGCAGTGAGACAATATTCTACGCAGATGATACCACGCTTGTTGCAAAGGGCTGCAATATGGTAGAAGCCGAGGCTGTTTTAAATGAGGCTTTCACTGAGGCTTGCCATTGGTTCTCGGCAAATAATCTTCTGCTGAATAAAACTAAAACAGCCACGATTAAATTCAGCACCGACCGTTGGATTAGGCCAGATACTCCTGTGAGATTTCTTGGAATTCTCATTGATTCAGGGCTTTCATGGAGGGAGTATTTAACATCATTATGCTTAAGACTTGCTAAGGCAACATTTGCCATACGAAGAATTCTGAAAGTGTCAGGTTTTCCTTCGGCTAAGACGGCGTATCACGCCCTTTTCCACTCGGTCATGAGTTATGGTATTGAGGTATGGGGTCACTCGCCTCACATTCGGGAGGTTCTTTTGGAGCAGAAGAAGCCAGTTCGAGCTCTCGTAAATGTGTCACAAACTACATCTTACAGGCCTTATTTTCGAGAGATTAATATTTTGACTGCACCTGCTACATATATTGTGAGTATCCTTCCGAGTGTACATCAGAAGACTTCATACTTGACCCGTTGCGGAGATAGCCACAGATATGAAACCCGTGGAAGAGATAACCTTCTTCTTCCCGAGGGTAGGTTAAATATTTCTGACTTCTTCAAGACTGGGATAAGGCTATACAACAGATGTCCAGCTGAATGGAAAGTGCTGAATCACAGATGCTTTAAAAGTAAACTGGAGAATTACCTTCTCCAATTTCCACTCTACAGTGTGGATAATTTCATGTGTGATTATTTGTTTATATGTACCATGTATTTTAAATCACGTTTTGTTTCTTTTGACCTAATGTGCACACATTGAAACATAAAAATTATTATTATTATTATTATTATTATTATTATTAGACGGAGATCAGACAATTCAGATGGGTTGATGTTCTTAGGCAACGGACAACCAAAGATCAGGATAAATACTTTTTTCAATACAATAGTTCACAATATGAGTTATATAAATGTCAATATAAGGTGAGCAATGTTTTAACATCAAGGCCAATACCTCATCCACTCTGCACGCATTAGATTTAAAGGACCACAGAATATTATGTACCTCTTCAACAAAGGCCATGCGAAAATCTAAACTAAGATTAATATTACACAAATTACGAGGCTTATCCACAAATTAAGTTCCAATTGGTCATAAAAGTTATGACTTTTTTTCTTTCAATTGTTTTATTTGTATTTCCTTAAATGTACCTTAAACTACTTCCCTTCATAATCACCGCTTAAATTTAAGCATTTATCAGAGGGTGACACAAGTTTTTGTATGCCAGTGTCTGTGAAATTTGCGTCCAACACTCGGTTCAACATTTTCATCCAATCCTGAACCAAAGTCTTTACTTCTTCATCGTTATTGCATCGCTGTCCTGCTAAAAGTTTCTTAAGTTGGAGAAAGAGATGAAAACCACTTGGTGCAAAATCGGGGCTGTGAGGCGGATAATCAAAAATTTCCCATTGAAATTTTGTCAAGAGTGCTCGTGTCGAAGCGGCTGCGTGAGGTCGGGCATTGTCATGCAGCAAAAAAAATTCCCGTACAGAGAAGACCTGACCTTTTGTTCTTTATTCTTTCCAAAAAATTTCTGCGCTCCGAACTTTTTTTGCATTTAAAAATTCAATCACAGATCGTATTTCACAGCAGACGGATTTTCTATAACTGCGCTCATTTTGACACAATGTCATACGTTTGCTGTCAACGATATATGAATAATTTGTCTTCCGAGGCCTTCGTATTTAGTACTGAAGCTTTCCTGGCCAGATTTGTCCCAATCGCACCATTTGCTTAAAACATATCCACGATCGGAACTTACTTTGTGGATATGCCTCGTATTATCATAATAATGAATCTCCTCACTACACAAATCATTTTTAGTTTGTACTGCAGATAAGAAATAGTCGTTAATTTTATGAGGATCTGCCAGATTCGCAGGAATTGCCTTATTAGCATTTTTGTTGTCAATATTAAAGGAACGTAAGGTTGCCCAAGTTTTATTAGGATTATTTTGGAAACAAACAGAATTTATAGTTTTTTTCCAATCTTATTTTACTTAAAGTTGAATTACGAAGCTGTTTATATGCGTCCCAATCTATAAGTAATTTGGAGCATTTAAATTTCCGCAGTGCCAAATCTCAGACTTCCATTAGTTTTAAAGCTGTTGAAAGCCAAGGAGAGCAAGGCTTTGAAACTCTCTTAATTTTAACAGGTGCATGTATATCGAAAATTGATACAATAAAATTATTAAAAATAATTATTTTAGTATTGATATCTCGTTCCGCGATCAAGTCACTCCACGGTAATCCATGCAATGAGGACACAAACTCAAAATGATTAAAATTTAAGAAGTTTTTAACTGAGATGTATTTCTGCTTTTCTTTATTAAGTTTGAGATCCAAATCACAATAAAAAACCTATGGTCAGACAAAACATCAGGATTTAAGAACAATCCCCACTTCGTGGGCTTCGTGGGCTTATCGACAAGTTGAGTGAAGTTGAAAGATTCAAAACAATTGGTAACAGGGTTATTAATATGTATTAAATAAATTCATATTGACATCACCAAGGCACAGAACCACATCAACAGTGGGGACTAATAAGGGAGAGGATATCATCAACATTATTTGAAAACTGGGCATCATAATTTTGGAGGTCTGTAAACAGTTCCAAGAATGAAAGATCTACTCCGTATTTTAAATTTAATCCATATGTGCTCAAAAGAATCACTGAAATTAAGTTCAAACGTCAGTACCTGACAAATAATTGTGTGTCTCACGAATATACCTACTCCTCTATTTCTAGCAAATAGATTATATCCAGGCGTTGACTGATTATTGAGTAGACGCACAAGTATACGGCTGTAAATGATGCCTGCAAGACGTATCGGTCGCTAGGATTTCTCGCGTCGTCCACCTAGCGGTGGTTGAAAGCATTTAATAATATGAATAGTATTGAATAGCGTCGGTAACACGGTAGTTATCTAGAATCATATCCCAAACAAGATGCCGGGACACCTGCGATCGGCTGCTTTGATGTATGGAAGCCAGTTTGCAGCTGGGCAGATCAGCAAGGACCGTATGTAAAAATTTTGAGGGCACCACAGAATTGAATCAAATTTTATTTTTACTTTGGAAACACCACAAATATAAGCAACTATTAAAGATATTCTGTTATTAATGAATTATTATTAATAAAAACAAATAAAGGTAAAATAAGTAAATAATATCTAACAGAACTCGACTCAACACAGTTTTGGAATTGTGTATAAAATCTAATATTAAAATTTGTGCTGTTATAAAATACAAGTTCTCATACTGCACATGTATTGCACTTAATATGAAATTTTCATTTACACATAAAAGTTACGTACCCACTTACACTTTCTTATAAGTATGTATACGAATAAGATTTGTTTTTCTGAAAAAAAATTTTAAGAATGTTTCCAAATTATGAGTTTTCGGTTTCTGGTTGTTTGATTGAAATTATAAAGTGAGTTGTTGCTTGCCCCTCCCTGACCATTAAGATTTCATAAACAGGAGCCCGCCCCCAGAAATTTTATTCAGACGCATCCGCCGAAGTCCCGCATTACACAATACCAGTAAAATGACGTTTAAGTAATTCGTTATTGAAAGACACATGCAACAATCTCGGTGGGTGTTCAGGTATAGTACAGAGCTGCCATATTGTTCTCCTACGGCTACACGAGTTCTGCGCCCGCAAGGGTCCGCGTTTTTTGCTTGTTTCTACATCATCTTTTTGCCAAAAAATGCGTGTGTCTGGTGCGAAAGGGCAAGTGAAGGGTCTGTTTTAAAAAAGCGTTCTCTCAGCTTTAGTTTTTTTTACACTTCCAAAACACAAGGACTCTGTCGGGCGTCGGGACTGGGGCGGATGCGTCTGAATAAAATTTCTGCAGCCCGCCCTGGATCTTTGCCATTGATGCAGGCGGTCGGCGCCTACCGAAGTAATAATTTATGTTTGAAGCTGTCGGATTATCGCGTTTGGCGGTGTTACAAAAACACCGACTATGCATAACCGCGAACGCATCTTTGCCAAGTTTTTTTTAAATATCAGTAGACTTGGAACTCAAATCAATATGTTAGAACCAAAATCAGTAGTTCTAATGGCAAATCAGTAGGTCTGGCAACACTGGTGACACCAACCCAGGGAACGTTTCTCAAACTCAAAATTAATATTTGTTTGCCATTACTGACCTAGCGATTGTGTTTCCACGGTATGCCGCTGCTTGTGAGAGCGCTGCATATCGGCTAATAGGACGTTTTGAGACACATGATGGCTAAACAGAGCTCTTGAGAGAGATGAACAGAGTTTTGGTATAAAATATTTTCACGGCTGGATGAGGCGCGCTTTAACCAGTGGAGGTTAGACATCTTCCCAATAGTCAATCAACGATCCAGGTATCCGTACAATATTTAAGTCCACGTCACTCAACAGCCACATCTCGGAAACCGCCACAATATCAAACTTATTATATGTAATTAATTCAACGAAATCATGGAAACCTGCAAGCAAAGATCGCACATTTAAATGTGCTATTTTCATACAAACAAAATACAAAGAGTATCAAAAGCCGAACCAAATCGACGTGCAATGCATTTGTACCAGAAAAGAGAAAAAGGAAACAATATTTAATAATCTCTATAAAATTAGAAATATGGGCGCAAATACCAAAATATATACATAATAATAAGCACAAGTAAAATTCAAAAATAGGAGAAAAAAATTGACAAAAAGACAAATATAAACTGAGCTGTTCATGTGTAGTAGGCACATGAAAAAACAAAAACATTGCCAACTTGCCAGAAATAAATTGAAAATAGGCAGTTACAAACTAGGGCAATCCAGCAAATTAAAACAATTAAACCTAATTTATTATGCATGCATCAAATGTGAAAATAAATTTCTAAAAAAACGCAAATCACGAAACACCCACACACTAAACAATATCTTCTAACTTTTATACAGAAGTGATGCGGTTGATTCCATTCGAAGTTTTGACTGTAATTATACCGTCACTGGTCCACACATTTTATAATTTGTACTTTTTAATCGCTTCATTAAATACATTTAATCGACTAGTACACAGATCTTCGTTTAGTCCTAGCGGTTAACGACAATTTTGGCCGAAACCCTGCAAATTGTGTTAAAAGCAAGAAACTTGGTCGGCAGCTTAAATGGGTCAGATTTTGCCCGCAGTACCCAAAAAAATACCCCGTAGGAGCAGCTCAGGAGCGGAACATATTCCAAGGGGCTTGAATTTCAAAAATAATTAAATAATAACCAATGTGGGCAAGTAATATGTCATTTTATATTGATTTGATATCGCTGAAGTCAATTCAAATCATATTTTATTTATAACTATGAAATTTTCAAAATGGCGGCCAAATTTCCAATTTTAATTCAAAATTTTGTTAAATTCGCTAATATTAAAAAAATTGTGAAATATATAACATTTTTATTTAAATTGCAGGCTCTTAACCTGTTCTAATGATATTTTTTGGTATCTCCAAAAATTTCAAAATTGCCATTTTTGAAAGTAAAATTTATTTGCATTGTAGAAATTTAATTTTTTGTTTCTCTTTTTATTTAACATGTCGACAATTTGTTTTTGAAGATAGCTATACCTATATACAGGTGTGTCACGATGAGTTCCTATTAGACGTTTGTGGAGAAGAGCATAATTCGGCTAATATGTAATTAGATCTTGCTAATACTTGCACCAAGCGTGTAAGTAGGTATCAGCAAGCAGTATTGCATGGTTCGATTGTGTAGGGCAAAGCACCATATTGATGAGTCTCTAAATGACGAAACCAGTGGTCTACGGTTTTCCATGCGCATTCGTAACATGCAATATTGAAAAACTTCTGACATACATAAGACTACTGCTGGTAGAACAGGAAAGTACCTACGTAGAGATCTAAGGATGTTGCAAGCCCGACGATATGTTTGGGGTAGCATCTCGTATAAGATCTCGTAGTACCCAAAATCTGGATTTAGTTCTATAATTCAAAGCCTGGCGGGGTACTTGCCCGAGGAGTAGTTGTTCGAACGGTCCAGTACCACACAGAATTCTGAAAATTTGTAATATCGCGTTTTCAAATATTCTCTATTTAATGAAAATAATGGCAACTTAATCCAACTTCCGCTTATACCGGAAGTGGCACTTAACTTCCTTATTTTAAATAGAACTAATACCTAATTTTTTACACATGTCAAAATTTCCAAGATATATGCGAGTTTTCAATTTTTTACAGTTGCAGGGTACTCTTTAGCGTCTGCGGCAACAGAAACAAATTGGAATCGAAACAATTGCGGGCGGTAGCATTAATGGCAAAGGTCTAAATTAAAGTTCAGTATACTCAAAGTTTGAAAATGCTGCGAACAGTGATTAGGATGCGACATTAAACTGAAAAATCAAAATATTGCCAGAACTCAACAAAATTAAATGGAACGCCCCCTTTTTATGCACTTTTTGGATTTATATCGACTCCAACTAAAATTTTCCGCAGAATCCAAAAAGTGCATCAAAAAGTGGACGTTCCATTTAATTTTGTTGAGTTCTGGCAATATTTTGATTTCTCAGTTTAATGTCGCATCCTAATCACTGTGCGTAGTATTTTCAAACTTTGAGTTCACTGAACTTTAATTTAGACCTTTGTCATTAATGCTACCGCCGGCAATTGTTGCGATTTGAATTTGTTTCTTTTGCCGCAGCCGCCAAAGAGTACCCTGCTACTGTAAAAAAATTTGAAAATTCGCGTATATCTTGGAAATTTTGACATTTAGGTTATTTATGTTACATAAAGTCCATCTAAAATTTTATGGAGAACCGGAAAGTGTAAAAAAATTAGGTATTAGTTCTATTTAAAATAAGGAAGTTAAGTACCACTTCCAGTATAAGCGGAAGTTGGATTAAGTTGCCATTATTTTCATTAAATAGAGAATATTTGAAAACGTGATATTACAAATTTTCAGAATTCTATTGTGAGGGCTTCTCTACAAACGTCTAATAGGAACTCGTCGTGACACACCCTGTATGTAGGTATAGTTATCTTCAAAAACAAATTGTCGACATGTTAAATAAAAAGAGAAACAAAAAATTAAATTTCTATAATGCCCTCAGTTTGTCCATCCAAATCCAACAGGGTATAGGTACTGCGAATAAATTTTACTTTCAAAAATGGCAAACATTTTGAAATTTTTGGGGGATACCAAAAAATATCATTAGAACAGGTTAAGAGCCCGCAGTTTAAATAAAAATGTTATATATTTTACAATTTTTTTAATATGTATTAGCGAATTTAACAAAATTTTGAATTAAAATTGGAAATTTGGCCGCCATTTTGAAAATTTTATAGTTATAAATAAAATATGGTTTAAATTGACTTCAGCGATATCAAATCAATATAAAATGACATATTACTTGCCCACATTGGTTAGTATTTCATTATTTTTGAAATTCAAGCTCCTTGGAATATGTTCCGCCCCTGAGCTGCTCCTATGGGGTATTTTTTTTGGGTACTGCGGGCAAAATCTCTTAATTTGACCCATTTAAGCTGCCGACCAAGTTTCATGCTTTTAACTTGATTTGCAGGGTTTTTTTGTTAACCGCTAGGACTACTTTACTACTAGTTTAGTACCTTTAAAATATTTCTTCTTCCCAAAAATGCCATTTCTAAAGTGATAGTTGCTAAACTAAGGGCCGTCTGACACGAGACTGATTTTAGTATTAAATTTAGTACAATTTCAGCGAGCACAGAGTAGGTGTGAAATTTAAAGCGACAACAAAATTGTGTATGGCAGGTAAATACTAAAATAAGTATGTTGGCATGCGCATTGGACAAAATTAAGTTAAATGTCAAATATATTCCATGATTGTCTTTATAATTCTTGTTTTTAATAGCACAGAACTTATTTTAGTACTAACCTGCCATACACAATTCTGTTGTCACTCTAAATTTCAAACTTACTTTGTGCTCGCTGACATTGTACTAAATTTAGTACTGAAATTAGTCTCGTGTCAGACGGCCCTTAATTATAACAGGTCTAGGCTTTCCATTAATTTTCCTTCCCAAGCGATGACACCTGTCAAAGGCATATGGCATATGGGGGCAGCACAACACCCAATTTAGAAGAAAAAATTTCCTGAACCAGTGCTTCGGTATTCTCATCCAGATCTTCAGGAGCACCGTAAAGACGCAAATTATTGCGCCTGGAGTACCGCTCCAGCTCATCTGTTCTTCAGATTCATTTATTTTCTAATGCTACATTTTCCTCCTTCAGAGAACTCGCCTCAATTGCTATTCGGTCAAATTTTGATGCCAATTCTGACAACATTCTTTTTACTGAGGTTCTTACAACCTCGACTATGGCTTCTTTGATTTTATCGAACAGATTTGCGAATACATCGCTGTCCGCACCCAAGGTCTTTTGAATTACGACCTCTATTTCTGCAATTTGTGAGCTTGTGAAGCCCATCCTGTAATTATCTAATTTACAAATAAAAACCCGAATACGTAGGGTGCTACGTAAATTTTGAGATACAAAGTCACAATATACACTGCCGGACAAAAAAAACCGGACACATGTTTTTATTTTTATTTTGAGGCCCTACAATATTTTTATGTTACTTAACTTACGCAAATAATTAACGATTGCCCTACTAGTGAGGAAAAATAAAGTTTCAGCTGAATATTGCACCTTTCGTAAGCCTAAGCAGCCAAATCAGCATTTTGACTCTTCATGCATCTTTATTGAAACATCAAAATCTTTTACCTTATTGGGCTGCTCTCTATTTTGTATTGGTTTTTTGATGAAATTTCATTTGTAAATGTCAGCTTTTAACATTTTTCATACAATGCACCCCGAAATTTGTTCACAAATTGTTGCTTTAAGTCACGACGGCCGAAGAGTGCGGTATATTGCTCAAGTGCTGAATATACCCCGTAACACAGTGCAAAATGTACTCTTGCGATTTCGTGAAACTCAGGGGTTTGTAAAGAAGGTCGGATCTGGTCGTCCACGGACTGCGAACCATCAAGATGTCCGTTTTCTCCATGTTGCTGCGCTTCCCGATCGAGCATTGCCATCACCTATTCTTGCTGGACGGTTAGCCGAAGTTCGAGGAGTGGCAGTTTCAGCCAGAACAGTTCGGAAAAGGCTAAACGAATATGTTTTGACTTCAAGAAAGCCAGCTACAGGTCCCCTGTAGACCGTAGAACATCGCAGAGCATGACTTGCATTTGGGCTGCAATACGTAAATTGGGACGAACATCAATGGAGGAACGTGCTCTTCTCGGACGAGTCGAGATTTAGTGTCAGGTCACCAGATGGACGTGAAAAGGTGTGGCAAAGACCAGGGGAGCGGTACAGTCGATGTTGTATATCTCCCAGGGTCAGTTTCAATGGTGGTAGCATTACGGTGTGGGCCAGAATATCTCTGAGCGCTCACACAGAATTGATTTTCATTTAGAATGGAACAATGACTGCACACCGATACATTGTTGAGTGCCTGGAACCCCATGTCACACCATATATGCCATTTATAGCGGAAAATTTTGTGTTTATGAATGACAACACCCTCCCACACACAGCAAGAATTGTTACCGAGTACCATGAAGAGGATGGTATTGGATGTCTCCCATGGTCAGCCAATATTCCAGACCTGAATCCCACCGAACATCTGTGGGATCAGCTTGGGAAAAGGATTAGACGTCGCCAACCCCTACCAGAAACATTAAATGGCGCTTCAAGAAGAATGTGAACAAATACCCCAAGAATCTATTGATAGCCTCATTAGGGCATGCCACAACATTTAAGGGAAGTTAATAAGAGTTCATGGTGGTAACACCCATTATTAATTTGGTTCTACTAGTGTGCTTTTCCTTTCAATATTTTTTTTTGTTTGTCTTTTCAAGTTCTTAAGTAACAGGTTGATTTCTAAAAAATACTTTTGTTAGGTTTTTGTTGACGAATCATTTTGTTTCTTGTTTTTTATTTATTGTTAAGATGAAAAGAATATAGTTAAATATCATTTCAAACCGCCCGTTGTTTTTTATTCACTAAAATAGTAATTTTGAGTGTCCGGTTTTTTTTGTCCGGCAGTGTAGGTACTTGAGAGGAACAAAATTACTATCATTGAAAAAAGAACAAAATCTTCATCAAGTAGGCTGACAATTTTCAATACCTGTCAAGTAATTTTAGTGTTACATAAATTTGATATTTTCTGACTTCACTATTAATTTGAAAAATGTCGTCGATGACGCGTCGTGATTTTCGTGCGATTATTCTTTATAATTTTAAAAGAGGTTTAAGTGCTGAAGCATGTGGAGAAGAAATGCAACAAGTTTTTCATGATGATTGTCCAAGCCGAAGCACAGTGTTTCATTGGTATAAACAAGTTCAACGGGGACTGTTTGACCTAGATGACGATGAACGATCTGGGAGACCTTCTGAAGCTGTAACTCCAGAAAACGTGCGGTACATAGAAAAATTGGTGAGAGAAAATCGCGGAATAACTTACAGGCAGATTGAACAGATATTGGGGATCGGTGCACCAGCGGTATTCAAAATTTTGCACGACAGTTTAGGATTAAGAAAAGTTTGTACGCTGTGGGTACCTCATCAACTGACAGATACTCAAAGGGACTGCAGAGTCAAATGGTGCCGGGATATGCTGAAAACTATTGAATCTGGGCAATCTAAGCATGTCAATTCTATAGTCACAGGTGATGAAACCTGGTTGTATTATTATGATGTCCCATCTAAATCCAAAAACAGAGTATGGCTGTTTGAAGATGAAGACACTGTGACCACAGTTAAAAAATCGTGTTCTGTCAAAAAGAAAATGATCATTGTATTTTTTGGAAAAAGGGGAATTATTGAGTGGATCGTCTTAGAAGAACAGAAGACCGTCACCGCTAAATGGTATATCGAGCACTGCTTATCCAGGTTGTTGGAAAAGTTAAAAAACATTCGGCCGAACTCTAGATTCAACACATGGCGCCTACATCAGGACAATGCTCCTGCACACCGAGCTCATGTAACAACAGTTTTTGCAGAATTCTTGGATAAAAATTTTAGAGCACCCTCCCTACAGTCCCGATCTTGCGCCCTGTGACTTTGGTATGTTCCCCTATATCAAAGAGCAGATAAAAGGACGCCGTTTTTGCGACAGACAGTGAGCTAATTGAAACTTGAGACGAAGCATGTGCAAACGTATCGCAGCAAAAGTGGGAAGAGATTTAGCAAGTGGTTTCTTCGTATGGGGAAGTGTATAGAATGTGACGGGAAGTACTTTGAAAAATTAGAAGAAACAGGTCTGTATCTCAAATTTTTCTTAGTGACCTATGTATTGTTGGTTTAGTTTATGCTACTACACTACAATTAACCAAACTTATTTGTGTAAAATTCACAAATTTGAACAAATTTCACAGAGCACTTTCTGCACACGTCTACTCAGCAAGCATTCTCTTTCATATTTGCTTAAATTACAATAACAAACTGCTAACTGTTTCTTTTTGGTTACCTTGCAAGGTCCACTTGATTTTTGCTAAAATATCCTGCTTCCGGACAGCAACGGACACAATATTCGATATAATAAGGACAAGTTGTATATCAATGATTTCAGACAAATATGCTTCTTTGAATTAAACAAAAATGGCGTCTATAAGAAAAAATTAAGTTGATGATGGCCCTCGTGATGGCCTGACCTAAACGAAACATTTTCCTGTAAATTTTCCTGATGGGGCTTGGAAAACTGGTCTAATAATGTATCCAAATCTTTCCGATACAAAGTTAAATAGTCGAGATACAAGGCAAAAACGAAAATATTTTCTTTTGTTTTCCAGTCATACTCGAATACTGTTTGAAATAGATCAGACTTCTCAACGGCATATTAATGAGCACTAAATTATGCAAAAGTATAAAATATAAAACTACCCTCTACCATTTCAAATAAGCGAGCTCCCAACGGTGACCCTTGAATTTGGATTACCCTATATACCTTCATTATTGAGGTACGGGCGATTGCAATTATTTATATAAGAATCACATAATTTATAAAGAATTTCTGCCACTACGAACTTATGTGGTATCTTTAGTGTATCTTATCACTGTGTTGCGTTTCAATTTTGTAGTGAAACTTACAAAGAAAATGTCACTCTAAAATTCATCATAAGGTTCTCAGTCCGAAGACTGGTTGGACGCGTACCTCCATTCTTTTCTATCCTGAGCTAACCTACGCATTTCCCTAAAAGTAGAACATCCTACATCCCTAACTATTTGAGAGCAGTAGTCTAATCTAGGCCTACCCCTACCTCTTTTTATTCCTATCTCTGACTCTAGTATGTCGCGAACTATTCCTTCGTGTCTTAGAAGGTGTCCTACCATCCTATCTCTCCTACTCTTTATTGTTTTCCATACCTTTCGCCTTTCCCCAACTCTTTCTAATACTTCCCTATTGCTAACCTTATCTATCCACGGTATCTTCATCATGCGTCTGTAACACCACAGTTCAAACGCTTCTACTCTTTTTCTATCCGCTTCTCCTATTGTCCAAGTTTCGCACCCGTATAATGCCGTACTCCATACATACGACTTTAAGAGTCTCTTCCTAGTCTCTATATTAACCGTTCTCGAACATAACAGTTGTTTCTTTTTGTTAAACGCAACTCGGCCCTGCGCCATTCTTTGTTTTATATCTTTAGTGCTCCTACCGTCTTGGGTTATTTTACTTCCTAAGTAGCAGAAATCCGCGACCTCCTCTATCTTCTCATTTCCTATTTGTATTTCAATTTTAGTTCTATTTTCACTCCATCTACATACCAAAATTTTAGTTTTCTTTTTATTGATTTTCATGCCGTAGCCCTGTGTCAAAACTGCTTCCATTTCATTCAAAGCCGCTCCTAATTCTTCTTTGCTAGATGCTAACACTGCTATATCATCCGCAAATCTGAGCATGTTAATAGTTTGGCCCTGTACATTGATCCCTGAGGCTGTTCTTTCCTTAACAATATTAATCGCATCTTCGATATATAAGTTGAAAACTAGAGGTGACAATGCACATCCCTGTCTCACTCCCTTCCGGATATCTACTTCCCTTCGTTCCTGCTCACATTCTATAACTGCCTTTTGCTCTTTGTAGAGATTATGTATTATTCTTCTGTCCCTGTATTTCATCCCTACCTTTCTCAGCACTTCGAACATCTTCCCCCATTTTACGTTGTCGAAGGCTTTTTCTAAATCTACAAATCCTATATATACGCTCTTTCTCTTTTCTATCGTTTTTTCTATAATTACTCGTAAAGCTAGAATGGCCTCGCGCGTTCCTCTATTTCGTCTAAATCCGAACTGATCTTCTCCTAATATTTCTTCCGCCTTTTTCTCCATCCTTCTTTGCACAATTCTAGTTAAAATTTTTGACGCATGGGAAGTTAAACTGATAGTTCTAAAATTTTCGCATCTATCCGCGCCTTTCCTTTTTGGCAAAGCTACCATGATGTTCAGTTTGTAATCCTCTGGAATCTCGCCTGTCAGGTATATGCGACTAACTAATTTAAATAAACGATCTATTACCTCTTGACCTGCGCACTTTAAGATTTCTGCCTGCAAGCCATCTATACCTGGTGCTTTATTATTCCTTAGACTTTTTAGTGCTAGCTCAAACTCTTCTCTCATTATAGGACTCCCTAGGTTATCCCCTTCTACACTGCTTTCACTTTCTAATATATCTTGCACTTCCTGTCCCGCATATAAGTTTCCTAAATATTCTTTCCACCTATCTGCCTTCTCCCCGCTTTCGATTAGGATATCTCCTGCCTCATTCCTAATGCTTTTGGTACTAGATCCAATTTCTCTAAAATTTCTCCTAATTATTTTATATGCTTCATCAGTCTTTCCTATTTCGAACTTATTTTCCACTTCTTTGCACTTATCATCGATCCATTGCTCTTTCGCTTTCCTACATTTCCGAATAATTTCCCACTTGATCGCCTTATATCTTTGTTTCCCTATTTCATCTAACCTATTTTTATATTATACTCTTTATTGTAATATTAGTACTCACAGCTTGTTTCTGACTTAAATTTGATTATATTTTAAAACCCTTTCGCTCGCATTTTCGTTGGTTTTCATGTCTGTCCTCCGTTCTTGCTTTCGATCATTATTTCTGCCGTTGAGAATGAATATTGTTGTGTTGTGTGGGTATGCATGATCCTTATTAGTTTGTTAGTTTGAAGTAGGTTTATCTCACTTACCTGTAGGAGTTGCGATCTTGTCGATTTTTGTGCCTTCATTCTCGTACTTTAGTTCCATCGTAGGAAATCAGTTGGGTCAGGTATTAATTTTGCTCATGTTCGATTTTACAGTCTCTTGAGTGTATCGTCTAAAAATTCTAGTATGATTCTCAGTATCTTGTGGTATATTTGTTTGAGTGCCACGATTTCTTTTGTTGACGGCCGGTCTGTCAGATTTTTGAGGTTAGGTTCAAAATATGTGAAGTTCGTTCGAACTGGTTGTATAGCACTCTTAGAACAGTGGCGTAGTCATTTATTTTGTACCCGTATCTAATCTTTTAATGTTTTATGTCTCTTATTTTCTTTCTTTCTACTCGTGAGGTTGCTTTAAGGGTTTTCGCATCAGTTTCTTCATTTCTTTTGTATTCGCACATCTTCTTTAGTCTTCTTTGTCTTGTTTTCCTTCCTTCTTCTATCCATTTTCCCACATCTTGCGACGCCTCAGGTAAATGTGAAAGTCTGGGGTATTTTGGAAATTTTAGGTCCTGTTGCTTTCTTCATTGCGCGTTTTTTTCAAAAATTTGCAATTTCCGCTTTAAAATTTTCACTTCCATGCTGGCTTTGAGTGTGAATAGGTGTTTCGAAGATTTAGTTGCTGAGTTTTGCACTACCATTTTTGGGATATTTCTTCGAGCCCTGTTTGTTAGAGAGATTTTCCGTTAGAAGCGTTTTGGTTTTGTTGGAAGTCTACCCTTGATTGGGATTTTTGATTCACGCAGAAGTTCAGCCGGATTTGTTGGAAAAAAACCCCACGTGGTAAGCAAATTTTCTTTTCTTCTTTATTGCTCTTTCATTTGTTTAATGCTTTAAAAATTTGTAATTTCATCTTCTTTACTTTCCCTTCTTTTTCTAATTTGTCTTTTCGACATTTTAGGGTTTTTTTTGGGGGTATAATTATTTGGTGTACCGACCACCCCGCTAAACACCAGGAAGCCTTACACCTGGCAATTCACACGTGTTTTGGAGCCGCTCGCAACCTAGGCGAAGCTCTCCACTGAATTTAACATCAATTCATCGTCCTAGTAAGGTCAGATCAATTTTGATTATTTCGTCGCCTGTCCGTCTGGATCATCGCGTCCAACGGCTGGTTTTTACGTAGCGCCTGGCACAGCTTTTTGTGACCACTTTGTATTTGTATTTTTTTGTGTTCACGCGTCGCTAGTCCGTTCGAGAATCGTCTCTGTTCGGCTAGTTTTCATGTAGTTGCCCGGCCACGGTGTGTTGTGGTCACCTGTTTATTTTTGGACATCGCTAATTTTGTCACTTATAGTATTAAATTTAATTTGTCATAATTCCGGTATAGTTTTTGTTTAAAATTTTCATTTATACTTAGATCATTTTGCCAGTATTTTCCTAATATTTTTGTTATTTTTTTCATTATTACATAGTTTCAAGTCATTTAGATAAGAGTTGATTGATTTGCGAAATTTTGCTGAGGTTTTTTTTGCCGTAGATATATTTAATTTTGACTTATAGTACCTACTTAGATATATATATTTTTTTTTGTGTAACGGGATTTTGCAACAATCGATACTGCCGTTTGCGTCTATTTGCGTTTGTAAGTAGAGTGCGTGCGATTGACCCGTCGGTGCGCTGCGCGTGCGGAGCTCCTACCGTGTAGTGTATTTACCGTGTCATCTGCGCCTATTTTGATTTTCCTTTTTTCGGCGCAACGCTAGTACCGGGCGTCTAGATTTCCCGCAGTTTGGTTATTACACCTACGTTATTTTTTTAATCTTTAATAGCTATTGAATTTACGACTTTTTTTTGTGTATGATTATTCTCATTTTCAATATTATATGCTGGCATTACTGTTTGACAATTTGTTTAATTTTTTTTTTTGTGTTTGCCCTATTACGTACCAGCAGCTTTTAGAAGTTGTGGCTGCTGGATTTTGTCTTATTTCCAAGAGGATCAGGCATCAACTTCTTGGCGCCCTTTACTGTTTAATTGCCCACTCCCATCTTCGGCTTAGAGCTCAGTCACGGCCGGATCCTCATTTGTGGCGTTGCGCCATTTGTGCACGTCACAACTGGTTATTAAGGCATTGTTATATTTTATACCGATTATATCTGACTAGTATTGAAATATTGGGTTCATGATATGTTTCTTGTAGGGTGGAAGAAGATGAATTTCATACTCTTCAGGCGACTCCAGCAGGAGGAACGGAAATTTAGATACAAGCGAGGATACAGGATATAGAACGTCTTCAGAAAACTCTAATCAAGCATATGATCTTGTACGCATTCTACTAAATAAGCAAAATACTAAAGTCACTGCTTAAGTTTGACGCTTCGTGATTTTCACTCGTCTGTCAACGAGCAGAAGAACGCGCTGTGAGCAGCAGTGTCACGAATCAATGCTCTCGGAAGAATTCAAATTTAGTTGCGATACTCTCCGCTGCGACATTTAGTTATATGCAGGCAATTGAAAGCAGCATTTTGCTACACCGCGCTGCGCTGCTCGATGCTGCTTAGATAGGAATCGGCCTTAATGGTTTAAGAGCAGTAACCGCCTAAAATTAGATCATTTCAGCGGCATAAAAGGATTCAGCCGCTTAAAAGTGCCTGGCAATAACGGGCTTAACTAATACAAAAAAAATGCAAAATTTGTCTGGAGCTAAAGAGCAACATTCCCTGGCATCACAGATGCCACACCTGCATTTACGTTATGCACAGAAAACACAATAATCAACAAGTACCTAACATATTTCAAATATTCCGTCTAGTACATAAGTAAAATTGGGACATCTGGGAATGTAATGAAATAATATTCTTCTGCACAAAAACATATTTATAAAACTTACTTACAGCTAACTTTCTTTTGAATAAATCTTAGTTTCATGGCTGTTCTATAGGAAGCAAACCTTATTAGATCAAAGTTGTGAGCACTCATTTCATGAACTAATGCCAATCTGTGGTCAGAAGACCCTGGTAAACCTCCGAGGGCCTGCATATCTGAAAAGCACACATGTTGGTAATATAAATTCAAGAGAATATGGGCATTACCTGCTTATTGACTTTTACTTCAGCCCAACACCCAATGAGCTAGAAAACATCTCAAGATTCAAATGGATTTATTTAGGTTGACCTCATAATACAAGCATAGGAAAACAAAATCATGTACTTTAAAAAAGTAATACCTCTTATTGTATAGAAGTATTTGCAGTTATTTTCATATTATGCACTGTCGCACATTAAGGATTATTAATTACTTTTGCTGTTGAAATATAACATATATATTTCTAAAAACTGACACTGACAGTAAGCACCTTAGATGAAGAAAGAAGAGGCGTAACAAAGCAGATGTTTGTGTTCCCATTGGACACCAAAGAAAGGAGCGTAACATAAATTTCTTAGTTTCGTTACCCTGAAATGTGGAAGAAAATTCTTAAAATGACATAACAAATTGCATTACTACAAACGTTGCTTTCATTGTTTTGCGTTAAATTACATGAATTCTAAACAGCAACCTACTTTCACCACTTTGTTTGGCACCAAATCTGCTAAAACTTTGGTAACACTCAAGTGCACGACAAAGATCGGGCGTTGTGAATCCATACTCACCTCTCATCTATGGTGAGCACTGAGCACCA
This sequence comes from Xestobium rufovillosum, assembly GCA_963966045.1. Classification (NCBI taxonomy): domain Eukaryota; kingdom Metazoa; phylum Arthropoda; class Insecta; order Coleoptera; family Ptinidae; genus Xestobium; species Xestobium rufovillosum. The sequence continues at coordinate 38,134,112 of OZ014495.1, forward strand.
TCACAATGCACCTCAAAAGTGGCGCGTCACATACGTCATATTTTCATTCCAAACAAAACGAAAGCCACATGCTTTCTGACGTTTTAACCTAACCTCTGAAGTATAATTATAATTTATTGTTTTCATGTTTTTACACGTAAACCCAACACACAAATTGAAAATAAACTGTTTTCACTGGAAAACGTCTATAATTAGTCTCTAATTAGTTGTTGGAGCAAGTTCGGATCGATTCTTATTATTTTCTTCCCACATTGAATAGTACTGTCTTAGAAGGGACTATCTATCAGTAAGCGAAAGCCAACTCTTTGGAGTTGGCTCTCGTTTACTGATATGGCCCGCTCGCCTTTATAGACTAGATACAGGTTTGGTTTGTTCACACACAGCTGCTCCGTACTGAATCAGTACTACTGATGAGCTCCAACAAAGAGCGAAATCACAGTCTTTATACTGTGGCGAAATCATGATTTATGGGGTTGCTGTGGGGTGTGGGCGAACAAACCAAACACTTCTTTTTTCTTCTTCATCAACAATTTCTGCATAAAGCTATATGCCGATCTGAAATGACCTCTGACCCCCGAAATTAATTAAATAATCCTAAAATCAGCTCATACAGTTATATGCCTCTTCCTATGAACGTCAATTTCCAAAATCTGCGCATAAAGCTATACGTCGGCCTGGAATGACCTCTGACCTCGGTTCCGTGAACCCCAATTTTAAATAACCTTGAAATGAGCTCAAATAGCTGTATGCCTCTTCCTATGAATGTCAATTTCCGAAATCTACGCATAAAGCCCTATACCGGTCTGTAATGACCTCTGATCTCGGTTCAATGACCCCCGAATTTCAATGACCTTGAAACATGTGTTTGTACTCATACAGCTGTATGACCCATCCTATACAAGTCACACTTTCCAATGCGGGGTAATTCACTGATGTAGGACTTTTACCATAGTTTCTTATGGGAAGTCGACTGGCTGGGTAGTCACTAATAAAGGTCTGTGCCGTGTTGTTTTCGGTCCTTTTATTACCTCCGCATCATTACTTTGTACGTTAATTTCCAAGTTGTTTGTATTTTGTATTTGCTGGATCAAATAATGGTGTTGTCAGTGTCATTTATTCAGGTTATGATGCGCAAGTTACTGGTTAACCCATACCCCAAGTATAGGTTAAAGTTAACTAACAGTTAGGAGGTAACCCTGATTTGAAAAACATCTAATTGAAATTAACTGAAGGTTTAGTCCTAACTGTCAGTTAACTCGAACTTGAAAAACCGGGCCTTAAGAGGTTAGTAAAAACGGTCTGGGTTATTAATTTATTTCGCGTTTTGGTTGTTATTAAGTTCACCTTAGAAAAAATGTGTTCATATGTCGCAAAATGTAGTATTTCCCTCCCCTCTACTGCTATCTAGATGTCAAATGTTTATTAAAGTTTGTAAACTTTTGAAGACCATTTAGTATGAATATGAAACGAATAAGGAAATAGTTATTTGTTAACAATATTTTATTAACAATAAAATTAAGATTCAATGTTTAACAAACAATAAGTAACACAAACTCTCTTCCACTTTCTTCGCGGCATCTCTCTAACCTCTCTCTAGCACCCGCCATTCTCCCATACTCCCCTTCATTCCTACCAACTTTTAAGTTTCCAATAGAACTAAACTAATTATTCTCTACAATTCGGCCAATCCTGACTTTTGTTTGACCTCAAACAAATATGTAACTAAGCTTGTAACAAACTAAAATTTCCAATATTCAATAACATTTTAAAGCGACAAGAATAAAACAATGAGATAAATACACATAAGTATGAACACTACTCGTAAGATATTTGATAGTCCTTTAACTTATTTGGAATTCGTCGTGATCTGGTCGGTCTTCTCTCTTCCCCTTCAACTGCTCTAGCCTCTCTTATCTTCTTAGAACCATCTTCTCCTTCATTCGGTAACCATTCTTCTTCTCCGGGTTTCTCATAGGTCTCTTCATTTGAATCATAAGAATCTGAGGATTCATCTCTTCTATCTAGATTTTCTAGTTCGGATTCATTAACCTCAAACTCTGTTTCTTCATCTTCTGTTGTCTCTTCTAGATCTTCTGTAGCGTTTCGATAGATTTTTAACTGAGAAATATGAGCATTCATGGTAAAATGCCCACCATGTGCATCTTTATCCAATCTTTCGAGTCGGTAAATATCATTTCCACAAACCTTAACCACTACCATAGGACCTCTATATTTTGCCTGTGTTTTTGTAGGTTCTCCTGTCGATACAGCTGCTCGTCTTACCACTACTATATCTCCAACCTTTAACTCATCTATATATTTTCGTTTATCATAGTAAGCCTTATGTTTTTGTTGTTCTCTCTTTATCTGCTCTATCACTTCCTCCTGTAGCTCGGCCGGATTTTGATAGTCTTCTTTTCCAACTAAATTGGCCATTCTTGCATCATAGAATCTAGGTGTATACCCATAAAGACATTTAAATGGAGATTTGCCTGTGGTACTATTCACAGCAATATTCAAATTTATTTGTACGTCCTTAATATTCCGATCCCACTCTTCTTCCCGTTCCATTGAGGTAGTTATAACAGGTACCAAAGTCCGATTGACACGTTCTACTTGGCCATTAGCCTGTGCCCACCGACTTGCAACTCGATTATGTAAAATACCCCGTTCTTCACAGTATTTTCTAAACTCTTCTCCTGTAAATGCTGTTCCTCTATCAGTCACTATAATTTTCGGACTTCCAAACTTTTTGAAGTGATTCTTTAACATCATTACTGTCTCTTTACTTGATGTTGTTTTTACAGCATACAAACTGACGAACTTCGTAAGTGCATCAATGACTAGTAACACGTAAGAGTTGCCTCTAACACTTCTCACAAAAGGCCCAAGGTGATCGACATGTATTCTTTCCATCGGCCTACCCGGTGGTGGAATTGGGTGTAATCTACCTGGCCTCTTACCACCTGGTATCTTTTCTGTTAGACATCGAAAACATCCATTTATATGGCGTCTGACGTATCTTCTCAATCCCCTAAACCAACATAACGTCAATATCATTTGCACGGTTCTATCGACTGAAAAGTGACCCATTTGATCATGATATTTGACAACCGTTGCCTTTCTCATACTATCGGGTATTACATATAACCACCTGTCACTCTTATTAACTTTTACTTTTCTGTATAATTTCCCACCTTCCAATTTATAGTCTTTCACTCTCCCAGCTTCTTCTCTTGTTCGGTCATAGTCCTTTTTCCCCAAAATTTCTAGCAATTCCCGAATTCTTTCATCGCTTCGTTGTATCATCAATATTCTTTCTTCTTCATCTAATATGTGATACACATTTAGTCTTTTATCATAAATCTCTTCAATCACCTCTGATTTACTGGCTTCTTCGGTAGGGCCCCTACTTAAACAATCGATGTGAGCCATCTTGGTTCCCGGTCTGTATTTTACTTCCATATTATATTCAGCTAGTATTGAATACCATCTAGCCACCTGTGGTTGTACCGTCTTCTTTACATTCAGATATACCAATGCTTGGCAATCACTCACTACGGTAAACTTAATTCCTAGTAACCAGTATCTTAGTCGTTCTACACACCAAACTATTGCCAACAATTCCAACTTGGAGGAATGGTACTTCTTTTCTGCATCACTGGTTTTCTTAGAAATACAATACACAAGATGTAACTTCTTATCACTACCTTCTTGGAGTAGCATCCCAGCTATCCCCTGACTCGCTGCATCACAATGTAACTCCGTCCTAGCTTCTGGATCAAATAACTGTAGCGTTGGCGCACTTTGTAATTCCCGTTTTAAAGTTTTGAATACTGCCTCCTGTTCCTCACCCCATACAAACTCACTATTTCCCTTAGTCATGTCCGTTAACGGTCTAGCTTTATCCGCATATTTAATGACAAAACGTCTGAAAAAACTCGTAAGTCCCAAAAATCTTTTTAGTTCTCGTTTATTATTTGGTATCGGAAAGTCTATAATCGAAGTCAGTTTCTTTGGTCCCGGTTTCAACCCCTCACTAGTTAACTCAAATCCCAGAAACATGACAACTTCGCTACCAAACACGCACTTATCAAGTCTCAATGTCAATTTCGCATTTATTAAAGCACTAAAAACTAACTGCAATCTCTCTAACATGTCCTTATAGTCTTTTGCTGGAACGAGCATATCGTCAAAAAACCACCACGCGACTTTTGTCTTTAATGGTTCCATAGCCATTTTTATCACTTTGGCAAACTCGTAAGGCGCATTCACTAACCCGAATGGCATACGCGTAAATTCTGCCGTTTCATCCGGAGTGATGAAAGCCGTTTTGTGCCTAGACCTTTCACTTAAGGGAACTTGTAAATATCCTGACATCAAGTCCAAAATACAAAATACTTTACAACCCGCTAACACTTCGAAACACTCGTCGATCGTCGGTATTGGAAAATTCTTTTTCTTGGTCTGCGCGTTCAATCTTCTATAATCTATCACCAATCTTCCTTCTCCTGAAGCCTTGGGTATCAATATAACTGGCGATGCATATGAAGAATTGCTATTACACACGATACCACATTCACGCCATTTACTCACTATTTTTGATATTTCTTCTCTCTCTTGACGGGTCGTTCGATAAGGTTTACTTCTAACTGGTATCTCAGTATCTTCTATATCAACTTCTACTAAATCAGTGCACCCAAGCTCAGTCATATTAACTGCAAATGCTGACCTGTATCTTCTAATCAATTGTACCAAATTCTCATGCACATCTTCTGGAATGTTCTCTCCCACTTTCACCATACTCTTTATTATTGGCACTTTATCATCTTCTCTATAATTTATATTATCCCATTCGTCAGAGTTCTTTCGAATTTCTCCCAATATTTCACCTTTGGTAACATGTAGATCTTCATCCGTAATATTTAAAACACTAACTCTTTTACTCTCTTCTCCACCACTCTGAATTTGAATAAAATTTATTCTATTTTTCAATAAGGTAGAATTTTCAGTTGAAATTATCAATTCTTTTCGGTGTTTTCCTTCTAATTTCATATTTTTAAATGGGTCATTTTCTTTATACCCAAAATATATTTCATCTCCAATTTTTGCATATGCTACATCTTCCTTTTCCGTAAAAGTCCTGCCTATTAAGATGTCCATAGACTGCGCCTTATCTGGTACCACTAATACATTGACTTCTTCCTCTACTTCATCAAGTTTTATTACACATTTTATCATCTTGGTACATGGCACACCTTTCTCATCACCAAATCCAAATAGGTTTTGTTCGACCGGATAAAACTTTGAAGTAACTTGGTTCGCTATACCTGCTCGGATGGTACAGACTGCACTCCCCGGATCAATCATTGCTTGTATCTTCACATCTCCCAAATGTACATGTCTAACATACTTGGAGCCTGAATCTATCTTTTCTTCCTCAACAACCAACTGTGTCTTCTTTTCCTCACCGATTATCTCAGTATTTGGCTCATTAGATTCCTCCCTCGATTCATCTACTAAAAACTGAGAAGTTTGCCTTCCTTCATTTCTTTTGCCATTACTATCAGGACAATCCTTCGAAAAATGTCCTTCCTTTTTACATGCAAAACAGGTTACTGACCTCCTCTCACCACAATTTCTTGCTAAATGGCCATATTTTTTACAATTGTGGCACATAATTTGCCCTCTTTCCTTAAAATTGATACTTTCATATCTTTTATTTTCATCAGTTTTTATCATTGATCGTGCAACTCTCTCCTGTTCCCGCCAATTTTCTTGTTTCACAGATCTTATCATAACATCTCGTCTTTCTGGCCTCCGTTCCTTTATTCTTTCCAATCTATGTTTATCGATTCTCTCAAGAATTTCTAAGTCAGCGTAAAGTTCATCTTCATCAGCATATTCTTTCACCATGATTGCAGATGCTAGCTCCCTTGACCATAGCCCAATTGCTACTTGCTCTTTTATCTCCTTTGCGCACAAACCCAATTCTTTGCAAAGTCTCACTTTTGAATGGAAATAATCACTGGTTGGCTCTCCTTTTCGTTGTATCCGATTGACCATCGCTTCCCATTTATCTGTCATTGATGTTTCTCTCACAAAAGTTTTCTTAAAATTCCGATCAAAATCTTCCCATGTTTTAATTTGATCAGATCTGCTCAAATACCACTCTTTAGCTCCACCAACTAAATGTAACCTAGCCGTTTCTAACTTAAGGCCATCATGCCAACTATTACTAATCGCAGTTTTCTGTATTGAATCTAGCCACGACTTAGCTTCTCTTGAACCTCCTAGCCCTGTAAAATTTGCCACAGACTTTGACATATCCGGCATTACACAATACATTGGCATATTCGTTGCATTAGTATCATTACTTGCCACTGAATTCCCCAAATTATGAGTAGGTGTCGATATACGGCTCATTAATGTATTCATATTTCGTAAAAATTCTTCAAATACAGTTTCATTCATCCCTGCCAGTGCAGTTGCATTCAACCCTGGCGTTCTCGTTTGTTCTCGCCTTTCAAATCCAAGAAATTCTTGCACTTCCTCGTTTTCACTCATATTTAATGTTTATTATGTTGTGGGGCCAGTAATCATACAAGAATTTCAATGCCACCGTGCCCTTAAACTACTAACAGTTCCCAATCTGCGATTACGTCATTGTCTACACATTCCCTCACAATCGTCTGTTAAATTCGACAACAAAGTTCGCTTTAACACTTTTCATAAAACAAATTGTTACCAATTTCACTTCACGAATGTCTTTCAAAACATGCAATATTATAATTGGCTAGATCCTACCTTTTTCTGGACAACTCGCATTTCTGATGCTGTTTGGTTTATTTCTTCCAATTTCAACACAAAGACCAGCGGTGTTAGCACGCACGTTTCACCTTTTTGCACTGAATATCAGTTTTACCAAAATCCCACTTACTGAATAACTTGTTAACAATATTTTATTAACAATAAAATTAAGATTCAATGTTTAACAAACAATAAGTAACACAAACTCTCTTCCACTTTCTTCGCGGCATCTCTCTAACCTCTCTCTAGCACCCGCCATTCTCCCATACTCCCCTTCATTCCTACCAACTTTTAAGTTTCCAATAGAACTAAACTAATTATTCTCTACATATTTTTCAATTATTTCATAGAAAAAGTGACGTCCCCAAAAAAATACCGTATATTGTAGGAATACCAGAGGCTCATTACCAATTACCAGATAAAATCCCAAATGACCGTAGATCCTGGTAATTACCAGACATCTGGCAACACTGATACCGACATACCATTAAGGCATGTGCGTCTATTCTATAACGTCTTTATTTTGCCATGGATGTTGAAAACGACCAACATCTATTCGGGACCTAAGTGCCTCCGTCATACGTCAGATTTTCATTCCAAACAAAACAAAAGCACGTGCTATTTGACGTTTATCAATATTATTTACAACGTCTTAAACTAGTTTTTGCAATATAATTATAGACGTTTTGCAGTGAAAACAGTTTATTTTCAATTTGTGTGTTGGGCTTACGCGTAAAAACTTGAAAACAACTATATGTAATTATAATTATATTTTAGAGGTTAGGTTAAAACGTCAGAAAGCACGTGGCTTTGTTTTGTTTGGAATGAAAATTTGACGTTTGTGACGCGCCACTTATCTCCCGAATTAACAGATCTTGGAAAACGACTAGTGCCGAACGCAGTGATTGTTGCGTTGCACATTGTGTTATTTGCACATTGTGACATTTGCACATTGTGTTCGATGGAGAAATCTCATGCGGGTATCGACAGAGTTTCCATTTTGTTCTCCTAGGGCTAGATGAGTTCTACTCCCGTACAGGTTGGTTTATTTTGCTTGTTTTTACATCATCTTTTTCCAAAAAATGCGTGTGCTGGGGCCCCGTCAGCTAAGTAGTCTATTTCAAAAATGCGTTCTGTTAACTTTAGTTTCGTAACTTGTTTTACACTTCCAACATGTAATACGCGTTGACATCCTGTAATGCGCATGCCCGACCGTGTTCGAACAAAGTTTTAGGTGTCGGTCGAACGGTGCAGTAGTCACTCCCTTTTTTATTTTTGACAATCACATTTCAGGATTCCACGACGCACGACCACGATTCCAGTTTGGTGTTTGGTTGTTTATTAAAAAATTGATACCACTAAACGTAGGCTATCAGTTTGCAAACGTGTCCGAATAAACTGCTAGTGCATATTTTAATATATTGTAGATTTAAGGTAATGGGAATATGACTATATTAAAGGCAGTTATTTTAATTGGTGGACCACAAAAAGGTACGTTTGCTTCTTATATTAAAGTTTCAATCAAATAGTATCTTGCACAAAATTTATTGTAGGGACAAGGTTCCGCCCCTTGTCATTAGACGTCCCCAAACCCCTGTTTCCTGTAGCTGGAGTTCCAGTAATACAGCACCATATTGAAGCATGTCTAGCATTGCAGAATTTACGAGAAATTTTGCTAATCGGCTACTATCCCTTGAACCAAATTCAGCCTTTCATAGATAGTATCCAATTGCAATACAAAGTCAACATTAATTATCTACAAGAATTTGCACCGCTTGGTACAGCTGGAGGCTTATTCCATTTTAGGGATCAGATCCGATCCGGTAGTCCCGATGCATTTTTCCTCATGAATGGAGATGTGTGTGCAGACTTTCCCTTAGATGACTTATATAGGTTTCATAAAGAAAAAGAAGCTTTGGTAATTATTCCTTTTAAATATTTTTCTCTACATATGTACTTACTTTTGTTAAAAATTCGTTTTTGGCTTCTAAGACAGTTATTTGATGTGGAATGGAAAAACAAAGCATTTTGTTGGGACACTTTTTGATGCTCTTCCAGCTGGTGTTGTCGTTCTGGCAAAACCATCTTCAGGTTCATTTTTTCTGCCATATTTAATTTTTCCATATTTCCAGTGTTGCCAACCCCAGTCAGTAAATATTTCGGGAGCTTGGTTGCCAAATTTCGGTAGGTTTCGGTAGATTCGGTTTTAAACAGGAGAACAATGAGTAGGAATTTTAAATAAAGCCATTGCCGCAAAGGAGCCGCCAAATCGCGGCGCACGGCGGCTTCGTTTTATTTTGGTTCTAGGTTTCTTTGCATAACTATAATTTTTGCTCAGTTTGTGCCAGAAATTCACAAAATTTAAAAAATCATAACTATAATGTACCTCTGCACTAAAATGATATATACCATACAAGTTCCCAAAGAAGATAGAAAAAAGGCAAAGGCGTTACGAATAACTCGTAACGCCTTTGATCTGTGTGCTATTTCCGGTTATTTCTTAATTGAATAATTAAAAAATGAAATTTCGGTAGATCGGTAGATAACATATAAAATCGGTAGATCTACCGAAATTTTGGTAGGATTGGCAACACTGCATATTTCAAATGCCCATTTTTTTCTGATTGAATTGTTGTACCACATACCTATAAATTAAGTAGGTATTTAATATTTTTGAGGAACTGGAGAAATAAAATGTACCTAATCTACCTATTGCCTATTTCATAGTACGAACGAAACTATTATATTATTATATTATATTTTATTTCTACAATATGAAATTCTTCGAGGGAAATCTATGAGGAAAATTGAAATGGAAATCGCGTTCCAAAATAAATGTAAATCAAGTCTAATATAAACCATTCTTTCCAAATTAAACAATTTGACCACTAAAGTAAAATATTTTAGAAATTTCTGTTATGGCACACTACTTTTGAGAACACTCCATAAGAAAATCCAAGTGTGTATTTTATAGTACTAGGTAGAATGGCAAACAGTTTTACTTTGTATAGGTATTCATAATTAGAATTTTGTGGTCAAATTTACTCTCTAGTAGGACATTGTGCAACAACCTTGACATTGTGATCAGGAACCAGTGGCGGTTCCTAAGTTTAGAACTTGGCAGTGCGCTGGAATGAAATCACCGCTCAGGGGTTGGGGGGGGTCTGGCGGTTTCTCCCCCGTAGTTTTTTAAATGAAGTGCTTTAGAAACCATTTTAAAACACTTTCAAACAAGAAATTTCACTCACCGCAACATTTGACAAAAATCCCAAATCCAAAAGGTTAAACTTTCGCACACAACTTTTACCGCGACCTTTCGAAAAGCATTTGATTCTTCGCACAGGCTTAGGATGTCCATTTCATTTTATTTCAAGTTTATCGTCAAAAGTCTATATTTAGATAAAATATTCATTTTTTTTAACTGAATGGAGTATTACAACACAATAATAATTTTGAAAAATGCAAAAATCAGGCGACCACTTTGTTAAAGATCACTCCACAATGTTTAAGTGTTCAGTTGAACCAAACCACTACCACTAGCCATACTATTAGAAATTTCAATATTTAAAAATAATAAACACGATAATACAGCTAATTACTCACGTTATAAGCAAAGCAACGAGCTAATCTCAAACCTAAATATGGAAAACAAAAACAATGCCACAGAAATACCAACTCCCGTGCCTCGTATATATTATTATGTATATGCTTCGCGCAACTGTGAGTTTTAAGTTACCAAGTGTGTACTCAAACGGCGCTCGGATACAAGCTTTATTCTTCCACCTAAAAGCACATACGACGAAATTTTCCCGAGTCGCGCCGATCTCGCTCCCATATCGAATGTGCATTTGCCTAGAGCGCCACCGTTACACCTCACAGTACTCGGACGGCTGGATTTGTGTGTGGTAGGCATTTTGAAACAGATGCCGCGGGGTGCTTAGAGCGTGTACTATTTATTATTAATTATTAATATTGCATAATACTTAACATATATTGCGACAACGACAACTAAACGCTGGGGATTCAAAAAGTTTTAAACTTATTAGTTTATAATTATAAGGTTTGAACCTTGTCAAAAAAGGTTACAAACATATTTTTGTAGGCAGTGCGCGCACACTTGCACTTATTAAGGAGCCGCCCCTTTCAGGAACCCCTTGCAATAAAGTAATTTGTTGAGGAAATCTTCTGGTTCTATATTTCTACTAACCATCCTCAAATACATTAATTGGCATGAGTTCATGTTTGACCGACATGCATTTTGTATAAGGATGGTATTTGTGTTCTTTTTCTTTTTTTTTAGCCAAAGGTAGCACCCATTTTCTTTTCGATTTTACTCAAAGAATTACATATTGTCTAAATAAAATGTAATAGTAGTTTTATTCGTAATATAGGCCAGACCGTGCCGATAGAATCATATTGCGCACGTAAGTGGGGGTGCATGACGTTAATTGGGAATGCGAACCTGGGAGCCGGACATTTATTTTTACGGCAGCGGCGCTATCGCACGAAGACTTTACTAAATTGCCAGTATTTTTGGCAAGTTTATAGTGCCTAATTATGTTGCCGTGGGTTATTACAACAATAAATGTAATAAAATTATGTAATGTTAGCTTTTTATATTTCCACGGGAAGCTTTGCTCCAATTGTGAAGAAAATGGCAAACTAAAATTAGCTTTGCTGCGATTGTGATTCGCACCATATTTTTTTACACATGTATTGTTTTGTAAAACAAAATCCCCGAGCAGGAGCTAAAATCGGTTATTGTTGAAATGGGCTAAGCAGCATTTTAACAAATTTTAGATTGAACAAAAATACTGTCTATACCGGATGTCCCAGAACGTTTTACACACATTGTAGTTCCAAAACTATAAATGATAACGAAATGTAACAAAAGTCACTTTGTTGTGTTGATGATGGAGCACATAATTCGAAGAACGTAACCACCCCTGGGCCGGCCATCTCTGACAAACGACCCCCACTTATTTTTTTTTCAAATAGCACCCTGTATATTCTATGAAGGAATATGATAAAGAATCAGATTCTTTATCCAAGATTTTTTTTCAAATTAAAAATTGGCCGATTAATGGTGGAGAAAACAGACTTTTTATTTATTTTTAAGTTGGCCATGGAATTAGTAAAACTATTAAATAAAAAGTTTAACCATACCATAAGTTAAAATATGTTATCGATAACGGGACCACAGGACAGTTAAGTGGCAAATGCGAACAGGTGCAGTTGTGCAGACGAACCAATTAGTTTTCTATATACTAACCAACAAATTCATTATTTTCATCTTGACACATTAATTAACTACATTGTATTATTTACATAATAAAGACAACAAATAATAATACTAATAATGTGATAACGTAATCAGTTGATCAAATGTTCAAATTGGAGTCCTTCTGCAGCGACACACATTTCTAACCTGCGCAATAAATTTCTTCTACGTGGCTCTTGTCCATATATAGTTAAAATCACCTTACTTTTTATGCACGTCACCGGCTTCATATCAGCACTGTTGCCACAAGAGTTTATGGTACTTAATTCCAAAATATTAAAATTCAATTTACCTCTCTAACTGAATTCAATGGTAATATGGGTCCATTATTTTCCAATTCTCTTTCAAAATAGTTGATAAGGGACGCTACAAGCTCCTTACACCGACTGTTTAAGAACTTGGGCATTATACCAACAATAACAATAACAACACCGATAATAAATAACCAGAAGCACTATTTTAGTTCTCAAAAGAACAGATTTTTACCGCAAAAGATGATGAACAAGGAAAACAGGGGTTTAAAACACCAAAAACAACAAAAGTTAACGAAACTTGACGCTTTCAGAACATCAGCTGTCAAGTCAACCGGGAAACGTCAACAAATTAAGCGGCAATCATGCAACAAAATAGTGTTGTGTTTAGACATTCAAATATTTCTTTATTCTTTTTTAGCACATTCAATTTATATGACTTGTAGGGTGCTTCTTATATAGCCAAAAACATTTTTTTTATTTAAATATCGCGTGTCACCCTTTTATTCTATTCTAAGATATAAGAAACTATTATATTATTTTTTTCGCATTTTTAAATTTATATTTAGGGGTCGCTACCAGCAAATGAAAAAAAAAAGAATTATATTTTTAAAATATTTTTTCATTCATTTAGAAAATGGAAAATGTTAAACAAATCAAACGACTATTACTAAAAAAAAAAAAAAAGATAAGTAGAAGTACTCTATGTTAACAATGTAGTTTTCTTCGTGTTACGGTACTTTTGCCTAAAATATTTCACGACCAAAAGCAGGAATTGCTTCTGTTCTTCGTTTGTAGTAATTAACTTATTATACTCTTCCATTAATGCTACGCCTCGCTCCGCAATATCGTTCACTACTCTCATTGAACGTACAATGTTCCTAGCAGCTATATGTCTTCATTTCCTTCCCAAAAACGAGCGTCTTTTTTCAAAAATGTGGACGAAATTCCAAGGATTTGAAAAAACCTCAACGTGTTGCTGGAAACAAAATCCTCAATATTTTTTTCAGCAATGTGACTTACATCCAAACTAATGCGCTTTGGGCTATAATCTGAACCTTCCTCATTCAGCACAGTCACCATTTTTTGTTTTGTTTCAAAAGGAATTTCGTCATCGAAAAATGCAAGTGCAACAAGCTCTTCAGAAAGGTACCACAAATGGCCTAAGAACTTCGTTAGGGCTTTTTTAGACATAGCTTGGTTTATGTTTTCAAAGCTCTTAAGCTTTTTTAAAAGCCACAGGTCGTTTCTTGGAGCTGAACTTGCTGCAGGAGCTTGAAACCAGCATCGAACGTAAACTACGACAACGAAAACACAAATTTCAGTTATTGCTTTGAGTTCGTGTTTTGTCAATTTAAACTGGTCTTTAAACATGAAAAGCTTAAGGCAATAAATTGCTTTTGCCAAAAATCGTGCACGATGAAGACCTGCTGGGGCCCTGAATGATATTCCTTTGTTAGGAACTCCTCCCAAAAATATTATTGTAAGTTTCAACAACTCCATGTAGTCATCCCGAGGTTGATAATTGTTTAACTGCTTCTCAGCGAACAAAATTGTGCTACTTGCTACATTTTCTACGCATCTTAAAGTGTCAGCGTCTGAAAAAACTGTGCTGAACTTCTTCTGGTCGATATTAGGCCAAGCAGCTCTAAAACGTTTGAAAATCAATATTTCTGGCCCAGTTGATGGTCCTAGTGCTTGAAGTACGACTGCTTCTAATATTATTTCCAATATATGGTGGCGACACGCTAACCAAAGCAAATCTTTTTCCATCTTCTGCTCTAATAGAATGCAAGCACCACCTTTTAAACCAGTGTTGACCGCAGTGGTGTCGAAGTACAAACATTTTATTTTGTCGGTTAAGTTCCAGGTAATGATAGTACCATACACAGCTGAAGCACACGCCTCCCCTGTTCCATGGCTAAGTTTGGGAACTGACAAAAGTTAATCGACACCCTGCCCTGACACTAAAATGGGTAGACGATCCACTGTTTCGTGTCCTGTAATGTCTTCTATCAATTTGCCATCCCAATGAATAGTGAGAGGCATATCTGGTTTGAAATCCTTCTTTAAAGACTCAGCTACCCCTTGCCTTTGCTTCATACGTTGGCGACGAATTGAGGATGAATTAACATTGTACTCCAAGGGATCGGTTCCTGCACTTTTGAGAGCTGATGTCAAAACAACACTTACTTTCCTGTCACTCATTTTAGCAAAGTCTAGGCTTGAGGCCAAGCGTTCAACAACGAGGTTTTTCGTGCCGCGTTTACGTTTAGGCGGGGGTATATCTGCCCTCGAAGGTCCTGCTCTCACTGAAATTTCCGACGCCGAACTATTGTTTTCATCACTATCACTGCTGGTAGTCGAAGACGATAGTATGCACTTTTCCTTTAGAGATTCAGTATAGCTTTTTTCTCGGTCTAAAAGTCGTTGGGCACGGGTCTGTTTCTCCTCTTTCTTGGCTATTTTTTTTAAATGAATTTTGTCTAAACCACCAATTGTACCAGGGCGTCCTTTTTGTCTCTGCGCAATTAGGAACTTTCGGTCATCCTCAATGGTGATCTTGTTTAAAGCATCGGCGTGGGCTATATCAAAGAGATCATCCAACTTCTTTTGCCATTCCTTTTCTCTGTTTTGTAGGCCTATTGAGCGTTTGGCTTTGTTTTCTTTATTTTTTTTCAATTTCTTATTATTTATTAGGTTTAAAATCTTTGGGTTTAAACAACGAATTTAATGGTATGGGTAGGTACGTTTTATGTTATTTTCATATTAATATTTTTTCAAAACTTGATACTCGGTAGCGACCCCTCAAACTCTACCTAAAAATCAACAAAAAATCACAGGTTGGTTTTTCAGTTGATAGAAGCGAATGGCGGGGTGACACAGTTAATTATCAAAAGTCGAAAAATAAGAAGCACCCTAATGACTTGTCATTTTACGTAAGGCGACTCTCAATCGTTGCATTTTGTGACGTGCATAAAAATACATAACTCAAAAACGATTAGTGACATTTCAAATTTCAGCACACATTATTACTGAGCACCACCAAACCCAAACTTTTTCCAATTTAATCAGATCTCGATATCTGTTGATAACGAATTTATCCTTGTTATTCTACCTTAAGTAGGACACCCTGTACATTCAGGCTATTTAGAGTCACATGTCACTAATTAGTTTCAAACATGCAAAACACAAAAGAACAATCCATTTATCAAAAATGTGTGTGTTCTGTTGTTTGAGTAAATGCACTTGTTAGAATTTTTTTTTCACATTCTTATCATTCTTATTCTGAAATTTGGCAAATTCATTTTCAGTTGTTTTTAATATGCCATTAAAGACAACTGAAAAGTGAAAACTTTAAAATTAAACTTTTTTAAATTTATGATGAAACAAATAATTACTCCGCGAACTACCAATATATAACGTTTTATTTAAATATTTTACCGGTTTCAGGATTCACAACGATCCCATCATCAGAAATGAACGAAAAATTGTAAACAAATTATTATGACAGTTGACAAAGAAACTAAAATTGACAGAACAATACAAATAATAATGATATCCATGAAAAAAGATAACTAGATAACTGAATTTCAGTATTTACCTACGGGGTATAAGAAAAACACAAAGGAAAATCGAATACCTCGTAGCTTGAAGGGAAAAAACAATGAATTTAAAGAAAACCATATTGGAAAAAACAATAAATTCAATTGAAAAAACCTTCAAGTGAAATATCAGAACAGAAAAAACTAAATAAACAAAATATCCATGGAACCTTGACAACTGCCAACTGCTAATCTTGTAAAAAACTCTGTGGTCAAGTCTATGTGTTCTGTCTTGACAACTGCCGACTGCTAGTATTGTAATAAACTAAAAAAGAGAGAAATAAGTCAAAAACGGCATAATGGAAAAAAGAAATAAGTCAAGGATTAAGATGGAGAGACTGTTGTTGAATAATTAATTCAAGAATCAATCCTAATAATAACAATAATAAAAGTAATATTGATGATGATAATGATGATGAAAACGATGATAATAATGTCAATAATAGACATAAACCTAAAAATGATAAAAATTGTAACTTACTTAATGACCAAGTAGATTTAATACAATCTAGTTTATTTAAACTTTTGTAAATATCTTTTGATCAAAATGATTCTCATGTGTCGGTGGGACAGATTCTCTTATTGCCATTATGACATTATTTCAATAATCAATTACAGTTTATTTGCTAGCCCATATAAACCATGGACCTTCGAGGTTATTTGGCAATATGGGATTCTTTTTCTTCTTTTTCTTTTATTATTGACATTATTATCATCGTTTTCATCATCATTATCATCATCAATATTACTTTTATTATTGTTATTATTAGGATTGATTCTTGAATTAATTATTCAACAACAGTCTCTCCATCTTAATCCTTGACTTATTTCTTTTTTGCCATTATGCCGTTTTTGACTTATTTCTCTCTTTTGTAGTTTTTTACAAGATTAGCAGTTGGCAGTTGTCAAGATTCCATGGATATTTTGTTTATTTAGTTTTTCTGTTCTGATATTTCACTTGAAGGTTTTTTCAATTGAATTTATTGTTTTTTCCAATATGGTTTTCTTTAAATTCATTGTTTTTTCCCTTCAAGCTACGAGGTATTCGATTTTCCCTTGTGTTTTTCTTATACCCCGTAGATAAATACTGAAATTCAGTTATCTAGTTATCTTTTTTCATGGATATCATTATTATTTGTATTTTTCTGTCAATTTTAGTTTCCTTGTCAACTGTCATAATAATTTGTTTACAATCATAGACAAGGGATAATATAGACTAGCAACTGCATGTTTACAAACCAAATGCCATTATAGTACAGTATCATGACACGCACGGCGCTGAGAACGAGGCGGGAGCGCGCGCTTATTTTAAATTCAAAGAAATCTGTATTATGAACGCATTTGAGTTTAAATTGAAATGAAAATCTGTATAGGTTGCAAATACATTTATTATGCATTTAAACTACACAGACATGATACATGAAAAATATACATTCTGAACATTATTGCGGCTAACATGGATCTAAAACTAACTTCATAATATTACATTCAAGAAATATACAGTGTGGAAGGTAGGCATAAAATGAAGAAAAAGATTAAACTGTGCACATGATATTGTTGTTCAAGCTAACTGTTTCATCAATTTCATTTTGTTTTTCTTGTGTTTGTATTTTCTATATTTATCGTAAGCCAAACATTTCACATGATCATTATTTTGAGATACCCTATTTTCTAAACCCTTTAAAGTTCTATTAACATTTTTAATCCATGTAAGAATGTAAAAGTGTGCAAATTTCTTTATGAATATGTCCAGCAAATTATGCTCCCCACAATTCTGAACATATTCCTCTCCGAAATACAATTTTGTAATAGAAACTAAATTTGCATGTACATAACTTTTGTTGCATATATTAGGCAAATAATGATGCATTATCTCGTTGCATTTACGGTACAGAGACAAAAAATTTGAATCGGGGCGCACAAGTGCTTTGGGAGTGTATGCCCTACACTCTATTAATTCATAATGCTCAGATCGTGATGCATTTAATTGTTGAATGCAAGTATTACAAGTTCCAATGGCTTTAAATATCTGCTTTGCAAAATAACCTGCAAGATACGCATGTGTCTGGAACACAACAGGATTTGTATTTTCCTTTATTTTAAAACCAGCGTCAAATAAATCTGTATTTACTTCCGGAAGAGGTTGTACTCCTAAATTGTCGTTATTTAATAATTCTGTTAGAGAGGACAGTGCTCCCTCAGATTCATCCTCTTCGCAATTTGCTCCCGGCGAATGAGGCGAAAGAAAATTATTTATAATTAATGTTTTGAAGGAAGCCTGGAATGCACTACAAGTAGGATTGATGTTTCTGCAGCCATGGCTCCTTACACATCCGAAGAAATTTTCAATTGCATCTTGGTTCAAGTTTCTGGGACACAAAAACTGGAATTGCTCTTTTTCTAATTTCTCCCATAGATAAATCATGCCACGTAGACTTTTTATCCAGTTCTTAATGGTTGGAGGCACAAACTCTTTTTCCTTATCAGAAATAAATTTCATGCTTTCAAACACTTGAATTGCCTCATACCAAAATGTGACATGCTTAGACGTTGTAGTGACAGAACATCTGAGGTCTTTGCCATTGGTAGGTAATAAGGAAATGCCATTGACACTGTCAAAAACCTTATCACAAAACAGCAAAAAATCAGCGGTGTCCAAGGCGCTATCCGGAAGGCATCCTCTACCTGCATTGAAGATGGTATTAGTATAGCAAAGCGTTTCAGCAAAAACTTTTCTTACCGAATTTCACCAAACCCCTCATGGTAGAAGAAACGCGCTGTGAAAATATTTGTGCAGCAAGATTAACTTTCATTTTTTTCATTTTCTCCTCATAGATGTGTGCATCGGTCAGTTTGTTCAGCATACGGGTGCCATGGTCACCGACATCCAGTTCGTACAATGAAACAACATCGTTCCAACTTGCAATCTGTTCGCTCTTCTTCCACGTGAATTTTACTGAAATATATTAAAATATATTATTAAATTGTCTAATCTACCTTCATTTTTAACTACCTCTTCCATGTAAGAAATTGTTTCTGAGGCCTTTTATAAGGTGTGGTGGATCATAAATTGGTATGATTTCACTGGCCCCTACAGAAAAACCGAACATTCGATTTTCTGTTTGCTGTCTAAGAGCTTTCCTTTCCGTTTCCGACATCAGCATTTTTATAGCAGCTGAATTCACAGATAGCTGATCGCATACAGTTGCCACGACTACCAGTCCAATATTTTGTGCAGCTGCTATGCTCTTCTGTATTACAGTGAATGCAACCTCAGTTGTACTCATCCCACTTTCTGAGAAATAGAAACACAAAGGTTGTTTCCATTTTTTCCTGATGCCTCGCAGCATAACAACCATCGCATGGTCAGCAAATTTCAAATTTCTGCTAGTGCCATTATCTTCGAACCCGCAAATACTGTCCTGCGCTTCACTGTATGAGAGTCCAGCTTCAAGTGACATCTCGTCAAAAACCAGCGTGCAGTACTTATCTGAAGCTTCCATCTGTTTGACAGATATTCTCAAATTCTCCATTATCCGGTCATTTATGCCACATGTAAAAGGAAGTTGTGAGAGCAATCTAGAAAGTGTACGCCTAGAAGGGAGTGCGAAGGTCTTTTGTAGCATTCTGTAACCCTTGGGGCTGGTTTTAAGTAATGATAATCCAAATATTTTATCATCCAGCGTAAATCTGCGGCCTCGCAACTTCCTCGTTTGTTGTTGAATTTGACACTGTACAAATCTCAGCGTTCTTGGATTTAGTTTCCCTTGAAAATGTTCAGCTGATTCTGCAACTTTCAAAGCCTCTTCCAATCTTTTTCTATTGCTTGTGTTTTCAAAATCCAATTGCCTTACTGTTTGCAACATGCCTTTTGCAATTCTATAATATCTGAATGCTTTTGGAGACAAATGAGCTGCTCTTCCCACATTGGTTTGCTTCAACAAATTTACTTTTTGCCTGATATCTGCAAAGACATATAATAATAAAGATTGAATTTCTTGCAATCTTGGTACATATGTATTCTTCTTAATACAAAAGTAAATCAGTACTATTATTATTTATTGTGTGTTACCTGCTCTACATGTCGGAGTCTTGGTACAATTTTCCGTCCTCTGAGGTTTCTTCCTGTGCGAAGATGCAATAGACACCGAATAAGAGCCTAAACACCAAAATGTTTGTACACATATATGTACTTCCTAAACTTGATCTTAGCCATGGAATTATGCACTGTGTTTTAACGAGAATGGTTCAACAGGCCGATACATGTATGTGCATTTGTGCATAATATAATAGCCGATACGAACTTACTCTTATCGGCGGTGGCCGTTATTGAAATAATTACCTTTTTAAAGATTGTTATTTTAGCCTCTTTTATTCAAATATATAACAAAAATAAAACCTTTTCAAATACAAAAACAAAAAAACTAGGAACATCCAAAAGAATGCTTGCTACCGCCGATATATCTATTTCTTCCTTATATGTACATAAGGTAGGTACTATATCTATAGCTTTTTGTGTCTTTGTGTATCGCAGCCTCAAAACACAGTGTATAGATACATGATTGTACTAAAAAGGTATGCATATTATTAGAATATTATACTATATGGCTAATGCATCATCAGTACACTTGCAGTACCATCAACATACATGAGACATGACGTAGCAGAAAGGCAGCTTTTTATTTGTAATCGCAGATTGTCTTGAAAAACATACTTTTCACGACCCCTGACCTAACTTGGAAAAAGAAAAATTGTTAATTTAATAAATTGCAAAAAAATTTAAAACAAGAATTTGCACCATTCTTTCGATAGCGTTTCCCTATCGTGCTATGTTGGTTGTTTCTTGACACCACTAAAGTATCTATAAACGAAGGTGATGTAATATGGGTTGTCGGTACTACAGTAGTGTACTGATGAACGGTGCACTAGCTACAGCATAAAAATAAACTGTAGCAGATGTAACTTTTCCAACACCAGAAACAGAAAAATGTGCAGCAACTGAAACTTACGTTTTCTTTTTCCTTCACTCATAAGCATATGAGTTGGTGGTATGTAACCTGCAGAGGTAACAGATTCTGGACAAAAGTTCTGTACAGATCCAACTGGAGGCAATGCATCAATTGCATTTCTTGTAATATCGTCTGTAAAGGAACCTTTCTAATTAAAACTTAAAAATGGAATAAAATAGGTAGGTACAAGTTCATTGAAGTTTTGTTGGACAATCAAACCTACCCCACACAGTGAGACAGAACAGCATGTATTGAAAATATGAAATTGTCGAGTATAAGGTTTTTTGTAGAAAAAATGCATTTAAATGTATCCATAAAAGGAAACAATGAAAAATGTAAATTTTTGGCTGTTAGTATCTTATAATTGCTACCATCTTCTTTTTAAAAACCATAATCAACAAACAATAAACAACTGTTGTTTCAGTAACTTACCTGGTATATGCAAATCAGGAACAGCATCCACTTTCAGGTTGGAGCGATTACGAACTGTCATAAACTTCATATTCTGGGAGAAATGTGCATCGCAGACACGATATGACAATCGTTTGCTGATGTTTATATCAGTTCGAAGAATTTTCTTCATCCATGCATCGAACATCTGAAGTACAAAAAGAAGTCAATTTAGCACAAAATTAAAAGATACTGTAACGTCTAGGAATACCTTTGGATCTTTTGGAAGGCAATGCATTATTCCACCTGCCTGTAGTCGATTACAGTTCTTCACGATGCACTTAAAACCCATTGTCAAGAAACAAGAAAACTACAACTTGAGTTCAAAAACTAGAAACGCGTAAAACGTAGCGAAAACTCGACGAAAACTTAAACACGCACGTCGCAAATTAGAACAAGAAACTCGATGTAAAACTTAAAACACACAATCGCAAATTAAAACCAACAAAATATAAAACTCAAAATCCAACAGCAATTAATAGCGCATAGGAATTCAAATTTCAAAAATTGACATGACGCTCTAACGCTATTTGACAGTTGCGGCTTAATACCGTACTAACACAACTATTCTGAAAATCCCATTAAGTGCACGGTGCATGTTTACAATTTTTCATTCATTTCTGATGATGGGATCGTTGTGAATCCTGAAACCGGTAAAATATTTAAATAAAACGTTATATATTGGTAGTTCGCGGAGTAATTATTTGTTTCATCATGAACTTCTACCAAAAAGTAAAACAAGAAAATATTTTTTAAATTTATTTTTATAATTACAAAAAGGCGGTTATAAGTGAGGGGGGGGGGGGGATTTTGAGCGAAACACCATATTTTGCCCATTTTTGTGCGTATAAATTTGTGCTCCACTTATTAATACTGAGTAATTTAAAACTTCCTCTTTCATCTTGCAGATAACAGTAATGTCAACTGAAGCAACTAGACAACAATCGCAACATTTTGGCTGTATTGTGGCAGATAAGGATACAAAAGCTATTAACCATTATGTGGAGAAACCAGGTTCTTATGTCGCATCGTTGATTAACTGCGGTGTTTATGTCTTTTCTTTAGACATATTTCCAGTAATTGGTGAAATTTTTAATGTAAAGCAAGCTGAATATTACAGGTAATAGTAAATATGGGTGAATATTTCGAAAGTGTCAATTCGCCTGTTCAGGTTTGTTATTTCAAAAGTTAACATCCCACTTTAAAAAAGTACTTGCTGCATAATTCAATTAACTGTTCTCACTTGGTCTCTTACTTATTTTAATTAAAACAAGAATAGCCAAAAGAGTATTTTGAATTTTGTGTGGCAATCATCATTACCGTGCCTCGTTCACATCCGAACTACACAGACATTTTATTTTTTTACAATCATTTAACAATTAAATTTTGAAATATCCTGTCTAATACAGGCGGAGAAAATATGGAATAATGCGATGCAACCAAAAAATTGAATATAATAAGTATATTTTTCCCTTAATATCACCTCAGAGTTTGTTCATGCACATAAGCTTCATTACTGTGCTCCCGCAAACTGTGCACAATTTACTATTAAATACCCGGCATATTCGGCAAATTACGGCAGTTTTCGAGCGTCTAATATGTAAATACAATGTATGTGTAACGGTCAGTAGCATTTGTTTAATGTAGGGGTAACTATGTGCTCTGAAAGCAAACGAACACGGCTTGTTACGTCGCTCCCGTCATTGTCGGGTTAAGTATTATTTCAAGTATGCAGACATAAAAAATATTACATTATCACAAAGTATGTCAAAGTATGACTGTTAAGTAAATGGTAACTCAATAGTTCTATTAAATTCTTCAATAAAAATTTGAAGAGACTATCACCTCAAAATCTTCATTACCATGCTCGTCATTGTCGTGTTCTTGTGTGGACACACAAATGACGATATGTGCACGACAATGGCGTTTTATGGTTTACAAGTGAGGAAATAACGAAAATCATTACCGTGGGTTCGATTTTCTGGAAAAACACGAACAAAAAAAATTATCCGTTTTTCGTGTTTATGTTTACGGTTATGATTGGAAAAGACCTAAAAGTGCAAAATTGACAGGATTTATCACTTTTTTGTGCGTTCACGAAAACGGTCGCGAAAATCGACAGTTTTGAAATATTCACCCATATGCAGAATGGTTTCCTAGCCATTTGTCAATTTACTGTACTTTTCCTTTTGGCATTTATGGCCGAATCAATTTTATATCTGCGAGATGAAGTCTGAAATCAGTTGCTGCATTGTTACAGGGTTACTAGACATGTTCTTAATCCCTTTTAACAAGTGGTTTACACACCATATACCCTCTCGGGTATATACCGTTGTATGGACCATGCGAGGTCAAGCCATTAATAAGATCAGGCATGTTGCTTCTCAATTGGCTGGGACAAAAGCGGTTAAGCGTAAAAGTTGGCTGGGCATGAACCGGACGTATTAGGGATGGATATATCTACAGTTAAGAATTTACGTTTCCTTATGCTTAATCTGTGTCTCTGGATTAAGCCCCTAAATATGCAGTTCTATCCTTCAGTATCACATTCTGGGACACGCTGTATATTTATGTGAGTCGTACGTAGGGTGCTAAGCAAATTTTGAGATACAAAGTCACAAAATACTTGAGAGGAACAAAATTACTATCATTGAAAAGAACAACATTTGCATCAAGTAGGCTGAAAATTTTCAATACCTGTCAAGTAATTTTAGTGTTACATAAATTTGAAGTTTGGAAAATGTCGTCGATGACGCGTCGTGATTTTCGTGCGATTATTCTTTATAATTTTAAAAGAGGTTCGAGTGCTGAAGCATGTGGAGAAGAAATGCAACAAGTTTTTCATGGTGATTGTCCAAGCCGAAGCACAGTGTTTCGTTGGTATAAACAATTTGAACGGGGACTGTTTGACCTAGATGACGATGAACGATCTGGGAGACCTTCTGAAGCTGTAACTCCACAAAACTTGCGGTCCATAGAAAAATTGGTGAGAGAAAATCGCGGAATAACTTACAGGCAGATTGAACAGATATTGGGGATCGGTGCACCAGCGATATTCAAAATTTTGTACGACAGTTTAGGATTGAGAAAAGTTTGTACGCTGTGGATACCCCATCAACTGACAGATATTCAAAGGGACTGCAGAGTCAAATGGTGCCGGGATATGCTGAAAACGTTTGAATCTGGGCAATCTAAGTATGTCAATTCTATAGTCACAGGTGATGAAACCTGGCTGTATTATTATGATGTCCCATCTAAATCCAAAAACAGAGTATGACTGTTTGAAGATGAAGACACTCCGACGACAGTTAAAAAATTGCGTTCTGTCAAAAAGAAAATGATCATTGTATTTTTTGGAAAAAGGGGAATTATTGAGCGGATTGTCTTAGAAGACCAAAAGACAGTCACCGCTAAATGGTATATCGAGCACTGCTTATCCAGGTTGTTGGAAAAGTTAAAAAACATTCGTCTGAACGCTGATTCAACACATGGTGCCTACATCAGGACAATGCTCCTGCACACCGAGCTTATGTAACAACAGAGTTTTTGCAGAATTCTTGGTTAACAATTTTAGAACACCCTCCCTACAGTCCCGATCTTGTGCCGTGTGACTTTGGTCTGTTCCCCTATATCAAAGAGTACATAAAAAGACGCCCTTTTGCGACAGAAGATGAACTAATTGAAGTTTGGGACGAAGCATGTGCAAATGTATTGCAGCAAAAGTGGGAAGAGATTTTTAGCAAGTAGTTTCTTCGTATGGGGAGGTGTATAGAATGTGACGGAAAGTACTTTGAAAAATTATAAGAAACAGGTCCGTATCTAAAATTTCTCGTAGTGAGCTACGTACCTGGATACGGTCTAGTCGGTTGGAGACTTAGTCATCAATAAACCCTTAGCTTTCAGTCGAAGAAGTGTAGATTCTCTCTATTGCTAAACGGCAATAAATAATAAAACAAACAAAATAACTGAATGCTATTCATTTAACTATGTACAATAAATTTAAGATAGATATGGTATATTTACAAGATAATATTTAGATGAAAATAAAAGAGGCTTTTGCAGTGTATTGTGATTGCTCGTTAGTGGTCCGTCGCATGTTCTAAACTGACTTACTTCTGTTTTCACGGAGGATGCGTGGTAGCACCAAAGTGTACACCTATCAAGGGTTTCTATCGATGATTTTCGTAGCAGCACTAATGTGCAAATCCATTGGGGAATGCGAATAAGTAGCTAGCCAATGCATAAGATTTCAGAAGAGACCACTCGATTACCGGGTTAGATCTATCACCGCCAACATGTCCGATTACAGGCTAAAGCCACATTAGATAATTGCGATTCTTAAGTCTAACCTTCACCAGCAGACATCTCCAATTCCTCGACTCATTCATTACGCACCAGGTAGCCTTAGCCAACTTCTGATTAGGTAGTGTTTAATTACTGATAACTGCATAATAACAGTAACTAACTACAGGGCACTACAGGGAAATATCAATTGATCACACGACGAAGTTAGGAGCGTTCAATCAAGTAGGGTAAATGTGGGAGAGACTGCAGGTTTTGAAAAATCGCCATAACTCTTGTTTATAATGGTATAAAAATAATTTTAAAAAACAGCCTTGCTTTAAGGGGGAACGATGACGATGTAATTCGTTTTTCATAAATATCTTGGACACTTTTTTGAATTTTTGTCTGAAATTTTCAATATGGTCGTTTCTTGACACCAAAGGAATTCTGTCGTCATCGTAGACAATGCACCCTACCACAACGTCCAGGCAACTCCCGCATCCACATCAAATTCTAATAAGGCAGATATGATTAAAAAACTAAAGTACAAAAATATTAATTTTGATCCTAATATGTTAAACCTACAAGTAGTACGAAATTATCAGGCATTATAAATGATAAAATTGGCAAAAAGTTTATGCTTCGATAAATTGATTAGAGAGTCGACAAATGTATCCAAGACTGCAGGGTCTGTCATTCGAAGTGAAACTAATGGTGGAGCATGTTTGCTCCGATATCACTCCCCAGGGGCAGTCTTCTAGTTCCCCCTGTGGTGGTGTGTGTGATGTGACGTGCCTCCATATAGCTCGTGTTTCTGCGGCTGAGGTCCAGTTGTGCATGCGCAGGTTGAAGGACAAGATGACTTCGGGGTTGGATTGCATTCCTTCTTTTTTAGTGAGGGATTGTGCTAGCGCTTTGGCCTATCTGATTTCTATTATCTGTAATTTGTCGCTGAAATCTTCGACTTTCCCGGTTGCTTGGAAGGCTACTCGTGTGTGCCCGGTGCTAAAGAGCGGTGACCCGTGTGATGTTGGTAATTATAGACCTATAGCTATTCTGTCCAACTTTGCCAAAGTTTTTGAAATGGTGCTCTATGATCATATATACCCAATTGTTAAGAGTCGCATTTCTACTCATCAGCATGGTTTCTTTTCTAAGCGGTCAACTACTACTAATTTGGTGCACGTGACACAGGTTATCTCTGATTCCTTGGATGCAAATGGTCAGGTGGATGTTATATACACTGACTTCTCCAAGGTGTTTGACCAAATTGATCACAGTGTCTTGCTGTCTAAGTTACTTGATTTTGGTTTTAGTGATTCCTTAATTGACCTTTTTACCTCTTATCTTGGGGATCGTAGTCAGTGTGTTGTTTTCAATGGTTATAGATCTGAGTCTTTTGTGGCTGGCTCGGGTGTCCCGCAGGGGTCAAATTTGGGTCCCCTTCTCTTTCTCCTTTTCATTAATGACTTGGCTGATTCGATCTACTGTTCTAAGCTTCTCTATGCTGATGACATGAAGATGTTTTTAAATATTGCATCTTTGAATGACTGCCACTTTCTGCAACTTCAAATTAATCACCTCACTGAGTGGTGTAATGTCAATAAGCTTCAACTTAATGTTGCTAAGTGTCATGTTGTCTCATATACAAGAAAATTAAAGCCAGTTCTTTTTACTTACCATATTGGTCCAGTTGGGCTCTCCAGGGCTAACACTATTAGGGACTTAGGAGTTATTTTTGACTCTGCACTTTCGTTCTCTCAGCATATTAAGACCATCGTACCTGCTGCTTTCAAAACATTAGGCTTTATCATAAGAAACTGTAGCACCTTTTCTAATATTACTGCTTTGAAGACCCTGTTTCAGGCCTTAGTTCGCTCCAAGTTGGAGTATTGCTCTATTGTCTGGTCTCCTTTCTATGAATGCTACAAATCTTCAATTGAGTTAGTGCAAAGGAAATTCCTTAAGTTTCTGTATCTCAAGACTGAGGGTTACTATCCTGAGAGAGGCTGTAGTCACGTCATGCTTTTAGACGGATTTGGGGTGTTTTCCTTGGAGTTTCGTAGAGTTGCTGCAGGCCTAACCTTTTTGTACCATCTCCTTCATAATAACATTGATTCACCTGAACTGCTTGCCTTCCTTAAGTTTGCTGTCCCTCGTACTGTGTCTCGTCATCCTAACTTGTTTTTCGTTCCGACTGCCCGTACTAACTTACTAATGAAGTCGCCCATTTGTGTAATGTGTTCTCACTTTAACTTAATTGCACGTTTTTGTGATATAAATATTAATTCCCTAGGATGTATTTTGGACACTGCTAGGGTCCACCTGCTTGAATAGTTTTTAGTTTACTATATTAAGTATTTTGTTGTGTAATTTAGATAGTTGGTCATTTTTACTTGGTCTTTTTTTTTTATTGTCCTGTAATTGGAATGTTCTTCTGTTGGACAATAAATCATTATTATTATTATTATTATTTCTGAAGATGTGGTCACGGATCCTGAACTACTTGCCGAAATGTTTAATGAACATTTTTTGCAGATCACTGATGGCAATTGCAGTGGAGATGATGTCCCCGTGTCGTCTAATAGTGGCACATTCTTTATTAATCCTGTGGATGAGGGCGAGGTGACTAGTATCGTTCGGAGATTGAGGAACACTAAATCGACGGGCATCGATGATATACCTGCTGTTGTATATAAGAGAGCCTCGGCATTGATGGTGCCCATTATAACCAATACTATCAATTGCTTCTTTTCCGCCGGTTATGTGCCATACCAACTCAAGATTGCGAAGGTCATTCCTATATTCAAAAAGAGTTCCACTGGCGACATTTCCAATTACAGGCCCATTTCGTTGTTGAATACGCTCTCAAAAATAGTGGAAGTTGCAATCCACAGCCGACTACTAAGTTTCTTGGATTCTGGTATCTATTCATCGTCTCAGCATGGTTTTAGGGTCGGTTATTCTACGAAGACAGCAATTTATTTATTTCTAAGCACAATCTACGACTGTAAAAATAACAGCACACCTTGTGCAACGCTTGTGTGTGACTTATCTAAGGCATTTGATATAGTCAATCATGGGATTCTCCTTTCCAAATTGGAAAAATATGGCATTTCAGTTGGTTTAGATCATACTTGGATGACAGGTGTCAGTTTGTGTCGTTGGAGGAGCTCGATGATAGGAATGAAGTTTTACCATATAACTCAGATTTTAAGAACATAAATTGCGGGGTGCCCCAGGGATCTGTGTTAGGACCCCTATTATTTAATATATATGTTAATTATTTGCCCTTGTCGTCGTCCCATAGGATTGTGATGTATGCTGATGACATTACTTGCATTGTAACTGGACCCAATCGTGACGCGCAATGGGAGAATTTGCAGTTCGCGGTGAATGATTTGCGTGCTTGGTTTCTGAGGAATGAGCTTTCTTTGAATGTGTCCAAAACAGGCATTGTGGTATTTTGTGGTGCTCCGAGTAATGGTCATGAAGCTGTTATGCTTGGGCAACAATACATATCGGTCGTCGATAATTGTAGATTTCTTGGTCTGCACATTGATACTAATCTTACTTTTGAGGATCATTTAACTCACCTAAATAAAAAATTGCGTTCGACAAATTATTCGATAAGATACTTTAAATCAATCGTACCACAATCCACATTACTTACCATTTACTATTCTTATTTTTATTCACTGATGTCTTATGGCATCCAGTTTTGGGGCCACTTGCCCTTACATAAACAAATCATTAAGACTCCAAAAAGAGCCATGCGTATAATTTGCAACTTATCGCCTAGAGCGTCATGCAGATCCTACTTTAAGCAATTGAGGATATTGCCAATGCCTGCAGTCTACATATATTTGCTGCTAAAGTATATTGGAATGGAAGTAATGAAGAATAAGAGAAGGTTGGGTAGCAGAGAGATATATATAGAGAATGATCTAACTGTGGAAGAGTGGAAAGTGCAATCGAAAATAAAGATGAGAGCAAGGGAAGAGAAGATGAAGGGCAACAGAACTAAGATTGGATACCGAAAGCTGAAAATTAATGGAAGGGAATACAAGTGGAATGACAGAGAGGGGGAACTGCAGCTTCTGATTGAGGCAGCAAAAAACTAGATAAATGCAGTGACATGGGACGGGAAAAAGATATGACGGACAGGGGGAGATTAATGAACATGAATAATGGTTTTGAAGTTGGAAAAACGGTAAAAAAGGGGGAGCTGATACTGGCCACATGGAACGTGAGAGGAACTTACTCAGAAGGGGCATTAAAGCAGTTAATAAATGAAGCACGTAGATACAAGGTAGATATAATTGCACTACAGGAAACTAAACAAAAGGGAAGGGACATTATGGATATCGAAGACTATACATTTTTTAAGAGTGGAGGGCAACATAGAAGGTTCGGAACGGGTTTCCTTGTTAACAGGAAAACAAGACATTCAATAATTCAATTTGAACCGATAACAGACAGAATGTGCAAACTGAGAGTGAAGGGAAAATACAGAAAAATAAACATCTTCAATGTGCATGGGCCAACGGAGGATAAGGACGAAGAGATGAAAGAAGAATTTTACACAAGACTGGAGGAAGAACTTGAGAAAATAGCAAACTATGATTTAAAAGTAATATTGGGAGATTGGAACGCTAAGATCGGAAAGGAAGAGATATACGAACCTGTGATAGGAAAACACAGCAAGCATGACATTAGTAGTGAAAATGGAAAAAGACTGATAAATGTTGCAGCTGGCAGGAGAATGAGAATATGTGGAACTTTTTTCAGACAAAAGGAGATACATAAAGGAACATGGGTGTCACCAGACAAGAAAACAATCAACCAAATCGACCACGTTTTAGTCGAACAGAAGCATGCGGGCAGTATTAAGGATGTAAGAAGTTGTAGGGGAGCAGACGCTGACTCTGATCACTTTATGGTGAGAGTAAAAGTCGCACAGGAAATGCTTAAGGAGAATAGACGAATAATAAGTAAGAGGGAGGCACATAATATAGGACTATTAAAAATGGAAGAAAATGTAGTGAAGTACACACGAGAGATCGAACAAAGAATGGTGGGAGTGGGAGAAGGGGAAGGGGAAGTGGAAGATGTATGGAAACAGTTAAGAAGTATAATATGCCAATCAGCAGAAACGGTAATAGGGAACAAACAAAAGCAACAAAGTAAGGAATGGATAGACCAAGAATGCAAGGAAAGGCTGGTGGAGAGGAATAGAGCAAGGTTAAGAATGTTGGAACTTAATACAGAAGAGACCAAAGCGACTACGAAAACAAAAGAAGAGTAGCAAAAAGAATATGTAGAGAAAAGAAGAGAAAGTATAAGGAAATGAAAATACGAAACATACAACAATATTACGACCAGAAAGAAATAAGGAATTTTTATAAAGAAGTAAGAAAAAACAAAAAGAAGGATAGTGTAAATACCATGTACTGTTATAACAAGGATAGGCAGCTTGTGGGTGGGAAAAGGGAAGTGCTGGAAAGGTGGAGGGAATATTTTTCTGAATTACTGAATGTGACTGAGGTGCATGGAGATGGTAAAGATACCAACCAAAACGAGATGAGACCACGGGATAAGAACATAGAACCACCAAGTCTCGAAGAAGTGAAAAGTGCTATAAAACAATTAAAGAACAATAGAAGTCCAGGAAAAGATGAGATAGAAGTAGAACTGATAAAATATGGGGGCCACGGGCTGCACAACAGAATACACAAGCTGCTCCAGGACATATGGGAGAAACAACAAATGCCGAGGGAGTGGAGACAAGCAATAATATGGCCATTACATAAAAAGGGAAATAAACAGGAGTGTGAGAACTATAGAGGAGTAGCCCTATTAAGCAATGTATA
Source organism: Xestobium rufovillosum (assembly GCA_963966045.1). Taxonomy (NCBI): domain Eukaryota; kingdom Metazoa; phylum Arthropoda; class Insecta; order Coleoptera; family Ptinidae; genus Xestobium; species Xestobium rufovillosum. Next base: position 38,165,675 of record OZ014495.1, read on the forward strand.
CAAAATATTTGCAAAAATATTAACACAAAGGCTGAAGGATAGTACGGGAGGGATGTTGGGGGAATACCAGGGAGGATTTAGAGAGAACAGATCTACTATAGACCAAATCTTTACATTGAGACAGATACAGAGTGAATGTGAGGAGCAGAATGTGCAACTACACGTGGCTTTCATAGATTTCAAACAAGCCTATGATAGTGTAAACAGACGACAGTTGGATGGAGTAATGCGACAACTGGGAGTCCCATGGAAAATAATTGCCTTGGTGAAAATGACTTTGGAGAGCACAGAATACCAAGTTCGAATAAATGGCACGATGTCAGAAGGTTTTATGGTCGGCAATGGTCTGAAGCAGGGAGACCCACTGTCGGTGGTGCTCTTTAATCTGTTACTAGAGCAAATTATTAGAAACAGCAATATAAACAGGGATGGTACAGTGCTTAAGAACTCACACCAGTGTATTGCTTATGCTGATAATGTAACCTTGATAGCAAGAACAAAGGAAGAATTGAAAGAGCTCGTAAGGCGGCTAGGAGAAGAAGCAAGAACATATGGATTAAGAATAAACGAGCTAAAGACAAAGTACATGATGACAAAGAAAGCAAAAGAAGAGGAAGAACATCTGAGCGTGAAAAGTGGAAAAGATAGAAAGAGCATATTTGAAAGAGTGGAGAGTTTTAATTTTTTGGGGACAGAAATTACAAGAAACAACGACCAACTAAGGGAAATTGAAAAAAGAATAATGATAGGTAGCAGAAGTGCTGGGGCTCTGAGGACAGTGCTGAGGGACAAGAATGTGTCAAGAAAAGCGAAGATACGGATATACAAGACCATTATCAGACCGACAGTAACTTATGGAAGTGAAGCATGGGTTTTAAGAAAGGAAGACCAGCAGAAATTAGAGATCTGGGAAAGGAAGATATTAAGAACAATTTTTGGAGGGATAAAGGATGGGGATGAGTATAGGAGAAGAAACAACGCCGAGTTAAGAGAAATGTTCATGGAAGCGGACATAGTACAGTATGTGCGGGCACAGAGAATGAGATGGCTAGGGCACGTCGCTAGAATGGGGGAAGAACGTATACCGAGACAGATGCTTGAGATGAAGAGAGAGACAAGAAAGAAGAGAGGAAGGCCTAAGAGAAGATGGAGAAAATGTGTGGAGGAGGATGTCAGGAGACTAGGCATTAAGGACGGGAAAAGCAAGGCACAAGACAGAGCGGAGTGGAGAAAAATAGTAGGACAAGCCATATCTATCTCTATCTAAAGTATATTTCTATCTAAAGTATATTTATATGCATAAGAATGAGTATCGAACTTCAAGTGCTGAGCATGCTTATGTACTAAGACAAGATTTGTTGAGACCAGCATTTCCATCCTCAACAGCTTACTTAAAAATTTCATTTTATTATGGCCTTATTCCTTTTAATCAGCTTCCAACGCACATGAAAGACTGTTCAACTTTGATTGCATTTAAATGTTCACTGAAATTGTTGCTATGTGATAGTTGTCCATATTCTCTTGAGGAGTTTGTGGGTTGCTTGGTTGGTGTCTAATTGGACTTTGTGTTGTTGTTTTAATGTCGCCATGCGCTTTTATGTGTTAGTTTCTTTGTATGTATACTGAAAACTGTCTGTACACCATGAAAGGTTATTTATGACAATAAACATCTATCTATCTATAAGAAGAGGTTTACGTATAACCAACAAGTTCGACACATTATTACAAGACCATGGACACACTGTTTCACGTTTACTGCCATATCGTCCAGATTTAAATTCCATCGAGTTAATATGGGCAACAGTGAAAAACAACAATGCTACAAAAAGTACTACCTTCAAATTAGAAGATGTGCAGAAGTTAGTGGAATATTAATTTAATCAAATAAAGCCAGAAGACTGGAAGAAGCGTTGTGATCACGTGATTAAGATCGAGGACAAATGTTTAGAAAATGAAGTGTTCGCAGACAATATCAGCGAAGTTGAACCATTAATTATTTCTTTAGGCGACAGTGACAGTGATACTAGCGATTCTGAAAGTGATGATTAAGACCTTCATTATTATTGTACTATTATTTTTTTAATAGAATTAAGACAAAGAATCTAATATTAATGATTATTCTGCAATAAATCACATTACATTTGTCTTTACATTCTGAATTACCTTTGGTACTACCTAATAATTTTCTTAATACGCGTTGAATATTATTTACCGAATTTTAATTATTTAATATTTATTCTCTAGAGTAAAAAAAAGTCTACCCTACTGTTGCGCTGAGTTAAATGCAGGCTGTGGCAGGCGCCGACGCGTCGCTCCTCCATTGCTCGCCAACTTAAATCTGTTGAACTGTAGTTGTTCAATTATTTAAGTACAATAGTTATGTTTTTCTTTGCTTGAGTAATATGTTAGTTTTTTTGTGGTTCATTTTTTGACTAGAAATTCTTTGGTTTTTTGGCCTTTTTTTGGTGCAACTGTGTCCAGTCTCTTGCGTTCATAAGTTAGTGCGCTGCATTTGTGCTCCAATCGTGAGGTGAATTTATCACGTCATCTGCGCTTATTTGTTTAACAGAAAAATAAAAACATGCTACGTCTTATGTGATTCTGTTCCAAATGCGTGACTGACAGAAAATTGCCCTTATATTCTGATCACACTGCATTCTAAATTTCAATGTGTTTGTTTCCTTTGTATCAGGTTTCAGCTGCAATATTGTTTTTCAGAAATGATACAGTAAATGGCATCACTAATATTGGCTATCTGCAATTAGAAGAGGATATTCTAACACCTTTGGCAGGAACTGGGAAAGTGTTTACCTTACCAGTGAGAATTGTGGACTCAATATTAAATAAACTTTTCTTCATGAGAACTAAATTTTTAGGTTGAAAATTGGTGGTCACAGTTAAAAACAGCAGGGTCAGCAATATATGCTAATAGACATTATTTGGCACTGTATGAATCAAAGCACCCTGAGAGATTGTATAATCCCAGTCCTCAGATCTCAGGTGATGGATCAGTTACATTAACTATATTGCCCAATGTCTACATACATCCGACAGCTAAAGTTCATCCTTCTGCAAAGGTAAAAAATGTGCTGCATTTAACAGGTGCTTTTGATAGGTGTGATGAACTAATAATACGGGTGCCTCAACTTAAGTTTACATGTGTCAAGTACCAGTAAGCCCAGTTTTCAAAATTTGCACGCTTGCCTTACTGAAGATGGCGGATTTAAAAAAAAAAATTTATTGTTCCACCGCTTCCGGTTTTACCAGAAGTTGACCACAACTTTTATTTTAATTGAAGCCCCACATTTTTATTTCAAATTCTACAAGCAGTTTTGCTTCAACTTTGCTAAAAAATCGTAAATGCCTTCGTTTTTCAGATAACTTGATTTCTTTATTGAAATCGGACACGCGCAGAGCTCCGGTGCATTTTTAATTATTTAAAATTAATAATAATTAAGCTGCAGTATTACTGTATCGGTTTCAGAAACCGCAAACCCGTGAAAACTTTCTGATTTCTTTCGAAACAACGTATATTTTCTTCCAGTTTTGAATTTACATCAACGTTTAAACTGATTTTGTATCAAATATATTTTTTCCAGTAGCACAGCTTTGGAGAAAAATTAACTTTTGTGAAATATGTGCGACATTTATTTACAAGTTTTCCTTCATATTAAGTGTGCTATGGAAAACAGTGGAGCTTTGCCTCATCTTTATGTCACAATTATTAGTTGCTACTTTTATGAAGACAATGGAGAAGAACACTGCGGAACTGGAGAAAGAAATAAAAGCAGTTAGACATGAAATGAGAAGAAGAGAAGAACAATGGGAAAAAGAGAGGCAGCACTTGACCCAACGAATAGAAAATCTGGAGCAAAGGGTGGAAAAAGAGGAAAAAGGGCGAAGACGAAACAATATAATAATTAAAGGATTAAAAGCAGAGGATGGAGAGATAAAGGAAACGGTAGTAAGTTTTCTGGCCCAAAACCTGCAGGTGACGACGAAATTGGAAACGGCAACTATTATTAATAGAGGGAAACAGCCTGGAATGATTATAGCAAAGGTAGAGTCTTGGGAAAAGAAACAGGAAATAATGAGGAACAAGAATAAACTTAGAGATAGAGAAATATATATTGATAATGACTTGACAATCGAGGAGAGAGAAATACAAAAAGAAATCAGAAATATAGCCAAGGAAGCAAAAGATAAAGGTGATACGGTTAAAGTGGGGTATCAAAGAATAATAATAAATGGAGAAAGATATGAGTGGTCCAGAAAGGAAAGACGGGTGACTGCAGCAGGAGACTTTGGGCTCCAAGGAAAAAACTAAATACGTTACAAATAAACGGACAGGTCAAGAAGAACGACACCAGCGACGGAAAAGGATTAGATTTGGATTTACGAAAGAAAAAAGATGAAATACATTATATGATAACAGGCGATGCAAGTAGGTCGAATGAAGAGAGAAAGCTGAAAAGAAACAGGGAAGTGAAAAGAGGAACGGAACGAAAAAGACAAGTGGTTACCGAGAAGGAGATGAAGTTGGGGACATGGAATGTAAGAGGGACTTATGAGGAAGGGGCGATAAGAAATTTGAAAGAAGTTATGGACCAATACAAAATCCAAGTGCTGGCATTTCAGGAAACTAAGCAGAGGGGGGTTGAAGTAAAGAATATAAACGGGTATGCATGGTTTAATAGTGGGGACAATAATAGGTACTTTGGTGTGGGATTCATGGTGAATGAAGAAGTCAAGGAAGCTGTAGTGGGATTCCAGGCATTCTCAGAGAGAATCTGCAGCCTCAGAATAAGAGGAAAATACAGAAAAATAAGTATAATAAATGTCCACATGCCAACGGAAGATAAAGAGCTGGAAATAAAAGATGAACAATATGAAAAATTAGCAGAAATATTGGAGAAAATACCCAAGTATGATCTAAAAATAATGGTAGGAGACTTCAATGCAAAGATAGGAAGAGAGGGAAAAGTAAACATATGGTATCCAATGAGAATGGGAAAAAAGTAATAGAGTTTGCCACAGAAAACGTATTGAAGGTAATGAGTACAAATTTTGACGGCAAAGATATACATAACGTACATAACTTGGATTTCACCTGATGGGAAGACTGAAAACCAGATAGACCATGTTTTGATAGAAAGGAAGCATATGACCAACGTTGTGGATGTCAAATCGTATAGAGGAGCAAATGCAGATTCGGATCATTTTCTTGTAATTATGAAGTTGAAACAAGTATTGCCTGGAACCAAGAGAATGAAGGGTGATGCATTAAGAAAATATGATGTGTCCCAGTTGAGGAACGATGAGGTAAAGGTTAATTTTACAAAAGGAGTAACAGAACGATTAAGGGGAAACGAGAGTTGTGAAGATATAGAGGAGGAATGGTTGCAGCTGCAAACAATACTAACAGAAGAAGGTCAGCAATGGCTGAAGGGAACAGGTAAACAACGAGAAGACTGGTATGATGAAGAATGCAGAAAAGCTATAGAAAATAGAAATAAGGCTAGGGTATTAATGTTAAATAATAAAACGGAACAAAAAAGAATAAAATACAATGAGACGAGGAAGGCAGCAAAAAATATATGCAGGAAAACGAAAAGAGGATGGACGGAGAAAAAGTTGGAGAAAATTGAGGAGAATTTTATAAACAAAGACATAAGAAACTTATATCAGGAAATCAAGAATAGTAGACAAAATCAACCGGCAACATTAATATATTGTGAAGATAAACAGGGGAATATGATTGGGAATAAATGTGAAGAATTAAAAAGGTGGGCCGAACACTTTGAAGGACTGTTAAATAATAATGAGAAACCAGAGAAGATAGTATGATTGGAGCAGAAATTGAAGACGAAATACTGGGAGAACCTACAGCACAGGAAATAATAGAAATAATTACAGGACTCAAGAACAACAAGATTGGGGGTGAGAATGGAATTCAGTCGGAAATGTTGAAGGAAGGAGGAGAACAGCTGCAGAAAAGGATATGTGAACTAATATTGAAAATATGGAAGGAAGAAAAAATGCCAGAGCACTGGAAAAGTTCAATTTTGTGCCCAATACACAAAAAGGGAGACGTAAGCAACTGTGAAAATTATAGAGGAATAGCTCTGATGGATGTGACATACAAGGTTTTTGCAATGACAGTAAGAAATTATTTAAGACAGTATACGAAGGGGGAGATAAGAGAATATCAAGGGGGCTTTAAGCAGAGAAGGTCCACAATCGACCAGATTTTCACACTTAAGCGGATCTTGTGTAACAGCTATGAGCAAAATCTGGGACTGCACATCCTCTTTATAGACTTCAAGCAGGCATATGACAGGGTAATTCGAAGCAAAGTATTTGAAGCAATGCCAGAATTGGGGATCCCAGGGAAGATAGTGAGACTCATTAAAATGACTCTGGACGGTTCCCAAAGCAGAGTGACAGTTAACGGAGAGCTGTCAGATCCTTTCGAAGTCAGGCGAGGACTAAGACAAGGTGACCCACTGTCTACAGACCTATTTAATTGTGTGCTGGAAGTGGTAATGAGAGAGAGAGAGAGGTATGTGGAAAGGGGACTATTTATCATTCAAGGAACCAATGTATTGCATTTGCGGATGACATGGTATTTGTAACTAGATCTAAAAAGGAGTTGAAGAATGTCTTTGGAAAATTAGAGAAGGTGGCAAAAACATTCCAAACAGAGGAAAATAAGGTATACTGTTTTGAAGTGGTTGAGAGTTTTGAGTATCTGGGGGTAACCATAACTAACAAGAACGAGGAAAGTGTTGAAATAGAGAAGAGGATGTTGAAGGGCAGTAGAGCTTTGGGAGGGCTGATGAGGATGTTCAGATCTAAAGTGGTGTCAAGAGCAGCAAAAGTCAGAGTATATAGAACGGTCGTACGTCCAGTAGTGCTGTATGGACGTGAATTGTGGGTCCTAAATAAGACAATGCAGAATAAGTTGGAAATTTGGGAGAGGAAAATCTTAAGGAAAATTTATGGAGGGATAAGAACGGAAAATGGATTGTGGAGGCGAAGGACCAATGAAGAAGTCATGAGGAAGTATGGATACCCAGCTATTTCTCAGGTGTTGAAAGCACAGAGACTAAGGTGGCTGGGTCATGTAGTCAGGATGCCCGAGGACAGACATGCAAAAAAAGTGTTCTTGGGAGGGGACGGAGGTAAGAAAAGGAGAGGCAGACCAAAGAAAAAATGGTTAGAGGTTGTGAAGGAAGACCTGAAACGGGAAGGGGTTGAAAAACGGACAGAATTAGCAAAAAATAGGACAGAGTGGAGAAGGATTGTTAAAAAAATAGAAACCAGGGGCCTAAATGGCCTGTAGTGTTGTGATATATACAGGGTGGTCACTTTTACAATGTACACCATTGGAGTCTTCTAAACCAGAAGAGATTCAGAGTTGGTCAAATTACAGAAAACGTGCACATTTTCCATGCCCTTTAAGGATCTGAAAAGAAATTCTGGATAGCTCTCGTTGTTCCTGAAATATCCTGAAAAGAATTGAAGCATTGCATTTTCTTATTTCTTCAATATATTATTTATTACTTGAGCAAATGTAATGCCCTTCGGCAGGTTTACATAAGTAGGTATGGGCTATCCACTGGATGTTTCAAAATTTGTCTAAGCCTACTACATCTTTGAGTTTTCATAATCATGGCAACTAGATTTTGTAGATAAGGAGTGAAATTAGTGTTCCAGAAAGTTAGATGACCCATGTGCGATACATCGTTGAAATTGTATTTTTTTTCTCTATCCAACCTTATGAAAATCCAATATGGCGCCCATAAGAAATTCAAAAATTGACCATGAAAACTTGAAGATGTAGTAGGCTTAGACAAATTTTGAAACATCCAGTGGAAAGCCCATACCCACTTATGTAAACCTGCCAAAGGTCATCACATTCGCTTGAGTAATAAATAATATATGGAAGAAATAAGAAAACGCAATATTTCAATTTTTTCAGGATATTTCAGGAACAACGAGAGCTATCCAGAATTTCTTTTCAGATCCTTAAAGAGCATGAAAATGTGCAACTTTCTTACCATTTGACCAACTCTGAATCTCTTCGGGTTTAGAAGATTCCAATGGTGTACATTGTAAAAGTGACCACCCTGTATATATACATACTTGTATTGCTTAAAAATTTGTTTCAAAATTACAAAATTAGGTTTTTCGTAAGAACACCTTGAATTTTGATATTTACGGTGAGTGCACAAGAATATTAAGTTGGACCTGTAGAATATTTATTAAAAGGTATCTGGATCGGTCATGATGATCAAAAATATTAGTTACTTATACAGGGTAGTCCACTTCGCGCGCGTCGGTCAATAGTCGCTAAACCGTTGAACTTATGGGAAATTTTTTTAAATAAAACTTGTAAGGTTCCATCTTTGCTGCAACTGAAAATTATTTTCAATTATACAGGTTGTCCCATTTCTTCTGCGCAGTGCCTAACTCTGTTTTTTTAAATGGAACACCCTGTATTTGATCGCATTTTGGAGTTCTTTGTTGAATTTAAGTGCCACTTTGTTAACCGTACATTGGGTCTAAGTCCCACAGTTTCAAAGTTATTTGATGTTAGAAATCGTCATTTTTCAAGTTTCGCCATTTATAACTTTTAAAAGGTTCGAGATAAAGAAAAATGACTTACGTGTCCCTATCTTAGTTTTTAATCCTCTATCTAATGGGGCTGGAAAATGCTGCTTCCTGATTGGGCAAAAAGTGACCTATCAGGAAGCAGTATGATTTTTGGGGGTGTTTTAGTTATACAGTTTAACTCCTGCAGCGGGTCAGTGTCCCAGAATTCACAACAAGCGAGCCGCGTCCGCTGGATTACTTTTCCATTATTTAGCGCTTCCCGCAAACCTCATTCCTAAACCTATAATACTTTTTCAAACCATTTTTTTTACATATTTTCTGGTCTGCCGCACATCACTGTACCAAAAAAACTGGCATGGGCATTTCTGTGCTCCACAACCCAAAATTCACAACATTTCAGGCATTTTTGGAGTAAACCTATTATGCACAATTTTTAGTCTATGGGCTCTTATGAACGAATGGGTAATTATAACTCTTGGTATGAACTGGTACTTCATCTGTCGCCGTCGTCTTGATTTCATATTTAAGTTGATTGGTGGACCTTAACTATTTTGAAGATAAAAAAATATCGCTGTATTTTAAGCAAAATTTTTTAAAAGCTTGCTTTTCTTCTTTATTTAAATGTAGCATTCCTAAGCTTTTTAATAATTTGGTTTAGGTCTGCTGGAGTTGTAACAGGTTTACAGTCACTCAACTTGACTTTTTATAAAATTAATTCCGTCTGTACAGAGGTGCACCAGTTAAATTGAGGAAGGGTTAGTGTTTATACGATAAATAAGATGGTGAAAACAAAAAAAATGGAACATCACATTTTTAATGTTATTGCCCATACAGCACAATTACATTCTGTAAATATGCACAGAATATATTAGCAGAACGTTCAAATATTCCGAGAATAACCTCAACAGATACTTATATATTCTGAGAATCTTCTGTGCACATTAATAGTGGAGACAATGTCACATTCTCAAAATGACCACAGAACATACGATACAACATTCTTGGTATATAATCAGCACATCTGCAGAATGTTTCGAGAATAACCTCAACAGTTACTTATATATTCTGAGAATGTTTTGTGCACATTAAATAGACCAATGTTACATTCTCAAAATGTTCACAGAACGTACCAACATATGTATTCGGCACATTTGCAAAAATACATTTAGAATATTCTTTGTATATATTCAGTATCTTTAATGCACATTTTTACAGATGTTCTTTGAATATTGAAAACACATTTACCTGATCATAAAATAAAATATATTTCCTCAAATTAACAAAAATAAGTAAATACATGTTAATATAAAAAATAAACAGAATACACTTATGCATGGTTGTTCAAAGGCACTGGTGCGTCAAAAAGAAAGGATGGATTTCACAGGGCAATAAAATATGAAGGGTTTCTTCAAATCAAAATTTTATTGTTGCCATCATCAGCAGGAAATTCAGTTTATTTATGAAATACAATATCATTCATTATGGTGTCTTTAGCCGCCGATACATAGGGCGAGGCGCTTCTTTAAGTCTCGCGATCGTAGCTGGGGAATCACCACGGCTTCTTCACGAATCGCCGTCTGCAGCTCGTCTAGTGTACGAGGTCGATGTTGATATCCTCAAGACTTCAAATAGTCCCAAAGAAAAAAATCTCAGAGCGCAAAATTGGGGGAACGCACAGGTCAAGGAATGTCGCTACAATGTGAGATGAGGGGACCCGGAGAAAGCTCTCTTATGTCCTCTGAATGTCGCTAAATGAGCTCGATGTTGTTGCTGAGAACATTTGGTTCGAACAAGACGGGGCCACTGCACACACCGAGTAACATCTAATGGATATCCTCAGAGAGCTCTTACCGGTGCACATCATCTCGCATTGTGACGACATTCCTTGGCCTGCGCGTTCACCCGATCTCGGGCCCTGTGAATTTTTCCTTTTGGGCTATTTAAAGGCTCGAGTTTATCAACATCGACCTCGTACACTAGACAAGCTGCACACGGCGCTTCGTGAAGAAATCGGGGTGATTCTCCATCTATGCTTGCGAGGAAATGCCTCACCCTATGTATCGGCGGCCAAGGACACCATAAGAATGATGTATTCCAGAAATAAATTGCATTTTCTGGTGAATCTGATGGCAATAACATTTTGGTTTGATGAAGCTTTTCATATTTTATTTCTCTGTGAAATCCATCAATTCCCTTCGACTCACCCTGTATATCAAATATTCACCCGATGTTAACTTAAACCTGACTTAGTTCTTGTTCATCAATAACTGCATTGGAAAAGATTATTCCCACGAAGTCGGATTCAAATATTTTCACGAATAAGAAAGTCTTCATCATCATCATCATAAGGTTCTCAGTCCGAAGACTGGTTGGACGCGTACCTCCATTCTTTTCTATCCTGAGCTAACCTACGCATTTCCCTAAAAGTAGAACATCCTACATCCCTAACTATTTGAGAGCAGTAGTCTAATCTAGGCCTACCTCTACCTCTTTTTATTCCTATCTCTGACTCTACTATGTCACGAACTATTCCTTCGTGTCTTAGAAGGTGTCCTACCATCCTATCTCTCCTACTCTTTATTATTTTCCATACCTTTCGCTTTTCCCCAACTCTTTCTAATACTTCCCTATTGCTAACCTTATCTATCCACGGTATCTTCATCATGCGTCTGTAGCACCACATTTCAAACACTTCTACTCTTTTTCTATCCGCTTCTCCAATTGTCCAAGTTTCGCACCCGTATAATGCCGTACTCCATACATACGACGTTAAGAGTCTCTTCCTAGTCTCTATATTAACCGTTCTCGAGCATAACAGTTGTTTCTTTTTGTTAAACGCAACTCGGCCCTGCGCCATTCTTTGTTTTATATCTTTAGTGCTCCTACCGTCTTGAGTTATTTTACTTCCTAAGTAGCAGAAATCCGCGACCTCCTCTATCTTCTCATTTCCAATTTGTATTTCCATTTTAGTTCTATTTTCACATCCCCTACATACCAAAATTTTAGTTTTCTTTTTATTGATTTTCATGCCGAAGCCCTGTGTCAAAACTGCTTCCATTTCATTCAAAGCCGCTCCTAATTCTTCTTTGCTAGATGCTAACACTGCTATATCATCCGCAAATCTGAGCATGTTAATAGTTTGGCCCTGTACATTGATCCCTGAGGCTGTTCTTTCCTTAACAATATTAATCGCATCTTCGATATATAAGTTGAAAACTAGAGGTGACAATGCACATCCCTGTCTCACTCCCTTCCGGATATCTACTTCCCTTTGTTCCTGCTCACATTCTATAACTGCCTTTTGCTCTTTGTAGAGATTATGTATTATTCTTCTGTCCCTGTATTTCATCCCTACCTTTCTCAGCACTTCGAACATCTTCCCCCATTTTACGTTGTCGAAGGCTTTTTCTAAATCTACAAATCCTATATAGACGCTCTTTCTCTTTTCTATCGTTTTTTCTATAATTACTCGTAAAGCTAGAATGGCCTCGCGCGTTCCTCTATTTCGTCTAAATCCGAACTGATCTTCTCCTAATATTTCTTCCGCCTTTTTCTCCATCCTTCTTTGCACAATTCTAGTTAAAATTTTTGACGCATGGGAAGTTAAACTGATAGTTCTAAAATTTTCGCATCTATCCGCGCCTTTTCTTTTTGGCAAAGCTACTATGATGTTCCGTTTGTAATCTTCTGGAATCTCGCCTGTCAGGTATATGCGACTAACTAATTTAAATAAACGATCTATTACCTCTTGACCTGCGCACTTTAAGATTTCTGCCTGCAAGCCATCTATACCTGGTGCTTTATTATTCCTTAAACTTTTTAGTGCTATCTCAAACTCTTCTCTCATTATAGGACTCCCTAGGTTATCCCCCTCTACACTGCTTTCGCTTTCTAATATATCTTGCACTTCCTGTCCCGCATATAAGTTTCCTAAATATTCTTTCCACCTATCTGCCTTCTCCCCACTTCCGATTAGGATATCTCCTGCCTCATTTCTAATGTTTTTGGTACTAGATCCAATTTCTCTAAAATTTCTCCTGATTATTTTATATGCTTCATCAGTCTTTCCTACTTCGAACTTATCTTCCACTTCTTTGCATTTATTATCGATCCATTGCTCTTTCGCTTTCCTACATTTCCGAATAATTTCCCACTTGATCGCCTTATATTTTTGTTTCCCTATTTCATCTAACCTATTTTTATATTTTCGCCTTTCCTCTATTAGACTCACAATATGTTTTGTTATCCAGTGTTTCCTACTTTCATTATGTTTATGACCCAAAATATCCCTAGCTGAGGAAACTAAACTATTTTTAATGCAATTCCATTCTGCCTCTATGTCCCTAACAATATTTCCACCCGTGCCCTTTAGTGCTTCGTTTGTCTTTTTCTCGAACTTATTGCGCATATCATCATCTTTTAGTTTCTCTGGGTCAAGATACCTTCTTCCGCTTCTTTTTTTCAAAATCTTAAATTTAAGATTGGCTTTCATAACGACTATGTTGTGATCACTATCTATATCTGCTCCTGGATAACTTCTACAATCCCTAACTTGATTTCTAAATCTTTGCCTAACGAGAATGTAATCTATTTGATATCTCCCTAAGTCTCCTGGCATCTTCCACGTATAGCATCTCCTAACATGATGGTGAAATAGAGTGTTCGCGACCGTTAAGTTATGTTTATCGCAGAACTCTATCAGTCTAACTCCCCTATCGTTCCTATTGCCTAATCCAAAGGGGCCAACTATTCCGCCCTCTCGCCCTGTGCCTACGACTGCATTGAAATCTCCTGTAATTATTAAATTTTCGTGCCCTCTCACAAAATCTAGCACATATTCAATATCACTATAAACTGCTTCTACGGCCTCATCACTGTAGTTAGAAGTGGGCATATATACCTGTATTATTACTGTTTTTACAGGTTTCGAATCTAACCTAACCATAACTACCCTGTCACTTTGCTGTAAGAAATTTTCTACACTCTGTCCTACTTTTTTCCGCATAACAATTCCTACTCTCGAATTTCCTCCTACAGATCCTGTGTGTATTACTCTAAAATCTCCGCTCCAGAAGTCTCCAGCTTCTGGCCATCGCACTTCACTGATACCTACTACGTCTAATGCTAACCTATCCATCTCAATTTTCAAATTCTCTAACTTCCCTACTTGTTTCATGCTTCTAACATTCCACGCTCCGACTCGTGAGATGTTACACTTATCATTTCTGATGACTCCCCCCGAAGCAGTCCCCGCCCGGAGATCCGAATGTGGGACTATTTTACCTCCGGAATATTTTACTCCAGAAGGTGCCATTATCATAAATTAAAGTACGCTGTACTAGGGATAAAATAATGTGGTGGTTTCCCGTTGCCTTCCACATCGCAGTAGTGTGTATCACAGTGCCATACCGACCCTCACGATCTCTGCCACTATGATTACTGAAAGAGCTGCTGCCCCCTTCCAGGGACTTGATTTAGTCTGGCTTCTCAAATAAAAACCCCTCCAATATGGTTAAACCTATGGTTCGGCTCTTTATATCATTGAAGCGCGCAAGCCATCCCACCCGTCCCAGTATTACTAGAACTGCGTCAAGGTACAAGTCCTTTGGGCAGAAAGTCTTGGATAAAAATAATCCGACGAAACGGAGCTGTGAGAATGCAACTTTAGTAAAAACTGAAACAATACATTGCTACAAAAAAGTAAGTTGTCTAAGGAAAAATTTACAAAATTTTGTTAAAGAAATAAGGCTGATATAGCACTGTGCATCTACTTTTGCATAACAGGATAAATATTTGTTTCACCTTCGAACAACTGTTGCTGTTTCAAAATATTTAAATCTTCTGCCTCTCCTTCGCCTTCACCAGCCCCATTTTCATTGCTTGTTCTATTTCAGCCAAAGTGCAGCTTTTATGTACTTTCCCAACTGCATCTAAGTACAAAGAAATAAAATTAATCATGCCCATAAGAAAAGAAAATTTCTTAAAAAACAATTTGACTCGACTGCAACAGATATTTTGTTTCATAAATGTGCACTCTAATAAGAGGATTTCGTTCACCTGGCCGTATGAATTTCCCCAAGAATTAGTAAATAATGTTGTAGATGTCAGTGATTTCTCTTGCTCGATATGTCTTACCTTAGCTTGAATTAACTAGTGAGGCATAGTTTACGCGGCATATCGTGAGATTAAGGCTCATTAAATCCCCTTAATAGAATAAGCTTTATAATTTATAGAACTGAAATACTTACCTACTTATATCACTTGGGAAATTGATAGGATTGCTTTGCTTGCTGTTTGGAACAAAGCTCTGCAACACATTCATACACTCATAGTATAAGCAGAATACACTACATTTAAATGAGAATTTAATTATTTATGCAGAAGCCGTTAGCCACACTGACAGCAGTTTTTACGTTTGACATTCGACGTGACGCTGAGCGGAGCGAGGCCGTGTTCTCGAGTCTCGAGCACCTAGATGCCAAGGGGCATTCCAATAACTGCGCATGTGCTGTAACTTATTCCTGAATTGATAATATACAAAAATATTATAAATACCCCATCATCAAAAACATACTTACCTAGCGTAAACATATGAGATATAAGAAAAATAAATAAGTAGTTCCACAAATTTAAAAAAATGCACACGAGGTTTTAACCACCACACAACGCGAACCTCCAACTACTTTGGCATCTCTCCATGCTCCATACACACTTGACGGATTCATCCTTAGCATGCGCACTTCAAGAATAAAATTTTAATTTTTTTGTGCCCTTATGTACACCGAATGCAGTAATGAGATTTATACAGACGTTCTAAAACGTAAAATTCATATATTGAGCGAATTTTCCAGGAATATTCTTGCAATAAGTTCTATAAATATGGCACGGATATTATATAAATATTTATATTTTTACACATATACTGGACGTTCTTTTAATATTCACAAAGAATATTCTAAAAACGAAAAATCTTATATTGTGAGAAGATTCCAAGGATGTCCTCTGCCGTATGCTGCATAAATATACATATGTCCACAGAATGTTCTAACAATATTTATGCAGACATTCTAAAACTTAAAATTCATATATTGTGAGAATTTTCTAAGAATATTCTTACAGTATATTCTATAAATATATGTCACGGATATTATATAAATGTTTAAATTTTTATATATTGAACATTCTTGTTATATTCACCAAGAATATTCTAAAAGCAGAAAATATACTGTGAGAACATTTCAAGAACATTCTGTGCCGTATGTTTTGTAAATGTTTATCAGGGATGTTGCGTAAATATTCCAATTCGTTTCGTATACCTCCATAAAAGGTTCTAGTAATATTTATACAGAATATTCTGAAATCAAGATAATTCGTATATTGTGAGGACATTCCAAGAATATTCTGTATGGTATGTTTCATGAACATACGTCATGAACGTTATGTAAATATTCTTGCCCGCACGTATTTATGTTCTTTAAACATTCCAGTATTATTTATGAAGAATATTCTGAAAAAAGAACGTTGTCATGTTGTGAGAATGTTTTCAGAATATACTGTGCTGTATGGGTGTTACTAATATTATGTATTGGCTGCACGGTAGCCCAAGGAAATTATTTCTGACTCACGTGCGCGGCGGGAATGCAACTTTGCATTGGACATTATTTGATACAAGCAACTTTTAGAAAAATATGTTCCATATAACTTTGTTGTTTGATCTCTTTAAAAGTAGGTTCGGTGTGGCCGACCGTTCACAATGCAATGTAAGTTTTAGAAATAATAATAATTAAAAGCATTTGTTAAATACATGGGATGGGTAAATTTTGCTGACGCAAGTGGAGTAGAAAGATAGTTTTATTAAATATTGCTTCAGTGGATTTTACTAGTTTTTGCTGTATAAGCGTTGTTAAAACTTCATGAGGAATATGAAGTACTGAGATACCTCTCTTGTTATTACATGTTCAGGATCATCCTTCAGAATTGTTATTACTATTTCGTCACCCTAGTCTCTGGATATCTTTCTGTCCGCCGTTGTATATATTGCTTTTCGCTTTCTGACATTCGTATCTTCATTCAAAACCTTATGTATTCGCGGCAGATTGCTACCATTTTATGCGCAAAGAAATAAATTTACTAGAAGCTTGAGTGTTCAATCCGAATGAATAGATTAATTTCGAACCAACTAATATTGTCATGATATACAAACAAACAATCTTCAAAGGCGGCGCACTTGATAGAAGTTCTAACAATATACTCCGATTCTGCGAGTGTAGACTGCATTTATTACATTTTTGTGTTGTTGCCAATGTACCTTTCTCTATTTTAAAGCTGGGACCTAATGTGAGTATAGGTGCTCAAGTTTCTGTGGGAGCTGGAGTTAGAATCCGAGAGAGTATAATTTTGTCTCATGCGGTGGTGGAAGATCACAGTCTAGTTCTTCACAGTATTATCGGCAAAGCAAGCAGAGTCGGTAAATGGTCTCGCATTGAAGGTACTCCTTCAGATCCTGATCCTAATAAACCATTTGCAAAAATGGAAAATCCGTCATTATTCAGCACTGATGGAAAATTGAATCCATCTATTACCATATTGGGTATGTATTATAACTGATATTAATACGTATGATTATGCCCACATTTTTTTAGGTTGTTTTGTAACGGTGCCGTCGGAATTAATTTTATTAAATTCCATTGTTTTACCAAATAAAGAACTAAGTCGAAGTTTTAAAAATGAAATAATATTATAAGTTTTGCACAAGAGATATACAGTGTGTTCTATAAACTTTGGAACATATGGAAAAAAAGTTTTATTAAGATTTTGAAAAAAAATATTTTGGTAATCGTTTAGGCATCTTGAAAAACCTAAAAGTTGATTTTACTAAATGTCACGTGACCTTTGGTTTGACGGAAAAATCGAAAAATTGAAGTTAATTCTCGAAAGATGGGCTTCATTGGTAAAATATAAAAACATATTAGGAAAAAATGTTAAAAAATTAACTTCAATTGCCACATGCAAAATATGGGGACAAAATATTGAAGAATTTAATTCAAGATCCTCGCCAAAACATATATGACTTTCTCTCTATAAATAGCTTCACTAAACTAACTCATAACAAACCCTAAATGAATGATTAATTTCTTTGTATCCAATATGAAAGAACTACATTAGAACAAATAATATAGTCAGTTCAGGTCGTTGACTACTGTTTCTTGTTCATGAAAAATATTTGTGAAAAAGGTTGACAATTAAAAGTGCATATCCATTATTTTGCTGTCATAACTTAAAGGAATTATTCGAAAACATAAAGTACCCTGAAAGTGCTCTCACAGAGCTATCTGAACAAACTGTATTTTTCTAATTAGATTCTCATACTGGTTACAAAACAAATAAGTCTTAATTTAGGGTTTGTTATGATGACTTACATCTGTGAGGCTACTATTTATAGAGAAAAAATTAAATAATGACATCTTTTGTTGCAAGAAATTGTCGTTCTTATTTTTTTAATATTTTACCCTTCAAATTCGCTAGAACTTAATTCTAGACACTTTCCACAACTCTTTCCAATATTATATATCAATTAAGCTCGTTTCTCATTTCAATTAGTGGTACTGGACCATTCAAACAACTACTCCTCGGGCAAGTACCCCTCCAGGTATTTAAATATAGAACTGAATCCAAATTTTTTTGTACTACGAGACGTCACAGAATACTGCCCCACCTAAGGTGGCTTTGAAGCAATCATATTGTGTCTCTATGTATGTACGTTAGGGTGTCCCTTATTTTTCAAAGTTTTTATTTTCTTACGCATAGGTCTTAGTTTTGTTCATTTGCTCCTAAAACACTCGGAAATAAATTTTTACCTTATTTGGAGTACGATAACCCGTGCCGACTTGCATCGAATCATGTTCATACAAGTTGTGCGAAAGTAGCGGCGCGTACTCGCGGAATTTGTCATTCGTTCTCAGTTATTCTCGTGATTAACACGTATTGTTTTACATTTAGAAGATGGCAGTGGAATTAAGAAGCAATAAAAAAAATATTTTCTTAGTTGGTGACGTAAATCATCAAATAACAGGCGCAAAGTTACCCTCTAACCGTCAAGTTCTTGCAGTACTTTTTTTTAACATTCGCGAAGTTAAATTGACTGTTAGTGAAAGCGCAAATCTAGTCGTTCGAGAGTGTATTATATTCTGGGAAAAAGCTAGAATCCCTACCAGAGCTATACCTAACTATGTAAAAAAACTTGTGGATCTTCACCATGCTTGGAGGGAGTTGCAAAAAAATTCCAAAAAAACGCAAGATGTTTACAAGCTCCGTGAAGAGGACTTTCAAAACAATTTAGATAATTTATTCGATATAGCACACGCTGATGCTTTGGAACGGATGAAAATAGAGGAAGATAAAATCTTTTTACAAAGACAAAGAGAACCAGGGCGTCCAGGATGTTTAGCGGGTGTAGACAAGAAGTTAGCCAAGAAAGAAGAAAGGGCAAGACAGAGAAAATTAAAAGAAAAGAAAAAAAGACATGAGCAAATGTGTTCCGAAAGTTTATCGTCATCTCTTACTACACAAGATTTTATAGAAACGCAAGGACATCATGATCAACCTACCAGCTCTGATGAAAGCCTTGAGGAACCTTTGCCATCGACATCTCAAACGGTAAGTTCTGGAACTACTACAAAAAGAGGAAGGAAAGATTTTATCACGCCTAAGTTAGTTGCAAACTTCGATAGATGTCAATTAAGCATAAGGGATTCTGTCTATATACTTCAGGCTGTAGTAGAAGCACTAGATCTTAGCTGTGATGATTTCCCGATAAACAAATCGTCCATTCAACGCATTCGCACACAGAGTAGAAAAGATAGAGCGGAATCTATAAAATCAGATTTTCAGAATAATATGCCTGAAATGGTGACCGTTCACTGGGATGGGAAATTATTACCTGGACTGGACGTGAGAAGTTCTAAAGAAGAACGCCTGCCAATTCTTATTTCATTTGGAGAAAAGGAACAACTTCTGGCTGTGCCCAAACTGGAGAGCTCTTCCGGTCAAGATCAAGCTAAAGCTGTGTTAAACGCACTTTATGACTGGAACCTCGATGACAAAGTACAAATAATGTGCTGTGACACAACTGCGTCTAATACAGGGCGATTGAAAGGAGCTTGTGTACTTTTGGAACAAAAACTAGACAGGGAATTAGTACTCTTTGCTTGCCGCCATCACGTTTACGAACTGGTCTTAAAATGTGTGTTCGAAACAAAAATCCACCAAATCACAAGTAGCCCTGATATCCCGATGTTCAAAAAGTTTAGAGACAACTGGAAAACTATTAATCCTGCTGCTATTGAAACATACACCGACTTCGTCACACAACATTTTTGTAATACAACAATAGAAGAATTGTTGACATTTTATAATCAAGAACTGCAAAAATCCATTGTACGTGACGATTATCGGGAACTGATTGAACTATCTATTATTTTCTTAGGAGGAGATAATGAGAAAAAAATTAAAATCAGACCTCCTGGAGCGATGCATCAAGCAAGGTGGATGGCTAGAGCTATTTACTTTTTGAAAATATGTTTGTTGCAATCCCAGTTCAAAATTAGCGCCAAGGATAAACGAGCACTTCAAGACGTTTGTTTATTCATTGCGGTTATATATGTGAAACCATGGCTTGGATGTAGTCTGGCGATGAAGGCACCAAATCAAGATTTGTGCTGTTTAAAGAGTCTTAAGGAATATGAAACTGTTGACAAATTGATCTCCAAAGCAGCCCTGAGCAAGTTTAGTCAACATCTTTGGTACTTGTCAGAAGAAATTGCCGTTTTATCACTCTTTGATGATGAAGTTGATGAACAAACCAAGGGGAACATTGTAGTGAACTTATAAAGAGAAAGTTTGTATGATTCTGGGAAGAGATACATTCCATCGAAAGATGACATGTCTGATTATTTGTATGGTAAGCGGGAATACATAGTTTTACTTTTTACACTGTTTTCACTAAACTGATAATGATACTGCCTTATTTATTGTTGCAGGAAAATCATTAAGTGATTTTGTGTCTGTCAAGAGTACAAATTTGTTTTCTCGATTAAAAATTAATGAGAACTTCCTCCAGAAACCCGTTTCTACGTGGGAAGAAGATGTTGCCTATTTAAAGGCAAAAAGAAAGGTTCTTTCTTTAAGGGCAGTTAATGATACAGCTGAAAGGGCTGTGAAACTTATGCAAGATTTTCATGGTTTGATCACTGCAAAGGAAGAACAAAAGCAATTTTTGCTACGCTTTGTGCAAGAGCATAGAAATCTGTATCCAGACTGTAAAAAAGAGACCCTCAAAAGAAAATATCCTGGCTAATCTGTAATTTTATCTTCTTTTAATAAATAAGTACCTGTTTACTAACTTTCTTTTTGATTATTATTTTTATAAAATATAAATATTTCAATTGATTTAGCTACATAACGGAAACGGTTAAAAACAGCAATTTTCAAAATCTTCAGGGCCCTGTCGGCACGGGTTAATGTTGACGTAGGAAGATAAAATTTTGTATTTGAGTAAGTCTGGGTAGTTTAAAAAGAATTAGGGGGTATGCATTTCGATATCCGAAAAAAAATTTGTTTCACCCATATAAGGGACACCCTAATGTACGTGCTTTTAGCAGGTCTTTGTTTAAATATTGTATGTTTTGGATGTGTATGGAAAACCGCAGACCAACTGGTTTCGCCCTTCTGGAACTCTTCCGCACGTTGCTTTCCTCTTAACACGCAACCATGCAACTTAACTTGCTATATATTCTGCCGCGCTTGGGACAGATATTAGCAAGAGACAATTAGTTCAGTAATTATCAGGGAGTAATTAGTGGTACTGGACATAGGGATGGCAGCTCGGTCAATTGACCGGTCAAATATTGTCAATTGACGGTCAATTTGACCGGTGTTGGAGTATTTGACAAAATCAATTTGACCAATTAAAAAAGTTAACTACAAGAAAACAATAGTTTATTGTATACAAAAAATAAAATCATTTTCAAACAAAACAAAATAAACAATACTCCTTTGGTAAAAAGAAAAACAAAACAGCATGTAAATAGTAATACGTGTAATAGATATTAGATATTTAAATTTAAATATTTTAAAATAAAATAGTATATATATATATATAGTCCGTTAACCCCCTGTACCTTTCGGTGTCGGGGCATACCATTCACTAATTATTTATAAAGTCAACCCATTTTTTTCTATCGTTCGCTAAATTTCTTGCCTCACTTATTGTTTTTCCTTTATTCTGCAATATTTTATTCACCACACTACTCCAACTTTCAGCTGGCCTCCCCCTACCTCTTCTCACTTTTATTTTAGCTTCCCAAACTCTCTTCACTTGTCGATCAGGTCCCATCCTCCTTAAGTGTCCCCACCAGCTTAACTGTCGTCTCTCAACAAATTCCAATATCGGTATTATTTCTAATTCCTCCCTTATTTCTGAGTTTCTCCTTCTATCCAATCTTGTGACTCCTTTAACATCTCTCAAGTACCTCATTTCTGTCGCCTGAATCTTGCTTTTTAATTTTCTTGTTAGGGTCCATGTTTCGCTTCCGAATGTCAGGATTGGTCTAAAGATCGTTTTAAATATAGTCATCTTCGTATCTCTTGATATTTCCCTTTTCCTAATAAAATTACCTCTCATGCTATAGTATGTTCTCATAGTCTTCTCAATTCTTTCAGTTATATCCATTTCCTGATTACCACTATTTTCTATTGTCACTCCTAAATATTTAAATTGTTTCACCTGTTCTATTCTCTCCACTCCCAATTTTATGTTCAATACTTCTTGTTCCTTGGAAGCCATCATTACTTTAGTCTTCCGTGTGTTGATTCTCATTCCATTACCTATCAGCACTTCATTCCATATTTCTAAATTCTTTTGTAGATTCTTCTCGGAGTCAGCCATAATGACCACATCATCCGCAAATGCACATTCTTTTATTACTACTGGGGCAAGTCGATTATAGCCTATTCGTATTCCTCTTACTTTTGGTTCACATTCTCGCATAATTTCGTCCATAAAGACACAGAACAATACGGGGCTCAACACCCCACCTTGTCTAAGTCCTTCCAAAGTCTCAAAAGTTTCTGATTTCATACTTCTATATGCAATATAATTTGTACTTTCTGTGTATATGCTCTTTATTGCTTCTATCAGCTGTCCATCTACATTCCGTTTAAGTAGGGTGTCCCAAACTCTCTGTCTCTCTACTTTGTCGAAAGCCTTTTCCAAATCAATAAAAGCGAAGAAAGCTTTGTTCTTACTCAATACTGTTTTTTGTATTATATCCTTCATTGTAAATATATGATCTTGGATGCTCCTTCCCCTTCTAAAACCACTCTGTGTCTCCTTTAGTGTTGGTTCGATAATTCTCACTAGCTTTCTCTCTAGAATTCGTTCATAAATTTTGACTGCTGTACTTAAGAGCGTTATTCCTCTGTAGTTATCACAGTTTTTTGCATCGCCTTTTTTAAATATCGGCAAAATCACTCCTGTCTTCCAGTCTTTTGGTGTCACTCTCTGCTTCAATGCTTTATTGCATATCTCCAAAAACATCTGAGTTCCTTCCTCTCCAAGATTTTTCATCATTTCAGTTGTCACACCGTCATGGCCTGGTGCTTTACCGTTCTTTGTCCCTCTTATTGCTTCTTTGAGTTCTTCTTCAGTTATCTCCATGTCTTCTACGTTGTTTCCATAATTACCAACCGACCCCGTTGTTAGGCTTTCCCCTTGCTCTCCTCTTGTTGTTATATTATCTCTGTTAGTTCCCAGTATTTCCTCAAAATGCTGTCTCCATCGGTTCATTATTTCATCTTCCTCCGTCAGTAATTCCCCTCTTTTACTTTTGATCGTCACACTTTGTGTCGCATTAGTCTTTCTCATGGTTTTAAGAACTCTATAAAATAGTTTCTGATTTTCCTTGCTGTTTGTCTCCATTTTCTCACCAAACTTCTGCCAACTAATTTCTTTTGCATCTCTGACCATATTCTTAACTTTAAGTCTTTGGATTTTATATATCTCGTAGCTCTCATCTGTTTTTTTTATCAAATATTCCTTCCATTTCTGTTTCTTTATTTTCACTTCATTCTTTATTTCTTGATTCCACCAAACTGTCTGCCTTTTACCGCTATTAGGTCTCACTACTCCACAAGTAACTTCTGCTACTTCAGTTATAATTTTCCTAAACCTCTGCCACAAGCTTTCGACATTTCCTCTTAAGCCATAAATTCTCTCTGCTTTCACCCTAATGCTAACCAATTCTTTATATTTATTAGCAACGTCCAATTCCCTCAATTTATAAGTCTTGATTCTTCTATATTCTTTTGCCTTCTTTCTTCCTCCATTCAGTTCACTTCTTGGTTTATTAACATCATTATTTCTTATTTTTGCCACCAGCATAAAATGATCACTATAAATTTCGGGCCCTCTTCTGACTTTCACATCCATTATATATTTTTTGTTACTTCTTTCCGTCACAATATAGTCAATTATTGACCTTTCGTTTCGTTTGACCTGCCGTGTATATTTATGAATCTCCCTATGCTGGAAAAAGGTATTCGTGACAACCATATCATTTAGTATGCAGTAATCTATTATTCTGTGTCCATTATTATTGATTGTTTCTTCGCCATATCTACCTATTACATTCGTTTTTCGTACATCATTTCCCACTCTGCCATTGAGATCTCCAGCTATATATATTCTTCCCTTACAACCTTCAGTTATTCTATTCAGATCCTCCCAGAATTTATCCTTTTCTTCTGACCTTTCATTTTCATTTGGTCCATATGCAGCTATTACTGTCATCCTACTACTCTTTCCAACCTGTATATCCACTGACAACAACCTGTTCGAATGGCTTTTCCATCCTCTTATCTGGTTGACAATCCTTTTATTAATAATACAACCAACACCTTCCGCTGCTCTCTTTTCCTGTGAGACCACCATATACTAATAAATGCCCATCCTCCAATATAACCTCCCCCTGCCCTTTCTTTTTAGTCTCTGTGATAGTCATTATGTCTAAATTCACTTTGGTAAATTCACCACTGAGTTCCTGTTCCTTCCCATTTATTGATCGTATGTTCCAGGTTCCCAGAAGCCATACATTTTTATCTTTATTGGCTTGGAATTCTCGTTTCTTTTTCTTTTTCCCACACGTCATCCCTCTCTCCCTCTCAGTAGATCCTTTCGTCAATGTTATATTCCAATCATCCGGTTGTCCATTTTCCAGCCTTTCCGTCATTTTCAATCCGTCCGTATCCTCCCCATCTATTAGTTTTTTGCCATCTCCAGGATCTTTTCATTTTCCATTTTCTTCAGTTTTTGCGACTCATAAGACCATTTCCTTTTCTCACCCTCAATGATCAGATATTGGTACCCAACCTTCGTTTTCAAACCCTTCTTCTTCTCTTCCGCCGCTATTTTTCTAATCTTCCTCTGAATCTCCCTTTCCTTGTACGTAAGATCATCATCAATAAACACCCTCATTTCCTTTAGCTTGTTCAACTTATGTTTATTCTTCATGATTTCTAACTTTCTATCATATCCCTCGGCCACTCCCAGCAACATACTCTCAGAAATTTTCTTAACATGTATCAATTTTGGTTCAATCTCTGGATGAATGCTAAGGAAATCTTCAACACTCTCTTTCACCGCCAGACCTTCCTTGCCTTCCAATCTCAATCCAGATACAATAAAATTGTTCTTCTTTGTTCGTCTTTCGTCTCTTTCAAGTCTCCATTCCATCTTCTCCAGACCCTTCATCTTTTCATTCAACAATTGTACTTCCATTCTCAGTTCTTCATTCTCCTTTCCCAGTGTCCGTATCTCATTTCTGTATTCCTCATTTTCTTTTCTCACTTCCCTGACTTCATTCTTGATTTCATTCATTACTTGTGTCACGTTCATCATTTGTGTCATCATAGCTTTCATCTCTTCCATCTCTTCACTCTCTTTTGTCTTCGTTTTAGTTGGTGTTCGGTTTATCTTCTTGCTCCTCCTAAAAGTCACTTTCTCTTCCCCGCCTTCTCTTTTACGTTTGCTTTCGTCGGTCGAGTAGCCGTCCGTCGAAACGTCGTTTGCACTCATTCGTATCTCTACTGGGTCTGCCCGCGCCCAACTCTCATGCGAAAATTAAAATTCCCGACGTTTGCGCGCGCACTTGTCCTCCAGCTGTTTATTGTATACAAAATCGAAATTTATTATCAACTTGTTTAACTATGTCTTAGGCACTCAAATCTCCTCAGTTATTCAACGCAAATAAAAACCGCCACTCACATTCACTACTGTTTATATTTCTCCACTCAGAAACGCTCGTTTTAGTACGGAAAAACTCTAAACTTTAACGCGGGTTAACGGAGCCGTCTGCACGGTTATCGCGTCGAAACAAAATAAAATAGTAAAAATATGTAATTGTAATTTGGAAGGTCTGAGACCGGTGTCTCTGCTCTTTCTATATCTCTGTCTGTTCATGTTCGTTTGTTTTATTTCCATCTCCATCATCTTCTACTACTACTTCTACCTCCGCCCCCATCAACTCCACCAGCTCCAACTCTGACTCATTGTAATATTTGTAATTGTAGTCTATGCAGTCGTTGTCCGATTGAATTCCTTTAAAAAATATTTATAAATTATATTAGGTTATTATTTTTGATACAATAAATATTTTTCACCTTTCAAAAGTCGAAGATTGTGATAAACATATACTAAGTCTCCTGCTCGCTTTGCGCCCAGTCGATTGCGGAGTTTAGAATGAATTAAGCCCCAGACACTCCAATTCCTTTCTGCAGATGCTGATGACGATGGTAATTGCAATAGTTTTTTTGCCGCAGGTAGTAAAATACTATTTTCACAAAATCCTGTCCACCAATCTACTGGTGCAAAACTTTTGTTTTTATCAAAAGCTTTTACGGATTCCCATATTGTTTTTCGGCCAAATTTTCCCTTTTTTGATCTTAGGAGAGCCCCACCTCAGACAAAATTGTTGCTTCATCTTTTCCACCACAAAAATTTGAAATTACTTTGCAACCCTCATCTACCTCATCTTCATTCAATCCTGCACCACAGTATCTTGGATCGAGTATGTAAGCAGCAATGTGAACATCAGTTACCGCAAATGAACATCTGGATTCAGCATATTGATTAATTTTTCTTTCATCACTTCTATTGAGAGAGCTGGCAAGGGCTATTTCCTTAACAGTAGAGTTCGCGCGCTTGAAAAACTCTTCTAGAAATCATGTTCGCTGTACATTGAAAGGTAAAAATGTATCGAGTACGTTTTCGGATGCTATTTGGGGTGTATAACGACCCCCTAAATTCGTCTGGCAATATCGATGTCCAACACACCCCCAGGGGGTAAAAACTGAAAAAACGAGGAATTTAGAATATTTGATTTGCTATCCGGCAGTAAAAAAGTTTTTCTGTTCCGTCAAGTAATAAGGGAGTAATAACTAATTTCCGTCCAAAGTTTAACATTAGACGAACGGAAGAATATTTACTAAAATCGCTTGTAGCTCCATTACTATTCGTGTTTCGATTTCTGACAAAATTGAGAAATGCCTACACCGCGATAACTTCTTAACAACACAAGATATCGAAAAAATTCAAAAAGTAAATGTTGTAGTCTGATGCTTTTGCAAGGCAAGGGTTTTTGAAATTTTGAAATCGAACAATAAATAAGAAAGATATTGCCAATTTACTCCAGGGATGTAAAAGCCGCCGCCGCGAAGCGCGCACTCTGTCTCTACTTTCGCCCGTTTCCCATCTCATTCTGACGGACTCCTCCGTGCCCCACCATGGCCCGCAAGCCTCGTAGTATCGTACTCGCCCATTGTTTTTCAGTTTTTACCCCCTGGGGGTGTGTTGGACATCGATATCGCCAGACGAATTTAGGGGGTCGTTATACACCCCAAATAGCATCCGAAAACGTACTCGATACATTTTTACCTTTCAATGTACAGCGAACATCAAGATAAACTTTCACGTTGACTCTACTATAAAATGTGTTTTAATTTTTTCAAAGAGATGCTTGGTTTCGGAAATTATAGAAAAATCGCCCTCGCATCCTTTACAGGTTCCAACAGTTTTATATAACTACTGGTGCGTTCCCAAAAAAATTTGTCATCTAATATATTGTCTTTTATTCGTTTAGGACAAACGTTTGCAACTGAATTTTGTATCACTGCTTGTTTTAAGCACTGTTTCGATACATGCAAGACTTTCAGACTAGTAAAAGTACTCGCCCACCTAGTTGGGCAAGGCAGGCTCAATGCACTCTTTTGAGTTCCCGCTTCTTTAAATTTTTGACGTAGAACAGCCCCCGGTACATGTTGATTTTTGAAAAATTTTATAATTTCTTTGCATAAAACTACATGCGTATTAAAACTTTGTAGTTTTTCTATATCATTAAATAAAAGTTGCAGACAGTGTGCTCCACAACAAAAACATATTAACTTTGGAAACTCTTGTTTCAAAAGGCCCCAAGCTGCAGACATATTTGTTGCATTATCGGTAACTATAGCAGCCACTTTGTCAGAACCAATTTCATGTATAACATTCGAAAACTGCTCCGCAATATATTCTTTAGTGTGTCTCACATCTTCGGACAAAATATATTTGTAGAACATTGGTTTGGGGCTCAATACCATGTAATTTACTACGGATTCGTTCCTTAAATTTGACCAACCGTCGGAAGCAATCGCAACTTGTTCAGACTCTGCGACAACATCTTGGACTTGCTTTTTTATTTTTGATACTTGCTCATCTAGAAATCTTCCGGACAGCTGTTTTCGTGATGGGAGATTAAAGCTGGGCCGTAATTTATTTACAAAAGTAACGAAATAGGGATTTTCGACTAGTTGAAAAGGAAGATTAGCGGAATAAAACATTTGAGCCAAGATCTCTTCCAATTCCAATTGTTCGTTCTTTGACATCTTGTCAAGGAAATTAGATACTTTGCTCTGCAAAGTTTTTGTATTATTGAATGTCATGCTGACTTCGGAAACTTCATCATCTGAACTGGAACTGGAAGTGCCAATTTCAACTGAAGGACCTTTTGAAGTAAAAGTTGAAGAAGAACCTTCGTCATGAGATGAATAGGTGTTGCGTTTTGTTTTTAAACTGTTTTTAGTAGAATAGTTTGCCTTTTCATATTTTTTTTTGTATTTTAACTTTTATGCTAAGAGGGCATTCCTCACAGTCTCGAATGAGATGTTTTGCCATCCGATCTACGTGGGTAACATACTGTTTCGAACAAAATTTACATCTTCCGTTAATTTTTCCTTTTTCGGAAACGTGATGAAAAAAAATCCAAATAAACGACAGGGGCTTACCACCTGCACCTGGCTTCATTATCTAGAAGACGAATTTATAAAGACTAATTAGTTCAGTTCAGTCAGTTCAGTTCAATTAATTGATAACTTGATTTATAATAAAATTAATTAAACACATACACATTTCACAATTATTGTAAAAGATTTAATTTAGTTATTCAACAATGTCATATGTCAGAGCTGAAATTTTAGGCATTTATGACTTCCATTCCAGAAACGAACAATTTGATTAAATTTCCATCTAATTCTAATTCAAACTTAGGTGATTTTATAATTTTTATATGTAATAATGTAGTGTAAGTTAAATTTTTACTATTACTTTATTACTTACCTTTCAAATAAAGTACACACACAGAAGCCGAAAAGCAATGCACTATCATACCTATGCACCAACGCCAACCAAAAACCACCCTTCTTTCTATTCTTTTTCTAATATAACCCTCAAAATGTTGGAATTGCGAGCTGCATTTCGCCGAACACGCATTGACCTGTCCGTCAACAGCGGCTAGACGCTACGTCACGCCCCCCACTACTTCAGTATTTGACGCGAGCAATTTGACAAATGACCGGTCAAAAACTAGGTCAATTGACCGACGAGTATTTGGCCGGTCAATTGCCATCCCTAACTGGACAACTACTCCTTGTTGTAAGGGAAAGTACCGTACTGAAGAGTTCCAGAAGGACGAAACCAGTTGGTCTGCGGTTTTCCATGCATATTCGAATAAACGTGCGAATGAAATTCCTCCTGAGCTTAGTGATGTCGATGCTATTAATGATTATTTTCTTGATTCAGTTAAAAGTTTTCCTAGTGGTGATATTGATGCTACGGTGGATTTTTATTCCAGTAATTACAAAACGCTTTTTCCCAATAAACTGCATTTTACGTTGGTGGATGCGGATCTTGTCTCTAATATTATATATTCGTTAAAAAGTAAAGCAGTTGGCGCTGACAATATTTCGATTGGGATGCTCCTTTTGTGCCTTCCCCGTGCTTTGCCTTACATAGTACATATAATTAATTCTTGTTTAACGTGTGGCGTTATGCCCAAAATTTGGAAAATATCGCATGTTACTCCCTTGGCAAAAATTAGTCAGCCCAAGGAGTTAAAGGATTTAAGACCTATTAGTATTTTACCAGTGCTGCCCAAGGTGCTGGAGAGGGTGGTGCATATTCAAATTCTTGGCCATGTAAATGAATATAATATAATTCCGTCATATCAATCAGGGTTCAGGAAAAACTTTAGCTGTTCTACAGCGTTAACTTATGTCGTTGATGAAATTTTGACATCCATGGACGAAAACAAATTAACTGCTCTAGTTCTCTTGGATTACAGTAAGGCGTTTGACTGTGCAACGATACTTTCTGGTCGGACGTCAATTATGCAACGATATCGGATCGATTTCGGTGAAAGTATACAACGACACTTCCTAGTGACGCTCTGGAGCCAGATATACAGCGCGCTCTTTCGGTTTCGGTATCGGTATCTGGTACGCTCTGTATATCTAGACTAATCGGATCGTTACCTTTGTAACGATATAACGGGGTTGCATCTGGTCAGGTCGGGATCGTCGATAATACCCTTTGCTCAATAGTCGAAGAAGGGAGGGTTCGTTATTGCTTACTAAACGGTGAATTATAAAACATAAACAAATTAAAATGGTTTCTATTAATATAACTATTTACATTTTAAACGGAATATGAAACGGATATTTACAGGAAAATATATACATGAAAAATAAATGAGAAATTCTAGTATTGAAATCAGGACGGTACTGTAACCGGTTTCTCGAGTGAGTAGCGCACGAGATCTGGGCTAGAGGCCTAGCTCGTGGACTATTCCCTCGGGATCAGCTATCACTTGAATACGGGTAGTCTCGCCGTATGATTAACTGTTCCGGATACTTGCGGTTTCGTAGTAGCACCTATAGCGCGACAGGTCGGGGTTTCAGGTCGGGGATGTACGTTAGAACACCAAGGGTGTAATCCCGTGCGAGACAGGTTTATTATTTGACGTGCACAAGCTTTGTAACTGACGGGACCACCCCAGGCCATATGCAGATTATTGTAAGAACCATCCGCTGCACATCGACAAGGCTGTGTAATCCGCCGCAATGAATGCAAGCATGTCGGTTCTTACTTTCCTGCACCTGTACTGGTAAATGGACCTACCTAATTAAGTCAGCTACGCTTCCGCTACAAATCAAGTAACTCCGGTCTTGTTAACTTAATTATTGATAGCCCTTCGGCTTCGATAATTAAGTACTAGCGATGAAGACTTGACTATTTATTCTTCGAGAATAAATCGGATACGGGAATGAACAGAAAATCACACGCTGTGAATTAAACTCATTCAAGCGGACTGTCGGTTAATATTTATCGGACGCGGGTGGAGAGAATTCTTCTTCGCAAACCGGTGAAGAAGATTCTTCTTGGGCCTCTGCTGTGTGGCTTCCTTTATAGCCACCCGAATAGGTTCGCTCTCCTACCATCGAAACGCGTGACGTGCCACTCCCACTCTTCTCGTGCTCTTATTTATTTACAATCGTGACGTAGCGGCTTGCATTTCTCTCTTCATCTGGATATGCCACGGCTCTCGCTCCGTGACGCGGTTGCAATAGAGAGAACAATTATGAATGCTAATCCAAGTTTGTTGGATGTAACCAGCATTCCAATTATGCATTCTTACAACTGTTTAAATCACGAGATCTTATTATCAATTTTCTCTTACATTGGTTTCGAACGAGATGTTATAGATTTCTTTAGGAGTTACTTATCGGATAGGACGCAAATTGTTAAAATTAATCAACTATACTCCCTTGAAGGCACCTTGGATCGTGGGGTTCCGCAGCGCTCTTTCCTCGGCCCTCTTCTCTTCTCAATTTATACGTCCAATCTGTACTCCTGCTTGCGGTATTCTGAAGTTCATTGTTATGCAGATGATACACAAATTATAAATTCCTTTCTACCAAAAGATATTTTACAGGCCAATGACAATATTAACAAAGATCTATCATTATTAGTTAAAGCTTCTCTTGATCATAATCTAATAATTAATCCTTCCAAATCTCAACTGATGGTATTTGGTAGACCTATGACATGTAAAAATTTTGCATATTGTGATACAGTGTATGGCTTCTGCATCGATTGTGATACTTCTAGAAGGATACAAGTGGTACAAAATTCGTGTGCCAGGTTAATTTGTGGCATGCGTAGAAGATATCACATATCCCCCAAAATTAAGGAATTAGGCTGGTTAAATATGGAGGACAGGCGCCTTCTGCATGTTTGTATATTTTATCACTCAATTATTACCACTCGCTGTCCTCCATATCTTTATAATAAGATTCGGTATAGAACTGATGTGCACAATATTAATGTTCGAAGAAAATCATTGATTACCCCTCCTTTCCATGTTTCTGCCAGTTTTGAAAGATCGTTCTCGTTCAATATTGCGAAAGTCTATAATAAATTGCCTAGAGCATGCAGAATCCTGCCAGTCTCTGCATTTCGTAAGAGCATAAAACAACTTCTTCTCAATAAATGTTAAATTAAATCCCGGTAGTACATAATTATACCGTTTATTAATGACTGTGAAAGTGTGTTCTCTCACTAGCTTGATTGCAGTATAGTATTCGTCGTCTTTTCTCTCCTCTTTCCTCTTTGTTGTTTTTCTTTACTTTTCCTTATTCTTTCTCATTTCCGATTTCTTCTTTTTCTCCCCTTCTTATGTACCCTCGCTACTTTACTCAATCTTGGCGTAAGTTTAAATTTCGATTTTTCGGGTTAAGTGGAAGAACAGCGTCGGCTGAACTTCACCCTTTGTGGCACTCAAATTTTAAGATTTAAAATTTTAAGTTTTTGTTACACCATATCGATTTGTTTTTTTTTTTAAGTTTTAAGTTTTTTTTGTATACAACATGGATTTTTTTGTGTGTCACAATAAAGACCTCTTATTATTATTATTATTACTTACTGAGCAAAAAATTCTGTCGAGGAAGTGTACAAATCTGTATCTGGTTACGCAATAATTGTGATCATACTAATTACATTCACATCACAAACAAACAAATTAAAATATTCAAGACATTTTCTGTCAGAATAAATAAAACAATAATTTTCGGAAACAATCCAGAAATCCAGACTGCCGAAAAATCAATAAACTTTTTGGACCTCACTATAAAAAACTGCAACAATAGACATGAGTTTGAAATTTACAAAAAGCCCACATATACAGGCATATCAATCAATAGGCAATCATACCACCCCATGTGCCATAAAGTAGCAATATTTAATAGTTTAGTTCATAGATTACTAAGTGTTCCCCTCAGTAATGAAGCGTATAGAAAAGAACATATTAGATGTATTCATAACAATAATGAAACATCAGCATTTGCTATAATCCACGCACACACCGAGACCAGATACTAAACGAAATGCATGTACTGGAAGACATACTCGCACTGAATTATCGCTGCCGGAGTCTATAAATTATTGCATTCTTCTCATCTCAAAACCAAAACTTCAAAACTGTCCTCCCGGCCTTTTGCTTCCCAATAAATACTCTTTATAGAACATTCAGGAACTGGAATATTGTTCCAGAATTCGAATTTTCGGGTCTCATAAACGGACAAGGTCAACGCCATAATAAACAACTGCGGCTTGCTGACAAACAGCGTGACTCATAACCAGGAGCGTAGCTTTTGGGAGCAAAAATTCGTATCAATAATATAAAATACTTGAATGTGATAATTTCCACTTTTTATTTTAGCTTCCTCAGAAGTACTGAAGAAGCTGCAGTGTAGCGAAACAATTATCACATTCAAGCAATTATAATATAATAATTACAAAAATATTTTTTTTTATATTAATTTATCCTACACAAAACATACACCCAAATATGTTCAAACTTATGGTGCACACTATATATTTTCTGAAATTTGTTAAAAATATATATATAATTGCAATAGCAGTAGCAACTTGATATGAAATTTATATTTGTTAAATTGAAAGTAATATATTTTAAGTATAATTGTTTATTTATTGGTATAGGCCATTTTTCTGTCTAAAATGTCTCTTATTTTAAATACCTATTAGACCGAGAGCTCGCGTGCAAAATACATAACCATCGGGAACAAAATTTTTTACTTTCTGGGGTGAAAGTCCTTTGTATAACAATCATTTAGCCACCCGTCTGCCGGCCTTAAGTTGTCAACTAACTGCGAGGGCGGCAACTGAAAAGGGGTCAAAATGCAAAAATAGGTAACCATCGGAACAAACGTAATTTTTTTACAGTTATTTTCGGAAAGTTCTACATAAGGAAAATCAACACGGCAGACGCATTTTTCTTGTCAACTTTTTAGCGCAGACGCTCTCAAAGATACCGAAATTTCCATTAAAATGTACCTATAAGGAACATGCTTTTTAAATATGTCAATTAAACGTAGAATTCAAATATTCAAATAAATTTTTGGCAGACGGTCGCATAACGACAGCAGACGCCGTCAAAGTTGCAAATTGCATCTCATTTTAGCTCCTAAGATCTTACGCGCTTGAGTGACGCCCACGGTGGCATATTAAAAACCTAAAAAATTGATAGGCAGGAACAACAGAATTAAGGGTTTGTGGTTATAAACGTTCTTATTTATTACATAAACATTTATTGTATCTATTAATAACAATAATGGGAACACATTTAGGAACCTTAATACGTACATGATTTTATTCACAACTTACATGCATAGCCCGATTGGAAGGCAATCAGGGAAAATAAGGAAGAAAACGTGTATTCTAGAAGTCATTCTTTTACTTTTACATATTATATAAATAAAATAAATTTTATTCTTCCGCTTAGATATAGGTACGAAGTAGGTAACAAGAATGGTATT
The DNA here is from genome assembly GCA_963966045.1 of Xestobium rufovillosum. Classification (NCBI taxonomy): domain Eukaryota; kingdom Metazoa; phylum Arthropoda; class Insecta; order Coleoptera; family Ptinidae; genus Xestobium; species Xestobium rufovillosum. The sequence continues at coordinate 38,200,553 of OZ014495.1, forward strand.
CTAAATAACATGAATAAAATAATTAAATAGTATTTAAAGCAAAAACGGAAGGCTGTCATAAAGCATTTTTAAAAAATATTTTTTACTTTTTCATTATATTTCTTCATCAGTAGATGATAAGTAAAAGTCATCTTCGTTTTTTTTCTATTGGTAGGTACCTAGGTACTTCCGTTTGGTTGGGGTTCCTTTAAGCATATTTCTTCAACACATGTTTGGTGTCTGTCGACCCTTAAACCATTGAGGCTGTAGTTTGCCATCAATTAGAAATTAGAACCCAACCGTGTTCCAGAGAAGAATAAAATGTCTGTTCTTTTAAGGTTAACGCAAATTTGTACAAATGTGTACAAATCAAATTCTAGTCTATGTCTCCTTCTGCACTTTAGAACTTATAGCAAATACTTCACAATTAAGGTACCTACCAATATTTATTATGCAAAATGGGAGCATGAAATGGTAATTATAAAACATCTTTAGTAAAATTTATCTGATGTAAGAATTGGCAGAACGATTGTTATGCACCCATTTTGCATAACAATTTTTTGTACGTTAATTGTGAAGTATTTGCTATAAGTTCTAAAGTGCAGAAGGAGACATAGACGAGAATTTGATTTGTACACACGAGGAAGCTGATAGCAGAATTATTATTATCTACCACTTAGGTATGCCATCTAATGCCATCTAATAGTCAAAAGTTATAATAAAAACTTCTGATACAGATGTTTTAATTATTATTCTATGAAACATTCATAATCTTCCAGAAAACATATCTATGTGGTTGGAAGTATGAATACAATCAAAAAATACGTTGAGACATATTAATGTTAACACCATAGCGCAGTCTTTAGGGCCAGATTTATGCAAAGCTTTGCCAGCATTTCATAGTTTCACAGGATGCGACTATACTTCAGCTTTTTTCTAGAAAAGGTAAGATAAGGCCGAGGATAAGGCCTTTCAACTTATTAGAAAAATATGTAGTGGCTTAAAAAGCTTTCAGTTCATTTGGTATAAGTAATAGTTTAACTGAGGACCAAATTAGAGAAATTGAAGACTTTCTATGCAAAATGCAACAGAAAACAGTAATAATATCAAAACGAAGCGCGGTTTCATATTTTTATGGACTGCTACAAACCAGAAAAGTCGAGAGAATCTTTAGAAGGAAAGAAAAAATTTGATGGCAGTCTATTACCACCATGTAAAGACGTTCCATTATGCAAATTGAAAAGGGTAAATCAAATTTGCGTTAACCTTAAAAGAACAGACATTTTATGCTTCTCTGGAACACGGTTGGGTTCTAATTGATGGCAAACTACAGCCTCAATGGTTTAAGGGTCGACAGACACCAACATGTGTTGAAGAAATATGCTTAAAGGAACCCCAACCAAACGAAGTACCTAGGTACCTACCAATAGAAAAAAACGAAGATGATGTTTACTTATCATCTACTGATGAAGAAATATAATGAAAAAGTAAAAAATATTTTTTAAAAATGCTTTATGACAGCTTTCCGTTTTTACTTTAAATACTATTTAATTATTTTATTCATGCTATTTAGAATACCATTCTTGTTACCTACTTCGTACCTATACCTAAGCGGAAGAATAAAATTTATTTTATTTATATAATATGTAAAAGCAAAAGAATGACTTCTAGAATACACGTTTTGTTCCTTATTTTCCCTGATTGCCTTCCAATCGGGCTATGCATATAAGTTGTGAATAAAATAATGTACGTATTAAGGTTCCTAAATTTGTTCCCATTATTGTTATTAATCAATACAATAAATGTTTGTGTAATAAACAAGAACGTTTATAGCCACAAACCTTTAATTCTGTTGTTCCTGCCTATCAATTTTTTAGGATTTTAATATGCGACCGTGCGCGTCACTCAAGCGCGTAAGATCTTAGGAGCTAAAATGAGATGCAATTTGCAACTTTGACGGCGTCTGCTGTCGTTGTGCGACCGTCTGCCAAAAATTTATTTGAATATTTGAATTCTACGTTTAATTGACATATTTAAAAAGCATGTTCTTTATAGTTACATTTTAACGGAAATTTCGGTATCTTTGAGAGCGTCTGCGCTAAAAAGTTGACAAGAAAAATGCGTCTGCCGTGTTGATTTTCCTTATGTAGAACTTTCCGAAAATAACTGTAAAAAATTACGTTTGTTCCGATGGTTACCTATTTTTGCATTTTGACCCCTTTTCAGTTGCCGCCCCCGCAGTTAGTTGACAACTTAAGGCCGGCAGACGGGTGGTTAAATGATTGTTATAAAAAGGCCTTTCTCCCCAAAAAGCCAAAAATTGTGTTCCCGATGGTTATGTATTTTGCACGCGAGCTCTCGGTCTATATATTTCATTATATTTTCGAATTCTGTGGGAAATTTTTCAGATACTTTTATGATCTCTGAATTATTCATTTTTTTCTGAACAGAAAAGATTGCAGACAACTTGCATAAAAAATATTTTGCAAACCAAAATTAATCGAGGAAAATATTATAGGTACCGTCACAATGGACTAAGACACTTATTATGTAATCTATACACAGCATTCAAGGTAAGTATTAAATTAATTTGTCCGAAATTAAAATATTAAAAAAAAATCGTCTTTTCATTTTAGAATAGATGTTGCATATTGTTTTATTTTCAGATTCTACAGGGTGTCCCAGGTTTTATTATCAGGACTTCTACAATCATTAGAATATAGAATATTGTTTATTATTTTCAGTGGCGGGAATCGGGGGTACCTATTAATGTTTTATCAAAAAAGTGTTGTTGAATTGAAATTTTACGAATTTTCTTAAAAATCTTGAAACATCAGGTGTTTCATGTTTTGTTCGGTTGAAAACATGCAACCAAATTTCTAGAGGGGTCGCTTCATAAGTAGGGTGTTGCGAAGCTTGGGATGGAAAGGAAGTTTGTGGAGATTTCATTTACCTTTTTATGGGGCTTCGTTAATCAACATAGGTTCAATCATTTGGGAATTATCACTGAAATGACAGTTACATTGCAGCTTTGGATGAAAAAAAGATATATGTCGTTTAATTTTTGGTTCTGAACATCCTACTAAAATTTTTCAAAATAATTCTGAATCGTCTTGAATATTGGCATACATGCATGGAGTCTACTTCCTGCCGAGTACTAATCAGTGTATTTCAACACTACGCGTTCTACATCGGTCTGAGCTTTCGCTGCGGTGCTTTTTAACACTATTGGAATATTTTGTATCTGCTTAAAACGAAACTTCCGGAAGACATATTTACCGATGGCCGATGTTACGCAGCCTAACCGGACTGCCATCGAAGAGGTACTGAACAGTCCGCCCAATGAAAGGAGCAGTCCCTCCGTATTAAGGAACATACGGGAAACTGCCAGTGCCCTACTACAAAAAACAGATTCTCTCCATCGGCCTCTGCTTCTGCCGAAACCACAACTTCCGTTATGACCTCATTAGTATTTGCTTCCGAAAAAACATAAGATATCCGCTAACCGATTTGAGTTGCTGACAGAGACTAACGACTCAGATTTTCTGTGGTTTGCAGTTATGGAAACTGTTAAGACAGAAGAGTGTCGACCCTGATCGGTGGTCCACTTCTTCATCATCCTGTGGGGAGGGCCGAAGCGGTTATAGCTTAATACCGCTTTTCTAAAATCATCATTGCCCTCAAAGCTAAAACAACCCCAGACGGTACTCATCTCCATCAGGGTTGTGTTAACTGCTTCCGCTCTGGTATGGAAATCCTTAAGTACTCATTAATTGAGTACCATGCTCACAGCCTTCTTCTGAAAAACTCTTGTGTTGCCCTGAAAGGAGTTCCTGAGCCCATTGAAACTGATTTTGTCAAATCTCTAATCCTCATCATTGTTCCCCGGAAAAAATCGATTTTCCAACTTAAACATATCTGATGGGACAAAAGCAGAAAAAAATCACATCACGATTCTGCTGTCAACGCTTTGAACATGCACAAATTCGTTGCAGCTATTACCAAAATGTGTTAAGCGTGCTGGAAACCAGTCTTCCTCTGAATACTGAAAGGAGAAATTTACTCCTGTGAGATGCGCAAACGGCGGAGGCGAGCCCACTACTTCCTTCAAGGGCTGTCAAGTCCGCTGCCTCGAAACCAACTCCCGGCAGATAAGGCCAAACCTAGAAACTCTACGCCCACTCGCAAATTCCATATCACCCTCGCTGAACTCTTGCAACTTCAATCGATAATTAGCAAATGCAGGTTATTGTTCCATAGATGTGAATAGTAGTTAATGTCACGTTTCCGAAAAACTCTGTAATGTCTGCTTCATTCAGAGTTAAGGTTTCTTGTTGGAATGCAGCTGGTATTCTCCAAATAAGGAACACGTTGACATAATACTTCTGGGTTAGACGTGATTAAATAATAACCCGTTCAAAATCCTGAATTACCTTATCTACCGAGACGACAAAACGGGACAGTCACACAGGGGTATAACTGTTCTGATCAAAAAGCACATTTCCAACACCCCCGGGCCACCTTCCAATGAAATTGATCCATGCATACTGTTCCCGAAAAAAAAGCATCACTGCTGAGAACATCCGAGCACTATTACCCACAACCGAGATATTCATTTTTTGGGTGACCTAAACGCCAGGCACACTCTCTGGGGATATCATGGAACTAAAGGGTCTGGGAAGGTATTCCGAGAGGAGTTTGAACAAATCTTCACTTTCCAAATCACTCCATATACACTGTGATGTAGGTCGGCCAGAAATTCTTAACATACGTATCAGCAGAAATGCAACAGACTTTGATGTCACCGTGGTAGCTGATCTGATCTCTGTCCCTGACTCCATTTTCATCACTATCAACCCGAACACTTCCTTTCCTGTCAAAATCACAGAAACTGTCGTCCGCTGGCAAATGTTTTTTGCTTGCCCTATAAGAAACATCGCTCTGATTCTTCGCTTAACCTCTCTGCTGGAGGTTGAAAACAAAATCGAAACCTTAACTGGCAACATTAAATCTTCACTCACAGATTAGGTGTACAGCAAGTTATCTTCTTATTTTTGTTGTCGATATACGCTTGCTCGTCAGAGTAAAGAGAAGTGCTCAAATTACCTTACATCCAGATGGTAAAGGGAGTAAAGTAAGTAACCAGCTACATCCGAAATTGCGCCATTACGCGGCTGACTTTTGAGCTTGCGAGATGCGTGGACTTTGTAACGAATCCACAGACTTTTCTTGGTTAGCGAAATCGCTTAAAAGCAGCGGGGAAATAATTTCTCTGCTGAAGGGCATTATAGATAAGCGCTCCAGCAATAGCGAAAATGATGTGGAAATACCTGCTGAAAGTATCAAACACCAAAGTCAACTAAATAACTTTGATATTTTGAAGTCGCTCAAACAAGGATAAGCCTTAGGTTGGGACGGTATTACTAACCTTGCAACGAACCATCCCTCTTTAGGTGCTGCGTGCTAAGACACTCTGTATAGTTATACTTATCAGATCGTTAGCGTATTCACGATTTGTTTTTGTTGCATCTGGGTCGGTCGGAAGGACAGCTTGTTCGTTGATAATACCCTTCGCTGAAAGTCGAAGAAGGGTGGGTTCTCTATTGCTACACAGTAAGAATGACAAAACGGAAACAAATCAAAAGGGATTATATTAGTTTAAATATGTTCATTCTACGGTAGTTTAAATTATATTAACATGATAAACGGGATAATTTTTTTATGTACCGTTAACACTGCTATCTTTTTAATGTTGATGGTCACAGTTTTGGTTAAATGGGGAAAAAATTGTGCATTTTCATCAATAGTTGGAAAACAGTTTTAATTTTTTGTCAATAATCATGGGTCACTTGATATAGAAAGAAAGAGGAAAATCTCGATTTATAATTTTCTTCAATAACCCCTACATTACACGGTTGGCGATATTGCCATGAAATTTCGTTTTCCACCGAATGTGCATATTAAGGAACCCAGTTGCGCTTTCAAAACACATTACCGCCCACTTGATTTTGTTATAAGTACTTCGACGTTTTCTCAATCTAGTTATCAGAAAACTGGATCGAACCGGATTGATAGGTTTGTTCGAAATAAGCTGTGTCAGAAATAATAATAATAATAATAATATCTGAATTTATTAGCAAACAATGCTAGATATACAAAACATCCATAATACGAACCATATACGAAAAACAAAAATCTGCATTACAAAACAAATATTAAAACAACAACAAAAAATTATCTGTTCAGGTACATTTGCTTTAGTCTACTTTTAAATAAATGAACATTCTTAATTCTTTTAATATCACTTCTTAACATATTGTACTTAACAAAACCTCTGACAAAAATCGAATTATACCCACTTGAACTAGCAGCCGCATTAACATACAAATCATCCCTACTTCTTGTTCCGTAATCATGGACATCTCCGCACTTAACAAAATATCTATCTAAATATGTCGACATCAGTCCCAAGATTATTTTGTGAACAAAAATTAACATTTGGTATTCCAACAATTCCTTCACACTCAGCCATCCTAAATCATTTAACATATCTGTTATCCTAGTATATCGGTCACACCCCAGGATCATCCTCATTCCCCTATTCTGCAGCTTTTGCATTCTGTCCACACCACTCTGATTACTCAAATATAACACAGTTCCACAATTATAAAAATATGGCAAAATTATTGTATTATATACTATTCTTTTAGAATATTGACTTAAACATCTGCTTAATCTTTTTAACACTCCCAATCTCTTACCAACCTTTTTACATATATAATCAACATGATCATTAAAATTAAGGCACTTGTCCACAACAACTCCCAAGTACCTGAATTTATCGACCCACTCCACCTCGTCACCATCAATACTAATTCTATATTCCTCCGTTCTAATTTCATCCAATATAGCTGGCGTAGCCACACACATCACTTTTGTTTTGTTGACATTTAATTTCAGTTTATTTACTGCAAACCATTCACTTAATTGAGCCAGATCTCTATTCAAACTTTCAGTAATGCCACTAATACTCCGTCCCTTTGCATAAATTACTGTATCATCCGCAAACAAGTGACACTCAGATGAAGACAAAACTGTGGGTAAGTCATTAATGTATAATGCAAAAAGTAAGGGGCCCAAAATGCTCCCCTGCGGCACCCCTAGCTGGATGTCCAGCTCAGCTGACTCTACTTCACCATATTTCACTCTTTGTCGCCTGTCTGTCAAATAGTCCATCATCCATTCCAATACGGCACCCTTGATCCCATACTTCCTCAGCTTTTCTATGAGCCTTGCCCTGTCGATAGTCTCAAACGCTCTCTTCAGATCCAGGAAAGCTACTACAGTGGCCAAACCATCATCCTTAAATTCTTTCCAACTGCTTATCACGAATTGCACAGCTGTCTCACAGCTGTACTTTTCTCTAAAACCCGACTGGAACTGTGACAATATATCATTTTCCTTAACAAATTTTATTAATTGAACATACACAGCTTTTTCTATTACTTTTTCCACTGCTGGAAGCATATTGATGGGTCTGAACTCCTCGCAATTCCTTGTTCCAGGAACTTTCCTTATAGGTATAACTGTTGAGATTTTCAATACAGCAGGCAAAGCACTTTTCTCCAATGAAGTATTTACAATATGTAATAATGGCCACTTTAGTTCCTCAAAAAATGTCTTTAGAAATTTTATGTTAATCCCATCTGGACTGCTTTTATAAGGTAAACTGTAGATAATCTTATACAATTCAGCCTCATCCAGAAAACTAAATTCCCCAAATTCTCTCTCCAAGACTTCAAACTCCCGGTGACTCTGTTTAATGCTAGAGTTAATATCATTTATACTTTGGATCAAATAACTATTAAAATTCTCTGCTATTTCTTCAATCTGTTCCACTTTTCTATCTCCAAACTTAATACTGCTAACTTATTCTGATTTACTGTTTTTTATCAACATTTTCAAAGTTTTCCACATTTTAATCTGATCATGTTTGCAATCGTCAATTTTGCTTTCATGATATCTGTTTTTCTTCTCTAATAATTTTCACCGTTAAATTTCGTTCCTTCTTAAATTCTCTCCAATCCTCTCCCGACCTCGTGATTGCGAATCTTTTATGCGCTAAATTTCTTCTCTTTATTGCATCTTTTACTCTGCAGTTGAACCAGGATTTGAAACAACCGTGCTTTACTCTCACTTTTGGCATAACACTTTCAATTATTTAATTAAATTTCCGAAAAAAACTATTGTATTTATCTTCCATGTTGTGTTTATTATAAGGCCATTCAATATTCCGTATAATTGCATTTACCTCTTTGGTTTTCATCATTTTTCTTGTGAACTTATAAGTAGGCTGCACTTCACTTCTATTACTTGTTATTTTGACCGTCTTGTGGCAGGCATAACCAGGTTCATCTATCACCTCTATTTCCAACCCCCTATCATTTGAGAAAACCAGATCAATAAGTGATCTGCTGTTTTCCATGACATGAGTACAACTTCTCACCATCTGTTTCAGTCCATAACCTTCGATTATTCTTTTTAATCGATTAGTATACGTAGAATCTGCAACCCAATCAATATTAAAGTCTCCCATCATTAACAGTTTGTCTGAACAACCATGTAACACCCTCTCACAGTACTCTTCAAAACATTGCAGGAACTGAACAGTCGAACCACTGGGTGAGCGATAAACTCCAACTATATTCATCTGTTCTCCATAAATATTTACTTTCATTTCCAACAGCCAGTAAGCCCCAGGTACAGCGACAGAATCCACTACTTCACCCCTGATATCAAATCTTAAATAACACTTAACTCCTCCCGTATGCCTACTTTCTGAATCGACTCTGACCATATGATATCCCTCAATGTTTACTTCAAAATTGTCAATTTCTTGTGTGACATGCGTTTCAGTCAACATATATATTGCAGGACAAAAAACAGTTATAAAGTATTTAATCTCGTCCATATGTGCCAAAACACTTTGCGCATTAGAAAGACAAATACATGTCGATGCTAGGTTGACTTTGCTTTCTGTGCTAAACGGAATAAAAAAGGATTTATCCTTGTATGGCAGGGCCACAATTCAGGATTTTTTATGTCCTCCAGTTTCGCATACGGCACTGTAACTTTAAACGATGAATACTCATCTGGATATTTTGATGTCAGTTTATCACATTTTATTATATCAAAGTTTTTGGCCCTGAGATAATTTATTATATCTTCGGAGCTAGTGTTTGAGTCTAAATTACTTATGTGGATGTGTCCATACCTTACAGATGCCTTCAGCACTGAATCATTTGATGTTCCAAAAACAGAGGTGTTCTTCTTCTTAAACTGCTTGGGACGCCTGCGATTAACAACTGTGAAGTCATCTTCCTTAAATTGCTGCAAACCTTCCATCACAACAGCACTGTACGCCTTCTCAACAGCACTGCTTACTTGTTGGGGTGTAATCATGTTAGGAGCACCTACCTTTTTGTTCGCAGACTTAACTGCCTGCTCAGATGAGGTTCCTTCACCTGTGTCTCCGCCTCTAGTAAGGTTCAGAGTACTGTCCATTTGTTTACCCGGATACGAGGCATTTCCCTGTGTTGACATATTTGTTTTTCACTAATTTTAATAAAATAATTCAACTTTAGATCCATATCAGCCACAGCGCTTCTCATGTTGCTATTGGACTGGACCATTGTATTATTCAACTTCAAGACCATTTCTTTCAGCTCGTTAATTTCGTTTTTCATTTCTTCCATTTTGAGGTTAGAATCACTACTGTTACAACAAACTATCCTATTTCCACCAAGACACTGGTAAGATTTTCTCTCAGCACAGCTGTTATGGTAAATACTATAGCATTTCACACAAACTACTACATTACACCGTTTTCCACAACACTGGGTGGTTTTATCATCACACTTCTCTTCACATTCATCTGACGTAGATCGATTTAACATAAATAGGTACCTACCGTAAAGTGGGGTTACTTGCAACAATTTTGATTTTCTTTCGTTCATATCTTTTTTGTTTTTTGTCGAATTTGTCCTGACCGGTCTCAGAATTTTAGTCTTATGTTTTATTATCAGTTAATGATGAAAAAGTAAAATTTACTACATATTTAAAAAATGGGTGTTGCAAGTTAGACCCTAAAGTGGGGATACTTGCAACACATGTAGAATTTAGATACCGTAAACCGGGGCTACTTTGAGACAATTTTATATGTTTTTTTTTAATATTGAATTTGTTATTATATTGTATACTTACATTGAATTTTACATGAATATGAAGTTTGAGCCTTCCTCTTCCGAATGCTTAGCGGTGCGTTGCAATATTATGTATATAAAAAAAGACATTAACAAAATCACAAAGTCACCCCACTGGTCGGGGTTACTTTGTGACAGTCATGTTTTTCACTGCAAACCCCTTTGCATAGACTGCTGACATAAAGTAACCCCTTAATAACGTTAACATAAACATATAAAAGTCACCAGAATTATTTGGACCACATATAATGAATATAAAGCAAAGAAAAACATATCTAGTTGGTGATAAATTTATTTTTTACGAGTAGCACCAAACAAAAAACATTTTTAAAAGTACAACAAACACAAATAAACTTATATTCTTAGAAAATGTAGAAAAAGGAACGTATTATTCAATATTGGTAACTTAGATGAAATTATTCAAAGAAGTCGTGCATTACTGGGGCATCAAATAGTTCTCTTTTTCCGCGTTGAATTGGTTCATCAATATTCATAATTATTTCACTATTGCGATAAAATATTTCGGCTGAGGCCATTTCCATTGTTTTCCAAACTGCGTCATTGCGCTAACGTGCGCTCCTGTCTTGCCACTTTTCGTAATTTGGCCAGGGAAATATTTTCCTTCGTAGTTTACGACAACGTAATTTCCCATCGATTTCTGAATTCCTGTAGTAACTGGGGGTTCTTTACCTACAGAATTTGTGTCTTCATCAGAAGAAAATTGTTCATTCATAGGGCTGTCCACACTTTCTTCGTATGGTACTTCACTTTCGTCCTCAGAACTGGTATCTGAACGCTGAATTTTTCGTCTTTTAGTGCTTGGTAATGGGAGTGGTTGGTAGGAACAAGAAGGCTGAGGTTCTTCAGAAAGTGTCTCACTAGTTTCAATCGTAGTTTCGTGGGAGTCCAACAGGTCAGTAGCACATATGCTTTTCCCAGGCGGTACATTTAACCGTTTCTTTCTTCTTATTTGCCTTGTTCGCGTTGCGTCACTCCGAGTTTTGCTTAGATGCTCAATAAAACTGGTGCTAACATTTTGAATTATTTCCTGATCTGCCGTTATATGACGAGTGCCTAAACGGTTTAAAACCTGTTCCCTATCCAAGGGAAAGATTCCGCATTTTCTAAAACCGAACTTCAAATTGTCAGAACTTTTTTCTTCTAATGTCTGCATCAGTTTCTTTAGTAGACCGGGAAATTCCTCTTTTGGTACAGATGTGAATCTGCTCCCATGAGCGCTCTCCTTCCATGTGTTCAAAATTTTCCTCCAATATATCTTCATTGGTCGAAAATACGCCGCGTCAAGTGGCTGAAGGAGATGTGTTGCGTTCGGGGCTAGTGCTATAAAACGAATATTGTTAGCTTCGCATTCTTTAATGACTTTAATATTTAAATGTGAACTTAAATTGTCGCCAATTATTGCCTTTGGCCCATCTTGGCATTTCAATATTGGTAACAACAAATTTAGAAACCAGTCCTCAAAAATTTGGTAATCAAACCAACCTGAGCTGGTTCTGTTGTATCTAGCATTGGTGGGCCCATTCTCAGTCCACGTAGACCATAATTTCTGCTATTTATAGTTAACATAGATAGGGGCTAGTTGCCCTGCAGCGTTTCCACATAACATTAATGAGGTACAAGCCTTCGATGCATTCCGTATTTTCTCTGGGTACTTCGTTCCTCGTCTGGTAATGACTTTCTTAAGCCCTGGATCATCGACCAGATTCGTTTGGTCGTAGTTCCAGAGGTTACATGGAGGAATCCCTTCCACTTCTACCTCCAAGTGATCAAAAAACTTGTTGATAATCTCTTCGTCTGTTGCAGCTCTAGCATGACTTATGTTTTGTGCAAATCTTTGAGACAGTGTGGGGTGACGCTTAAGGAACGATGTAACCCAGTCATTTCCTGGGAGGTTCTGTTTGAAACAGGTAATTTTTCTGCCACACTGTTGCAAATACGATTTTACCACACATCTGAGGTCAAACGCAGTAAGTTGAAACCCAAATCTGGACATAGTGATTATATGAGCAACAAAAGCATTTTATTCTTGTTCTGTAAAAACCTTCTGTTGTCCATGCGGTTTTTGATGCTTTCCTTTCATCTTTAACCAGAGAGTATTTCTGTGTACGCCGTATTTTTCTGAAGCATGACGTATGGATAGATTGTTCTGCCTTATATCTTCGAGAGCTTCCTGTAATGTTTGGTTTGTGTAATTTTTGTAGTTCCTACTACCAAGCTTCCTTTTATATACCCGTGGCATTTTAAACCTGGACAAAAATGTAAGTTTTAGAATCCAAAATGAATTTATTTCCGAGTTTAATCTGCTTAACATTGCAGGGGTTACTTTGTGACAGGCGTCTGTCACAAAGTAACCCCTGCAATCTTCCATTTTTTATTAAACTAATAACCACATCCAAACAAAAAATTGCAAAATTAAACTCTATATTGCAAAATGGTCTCAGATAAATGTAGACCAACTTGTACTTACTTGATTTTTTAATACCTCCTTGCTTTCAATGGCCTACTAGAAAGTATACAGACAAACTGGAAGCAGCTGTTCTGCTATCAATGCAGCACGGCCATGACAAATATACTTCTAATCAGGGACTGAAACCGTTTCACTTTTTATTCCGGTTATGGTTACGGTTACTAAGATTTATAACAGTTAAGATTACAGTTTCGGTTTAAATGTCACAGCAAATTTCGGTATCAGTTTAAGTTACAGTTTGACCTTTTTCAAACGGTTTCGGTTATGGATTTCGGTTAATATCGGTTTTTAAAAAAACTTTAACTGCACTTTTAATTGAGTTAAACAGTAACAAATCCTATTTCACATATGTAAATTTAGGTCGCTGACTATAATTGTAATAAAAAATTACATAAGTCACGTACATTTTATTTCAATTTAAAGTTCGAGACAAGACTCAAGTGCTTCAACTTCGATTCGCTTAAAAACTTTGTGTAGGTTTCTTACAGGTACCTAATGACAAGACTATAAAATTAACAGAGGTCAAATCAAAACTACTTTAATAATTATTAATATAATAAAAAATATCATCATTAACAAATTGTTAATAACAATTATTTATTAATAAAAAACTCTTCTTTTCTTTTGTTTTCTAGTATTTTTCAGGCCGTATTCAGCGGGGCCTTGTACCGCTTTTGTGTACGCTAGGGGCACATCGGATTCTCAATACTGCATTAGTTGATAGCAGACTGTTTCCAGATGTTTTGCCACCGTCCAGTACACGCCCTCGTCAAGGACTTGCTCTGTAATTCAATGCCTGTCGGGGTGTTTGCCCGAGGACTAGTTGTTGGAGCAAGTTCGGGTAGAATTGTTATTTCATGTGTTCTTCGGCATTGTACCAGTAATGCCTAGAGGGGACGATCAGTGAGCGAGAGCCAACTTTTCGGAGTTGCCGCTCGCTTACTGATGTGGCCCGCTCGTCTTTATAGATTAGATGTTGTTTTTGGTTTGTTCGCACACAGCTGCGCCGTACTGATGAGCTCCAATACAGAGTGAAATCATGATATGCGGTTGCTGTGTGCAAACGAACCAAAACTCTTCTTTTCTTTTGTTTTCTAGTAATTATTTATTAACATATTAACATTAGTACATATTGTTATTGTTTATTAAATATATCTGTAAGTTTAATCTGCTTGCTCCTCGGATAGTTATCTTCTTCCTCCCTTCAACAAGGAACAACAAACATGTTGTAAATGTCATCATCATAAGGTTCTCAGTCCGAAGACTGGTTGGACGCGTACCTCCATTCTTTTCTATCCTGAGCTAACCTACGCATTTCCCTAAAAGTAGAACATCCTACATCCCTAACTATTTGAGAGCAGTAGTCTAATCTAGGCCTACCCCTACCTCTTTTTATTCCTATCTCTGACTCTAGTATGTCACGAACTATTCCTTCGTGTCTTAGAAGGTGTCCTACCATCCTATCTCTCCTACTCTTTATTGTTTTCCATACCTTTCGCTTTTTCCCAACTCTTTCTAATACTTCCCTATTGCTAACCTTATCTATCCACGGTATCTTCATCATGCGTCTGTAGCACCACATTTCAAACGCTTCTACTCTTTTTCTATCCGCTTCTCCTATTGTCCAAGTTTCGCACCCGTATAATGCCGTACTCCATACATACGACGTTAAGAGTCTCTTCCTAGTCTCTATATTAACCGTTCTCGAGCATAACAGTTGTTTCTTTTTGTTAAACGCAACTCGGCCCTGCGCCATTCTTTGTTTTATATCTTTAGTGCTCCTACCGTCTTGAGTTATTTTACTTCCTAAGTAGCATAAATCCGCGACCTCCTCTATCTTCTCATTTCCAATTTGTATTTCCATTTTAGTTCTATTTTCACATCCCCTACATACCAAAATTTTAGTTTTCTTTTTATTGATTTTCATGCCGAAGCCCTGTGTCAAAACTGCTTCCATTTCATTCAAAGCCGCTCCTAATTCTTCTTTGCTAGATGCTAACACTGCTATATCATCCGCAAATCTGAGCATGTTAATAGTTTGGCCCTGTACATTGATCCCTGAGGCTGTTCTTTCCTTAACAATATTAATCGCATCTTCGATATATAAGTTGAAAACTAGAGGTGACAATGCACATCCCTGTCTCACTCCCTTCCGGATATCTACTTCCCTTTGTTCCTGCTCACATTCTATAACTGCCTTTTGCTCTTTGTAGAGATTATGTATTATTCTTCTGTCCCTGTATTTCATCCCTACCTTTCTCAGCACTTCGAACATCTTCCCCCATTTTACGTTGTCGAAGGCTTTTTCTAAATCTACAAATCCTATATAGACGCTCTTTCTCTTTTCTATCGTTTTTTCTATAATTACTCGTAAAGCTAGAATGGCCTCGCGCGTTCCTATATTTCGTCTATATCCGAACTGATCTTCTCCTAATATTTCTTCCGCCTTTTTCTCCATCCTTCCTTGCACAATTCTAGTTAAAATTTTTGACGCATGGGAAGTTAAACTGATAGTTCTAAAATTTTCGCATCTATCCGCGCCTTTTCTTTTTGGCAAAGCTACTATGATGTTCCGTTTGTAATCTTCTGGAATCTCGCCTGTCAGGTATATGCGACTAACTAGTTTAAATAAACGATCTATTACCTCTTGACCTGCGCACTTTAAGATTTCTGCCTGCAAGCCATCTATACCTGGTGCTTTATTATTCCTTAAACTTTTTAGTGCTATCTCAAACTCTTCTCTCATTATAGGACTCCCTAGGTTATCCCCCTCTACACTGCTTTCGCTTTCTAATATATCTTGCACTTCCTGTCCCGCATATAAGTTTCCTAAATATTCTTTCCACCTATCTGCCTTCTCCCCACTTCCGATTAGGATATCTCCTGCCTCATTTCTAATGTTTTTGGTACTAGATCCAATTTCTCTAAAATTTCTCCTAATTATTTTATATGCTTCATCAGTCTTTCCTACTTCGAATTTATCTTCCACTTCTTTGCATTTATTATCGATCCATTGCTCTTTCGCTTTCCTACATTCCCGAATAATTTCCCACTTGATCGCCTTATATCTTTGTTTCCCTGTTTCATCTAACCTATTTTTATATTTTCGCCTTTCCTCTATTAGACTCACAATATGTTTTGTTATCCAGGGTTTCCTACTTTCATTCTGTTTATGACCCAAAATATCCCTAGCTGAGGAAACTAAACTATTTTTAATGCAATTCCATTCTGCCTCTATGTCCCTAACAATATTTCCACCCGTGCCCTTTAGTGCTTCGTTTGTCTTTTTCTCGAACTTATTGCGCATATCATCATCTTTTAGTTTCTCTGGGTCAAGATACCTTCTTCCGCTTCTTTTTTTCAAAATCTTAAATTTAAGATTGGCTTTCATAACGACTATGTTGTGATCACTATCTATATCTGCTCCTGGATAACTTCTACAATCCCTAACTTGATTTCTAAATCTTTGCCTAACGAGAATGTAATCTATTTGATATCTCCCTAAGTCTCCTGGCATCTTCCACGTATAGCATCTCCTAACATGATGGTGAAATAGAGTGTTCGCGACCGTTAAGTTATGTTTATCGCAGAACTCTATCAGTCTAACTCCCCTATCGTTCCTATTGCCTAATCCAAAGGGGCCAACTATTCCGCCCTCTCGCCCTGTGCCTGCGACTGCATTGAAATCTCCTGTAATTATTAAATTTTCGTGCCCTCTCACAAAATCTAGCACATATTCAATATCACTATAAACTGCCTCTACGGCCTCATCACTGTAGTTAGAAGTGGGCATATATACCTGTATTATTACTGTTTTTACAGGTTTCGAATCTAACCTAACCATAACTACCCTGTCACTTTGCTGTAAGAAATTTTCTACACTCTGTCCTACTTTTTTCCGCATAACAATTCCTACTCCCGAATTTCCTCCTACAGATCCTGTGTGTATTACTCTAAAATCTCCGCTCCAGAAGTCTCCAGCTTCTGGCCATCGCACTTCACTGATACCTACTACGTAAATACTATTTATTATAAACTGCAGGTAGGTAGGTAGGTATGTAAAAAGAAAAACTAAAAAATCAAATTACCGTTCAGGTTCCAGTACTCTGTGACTGTGCTCAACACTAGGTTGAATAGGTATTTGTTTTAACAATTTGTCCACATGGCGGCGTTCAGCTGAAGTCAGTAGTGTGCTGATTCTTTTTGTTAACCAATCACTGGCTCAATTTGATTCGATTTGACGAGGTTACGGTTTCAGTTAGTGTTAATGGTTTGCGTTTCAATTCCTTCAAAAACCGATACAAATATCTGTATATTGGTTACAGTTTCGGTTAATCAAAATAAAATAAAACGGTTTCGGTAACGGTTTCGGTAAAAGAAATATTTTAAATTTCGGTTACAGTTTCGGTTAAGGTTATTCGAATATTAAACGGTTACGGTTACAGTTACGGTGAATATCGGTTTCGATTTCAGTCCCTGCTTCTAATAGAGTTTAGATACCGTACGCACTTCACAGATGGCGTCATAGGACCCTTCTATAAGAAGTAACTTCCATTAATTAGGTTTGGTTTATGATAATGCACCAGATGACACATTTTGTTGTTTACGGCCTGGTGTCACAAAGTTTCCCTTACAGTCACAAAGTAGCCCCGATTTACGGTAGTAGTTGCATTTAGAAGCATATCTAAGCTAACTTGCAACACAAAATATGAAAAACTGTGTGCGTGGCCGCCACGCGCCGTAGAAGCGAAACTTCAACGTTATTAGAGGAATGAAAAATTTGTAGGGTAAGCAGATGATTGGAGTTATGCATTTATGAGTTTCAAATATATCTTTATTCATCAGCTTCCATGTCTTCACTCAGATCTAAAACTGAAGTGATAGGTCTATATGCGGTTTGATTTTCTCTGAAAACAAGAAAAAAAAACAAGAAAGAAAAGCATATTTTATATCTTTTTATACGTTTTTAATAAATCTTGACAAAGCCCCCGGACGGGGACGAAACATTGATATTATATAGTTATACAGTTATTTACGTACTACATGCCAGAAATTCACAAAATTAAAAAAAATTAAAATTTGAACTGACAGAAATTAACGAAGACTATTTTAAACGTTTATTCTAATTTTCCTAACACTGGAATATACTTATTAATTTATAGACTACCAATCGCACTTCGAATACACAAAAAATCGATAATAAATATTGTCCGTATCAAAATAATAATTATGAAAGAATGAATCGAATTTTAAAGCTTCTAACCAAGCGCTTTGTGGTGTTAAGCTACGTGTCCATTTGAGAGTTTCTCCCGAGAATTACTGTCGATAGTTACTCTCAGCTAGTTGTCCATTTGAGAGTACTGTAGCGAATTTTTACTGTCAGATAACTCGCTCATCGACAGTATAGCGACAGTGCTCTCAAAACCGTGTCCACAGCGAGAGCGTGTTGCCAGTTCAATTTACAAGATTTTTAGAGCATGGATGTGACAAAACTTGCGGCCACTTTTGTTTGCTACAGAATTTTACTTAATGCATTGCAGGTTCAGTCTATAATCGAATTAGTTGAACCATCAATTGCGAAAAGAAATACAAAAATGCGAGAAGCGATTTCTGTCTACGAACGTGTAATGGTCACATTGCGATTTTTAGCGTCAGGTACATACCATTATAAAATAGGTTACCGCATCGGAGCATTTGCAGATGTTATATTTTGTAGGTCTCCTATAGCAGTCTACAGTATTTATTTCGAATACCTGTTTGTACGATAGGCAGAATAATGAAAGAAAAGAGGTGACCCCTGCAATTTACAATGCCTTAAAGGACTACGTGAAGGTATACAGAAGTTTTTTTCGTAAATGTTTTTAATGGAATATAGTAGGTACTATAAACGCCAAAATTCCCGTTCCACTTTACGGTTCAATTCCGCTTAAAATGCCATAACCAATTTCATTCTGCGGTAAAAAACCTTAGCAACTGTCCGCCAATTACAGTTTTGAAGGCGGATCTAAACGACTTTATTTGAATGACAACAAACGTGTTAGCCTTGCACTAGTAAACGTCATCATCATAACGTTCTCAGTCCGAAGACTGGTTGGACGCGTACCTCCATTCTTTTCTATCCTGAGCTAACCTACGCATTTCCCTAAAAGTAGAACATCCTACATCCCTAACTATTTGAGAGCAGTAGTCTAATCTAGGCCTACCCCTACCTCTTTTTATTCCTATCTCTGACTCTAGTATGTCGCGAACTATTCCTTCGTGTCTTAGAAGGTGTCCTACCATCCTATCTCTCCTACTCTTTATTGTTTTCCATACCTTTCGCCTTTCCCCAACTCTTTCTAATACTTCCCTATTGCTAACCTTATCTATCCACGGTATCTTCATCATGCGTCTGTAACACCACAGTTCAAACGCTTCTACTCTTTTTCTATCCGCTTCTCCTATTGTCCAAGTTTCGCACCCGTATAATGCCGTACTCCATACATACGACTTTAAGAGTCTCTTCCTAGTCTCTATATTAACCGTTCTCGAACATAACAGTTGTTTCTTTTTGTTAAACGCAACTCGTCCCTGCGCCATTCTTTGTTTTATATCTTTAGTGCTCCTACCGTCTTGGGTTATTTTACTTCCTAAGTAGCAGAAATCCGCGACCTCCTCTATCTTCTCATTTCCTATTTGTATTTCAATTTTAGTTCTATTTTCACTCCATCTACATACCAAAATTTTAGTTTTCTTTTTATTGATTTTCATGCCGTAGCCCTGTGTCAAAACTGCTTCCATTTCATTCAAAGCCGCTCCTAATTCTTCTTTGCTAGATGCTAACACTGCTATATCATCCGCAAATCTGAGCATGTTAATAGTTTGGCCCTGTACCTTGATCCCTGAGGCTGTTCTTTCCTTAACAATATTAATCGCATCTTCGATATATAAGTTGAAAACTAGAGGTGACAATGCACATCCCTGTCTCACTCCCTTCCGGATATCTACTTCCCTTCGTTCCTGCTCACATTCTATAACTGCCTTTTGCTCTTTGTAGAGATTATGTATTATTCTTCTGTCCCTGTATTTCATCCCTACCTTTCTCAGCACTTCGAACATCTTCCCCCATTTTACGTTGTCGAAGGCTTTTTCTAAATCTACAAATCCTATATATACGCTCTTTCTCTTTCCTATCGTTTTTTCTATAATTACTCGTAAAGCTAGAATGGCCTCGCGCGTTCCTCTATTTCGTCTAAATCCGAACTGATCTTCTCCTAATATTTCTTCCGCCTTTTTCTCCATCCTTCTTTGCACAATTCTAGTTAAAATTTTTAACGCATGGGAAGTTAAACTGATAGTTCTAAAATTTTCGCATCTATCCGCGCCTTTCCTTTTTGGCAAAGCTACCATGATGTTCAGTTTGTAATCCTCTGGAATCTCGCCTGTCAGGTATATGCGACTAACTAATTTAAATAAACGATCTATTACCTCTTGACCTGCGCACTTTAAGATTTCTGCCTGCAAGCCATCTATACCTGGTGCTTTATTATTCCTTAAACTTTTTAGTGCTAGCTCAAACTCATCTCTCATTATAGGACTCCCTAGGTTATCCCCTTCTACACTGCTTTCACTTTCTAATATATCTTGCACTTCCTGTCCCGCATATAAGTTTCCTAAATATTCTTTCCACCTATCTGCCTTCTCCCCGCTTTCGATTAGAATATCTCCTGCCTCATTCCTAATGCTTTTGGTACTAGATCCAATTTCTCTAAAATTTCTCCTAATTATTTTATATGCTTCATCAGTCTTTCCTACTTCGAATTTATCTTCCACTTCTTTGCATTTATTATCGATCCATTGCTCTTTCGCTTTCCTACATTCCCGAATAATTTCCCACTTGATCGCCTTATATCTTTGTTTCCCTGTTTCATCTAACCTATTTTTATATTTGCGCCTTTCCTCTATTAGACTCACAATATGTTTTGTTATCCAGGGTTTCCTACTTTCATTCTGTTTATGACCCAAAATATCCCTAGCTGAGGAAACTAAACTATTTTTAATGCAATTCCATTCTTCCTCTATGTCCCTAACAATATTTTCGCTCGCGCCCTTTAGTACTTCGTTTGTCTTTTTCTCGAACTTATCGCGCGTATCATCATCTTTTAGTTTCTCTGGATCAAGATACCTTCTTCCGCTTCGTTTTTTCAAAATCTTAAATTTAAGATTGGCCTTCATAACGACTATATTGTGATCACTATCTATATCTGCTCCTGGATAACTTCTACAATCCCTAACTTGATTTCTAAATCTTTGCCTAACAAGAATGTAATCTATTTGATATCTCACTAGGTCTCCTGGCATCTTCCACGTGTAGCGTCTCCTAACATGATGGTGAAATAGAGTGTTCGCGACCGTTAAGTTATGTTTATCGCAGAACTCTATCAGTCTCACTCCCCTATCGTTCCTATTGCCTAATCCAAAGGGACCAACTATTCCGCCCTCTCGCCCTGTGCCTACGACTGCATTGAAATCTCCTATAATTATTAAATTTTCGTGTCCTCTCACAAAATCTAGCACATGTTCAATATCACTATAAACTGCCTCTACGGCCTCATCACTGTAGTTAGAAGTGGGCATATATACCTGTATTATTACTGTTTTTACAGGTTTCGAATCTAACCTAACCATAACTACCCTGTCACTTTGCTGTAAGAAATTTTCTACACTCTGCCCTACTTTTTTCCGCATAACAATTCCTACTCCCGAATTTCCTCCTACAGATCCTGTGTGTATTACTCTAAAATCTCCGCTCCAGAAGTCTCCGGCTTCTGGCCATCGCACTTCACTGATACCTACTACGTCTAATGCTAACCTATCCATCTCAATTTTCAAATTCTCAAATTCTCTAACTTTCCTTTCCTACTAGTAAACGAAGGGCAGCAAAAAAATAGATAAATAATCATGTTCTTTTAACGAAAAATCACATCGTCTATGGGGGGGCGGGGCTGACGAATCAATTATAACTTGGAAACGGTACGAGATAAAGAAAAATGACTTACATGTCCCTATCCCAGTTTTTAATTCTCATTGAAAAAGGTACTCTTTTTTGAAACCGGTAAAATGGCCGGTTCCGAGAAAAAAAATATACAAAGATATGGTTCATCATTTTTACTATACAAGCCAGGCTATGAAATATGAACTGCTACATGAAACATGTGAAAAAATGAAATGAAAAAGCATGAACAATCGGTTATGAAAACATAATAGCCGAGATAATAGCGGCTACAATAAATTTTCGAAGTGAGCACCTTTTAGACACATACATTTTTGTGTAGTAAAAATGTTAAACCATGTCTTAGTATATTTTTTTTTCTCCGAAAGGGGCCATTTTAACGGTTTCAAAAAAAGAGTACCTTTTTTGAGACAATTGTTTAAGGAATTTAAAAATGCCATTGCAAATTCTCTAAAAGCATCCACGTAAAAGTTAAGGGGTGAAAAGCATTAGGGGTGTTCCACCCTCGGCTTCCTAGACAAGATACGGAATATGTCATGTCACTCGATCACAGATACTTTCTTACTATGTCTACAGTCCAAATTTTATAACATTCGATACAGTAGTTTGAAAGTTACCAGCAAAAAACCTTCTTCGGGACTTTACCTTTAAGGGCAAATAGCTTCGAAGGGGTGCGACCTAGAAAAAAAATTCTACATACTTTAAGTGTTATTTTGACCCAAACAATATAGTCCAGAAATATTGCCCATCAAACTTTCTCTATATCTAATAGATTTAGTGTCATCTCTAAGCAAATCTAAATTAGTTCGAGTGTGTCGGTTAAACATTCTTGAAAAAGGTGATTCTCCAGTAGCACAGTGGGCTGTATTACGATATGAGAATAAATATCTACTGATCAAAGAATCTATTGAATTTGATTCCCTATTATCCTTCAATAGCTTATAAAAAAACTACCTTTGAACGAACCAACGGAGTTTTCAGCTGCCCCATTACTTTGGGCCCTGTCTTATTTACAGTGCCGTTCCTCACACAGAATACCCTGTACTCCTGTGACCTAAACTGTGGTCCATTGTCCGTTACTATACTTGGGCCGGCGAGCAGATGGAGTGATCACCCTGCAAGAACGTGCTCTAGCGGAGCCAATAGTAATTTATCACGACCGAATTGGAGTGATGCGACTTCGTTGGGTCTAAAGAAAGCGCATCACTGCGGTTCGGTTGTCCTGAATTGATAGTGGTCCCGCCTAGAGCACGTTCTTGCAGGGTGATCACTCCGTCAGTTCGGCGGCCCAAGTATAACACTTTTGGTAACCCAAAACGTGAGAAACAATCCCTTAATTTTTCTAATGTATTCCCAATATCGGTCTTAGTCATTTCATAAATTTCTGGCCATTTGCTGTATGCGTCCGTCCAAATAAGATACATTCTCCCTCTAACTGGACCTAGGTAATCCACATGTACCCTTTCAAACACACCTCTTATTCCATCCCACAATTTTAATTTGGCTTCATTTGGATCTGGCCTACCTGTCAAACAGATGTTACATGACTTGCTCAACTCTTCAATCTCCCTATCCAAACCTGGCCACCAAAAGTAAGCTCTCGCTCTCGATTTTGTTTTAACTACCCCCATATGCACCGAGTGCATTTGTTGCAATAATTTTTTCCTTAATTTCATTGGCACTACAACGCTATACCCCCACATGACTATTCCATTTTGAAAATATAACTTTTTTCTCTTTTGAAAATAAGTTTTAAAATCCTCATTATCTATTTTTTCCGGCCACGCCACCCGTTTTCTATAAAATGCAAAACTCTTGGTAAAATTTCGTCCTTCCCTGTCTCTACTTTTACTTTCCGCTTATCTACCGGTGTTTCCTTTAAAAAGTTTAGAGTTTCAATCTCTGGATCATCATCCGCTACATTCAAAGGTAGTATAGACAAACCGTCTGCTATGTTTTGATTTCCCTTAATATACTTTAGCCTATAATTAAATCCCGACAAATAAACTGACCATCTTTGAACCCTCCCGGATGCCATTTCTGGTAATCCTTTTGCCTCACCGAACAATATTAGATTGTTATGATAGGTGACTAAGTCAAATCCAACACCTCTTGAAAACTGAAAACTTTAACCCCCCAATATATGGCTAGACCATCTTTCTGGATCATTGAATAATTAAGTTCAGACTTTGCTAAAACTCCACTAGCAAATCCTGTCGGCCTCTCTTCACCGTTTTGAAACTTTTGCAATAGCACGCAACATATCCCAATTTTGCTCGCATCGCAAACTAACTTCAAGCCTAAATCTGGGTTGTAATGGACTAGTAGGTACAACGTCTGAAACTATTGCGTCTTTTACTTTTTTAAAAGCATCTTCACAATTTTTATTCCATGGAAATTCGCAATTTTTTAATAATTTAAAAAGTGGTTTAAGCATACTACTCAAATTTTCAATAAATTTGCCATAATAATTGACAGTACCTATAAAAGCTCTAACTTCCGAAACATTTTTAGGCCTTCTTATTTCAACTATAGCTTGTATTTTCTCATCATTTTTCCTTGCTCCATTTCTATCTATATAATGACCCGAATATTTTACACTGCTTTTGAAAAATTCACATTTTTTCGTGCTTAATGTGAAACCTGCTTCCCTTAATTTATTCAATACCGTTTTTAAATTCTCTTCATGCTCGATCCTATCTTTCCCTTTCACCAGGATGTCGTCTATAAAATTTATTACTCCTTCGCAACCTCACAATACTTTTTCTAAAATATTCTGAAAAAGTTGACATGCGGGCTTAGTCCCGTAGGGTAAACGATTCACCTTATAGATTCCCTTATGTGTGCTCCATGCTAACAATTTTCCTGTTTCCTCACTAAGTTCCAGTTGGTTATAAGCCCGTTGCACATCTAATTTTGTAAACTGCACCCCTCCCCCCTTAAAGCATTTAACATATCTTCAGGCCTGGGTAATGGATGGTTGTGATCCATCAAATACTTATTAACAGTTACTTTATAGTTTGCACGAAGCCTTAAAGATCCATCACTTTTAATAATCGGCACCAATGGTGTTCCCCAACTACTATTATCTATTTTTTGTTAAGATTCCCTCTCTTTCTAACTTATTTAATTCCGTTTCAACCATTTCTTTATATGCAGAAGGTATAGATGATGGTTTCTTAAAAATATTTGCTTCTTTTGAAAACTCTTTAACCTGTTCTAATTTTCTGCGGACTGCTGCTGCCTAATAGTAGCTTCCTTACGTACCGCTATTTCCAACAATTCTTGGAATGATTTATTTCCTTCTTGTTCACATAACTTATCCAATATAAGACCCCTTCTTAAACCAGTTACAAACTTATCTTTCAGCTTTTCTTCCAAAAGGTTTCCAAAACTACATTGTCCTGTTAAGGAAAAGAGTCGTATCTAACAGTTTCACAGTTTTGAGATATTGAGGTTTTTGTTGTTTAATTCGCGCATTCCATGTTATTTATTCATTTGCTTTCAAAATTTATATGTGCATTTAGTTTTGCAGTTACTATTTAACAATTTACCCAAATTTTGTGGCAAGAAAGTGGAAATTATACTTTTGAAAGATACGGCTTTTTTGCATAACATGTTGGTTTATATACAGATACGACAAATTATTTATGCAACAAATAAGCACATTATTTATTATAAAATTAGAAACTTGTAATAATCAAAATTAACAAATTGTTTTTAGAAAAATTAGGAAACTACGATTTCAGTCCAAGACCTGATCGTCATTAGTGTTGCTATTTGTTATTAAATTCTTCCAGAAGAGTAATCTACTTGCAGGTATAATGCGGCTAAGTCTATTAATCAAGGTTCCCTTATTTCACTTATTCCGCGGTACTGGACCCTTGCATTTTTTTTTTGTTTTTCTCGCCTATCTTTTTGGGCACTAGCATTTTAAAAGTTTATCACTTTGAAGTCTTCATCAAATGCATTCGTGTATTTTAATGTTCTTGTTCCTCGTAAGAAACAACCTTCCACCATATTATTAAAATAGGGTCTAGGGCTTATCTTGTTTAGTTTATATTGAGAAACTTCACAATTCCAATCAAAAAAGTCTTCTAAATTCATTGAAATAACATTAACTCTCCCAGAATTCGCCTTTTGTATACAGCGTCTGTAGTCTTCGAAGTGATAGAGGAACTGGTCCGAATATGGGCACCCCTTTTGTTTTTTCGGAATAACAGACTAGGAATTAAATTGCAATAAATTATAACAGTGCTAATATATTGTCAGAGCATCTCGTAATTAATCACCAAAAGCGTTATTCCAAAAATTTTGTCAAAATATATTTTTTTTGTTTGTTTATTGTAAGTCTTATTTGTTTTCGCAATCAGAACAGAATGCTTGGAATATGGGCTCCCTGAAACTTTACAAAAATTGCACTTATATGAAACATTTTATTGCCTGAAATACAGCAATAATACATTTTCTTCCTGCAAAAGTAAAATTCAAACCATTCTTAGAATAAATCATCAATCTTTAACTAGTGGCAAAAATCGCAAATATACGTATCCTTTTCAGCGCCAGAGCATTCTTCATGAGCCCACAAATGGCACATCACACACTGAACCCAGAGCTCCCCTTCGATGTCTGCTAAAAAATGTCTGTCACAGAAGATACATTCTGCTCTTATCACGGTTCATTTGACCAACCAATTCCACATCGTTGTCGTCGTCTGCCGGCACAAAATTCTCTTCGCTTGACGAAGATTCCTTCTCTGCAACTTTAGTCTTTTCTCTTTCAAGCCCTAGTGTTTTATTTTTATTCAAATTTCCCGTAGCTATAGTTCTCTTTGCTTTCGTTGCATTCAATTTGCTGGATTTCGCTAAAGATGATTCCAGATCCTGTGTTCGATATTCAAGTGGTTATTGTATTTCCAAAATTCTCCGCACTTTACAAACAAATCAAAAACGAATCTGACAAAGGCGAATCCACCTACCTTTTGCCGATTTCCTCAGTGTCCCCGAATGAACGAATTCTGCTATGCCTTCTTGTCCAGCACAACCACCAATAATAACATCCAAAATTAAATCCTTTAGATAATACTCAGCCGCAACATGTACACTTAGCTAGACTCTCTTGCACACACTTGTTCTCGCCGCCGCGCCGCGCTCTTGGCGAGACTCTCCGACCGGGCTAAGTCGGCGGACGTTACCTTTGTCAGTAGGACCCGCGAAAATTCAAATAAAATCAAATATGTATGTTACGTTCAAACATTCCGCCCATCAAAATAAAGAAATTTTTGTCTTTATTTTAAACATAAATTTCGAAGTATGCAAATTCCAACTTAGATTAATGCAACAAAACAACAAACAAAAAAACTAACTATAAACAAAGCAACTATAACTACGATACAAGTATAATTAATTGGTTGGTTTCTGTTGCGTAGGAAGAGGACATAACTTGACTAAAGGTCTGTCCATCAAACCCTTAACAGTCTGTACCTGAGCAACTCTTGCAATGCCATCTTTACCGCGATAGACTTTGATAATTCGACCTATGCTCCACTGTAGGGGAGGCAGAACTTGTTTCTTTGTTGCAGTGTATGCAGGTATTCCGCGTGCCAGCGCCGCCAAAAGTCTTGCTGCATTCTTTACACAAGTTGCCAACGACTTAAACGATTCAAACGAAGGTTTTCTAAATCCTCATCTGGCGGAGCACATAACGGTTCTAATGTTAAAAAATGACCAGGGGTCAATACCTGTAAATCATTCGGATTTTCCGCTGGAATGGTACAAAGGGGACGCGAATTCAAAATTGCTTAGATCTGTAAGAGTACTGTATACAATTCCTCATAGGTTAACAACTGTTCTCCTATCACACGAGACACGATGCAAATGAGTTTTTACCACATCCTGTTTGTAAGGAGATGATGTTATTATTTGTGATTTTGATGCTTTTCTCCCTCTTGTGGATACCTTTCTTTTTATCGGCGGAACAGGGCTAATTTCAAATGGACTGACCAACTTTTCTGAAGCATCCAACTCTATTGAAGACGAAAAATTCAGATTTTCTGAACCGTCTAATTGAAGGTCTGAAGAATTGAATCGAG
The DNA here is from genome assembly GCA_963966045.1 of Xestobium rufovillosum. Taxonomy (NCBI): domain Eukaryota; kingdom Metazoa; phylum Arthropoda; class Insecta; order Coleoptera; family Ptinidae; genus Xestobium; species Xestobium rufovillosum. Next base: position 38,228,365 of record OZ014495.1, read on the forward strand.
GAACAACAACATTGATATTTGGTTTTTGAAAGGGAAGGGCCGGATCTTTTGTGCATCCTGGTTGTGGTCCATATTGAAATGGAGAGCTGGAATCCATCGAGGATCCTACCTGCGGTTCATCTGCATTTATGTGACATTCTAATACGCTACAATTTTACTGTGCCTCAATTTGCTCGGCAATATAATCAGCATCACAAACAATATTTTTATTAAATGGCCAAATACCTGTCACTCTGAAACCATTTGAAGCAATTTCTGCCGTCTGACAATTGAGGAAAGCTTTACCCAGCAACTCGGCTAGATCAAATTGTGTTAAGGCACTGCTTTTCTCTCTCACCCACATCAGGTGAAATTGAACTTGGGAGTTTCATAAAGGCCTGGTAGTTTCCTTCGTTTCGCTTTAACGCCCTAATTTTTTCTAATTCTAAAAGTTTGATACGAAGCCAGCTGAACTGTTGTGTAGGGGAAATAGACACAAGCGTTCATATAATTGAGGTAAAAAGTTTGATTTTACAGAATCTCTTCGCTAAAAGTAATGTTAACAAATTAACAACTCTTGAAATTTTTTGTGCTGGTTAGCTTAAGGTCATTTTTTGAGTATCGAAAACGAAACCCAGGTAAACTATTCTGTTTGTAGGGACCAACGTGCTTTCTTCATCATTTATTACGAAACCAAGCGAACTAAGGAAACATTTAGTCAATTGAATTGCATTCTGACATTCTGCGACTTATAATCAAAATGCCATCCAAATAGACAACTAAAGTGCATCCTTTCTGTTTTAATAGTTTGGCAACCGGTTTAAGCAACTTTGTAAATACAAAGGGTGCGATGTTAAGACCGATTGGTAAGGCTGTAAATTCGTAAAGGTTTCCTTGAAATTCAACTTGCGGAACTTGCGGGACTGTTCATTAATAGGTACCACCAAATAGGCGTCTCTTAAATCCATACTGCCTAAATAGCAATTTTTGGTTAATAACTTATTCACCGTCTTATAACTTTCAATTTAAAATGAGGAGGCTCAATATGTTTGTTTAATTCCTTTAAATTAAAAATAAATTATGTTTTCCATTAGGTTTCTGAATGAGGAAATAGGTCGATAAGAATTCACCACCAATATGAGTGCAAGGTACAATAGCTCCCTTGTCAAGAAGTGACTGTATTTCTGCTTCATACTTCGACAGTTCTGACTTACTAATTTTTATAATCGGTTTATGATTTTGATAAGGCGGGGTTGAAAAAGGTAAGGTGAAGCCCTGGACCCACTGTAAAACAGTCTTATTGGTAGTTAATTTCTCCCAATTATTGTAAGAATTTTGTAATCGAACTGCATAGTTAGTCAGAAATACCTGACTCATTGCCTGCGGTAGTTCTTCGGATCCCCGCTCTTCTTCCTCTGGTGGGAAAATGTTTGATTCGACGATCTCTTTTGTCTGTCCTTCGCCACCCGGGCAAATCGCTCCTCTTCCCTTTTTCTGGGCCTGGAGGCACCTTGCCGGTAGTTTAAAAACGGAAAATTCTTGTTCGGATGCTGGTGTACGGCTTTAGGGATCGATTTCTTCATCTGCAGTCCACTCTTGTTCAAATTTTGATGAACGGCGATCTTCTCGTCGAAGCTTGTTCCAAAGAGTTGCTCGTCTATAGGTGATTCAAGCGAAACCGCTTTGCAATCCAAATTTAACTGAGAAGCAATAACTGTCCTTTACTTCATAGATAGAGCATGGTACAATTTTTTTTAAATCTGGGCTGCGTCGACTAAGTTCTGGGTAAAATTAGTATCGTTTTCCGGTGTGTCTAATTTTGCACTGAGAACCTTACCGATAGCTGACAGCCCAGTAGCTTTCAGCTCCTCGTTTAATCTTGGCGGAAGAAGAGCACTGCAATTTGAAGGAATTGGATATTTCTTTTCCAGCTCCGATCTAGCATCCTTTGTGAGACCCTGTCGTAAATAAGTGGTCCACCTTGCCCACTAGTTCTTCCTTTAGGGAGATTCCCAAGGATGGAGGAGCATTGGGATCTGCTCCTAACAATGCAGTGAGGTCAACTTCGGCGCCCTTTTCTGCACGAACCTGAGCCACAGTAATCTCAGGGGAAGGATGATTGATGACGGCTTCATCAATCGCCTCAGACTCGCAAAAGGAGTCACCTAATAGTAACCATTGTAATTAATATTTGGTGTCCAATGTCACCTACTTGAAGTAGACAGGTAAAGACGGAAGCACAATAGAATTATCACATAGGTGCCCAATGTCACCTTCCCGTCGGTGTACGAAAGTCACCAGGACGGAAGGGGGAAACTCTAGGTGCCCAAGGTCACTTTCCCTTCAGTGTACCAAAGATACTCAGTACGGCAGGAGGCCAATGCCTCCTGACCGTACAGTACTTTACTCATAAAATGCGTGCCGAATGTCACTACAAGAGTAATCTACAGAAAGTGTAGTTTAACTACGTAAAAGAAAATAAATAACCGAACATAACCTACGGTCTATTATGAATTCATGAACTCGGGAACCGAAAGAGTGCTCCACATCTTAATTGTTAATACGTCTACGTTCGTCAACGAAAACAGGCGGTGCCCAATGTCACCTTCGGTATAGCCACAACGATAGCTTAGCGAAAATCCAAAAAGAGATAATAATGATTTCCACTTACTTTTAGACTCACTGGATAATACTTTTTCCCATTGAGCCATCTTTTACGCATATGTCGAATTTCTTCAAGAATTGCATGTTTGCGAGACATTGGTTGCGTTCAATAGACTCAACTGTTGGGCAACTGTTCCTGATTTTTCTGCGGGATCTTCCGCTACCTCTAAATGTCGCCATTTTTTCGAGCATATAAAATTGGCGCTCAGTTTACCCAACAAGTTGGAAAAAACGGCGTCCGAAAATATTTATTCAGTAACTTATGAATATTTAAATAATTTTTATACTATTGAGGCGTCTGAAGAGGTCCATTTGAAACTAGCTAATGGTTAGTAAAATAGATGTAGCAAAGTAACAATTATACCTAATTAAAGGTACTTACTAACTGGAATACATCTTTTAAAGGCTACATTTTAACAACACACAGTCCGATTAATTATGGAACACAATCAATTTTATGTATGTATTTTTATAATAAAAATGCAGTGTGGTGAAGGTTTCAAATGACTTGGAAGATTTCATTTCTTGCTTAATAATTAAAAGTTATAAAATGGGGTTCTGTGGTACTTCTGCTTAATTCTTATATTTAATTGGTTGTGGTGGTGTATTGTTTGAGGATGTAATTTATATAACTTAATTGTATTTTAAAAAATTAGTCCAGAGGATGTAATTTAATAAAGTTTCAGATAATGAAATTTTTAAGTGGACAAAGCCAGCTGTTCTTCTTTTAATTAGTTTGTATAAAGAGAATGTAGAAAAATTCCGTGACCCGAAAGTCAAGAAGAAAAGTTTATGGTCAAATTTAAGACAAAAATTTGCTGAAGCCAGCTACTACTTAACAGAAGATGAGTTAGACCGTAAATGGAGAAACCTAAAAAAGACGTATACGGGTATTGTTGATAATAAAAGGTCTACTGGTCGAGGACGTATTCATTGGGAACACTTTGATGATTTTACCGATATATGTATATAGTGTAGATAAGTGCATCAATCTGCCAAAAACGATCTCTTCTTTTCCAATGGACGCTGGCCCATCAACATCAAAAATGGAATGTGAAACAGTTGGAGAATTAAAGACTGTCGAAGGAGAAAAAGAAAACAAAATAACGCGAAATAGAAATTTATACACTATAAGGAAAAAGTTGGCGGCAACTGAAGAGAAAAGAGTTGACGAAATAAAATTATTAAGAATTGCAATAGAACGGAGCAATAATATACAGGATGAACGTAACAAAATTTTGAAAGAACTTTTGAACAAACATACTGATAGTGATTAAAATAATATATTTGTATTTACTTACATTTTAAGATGTTTTCAATATAATGTACAATAAAATGTAAAAGTAGTTTTATTCCTCAAGTTTGAACAAAATTATGGGCTTACAGCAATAAATTTTCTGCGGTTTGCATTCTCTTTTCTTCAGCTAAATTTCTATTTCTATTGCCGTCTTCATTATCGTACAAATTGTCTTCAAATCCTTCATCGGAGTCAAATTCCTCATCATTACCATCTTCGGCAAGTATAAAATTATGGTGCACACATGCTGCACTTATAATTTCACTTCCAAAATTTGGTTCTGCAATATCCAAATATTTCAGTCTTCTAAATTTTCCTTTTAGACGACCGAAGGCTCTCTCTATTGTTGACCTAGCTGTAGAAAGTCTGGTATTGAAATTGAATTTGATTGAGATGACCATTATCTCGAAATGGAGTCATCACATTGAGAGATAAAGGATAAGTGGAATCTCCAAGAATATGAACATTTGCCGGTAAATTTTGGATGTGATTAAAAATGGGGCTGTTCCTAAAAACTCGAGCGTCATGAACCCTTCCTGGAATTCCTACGAAAATGTCCATGAGCTGCATATTGTGGTCACATATACCTAAAATAAATATATATATTGAATGACTATGAATGCACATAAAAAATTAAAGCAATTACCTTGTAATATTATCGAATGATAATTATTGCGATTGTAGTAATCATTAGCATTCCCCACAGGTACTTTTATCGGAATATGACAGCCATCAACAGCACCGACAACACCGGGAATTTGTGATCGTGACCGAAAAGCCTAAAATAAAAAAGTTATATCCTCATTCAAAAATTAGTACCTACTTATGTATCTATACCTCTTCAATTGCTTCATAGTTTACTGGCCGCCTTACATATTGTGGTATTAAAGTAAGAATTACCCGTATCACTTCACAAAAAATGTTATGCGCTGAACTTTTAGGTACCTAATCCAAATCGGTCTCCTACTGCCAAGAATGATTCGGGCTTAGAAATTGTCCACATACCAAACAGTAGCTTTTTTGTAAGGGTATTTTAATCCCATCCGATGCTGGCAATGCATTACCTACCACACGAGCTAACTCCTATGGAATATGGTTAGATTGTAGGTAATTTATGAAAGGAGCAATTTAATTTTACTTACAGTAAAAGCTGCGCGGGACATTCTAAAATGTTCTTTGAACAAATCACCCATGTACTGTGGAATCGTTACTTCATAAAAATCCTCATTTTTGGGAATAATCCTTCCGTCTTTATTTTCCATTATATCAATTGCATTCGCCAAATGGTTTAGAATTTCACCAACAATATTCATATTTATTGGAGGCTCCTCTTCAATTAAAAATAAATGCAGATTATCCATTACACTACTCAGCACCCTTGTGTCACAACTTGTACTGTACTTGGTTTTTTGAAATTGTTAAATTGTTTAATGAATACTGAGCTGCCTTTTATATTATCTTATATCTTGGTGGTTGGTTCGTACTTTGAACATGAGATTAAACTTATCTGGGTGATTGGTTTGTGTACTTTGAACGCGAGGTTAAACACAAAAATTGGGTTATAAAATTGTCAAACGTTAGTGCTACCTAGCGGTTGTTTACAGCAGAAATCCAGTTGCTCAGTAGCGGGATCGCTAACTGCTACTTCTGCTGAACGCAACCATTGTAACACTGTATACACCAAGACACAAAAATGGACTGAATCACATTGAGCTGATTTAGGTATGGGAGTGCAAAAACGCACATTCAATTACAGACGATTTATTACAAAATCTATCAATCTAGTATAACATACGAGTAACAATGAATTCATAGGTAAGCCAGAGAACACGCGTCGGTTCTTGCTTATTCCCGAATGCCCTCCGCGAGGTCGGTTCTCCCGCGAATTTCCCTTATTGCCCATTCAGCAATCTTGTGGGAGCGCGTCAACTGCTCTTCGAAGGCAGATGTCCATCGTCCACAGTCGGCCACGCTCCGGAATCCGCGTCCTCGTGTATCCTGAAAGAAATAGTTTGGTTAGCTGCACTATCGCAACTAACGCCACATAGGTTAACTCATTCGAGTGCTCATACAACATTGTTTCACTTAACAACAAAATTTGAGCATTATAAGGTAGTCAGCATTCTTTTACTGAATTTATGACCCAATAATAGAGCCTACAAATGGTAATTCGCTGAATGGCGAATACCTACATAATCAGCATTCGTTTGTTGCAGTTATGACTCAGTCGTAGAGGGTAGCATCATTCAATCACCCTAAGGCGATTCATTTCGTAATCACTAATCAGCATTCTTTTGCTGAACTTCTAACTCAAACGTAGAGTCTAGAAATGACAAACGAGTTAACTACGTAATCAGAATTCTTTTTCTGAACTTATGATTCAAATATAGAGTCTAGCATCATTCATTCACCCTAAGGCGATTCATTTCGTAATCAGCATTCTTTTGCTGCACTTATGACTCAAACGTAGAGTCTAGAAATGGTAATTTACTCTAAAGCGAATCATTACATACTCGGCATTCTTTTGCTGAACTTATAGCTCAAATGTAGAGTCTAGCATCATTCATTCACCCTAAGGCGATTCATTTCGTAATCAGCATTCTTTTGCTGAACTTATAACTCAAACATAGAGCCTAGAAATGACAAACGAGTTAACTACGTAATCAGCATTCTTTTGCTGAACTTATGACTCAAGCGTAGAGTCTAAGTATGTTAATTCGTTATAAAACTAACGAACAACGTACTCAGCATTCTTTTGCTGGACTTATGTGGTGCCACTGGTACTCTGTAAGTACAACACTGTCGCCACTATCTTCTCCACTGGTGGTCGGAACATAATAAAACTTAAATTTATCTATAGACACAACGCCTGTATACGGTTTTTGTGACCGTGTCGCAACTGGCAGATCTGAGACCACATATCGATAATGATTTAATTTTTTTTATGATAATGTACGGACCACTGTACTTTGGTAATAACTTCCTGCTTTGGCCATCATTTCCTGCAATCACTTTCCGTACCAAAACCAAATCATCTTTCTTAAATAATTTCGGCTTACATGTACTTTTGTCGTACCGACGTTTTTGTGCCTGTTGCTGTAATTTTATCTTTTCAGCAACTTCCTCACGAGTTGTCTTTAACTGAGTGTCGTGAGTACCGTTGCTCACAACATTACTGAGTATAGAGTCAGTCGCACTACGCGGTACATAGCCCAAGAATAGTTGATATGGGCTTTTTCCAGTCGTAGAATTCACTGTGGGGTTCAGACCCCATCGCACCCTACTCACGTTAGAGTCCCAAGTATTCTCATTAGTAAATTGTACGGTCCAATCTTTCCACTTGCCCGTTCGCACGGGGAGTAGCTGTAGCGTTCAAAACTAATTTGACGTTCAAATCGATACAATATTCTGTAATACGCTTACTGGTAAAACATGAACCTTTATCAGCTATCATCCTTCTAGGGACATCAAAAGTTTTCAGTATAACAGACATATATTGTATGACTGGCCCAACTTTTGTACTTCTTACAGCTTTTAAAAATACGAACTTTGTGAAGGCATCAATGACCACCAACAGAAAACTGTTTCCAGAGTTGCTACCTGGGGCATAGGTGGTCCAAATGAAGGGTGCCGAATGGTTCTGTGATTTTTGGTATTGGGTTTAAAAGGCCGTCTTCCTGCAGCTTCTTTATTGTAAAGACATTCCAGACAACTGGTAATGTATTTATGCACGTATCGTCTCATAGATGGAAACCAGTAATGTTTCGAGATTGAGCTCATAGTCCTTTCTTCTGATAAGTGCCCAAATCCATCATGATGTGAGAGAAAAATTTGTCTTCTTACCATTTTTGGAATCACCCATTTTGTGCCGTTTTGTATGATCCTATACACCCTGTTGTTCTTGAGGGTATTTTTCTTTCTTCGACATCACTTGGTTTTTTTGTTAATACGTCTTTCATATATCTACAACGCTCATCTTTCATTTGAACTGCAAGAATCCAATCGTCTTTGTTAACGTTAATTGTTAAGACCTCTACAGTTTGCTCTGTGCCATTTATTACAGGGTTTCTGCTAAGTGCATCCACATGGCACATTTTAGTACCAGGTCGATACTCTACAGAAAAATTAAACTCGCATGTTCGAAGCCACCATCTACCAATCCGAGGGACTAAATCCCGCTTTGTCAGAGTGGTACGGACTACATGACAATCCGTTATTACCTTGAACGGAAGTGGAATTCCCACCAGGTAAACCCGAAAGTGATCCATAGATTCCACTGCAGCCAACGTCTCCAACTCGTATGAGTGATATCTTTGTTCTTCTTTTGACGTCTGTCTACTATAATACATTGCAGGGCGCAAGGAGTTGTCAGACTGACATTGTATCAGAATTCCACCTATGCCTAGTTTTGAAGCATCTTTGTGGAGTTCCGTTTCTGCTTAAGGATCATAAACTAGTGCTGGCAAAATCGACGGAAATGTAAAATCGATTTTTGAGAAAATCGATTTTAGGAAAAATCGATTAATCGACGATAGAGAGAAATCGATTTTGAAAGTCGATTTTAGAATCGACTTTTAAAGTCGATTTTGGACTCGATTTTTAAAGTCGATTTCGGAATCGGTTTTTAAAGTCGATTTCGGAATCGATTTTTAAAGTCGATTTCGGAATCGATTTTTAAAGTCGATTTTGGAATCGATTTTTAGAATCAATTTTTAAAGTCGATTTTAGAATTGGCTTTTATTGTCTATGTTAAAATGGGCTTCAAAATTTTTGAAAACCGATTTTGAATATTAAGTTAACACGACAAGAGTGGCGGTATCCAGGGTGTCCATTAAAGAATGGGCCAAACTACAAATTCAGTTTCCTTGGAAAGAAACTGATCTCATCCTATTTATCTTAATACATCTGCTTCCTTAAAAGTTATGGCCCTTTGAAGAATGAACAATTTTTTATTTAATGTTTTCATTATTTCTGGCGCACTCTTGCAGTTATACTCGATAAACTACAAAAAAATACTCGTTGCGAATCACCAAAACGTGTCATTTTAGAGAAAAATGCATTATGAAGTTAATGCTAGTTTGGCATATCGACGACGCTCATCATGAATTCGACCTCCGTTTTAAGCACATTAACCGTAGTAGGCACCAAACCTGCAGAACATGAGGCAGTGCGCGGGGAATTATGAAAAGGTGAAATAAAAAATTGTTCGAAGTCCCATAACTTTTTAAGGAAGCAGAATGTACTAAGATAAATTGGTTCAGATCGGTTTCTTTTGACCCAAGGAAACTAGATTTGAAGTTTGACCCATTCTTGTCTGGACACCTGTATACCAGGCCCAGACGCATTTCTTTTCTTAGGCCTTAAAATTACTCAAGGATAGACACAATACATTTAATTTCTGAATATATTTCTTTCTGCATTTTCGTATAGTACCTATTTCAATAATTGCTATGGTTATAAAACATTTTTTTTATAATTCATTAACTATCGCAAGTTAGTACTGTAAATTATGAGGAGTGTCCTATGTTTGTAACAAAAGGTTTGTTTAATTATTATTCAATGTACTTAAACTGCCGTTAAATTGTTGGGTAGGTACTAAAATGCCGTTGTATTTTCTACTTATATACTATTTTCGTAGACGTTCTTGCCACCACACGTTTGTGGCACACTTGTCGAGGTCTCATTGCACTATGCCGTCACGCTGGGGGTTCACACCTGACCGCAGTTTTTTTGTTATGATTTTTTCTTTTGAACAAAAAATAGGTTAGGTCCAAAAGGACAAATAGGGGTCGCCATCACGCCAGACAGACATCCACTCATTTGAGTTTTATTGTTATTGTTGTTGTTATTTTTGCAAAGTATCGATTAACGGCATTTTAATACCCGGCCGTTTAACGGCAGTCCAGCCTTAATCATTTATAATTTACATTATTTTAAAAGACCTAACCATCTACATATTTTGAAAATCGGTTTTCAGTTAACATTAAAATCAGCTTAAAAATCGATTTTTAAAATCGATTTCAAAGTCGATTTTTAAAGTCGACTTTAGAAATCGATTTTCAAAGTCGACTTTAGAAATCGATTTTTAAAGTCGACTTTTAAAATCGATTTTTAAAGTCGACTTTAAAAATCGATTAATCTGTTTTCGATTTTGCCCAAAATCGCGATTAATCGAAAATCGATTAATCGATTAATCGAAAAATCGATTTTTGCTGCCAGCACTATCATAAACTGCTAAAACTGGTCTCGTTGTTTAGCTTTTCTTCAGTGTAGCAAAAGCCTGCTCTTGTTTTATACCCCACGAAAAGGTAGCGCCCTTATTCAACAGCTCAGTTAAAGCACTAGCTAGCAAATCCCTTAACATACTTTCGGAAATAACCTGCCAGTCCCAAAAACTGTCTAACTTTATGAACATCTGTTGGTGTAGGAAATTTGTCTATAGTCTCGGTTTTACGTTTACCCGGCTTAACTCCCTTGGCGCTTATTTCATGCCCAACATATTCGATTTGTTGTTGGAAAAAGAAACATTTACTCAATTTCAACGTCAGTCCCGCTTGACGTAAGAGTTCTAATACTTTTTTCAATGAGCTCAGACTATCTTGAAAATTTTGTGAAGGTATCAAAATATCATCCATATACGCGAACGCCGTGTGAAACCGAAATTTTACGAAGGCCTTACTTATCATTCTTTGAAATACTGCCGGAGCGTTGGCTAAACCAAATGGCATGCGCGTATACTCGTAATGGCCGTCCGGTGTTATGAATGCTGTCTCAGATAATGTGGTTTTCCAACAATCATCGACAATTTCTCGAACGATTCCACGTTCAGAATGGAACAAACGATACGGTCTGTAAACTATGGGTTTATCGTCGTTGAGTTTAATATTCATCTCTGTTACCTTTGTTGAACCTAATTCACTCGTATTCTGTGCAAAACAGTCACGAAATTCGTTAAGCACCTCCAACAAGTAGTCAATATCTGAATCCGATAAATTGGCCTGAACTTGTGGAAGCAGGTCAGTTTTTGCAAATGATGGCAGTGACAAATTATTAACTGTAAGAACACTTACCGCAGTGGATGTTTCCTCTGGACCAGACCTAAGACCTCTTGCCACAACAGTGCCTTTGTCGTAGACTACATCATTGTGTCCTACATTGAGTATTGACAAAACAGCGTCTTCTGCTCGGGTTATGCACTTGGCAATGATGTGTTCCTTTCCTGGTAGCATTCGTTTGCTACATTCCACATACACGTCACCCTCCTCCTCAGAGGTAACCTGAATGTAACCTACTGAATTCGGAGGTATTACGTTAGCCTCCTTAGCCCATAGTGTCACCTTTCGTATCGGCAGTTCGTTCAAAATGTTCATAATCTTGCTTTTATTCATAAGCCGAACATTTTGCTTGCGTACAATCAACGTTATGTCATTTGCATTTAGAAACGACTGCCCTAAAAGAACAGGTACAATTTGAGCTTCATCAGCAACTATTAGTGCGGTAACTTTAGCACTAACCAAGTCTGCGGAAATGTCCACTTCGACACTTTCTATGACTCGTACCAAACTGCCCCCAAATCCATGTACAACTTGTAGACTTGGGTCCCACTGCAATGCCAGGTCCTTGGCAGTACTATGCGTAATTAATACTGGTATCGCACCAGAGTCTATATATGCGTTTGTTGGCTTGTCATTAATTCTTATGTCTACAAAGTAGTTCTTGTTACTTTCGTCATCTGTTTTCACCAGCATGGTTTGTCTTGGTCTACCCGTCTTTGCCTCTCTCCGACACTCTTTTTCGGTATGACCTAAACGAAGACACTTCTTGCATTGTATTTTTGGCATGGGACACTTATTTGCCATATGCCCAGGTTGCCTACAATTATAGCACTTTGCTACATTGCTCGTTTGCACTTTCGGTTCTGAGATTTTTCGTTTGTTTCGAGGAAGTATCTGATGTTTGGAATATTTCTGGTATTCTTTTGGTCGTGATACTGACTCCGATTTGAGGGTTGAGATATATATACCGTCTTATACCGTCCAGCTCTGGCCTCATTGCGCAGGGTCGGATCAGTGATGCCATCAATTATACAAGAAACTGCATCTTTCCCTCCAATCTTATAAGCTTGCAGAAAATTAAGTTTCCCGAAATAATATTGAGCCCAAGACTCTTTGTCTTCCTTAACTCGCTCAACCAGTCTCCTCATTTCACTTCGCATTATATACTGCCGTGAAGTTTTGGGTGTTGGTGACACACGTTCTGTTGTGACTGAGAAGAAAACTACCCGTCTTCACTCAGCCACGGGTTCGGACAAAATCGGGAAGCTCGGGAAAGCCACTCTACCAAACGAAAACTCGGAAAGGTTCTTCAAAATGTATACTAACTTGAAAAAATACAAATACATTCAACTTGTTTTTTTATATCTGTCAGAAAAATTATTTTATAACAACTTTTTTTTATACAAAGCATACTATTTTAGGTGTGTTCCTAACATCCTCCCACCTGTGGAACGATACATCATAAGTGACTCACAAATAGTCAGGAACACACATCAAATGCATGTTTTACATTAAACAAGAAAACCTTTTAGGTATTTTACTTGTACGTCCGCTACGCGTAACATAACGCACCTCACTTTCGGGTACTCTGCTTTGAACATCCGATAGGACATTCGACACTCCCGCACAATCACCATCTTTGGGTTGCACCTTTTCATCCACCTGGTGGGCAGAGACTGTAGGTCGCTGCGGCTCCTGGTGGACTGAAGCTTCCAACGGAAATATTCTCTGAACAGGCCGCAGTAGAGATCCCTTGGTGGTCTGTACTCGCACCAACCTGACTTGTCCATCCGCTCCCGGAAGAAGTTCAGTTACTCTCGCCAAAGGCCAGTCGAAACGCTTCTTGTCGTCACTTTCTATCAACACGAGTTCCCCAAGAGTCAAAATCCGAGAAGACTTCTTGCCTTTTGCAGCCCGTAGTTGCCCTAAATATTCATTTCTAAACCGCCGACGTAGATCTTCTCGCAACTTTTGTATATAAACAATTTTTCTACTGAGAGACGTATTGTCGACAGCGTCACAATCAGGCATTCCACTTGATGCAAGGTCTTTCATAAACATCTCTGGAGTTAAAGCTACTAACTCATCAGGATCGTCAGATGCATATGTTAGAGGTCTTGAATTAATTATACTCTCGCAGTCGCAAACAAGCGTGAGTAAATCCTCATAAGATATGGATGCTCGTCCCAGCACTTTGCGTAACATAGTTTTTAAAATTCTGATAATTCTTTTAGTGATTGGTTTATCTTCACAAAATATTTCGTCCTTATTAAAACGCTTCCCAAGAGCTAACACATCTTCGCGGGCATTCCAGTTTAATCCAAGCAGAGGCAAAATTTCGGTGGTTCCAAAATTTCGAGTAAACTCCCACCCTCTTAAATCAAATTTTGCTTCTCGCATCAAAACCGAAGATTCGTCCATGAACTGATTCAGTTCCTTCTCATTAGATACACTGGTTACGCAATTATCTACATAGAAGCTTTTTGACAATTTGTCAACTGTGAAGTGGCTATATACAGCTTTTGATAACTGACATAATTTTTTACTCTGAGAAAGATGATGCTCAATTGTAGCTCCAAGCAAAAACGGACTGCAACAAACACCAAAAACTACTCGTCGGTGCCTATAACATTTAACGTCCCCGTTGTTATCGTACCAAATAAATCTCAAAACATCCCTGTCATTTTTATGCAGCCCGATTTGTAGAAAAGCTTTCCGTATGTCAGCCGTTACTCCAATTTTCTGTTCACGAAATCTCAATAAAACTGACGGTATTAACTCTATCAAATTTAAACCTTTGTCTAAACAGTGATTTAAAGATGGTTTGTTCTTTTCTCTTGAGGACGCATCGAAAACTGGTCTTATTTTAGTAGTGAGACTTTCTGGTTTGATAACTGGCCGATGTGGTAAATAGTGACGTATATTTTGGCGCTCTGGTTCTGGAACTTCTTCAATAATGCCTTCTTTTAACCACTCGGTAAATATATCGCCATAAGCTTCAAACAGGTGCTCATTCTTTAACTTCTTTTCCGTGGACTCCATTCTCTTTAAAGCAATGGCATAATTAGTGGGTAACGGAGGGTGACCCTCTAGCCAAGGCAGTCTCACTTCGTACCGACCATCATCATTTCTCGTCACCGTTCGAAGGAAAAGTTCTTTAGCCGCTACGGCCATTTCTTCCCGGCTTTTCGTTTCAGAAGGTTCAGTAATACCAAGCACGTCTAATTTCCATAAATCCGCTATTAATGCGTCTTTCGTAAAAAGGGAACTGACTGTTGTACACGTGTTTGACACAACCTTTCTGTCAGAGGGAATTTTCCCCATCAATGTCCAGCCGAAAATAGTTTCTGTTGCTACTAAACCGCAACTCAAAACATACTGTCTCCCTGTGTATAATTTTCCAGCTACATCCGCTCCTAATAATAACTCAATGGGCGCAGCATCCATTCCACGTAACAAAATATTTAAACTATTCATCTCGTCAATCCAAGGTCCATAGGTCACCGGAGGAATCTCGGTACAAATAACCGGCTGATCTAAAACCTCTATCACACAAGAAGAATCGTTTTCGCCAAAAAGAGTCACCTCGTAACATTGGTGCTTTTCTTCAGATGAATTTACTCCCCCGAAAAGTGAATGTACCAACTTTTCAATCCTTCTACAGGGGTAGCCTAATTTCTGAGCAGTGGTCTTTAAAATGTATGATCTTTGCGATCCGCTATCTATAAGTGCTCGTACTACTCGTGCTCGAAAACCATTTTTTAAGATTACACTAACAGTTTGTAAAAATACTTGCGCGCTTGCGCTATTAGTGAGTATTTGGTCGGTACTAGGAACATTAGTTTTCCGAATTTCAAAATTGCTAACTGCCTCGCCCTTATGTGCAAGTAAATCCGGACATAGCGCAGGTAAATGAGCCTTGGCACAAATAACGCACTTCATACGGCTATGACATCTTCTCACCTGGTGTCCTATTTTTAGACACCGGAAGCATGCGCCCTTTTCGCTTAATACTTTGCGTTTTTGATCCAAAGACATTCTCAGCTTTAAAACAATCCGGACTGTCGTGTGAGCCATCACAAAAAACACATTTTGCAGAAACACAATTTATTAGACCAGCAGCAGTCGGCATGTTTTGCTCATCGTCGACCAACTTGGGTTTACATTTCTTAGTGTGGTCATAATGGCCATCGCCCTTCATACGGTTCACTGAAAACAAGCCAAATGCTTCAGAGGCTAGATTTATACGCTGCTCGTTTTGTACTTCATTCCTTAAAAAATTCATTAGCCCCTTTAACCTACTTTCGATATCAGCTGTTTCACCAGTACCGACCCGTTCGCTTGCAAATTCAGTTGATCGTTGCCAAACTCTTAATAAATTTTCCGGTAGGCACGACTCAATCAACGGAAACAACATGGCAGAACATTTTTCAGAAGTAATACCCAATGTTTCAAGCGCGCGTAACTGAGTTTCTATTCTGTCGTAAAGTATGCAGATATCAGTTTTATTCCGCGACATAGCATTATTCAGTACAAGCTTCAAAAGTTCTCTTACGTACACTTCAATCTGAAAATCTTCACAGCCAAATCTAGAGGTCAGAGCGTCGACAATTTTCTCGTAATTTTCTTGGATGGCGGGAAAACTCTCTATCAACTGCCTAGCCCTACTTCCGGGTATCGTGACCTGAATTAGATACGCAATTTTATCACTGGAATCAATTGCCGGATCATCATGCACTTTCTTAAATTGCGCCCAAAATGGCAGCCAATCTTTGATGTCACCGCTGAATTTCCTAAGTTCTATCCTAGGTAATTTAAACTGTCGCTTACCTTGGACGACGGCTTGACTTACTGAACTAGCAGATTCTGCATCAGCGTCCGCTCTTCGGTAAGAATTTTCAGAAGCTAAGTCTCTCCGATGGCACCTTTCATAGCGAAGTCGTAGAGCGGTGAACTTTTTCTTGTATCCGTCAATGGACTCCATTTCTGACAGCAGTTCCGGCTCAGTCTTGTCGTTGTCTTCCAGAAGTAAACTGTAGAATTCGTTGTCTGCTACCTCCAAAATCTCGTACTTCTGCTTCAACATCTCCCAAGACAGATTCACCATTTGCTGATCCGGAGTAGTAGCATCTAATAATTGCTGGAATTCATTTGCAGTCTTCGTAAAACTGGAGCGCAACACGCCGCGCTGTCTCTTCTTAAGCTCCATTTCCTTTTCCTGCAAAGACCAACTCGATCAAACGATTACGTAAAATGTTCGCGTAAAAAACACGTCGCGCCACACGTTTACGCAATCTAAATTCGTACAACCTTTTCCGTCGAGAAAAGCCCCCACTTCAAATTCGATAACGTCCTGTCACGGTCGCCACAAAATGTTGTGACTTAGAAGAAAACTACCCGTCTTCACTCAGCCACGGGTTCGGACAAAATCGGGAAGCTCGGGAAAGCCACTCTACCAAACGAAAACTCGGAAAGGTTCTTCAAAATGTATACTAACTTGAAAAAATACAAATACATTCAACTTGTTTTTTTATATCTGTCAGAAAAATTATTTTATAACAACTTTTTTTTATACAAAGCATACTATTTTAGGTGTGTTCCTAACACGTTCCTTCGATAATCTTTCTACTAACTTTTCTAGACGTGAAATCCTTTCCGCGTCAGTTTCCGTTTCGTGTGCACTGCTCACCGTTCAGTGGCGTGCAGTGCCAATCGGAACAGGGTAGGCAAAAAATTAAAAAGTCAGAATGTCAGAAATTAGAAATTACTTACCCCTAACAACATGTTTAAATGTTCTACTGCTTAACAGCCACTTAAAATTAAATTAGGTCAGTGGTTGCGTTACACTTTTGGGTTATTCTTTCTAAATTCTAACGAAGTAGAGGATTGTTTTGTAGAAGACCTTTACTCAGATATTCCTCAGAATGATAAAGTAATTGAATATGCTGATTATTTAGTTGACAATTATATAGCTGATGATTCTGTTTTTCCTCCAAATATATGAGCTTCTTGTAGCAGTGATAAAGAACGTACAACAAATGCCTGTGAATCTTTCCACAGTTATTTTAACTCCAGTTTTGATGTGGCGCATCCAGATATTTTTAAATTTATTAATGTATTAAAAGATGTACAAATTAATTCATATATTAAAATAAATAGTGTAAATTTACCTAAGGTTTGTAACAATACTAGGTATAAAAAACGTAACGATTGTGTAACAAATTTAATTAATTTATATGTAAATGGCAGTATTGAAAGATGTAATTTTGTTAAGAATGTTTGTTATGAATTTGCAAAAAATAAAATATATTTATAATAATGATTGTTTTATTTAGTTTTCTTTTCAGGTTTTTCTTCGTGTTGCATTAGTAATTGTTTAAACTTTTCTGGGACACAGGCACAGCAAGTCGTATATAAAGGGACCTTGCAGGAAAAGATGCTCAGAACTACTTTGCCTTAGTAGGATGCAAATTAGAATCGTAACAGGCTTCCTAACGGGACGCACGACCGTTAAAGAACGTCTGTGGAAGATTGAAAAATATCACGGAGACCTTAACTGCCGCTTGTGTAATAAGGATGGAACCGGAAGAATTTTCCACGCATTCAATGTTTGACTTGTACCGTTTGGTCCAAGCGTAGACTGAATAACTAAAGACGCCTCACCAATGGCTTGGTTTTTAAACGTTAGTTTTGATACATTTCTGAGATGTCGCTAGAGGCAAATATAGGTTGTCCTCAAGCTTTTGCAAAACGCATGTTCATCTTTCGCACTCTATCGTATTAAACATCGTAAGTTAGACAGAAATACAGCTACTAGAAGCGTGTATCGAAAAAATTGTAACCACTTCAGATTTTAGCCGAGAACTCTATAAGCTAAGATGCGACATACGAGCCCAAGTCTGCTAATGTGTTTATTAGAATAAGAAGAATGACGTATATCCAATATTTCTACCTATGCTTTGAATGATTTACGATTTTGCCCCAACAAAGGGATGCCGCGAATGAAAGCAATCTGAAGTACAGAGCCGCATTCAGTTCTGATTTTTGATTGCCGTTCTGGAAATTTCTGGAAATTTCTGGAGTTATTTCAACTGCCATAAGAGCAAAAAATGTAAAATCCCGGGATTAAAACTTTAATTTTCCGTGGAAAGATACGGAGAGATGTAAACAATAGGCATTATATTCAGGTAAAATAAATTTTTGGAATATGAAAATATGTACTTTGTTTTGGAATCCGGAGTAAACGGATTTTTTGCAACATGGCCATCGATCAATGTATAACTTAAAATTAAAATTAAAAATCATGCTGATTATTTTTTTCATCGTCAAATTGACCAATAGAAACATTTCATTTGAGTCTGGAATTTTTTCGATAATTTTCCTTGTTGATAACTGATAAGTTGCCATAGTTGCGAATTTGTAGGTGCATTTATAATTTATAATCTAGTTACTTTAGTACCTGCCAAACGTCAAATATTCCCAACATCTTTCTTTGTACTACATATATGAATTAATTGAAATAAAATTTCGTTTTGAACTACCTACCTTGCTTCGATTCAAAAAATAATCTTGTTAAATACAATTCGTGGTCTGGAATTTTTAGGTAATTTTACTCAAGCAACAGCTTTTGGAAAATTTCGGACAATTCCAGACCACTTATTGTTTAGGTACTACAGAAAATTTTATAAATACAAATATTAGCGCTTTTTGGAAGACGGCATATACCAGAATTTTAGTAGTGGTCTAGGGCTAAGGTATAAAATACGGCCGTAGCCAGACAACCGGTAAGCATATTTTGCAACATAGGACGCTAGGAGCATGCAGAGATATCCAACGTTTTAGCGTGCTATTATTCCCTTGTTTTTATTAGTACTCGCGGATTTTCTTTAAAAAAATACCATTCCTGACAGAACACCGGACACAACACGTCGAATGCAAAATTCTGTAAATTACAATAAACTTTAGAAGAAAAAAACAAAAAGGATCCGCTTCAATTCGAGCAAACACTCCTTTGTAGGTTGCTTTGCATGAAGTTTAACACTCTATTAAAGCACGTGAAAATGGAAGTAAACCAGTCAGCTTAGTATTTAGCCCCACCATGCTCCCATCAGCGACCTGTGTTTCAAATATTATGCAACCGGTAACGGCTGGCTACAAACAGCCGGCGAAATCTGTATGACGTCATTAATGATGTGTTCAATTAGAATCTGCCGGCCGATTTTAAACGACCGGTAAAAAAGTTAGGTTATGCTTTGTAGTACTTCTGTTTATGTTTTATTGCGGATGAAGAACGCTTAAAATAAATATTACATTTTTTAAGTATTTATTTACTTAGATACCTAGGTATCTATATTTTAAACGTCAATTGAAAGTCAGATTTTCAGTTTGTGCTGGTTTCTTTTTCTTAAAAAAACAGTGAATCTAAAATTTTAAACGAAGTAGAAGTTATTCTCTAACTGTTGTCTTTATATTCAACTGTTCCAACCACTGCAGGAATTTTTTCAATTAGTAACTCTAATATTGAATCGTCTTTTACAGGCGGTAACATGATTTTGAGGTATGACAACTTTTAATAAGGTTTCGTCTAGTACAATAAAGTTGTACCTCAAAGTCAGGGTTACCAGCTTTTAAATTTTCAATAATAAAAGGTAGATACCTATGTGGGTGTTCCGCTTTCAAAGGCACATAATAATAATTCAATTTGCGATTCATAAATTATATTCCACAACGAATAAAAATGTTAAAATTGTTGGGCTTAGTTTGTATTATTACTGGAAAGTTCTTATTATACTCGGACATGCGAGGCCGGCCCTGGGCGCCACCTGCAAATAATATATCCAGATGGCAGATGCCGGCTGGAGAAATAAAAATATTTATTCGGAGAGCTAAAGCTAGGAAATATAAATTTTGTACGTATACGCCATCTATGAAATTTATCAATTACTATGACATTAAAAACCGCTACTGCGTTTATATAAGGCGTCTTGAGTTATTCAGTCTACGGTCCAAGGCACCAAGATCATGGAATGGGTGTGACTTAGAATTTAGGGTGAGCACAATAAGTCCATTTTGTGGCTGCAGTGCATCTGAGCCTATGGGCAGGCAGGCACTAAGGGGAGAAAAAAATTGTTTAAACTTATCGATTCTTAAAAAATATGTTAATTTCTATGACAGACAACGCCCTAAAAAATTTATGATCAACTATACTTATTAGTGTCTAAACAGCTTCAATTTTATTTATATACCCAGCGCGCGCAATTGACCGATCTACCGAGGGTAACCCGCGCGCAGTTGCCCCTTAAAATTTCACTACCTGAAAATATGTCTGACTTTTAGTGTATGCAAATAATTAATAGGTACTCCGGAGCTCGAAATGTTGGGTCTAGTTAGTTAGTTAGTTAGTTTTACAAGTGGGTCGATCGGCTGCTGGGCCCTTTTGAACTGCGACCAGCAAGGTCTTTTGTTCTTACCCTTCATCTAATAGGTTCCCAGGAATTCCAGTCTCCTCGCGAAGCCTAGTATTTCCGTAGGAGACCTTTCCTTCACTTCGTCAGGTGTTGATTCCACACTGCCAAAGTGAGCAAGTCTTGCGCGAGCAATTGCTACGCACTCACACAGTAAGTAAGAGGTTTCGTCTTCCGATTCACACAGTCTACACAAGCGACTAACTGATTTACCCAGTTTATTGAGATGATATCTCGCTGGGCAATGTCCGGTAAGGAGGCCTGTAAGGAGCCTCAGTTCATTCCTGGATAGATCAAGGAGTTTTCTGGCATTCCCTGGCAAGTAGTCAATGAACTTTTTCGCCTGTCTCTGACCTGAAATCTTCCCCCAATGGGGTCGTTTTCTGTTCCTTTCCCACCGTTCGACTTCTATCCGTCTGTGTGTTTTATTTAAACCACAGAACGGTTCCGGTCCAATGGGTAGTGTCTTGGAGGCTGCTCTAGCCAGTTCGTCGGCGTTCTCATTGCCTGGTATTTCTTGATGACCCGGCACCCACATAAGGGTAAGCTTGTTACCCCTTGCCAGTTGTTTTAGGGATTGTCGACATTCCCAGATTGACCTTGACTCAAGGGTGTGGGCCTTTAGAGCTTTGATGGTTGCCTGGCTGTCCGTCAGAATGTAGATCCATTTTCCCCTGAGGTTTCTTCGTAAACACTCTTGGGCACACAGATCGACAGCAAGCATTTCTGCTTGTCCTATGGTTGGGGAGCTTCCCAAGGCCACGGATGCCCTGTATTTGGGTCCATATATGCCTATGCCTGTCCCATCATCTGTTTTCGACCCATCTGTGTATCATATGGACGAGTTTGGATCTAATTGGTTTAAACGGGCTCTCACCGTTTGGCGGCCCTCAATGACCACTTTGAAGTCAAACACTTTCACCTTAGGCACCGAAGCCTGCTTCTTGGAGCATACCTCGGCCTTCGAAAAACCTTTTTGGAGGTAGAGGCCTCTCCTCCTGTCGGAGTTTTATCAGGCTCTATCTCTCAGCCGAAATTGAATTTGGCCAAACTTGTAGTTCACGCGACATGAACACTGCCTCAGTTTTTCAACAGAACGAGCGTCTGCTGGACCTACAGAATTTCTTCTGATTATCCTCCAGCTAGAAGAGGCGAGGTCATTTTGAGCCTCTATGAGACCGAGAATCTTCTCGTTGGAGTATCCCTGGCTGCCTTGTAAATAACCTATAAGGATTTCCGTGTATGGCAGTTCTGCCTCCTCCACTACCTTGAGGGTTGCACCCTCATAGGGTTTTAGTTCGAACTGCATGCTTTTTAGCCACTCAACTGTAGCTTTATCAGCACAGGTTAGTCCCAGCCAAACTGGTCTCAAGTGGAGTTGGTGAAATCTTGGTTTTACAACAAACTTTTTTCCCTTCTCCACAATCTTATCCAAAATAGACTCCTCAACGGCCTTTAATTGGTCAGTAGTAAGGAGAACTTCTGGAAAGCTAGGATGCATAATTCCAACTTTTATACCAGTTGTAACCTGGCTGTATGTTGGTGAGTGCTTCTTCTGGGAAGCATTTGCATCATCGGTTTTTGCACGCTTGGGCTCTTTACCTTTTGGCGTGCTGCCATCTGATCGGGTCCGTTTAGATCCCTTATCGGTGTCTGTGGTCGGATTTACCGGCTTTAAAGCCCGTGTGCGTGCCTCCTCCACCGGAACTCCCTTTTTTATAAGGAATTTCAACCTCTTACGAGCAGCTCCACTCAGCCTCCCCTTCTGATCTTTTATATTTAGATCAGTTAAGGTCCTTTTGGCCAGGTCTTACATCCTGTTCCATAGGCACTGGATAATTTTGTGTTTTGAGGCTGTTATCCGCCTCTGAAAGTGGTGCTTTTAGGGTAGCACCATCCCCATTTTTTTCTATTCTTGGTCCATACTGTGTCCCACGAGAAGCTAAGGAAATATACAGTCACCTGCAGCAGAGCCCCACTTGTTGCAGGAAAGCTAATTAAACCGGAGGTCGCCTGGTATCCGGAGTTCATGGTATGTCAGGTTGGAGGGTGATTAACCCTTACCAATCTGGTGCCGTTCCCCTAGTGCAAGCCCTTGCCACGACATAACAGCTGGGCAGGGGGAGTTGGTCCGCGGTGCATAGCTACACAGCCCCGCCGATTGCCACCGTCAACGGGGACCACCTGGGGACGCGCTCGGTAGACACTCAACCCTCGAGTCTGAACAAGTCTAACTCCATACTAATTTGTCGCATAAACTCATGGCATAAACTGGTGTAAACACCTGATTATCGAAACTCTAAACTATTGTAAGTGCAGTTTCCGTTAAATTAGAACTAGTCTAAGTCCACACTAATGGGAAAGACGGCATACTTAAAGTAAGCAGATTGAACCCAAGTCCCCACTTGGTATTTACATAAGCTTAATATCAAACTTGTGATGGTTCTGCATGAAAATCTTATGCGTTAGCTGACTTAGGCTTATTTGTTATTTTGTTCTATGAAGCTTATTATAAGATATGGACATAAGTTACTTCTGCATATAATCCGCAGGGTCCTAATGTATCTGTTTCTGTTAAAACCTTACATTTGACAAAAATGGGCTTAGGCTAGTTGAGGAGCATTCACGCAAAAGTCGTTAAATCCACTTAACTCATTATTCAGAAAATAGCATTTTTAGTATACCTATTATACTTGAATCTCACCAATAAAAATTTTACTTCATAAAATAGCAAAAAAAATTCTTCTAAATTATGCAAGGGTCTAAAGTTTTTTAAGATCAAGGTTAGTCGAAAAAATTGCACTTTTAGGATGCATATATTGAGTTTTGATTGGAAACAATGTATATATTAAGTTTTGATTGATACGAATGCCAGGGTTGGGTACGTAGAATATTAACGTGTATAGTATGTATATTCTACATGTAGAATACACGTAAACTTTACGCGTTGTTTTCTACATATTCTACACGTAGAAAAATAAAAATCTCTTACAATAAAAGTTGCTTTATTGTAAAATTTATTAAATAACAAAATACGTAAAATAACAAAAAATTCTTAAAAAATAAAATATATATTTCCGGGAACATCATACATTTAGTTTGTTAACTGAATAAGTTTTCTAAAAAATATTACTTAAAATTAAAAAAACGAAACATTCTTAAAAGCATATTCTACATTATGCCTGAGTAACTTTCAATATTCATCTGATTTATTTTTATCTGTATATTTTAAACTGTAATATATAAACAACAATTTTTTCGATTTCTCAAAGGTAAGTTTGTTACGCAATGGAGAATGGACATATGACCAATTAGAAAATGCTCTTTCTAACTGTGCCGAAGAGGCTGGTATATTACATAATTTCAGAGCTAACTCGCTTATTTGAGGATGCCTTCTTTTTGCCATATTCCAGAATGTAACTGGTGATGAAATATTTTTTTCTTTCAAGGTTAAAAATAGGTCTCTATTGTTCTTAAAATTCTCAAAATCATTTAATCCGTGCTCATCTAAGAAGTCTTCTAAGGATTAAGATGTTCGATGTTTTGTTCTTCGTTTAATAATTTTCCTCTATATTGACGATGCAAGACATTGGCTGCTAAACTGTAAACGTTTAAAGCATATTCGCTTCGTTTCTCTAAAACTTCGCCAAATTCCTGATAACACTCTGGTAACTTTAATTTCATCCATTCCTCCGCAGCGTCAGCTTGTATTTGCATGCGTTTCCTGGCACACATTAATCAACTCGCATACCGGATTAAATAATTCAATGCTATTTTTTACCTGATTCATTAAATGCTCATCAAAAACTAAATTAATGATATTTTGATCAATGGCCCCTTGTTCAGCTTCACTTCATACGTGGCAAATTTTTTAGCAAACACATAAAACTGTCCCTATAAGAACACCACCGAGTTTCACTTGGTAACGTTATTCTTAATACGCCCTTTTTTACTATTCGATGTTCCATATCTGGTCCATGAAATGCCTTTAATAGAGTGATAACCCTAGAAGTTATAGCTTTGTTAACTAATTAATTAGCTAGTAAATTCGCAGTATGGCTATTACAGGTAACATGCCAAAGATCACATATTCTACCCATTTTCAACAAATTGGCAGCATTATCTGAGCAAACCGCATAAATATTAGTATTATATGAAATTTTTGCCACATTTCTCGCTCTATCAACAATTTCTCTGAGTTTTTCACCTGTTTCACTCTCCCCAGATATATCCCAAGCTTCCAAGAATACTGCTGTATCATTTGCAGCATTATGAATCATTACTGCAACATTTTTACTGTTACTAGCTTCATTCTTCCAACCGTCAATTAGTAGCACCGATTCTGTTGAGGAAATATTTTTTGGGCAATGTTTTGACAGTCTTTATATGTATCATTTAATAATGTTGTAGATAAAGTCTTTCTTTTTGGTAACTATAGGATGGTCTCAATATAAATACAAATTTTTTGAAATATTCCGAGTCTACCACTGAAAATGGTATGTTACATCCATAAAACAATTTTGCCAATGCCACATTCACAGTTTGCATATCCTGATTTGAAATAGAGTCCATAAAGTTTTTTAATTGGTAAGAGTGCCGCTTATGACTTGACTCAGAGATAGATGGAGCAACTACATTAGAATCTCTAGTCTCACTATCAGTACTTACACTAGGTAATGCCCAAGTAACACAATATAGTTTAAAAAACGTTTAAATTCCTTCTTAATTATGCATATATGGAAAATATATAGTATACGTCTATAAACTGAACAAATGTCCGCCATATAATCGTATAAATATAGTATATACAATGGCCAAAAACATGTCTACATTAAACGTCGATATTGCGTACTTATGTAGAGTTTCATATACGTTAATGTAAGAAGACTAATATATGTTTGTGTAAGATGTTTAATTGACGTTAATCTAAGAAGAGCAATATACGTAATTGTAGCAAGTGTAATATACGTTAATGTGAGAAGACGATATACGTTACTGCAAGAGGCCTAATAATCGTCAATGATGTTAATACTATTATACGTTTTATGAAAATGATAATATACGTTGACGGCAGTCGTTTTACTTCAGTATGTATGTTTACTATTTTACAGGTATAATATATACATATATGTATATTACACCCCATGTAAATGTACAATTCACGTTTTCCTACTCAATGTGTGGACACATCATAATAATGCACATATAAAAATAATACTTTTATTCTTTATTAAAAGAAGTACCTACATAATAGGTATTAAAACAAAAACCTATTTTTTTTAATTAAACGTTCGTTTCACTTAAGACTTCTTATTGGCATTATACAGATAGCGTGTTTTGGACAATTTTAGCCAATCTTTTACTGCCGCTTCTATGGTGTAGTCTGTTAGGTCAGCTGGTTCTCGCCCAGCGTAAGATAATTTGACAGCATCTACAACCCATACACACGTTGAAGTTACTGTGTCGGTCTAAAGACGGATATCCCTACCTCTAATAACTGCCATCATTTTCGTGGATTTAAATGGTCTCTTATCTCTACCGGCCCAATTGAATTTAATGGCAAACTTGTTACTTAACAAGTACTTCATGATATTCATAGTCGTCGAGCGAACATTGGTGCCTCCAATGGAAGCGAAACGTTTCCTCTAGAACAAAATTTAGTACACATATTTTACCTTACGGAGAGTATATTACCATATAAGCACAGTTATCTGGTTTATTAAGGAACTCTTCAATAGCACGATAATCCTGTTTCGTTTGCAATGGTATATTTGGATAATCTGCAGGTCGTTCGACAACCTGACACATTTGCGATCTTTGGTTAGTCACGATCTCCTGGAGAAGGACTGAATGCTGATCTTGAAGAACTTTTATTTGTTTATTTGTTTTACGTCGTTTAACTGAGGATAATGCTCTAAAAGCAAATGAATGAGGGGGTAAATAGGAAACAATTGTACACTAACAAAACTTGAATACATATATGCATCACCGAAATATGTGTATGTTACATACAGGTGAATAATGTGCAAAATCAGTCATTATCTAGGTCTAGGGAATGTGTAAAATGAGAAATACACTGGCGAGCATAAAATTAGGGTCACTTTGAAAATTGCCAATTTTTCCAAGAATTCAAAATATTAAATTTAATTAATTCTTGAAGGCAATAACACTTGCATTTCTGAGAACTGTTATAAGTTTTTTGTGGTTTCTTTTGCACAACAAAGATTCAATATTTCCGATTTCTAGTAAATGCTTGCAGGTGCGCTACTTGGAAGCTTATTTCTCGGGGTCTATTTTTCAATTTCCTTCATTTATTCACTAACTTTCCTGTGTATAACTTGACGGTCGAAAAGTGTAGTCTTCGTTTATTTCCTTATAATGGCTTTAAATCCTGTCACGGCGGCCAGAATTATAGCGCTGTTGCAAGATGGTCGGGGGCAACGTGTAACGGCAAGAACGGTTGGTGTAAGTCTTTTTACAGTTCAGCGGGTATCCCAACGATTTCAGGAAACTGGTAGGCTGACGAGAAGACCAGAATCAGGGCGGAAAAGAACCACCACCCCAAGGGATGACCGTTTTCTTGTGTCCATGGCTTTACGGAATCGGACTGCTACGGCAGTTTCGCTTCGAAATCTCCTCCAAGAAGTCAGAAATGTTAACATTAGCGAATGGGCAGCTAGGAGGCGACTTCGTTCTGCTGGATTATCTTCTCGGAGAATGGCTACGGGTCCTCCACTTCTCCGTCGCCATAGAATTGCAAGACTGAACTTTGCTCGAGATCACTTGGGATGGACAAATGACGATTGGGGGAGGGTATTATTCTCAGACGAGTCACATTTCTGTTTAAATGGGTCGGATGGACGTCGACGGGTATGGCGAAGACCCGGAGAAAGGTATGCCCAGGCTTGTATTGATGAGCGACTTACATTTGGTGGAGGCTCAGTTATGGTGTGGGGAGCAATTTCTTCAGACGCACGTACCGAATTAGTGCTTATCGGCAATGGATCCCTAACTGCCCATAGGTACGTAACGGAAGTTGTAGAAAATCATGTCATGCCTTTTATGACGGTTCTGGGAGAAAATGCAACTTTTATGCATGATAACGCTCGACCCCACGTGGCAAGAATTGTTAGCGGTTATTTGGATGAGGTTCAAATTACGCGATTTGACTGGCCAGCACGGAGTCCCGTCTTGAACCCCATAGAGCATGTGTGGGATGAGCTAGGACAACGTGTACGAAGTCATACGCCGTCTCCCACCAATGCACAGGATCTTAGGGAGCTCCTACTACAGCAGTGGAATAACATCCCCCAAAATGTGATCCGTAATTTAATTGAGAGCATGCCACGTCGCCTCCAGGCTGTCAAATGCACGGGGAGGAAACACTCGTTATTAGGGGTCAAAATTTTAACAGTTCCTTGTTTTATTCCAACATTTTTCTCACTACACATTTTTAAGACAATTTTGTTAAAATTTGCTTCTTTACGAATTTTCAATAAAAACATTAGAAAATGAAACGTTTTCTTTTTAAAACATTCCTGTTTAGAGATATGTATACAACGAAATCCATTTACAATAATAAGATACAATAAATAACCAGAAAAGTTGAATTTTTGAAGTGACCCTAATTTTATGCTCGCCAGTGTATGTAATTCGACGTGTTTAAGGCCTTACTTTGACATGCCTTTAATTGTGTCAGGTTATAGTGGTCTATAAGGTACTTTTACAAACATCACACCAGATTATGGTCCAAGAGGTGCATCCTTTGCCTAACCATACTGAAAATCATGATCTTTAATTTTACATAATGCTTTGGCATTCTATATGTATAACGAAACCTCGAACAAAAGTATTTTAATATTCATAATTATTCCGAAATGTTTGTACAGAACGGTTTCGTTCTATTTGGAAACTCATCAGCGAGTTATTAGAAAAATAATTGTGGTTTCTATAGGCAATTTTCATTTTTAATAAATCTTGACAAAGGCCCTAAACAAGGACGAAGCATCACCAAACAAACTGCCTATATGAAGAATTTTAATACTGCCACCATCTCACAAAACAACCAAAATGATCTTATAAGTTCAGTACTATAATTGCTGTGAACCTAGCATTATAGGTTCCAAAACAGGGAAGTTCAAGTTCCTTTGCAAGTATTTAAGGCAATAAAACTACGAAGGACCCGGGAATACTGGGTGTAATTGAATATAAACTGTACTACTACTATTATAATATTTGGTATATACGGTATAAATAGGTATTCTAAAATGGCAAAAAATTACCTACCTCGTGTAGTTATTGATGGCGAGTGAACGTTGGAATTTCTCGGAGATACAAGGTATGAGGATGACGAACAGGTTGCAAGTGGAGAATTCCTGAAACTAGATACTGAAGTCCGTGGTGTTTCCAAGCTTTGCGTTTCTAGCAATCTTGTTTTTTTAACTACTAAAGTTTCCTCTGTATCATCGCTACTAAATTCTTCCCCCGATGAAATTTCACCATACCTAAAAACCGAAAGCACATATCAGGTGTCCTTCATGTATACCTTTTACCTTACTTATTGCTTCTCTTCACGCTTCTCTTCACGCTTTTCAGATTCTTCATCTTGGTATTATTACTGCAATGCACTACAACTTCACCTTCATCTATATCGTCATTCGATTTGTCATCCTCAAGTTAAGTGTCTTTGTCGAAAAGTTCATTGGAAGGTGCAACGACAACATTTTGAAGTATTTTAACTTCCTCATTCTCCTTCTCGCTGGAACAATTCTTCACAGTCAAAGGTGGGACGATAGTGGTTGTATCCCCAGATTGCTCAGATGAGCTGTCTTGTAAAATTTTTTGCAAGAATTCATCTGCCTCGGTGTAGTTGTCTAAAAATAAACTTATTTAGCAAAATATTATGTTAATGCATGTTCGCAATGAACCTGCAACGAAGTGAACTTTAGTAATATTGCATTTGGACCAGTACGCCTTGGGGGTTGTTTTTGACTTCACATATTCCGCAACTTTTGCTTCTGTTGACAATTTTGGCCAAAAGCATTTTTTTTCATCGTCAAGCAACCAAGTAAACGGGACTATGAAACAATCGCGCTTCTCGAACTCCACCACAGCAAACATTTTTGTCGAGGCTAATAAGGAGTAATGTTGGAAAATATGGATGATGTTTCACGGATATGGCAGTCTGTTCCATTTGTATGTAATAAATTTCATACTGATTGACATAACACAACTTCATAACAATACAACTTATTTTAGGAGCATTCTGGTATATGTATCGATCAGAAATAGGTATACAAAAACAAAATTGAAAATATAAGGGATGTAGACCGAGAAAAGTATTTGTTCAATTTAAAGAAATTTCGTGACTTAAATCCTTACCAGTTCTGAATATGGTGAAAAAATAATGTAAATGCAGTAATATTAAATTTGAAATATTCAAACAAATTTCAATCAAATAGGCCTTGTTCCACAACACCATCTTGCGATTTACGATAATTAAGACCCCGTAAATGACAATACAACTTTTAGCGTTTCACATATTTTGGCTGCATTTATTGGATATTCTAAAATTTAGAATAGATTTATAAAAACCTTTTTCTCTGTTTACGTGCGCTTTAACTTTTAATAATTGATATCAAATAGCACTGCTATTTCAGTGCTTCAATTATCAAAATTCAAATCAAGGAAAGAAGGAAACACAAAAATTAATACCCAACTATTTGTTACTAAAGTTCTTGTAAGTCTATTCTAAATTACAGAACATTCTGACAAAAAATGCAGCTGAAATATTATGTAAAACGCATGAAGATGTTTTATCATGTTGAGTTTTGAGTAGGTATGTGTCCGACTGCGACAAAGGTAAAAGCCACCTTTAACCTACATAATTTAGTTGGTGTTGTTGTATATGTTGCCGGCAATGTCCGCGAAATCCGGCAATGTACGCAAGTTTTATAATAGGTTCATGTTTGGTTATGGTCGTGATTAACATGTTTTTTAAGGCACTTTACCCATCACTACAATCTGAGAACAATATCCCAGCAGGAACCATAATCTGAACATAATAAATTGTGCAGTTTGACTAGGCATTTCGCACATTGACGGATTTCGGACATTGTTAGTTTATTTAAAAATAATAGTCGATTCACACAAATTAGAAATATTTTTTTAACCCTTTCGCTGCTAAAGACGTATATGTACGATGTTCGAGTTCAACTGCTAAAGCAGTATATATACGTTCTGCCCTTTAAAAATATTTACAGCGGGAAACTGCTACTGCCGCATATGTACGTGTAACACCTACTATCACGTCAGCCAATCGAGCTTAGTTCCGCGGTCATACGTTTATTTTTTTTGGAGAGTGGGGCATAAAGCACGTGCATCTCTTGCATTTCTTGCTGCACAGTTAGTTAGTCGTAAAACTACCACTGTAGTGCCGTTGGCGTGAATTTTATTACACGTTATTTTACGTTTTCAACCAAAAATGGCAAGATATTCACGTACGCTAACTGAGAAAGATTTATTGAATTTATTAGTAAATAGTGACAGTGAGGAAGAAGACTTTGTTTTGCCCAATGAAGGTGATTATGGATGGACAGACACCGAGGAACCCGTAGACGAACCTGTCACTATAAATACAAGTAACAGTAGTAAGAAACCTGCAAATTCACCCCCTAATTTATATGACACGATCCCTTCTTCCTCCGATTCCGAGAGTGAACCTGATCACGTAATTGCAAACGCTGCTAAAAGACGCAAAATCGACGATTTCATATAGAAAAACTCTGATTTGAATCCCAAAATTCATACCTTTGATGACACCAATTCCGGCTGCAAAATCCCACATTTGGATAACACTAGTACCGAATTTGACTGTTTTCAAGTTTTCTTTACTCAAGAAATTGTACAGTTTATTGCAGAACAATGTAATTTATTCTACAAGTATCTTTCTGACAACGAAACCGGTGAAAAATCATCAAGATTACAACGTTGGAAAGACACAGACAGTGAAGAAATTTACTGTTTCCTCGCTATAAATTTTCTAATGGCCCAAGTAAAGAAAAGTGACATACATTCTTATTGGACGAGTGATCCGTTATTGTCTACTCCTATGTTTTCTCAGATTATGTCGAGGGATAGGTACCTTCTCTTGCTAAGAATGCTACATTTCGTTGATAATAATGGGCAACCTGGAAATGATAAATTGTGGAAAATAAGACGCGTTGTGGATCATCTACGAAAATCGTTCTCAGATGCTTTTTATCCTTTTCAAAATTTGTGCATTGATGAAAGCTTACTTCTTTTCAAAGGCCGTGTGTTTTTCAAGCAGTATATTCCTTCAAAGCGCCATAGGTTTGGCGTAAAATTTTTTATACTGTGCGATTGTGAAACTGGATATGTGCTCGACTTCATTATTTATGTGGGTGCTGCGACGGAAATAAAAAATGAAACAGATTTTGGCGTAAATGTTGGAATAGCTGGAAATATTGTCCTAACTTTACTAGAGCCTTTTCTCGGGAAAGGTCATACCTTGTATGTTGATAACTGGTACACAAGCCCGGCCTTGTTTTCTTACCTGCATAACAGAATGAGTAATGCTTGCGGAACGGTGAGAAAAAACCGAAAGGGCATGCCTGCATTATCCAAAAAACTAAAAAGAGGTGAAGTAGAATACATGTCTACGGATATTTTTCTTGCCCTCAAATGGCAGGATAAACGGGAAGTGAGAATGCTTACAACTCTTCACACTAGCGAAATAGCAATCACTGATAAAATCGACAGAAGCACAAACGAAGCAAGAAGAAAACCACGTTGTATCCTGAGCTACAATGACAATATGGGTTCAGTTGACAGAAGTGATATGATGTTAAGTTCGGTAGAGAGTGTTCGCAAATCCGTAAAGTGGTACAAGAAAGTTTTTTTTCATTTAGTGGACTTATCATTACTAAATGCGCATGCGTTATATAAAACCCAAACAGGAAAAAACATTTCGATAACGGGTTTTCAGCTCGCGGTAATCAGGCAAATCTTAGAAATTTTCCACCGACCGCAGACCGAAGGCCGTCGAGGAAGAAGATCTGCAAATGCTGACAATCCCTTGCGCCTAACTGAGCGTCACTTTGTTGCTCTTATTCCATCAACAAAAAAGAAGAAGGCAGCCCAGAGAAGATGCGCTGTGTGTTCAAAGCATGACAAACGAAGTGAAACTAGATATATTTGTACAAAATGTAATGTACCTCTCTGCCTTACGGTTTGTTTCGAGAGATATCATACCCTGAAACATTACTAATGTAATATTCTTACAATGAAGTTATCTCTTATCAGTTCCCTTATGCACAAAAATGTATAAAAAACAATCTGACATGATTTTACCGCGTTTTGCGTCGTATTTTTATCCCGCAGGCTAGGCTTCACTGCTAAAGCCGTATATAAACGCATCGCCTGAAAAAACTGCGCACACGGCGTGCGGCCGCGGAAAATAAATGCGCAGTTAAAGGGTTAATAAACTGATGCATGCAGTGAGCAGCTTTCTAAAGATAAGTATATTCCTGAAAAATTTGTTACGGCCCTCAATGGATGATGTAGCAAATTTTACTGAAACTTGTAGTCAATACTGTTATTTCAAATAGAACACTACATATTTTTATATTCTACGTCGAAATTGAAGCATTTTTGTGAATAATTAACATTAAAAAACTTTTCTCAGTTCGAACTATAGAAAGATTTAAGATGCACTTCTTATCATATTTATGCGCTCCTTAGAAATATGACAGGAAAAATTAAAAATCCTCTTTTAAAAGGAAAACATAAGCATTTTGCATCTATTGCTGCTACATTAAAAATTTTTTGAGATTTAATTCCCCTGTCAATACATATTCCGAGTTTCGTTGACTTGATAGGTTCAGTGTAAAAATCTTCAGTATACGAAAATATTTCTGCAACACATTTAAATTCATTATCAACTGATATTATGGATTTAACGAAGCAAACTGTTTTTCCCACTAGAACAACATTATCTGGACTTCTTATTGATATAAACGTACTTTCAATCTGCAATTTGGTGCACTGGAAATAATTATCTTTTACATCAACCTTATTTATTGGAACATATTTTTCAGAATTTATTTCTTCTCTTCTACATCCACTATTACGAATTTCGTTTAGTCTATTATAAATCTGTTGTAACGGACGATTTTTTCCTCGAATTAGTCTTTTTAATTGGCCCAAATAATCTTCAAAAATAAAGCAGCTGTAACTGTTCAATGGACCATACATTTCGACATCATCGCAAACATGTATCAGCGAATGCACATTATATGTCACAAAATATTTATCATATAGGTCTGCACTTTGAGAAACAAATTTTTCTAAACTACTTTTGGCAACAGACATATATTTAGCAGTTAAAACTCTATTGTTCAGTATCGTGACAGCGCAATGCAATAGCAGAAAGTGTCGATAACATTCTCGATTTATGAATTTCTTTAATAATAACGGGCCACAATAATGTAAAAAAAGTTTAAACTCTATAGCCTTCCAGCGTTTTACCTCTTTCAAACTGCGGAGTTTTCTATTAAAATCATTTATTATGTATCTTCTTAGCATGATGATGGATTGATTTATTCCTGCGATTACAGAAGTTATCAATTTAAATGGACGTTTTCCATCGATCCAACACGAAACCAGCAATCGCTTCATTACTCCCAAATAAAACAGGTGCATAGGGTCAAGTACAAACTGGGATACTAAGCCTACATTTAATTTAAGCAAGGGTGATCGCTCCTTAATATGATCACTGTCTTTAATATCCGCAGTGAAATGCATATCTTTTCTCAAACTATATTGTATACCTACAGGAAAGTAACTCCTTTTGTCCGCGTACTTAGTTTTGATTATGCAACGTTCACATCCAGATTTGCTGGTGTGTCCAGTAATTTGCTTTAGAAATGCTCTTGCTGGAGCGTCACAGGTAAATAATGATATTTCCACTTTGTATGTATTTGAAAATACCGTAATACCATGTGTAAATAAATATGAGCACTCCTGAATAAAATGTTTTAGGTACATTTGCATTGGTGTAGGTTTGGCAGTTCCACAGAAAATAGTTACTGGAAAAGGTTTTGTGTTTTGCAAATTGATGCAACGAACTAAAATTGGCCAAAATTGCATTAAGCTACAGTTAAACAGAGGTATGCCGTCTACATTAACTTGCAGTTTAATAGTCTTGGGGACATTTATTCCAGCTACGCAAATGGTTTTTATTCGTTGCACCAAGGCATCTTTTAAACTAAAATGTACCATTTCACCAGTATTTAGTTTAAAAGATTTTACAGCTCTTGGTGTACGCAAAATACTTCTAGCATCTGTTTTTAAAAAAGGAAATCGAGTTCTGATTATGGAAACTAACTCATTTACAGCTTTATGTGATATATTATTCCTACATGACCATTGCTGCAAACTTGATGTGAATGTTTCGTTTTCATGAGAGGCGTCACTAACTACTGACTCTTCCCTATTCCGAGTATCAAAATACGTATTTTGTCGATCTGTAGTATTGGTAACATAATTTTCATTGTGATACACATTACTATTCATTTCTGTACATTTTAACAGGTCTGTTGTCATATTATCAGAATTATTGCTGGCAATATTTACCATTTCACACTGCAGAACAGTTGAAGTTCTTATGAACATTTCATTTTCTAAGATCGCATTATTTGGAATTAAATCTTCCAGAGAATGCTTTAGATTATTGGCAGCTTTTCGACGCAAATGACGTTTGCTGTAAATTTTTTGCGTTTGATACATGATTGTAAGTTACAAAGTTGCAAGATATTATTGAAATTTAAAAATACAAATAGAGTAGAAGGCGCGTGGGGTAGACTGTGGTTTAAGCTAAAATTTGCATTATACCTGAAAAAGTCGTTTAGAAATAGAATTGTAATTATGAATTAATAGGTAAGTCTCATCATCATAAGGTTCTCAGTCCGAAGACTGGTTGGACGCGTACCTCCATTCTTTTCTATCCTGAGCTAACCTACGCATTTCCCTAAAAG
This sequence comes from Xestobium rufovillosum, assembly GCA_963966045.1. Classification (NCBI taxonomy): domain Eukaryota; kingdom Metazoa; phylum Arthropoda; class Insecta; order Coleoptera; family Ptinidae; genus Xestobium; species Xestobium rufovillosum. The sequence goes on from OZ014495.1 coordinate 38,263,880, forward strand.
TAGAACATCCTACATCCCTAACTATTTGAGAGCAGTAGTCTAATCTAGGCCTACCCCTACCTCTTTTTATTCCTATCTCTGACTCTAGTATGTCCCGAACTATTCCTTCGTGTCTTAGAAGGTGTCCTACCATCCTATCTCTCCTACTCTTTATTGTTTTCCATACCTTTCGCCTTTCCCCAACTCTTTCTAATACTTCCCTATTGCTAACCTTATCTATCCACGGTATCTTCATCATGCGTCTGTAGCACCACATTTCAAACGCTTCTACTCTTTTTCTATCCGCTTCTCCTATTGTCCAAGTTTCGCACCCGTATAATGCCGTACTCCATACATACGACGTTAAGAGTCTCTTCCTAGTCTCTATATTAACCGTTCTCGAGCATAACAGTTGTTTCTTTTTGTTAAACGCAACTCGGCCCTGCGCCATTCTTTGTTTTATATCTTTAGTGCTCCTACCGTCTTGAGTTATTTTACTTCCTAAGTAGCAGAAATCCACGACCTCCTCTATCTTCTCATTTCCAATTTGTATTTCCATTTTAGTTCTATTTTCACATCCCCTACATACCAAAATTTTAGTTTTCTTTTTATTGATTTTCATGCCGAAGCCCTGTGTCAAAACTGCTTCCATTTCATTCAAAGCCGCTCCTAATTCTTCTTTGCTAGATGCTAACACTGCTATATCATCCGCAAATCTGAGCATGTTAATAGTTTGGCCCTGTACATTGATCCCTGAGGCTGTTCTTTCCTTAACAATATTAATCGCATCTTCGATATATAAGTTGAAAACTAGAGGTGACAATGCACATCCCTGTCTCACTCCCTTCCGGATATCTACTTCCCTTTGTTCCTGCTCACATTCTATAACTGCCTTTTGCTCTTTGTAGAGATTATGTATTATTCTTCTGTCCCTGTATTTCATCCCTACCTTTCTCAGCACTTCGAACATCTTCCCCCATTTTACGTTGTCGAAGGCTTTTTCTAAATCTACAAATCCTATATAGACGCTCTTTCTCTTTTCTATCGTTTTTTCTATAATTACTCGTAAAGCTAGAATGGCCTCGCGCGTTCCTCTATTTCGTCTAAATCCGAACTGATCTTCTCCTAATATTTCTTCCGCCTTTTTCTCCATCCTTCTTTGCACAATTCTAGTTAAAATTTTTGACGCATGGGAAGTTAAACTGATAGTTCTAAAATTTTCGCATCTATCCGCGCCTTTTCTTTTTGGCAAAGCTACTATGATGTTCCGTTTGTAATCTTCTGGAATCTCGCCTGTCAGGTATATGCGACTAACTAATTTAAATAAACGATCTATTACCTCTTGACCTGCGCACTTTAAGGTAAGTCTAAGTGCTGCTAAAAGTTCTAGTTCAATTCACATTCTGTCGATTTTCGTAATTTTGCAGCGAAAGAATACGGATAAACGAGCACCGATCTGTAGGTGATCGGACCACTCCGATTATTAGGTGCATAGTTTTAGAGCTCATTTATTTTTGGAATTGTAGGGTACCAAATAAAAGTACATAATTGGATTTTGTAAACGGCAAATGAAAGAAAATTCTCAACAGAAGGACAAAAAGTTAATTTTGTGTCATTTTAGTGCGAATAAAAAAGTTGCCACAAATATTTAATTAATTTTTGGAATTGCGGAGAAACAAATTTAAATGCAAACTAAGATAAGTTATAGAAAGAGCAGTAGCCAGTTACATTTGGAAATATTTGTACCTAAAAGGATGATCAATACCTACTTTCAAATTGAGAAGAAACAAACTTTCTATAAACATTTCCGAATGTTTATGACTTTCTGCCGTTTCTGTTAATCCCTTCTTTTAGTTTGCATTTACAGAATCAAAAAATCTATTTGCTTTCCGCATTTCCAAAAAATAAGGAAAAATTGTTCCTGCCCGTGGCTTTTGCTTGCATTAACTTCGTCGTTCTGTCGAGAGTTGCTTTTCATTTACCCTTTACAGAATTTCAATTTCAAAATTAAGGGCCCTTTAAAATCAGTTAAAAATCGGAGCTTCCCGATCTCCTCAAATACATAGGTACTTACCTAATTAGTAAAAATTAATCTCTTACTTGTAAACCGACGATTTTGATTTTCTTGGTTTTATTTAAAAGAATAAACTTATACGAAGGGTTCTATGCACCCTACAGCATTTTATGTTTTTCGGTCACAAATATATCCACAACTTCCTACAAAATAATTTCTTAAAAAATTCCAGACGATAATATAACCCTTCGTACAAATTTAGTATTTGCAAAACAAAATAAAAATCGGTTCATTAATAAAAGAGTAATTACAACCAAGAGCCATGCTCTTCCATCCGGATTCCATAAGTGACGCGGGGCTGTTGTTTCCCTGCCCCCTCTTGCGAAAGACGACGTTTGAGGTTTGACCGTTACTTTACGAGGGTTAAGGATACAGAATAAATTCCACTAAACCAATCTTACTAGAAATTTTCGCAGCACCAAGCAGGAAAACTTGGCTTTTCTCTTAAAAATAATCATTCACCAATATTCCAAAAACACGTGAAATTTTGACTAAACTCATAGGCGCCTGAATTACACGACACTCTTTAAAACAAATCTTCATACCGCTGGGTACTTTACTTCGTACCTTTACCTGCATAGCACGCTCACCCACTAATAAAAAAATCATGCAAACGTATAAAAGAAATCAACAGATAAAACATTCATTCATGGTTAAAATTTGCTGCGTTTCATAACTCAGTCCCTATTATTAACTTAGAAATACCACTTACCTTGAAAAACAAAGTACTTTGAGTTGCGACTTGTAGCACACAACGAACAACAAAAATAAAATTGTTGCAGGCCAATATGGACGTCTGATTGTCTGATGAAGCCTGCTGGCTGCTGAAGATGAAGAGAAACACGACAATTGACGAGCGTTACCGTCAACCAGCGGAGTGAGCCATAGAGTAGGTATTAATTGGAGAGAGCTGAAGAGCAGGAGATGAAAACCATAGAGAGGAGAATGCAAGATTCAGATCACAGTTGTATTTAAAATGAGAATTTAACAAATATCATAATAACACACAGCGTCTTGACAAATTTACCTATTATGTGTGATGACTACGGGAAGGGCCTTTCTGTTGACTTGGCAATTCGGGAGATAAGTGGCGCGTCACAAACGTCAGATTTTCATTCTAAACAAAACAAAGCCACGTGCTTTCTGACGTTTTAACCTAACCTCTGAAATATAATTATAATTACATATAGTTGTTTTCAAGTTTTTACGCGTAAGCCCAACACACAAATTGAAAATAAACTGTTTTCACCGCAAAACGTCTATAATTACGAAGGCAGATTAAAATGAATTCTACCTAACCAGGAAAGAAAAGAGCTAGACAAAAAACAAAATTTTATTTTTCGACTATGAACCTTTAACAGTTACACACTTCATCCAACGTTTCTCCAATAACGCGATACCCTCCAAAAAGAATTATTTTGGTAACTCCTCAAAAAACTCGGGAACGGCCTCTTTGAGTTCTTCATCTGAAGAAAATCGACGTCTTCGCAAGTGTTTCTTCAGCTTAGGAAAGAGGTAATAGTCTGACGGAGATAAGTCAGGGCTGTAAGGGGGGTGTCGTAACTCAACAAAACCGGAGTTGTTGATTTCTTCCCAAACTTTGTGAGCCTTATGCACTCGGCAATTGTCGTGCAACAATAAAGTTTTTTGGGCAAAATTACAGGGCCTCTTTTGGCGTATCGCAACTTTTACATTTTTAATTGTTTCTTTGTTGACATCTGCGTTAATTGTAGACCCCTTCTGCATATATTCAATCCACAGAATGTCCTCATTATCTCAAAAAATTGTCGCCATCAGCTTCCCTGCAGATGCTTGCGTCTTTGCCTTTTTGGGTGGTGGAGATCCTTTGTGCAACCATTGCATTGACTCTTGTTTTGTTGGGGGATCCCAGTGGAACACTCACGTTTCATCGCCCGTTACAATAATTTTGGAGAAAAGGTCTTGGTCACGAGCTAACGCCGCCAAGTTTTCTTCGCAAATTTCTTGCCTGCACAACCTTTGTTCAGGAGTCGAGATTCTCGGAATCCAGGGCGCTGACAATTTATTCATCCCCAAATCCTCATGCAAAATTGTCAACACAGATGCCTCGGAGATTCCTACAGCGTGGGCGATAACCGAGACTTTAATTCGTCGATCCTGTAGCACCATTTCTTTCACTTCCTTGATGTTGTCTTCGCTCCTTGCCTTCACAGGTCGTCCACTTTTAGGATCATCTCGAATGGATTCTCTGGCCCAGTTGAACTGCTTTGACCAGAATTTTATTTGAAAATATGATGGACAATTCCCACCATATAAAGCAGTCATATGTTCCTGTATGATTTTTGGCGGATTGCCTTCTTTTGTCAGACACTTTATCACGCTTCTATGCTCTAGTTTTAAATCACTCATTTCCCCGCGTTTACAGCTTCACACACACCACAAAAATGAACTGATGTATACGCAACTTGACAGATACTCCTTAAACAGTTATAGCAACTTGACCGTAAACATTTGTCATGGTAGCGCGTTTGTTTCATGGCTAGGTAGATTTCATTTTAATGTTCCCTCGTATATTGCAAAAACTAGTTTAAGACGTTGTAAATAATATCGATAAACGTCAAATGGCACGTGCTTTTGTTTTGTTTGGAATGAAAACCTGACGTATGACGGAGGCACTTAGGTCCCGAATACGATAATAACGAAAATTATCACGTATTAATTTACCTACATGCATAACAATTATCGTTGTAATCACATCGCGTTTGGCTGAACTGTTATGAATCTCAAACGATCGTTGGTTTAAAAATACACCTTGAATTCTCAAATGTATGTTTACTCTAAACTGGTAATTTATATTTGATAATTTGGTAATTCACCAGAGTAGGTACTGCGCATACACCAAATACCTTTTAGATTTATATATTACCAATATGACGACCTCCGTATGTTGTACACGTGTAAAAAGCGTCCGAATCATGGATACAGGATCCTGTATCCATTAGTGCTGTACGGATCCATAAATTTTGACGGATCCTGATCCGTTTAAAAAAACGGATCCGGATATATCCGGATCCGGATTTTATTATAAGATCCGGATATCGGATTTCGGGATTAGGATCTTGGATCCGGATCTTGAATCCGGATCTTGGATTCGGATCGTGGCGTCAGATCCGCTATCCGGTTCAGAAAATTACGTTGTTTTCTGAAGACGGTATAGTTATTACTTAATGAAAATGAAGAAAATAGAAAGTGCATTGGGAAATTGGTATAATAAGAGATAAAATTTGCAACAAAAAATTTAATTTCATTATAAAAAAAATGCACTTCTTATATCCTAATATCGTCTTAATCCGAGATCCGGAAATCACTTACCTAAATCCGGATCGATCCGGATACGGATTTCGCAGTCTTATAAATCCGGATCAGATCCGGATCTAATTCGGATTTGAAAACAATCCGGATCTGACGTACAGCACTATTATCCATGGTCCGAATGAAAGAGTGGCAGAAAAAGCATTTTCTCTCTGTTGTGAGCATATAATAAGATGGGATCGAGAAGGCGTAAATAACCAGCTAGAGGCAATGATTGCAACTTATGCGAATTTTGTATACATCTGTCTCGACCATGTGTAAGAAAATAATAATAATAATAATAATAATAATTGGTATATCAATTACGTTTAACATTTACAAAATAGAAAACGTTTAAATATATTATATTTAAACGTTTTATATTTTGTAAATGTTAAACGTAATTGATATACCAATAAACATGATTGTGTATTATACTGAATAAGTCAAACGTTTATTAGAAATGCTATAAACTTATAGATAACATTAATTTTAAACGTATACTGAACACTGATTTACAATGCTAGAATGGCTCATAATTTAAACGTTTTAACATAAACGTATAATCAATCTTTTGCGATAGACGGCTATGTGTATGATACTTTATAGGCAATTTAAACATTTCAAATTATTAAATATTAAACGTATTGGATATACCAATAAACTTATCACTGTGTGTATACGGTATAAATAAGACGTTTATTAGACATACTATAAACGTATTGATATATTAGTGGTTGACCATAAACGTTTAGTAATTATACCAAAAGATCATTTTTATACCATCATGACACATATTATACGTTTATTTAACTATGATGTGTTGCTTGGGTGATGGCTCTGGTTCTTGAGTTTCACTAACTTTTTACGTTTTTGTTGAAAAATATCCTTAAAACAAGACAATGAAAACGTACACAGCTATGCGGACCTACCCCGTATATGTAATTCTTGCAAAACGCGGTAAACAAATAAAAATCCAGTTTTACTTACCTGTGAGCTTTTAATCTAGCGATTGCGGTATTTTTTAAATTTTTGTCGCAAATCAAACATAACGCAAAGTACTTTTTATTTTCAACAATTAATTTAAATTTTTCAGATTTCCAAAAGTTATATCGTGGTCGCCCACCTTCCATTATTAATAAATCAGTTATCTAGTAATTATTTTACCAAATGAAAACTAAAAAGGTATAAGCTCATGAGATGTTTAAACATTTATGTTATATCTGGGTATTTTCATCCCAACTTCACATCCACTACAGACAAATTCAAACAAGATTTTCTACGCGTCAATTGACATGTTCTACCCAGTTTTCTACGTGTCAAGTAGAATATTAAATTCTATGCGTAAAGACCCAACCATGACGAATGCGCACATATACACTTTTGTTTGATTTAAACCAACGTTTTCATAAAGAATAACATACACAGTAACTTTATAGGCAATTACAAAACCTATCTTCCTCTTCCACTTCCTCTTCAAGTATTACTTCTTCTTCTGCTGCACGATGGTCTTTATTAATGATTTTCTTATACCAAGCTAACTCGGGCTCCGATTCCCTCTTGATTAAATTCGGCAACTAATAAACTTTTAAGGTTGTCAAGTTTAGCTTGCGGAAGAGCACGATGAAGGGGCATTTCACGTAAGTTAATATTTTTGTATGTAAATCCCCTTTTCAGTCCCTTCAATTTCTAATTTAATCCTGCGCAAAAAAATTAATAAAAAATATGGGAGCATTAAATATTGTAAAATTGCCTGTAGTTCATCAATTCTCTGAATGTGACTGTTTCTTTCCCTTTTCTCAACGTTCTTCGAAAGAAAAATTCTCTTCATATCCCTAATGCCTGTTATTTTTTTAAAAACAGTTTCCAATTCCTTCGTGTTGTACAATTTCCAGTCTCGGCCCAAGATATTAAGATCTCAAAATTTTTTATATAACTTGTGATATTTTTCTTTATTTTTTATGAAGGGTTCCTTAAGGAGAACCTTTTCAATTCTACCAAAACAGCGGTCTGCAGGTAGAAAGCTGTGCCCTGACTGGAAATACTAGTAAAATATCCTTAACTGAGGTGTTTGTTTTTTTGCAACCAGTACATTAAAGAATGAATTAGGTGGGAATTTTTATTTTGTCCGGAGCAACCGTCACAAAATAATCGAATAAGAGTAATGCCTTCCCCTAAGTTTCAATTTATTTAAAAAATCAAGTAATGCAGAAGCAATCTCATTAGAGCCCTTCCCCGCTTCATCTTTTGTCCAAGTGTAATAGCGCAGGCATTTTGGAATCTAGTGAAACAACACAAAACGTGTAGTAGCTCTCTTGCCGCAAATCAAAAGCATCTGATACAGGCGTTTTGGGGAGGGGCTGGACCTGTTGTAAATCAAAGCAGTATGATTCACTATTTGGTGGAGTTTCCTTCATCATTTGATAAAATGTCCTTGCTCTAAGTTTGTGAATTCTACTAGGTGTCCCAAAATTAATCACCTCATTTCATTGGTAGTTATCATTGCAACCAGAAAGACAAAATACAAACTGAATACGGCAAAAAATAGTTTGATTCTTAAAGTTTTATATATTTAATTTTTAAAAATAACATCTAACAAATGTTCTCCGTTAGAGCGCTGGTAAATGCGAGCTCGGTCTATAGCGTGCTCATGACTCTTCGTAGCATTTCTTGTGGTGTAGCCGCAATTTCTGTCCGAATGAGGTCTTGAAGAGTAGCTGGCCTATTAACGAATACCTTCCCTTATAGAAAACCCCATAAAAAGAAATCCTGTTAAATCTGGCGAACGCGGCGGCCAGTTTAAATCGCCATTTTTCGATATTATGCGGTTCGGGAAAATTTCCCTCAACATGTTGATGGTCGCGCGAGCAGTGTGCGCTGTTCCACCATCCTGTTGATACCAAATGTTCTCCAGGCTTAGTCGAACAAGTTCTGGCACCAAAAACTCTTGTAGCATTTGTCTATAACGCTCACCGTTAACTGAAACTGCATTTCCAAGCTAATCTTCGAAGAAGTAGGGTCCTAGAATGTTTTGGGACGTCATCCCGCACCAAACTGTTACCTTACATGGATGCAATGGCCTCGAATGAATTGCCCTAGGGTTTGCGTTTCCCCAGAATCGACAGTTTTGTTTATTGACTGTGCCATTGAGCTCAAAATGTGCTTCGTCTGACATACGCAATTTTGCAGCAAAAGTGATGACTGTAGCATCAAGATTTAATAGCGCTTCACAGTTTCTGAGATGCGTTTGAGCATCATCTTGTCTTAATTCTTGAACCATCTGTATTTTGTACGGAAAAACACGGCGATCGTTCTGCAAAATTCTATGAAGAGACGATCGTGAGATGCCTGTCTCTGTGGAACGCCTTCTTGCGGATGTTTCCGGAGCTTCTTGCTCATTTTCCTCAACACGCCTAATATTTTCCAAGGACCGGCTATATCGGGGTCTTCCTGTATGCCGCTGGTCCCCGTTTGAGTAAATCGAGTCACCAACCTCCGAATAGTTTGAGTAGGAGGCACATTTTGTTGAGCATATTGCCTTCGAAATTCTCTCTACGTTGCGATAATTGATAAATTATTTCTAACATACATCATTACTATGGCTGCGCGAACTGGAGGAGTGTAAAGGTGGGTACAGACTTGAGCAAATTTGCGCGCACGAACAGTTTGCGCGTACGAATGCTCGAATGTGGACGCTGATAAATTGGTTCGCACGCACAAATTATTCGTGCGCGCATAACACGCACGCGATCCGTTGCTTGTCGGTCTCAGTGCCATGCTCAAAGGAAATTGTGCGCGCAGTTTGGACGGCAAAACATCGGTCATGTCAGTTCTTGTTTAGTTGTCGATGTAGAAGTATAATGTATGCAGGTTTATAAGGAATGGAGTGGACGACAGAAAATGTAATCCAATTAATTGATGAGTACGGCAAATTTCCCATTTTATGGGATCCAAAAAATGAGCAGGAGCTATGTCAACCATATTTTCGTGAAATCACACGAACAACTGGATCACGTTCGTGCGCGCAGGCATGTCAAAATGAACGTAAACAAATTAAATCACATGCACGAATGTTCGTGCGCGTACACTGTTCGTGTGCGTAAATTTGCTCAAGTCTGTACTTACCTTTACGATCCATAACAAAAACTTTTTGAGTTGAACTTATATAATTTAACAATAAACGTCAAATAAATTATAAAACAAACGCGTTCTAAGCAATCTAGATAAGGTGATGAATACTGGGACACCTATTATATTCTGTTTGAAGTTGGACCTTTTTCTGCTGATTTGTTTCTCTTTTGATACTGTTTTTTAATCTCTCACACAAGCTACAAATATCACTTGCTGGGGAACTGAAGCCGATATTAAACTATGATACAAAAATTCACTGAAATGTAGAATGTGAGACTAACTTTATGCCATCATTTTCATTTTCGGATTTGTAAATCTTGTACAATTTTACAATCGACATGTTACAGTTTAAGTATATTCTACGCGATTTATTTTTATTATAATGCGACTCAGTTCCCCTTAAATTACTCAGAAATACCCGACTATGTTTTTGGCATCTTTTAACTTATGTGAAATTCGATCTCCTCCCCGCTTTTCCCGTGGCTAGTTCTGCATTAAAGGGACGAAATATACACTCTGCTTGTTTTTGTCGGCGAGTAGGTTGGAAGCTCTCACAATCTCGCCTCTTTCTGTGACACTAATATTGTTAAAACACTTCTTTAATTTGCACTTGCATGGTTCTCCTGCGCAATGGGACATTCCGCGAATGCGTTTAGATGCATCGCGTACTCTACCGGTTTTTTCCTCTTTTTGGTAGAACTAAATTCCATATTTTTAAACTCAGAAAATCTGCACTTAGCTAAATCGCATGTTGCTTGTGAAAACAGCTGACAACCTGGCCAAACACAGAACAGCTGATTTCCTACTGCAGGGTTGCAAACTGCTACCGTTAGTGTCCATTAAATATCACTGGACTTAGCATGCTTTTTCACTGAAAGTAGACAATAACATGGTACTTCGTCGAAGATCTACTTTTATGATGTTTTTGCCTAGCATGGAAATAAAACACTGTGTTATATCGGGGACTTAACATATTCTTTCGTTGTGCAAGTGTTGCCGGATAAAACGTTAGGCTTTCAACTATCAGATGGCTCTGCTAGCGAATTTTGTGTATAAATTGGACTTAACATGATATTCCCTTGCGGTCTTCTTTATGTTCGGTTAAGTAAATTTTAACTTCTTGAAACCATTGTTCTAAATTTTCCTTAGTCACTGAGACTCTGCTTATAGTTAAATTTTGAGCAGTTCGGGTAGAAACTTCTGGGTTTCGCTTTAGAAAACTATAATACCATTTCTGTCCAGGCCGATCTTCTTTGAAGGGATTCTTTCGTACAAGTTCTCTTATGAGGTGTTGAACACTGGTGAGTAATATTTTTTTTTTCCAATTGGGAATCCTGCTTTGGCCATTGTAAATATCCACTGGACAATATTTTGCTCTTCATCCTTAGTGAAAGTTGCTTCTGGCCCCATTTGTCGATATCGTAAAACATTTCCCTTAACTCTGCTAATTAGAGTGATTCTAGGTACTCCATTATTTTTAGCTGCTGATGCAACTGATTCACCGTTCGAAATAGCGGCTAATGCTGCAGCTTCCATTTGATCCTCCGAATATTTAAAAATATTCCCTTTAGTTGGTGACATAATGAATCTGAAACACCAGTAGTTGACAGTCTCATGCTCCAATAGATGCCCATCGTGTCATCTACTGGTAGGGACTGAAATATTACTTTCATATAAATCTTGGAAGGTACAGTCTACTCCGGTTATATTATGAAACACTTTTAAACATAAATAAAGTTAACGATCATTTTACCAGTAGTTGACGCCTACACAAAAATTGTAAATAGTGGGATAAATGCGTTTTTAAATGTATTGTAAGCTTTTTTATAGTCTCTGGCAGCTCTACGCCATTGGAATATTCATGTCCGCGAATTCCATTCGTTTGTACAAATTGTAGATAGAAATATGTGTCACCTTAACGTAATAATATAAATACTTAGTTCGCACTATTATAACACACACACGATGTAATACTCTATCTAGATAATAAACGCTGTTCGACGCCACGCATCTTTTCTTCATTTTCCGCCAAGAACACAATAATATATGGACCAGCGCCCATAAATCCATAGAAAATTCAAGTTTCAAACTGTTATTAAGTACAAAAATTTAGTGCGCAAGCTTAATGTTCAAAATAACTTACCTTCTTATCACTTTTCGTTAAAACCAGTAACTTCATTCACATAACCTGACTAACCAGCAGACATCTTGTCGCCATACTGGATGGGTGAAAGAAGGGGAAATCTAACTTGTGCTATTTGAAGGTAGATGACACCTGATATTCTAAGCAGTGGACAACTTGTTGCTAACATAGAAATTAATCTTATTTTGTGAGTAGACATATACGGTCGTTTCTGGACCAAATCGCTGTATTTCAAAAAATAACATGGCTTTAGATGGGTTAAATTACTACACACTACAATTGCAGCATTATAATATTCAAGGGGTCAATGACTTGATGTAATATGATAGTAGGTATCATGTTCAAGGTCAAGTCAATGACCTGGAGTTAGAAATAAACGCTGTGTAGCAGCATGTAATTCGACACAGCAATATAAAATTTCAAGCGTTATGTTGCGAATGTAATTTTATACGGTATGCAAACTGAAACCGTAGGTTATTTGAAGGTTAAGGATTATGCAATCGTTGTAATAGAAAACTTGCAGGATTAGGAACGTATAATGTAATATGATTCCTTTGCATTGCATTGCATTATCTATGTGAACATGACACTGTAGGTTGTTTGAAAGTCAAAGATATCATATTGCATCTTTCGGTAAGTGGGGGAGCTCGAATTACTTAAATACGAACTGTTTAGTGCTCCATATCATTTATATAATCGTGAGTGAACAACGCAAAAATGTCTATACTCCAAAAGTTTAACGAACAATCGTACATTAAACCTTATTTAAATGCTCAAGATCTACAGGAAAATAAAAAATACGAAGTGGAAAGTTTCAGTACACTCAGCACCAAATATGGCGAGCGCGCAGTGGCAGACTTGGGGCACAATCGAACAATTCTACCGCTGAGATTCCACAGCCTGTTTACCGATGATCATATAAGAAATTTCAATGAGCAAATAGAAAAGAAGGTAAAAAAGATTTACTTGATTCAAAAAGGTATCGTGGGCTGCACAGTGAATATAGAATTTGAAGAAGAAGAAGAAGCCAAAGAATAATTTATTATAATGAACAAACAAGAAGAATTAAAAGTAAGACTTGAATCTTTTCTCAAATCGCTTAGAAAGCTTGCTCAAGAATTAGTCGTATACGAAGTGAGAAAAAAATTCAGCCGTATTAATTTGGATCCAACCCATAACGATGAAAACTCGAAGAAACATAAAAAATTTTAGAAATAAATAACGTCTTTCCAAAAATTTGTCAAGCAGTCTTACTTGCAAATAACCAACCAACAGAGCGCAGGAAGACTGAAAAAAACTGTTCGTTTCAATTACAATATCCAAATACACTATGTGGATGCAAGAGATCCAAGCCGAAAAGGATCGTGGGAAATGTATGCAAGAGATCGTGAACGATTTTTGGAAAGGATTCGTAAAACTTCATTGATTTTGGAACCTGTGCTTAAGGAAAGAATTATGTTATATAATTTGAATGCAAGCTTAAAATTGTAAATCCATTCAATAAATAAAGAGATAAACATACTAATGTATTTTTTTACTACATTCCTTGAAAGTGGAGAAAAAACGAAGAGAAAGTAATTTGATTTCAACGAGTTTAATGACTATGTTAGCGTGGTTCTGTAGTAGATATATGTTTATACGAAAACGAACAATATTATTTGTAGATTCGAAAAAGCGAACACCAAAGTTTTAACAAATATAGAAACTACTTTCAGCGCAGACAAAAGTTGTATTTGTTTCCAGCTGAAACTTAAAATTCGGAAAGCAAACGTCAAAGCTTGAAACCTATAAAGACTACTTTCAGTGCAGATAAAATCTTTATTAGTTTCAAGTTGGAACTTCAAAGATTTCTGCTCGTTCTAAGACTAAGGCTTATTTGGTTCACTTTTATTTATCCTTTTCTAAGTTCTATTAGTTACAAGCTGGAACATAAAAACATTTTTTCGCTTTTATTGTTTTAAGTTTTATTGGTTGCTGTAACTTAAAAAATGTATCTTTTTGTTTGTTTGATGGCAGACGTTTGCTGCGCTTTTTGTCTGGTTCGCACATTGCTGAAATTGTTCAGGTTTTAGAAGTGTTGATGAATTGAAAGAAATTATTATGTTATGATATATATTTAGAAAATGAAAAGAAATGTACAACTTAAACTTATGGATTACATGTAACTTACATCTAACTTAAACTAAACACACCCGCACTAAATGTTCAGTTTGTCTAAAGTTTTATTTATTACCACCAACTCTTCCTCATCCCTGGCGAGGTCTTCGATCGCTGCTTGTAGGAGCCTCTCCTCCTCCCGAAGCTCCTCGCGCAGGCGATCTCGCCTCGCCATCCTCTCCCCCACCAGCCTCTGTTTCTGAGCCTTCCTCCCAAGCAGCAGATCTCTCATCCCCAGGAATTTGTTTAGAAATTCCTGAAGGACTTTCTTGGGGGATAGTACACTTGTCTGTAAAAATACGTAAGTTTGTTAATAAGGAAGCCAAGAGTACAACAGATCTTTTATGGTTTTACCTTACGAGACTGCTGCTGCCTCTGCTGTTCTCGCTTTTTCGCCAGCTCGAACAGCATCTTCATATTTTTGCCTCCCTGCCGAGGCGCGGAAGGTCCTGCTTGCGGCGGTGGTGGTCCTACAGGTGGTGCCGTCACTGGAGCTGCTGCCGGAGTCTCTTCAAAGTCTTCGGCTGCGGATATGAGATCAATAAAGATCTCCGGAACAGCAGCAGCAGCAGCGGCGGCAACAGCGGGCAGAGGTAGAGACGCAGGCGGAGGCGGAGTCATCAACTCCAGATCACGAAGCAACGCTTCGAAATCTGGATTCGATGCTGTAAGAAATAACTTTTAGTGTAAAATTCGATATACAACTTGTAGCAATAGCAAAACTTGCCTTCACCTCCAGGTCCTACACGAAGAAGCGGCGGTGGTGGAAGAGTTGGAGTGGTGGTGGTGGTTGCGGTTGTAGATTCGGCTGCGTAAAAATAATAATTACTTGTGTATAGAATTATACAATAACAAATATTTTGCACTTACCCGAGTGCTGTTGAGGAGGCGGGCCTGTTAGCACGAAGCTAACATTGTCTCCAGCTGGAAACACTGAAAAAATAAAAGGAAAAAATTAAATAGAATTATTCAGCGATATAAAAATAATTTAAACTTACCTCGGTGTTCCAAAATCACCACTTCATTACTTGTCTTCTTGAGCGACATCTTATTCACTTTTGGCATTGCTGCGATTGAATGTACTGAATTGTATGTTACTGCGTGAGAATAATTCAAACAGTGAGTAATCATAATGTACGCTGCAGTTTAAATATAAAAATAAATGTAAGATCAGCATTTCAAAGCTGTGACGCGAATACACGTCTCCTCGTCTCCTTTACCGGATGTAACATGAAGAATTTGCTTATCAGTGCTAAAAAATGGATATGACCTTACATCACCCGTAAAGTCCAATGCACTATGGTTTTACGTGAATAAGTTGCGTGCATGCGTTATTTCGACACCCGTCTGTCAAATTTGATACTTCCGGTTGAAATTGGACAGCTCCTTGTTGAAACTCGACATCCGTCTGTGAAATTTGATACTTCCGGTTGAAATTGGACACCTCCTTGTTGAAATTCGACAACCGTCTGCGAAATTTGATACTTCCGGTTGAAATTCGATACTTCCGGTTGAAATTGGACACCTCCTTGCTGGAATTCGACACTCGTCTGCGGAATTTGATACTTCCGGTTGAAATTCGATACTTCCGGTTTGAAATTGGACACCTGCTCGGTGAAATTTGACACCTGTTCGATGTAATTTGACACCTCTCGGAGCACGTTTTTTCGGGTTAGGTCGCTTCGCGACTGAAATTTGATACCTCCTTCTTGAAATTTGACACCTGTTCGATGTAATTTGACACCCCTCGAAACGCGTCACCCATGATTCTCATGGGTGACACGAAATTTCCGATTTTTTTCGTTTTTTTCCCTTCTTTCCTCCTCTTTTTCTTTCCTTTTCTTTCTTTCTAGACTGTTTAATCCATATAAGAAACATACATAAAACAGAAATTTTAGTTTCTCTCTCTCTCTCTCTCTCTTTTCTCTTTCTCTTCTTTTTCCCTTTTTTCCTTCCTTTCTTTCTTTCTTTCTTTCTTTCTTTCTTTTTCTATAGTTGTCTGTTTCGATGATCCTTAAAGTACACTTTCTATAGGAAAAATGGCTCAAAGTTACCCCTATTTCTTTCCCCAAAACTTCCCCCACCACTATCCCTACTTCTTCCCCCACCACTATCCCCACTTTGTTCTTGATACTTCGCTCAGTCTGCTAATACCCAGCAAACATGTCAGACGTGTCATCCGATGTCGAGAATGAAATGGTCGTGAGTGAAGGCGAGGACAGCGATATCGGAAGTGAGCTGGAGCTGTCTTGGTCTCCGGACCCAAATTTTGTGGCGAGGGACAGGTACACTCCTGAGAGTCCCTCACCATTAGATTTGTTGATGTTGAATCCGGAATCACCACCACCACAATCATCCGATGAGGAGATGAAGTCGGAAGTGTATTCCGACGACGACACCATCTCCCTCGCCTTCACCGACGATGATGACATCGACATCGACTTCGACAGGGAGGAGTAGTAAGTTACTTATAGCTTATTTAAAGATTAAATACCTAACTTTTCTTCTTCTTTTACAGAAGATTAATTTAGTGCGTGTATATATAAATAGAATTAGTTGTAAATGAAATAGAAGTAGTTTTATGTAAATAAAATAGAATAAGTATAATTGTAAAGAAAAAGTAATAAAATGGTTGCAATATAAGCGTTTTTCGATTTTTTTTTGTTTTTTTCGAAACCTTGAAAATTTTTTTCCCGAAACCCATTATTATGGGTGGCACGGATTTTTTTTTTCGTTTTTTCCCTTCTTTCCTCTTTTTTTTGCTTTCCTTTTCTTTCTTTCTAGCCTGTTTAAACCATATAAGAAGCATGCATAAAAATTTAGAAATTTTAGTTTCTTTCTCTTCTTCCTCTTCTTTCTTTCATTTTCTATAGTTGTCTGTTTCGATGATCCTTAAAGTACACTTTCTATAGGACAATGACACACCCATAGTCATATTATAGATGTGTTGGTCAATATCAATTAAAAAGTGGAAAAATGTTTAAATTTTTATTGATCACCAAATAACAACAAATACATAAATGCAAAATAGCTGCTCAAATGTCATCTCTACTGCCGTAACCATCATCGAATTCATTCTCCTCCGTTGACCCCTCGTCGAACCATTCCACCTCCTCTATGACGTACGCCATGAAGGCGTCTGATGCCGGACAGTCGAAGCGGAGTTCCCGACCATCTTCTGCCGTCAGCCGCCCCTGGGTGTAGTTGAAAAGTCCCGTCGTCTGGGGGTGGAAGATGGCCCGCAGCAAGATTTGCAGCGGATGGTCTCCTTGCCTTGTTGGAAACAGCGTAAACTGCGGGACGTTGGGGCCTTCTCGGATGGGTGAGATGGTCGGCACTCGAGATGACGTGTACGAATATTCCATTCTAGCAGTGATTGCTGGGACAATTTACTAAAAAGTATACTATACTCACATTTATTTCAACTTATATGCTCTAAAAAATGGTGGGGCTGTTGTAATGCGAGTATCAATTTTCAACGTGTAATTCAATACAGCGACATGAAATTGCAAGCTTGTCATTAAGTACAGCTGTATCAAATTTCAAGTGTAATTTGATATTATTGCGTCATACTATTCTCGATTCAGCGCTACTTTCGTTGCTATAAATTAAACCGAAGCGGCTGTTCAAATTAGTCTTGATCGAATTGTTTTGAAATTTCTATGCACTATATTGAGAGTCATGTCGACGGAAACGGTTTCAAATTTGAGCAGTAAAATGATCAAAGTTTACGATCGATCGTTTAAACTGCTGAAGACATCCGACGCTGTTGACCGCTTTATTCGACACATCAAAGGTGACATCAAGTTGGTAAGAACAGCTATCAAAAATGAAATTTACCTCAAGAAAGCTGATGAAAACCCGTTTAGATTGGAGAGTAATTTAGCATTTCTCATTTTTCATTTGGAAAAATTAAAACAACTGAAAATTTCTTTTGTCAAAGAGGGTGGTGGCTTATTAAAACGTCAAAGTCACTCCAATCTCAAATGGCGAAATGTTGAATCTTGTTTTGCTGGAAGATTGCAGACTGGCATCATAGCAAATTTAAAAGTAAAGGACCCGCTCGTATTTTTAAATAAAGCATTTCGAAGTTTTGCGTACAAGATCAGAATTCTGGTGAAAGATTCCATTCTTAAAGTAAATGTTATTCTTACGGGAAATTTTGTCAAGCCTCAAAACGGAGACGTTGATTTGAAGTCCTTTTCAACACAAAATTCCAAAATTGACAGGGGAACAGATTTGAAAGAGTGGTATAAAACCAATATTGTGGACGTGCTAATGGTTAAATTAGAAGAATTTAGCGAAAAAGATTCGGGTTGGGCGCTGCTAGAAATATTAGGATTGAAAGTTAACATTAGCACTTATTGTCCGATAAAGGGTGGATATTCAACATTTGTGCGGCTTCCTGAATTCATTAAAAATAAGCATGCAGTCGTTAACATAAAAAACGATGATGAATATTGCTTCCTTTGGGCCGCGACGTCAGCATTATTTCCTGTACAAAGTCACTCTGATAGAACATCTTCTTATCCTCCTTGCCGGTCTGTTTTAAAATACTCTGGAATTGAATTTCCCATTTCGCTTGACGATGTCTCCAAATTTGAAAAGCTGAACAATCTCTCAATTAATTTATTTTGCTTGAATGATACAAACAAGGTGCTACCCTTTCGCTTAAGCGAAAATTTCTCTTCTCACAGAGAAACCATCAATCTTTTGGTGTTGCAAGTTGATGACTCTTTTAATTTTCAACGAGTAAACCGCAGCAACAAAGAACGATTATTTCATTATGCTTGGATAAAGAATTTCTCTAGTCTCGTTTCGAGTCAAATTTCCAAGCACGAGCACAAAAATTATGTGTGTTACATATGTTTAAATCACTTTCAAACAGACGAACGCTTGCAAAAACACATGAAGTACTGCAAACATTCAAATACGTGTTCTATTAAATTACCAGAGAAGCCGGACAACTATCTGTTCTTTAAAAACGTCCACTTTCAAGAAGCCGTTCCTTTCTGTATATATGCCGACTTAGAGAGTTTGCTGCAAAAGTGTGACAGACCGAATTCTTTTCAGAACACTTGGAATTATCAAAAACACACAGCTTTTAGTGTAGCTTATTACTTCAAACGTATAGAGGCGAAGATTGTATAAAGTGGTTCATTACAGAATTACAAAAAATAGCCAAGTTTACGAATGATGCATTTAAAACGATTATTCCAATGTTCAATTTCAACAATCGACAGCATTCTGTCAACCGATGTCACATACAGTATTGGCCAAAAGTAAATTGACAAACTTAAATTTTATGTTTTTGGTCTTATGTTCGGTTAATTATTCATGTTTACAAAGCTTTGATGTTTGCAATATCCTCTGTCAGGTATGCGAACCTAGAATATGCATTCTAAATGTTACCTGATTTGAACTTAATTTTAAAATTAATTTATTCTTAACTGTATGTAGGTTTAATAACCGGTCAAAAATAAATTGACAAAATTTAAACATACAAATTTATTTAGAACTGTTAATTAAATTTAACAAAAACACAACAATAACCCTAGCTCCATTTAATATTTTGTGAAAAAACCCTTATTATCAATAACAGCTTGACACCTCCTAGTCATGGATTCCAAAAGATTGTTAATGACACCCTCATCAATTTTGGCCCAATTTTCTTGCAAACTTCGGAATAATTCATGTTGGTTTTTGTATGTTTTTGTTCTAATTAGTCTTTCCAAATGTTCCCACAAGTTTTCGATCGGATTCAAATCCGGCGACTGCGAAGGCCATTTCATAACTTTAATTTTTTCTTTGTCGAAGAAAGCCTGGACTTCTTTTGATCGATGCTTGGGGTCATTGTCATGTTGGAATGTGAACAGCAGTGGCATATTTTCTTCAGTATACGGTAGCATAACATTCTGCATTATATCCTTGTAAACAAATCTGTCCATTATACCATTTATTCTATGAAGAGGGCCTATACCAAATCCGGAAAAACAGCCCCACACCATCACTGACCCACCTCCATGCTTCACTGTTGGCCTAGTAAATCTAGGATCCATACGATAACCTGGAGGTCTCCTTACATGTCGGATACCATCGCTGTTAAATAAATTATACTTGGATTCATCACTAAAATAAACTCTTTTCCATTCATCCATGATCCAGTGAAGATGTTCTTTGGCAAACTCTAAACGAGCTCTTCTGTTCTTCGCGGTAAGCAATGGCTTCTTTGCAGGTCTTCTGGAAAATAATTTGGCTTCCACAAGTCTCCTTCTTATTGACCTGGCACTAATGGTATCCAACCCCTGAGCATGTAGAGCAGCTTTAACCTGATTGGAAGATTTAAACGGATCCTCGGTTACTATTTTAACTATGGTCCTATCTAGTCTAGCCGTGGTTTTTCGTGGACGACCACTTTTCTTTTTATCGTATAAGACACCCCGCAGCTCAAACCTCTTTAATAAAGCAGAAACAACCTGCCTTGAAACTTGAAATTTCCTAGCAATGCTGCTTTGCTTAGCTCCATATTGGTACTCACGAATAATTCTTATTCGGAGGTCTTCTGAGAATGATTTTCCACTTGGCATGTCAAAATTGTAGTTTAAGCACAAACAAAAGGATTAAAACTTTATATAAATTCAAAATTCAGACGCAGAACTACGCGTTGTTACTTACACAACTAATGTCAATTTACTTTTGACCAGCAAAAATATCAGTATTTTGTTCCAATTTAGTTTGACATAAAACATCATTGTTAACCAGGCAACTATGATCCTCGTAACAAAAGCCAATTGCAGTACCTTTTATTCGAAGTATTAATATCCTACATGCTTTTAACTCATAATGACCAAAAACGGTTTTATAATGTAAATACAAAATGTCAATTTACTTTTGGCCAATACTGTATGTAAGAAACCTTTTGAAGCAGGCCAAATTAAAGTACGAGATCATTGTCATTTTACGGGCAGATTTAGAGGTTTGGCTCATCAAGGATGTAACATAAATTACAGAAATTCTCACGCGGTGCCTGTTGTTTTTCACAACCTCAGTGGATACGATGCTCATTTTATAATCAGAGAGTTTGCTTTGCTTATCCCCGGACAAATTAAACTTCTGCCAATAAATAAAGAAAAATACATATCCTTCACCAAATACGTTGAAGGAACGAATGTAAACTTCAGATTTATAGATTCATATAGATTTATGGCTAGCAGCATTGAAAAACTTGCATCGTATTTAGATGACGATAAGAAAGTAATTACTCGTTCTCTTTGTAAAACTGACGAAGAATTTAAAATGTTGACGCGGAAAGGAATTTTTCCTTACGACTACTTAGACTGTTGGGAAAAACTCGAAGATGAAAAACTTCCTGAAAAGCAATCATTTTACAGCATCTTGTATGATGAGGCAGTTTCTGAAAGCGACTACCTGCATGCTTGTAATATTTGCCCCGGTATAGATGACGTATAAATTCAGTTCGACGAACTCTAGAGTTGAGCTAAGCAAAAGTGACCCAAACTCAGCAACAAGTAAGGACCACAATCGCAAGCCAGTGGAATCGATGTTTCTTGCTTTTGAGAGCCAAATTTCTTAAACTTAAACTATATAGGTAGGTACACTGTTTATTAACTTAATAAACTTTAATTAAAGGTTTAAGTCTTAATTAAACTATAGGTACACTGAATAAAACTTGATATCATGCTTAATAATGACCTTATTTATTGCTAAAAATTAAATTGTATGTAAGGTATCCATAAAATTAAATCATGACAATGAGCCGAAGGCTCGCACGGATGTTACCTTGTAAATTTAATAAGCACTACCTAAATAAATAAATAAAAAATCCACTGACAAACACTCAATATGAGCAATGACCTTGCATCTCCTTGGAAAGTTTGGATAAGTCAGGTTTGTATGTTGTTGTTTTTAATTTTAGGCACTATTCCAGGTTCTCATCAATACGACGACTTCTCAAGGTTCATGCTTGAAAAAGATGTTTCGCATGAACATGTAGAACCGAAAAGGGAAAGAACAGCAAACGCTAGTTTTCTCAAATGATCATGTGAGTTAGGAATACTATCCCAGGTGTTAAAAATCATCATGTCTTCCTTCTCCAGGTCTTTCAAAGCAAACCATTTGTGCTGTGAACTAAGTTCACATTTGTTTTTCTCCAATATTTCCATATCAGCACAAAGACGTTCAAATTTAGAGCTCCATAATTCTTTATTTTTTAAATCCAGAAATTGCATTTCAAAGTTGCCAATGTCAACATTAAGAGGAGAAAAATTTAATTCTGTTACAGTAACATTAAGAGGTTTTTTAACGAAGGCTAACGTCGCTTTGCTGTTTCTGAATTCCTGAAACCTGTTGAGAAAAGCTTCTCTCATATTTAAAATTGTTGTTTTGAAATAACAAATATCAATAAAACAATTATTTTCTTGGCAATGTTTCAGCAAGCTTGAAAAGTGAATCAAAGTTTCTCTTTCAAAATCTTGAGCAAAAAGGGATAATTTGTTTTCGAATGAAATAACTTCTTCTAACATCGAAAAAAATTGTGTTTCCTTTCCACTGTAGTTTACGATTAAGCTGATTTAGATGAGACGGAACGTCTACCATGAAATAAAACTGATACAAATACAAAAAGAGAATTTGAGGACTGAGGAAGCTAGAAGTTTAGAAGAGCACAAACTTCGCCTGGAAAAAATTTAATTGGAGAAGCAAGCTCTAACTAATAACGAAAAGAGGCAAAAACTTAAGCACCTGAAAAGAATGAAATTAATTGAAGCTGAAATTTATAATAGTTGTCTCAACAATGAATATCTGTTTAAACTAGATCTGCAGCTTACTGGTGTGAATTTATGTTCCATAGTTTATATTAAATAACAATTATTAAGTCAATAAATTCCTAAAGTACGCTACCATATTCATTCGGGCTTCAATACCATAATTTTCATCATTTCCTCCCAGATATATTTCATCTACATTGTCTTCAACTTCATCATCGAAAATTTATGCATTTTGCATACAAGCAATGTTATGTATGCACATGCAACAACAATCCTTTGTGCCAGGGGTAGTCTAGTTCTAATGCCTAAACTTAGAATAGGAAAACGTCTTTTCCAAATTCCAAATGCCCTTTCCACAACATTTCTGGTACGTATTTGTGACTCATTGTATACGTTCTCCCCCTCCCCTCGAGGTTCTTATATGGGTATGAACAGATAATTTCGAGATGGGTATCCACTATCGCGTAAGAGAACCCCATTTTGCATATCATCCCGATCAAACCTCATTTTGATTGCCGAATTTTCAAGAATATGTGCGTCATGGGCAGACCCTGGCCACCTAGTTACTAGATCTAGTATTTGGCATGTCTCATTGCAAATGACTTGGGTATTTAATGAAAACCATCCCTTGCGATTCCTAAATAGTTCAGCATTGTTTCCACCTGGCGACTGTAGCTTAATATGAGTGCAATCAATTTCTCCAATAACTCTTGGAAAACTCGCCATGGAGTAAAAATTTGTCATTGCTTGCTCTATTTTTCATCGTCCTGTGGGAACGTTATATAATTTTCATGTAAAGTACATATTGCCGTGATAACCCTATTAATAATTTTCCCAGCAGTGGATTTGTGATACTCCAAAATCACCCGTTGTTATGTAGAAATTTCCAGTGGCAAGAAATCGCAATGCTATTAACAATTGTCCCATTGGCTGAATGGCTCGATTGAAGTTTTTATGCAAAAAAGCAAGGTTTATTATATCTATTTTCAGAGGACAATATTAACTTACGTTCCAGTTCGATGCTGCAAGTGAGCTTCTATTTGTTGTAAAATGTACATAACTGTGGGTTCGATAGCCGAAAACGTACAAAAAACTCCTGATCATCCCAAAAGTCTAGGTGATATGTTCTAGCACGTACCCTGTAGCATACACATTATTCCTGAGAATATATATCAACATCTCAAAGAACAATTCTTTCTGACATTCGCAATGTGGGGCAATGTTATCCCACTTCCCGTGCAAAACCCTGGCGATCAAGTCCCTAGACAAATTTCCAAAAAGATTTACAACATCCAGTGACACTACTTCATAAGGTGGGTGTATGAAGACCGTCCTCGCAAATTCCGCAAATTGAAATTAATCTCCTATATAATATCGATTGTTTCTGTCACAACCCTTAGTAAGGACACGTGTGACATATACCAACAGGTTCACAGTGGGCTCTCCTATTGATGAAATTATGGGTCTCAATGGTATATCTGGTTTATGAATTTTTGGATTACCATATAACTTCGGACAGGTAGCATTATATACTCTGAGCTTCTTACCTTCCGCCGGAGAAATCGCCAGTGTTTCTTCTAATCTAGTAATAAATTTATTACTCTTCGTCTGTATTGCGCTGGTTGGATCTCTTGGCAACTTGGCAAACGCATTTTCGTCATTCAAGATGGTCGTTAATTTCTGTTCATACTCCTATCTGTTCATGGCTACGGTAACTCCCCCCTTGTTGCTCATAAGGATCACTATCTGTGGGTGTTGCTTCAGGAATCTTCTCGCAGTACGGTACATTCTATCCAATTTACGATCCTTCTGATGATGATTAGACACTATTGGTTATTATATTGGTTATTCTGGCTCTGCAAATGTTTTTTGTATCTTCATCAACCTTGTCGATGATTGATTCCACAAAGGATAGCAATACATCTACAGGCATATCGTTGACTGTAGTATGAAGATTGAATTTGAGTCCTAATGACAAAATATTTGTTACATCCTCTGGTATTTGTGTGTCTGTCAAATTCTTGAACCAACGATCCTGGAACTTCAAGACTAATGCTGCGTTAGGCTTTAATTGATTGATTTTATTAAAATTGTCATTATTTATTCTATGGAAACGTCGGTTATATTGAAACATCTGTCTCGACCTATACTCCTCTAACATCTGTATTGGTATTATATCCTGAAGGGCACTAATGTTATTACGTATTAATCTTTCCAAACTACGTATTTTAAAATTTACAGTATTTATTTCAAAATTTAAAGTTTTCACCACCAACCTGCGCTGAAATGTGGTGATTCTTCTGTCATTGTTCCGTAGGCCTTCTCCCATTATATGAAATAATTCGTTTGTACTATTTCCTATGTGATTCGGTATTAGCCCCTGTCTTTTGCACTCTAGTAGAAAAATTCTTCGGTTTCTCAGATTCGACAGCTTCCTATTTGAGCTGCTCCACTGCTTAAGATGGATGGTAGCTTCCATGCCATATATTCTAGATGTTTGTTGATAGAACCCCATCTGTAATTAAATTTGGTGGAAGTAACAGTCGTTCTTGTTGGATTTACGAAGAAAACTAAATTTCTTTCTTTTTAAAGGGTTGATCGACCAGAGGTGGATAATTAAAGATTTACTCTTTTTTCATCGCCAAGCTTTCGAAATGATTTATTTCTTCTTCAGGGCTACTATAAGATAATACATAGAGCTACATTAAATTGATCAGTTCAAAATTATCATATAACTTACAGAAAGTGAGGGTATATAAATGTCAAATCCTGCAAAACTTCCAAACTTTTCCCATGCAAACTTTTACAACCAATAAATGGTATAACACACTTCACAAATCAAAATTTATAAAATAAACTAGACACATGCTAAAAATACTTTTTTTGTCACACGAAAATTCGTAAAGCGTATTATTGTAAGAAAATCGTATGAACTGTCTGTAGCGGGGAGCCACAAGTACGAGGAAATAGGGGTCCTTAAGATCAATGGTACACGTATACATATCTGGATGTGTTAATCTTGATGCGGTTCTGTGGTCCTCCATTTTGAAATGTGGAGTTCTTACAAAAGCATTAAATTTCTTTAAGTTCAAAATGAACCGTTTAGATCCATTTGGTTTGGCCACTAGAAAAAACTTGACAGAAACTGGTTGGGTAAAGGAACACATCTACTAATATTGCCCCCATAATAGGTAATTTGCTTATAGCAGACTCCATGTCGGAGCTAACTCTGTGGTCCATGTGTGACGTCACCGATGACGTAATGTCACAAAGAGGATCTCGGCCGCGACTAGGCCCTAGCCGAAGATGGGGGTGGGCCAAAACAGGAAAAATGGGCGCCAAGGAGTTGATAAGGCTGATCCTCAAAATATGCCTAATACACAGCGACCACAACTCCTAAAGGTCACTGAGAACAATGGTGGGAACACAAAAAAACGCGTAATCAAAGCTGTAACTACTATATTATATATTAACGGTAAATTATGATCATTAAATTTATTAACAAAAATTAGATAATAATATTATAAGAAATGAGGTAGGTACTTACAAAAAAACAGCCGGCAAATATAGTAACCCGGTATCAACGTTCCGCCAAAGAAAAATTCAAATAGGCGCGGACGACACGCGGAAATCGCTACACGATTGAAGCTTCAAACGCGCAGGCGTACCATCGAATTTTCATTTTTTCGAAATTCATTTTCGGCCACTGCGGAAAAGATGCTACATAGAAGCAGAATTATAACTGTGTTAATATATTTGATAAATTCAATTGCTTTATACTGCCCCAAAGACTTGGAAAGTAAATTAAATAGTGAAATTTGCCTAAAATTCAACAAGGTGGTTCGAACTTTCTTTCATGGGATTCGTTTTCGGCCATTGCTTGATACATGCCACATAGAAGCACAATAATTATAGCCGCGTCTTTATAGTTGCTAAATTCAATTGCTTTATACTGCCCCAATCACTTGAAAGTTTTGAGAATTTCTTAAAATTTTTATGAAAGTTAAAAATACCTTTTATGGATGAAAAGCAATAAAATGGGTTTTGAATATTTTTACTGTTTCTCTAGCATGTTGTTACTTAACAATAAACATAAATATAAAGCAGAAGTATAATAGAAAATGAAAAGTTACAAAAATTGGCCTATCACAAGGGTCGATACTCTTTCTTTGTGTTAAAAATTGGCATGACCTTGCGAGAGTGTAGCCTTGCCTTGATGAATCCGTCTCGTCTTTTGGGACCACAAACAGTAATACCAGACTCTGTCTCTGTGACTATTTTTACACACCTTTCGGTTGCTTGTGTGTGACATGGGAAGATGGAAATTCTAGGCAAAACGTCTACCAACTTTGGATTTTCGACACATAGTACATGTCATTTTGGTTCATGAATTTTATCAAGGGTTGCTCGGTCACAGTCACCTCAGTCCAGTTTATAAGATCCATATAATTTTCAGTTTCAAAATTAAATTTTGGGCACTTGAAATGTACGAATGCAGTGAATAAAAGTTTTTGCTTGTTGAGCTTTTAATATTCTACGCAAAGCCAGAAACCAGTCCTCTTAAAGTCTCACTTTCGTCAGCCAACATAGCTATTAAGTTTTCTGCGTGCCCAAAAAATCCGTTTCTTTGAATGACGGAATCGATGATTGCCTTTAATTGGTTTGGCAACTATCGGGATAACCTCACGGTTTGATGTAAGTGCTCAGCACCGTAAATGCAAAGTGGTTGAGTTTTTATTGCAAACCACATCGGCATATAAACCCGTAATATAAAATTCACCAATATGAGAAAATTTTCGGTCGGTTCAAGCGAGGAAACGTACAATCTAAGAAATCTGTTACCTGTCGTAAGCCACCTTGAATGTGCCATTTTTCCAGGATTTATCTTGGACAAATTTTCGGCGCATGAACCAGAGTAGAGTAAAGTGGATAGTTCTGGATGTGGTGGGGGGTGCAAACTCGACCTTGACCTTGACCTCGGTCAACGACCTTCAGCCTTGACCGAGTTCAAGGTCAAGGTCGAGTTTGCACCCCCCACCACATCCAGAACTATCCACTTACGTTCCAAGGTCATCTTCAACTCAAGGTCAAATTCATTCCAAGGTCACTTTCAATCCAAGGTCAAATACGTTCCAAGGTCATTTTCAGTTCAGTCAAATTTAAATTCAAGGTCATTTTAACTCGAGGGAAAATTTTAAATTCAAGGTCAAATCTGTTTCAAGACCATTTTTCGACTCGAGGTTAAATTTAATTCAAGGCCCTTTAGTACACTTACGTTCCTTGCTCATTTTTAACTCAAGGGCAAATAAGCGTCAAGATCATTCCCAATTCAAGGTCAAATCTGCTCCCAGACCATTTTCGGTTCAAGGCCAAATTTGAATTCTGTCAAATCCATTCCAAGGACATTTTCAATTAAAAGTCAAATTTAAATTCTAGGTGATTTTTAACTCGAGGGAAAATTTCCAATTCAAGGTCGAATCTGTTTCAAGACCATTTTTCGACTCAAGGTTAAATTTAATTCAAGGCCATTTTGTCCACTTACGTTCCTTGATCATTTTTAACTCAAGGGCAAATAAGTGTCAAGGTCATTCCCAATTCAAGGCCAAATCTATTTCAAGACCATTTTCGACTCCTCCAAATTTGAATTCAAGATCAGATTCATCTCAAGGTTGAGAATATTTCAAAGTCATATTCAAAGTTATATTCAAGGTTAAGGTTATTCAGGGTCAAGGTTAATCATAAAAATATACATATAAATGTTCTCTTGGCTACTGATCAACAACACTACTGTCAACTCACGTGCTCACGTAAATTTAAGTTAAGTTTTAAGTAAATTTGTGGTAAAAAGTGTACAACAATGCAAATCTATACGGAAAAAGATCCTGAAATCTGCCGAGCAATCATAAACAAGAAAACTTATTATCTGAACAAATCCAAAACGAAATGGGTAAATATTGGATTAGCCTACTCTCTGAACTTCAAGCCAATTATCCAGATTGAAGGTGTAAGTGGAACAGTAACATTTGATGAAGATCAATGGTTACAATTTCTAGAAAATCAAGGAATTTTCGTGAACTACTTCTTTATGGAAGAAACTAGTTCCTGGCAACCTCTGGACGTAAAAAAATTTTCAATAAGCTTTGAAAAAATAAGATCAACGAAAGTTATAGTTATACGTGAGAATTACACAAGTCGCAGCGTATACTTGGGCTCGGAATCTCTATTTGAGTTACTGGGTTTATTATCACTGATAAAATACAGAATTGATATTGTACGCAAGCAAGATTTTTACTCTTTCTATATGAGTGCATTAAAAGGGGCAAATCGCTGTAGTGGAAGCTTTATTTCAACTCTAACCGAAATCATTAAACCAGAAGAGAACAGGAATAGTGAAAATGTAAGCTCAATGTTGGAAATGATATATTTCTATCCCAATAATATAACATCTGACCAAGGAAAGATTGACTCTGAATTCACATTCAGAGTAGTC
The DNA here is from genome assembly GCA_963966045.1 of Xestobium rufovillosum. Classification (NCBI taxonomy): domain Eukaryota; kingdom Metazoa; phylum Arthropoda; class Insecta; order Coleoptera; family Ptinidae; genus Xestobium; species Xestobium rufovillosum. Next base: position 38,292,970 of record OZ014495.1, read on the forward strand.
AATTAAAAAATAAATAACTTTGGCTGTATTTCACCTTGATGTGTTTGGTGGGAGATGTGCATATTCAACCTTTATACGAACATCTTCAGCACGTTCAAGATGTACTGTAGCAATTATTCATGGCCCGAGGCATATAACTTACAATCCGCATTTGCCCGATTGCGAGCAATGTTTAATTACTATGCAATCTAAACATGTTATAGTATAGATTGTTGTGAAGATGAAGAAACAGTTGAAGAATCATTGGATGCTGAAGAAGAATACAGTTTTGGAATGGAATTGTGTGATAAATATATAGAACGTGCTATTACATTGGAAGTGTTTCTTCAGCAGATTAACGGAACCACGTTAAAATGGTATCTGTATGTTCGAGAACCTTACTTGCCATCGGCAATATTATGGCATGTGCCGGAGGAAGAATAAATTAATAATGAAATTGTAATGTACCTATTGGTAAATTACTATGCTTAGAAAACTGTATGGCTATTTTTTTATTTTGTTGTACATCTTTCACCCCAATAAATGTATACGTAACCTAATAAAATTATTCTTAATTTGGTGCACAAACTATCTTATCTTCTCGTCAAACGTAGGAATGTTGGTAAACATCATGTGAAATAATTGTCTATAATATATCGGATTTTGTGGAACATGACAGTAGCTGCAATAAAAAAAATTGGAATAATGGTTTAACCAGGTTTTCCCGTAAAGGACGTGAATTAGAAACAACAAACAAACCGTCAAACCTTAATGTTACATAATGCTAAATAACATTGTCATTTGAAAAATTATATGAAGAAGAATCTATTATTCTTTGAAAAATGTGTCGCAGCTATGGCACCAAGAATATTTAACATGTTTGCTTAAATTGCAACAAACTGTTGACTGTTTAATTTTTGTTTCCTTACAAGGTCCACTATATTTTTGCTAAATATTTGCACAATATTTGATATAACATGGACAAGTTGTACATGATTGAAATCAGAAAGATATGCTTTTTTCAACAAAGTGGAAGACGAAAATGGCTCCCATAATAAAAAATTAAGTTGATGGTGGCCTGATCTAAACGAAACGTTCTTGTGTAAATTCATGAGAATGTGCTAATAGAGCATGAAAAAGTGCTCTAATAATGCATCCACATCTTATCGATACCAGATCAGATTTCGCAGCGACATAATAATGAGAACCAAATTATGTAAAATTGTCAAATTTCAAATAAGCGAGATCCCGATGGTGGCCATCGAATTTGAATCATCCTGCATAAACTTAAGCAATAAATTAGTGTTTGTGGTCACCTAAACCGCGAGGTAGTTTATGAAAGTAAATGAAAAAAGATTAATTTATATGTATCTAAATAAAAGGTACCTACGTATACAAGTTTCACTATTATTATTATTATTATTATTATTATTATAAGAAAACTTTATATCTTGGATTTTATCATCTTTTAACAGGTAAGTCGTGGGATTAGTTGTCTGAACTTTTGAAATTTAAAAAAATAATTTGACTCGATTAGGTGTATACGTAGCCTGCTGGGAATGCTTCGCGATATTGATTTATGCGAACCGAGTCTCCTACATGGTATTTCTTGGATTTCACATCAATCACTTGAATGATTATAATTTATAAGCCTCTTGTAGCAATCATTTTTTGATTCTCATTGTTACATCCTTAGGTTTCATTCAAATAGTGCGATGTTTTCTCCAGTTGGTTTGTAGTTTTCCATACACATTCAAAAACATGCAATATTTAAACGTACGTACATAGAGACACATTATGATTGCTTCAAAGCCGCCTTATGTGGGGTCGTATTCTGTGACGTGTAGTAGTACAAAAAATATTGATTAAGTTCTATAATTCAACGCCTGGCGCGATATTTGCCCGAGGAGTGGTTGTTCGAACGGTCCAGTACCAGTAATTATGCACTGTAGTGATTAATATTATATTTACTCAGGAGACTTTGAAAGTTTTTATTGTAAAATTATTTTCCCATATCTGTCTGCAGATTAACTGACACTCTCGCAAATGCCATCCTTGGTTCTCTGCAGTAAATGTATTATTGTTAACATTTATTACCACGTTTGCAGGACCTTCGTGAAGTAAACCCGAGAAGACTAAATTTATAACTACACTTCTGATAATGGGAGATTTGCAGGGTATTTTTAAGCGATTACTGAAGAAAAACACAATAGCTGTTCGAATCTATTGAACGTACGGGAAATTCGACACGAACATTATAAAATAAAGTGGGTTAATGAATATGTCCACCAGATTTCTTAATGGTCATATTGAGTGATCACCCTAAACTGAGAGATTTGTGGGAGAAAATATTTTATGTTTGCTTCAACCAATTCTTCAAGCATTTAGATTATTTCATTGTCGTGACCAGTATGTCCAGCTGCTTTCGATGCAAAAAGAAGCGTATGCGGTCAACCAGCTCATTTGGATTATTCCAGTACAAGGGCTTTGTGGGCTTGTTACCTACTCACTTTCATCAAGAAACCGCCCCTATTTCCCCGTCTTCGTCCGCGATTTGTAAATAAGTATGGACCGATATATTTTCAGATTTATTTTTACCATCAATTCGCCTTCCCAATCTGTAATTCCTTCCAGCCCAACTAACTTGTTCTTATAACGATACCTTTCCCGTTTCGTTTTCTTCCATTACGATTTTGAAATAATTGTGGTCGGATAACCTAAATATATCTTGCAGATTTATTTGAAGAAATCTGATTGTCTGCACTTGAATTTTTCGAGCTGCGTTTGTTCTGCTAAAAATATCTATGTAACTATCCAAATCCTTATTTTTATAACCAATGGGGCCCTTCTTAAACATCAGTTCATATAATCCTGGTGTTCCTTCATACCGTAAATCTTGCACTAAAATATCATATCCGTCAAATGTTCATGTTTTGAATGCGAATGAAAAACCGCAGACCAACTGGTTTCGTCCTTCTGGAACTCATCAGTACGGTGTTTCCCCTACACACTCAAACCATGCAATTTAACTTGGTATATATGCTGCCGCGCTCTGGACAGATATCAGCAAGTGACAACTACTTTCAGTAATTATCTGGTAGTAACAAGTGATACTGGACCGTTCGAACAACTACTCCCCGGGCAAATACCCCGCCAGCCGTTGAATTATAGAACAAAATTCAGTTTTTTTGTACTACATGACGCCACAGACTGCCACCCCACTTAAGGTGACTCTGAAACAATCATAATATGTCTCCATGAACGTACGAGCTTAAAGCAGGTCTTTGTTTAAATATTGCATGTTTTGAATGTGTATGGAAAACCGCAGACCAACTGCTTTCGTCCTTCTGGAACTCATGAGTACGGTGCTTTCCCCTACACACTCAAACCATGCAATTTAACTTGGTATTATGCTGCCGCGCTCTGGAAAGATATCAGCAAGTGACAACTACTTTGACTAATTATCTGGTAGTAATAAGTGATACTGGACCGTTCGAACAACTACTCCTCGGGCAAATAGCCCACCAGGCAATGAATTATAGAACTAAATCCAAATTTTGTGTACTACGAGACGCCACAGACTGCTACCCCATCTAAGGTGGCTTTGAAACTGATAATGTGTCTCCATGTACGTACGTGCCTTTAAGCATGTCTTTATTCAAATATTACATCTCTTGAATGAGAATGGAAAACCCCAGACCAACTGGTTTCGTCCTTCTGGGACTCATCAATACAGTGCTTTCCCCTACACATTCAAACCATGCAATTTAACTAGCTATATATGCTGCCGCGCTGTAGACAGATACCAGCAAGTGACAACTGCTTTGAGTACTTATCTGGTAGTAATCGGTGGTACTGGACCGTTCGAAAAACTACTCCTCGGGCAAATACCCCGCCAGACATTGAATTATAGAACTAAATCCAGATTTCTTGCACTACGAGACGCCACAGACTGCTACCCCACCTAAGGTGGCTCTGAAACAATCATAATGTCTCCATGTACGTACGTGTTTTAAGAAGGTCGTTGTTCAAATATTGCATGTTTTGAATGTGGATGGAAAACCGCAGACCAACTGGTCTCGTCCTTCTGTGACTCATCAGTACAGTGCTTTCCCCTACACACTCAAAACATGCAATTTAACTTGCTATATATGCTACCGCACTCTGGACAGATATCAGCAAGTGACAACTACTTTGAGTAAATTATCTAGTAATAATCAGTGATACTGGACCGTTTGAACAACTATTCCTCTGGCAAATACCCCGCCAAGCATAGAATTATAGAACTAAATCAAGATTTTTTTTTGTACTGCGAGACGCCACAGACTGCTACCCCACCTTAAGGTGGCTTTGAAGCAATCATAATGTGTATCCATGTACGTAAGTACTTTTAAGCAGGTCTTTATTCAAATATTGCAACTGGTTTCGTCCTTTTGGGACTCATCAGTACAGTGCTTTCCCTTACACATTCAAACCATGCAATTTAATTTGCTATATGTGCTGCCGCGCTCTGGACAGATATCAGCAAGTGACAACTACTTTGAGTAATTATCTGGTAGTAATCAGAGGTACTGGATCGTTCGAACAACTGCTCCTTGGGCAAATACCCCGCCAGGCGTTGAATTATAGAACTAAATCCAGGTTTTTTGTACTAAGAGGCGCCACAGACTGCTACCCCACCTAAGGTGGCTTTGAAACTATCATAATGTGTCTCCATTTACGTACGTGCTTAAGCAGGTCTTTGTTCAAATATTGCATGTTTTGAATGCGTATGGAAAACCGCAGACCAACTGGTTTCGTCCTTCTGGGACACATCAGTACGGTGCTTTCCCCTACACACTCAAAAAATGCGATTTAACTTGCCTTATATGCTGCCGCGCTCTGGACAGATATCAGTAAGTGACAACTACTTTGAGTAAATTATCTGGTAGTAATCAGTGGTACTGGACCGTTCGAACAACTACTCCTCAGGCAAATACCCCGCTTGGCATTGAATTGTAGAACTACTTAAATCCAGATTCTTTATACTGAGAAGCGTCACAGATTGCAACCCCACCTAAAGTGGCTTTGAAACTATCATAATGTGTCTCCATGTACGTACGTTCTTAAGCAGGTCTTTGTTCAAATATTGCACGTTTTGAATGCGTATGCAAAAACCGCAGACCAACTGGTTTCGTCCTTCTGGGACTCATCAATACAGTGCTTTCCCCTACACATTCAGACCATGCAATTTAACTTGCTATATATGCTGCCGCGCTCTAGACAGATATCAGCAAGTGACAACTACTTTGAGTACTTATCTGGTAGTAATCGGTGGTACTGGACCGTTCGAACAACTACTCCTCGGGAAAATACCCCGCCAGGCATTGAATTATAGAAATAAATCCAGATTTTTTGTACTAAGAGACGCTACAGACTGCTACCCCATCTAAGATGGCTCGGAAATAATCATAATATGTCTCCATGTACGTACGAGTTTTAAGCAAATATTGCATATTTTGAATGTGTATGGAAAACCGCAGACCAACTGGTACCGTCCTTCTGGGACTCATCAGTACGGTGCTTTCCCCTACACACTCAAACCATGCAATTTAACTTGGTATATATGCTGCCGCGCTCTGGACAGATATCAGCAAGTGACAACTACTTTGAGTAATTATCTGGTAGTAATAATTGATACTGGACCGTTCGAACAACTACTCCTCGGGCAAATACCCCGCCAGGCATTGAATTATAGAAATAAATCCAGATTTTTTGTACTATGAGACGCTACAGACTGCTACCCCTTCTAAGATGGCTCGGAAATAATCATAATATGTCTCCATGTACGTACGTGTTTTAAGCAAATATTGCATGTTTTGAATGTATATGGAAAACCGCAGACCAACTGGTATCGTCCTTCTGGGACTCATCAGTACCGTGCTTTCCCCTACACACTCAAACCATGCAATTTAACTTGGTATATATGCTGCCGCGCTCTGGACAGATATCAGCAAGTGACAACTACTTTGACTAATTATCTGGTAGTAATAAGTGATACTGGACCGTTCGAACAACTACTCCTCGGGCAAATACCCCACCAGGCAATGAATTGTAGAACTAAATCCTAATTCTGTGTACTACGAGACGCCACAGACTGCTACCCCATCTAAGGTGGCTTTGAAACTATGATAATGTGTCTCCATGTACGTACGTGCTTTTATGCATGTCTTTATTCAAATATTACATGTTTTGAATGTGAATGGGAAAACCCCAGACCAACTGGTTTCGACCTTCTGGGACTCATCAATACAGTGCTTTCCCCTACACATTCAAACCATGCAATTTAACTTGCTTTATATGCTGCCGCGCGCTAGACAGATATCAGCAAGTGACAACTACTTTGAGTACTTATCTGGTAGTAATCAGTGGCACTGGACCGTTCGAACAACTACTCCTCGGGCAAATGCCCCGCCAGGCATTGAATTACAGAACTAAATCCAGATTCTTTGTACTACGAGGCGCCACAGACTGCTACCACATCTAAGATGGCTTTGAAACTATCATAATGTGTCTCCATGTACGTACGTATTTTAGACAGGTCTTTGTTCAAATATTGCATGTTTTGAATGTGTATGGAAAACCGCAGACCAACTGGTTTCGTCCTTCTGGAACTCATCAGCACGGTGCTTTCCCCTACACATTCAAACCAGCAATTTAACTTTGTATATATTTTGCCGCGCTCTGGACAGATATCAGCAAGTGACAACTACTTTGAGTAATTATCTGGTAGTAATAAGTGGTACTGAACCGTTCGAACAACTACTTTCCGGGCAAATACCCCGCCAGGCGTTAAATAATAGAACTAAATCCGGATTCTTTGTACTATGAGGCGCCACAGACTGCTGCCCCACCTAAGGTGGCTCTTAAACAATCATAATGTGTCTCCATGTACGTACGCGCTTTTAAGCAGGTCTTTATTCAAATATTGCATGTTTTGAATGCCTATGGAAAACCACAGACCAACTGGTTTCGTCCTTCTGGGTATCATCAGTACAGTGCTTTCCCCTACACATTCAAACCATACAATTTAACTTGCTATATATGCTGCCGCGCTCTGGACAGATATCAGCAAGTGACAACTACTTTAAATAAATTTTCTGGTAGTAATCAGTGATACTGGACCGTTCGAACAACTACTCCTCGGGCAAATACCCCGTCAGACATTACATTATAGAACTAAATCCAAATTTTTTGTACTAAGATGCTACAAAGCCATCTTAGATGTGGTAGCAGTCTGTGGCGCCTCGTAGTGCAAAGAATCTGGATTTAGTTCTGTAATTCAATGCCTGGCGGGGCATTTTCCCGAGGAGTAGTTGTTCGAACGGTCCAGTACCACCGATTACTACCAGATAAGTACTCAAAGTAGTTGTCACTTGCTGATATCTGTCTAGAGCGCGGCAGCATATATAGCAAGTTAAATTGCATGGTCTGAATGTGTAGGGGGAAAGCACTGTATTGATGAGTCCCAGAGGGACGAAACCAGTTGGTCTGCGGTTTTCCATACGCATTCAAAACGTGCAATATTTGAACAAAGACCTGCTTAAGAACGTACGTACATGGAGACACATTATGATAGTTTCAAAGCCACTTTAGGTGGGGTAGCGATCTGTGACGCTTCTCAGTATAAAGAATCTGGATTTAAGTAGTTCTACAATTCAATGCCAAGCGGGGTATTTGCCCGAGGAGTAGTTGTTCGAACGGTCCAGTACCACTGATTACTACCAGATAATTTACTCTCAAAGTAGTTGTCACTTACTGATATCTGTCCAGAGCGCGGCAGCATATAAGGCAAGTTAAATCGCATTTTTTGAGTGTGTAGGGGAAAGCACCGTACTGATGTGTCCCAGAAGGACGAAACCAGTTGGTCTGCGGTTTTCCATACGCATTCAAAACATGCAATATTTGAACAAAGACCTGCTTAAGCACGTACGTAAATGGAGACACATTATGATAGTTTCAAAGCCACCTTGGGTGGGGTAGCAGTCTGTGGCGCCTCTTAGTATAAAAAACCTGGATTTAGTTCTATAATTCAAGCCTGGCGGGGTATTTGCCCAAGGAGCAGTTGTTCGAACGATCCAGTACCTCTGATTACTACCAGATAATTACTCAAAGTAGTTGTCACTTGCTGATATCTGTCCAGAGCGCGGCAGCACATATAGCAAATTAAATTGCATGGTTTGAATGTGTAAGGGAAAGCACTGTACTGATGAGTCCCAAAAGGACGAAACCAGTTGCAATATTTGAATAAAGACCTGCTTAAAAGGACGTACGTACGTGGAGACACATTATGATTGTTTCAACGCCACCTTAGGTGGGGTAGCAGTCTGTGGCGTCTCTTACTATAAAAAATCTTGATTTAGTTCTATAATTCAACGCCTGGCCGGGTATTTTCCCGAAGAGTAGTTGTTCGAACGGTCCTGCACCACTGATTACTATCAGATAATTTACTCAAAGTAGTTGTCACTTGCTGATACCTGTCCAGAGCGTGGCAGCATATACAGCAAGTTAAATTGCATGGTTTGAATGTGTTTAGGAAAGCACTATACTGATGAGTCCCAGAAGGACGAAACCAGTTATTCTGCGGTTTTCCATACACATTCAAAACATGCAATATTTGAATAAAGACCTGCTTAAAAGTACTTACGTACATGGATACACATTATGATTGCTTCAAAGCCACCTTAAGGTGGGGTAGCAGTCTGTGGCGTCTCGCAGTACAAAAAAAAATCTGGATTTAGTTCTATAATTCTATGCTTAGCGGGGTATTTGCCAGAGGAATAGTTGTTCAAACGGTCCAGTATCACTGATTACTACTAGATAATTTACTCAAAGTAGTTGTCACTTGCTGATATCTGTCCAGAGTGCGGTAGCATATATAGCAAGTTAAATTGCATGTTTTGAGTGTGTAGGGGAAAGCACTGTACTGATGAGTCACAGAAGGACGAGACCAGTTGGTCTGCGGTTTTCCATCCACATTCAAAACATGCAATATTTGAACAACGACCTTCTTAAAACACGTACGTACATGGAGACATTATGATTGTTTCAGAGCCACCTTAGGTGGGGTAGCAGTCTGTGGCGTCTCGTAGTGCAAGAAATCTGGATTTAGTTCTATAATTCAATGTCTGGCGGGGTATTTGCCCGAGGAGTAGTTTTTCGAACGGTCCAGTACCACCGATTACTACCAGATAAGTACTCAAAGCAGTTGTCACTTGCTGGTATCTGTCTACAGCGCGGCAGCATATATAGCTAGTTAAATTGCATGGTTTGAATGTGTAGGGGAAAGCACTGTATTGATGAGTCCCAGAAGGACGAAACCAGTTGGTCTGGGGTTTTCCATTCTCATTCAAGAGATGTAATATTTGAATAAAGACATGCTTAAAGGCACGTACGTACATGGAGACACATTATCAGTTTCAAAGCCACCTTAGATGGGGTAGCAGTCTGTGGCGTCTCGTAGTACACAAAATTTGGATTTAGTTCTATAATTCATTGCCTGGTGGGCTATTTGCCCGAGGAGTAGTTGTTCGAACGGTCCAGTATCACTTATTACTACCAGATAATTAGTCAAAGTAGTTGTCACTTGCTGATATCTTTCCAGAGCGCGGCAGCATAATACCAAGTTAAATTGCATGGTTTGAGTGTGTAGGGGAAAGCACCGTACTCATGAGTTCCAGAAGGACGAAAGCAGTTGGTCTGCGGTTTTCCATACACATTCAAAACATGCAATATTTAAACAAAGACCTGCTTTAAGCTCGTACGTTCATGGAGACATATTATGATTGTTTCAGAGTCACCTTAAGTGGGGTGGCAGTCTGTGGCGTCATGTAGTACAAAAAAACTGAATTTTGTTCTATAATTCAACGGCTGGCGGGGTATTTGCCCGGGGAGTAGTTGTTCGAACGGTCCAGTATCACTTGTTACTACCAGATAATTACTGAAAGTAGTTGTCACTTGCTGATATCTGTCCAGAGCGCGGCAGCATATATACCAAGTTAAATTGCATGGTTTGAGTGTGTAGGGGAAACACCGTACTGATGAGTTCCAGAAGGACGAAACCAGTTGGTCTGCGGTTTTTCATTCGCATTCAAAACATGAACATTTGACGGATATGATATTTTAGTGCAAGATTTACGGTATGAAGGAACACCAGGATTATATGAACTGATGTTTAAGAAGGGCCCCATTGGTTATAAAAATAAGGATTTGGATAGTTACATAGATATTTTTAGCAGAACAAACGCAGCTCGAAAAATTCAAGTGCAGACAATCAGATTTCTTCAAATAAATCTGCAAGATATATTTAGGTTATCCGACCACAATTATTTCAAAATCGTAATGGAAGAAAACGAAACGGGAAAGGTATCGTTATAAGAACAAGTTAGTTGGGCTGGAAGGAATTACAGATTGGGAAGGCGAATTGATGGTAAAAATAAATCTGAAAATATATCGGTCCATACTTATTTACAAATCGCGGACGAAGACGGGGAAATAGGGGCGGTTTCTTGATGAAAGTGAGTAGGTAACAAGCCCACAAAGCCCTTGTACTGGAATAATCCAAATGAGCTGGTTGACCGCATACGCTTCTTTTTGCATCGAAAGCAGCTGGACATACTGGTCACGACAATGAAATAATCTAAATGCTTGAAGAATTGGTTGAAGCAAACATAAAATATTTTCTCCCACAAATCTCTCAGTTTAGGGTGATCACTCAATATGACCATTAAGAAATCTGGTGGACATATTCATTAACCCACTTTATTTTATAATGTTCGTGTCGAATTTCCCGTACGTTCAATAGATTCGAACAGCTATTGTGTTTTTCTTCAGTAATCGCTTAAAAATACCCTGCAAATCTCCCATTATCAGAAGTGTAGTTATAAATTTAGTCTTCTCGGGTTTACTTCACGAAGGTCCTGCAAACGTGGTAATAAATGTTAACAATAATACATTTACTGCAGAGAACCAAGGATGGCATTTGCGAGAGTGTCAGTTAATCTGCAGACAGATATGGGAAAATAATTTTACAATAAAAACTTTCAAAGTCTCCTGAGTAAATATAATATTAATCACTACAGTGCATAATTACTGGTACTGGACCGTTCGAACAACCACTCCTCGGGCAAATATCGCGCCAGGCGTTGAATTATAGAACTTAATCAATATTTTTTGTACTACTACACGTCACAGAATACGACCCCACATAAGGCGGCTTTGAAGCAATCATAATGTGTCTCTATGTACGTACGTTTAAATATTGCATGTTTTTGAATGTGTATGGAAAACTACAAACCAACTGGAGAAAACATCGCACTATTTGAATGAAACCTAAGGATGTAACAATGAGAATCAAAAAATGATTGCTACAAGAGGCTTATAAATTATAATCATTCAAGTGATTGATGTGAAATCCAAGAAATACCATGTAGGAGACTCGGTTCGCATAAATCAATATCGCGAAGCATTCCCAGCAGGCTACGTATACACCTAATCGAGTCAAATTATTTTTTTAAATTTCAAAAGTTCAGACAACTAATCCCACGACTTACCTGTTAAAAGATGATAAAATCCAAGATATAAAGTTTTCTTATAATAATAATAATAATAATAATAATAATAGTGAAACTTGTATACGTAGGTACCTTTTATTTAGATACATATAAATTAATCTTTTTTCATTTACTTTCATAAACTACCTCGCGGTTTAGGTGACCACAAACACTAATTTATTGCTTAAGTTTATGCAGGATGATTCAAATTCGATGGCCACCATCGGGATCTCGCTTATTTGAAATTTGACAATTTTACATAATTTGGTTCTCATTATTATGTCGCTGCGAAATCTGATCTGGTATCGATAAGATGTGGATGCATTATTAGAGCACTTTTTCATGCTCTATTAGCACATTCTCATGAATTTACACAAGAACGTTTCGTTTAGATCAGGCCACCATCAACTTAATTTTTTATTATGGGAGCCATTTTCGTCTTCCACTTTGTTGAAAAAAGCATATCTTTCTGATTTCAATCATGTACAACTTGTCCATGTTATATCAAATATTGTGCAAATATTTAGCAAAAATATAGTGGACCTTGTAAGGAAACAAAAATTAAACAGTCAACAGTTTGTTGCAATTTAAGCAAACATGTTAAATATTCTTGGTGCCATAGCTGCGACACATTTTTCAAAGAATAATAGATTCTTCTTCATATAATTTTTCAAATGACAATGTTATTTAGCATTATGTAACATTAAGGTTTGACGGTTTGTTTGTTGTTTCTAATTCACGTCCTTTACGGGAAAACCTGGTTAAACCATTATTCCAATTTTTTTTATTGCAGCTACTGTCATGTTCCACAAAATCCGATATATTATAGACAATTATTTCACATGATGTTTACCAACATTCCTACGTTTGACGAGAAGATAAGATAGTTTGTGCACCAAATTAAGAATAATTTTATTAGGTTACGTATACATTTATTGGGGTGAAAGATGTACAACAAAATAAAAAAATAGCCATACAGTTTTCTAAGCATAGTAATTTACCAATAGGTACATTACAATTTCATTATTAATTTATTCTTCCTCCGGCACATGCCATAATATTGCCGATGGCAAGTAAGGTTCTCGAACATACAGATACCATTTTAACGTGGTTCCGTTAATCTGCTGAAGAAACACTTCCAATGTAATAGCACGTTCTATATATTTATCACACAATTCCATTCCAAAACTGTATTCTTCTTCAGCATCCAATGATTCTTCAACTGTTTCTTCATCTTCACAACAATCTATACTATAACATGTTTAGATTGCATAGTAATTAAACATTGCTCGCAATCGGGCAAATGCGGATTGTAAGTTATATGCCTCGGGCCATGAATAATTGCTACAGTACATCTTGAACGTGCTGAAGATGTTCGTATAAAGGTTGAATATGCACATCTCCCACCAAACACATCAAGGTGAAATACAGCCAAAGTTATTTATTTTTTAATTGACTACTCTGAATGTGAATTCAGAGTCAATCTTTCCTTGGTCAGATGTTATATTATTGGGATAGAAATATATCATTTCCAACATTGAGCTTACATTTTCACTATTCCTGTTCTCTTCTGGTTTAATGATTTCGGTTAGAGTTGAAATAAAGCTTCCACTACAGCGATTTGCCCCTTTTAATGCACTCATATAGAAAGAGTAAAAATCTTGCTTGCGTACAATATCAATTCTGTATTTTATCAGTGATAATAAACCCAGTAACTCAAATAGAGATTCCGAGCCCAAGTATACGCTGCGACTTGTGTAATTCTCACGTATAACTATAACTTTCGTTGATCTTATTTTTTCAAAGCTTATTGAAAATTTTTTTACGTCCAGAGGTTGCCAGGAACTAGTTTCTTCCATAAAGAAGTAGTTCACGAAAATTCCTTGATTTTCTAGAAATTGTAACCATTGATCTTCATCAAATGTTACTGTTCCACTTACACCTTCAATCTGGATAATTGGCTTGAAGTTCAGAGAGTAGGCTAATCCAATATTTACCCATTTCGTTTTGGATTTGTTCAGATAATAAGTTTTCTTGTTTATGATTGCTCGGCAGATTTCAGGATCTTTTTCCGTATAGATTTGCATTGTTGTACACTTTTTACCACAAATTTACTTAAAACTTAACTTAAATTTACGTGAGCACGTGAGTTGACAGTAGTGTTGTTGATCAGTAGCCAAGAGAACATTTATATGTATATTTTTATGATTAACCTTGACCCTGAATAACCTTAACCTTGAATATAACTTTGAATATGACTTTGAAATATTCTCAACCTTGAGATGAATCTGATCTTGAATTCAAATTTGGAGGAGTCGAAAATGGTCTTGAAATAGATTTGGCCTTGAATTGGGAATGACCTTGACACTTATTTGCCCTTGAGTTAAAAATGATCAAGGAACGTAAGTGGACAAAATGGCCTTGAATTAAATTTAACCTTGAGTCGAAAAATGGTCTTGAAACAGATTCGACCTTGAATTGGAAATTTTCCCTCGAGTTAAAAATCACCTAGAATTTAAATTTGACTTTTAATTGAAAATGTCCTTGGAATGGATTTGACAGAATTCAAATTTGGCCTTGAACCGAAAATGGTCTGGGAGCAGATTTGACCTTGAATTGGGAATGATCTTGACGCTTATTTGCCCTTGAGTTAAAAATGAGCAAGGAACGTAAGTGTACTAAAGGGCCTTGAATTAAATTTAACCTCGAGTCGAAAAATGGTCTTGAAACAGATTTGACCTTGAATTTAAAATTTTCCCTCGAGTTAAAATGACCTTGAATTTAAATTTGACTGAACTGAAAATGACCTTGGAACGTATTTGACCTTGGATTGAAAGTGACCTTGGAATGAATTTGACCTTGAGTTGAAGATGACCTTGGAACGTAAGTGGATAGTTCTGGATGTGGTGGGGGGTGCAAACTCGACCTTGACCTTGAACTCGGTCAAGGCTGAAGGTCGTTGACCGAGGTCAAGGTCAAGGTCGAGTTTGCACCCCCCACCACATCCAGAACTATCCACTTTACTCTACTAACCAGAATTAAGAGCTTCGCACATATCGTACAAATAAAGTTGGTATGTGCTTAAATCTTTGTTATTTGTTACACCAGGCAAAGTACAGTTGATGGATCGAAATGGCACAAGGGGAAGCCGCTCACAATCTTTTAAAGCTTTTCCTATAAGTGAGGGGCGATCCTAGTGATGCAATTAAGTTACCAATTAAGTAAATTCCATATACAATAATGACTTTTAAGTGCGATTTAATAGTTCATGACAAAAAAGAAAATTAACGATTTTTACATTTTTATGTTAAAATTTTAAGCACCTTGGGGCAGTATTAAACATAAATATTTTTAGGAAAATAGATTGTATTTAGAAGATGTACTTCATAAACCAACTTTTGTACACTGACCAATTTTGATATAGAGAAAAAACAATTCAAAATAAAAAGAAGAAAAACTGCCGATTTTTACGTTTATCCAAAAAATTTAAGCCCCTTGGGGCAGTATTAAACATAAATATTTTTAAGCAAATATTTTATATTCAGAACATGTATTCGATGGAGCAACTTTTGCATAATGACCAATCTTTATTTGGTGAAAATTTTCTTTTTCTATACATTGACCGATCCACCCTAATGTCAAGGCGCAACGCGAATATGGGTTGTTACAAAATAGCTAAAGAAATAAACAGAATTACGTTAAAGTGGAAGACAAAAATGTATACAAAAAAAAACTATTGAAATTGAACTATATAGGTACCAAAAACAAAAACGGAAATTGACTAAGCGGTATGTGACGATCAAGAAAATTAAATTAATACTACTTTACTTACTGACTGACAAAAAGTTTGATTACATTAATGGAGCCACGTTAAGCCGTGGCCAGGCAGAACACTAAAACCAGCCGACAGAAGAAGTTCTGGTCGAACAGGCGACAAAATCATAAGATCTCTGACCTTATTAGTTAAAGTTGGTTACAAACTGCAGTTGACGGCTCCCTAACGATCCTACGCACTATGGATCTCATGCACGCAGCTTACGTGCTTACGGCGGCGTAAAGCAATCCGTCTGATGTAGATATTACACCCACAAAAAAAGGACTAAATCCTAGGAGAAAAACCCTCTAGAGGGTTTCTCCAAGCTCCCAAAGTGGCCTCAAGTACGAAAAAAAAATCCCACCAATGTGGTAACGATGAAGGTTCCTAAAAATTCCAACAAATTCCAATAAATGAACCTGCTCGTTCGTAAATAGTGCTCCAAGAATTCTAGAACCCAACACGTGGCACAACTCAAAGTTGAAAAAAAGACGAAACTTGAAACACATTCGTATCTATTCGCGGTCACCAAGAGAAGGAAAAATTTCCAGAAAGCCAAGCGATTAGAAATTTCGAAAAAAAAGGCGCGGGAAACATGCCCACGGCGACGCAGTAAAATTCCCCCAAAACTCAATATGAAGACAATGGCTTCACCGGGGTCCACGTGAAAGAAAATGACGTAAGATGACAAGTGGAAGACCAAGAAGGGGCCTAAGAAGACCTACTCACCCTAAAATACCTTAAGGCAACCACTCAAGCCGTCAAACAAGAAGAAAACACTATCTACAATAAAGGTAAGAATTGAGAAATGAAAAAAATGACGCGAACGCCACTGTAGAAAATGAATCTGCAAGTGGACAATGATCTGAAATTAGCTACATAACCTAAAAATTCTGACAACTAGGTAATAAGTGTAAATAGAAAAAAATTCTTGTTTGTTAGAAGGTATAAGATCTCGTAGTACACAAAATCTGGATTTAGTTCTATAATTCAATGCCTGGCGGGGTATTTGCCCGAGGAGTAGTTGTTCGAACGGTCCAGTACCACTCAAATTCTTGTTTGATTTGTGCCAGTCTGTTTTTTTAAATTTTTCTTAAATTTTGTGAATTTTCTGGCAAATGTAAGTTTTGATTATTTAAGACCAAAAAAATATTTTTTATAATTGTATTTACACGTTTTTTAATAAACTAGTCTTGACAAAGCCCCTAATCAGGGGCGAAACGTCGAATTATATACATTTGAACAGTTGTTATTGATGGACATTTCCCAGAAAATTCACAAAATTGAAGAAAAATTGTAAATAGAAAATTAAACAATTAAAAGTGAAATCTATCGAAGTTTGGGAAGCAACCGAACAAAATGAGGAACAGAACAAACTGCAAAATGGTACAGGGAAACGTGACAATCGATTGGAGAAATCCTATATCCGAAAGAAAGATCAGAAAATCGAAAATAGCCACAACAAAAATCCAAATGGTAAGTTCGATAGAACTAGGAAAGCAGCACATTATCTAAAATCCAAACACTCACTTCCAGAACAAAAGACATCTCAAGAGGTCACTGAAACAAAGCTGAACCAAGAAATGCAACAGATAACAGGCAACCAAAATCATACAAACGCAAAGGAATGGAAATTATTATACAGGGAGTTTACTAAGTACATTGTGCGAAAAAAACTGTAGGTTGATATTTATTATTGTATTAATAAATGTAGGTAACTAATCGCCAATGAGTTTTCATAACGTAACACATGAAAAACAAAACCCTCTGAACTGAAGGTAAAGTCTGTAAAGTTAAAGACTGGGCTGTCACGTGATCAGCGCAATAGACCTGTTTTCGTCCGAAGGCGGAACTCGTAAATCCAGTGGCGCCGTCAAGAATTTCAAGATTACTGTGCGTCCATTGTTGTTTTATTGACTTATGTTTGAGTGTGCTTTTTTTAGTGGATATTCTGTTTTATTTTGCGTTTTTATTGTGAGTGTTGCTTAAAAGACTAAAAAACTATCATCTTTATTCGAAAAACGGAGTTCGAGGTAATTAATACTACAAATTCTTGTAACTGAATTGAAGGTTAAAATTTTTTGTGTTTGCAGATTATTCTGCTTATTTTGTGATCTCGGTGTTATTTAAAAGACTTTTGAAAAATCGTCGATAGTATTTGTTATCCAGGTAATACTACAATCAAAGTAATTTTACACATTAAATCCAAGTTGAAATTTTTGACGTTTGTAGGTTAGAAATGTCTGCCAAAAAAATTGGCAAACCCGGCATGGTAATTCATAGCCAAGGCCGTGAAATTATCAGTAACGTGATAAAGTTTATGCGGGAAGAAGCGCAAAATGGAATTAGGATTCCTTTAAAGAATTACAGGTATGTACGTACCCACTTCATAATGAGCTTGATTATTGTTAAGATCCAATTGTGTGTTTAAGGCAAAGAGTTATAGAAGCAACAGGTGTTTCGAGAAACACAGTAGCGAAGATTTTGAAGGAATCGAAAAGCGTAGAAGCTGAGCCTAGCACCTCCTTTGCTACACCACATAAGGAACGACCGCGAAAGAAGCGTAAGCTCGGCCTGATTTCTGTGGGAGAAACGGAAACAATACGGGAAATTATACATAATTTTTTTATTTTGGAGAAAAGGAATCCCTCTCTCAATTGTAAGTACATAATTACCATTATAAAAAAGAAAACTTCGTTAAGGTGTGTTTTCATTGCAACTGCTGGCAGTTGTTACTTGTCAAATACGGGGTGATTCATTGTAAAGTCTGCTGAACTTCTTTCTTCATAAATAGAGGGAACGTGGTAATAAGAAAGTTCAAGATATTTTCGTGTATTTTTTGGATATAATATCAAAAAACCAATTGGGTGCTGCTGTTGCGTAGCCAAGTTATGAAAGTATGAATCGCACTTGCATTTTAGTAAATGGAATGCTTTGGATATTTAACTTCCTGGATTCCATCTTCGATTGTAGATAAATTTCAAGAAACTTACTTTCTGTTGAAACCCAATGATTTTTCAGACAATTATATTTCACGATGTGTTTTCAATGTGTATAATGTATTTTTCATCGAAACATAAATGAAATATGCAATGACGGAAAGTGATCCCAATAATCAGGGGCTATTTGAACAAATTATTCTAGGAACAAATGGCAATTACTGCTTTTTCGTTAAATAACAAATGCTACATTTAAATACCTACCTATCGCATCATCTAGCCTAATATCACCTTGTATTCCAGGTATTCTACAGAAGATTAAAGATTCTGAACTTTCTTTTTCTGGCTCGAGGCAGTCGCTATGGGTTTTTCTGAAATCTATTGGATTCAGGTATGGCTGCTTTTGTATATCCAAAGTCAAAATATTTCGGATGCCGTTACTACATGCATATTCAAATTTCTGTTTCATTAAATGCTTATGTTTTGAAAATACTTTTATAACAACAGATAGCAAAAGTGAGCCTGCTTGAGTGGGACACCTCGTTTACTTCTATTTCCATTTAAGGTGGCGAAAGACAGAAGACAACCGTAAGATTTTAATGGAAAGCCATGACATTCGCCTGAAAAGGGTGAAATACTTGAAACAAATTCTGCAATACCGGGAAGAAGGCCGAACCATTATATATACGGATGAAACGTATATACACAGCAGCCATGTCCAGCCGAAAGGGTGGTATGATGAGTCTACTAAAAACTTAAAGAAGCCGATTTCTAAAGGCCAAAGGCTGATTATTGTACATGCCGGAGGTGAAAATGGTTTCATTCCCAATGCGTTGCTCATTTTTCGGTCAGGTAACACATACGTAAGTAATTTTAATATCAAAATGTAACCAAACATTGTCTCTAGGTTCTAAATCAGGAGATTACCACGATGACATGAATAATGCCAATTTCATGACATGGGTGCAGAAACAATTACTGCCCAACATGCCGCCTAATTGTGTACTTGTGATTGATAATGCATCATATCACAATGTCCTGGTGGAAAAAAACCTGACATCCGCGAGCCGAAAAGGCGAGATGGTGAAGTGGCTTGAAGAACGTCAAATACATTTTGATGGCTCAAATACAAAACCTGAGCTTTATGGTCTTATCAAACAAAATTTGTATCGATTCCCAAAGAAATACAAATTGGATGAGCTTCTTGAAGCCCATGGTCACCGTGTGTTACGGCTTCCTCCTTATCACCCGGAATTGAACCCCATAGAGAAGATATGGGCCACTGTAAAGAACTGGGTAGCTAGCAGAAACGTTACTTTTAAATTAGGTGATGTGGAGGAATTAGCACGTGGAAAATTTTCCATTATTAGCTCAGAAGAGTGGAAAGATGTATGTGGCCATGTGCAAAAAGTGGAAAAAACTTTCTTTGAGAAAGAGCATCTGATGGACGATGCATTGGATTCGTTGAAGTTCACTGTGAACACAGGATCATCTGATGATGAGAGTGAAGATGAATATCAAGTCACAACTGAAGATGATGGTGGTGATGATGATGATGATGATGAAGACGACGAAGACGAGGATTTAGGAGTACAACCACTACCAAGTGATTAACCCTTAGTTGATAGAGTGTCCAAGCGTCCTTCCAGCAGCACGTATTTTCGACCCTATTGTTTTCAGTACATTTGCGTCCCCATATGAGAACGTAACCACCACCATCGGATTTGTCGTAAAATTTTGCCTATCTAAAGTGTAAGTTTCATCTCGTTCAGACCAGTAGGAGGCGAGCTACGGAGAAGGAGACAACTCTTGAAAAAAATCTCGCACGTACAGTGGCTTGCACGCTAATTATGCCGCGAGTTTTTCAAAAGCAAAGAATTTTGATAAAAAACCAGATTTTAAATGGTGTATGTCCGCGTTTGGAGACAATTATTTGAGCGCCGTATGCAACGGAAGAGTAACTAAAATCTCTGGGTCTTGTGACAGTTCTGCGAGACTTGAACAATACAAAAACGAAAATTAGTGCTGAGTTATTACAAAAGAATGGCAAGTGTTTAATTATACTATAGGTAATAAATTAGATTAAAATTTCCTATTTTACGCAGATTTAGGAAACAATCAGCATCGCAGGCGCAGTGTTATTTTTTAATGTTTTCCAAGTTATTTTGTACGAGAATAAATAAAAATGTTTCTCAGCAGATGTTTTATTTAATAAATAGCAAAATTGTTACGGCGCCTATGAAATTTGGGTCCGTACTGCCGGCAGGACAATCCCATTTAAAAATAATGTCCTGCTGGTAGGACTAGTGGCTCTGTCCAGCTGTCCCGCCCGAAGCTCCTTCCCGCAGGACAAATGCCTGGACGTTCTATCATTAGACCTTGTGCGACATGACATACCTCAAGCACCAAGGATTCTTATTTTTTGAAAGGTCAACAAGGCGTTTAGTTCTTAATATATGTGAATTCCACTTATTTATTTTTGGTAGTTAATAGAACTCTCTAAATTTTTAATTACAGAATAATAAGTTTATTTTGCAATTCTTTAACTCTTCAGTGCTGAAAAATAGTAAATTGGATTATTCGGCTTCCTTTATGATTTATTCTAATTTTCTTTTGTCACATAAGTAAACAACTTGTTCAAAAACCTGTTTTCAACTATAACAATTATGGAATTGAGATTATTTGCACATAAACATGCCGATTTCGTAATTGACATAACCTCACACCAAACGTCACATTTATAATTTATCTGTACTTATGACGAAATCCCCTTTTCTTAAGTTCTTCTTAATGTGTTTCGCGATTTTTTCATGCCTTAAAATGCTAATTTTCCTGTTTTGAATGTAACTTTTATGAATTCATTGTTAAAATAATAATAAATTTCACATATACGCCGGTACGGCACTGTTTCTGTCAAAATCATATTTCCCGCTACATTTTCGCGCAGCCACCATCTTGTCCGGGCCCAGTCTCTAACTTTACAGACTCTATACGTAATTACTTTACCCAAGACAAGATAACGTTAGAAGTTATGTTTCGCCAATTATGAATGAAATATTTAAGCCTGCCAGCAAAAGCTATACCGCTCACCTCTATTGCTTCCTGTTGCGACAGTAATTGCTGTTTTGTGGGGTATTTTTGAGAGACGTGACCGGGACGCATATACAGAAGCAGCACCTGCGCTAGATCAATTAGGCTAGCCGAAGTTGGGAGCAGTAAGATCACCAGTGCTACGGCGTGATGCATCGTAACGGCAACTGAACTAGTAATTTAGCGAATTAGGTATAGTGTGTAATTATTGGATTCAATATTCTCAATGTTTTTATCTGCTGCCAAAGGTTTTGTCCACTAACTATCAAAGACAATCAATAGATAATAATGTCCAAAAGTTTATTGAAATAATAATTATTTAC
This sequence comes from Xestobium rufovillosum, assembly GCA_963966045.1. Lineage (NCBI taxonomy): Eukaryota > Metazoa > Arthropoda > Insecta > Coleoptera > Ptinidae > Xestobium > Xestobium rufovillosum. Next base: position 38,314,706 of record OZ014495.1, read on the forward strand.
AAAGGAAACTTTAATTTCGACATGTAAGAGGAAATTATACTTTACTTCGAGATAATATCACAAAGTAAACTTTAATTTCGAAATAACAACACGAAAATAATAATTAAGTTTACTTCGTAATATTAACTCGAAATAATTATTATTTTCGACTTTTACGTCGAAATTAAGTTTACTCTGCGATATTATCTGGAAGTAAACTATAATTTTGTCTTACATGTCAAAATTAAAGTTTGCTTCCTAATGTTATCGCGAAATTATAGTTTACCTCCAGATAATATCGCAGAGTAAACTTAATTTCGACATAAAAGTCGAAAATAATAATTATTTGGAGATAATTGCGAATTAAACTTTCATTTCGACATCCCGAAATATTGATTATTTTCGACTTTTATGTCGAGTTTAAGTTTACAGATATTATCTGGAAGTAAACTATAATTTCGTCTTATTATCTCGAAATAATAATTATTTTCGACTTTTATGTCGAAATTAAGTTTACTCTATGATATTATCTCGAAGTAAATTATAATTTCCTCTTAAATGTCGAAAATAAAGTTTACTTTGTAATATTATCTTGAAATAAACTATAATTTCGAGTTATATGTCGAAATAAAAGTAATTTCAGACTTACTATCTGGAAAATTAATAGAATTCATGCATAAGTACAAAATGTGTCCCTTCTACGCTTTCGTAGTAAACTGTAAAATGATTTTCTTTCTAAATTTATTAGATCCGAGACCCTTATTTTCTTTAACGCATTGAGCAAGCGCATGTGGATTTCTCTTTTTATTGCGGGATTTGGTCGACCCTAGGATCAAGTTTAAGAGAGGGGATGTCGACCCGAGGGTATACAAAAACAAAAAAATACTGTCTTTAGCGGCACCTTGTAACGTTACTTTTCGCTTTTAGAACATTCTCTCTATTTTTAACGTTTTATTATAGACTAGTACTTACATCATGCTCATATTAACATTCTTGTATTCCTATTTTAGGTCTTTCACTTATATTTAGTTTCTTATTTGCTTTAATTGTCACTGTTCCTATTTCTTGCCTCGCTCTCCGATTATGCCTCCGTCTATAGTCTGTTTGAGTTTCTATCGATTTGGTTGAGGGTAGAACTGTCTTAAAATTATTAATTCTAGTTAGCTTTTCTATTCTAATAGGGTTGTCTCACTTACCTGCTATCGTTGTCCTCTTATTGTCTCTGTATTTGGTAGTTTAGTTTGCTGGATGTCGCTGCATACGTTGAGTCTTGAAATTGTTCATCTTTCATATTTATCATTTGCTGAGCCTACCTTAGGAGGAATGTCGTTCCCTTTTCACGATTTGATCGTATAGTTGTTCATTTGATAGCCTCCAATTTGTTGTTCTTCTATTGTCAAATTTTTTGAGGTTAATTTAGTTACTTTCGGTTCTGCCAACTTGTGCAGGACATTTTCCCATTTAGATGCTCAGTGGCGCTCTCTCATTTTCCCTGTCTCATCTTTCGGTTCTTTATGCATTGTCTTATCTATTCCTCTGTCTCTTGAGACCTCTTTATGACTTTTCTTATTGCTATCTTCTTTTCCTTTGGGTTTGCAAGTCGTTTTAAGCTTTCTTTTCTTTGGTTACCTATTCTATTACCGGTGACGCCTCTGGAAGATTTGGAAATCTAGGGTACTTCTGGGTACATTTGTAGTTTCGGATGTGGCTACCTTGTATTTTATTAGTCGGCGGTTTTTTTTGGAATTTCCGTTTTCCGATATGCTTCGACATTTTTCACTCTTCCTGTTGATCTTCTCGTGAGTGGGCGGTGTTTCCAAGTTTTGTGGAATTAAGTTTTCTAGCCAGTTATGGGATTTTCTTGGTGCACCTCTTGAAGATGTCGGTTTATTGTAGTTGTAGAAATCGTCATCTGCTCCATTTTTGGGATTTAGATTCACGTTTGAGGTTCAGCAGGATTTGTCAAGGATAAACCCCACGTGGGTTGTTCCGGGGGAATGATTTTTCCGGGGGAATGATTTTTCCAGTGGAATGATTTTTCCAGTGGAATGATTTTTCCAGTGGAATGATTTTTCCAGTCGAATGATTTTTCCGGGGGAATGATTTTTCCGGGGGAATGATTTTTCCAGTGGAATGATTTTTCCGGGGGAACGATTTTTTTTTCGAGGGAGCGATTTTTCCGTGCAGACTTTGGTTCTGATGCACTCTCCGACTCTCCCCATGTTTCAAGTGCCGATCACCTGGTGCTGAGCTGCAAGTCTGATTTTGTTGTAGCAGCTGACCTGCTTATCATCTGGAAGGTCAGATATAAAGTTTGATTTTTACGTCGCCTGTCCGTCTGGAACATCGCGTCCAACGGCTGGTTTTTATGTAGCGCCCGTCACAGCTTTTTGTGTCAATTTTTGTGTTCGTTTTTTTGTGACTTCGCGTCGCCCGTCCGTTCGAACTTTCGCCTCGTTCGGCTATTGTTAATAATGTAGTTGCCTGGCCACAGCGTGTTGTGGTCATCTCTGTTTGTTTATTTTTGAACAAAATCTGTAGGTACTTTTTTTAAAATTTAATTTGTTTGCCTTAGTATAATTTCCGTAGTTAAGTAGTTTATCTTGTTTAAAATTCATTTAGTCAATAATAATTTTGGTTCAATTTGTTTATAGTCACTTCAATAATTTTGCTGTTTGTAAATTCCATTTTGACTTTATAGTAAGATCTATTTTTTTGTCAAGATTTAGCGACAGTCGATACTCCCGTTTGCGTCTGACTTCATTGTTGTAGTTAGCGTGCGTGCGATTGACCCGTCGGTGCGCTGCGCGTGCGGAGCTCCATTCGTGTAGTGTATTTACCGCGTCATCCGCGCCTTTTTTTGATTTCCCTTTTTTTGCGCAACGTTAGTACCGGGTGTCTAAATTTCACCCAGGTTTATGTTCATTGCTTTTTTTTATATTTATATTATATATAATTAATAATTAATTTGTTGATATTATTGGTGTTTTTTGGTATTGCTATTATATATATATATTGTCAGATATCGCCATATCTGGTTTACATACCTATTTTGTTTTTTTATTATATGATATACTATTTGACTACGTTTTTTTCTTTTGTTATTTTGTTGTGCCCTATTGTGTACCAGCGGCTTTTAGGAGTTGTAGTCGTTGTGTGTTGGCTACAGAGGATCAGCCAACAACTCCTTGGCGCCCTTTTCCTGTTTTTAGCCCACCCCATCTTCGGCTTCGAGCATAGCTGCGGCAGGATCCTCCATTGTGGCGTTAGTCTTTTAGGTTACGTCACAACCTCGAAAATTGCGAAAGGTCGCGTCACGTTTTCGAGCATTTCGTTACACGAGAGAGACGAAAGATATGACGTTAAGAGAAGGAGAAAGAGAGTCATACATGCATGAGTAGCTGAGATACCAGGCGTTGTATAATTAATACTTACCATCGTGTTTTGTGATTATTTACGTTTTTTATAAACGTTTTTATTTAGCTTGCCTTGTTTGTGTCTTGTGTGGGTCAAATCTGGTAATTGAAATTTTACCCCCTTCCTGTTGACCGATTGATCTGAAATTTGGTACACACCTTTAGTTGTGATGACAATACAATTATGTATATTCAGTATCATTGTAAATCCAAGATGGCCGCCGCCACAAAATGGCGGATTAGATATTTTTTGGCTGGATTTCGTAGGCTTTTCGTAATGCATCATCATATTCTGAATCATATTTTAATTGAGACGAGTATTTCAAACAGGCATAGCAATCTTTATTAATTTTTTGTACTGTTTCCGATGTAGTACTTTGACATAAAATGCATAGATTATAATCTATATTTACATCTAAATAGAGATAGTAAAAATAATTTATTAGAACATGTATCACAATACTACATCTAAAAATTTTGGAATTTACCGGAAAATGCCATATTCTGTGTGAATCGAGATCAAAGTAAATATGTATTATTATGTATATAGTGAAGCGGAGATCCTAACAACCGACTCACGACTGAAGTCACAACTTCACAAGCTACAACCCGCAAGCCAGTTCGGCGTGGCGCGCAGACAAACACCGCAGAGTTGTCAGTTTTGTGGACAAACTATTCGCCGAAGAAAAAGAAACTTCAAATAAAAACACTTCCTTGGTCTATTGTCTTCATTTTATCTCGATATATGATACATCTTCTATCTTCAAAAATAAAAAAGTTTCTCGCTCACTATAATTTGCATAGCATTTTGTTAATTTCATGCGACAAGGCATTAACAACAATTTTATTACAAAAAAAGTACTAAGTTTAATGAAAATTTGGTAACATGTATAATGTCAACAACAAGAGTCTGAGGTAATACAATATAAACTTGGAAGTTGATATTTACAATAATAAGCGACATATCGAGTGATGAACAAAAAAGTCAATTGTGTTTTTTCTGGTTTTAACACAAAATATGTGTTTTCTCATATTTTGCAAGCCCCGGATTAAGGGGCGAGCAGCAGATTCGGATACAGCATAAAATTTTCTATGCACCATCATTTTTCTCTTGTATACCCTCGAGTCGACACCCCTTGTCGATTTTTGTCCAACGGACTCCCGACTATTTTCTTCATTGTGAGTCCTTCTATCGCTTCTATCGCCTGTGTGAGCTCTTCTTCCGCCCTTATTGGATTTTCTCCTTGAAATAGTAGTCGGCTGAACGGATATTTTTATTCCATGCCGTAAAGCAAGTCGTTTCTTAGTACTGTATTTAAAACAATTATATAATTCACTAATTAAATTATTTTGACTTTTGGCGTAAGTACTTGTCTTTGTTGTTCAGAAATTGCTTTACGGCTGGAACATACGAAGCAGTATCTTCGTCTATTTTTTCTAGGATGTCAAAATAATGTTTCTTCCACTCTTCTTTAATGTCCTCTATTTCCTGTGGTGCTAGTGCATTCTTAATAAAAATTTCACTTTCACATCCATCATGTAAATTTTCATTGTCAGTTTGTGAGTTGTTATTGCCATTTGGCATTATATCCACGGCAGCAGATTCCAGTACTTCATCGTCGATGGCGCGTTGTAATGGTAGAAACATCTCATTATCAGGTTGTTTGCCAAGGCTGGTTAAGTATAGAGGTTATTGCATGTAACGCGGACCAACCTAAAATGCGCCATATACCTACGGCACTCGGTAGGCAGTGCCGGTACGTGCGTGCACACCAGCATACAGCGCAACATGCTTTCAAGGATTAAAAACGCGGAACACACAATTTGAAATTAAAATTATTTATAACAAAATAAGGCCAAAACAGAACTGACAATTTTCGAGATAAAAAATTTCAAAAAGTGGACAAGGTAAGGTAAATATCTGTACCTATAGAAACCTTTAACTTTTAGTTGCCATTGTTCGCCGAGAAAAAATAAAAGGGAAGGATAAACATTATTTTAGCTATTTTTATTTGTGAGATGTCACATGTGAAGTTACTGTAATTAACTTGTATATATAAATAATATTGAATAAAATACTGATTAGGTGAAACTGCACGCCGGCAAGCGCTTTGAGTGATACCTCTTTGTGTTTTCACCCACCTGAATTTTTGCAAAAACTAGGTAATGTAATGATGAAAGGAAGAAAAAATAAATAACGGATATATTCAAATTTCAACAAATAGGTACCTATGCAAATAAATACAAATAATAATGAAAAATAAAGTATAAACAACAAAAAATAAATAAATAAAATAATAGTTACTTATTAATCTAATATTTTTATAATTATTTGTGCCAATTCTTTATTAATATTTGTTAATTCCGTGAAATTTTTGGCAAAGATAGACTTATCTTAGAAATGATACATGCACATCCAGAAAGACAAATATTCTTTAAATGACAGGTCTGACACTCAATATCAAATTTACAGTGACATAATAACGTAAATCTGCTCTCTACCACTTGATTTAATTTAATATATGCACATTTTATATTGTTATCAAAATGAAATTTGCCATGTATAATTTCTATTTTTAACATAAAAATTTACAATTTTATTAAGGAAAAAATATGTCATATTTTATACCTCTATAAATTTTCTTAAATAAAATCTTGACAAAGACTCCACCCGGAGTCGAAACGTCGATTATATTTATTATACAATATTTTTTATTTACCTTTGCCAAAAATTTCACGAAATTAACAAATATTAAGTAATTTAAGTTAACATTTTACTCATTTTCTTCGAAACTTTTGTATGTTTATCAGCTGCTGGTCGTTTTCGTTTTTCACTCATCATTAGGCGTTTGGCATTCAAATACTTCATTCTTATTCGCAAGCGTTGCAACATAAAACTATTTCTCACCTTGGCATCAACATCAGGTAATTTCCTGAGCACCTTTTTCATAATTTTTTGAGTTGTAAATTTCTCCTTTCTTATTAAACCATCCTTATGATATTTCTCAAATATTATGTTTAACGAATTGCATTGCTTCGAAGGTTCAGTCAAACCACCGAATGATAGGTGCGCTACCCACTTTGGTATAGGGTACGTATGCTCCAGTTTGCGTTCATATGTGTATTTCCCAAGAGTGGTATGAGTTCTTTTGAATTTCCGTGTAACCCACCCCGCTAAATAATGCAGCCCGTCTTGCTCTGACAGTTCTTGTAGAATTTCCAGTATCCGAAGATGAAGATGTTCCTTTACTCTCTGCAGCTGATTCATGCGAAGGCTGAGAAATTACCACGGGATCAACATCAATTGCGTTTTGTATAATTTTTGTCACTATATACTCGTCACTGTCTTCTGGTGCCACAGTATTTACATTCTTTTGGACGATTCCAGGGTTCTTTCCTAGGATAATCATCCTTATCCTATATATAGGGTCGAGAGGAGTGGGGTGGTTATTTAATCCTCCTCGACTTCGAATTTGTGAGAAGAAATTCTCCAGTGCATCTTGGTTCAATCGATGAGTCATTAAGTAGGTAATTTTATAACGTTCTTTCAAATCTAGGTATAAATTTTTCAATGACAAAATGGACATTAGAATCCCTTTTTGAAAAACTTGAAGGGAACCTTTTCCCTTGCATCTCATATTGACTACTAAGTCTGTCATGTCATCGAGAATTTTATTTTGCTCAGGGAGACTAAGTCCATAGGATTTTATTGATAAAATTATGGCACTTGGCGAAGTTATTAATTACCTACACAATGTAAGTATATTAAAAACATTATAGCTTATAAGGACCGATTGACTACCACCCATAAAGTTAAATTCCTGTCAAGTGTGGAAGGCAACTATAATTATTCCTATAAAGTTTGGTTTATTTTACAGGGTGTTTAAATGAATGCAAACGTAAAAATATGAATAGCATTATATACCTAATCAAAAATAACCACGCCTGCTGTTGTTAATCAGAATTTGTATAAATTTATCGAAACTAAGTTCTTGATTTTTATAAAAATGAATTAATAAATAAAACTTTATAAAAAATATTTCTTCATGATAATACCTAACTTAAAATAAAATGTAAATAAATACTATAATTATATGTAAAAGAAAAATATTAATAATAATAATAATAACCGTATTACCATTAATAATATTAATTGACTATACCTAAACTACGAACAAAATTAAATATAAAAAATACCTAACCAAACGAAACAAAATTTAAATATAAATATAATGGATTCTTAACATATTACCTATTTAATTTACTACCTAACTAAAAAGTCTTAAGTTGCTGTTTAAAAACACAATCATGTTTAATTTGTCCCCCGATAAACGATTCCTGCGATCGTTAACAATTTGCCCAGACTTGGAAAACACCCTTTCTGCGGGAACAGACGTGGCAGGGATGCTAGAATATTTTGTATGCAGCTGATACAGCTCCGGCAACAAAATTTTATGACGCTTCCAGAAATCCATGGGATTTTCTAGACGTCCTAGCAGAGGCATCTCCAAATATTGTTTAATTAATAAGGTGGCGGTTGTTCCGGGTGTCGTCACTTCTTTAATCTGCGCCACTTTCTTATCAAAATGGGCCCAAATGTCGACAGCTTCCTCGTCGGCAACTGTCGCTTCCTGAATTTCATTCGAAACGACTACATTATCTTGGGCAGGTCTAGAAGCTAAAATGGCCGAAAGCTCGGTAAGAATTAGTTTTTGGACTGCATCGGCATTGCTGCTTACACCGAATCCTGCTTTCTTGAATCTTGGGTCCAAGAATGTCGATTTGCCGCAAATTGCATTCGTTTCTAATATGCCAAGCCTTCTGCTGATTACATCGAGCAGTTTATCTTGTAATATTTTCCTACACTCAGTTACAGGCTGTCTGCTTTTAACAGAGTGCTGCAAACCTCTTGTTAAAGGAATAACAAGAGCCATTGTGGGATATTTCTCTCCAGATAACTCGGTCGTCATCCTTTCTGCAGATTTCAAAATTTGGACACAGTCTACTACAACATTCCACTCATCTGCAGATAAGAACTGTGGTGTTTTAGGCAGAGACGTTACAACAGCAGATAGAGGTTCCTTAATTAAAAGTAGCCTCTCCATCATAATTAACGAGGAATTCCATCTTGTCGGAACATCTTGTTTTACTTTAAGTTCCGAAAGCCCCATTTGTTTTTGCATGTTGCGTAATTTTTCCGTAGCAACCACACTGTGTTTAAAATGCCCCACGACAGCTCTACACTTTTTTATAAGATCCTTTAACAATTCATTGGATGCAATAGAATCTGTCACACACAAATTTAGAGTATGGGCAACACATGGATGATGCCTTTTTTTTTAAATGCTCAATTATAGCACTTTTGACGTTCGCTCCGTTGTCACTTACCACAGTAGTTATTTTTTCGGCAATGTTAAATTCTTCAAAAAGTCCCAAAAGAACAGTGGCTATATTTACTCCTGTATGAGGCCCGCTTATTTCCCTGTTTGCTAGAACCGGGTTATATATTTGGTCCCGATGCATAAAATGACTGGTTAAAGTCAAAAATGATCTGTTTGAATCGGAAGACCAAATATCAGTTGTAACGGCAACGTGTTCTGTACTACTCAGTAGTTGAGAAATTTGTTTCAAAATTCTATTATACCCTTCTGGCAACATTACTGTAGATAGCAATTTTCTGTTGGGGGGCTTGTAGAGCGGTTGCAGTTTAGAAGTGTATTCTAAAAATCCTTGATCTTCCACTATTGATAGGGGTTGATAATCTACTGTTACCATTTTGATCAAGCACGCATCTATTTCTTCCCTTTCGGATTCCCGCAATTCCGTTTTCTTGCTGGTAACAACAAGCTTCATTTGCGCCAGTGATTTTGTATTTCTTTGCGGCAGAATGGTTGTTTGTGTAGCCGATAGTAGCGGAGAAGGTTCTCGTGGAACTTCACGCGACGTAGATGGTACCGGAGAAGGTTCCCGACGAAGCTCTTGTTGAGTTTCAGGAATTTCCTGCTCCAAAATTTCTCTTCTGGCGTTCTGATTAAAATCAAGATACCCTGGATGCTTCCGACGTAAATGGTCTCTCAGATTAGAAGTGTTTCCAGAAAATGTGAAAGTTTTTGCACATATTGAACACACAACGGAATTTTCGGAGACTTTTTTGTAAAACTCCCAAACTGCAGAACGCTTTGCTGAACGCCTCATTGGACCCATTTTTAATTGTTACCTAACACATGTTCCCTAAGTAAATTAATACGAAAATAATAAGTAATATTTTTTATAGTACCTGTTGGGTATAGAATTTGCTCTAACGTAATCAACGTACTCGTATGAATAAAAATAATAAAATTATGAAACTAAACCTTGACAAAAAATTAACAAAAACACTGATTCACAAAACAACACAATACACGCTAATTTTGATTTCGACTTCGATAAACGGGTTTTTAAAAAACACTAAGATTTATTTGAGCAAAATTTACAGGCTCGAAGTTGAGCGGTTGAAGTGAAAATTATTACTGAATATAATTCTAAAGCAAAAGATAAAATGTAGATACATAAAATAATACGATTCAGCGTCTTCTTCGGTCTTTCTTGGAAGGCTGATAAGTTTCTGCCTAGTAGAGGCGAGTTGCGTACCATAACTCCTCCCTCCTTAAGATGTGAGTACCCTCGGGTACGAACTAGATGATAATTTCATCCCTCCGGGGTGATGAAGGTTCTAGCTCCAAGTTTTGTTGATGCGATGCCCGTGTTCTAAATCTTGCTATAACAAACTTGTAAAACACATAAGACATCGTTGAAATTAAAATTATGTACAATATAATTGTCCAAATGTTTAAACTCGTGAAATTAATGTTCGAATTTGGAATTTCATTTATTTCTTTAAGTTGCATATCCAATGCGGTTTGAATTGTTTTGAAATCGTCTAACTGAATATTGTCCAGAACGATGGGTCTTCTAATTTCTTCGGCTTTTTCTGAATTTTGAATTTTGGTTTCAATCATGGGAAGTCGGACTTCTTTGTAGCTTACTTCTGAGTCTTCATAAATGTTCATAATTGAATTTCCTATTTAAATTTGGCATTGTGAAACAAGTTGTAAAACGTAGCATCCTTTAAGAGGTATGATTTCGCGTTCATCCCCACATTTTTGAATTGCATTAATTTCGTTGGGCGTTATTACTAAAAGTTTATTTTTTGAAAGTTTATGCTGTTTAAATTTAGTTATTACTACGGGCACTATGTCACAATTAGTCGAATTTCGTTTATAGTTTAGAAGTTGCACTTCACATGGTGAATTTAAGTCAATTTTGCTGTTACTGAGGTCGTTGCACAAAAATAGAGTTTCCGAAATTGTCTTACAAGGTTCATTAACCGACACGTAGTTGTGCTCATTGAGGATTAGGTATTTGGATTTTGGAATAATTGATTCATAGGAATTTCCTCTTTTTACTGGTATTGGAAAGAGCTGGTAATAATTATAGTTTTCTTTTTCTATAATAGGAATTTCGATGATAAAGACCAAAACGTTTAATTTGGAATAACTTTTGATAGTTATTATCTTTTCATACGATAAAATATCTTCTAACTTAGGTTAAAAAGGGAACTTTTGACCATCATGTAAGTGTGTATTGATTGATTTTAGTTCATTGAGTAAGTCCTTAGGATCTATGATTGAATTATGCAAAGTATTTAATTTTGAAAAGGTTATAGCAGTTTCTAAATTTTCTAGGATTTAAGTAATCACTTGATATTCTGTGCTTATTTGAGAAATTATTAGTTGAATAAATATTAAATTAATTTCGTCCGTATTTTGAATTTGAGTTTGATTAATGTGATTTTCAATTTGAATAATCCGGCTAGTTAACATTACTTGATTATGTGCTAAAGTAGAAATCCTGTCATTAAATTTCTTTATAGAAGTTTCCAATATGCTGATTTGATTTTTGACAATGGATTTTATTTTATTTTGGTTGTTTGCTAGATCGTTCAGGGCTTTATCATATTTTTCGGCGTCGCTTGCATCTAAATTTCCTGTGATTATTTTTACAATTGAACCTAATCCATTTATTAAACCACGTTTGAATCGTTTGTTCTGACTAGAATATAGCAAAGGGTTAAGTTGAGAAAGTTGAGTTTTAATTTTGTCTTCTAAGTTGTCCATTAATTTATGAGAATTAGAAAATTCTAATTTAAAGCCTAAACCGTTTTTCTGATTTTCAAAAGTTCTCCTAAAATGTGCCGCTGTTTTGGAAAGTGCATTAAATTCCTTAATTAAATTTGAAAGGTCGAACATCTGAATGAATGACCATTGATCTACTTGATTTTGAGCAGTACCAATTTTGAATGAGAAGAGTCCAGGATTGTCCAAAATTTTGTAAAACACTGGATATTTGATTTGTGTGTCCGCTGTTACACAGCATCCGAATCTGTAACAGAAACAGGGATCCTTAGTTCCTTGGTGTGAATGATTTCGAATTTATTCTTTTTATTTTTTACCTTAACCTTATTGTTTTCTAAAATTTCAATAATTTCTAAAGGACCAATAAATTTATTTTCTTTCTTGTCTCGTTTACCGCTAATTTTGAATACTTTTTGGCCTAGGGTAAATTGATGTTGAGTTGGACCTTGTGTATTATGTTTTTCTAATACTTTTTCTTTACCTGATGTAAGTTTTTCGGCCACATTTTCATAAGTTCGTTTTAATTTATTTCGATGGCTATTAGCATAGTCACTGAAAAATGTGTTGTCTATAAGATCTTGTGGATCTCGTGATGACGTGTGTCCTAAGGTAATTTCGTAAGGGGTGAATTTTGTTGCAGTATGGATAGAACTATTATAGGCAATTACGGCATATTGCATTAAATTTGGATCTGGATCATGTTCAGTACGTAGAATGCGTAAATGTTCTAAAAGTGTCGAGTGAAATCTCTCAATGGGAGAATTTCCTTCGTGATGTTTAGGTGTGGTAAAATGTACATTGATTTTATGAATGTTGAGTAGTTCCTTAACGGGTTCATTTTTGAATTCGGTACCGCTGTCGAGAACTAATTTTTCAGGTAATCCGTAAAAGCTAAAGTATTTCACTAATGAATTACAAATATCTATTGCCGTTTTTCCTTTTATCGGTAGGGCTTGGCCTAATTTTGAAAATGTATCTATTATAGTTCAATAAAGTTCGTTATCGAATTTAAATACATCTGCATGTAAAATTTGAAAAGGTTTACTGGGTGTTTCTGTAAGGGCTAGTGGTGTATATGGTTTTCTTCTGGCGTATTTTGCTGTTTGACATATAACGCAACAATTTATATAATTTGTGACGTCTGTTTTCATCGTTGGCCAATAGTAATTTCTACGAAGATGTTCCATTGTTTCCGTAATTCCTCTATGGTTGCACTTACCTTCATGTTGAAATTTAATTAACATGACTTGTTCTTCTTTTTCTTTTACTGTATTAACCAATTTTGTGCATTTTATGAGTGTTAAACCTTTTACATAGAAGTACTTACGGTACACCTTGTTAAATGTTTTATATAGTTCGTTATCTCTAAAATATATGTGAAATTTTGTTACAGGAGTTGTGTAATCTCTTAAAAATTGAAAAATGAGAATTTCGTTGGTTTTTGGAATTTTGACATCTAAGATAGTTAATTTATTATATTTACTGGATTTAACTTCTAATTTCATGTGTACATTTGGTGTTACAATAATTTGATGGTTTTTATTATTGATTATTTCGTCAATTATAGGAATTCCATCATTTACAACGTCATGGTTATTGTCAGAGTGAGGTGTGGATAGGGTTTCAGAAGTGTCGTCATTTATTAGTTCGTGATTATCGTCAGATGGAGGTGCGGATAAAGTTTCAGATGTGTCATCTTCGTTAATTCGGGAAATGCCTGGTTTAATCTGAATGTCTTGTAAAATTTTTATTTTAGATTGTTTTGAAGTGGAAGGTTGGGGTTCTGAATAATCTGGGATAGGGTTTTCATCTATAAATGATCGTAAAAATTTATCCACATCAGTTCCAGGATTAGTAGGTTTTGGGAAAGCTGTGCTAGTAGAAGGTTGTGGTTCTAAATTTGGTAGAGGAGCTCCTATTGCTAAATTTCGTAAAAATTCGTCAATGTCTGCGTCAATGTCGCTAGGTTGATTTATAATACTTTCGTTCTCTATTGCATTAATTTTGATTCGAGATAGAGCATCGGCATTGGTGTTGTACTTGCCTTTCTTGTATTCGATTTCATAATCGCATTCTTCTAGGCGAAGGCGCCAGCGAACTAATTTGCTATTGGGTTCCTTAAGATTAAATAGCCAAATAAGTGGTCGATGATCAGTATAAATTTTGAATTTGTTATCAAGTAAATATGGGCGAAAATGTTTGCAGGCCCATACAATTGCAAGAAGTTCCTTTTCTATCGTTGAATACTTTATTTCCGTGTCATTAAGAGTTCGTGAAGCATATGCTGCAGGTCTATCACGAGGTACCGTTCCTTGGGATAATACTGCACCTAATGCACAATTACTAGCGTCAGTTGTAAGAATAAAAGGGCTATCGAAATCTGGGTATTGGAGAATTGGAGCATTGATCAAGAGATCTTTGCTTGTCTGGAATGATTGTAGAAATTCAGGAGAGTGGATAACTTTTGCATCCTTTTTTAAACAGGCAGTTAAAGGTTTGGTAATTTTTGAGAAATCTTTAATGAAACGACGATAATAACCTAAGAGTCCTAAGAAGCTTTTAATTTCTTTTTGAGTGGAAGGGATAGGATATTTTTTTATAACGTGAATTTTGTCAGGATTCGGTAATACACCATCTGGAGTAATTACATGTCCGAGATACTGAACTTCCTTTCGCAAGAATTCTGATTTGTCTATCTGAATTTTGAAATTAGAATCTCTAAGTCTGCCGAAAACTTTCCTTAACTGAATAATATGCTCTTGCAGAGAAACTGAATATATGACAATGTCATCAAGGTAAACTAAACAAGTTTCATGTTGCAAACCGCGTAAAATGTTGTCCATTACACGTTGGAACGTTGATGGGGCGTTTTTTAAACCAAACGGCATACGTTTGAATTCGTAATGACCGTTGAGTGTAGAAAAGCCAGTTTTTGGAACATCCTGTGGATCTACTTCTATCTGGTGAAATCCAGAAGCGAGATCTAGGGTGGTAAAATAATTTGATCTTCCCAACTTGTCAAGTATATCTATTATATTAGGAAGTGGGTATTTGTCGTCTATAGTCTGTTCGTTAAGTCGTCTATAATCAATAACAAGTCTCCATTTCTTCTTACCTGAAGCGTCCATCTTTTTTGGTACAACCCAAATGGGGCTAGACCAGGGAGATGTAGAAGGCTGGATAATACCTTGTTCAAGCATTTTATTTATTTGTGATTTGACTTCCTTATGATGACATGGTGGAAATCTGTAACTTTTTGTGTAAATCGGTGTTTCATTTTTCAAATTTATTTTATGAGTAATTTTGTTCGTGAAACTAAGAGGAATATCCTCAGAATAAAAAATGTCGCGATATTCAAAACATAATTTACGTATTGCTTCATTTTCTTCGCTATTACAGTGTTCTAGTCGTAAGTTTTTTAAAAGATCATCATGATACTTTTCGAAAGGTGGTTCGTCAACCTCCATTTTCTCTACAAAATTTACTTCCGCAATATTTAAATTTTCAATCTGTATAGGTTCTGGAAAGTCAAGTTTAACAGACTCTTCACTCGAATTAGTGATCACTGTCAAAGCAAAATTTTCATTTACATTTACAATTGCTGAAGGCATTTCAGTTTTATTGCCAAAATCAGTATACTCTAGAATACCTATTCCATTTTTTATGTTAACTGGAATTTTAACAGAAGTTTGCGCTCTGGGTGGCACTACAATTGAATAATTCAAAGATGTTGAATTTTGGTTAAACTGATTAAAATTTTGGGGTATTTCCGTTTTCTGTTCTTCGTATATAATTGGTAATCTAGCATTTGGAGTTGTTAAAGTTTTTGAATTAAAATCAATACTGGCATTCAGTTCTTTTAAAAGGTCAGCCAGCTCCTAATAAACCATCGTATTTGTTAGAAAAGTTAAAAAGATGAAACTTTACTATTTGATCTGAATTAAAATTATTGAAAATGGGAATTTCCATGACTTGATCATGACGGGTTATGTCGTGAGCAGTTTGAATATAAAAGTCTTCGTGAAAAATATGGTGTCCGAAATATTTATGAGCTAAATCAGGATTAATTAGTGATCTTGAACTTCCAGTATCGACGAGAAAACGAGCATTTAGATCAGGGATATATACATGGGGTAAATTAGATTTGAAAGAATTTAATTCAATTAGGTTTTGTCCGGTTGATTCGGGGTGTGGTGAAAATTTGTATCTTGAGTATAAGTACTGTCGTAATACTGTTCTTCTGGAACATCATAATTATTTGTGTCATAATATGAAGTTGTATTTAAAAATTCTGGATCATATTCGGGTTCAGGGTAGTTTAGAGAATAATTTATCGGGTCGATATTTCCTGGTTCAACTTCTTCGTGAACGGGGGTATATTGTGCAGAAACACTTTGATAGTTCGATGAAGTCGGATATTCTTGTATGTCTTGTGCGAATAATTCTTCAGAAATAAAATTCCTAGAACGGGGTTTTATTCTAGAATTGCTAGAACTAGTGTCCATTGGTTCTGGTTGGTATCTTTGAGTACGGATATTGTGACTGCCAGGTTTGGGTGTCGCAAATTTTGAAAATTGTGGATGAGGTTGAGCAGGAAGTCTATTATACACCTGCCAATTAGGTTTCTGTTGGAAATTTGACGTTGGGTTTTGCCTAAATGTGTTAAACGGAATTTGGAAATTTGAATTTGTCTGTTGCCATGGTTGTCGTACGTTTTGCGTCAATGGCATTGCACGATTATTGAAGTTACCTTGATAATTCGGCAGAGGTTGTCTGAAATTTGGAAAAGACGGTGTAAAATTCGGAAAAGATGGTTGAAAATTTGGTCGAAAGGGGTTAGTTTGAGGTTGTTGAATTTGTTGAATTTGTGGGGTTTTATTTGGTTTATAATGTTGGTTAACAAAAGGGGAACCTTTATACGGTGTGGTTTGAAAATTACTGTTTTGACCAGTTTTGAAATAAATAAAATTTTCTTCCTCTGTAACGAAAGCCAGGGCTTGCTCTAAACTAGTAGGTTTACGTAACCTAACTACTAGTTGCATGTTGTAAGGCAAACCGTTTATAAATGTTTTTAGCGCGAAGTCATCGTAATGCGCAATTTTGATAATTTTTTCGTCCTCTAATTCGATAGAAGAATTTAGTTTAGAAAATAAAAGACTCCTAGCATCTTGGATTCTCATTCCAAACTGCAGGGGTGTTTCGTTTCTTTGTGGTTTCAAAGAAATCAAATCCTGTATGAGACAGTCGATGCTTCTTTGATCGCTGAAAATTAAATTTAGGGCGTCTTTTATAGACTGCCACGATGTTAATTCGGTGCGACTGCAAATTAGGTCAGCTGCACGATCACGCAATTTACTCAAAATTGTGTCAAATATACATACATTTATTGGATCTTCTGGATTCGCAGCATTTTGGAAAGCTCGAATAAAGTTTTCACAAGAATTTATAAACCTATTTAATTGACGTGGATTTCCGTCAAAATTCGGAATATTGTCAGCCTGATATCTGAGCAATGCGATATTTACCGGAACAACAGCATTTACTGGATTAGCCATTATTTCTACTTTCTTGCTTACTGTTAGTTTAATTAAATTATCAATAAAGTCGCCTATGCCGCCAGTTGACATAAAATTGACCTAACTTGAATGTATTTTATCGTATATATTGAATAAGTATTTTACACACAAAAAATGTTTAAAAATTAAATTCAAATAAATTAAAATTCAATTAAAATGCAAACTATATTTATTAAATGGAATTATTAAAAGGATTGAGCACTTACATTAACAGGAGTGCGAAAATTGCCATTTCTTTGTCCGTTTTCTTCTTAAATCTAGGTGCCTCTAGGAACCAGCGATGCTTGTCCGCTTCCCAGGTCTTCTTAATCTATTCAGGATTCGGCGATGTGTGTCCTCGTCCCTTTTCTTGACTTAGTTCGGGTTGTTAGCGATTTTTGTCCACTTCCCGACCGTTTACCGAAAATCGTCAAAGTTCGAAATTGTTGGTAAATCGTTGAAACGAAAAAACACTTTCGGCGATTTTTGTCCGCGTGTTCTCCAACAATCCTACCGACTGCGCCAATTTTGATTTCGACTTCGATAAACGGGTTTTTAAAAAACACTAAGATTTATTTGAGCAAAATTTACAGGCTCGAAGTTGAGCGGTTGAAGTGAAAATTATTACTGAATATAATTCTAAAGCAAAAGATAAAATGTAGATACATAAAATAATACGATTCAGCGTCTTCTTCGGTCTTTCTTGGAAGGCTGATAAGTTTCTGCCTAGTAGAGGCGAGTTGCGTACCGTAACTCGCTCAAAGAACAACTAAGACTGAGATTGATTTTTTTCTAGGGATCCTAAGAATTATTTTCATTCGAAAGTATTTGTGACTAATTTGTTATTACACAAAGCACAAACCCTCATATACCCAACCCCCAAGTGCGATCATAAAATTACGGTAAATATATCCCTATAAAAAATAAAACCATCTTTTTAGGATTGCTTGCTTAAAGCTTAATCGCAGAGTACCTGCTTTGCAGTAACCGACCATAGATAGATAGCTATCCACTAAAATGAATGAATAACTTGTGTTACTTTTTTGCGAAAACATAAATGAATGAATTCGTTCGAATAAATTCATTCGATAGTTCAAATCATTCATTTAGTAACTAGTCGATAGTCAGTTTCATTCGATAGTGCCCATCACTAATTAAAGCGGTGGCTCCGCGCCGGTCGCCGGGATCTGTGGTAGTCCTTGCTTGGCACAGAACACAGCACACATACTTTCTTTGTTTTACACGAACGCGCTCTCTCGGTATTTAAGTCACTATCGCGATACACTTTGTCACTAGGAAATTTGGGGAAGGTAGCTTGACTTCTGAATGAAAATGCACGTTTGGGTTCCAAAAAAAGAGATTTATTTGGAATTCAAAAAAAAGGATAAAACTATCATTTCGTGAATTTACTGCAGGATTTTTAGTCAGTGGCAAAGACTTTAAATTACTAAGTTCTGGCAAAAATTTGGTAAAATTATTGAACTGGTACTCTAATGAAATTAATCTCAAAGAAATTACTTCTGAATAGTCCAGCAAGACTGAGGAAAAACTCGAATATTTGACTCACGCAACTTGGTCACTTTCGATATCTACTTGAATCACAAAACGAAAACACAAGACTCACTTGAATAAAGAAAATAAAAAAAAACAAGACTAACTTTAATATCAAATGCGGAAACAAAACTCACTTGAATATCAAAGACGCAAAACAAGACTAACTAGAATATCAAATAGGGAAACAAGACTGTCCTCTCGGACTGAGGCAATAATATTTATAACTTTTGGAAAAATTTGGAGGGTCTCTAGATGACCAGTCAGAAATCTTTTCTCCCCCGCTTAGGGGTATATTCGAAAACGGGGTGGGATTTTATGGCAACTTGTCCATCTCTGAACGGACCGAAAACTGGCGTCGGGTGGTTACAGAAATGTATCGGATTTTTGACCAATAAGGGTTTCTTCTTGACTCGACTTGGTTTAAGGGGGGTGGTACTGATGCCTTTGTACTTAGATTCTACATAGAAACTGGGCGTGTGATTTCTCTTAAAGTAATGCTGGTTGCATCGGGCAATTATTATACTCAAATTAGAATTTTAGACCACTTTCTGACATTCTACACCAGGCGTCGGCAACCTTTTTTGGCTGTGAGCCAAAATGTGACTATTAAGAAAATGGTTCGGGTCATTGGGTATTTTCATTTTAAAACAGTCCGTTAGTGAAAAATAAAATAACTTTTATTGAGAAAACTAACAAAATTATTACAATATGCTTGTCGTAAATAAACTGTGGACTGTATAATTGTAATTGTTAATAACCTTTAACTTTATTGTTCAATGTACAATACATGTGCTTGATTAACAATTGGTTAACAACATTGACATTGACATGCGCCTTCTCGCGCGTTCGTAAGCACACTGGATGCGCCTGGAGGCACGGCCAGCGGCCGGTGTTAGAATATTTCACGAGGTGGCGCTTTATGACGTAACATACCGCCCCCCTTGAAATAATAAATTTATTTCAAACAAAACCTAGCAAATAAAAAAAATAAAAAAAAAGAAAAGAACAAGTACTGCAATAATAACATGATTGCAGGTAAGTGAAACATAACTCTTTAAAAGTATAGAAAACAAGTCAGTCACTGAATTAGTCATTGATTGGTAGTTTGCACACCTTAGTAAGAGATCGCTTTATTACACTGTCACTGCACTTTATTGTGACAACTCGCACCACACCATCACCTCCAGGATGTAGTTCCAAAATGCGCCCTAAACGCCACTGGCCTGGTGGAAGATTATCTTCTTTAACGATGACCAAGTCATTGAGTTGGACAAGATTTGATGACTGCTGCCTCCATTTTAATCTAGACTGCAGTTCAGAGATATATTCTTGCTGCCATCTCTGCCAAAAGTGCTGAGTTATCTGCTGTAGTCGTTGATATTCTGACAAATATTTTTCATTGACGTCTAGTAGGCTGGGCTCCGGATGAGAAGTAATAGGTCTTCCAATAAGAAAGTGCCCAGGGGTTAAAGGAAGAAGATCATTAGCATTGGACGATTGAGGACACAGGGGTCTGGAGTTTAAGACACCTTCTATTTGACAAAGAACAGTATTTAGATCCTCGTAAGTTAAGTGAGCATTGCCAAATACCCGTTTTAAATGACCCTTTATACTCTTCACTCCCGCCTCCCACAAACCCCCAAAATTGGGAGCTCTAGGGGGTATAAAGTTCCAATTTATACCTTCATTTGCCAAATAGGTTTGAATTATTTCTGAATTTGACTTTATTAACCTTATAAGTTCCGAATTCGCACCCACAAATGTTTTGCCATTATCAGAAAAAATATTTGTAGGTTTACCGCGCCTCGCCATAAATCTTTTCAAGGTTGCAAGAAATGCATCGGTCGTTAAATCAGAAACAAGCTCGACGTGAACAGCCTTGGTCGAAAAACAAATAAACAGACAAATGTATACCTTTAGGAGTTTAGCACCCCTAGTTTTTCGATCCTTCATAACTAGTGGACCAGCATAGTCCACTCCTGTATTTACAAACGGAGAAGATTGATTGACTCGAAGTGATGGTAAATTTCCCATGATGTATTGTCCCGGAGTGGGATTAGCCCTAAAGCACACAACACATTTGCGACAAATATCCCTAGCTAGACTCCGTCCTGAAATTGGCCAGTATTGTTCACGAATTGCATATAATAATTGTTGAGGACCACAGTGTAGCAATTTGTGATGTGCATGCCTCATTAAAAGCCTAGTCAAAATATGTTTATTGTGTAGTAAAATAGGGTGTTTTGTATTGTAAGAAATTCTTGCGTTCTGTATCCTACCGCCAACCCTGATCAGTTCATCTTCGTCCATGAAGGGATTTAACGATAGAATATTACTACTACTCCGTAACAAATTCTTATTTTTTAAAATGTAATAGTCGCGGTTAAAAGACTGAATTTGTGATAGTTTTATTAAAGTTCGCAATGAATGGCTTAGTTCTGAAGTTGTCAATGAACCTAGAACACGATCGTCCTTGGCCTTTTTCAAATTTGAAATAAATCGCAAGCAATAGGCAGCAATTCTTTGCAATTTTACAACTGACGAATACTTCGAAAAGGAAAATAAGTCAAAACCTGCATAATTAGTTATCGCAGTATTGCTAATAATGCGTTGTTCTGGTATTACAATAGAGTCGTTTACAAAGTCATCTGCCAACTCCCAGCTTGAATTGTCATGTTCTAGAAATGCCGGTCCTTGCCACCACAATTTAGATTGTACCAATTGCTCACAACTAACACCGCGCGAAAGTAAATCTGCGCTGTTGTCCGCAGAAGCTACGTGGTGCCAATCTTCTATATTAGTTAATTGTTGGATTTCAGTAACTCTGTTCGCGATAAATGTTTTCCACTTACTTGGAAGTCCTCTTATCCAACACAAGGCTATTTGTGAGTCACTCCAATAATAGCTACGTGAAAAACTGATATTAATTGAACCATGTACCTTAGTAACCAGATGCGCTAATAGGAATGCTGCGCACAGTTCAAGGCGTGGAATTGACACTGTTTTGAGTGGTGCTATTCGCGATTTTGCGCATAGTAATCGAGTGCAATATGAGTTATTTGGTAATTTGCATCGGAGATATACGCAGGCACCGTATGCACTCTGAGAGGCATCTGCGAAAGCATGTAATTCAATTTCAGCAGCACTGGAATTTATTACATGTCTTGGTATTTGTAAATTGTTCAGAAGTAATAAATCCTTACAAAAAAGATTCCATTTTTTGCCTATATTGTTAGGAATTGGATCGTCCCAAGTCAATTTTTCCTGCCACAGTAGTTGGAGTATAAGCTTTGCTACAATAACTACCGGACCCAGAAGACCTAAGGGGTCGAATATTTGCGCAGTTACTGATAGGACATGTCTTTTTGTTATGCAAATTGGAACATCAAAATGTTTTATGGAATACTGAATTGTGTCTAATTTTGAATTCCATACTATACCTAACGTTTTGTTTTGCTCATTCTCGCTTAATTGCAAAATACTAGACTCTAAATTGTTATTTAACAAAAACTTACTTGTCAGCTCTTCCTGATTCGAAAGCCATTTTCTTAATTCAAAGCCGCCGCTTAGTAAAATACTAGTAACATCTTTCTGGATTTGTACAAGTTCTTCCGGTGAATCTGCGCCGCTTAAAAGATCGTCTATGTAAAAATCCTGCATAATAATTTTACTTGCCTTAGGATAACTAGCCATATTGTCTAAACCTAACTGATAGAGACACCTCACTGCTAAAAATGGGGCACTCGATGTCCCATACGTCACGGTATTTAATTCGTAGCATTCGAGTTCATCGCCAGGTTCATTGCGCCAAAATATCATTTGAAACTTACGCTGTTCCGGGTTTATTAAAACTTGCCTATACATTTTCGATATATCGGCACTAATAACATATGCATGCTGCCTAAACCTTAATATGATAGATAACAAATCACTCTGTATAGTAGGCCCAGAATATTGTACGTCATTAAGCGACAACCCATTATCTGTTTTGGCGGATGCATCGAATACAACGCGGACTCTAGTAGTAATACTCGAATTCTTTATAACTGCATGATGCGGTAAGAAATATTTTAAATTATCCTTGTCTACTAAATCGTTATCGAGTTTTGTCATATGACCAAGAGTTGCATATTCTGTCATAAACTCTGAATAATCTTTTTTTAGAGATGGGTTTTTCGCAAATCGCCTTTCTAAGTAAAGAAATCTATTTATTGCTTGTTCCTTAGAATTACCTAAGTCACTCACATTATCTTTGAATGGAATGTCCAATGTAAAACGCCCTGTCACATCCCTTGAATAAGTTTTCATAAAATGTGATTCGCAAAAATCATCAAAATTATTGTTATTCGACTGCTCGGGTATATTACAATTCTCTAATTCCCAAAACCTAGTTAATCTCTCATCAATTTCTTTCAAACCTATAGTATGACATGAAACTATTTTGTTTTGTCGATTAGGGTAACACAAATCACCCCCAACAACCCAGCCCAATTTTGTTTTTTGTAAAACTGGATGTTCGCGCTTGTTTATTTGTTTCATGCATATTAATTTGTAGAACACATTTATACCCAACAAGATGTCTATTTCCCGGCTTATATTAAATTCTGGATCTGCTAGTTGAATATTCCCGGGCAGATCTAATATTGATTGATCAAATGAATTGATTGGTAATTGCTGTGTAATTTTAGGCAACACTAAACATGAAATCTGAATACTAAATTTATTAATTCGGGACATTATTGTCAACGAAATTTCATGTTCCGCCGCTGACATGGCTTGACCAACGCCGCTGATAGCACAATCGACGGGTACCCTTTTTAAATTTAATTTATTACATAGTGCTTCAGTTATAAAATGGCTTTGAGAGCCTTGATCAAGTAGAACTCTAGCCGTATGTATATTACCTGAACTATCCTTGATATTCACTAAAGCCGTGGATAATAAAACTTGAGAAATATTTTTATTTATAGTATGCCCTACGAGTGTAGTGGCCGCCTCTGGCTGATGCGCCGTATCAGTATTCCCGATTGTATTGTCCGACGCATTTTGTCCCTTTGATACATCTACATCAACATGTAACATTGAGTTGTGCTTTCGTCTGCATTTGCGACAACTAGATTTTCTACAGTGGTATGCAGAATGTCCAGGATGTAAACAATTGTGACACAACTTAAGTCTGTTAACTTCTTTTAGTCGCGAATTTACATCTAGTTTGATAAAATCATTGCAATTATAAATCGCGTGTTCCGATTTACAATAGTAACAGGAATATTTTTTATTTTCAAACATCGACACATGTGAACTAAGATATTTACCCCTTTGTTTATTGAACTTGTTTTCATTTTTATTTAATTCTAATTTTTCCAGGATATCGCATTTATTTTTCAAAAAAGTATTCATATCTTTCATTGTAGGAAGTTCACCTTCTATCTTGTATGATTCCCAATCTCGTCTCGTTATATTGTCAAATTTACTAGTTAAAATATGTATTATTAGCGTGCCCCACTCCTCAGTAGGTTGACCTAATGTTTGCAAGGATCGCAAATTTTTTGTAAATGTATCAAATAGCTTTCTAAGTTCTGAATGGGATTCCCTAGTCAGTGTAGGGGCATCAAAATAGGTTTTAACATAATTGTGAACTAATAACTTTTTATTCTCGTAACGTTCCTTGAGTAGACCCCAAGCAATTGCATAATTAGACGCAGATACTTCTATCGATTCGATTAGGTGAGAAGCCTCACCTTCGAGGGACGACCGCAAATAGTAAAATTTCTGAATTGCACTAATTGAATTATTGTCATCGACCAAAGCTGTAAACGAATCTCTAAATTCCAACCATCGATCATAGAACCCATTAAAAGTTGGTAATTTAATAGTAGGCAGTCTCACTTGTGAGTGCGAATAAACCTCTGAATTTTGTTGCAAAGAATTATTGCTCCTAATGCTGGCAAGGTCATTCACCTCATCATTAACATTACAGTTTGGCGCGATATTATTGTAAAAATTAGCTATTGTATCTTTGATATTTGTTATCAATTCAAAATAGAAATTTTCAAAATCAACCCTTGATTTTATCTCATTTGCCATAATTTGCAACTTACTATCCTCAGCACCTTCCAGAATAAATTCAATTTCCGTTTGTAACTCGTTAAATTCTTCATAAATCGACTCTACCTTATTCACCCTGTATTCGAGTTGTGAAATCATTAACGCGGTTAAATTTTGTAAATCTAAACCTTGAAAATAGGTTTGCAATCTAGTTAATTGTCCCTTAGCATTGTCGCGTTTAAAACGAAGCTTTGGCAAATTCTCCATTGCAAAATATAAATCGTTATACCCTAATTGATTAAAAGATCAAACAATAAATAGGTGTACAAATAGAAAATATCTTTTTATTGGAAAAATGGAACAGACTTACTTCGTAGGAACGGGGGGGTAACCTTGACCTTGTTTCTATCGAATCGTCTGGAATTTTTCGCCTAGCCGCCCTACTGCTCCCTGGCTTGTTGCTACGCTGCTCGATAATTGCTGATATTGTTCTTCTTAATTTCTTCTGTACATGCGCTCGATGGGACCAAATAAATGTCGTAAATAAACTGTGGACTGTATAATTGTAATTGTTAATAACCTTTAACTTTATTGTTCAATGTACAATACATGTGCTTGATTAACAATTGGTTAACAACATTGACATTGACATGCGCCTTCTCGCGCGTTCGTAAGCACACTGGATGCGCCTGGAGGCACGGCCAGCGGCCGGTGTTAGAATATTTCACGAGGTGGCGCTTTATGACGTAACAATGCTTTTAAACTCAAAACATAAGTGTTCGCTTCCTTATCAATGGCTCCCCTGATGCTGAATTTGTGATGTTAATTTAGTCAAGTCTGGTTCATACTTAGTCACCTTAAGACGAATACAAGCGTCTGAATTTTCGGTAGTTAATCTGCTCCTGTTCTTACTTAAAATAAATTTCATGTGTGAAAATATTTGCTCACATTTATAAGAAGAACCGAACGCGGACAAAATGGCAAAGCCAATTTTTTTCAAACATGAAAACTTTGTAGGAAGTGATGCCCAACACGATGATATCATGAGAAGATGATTATCTTCCGTGTTTTCTAAATCTTTCCGCAATGTCTTGAATTTGTCCGTCCATAAAGTTGAACTTTTAAAATCAATCATTTCTAAACTTAAATTGTCAATTTTAAGGTATTCAAAATATTGCAAATCTAAAACATTTTCCTCTATTTCATCGGGCTTTATTATAAATGTAAATGTTTCGCCGTGCTTCTTAAAATTTTGAAATCTACTTTCAAATTCACTTTTAATGTTCAAAATACAACTTTCGAAAATATTTAGATTGCTTTCATCGATATTTTCTTTCTCATGTTGGATTCTTAGTAAGGGAAACAAAGAAAATTTTTTAGTTTTTACGTCAGTTTCAAA
This sequence comes from Xestobium rufovillosum, assembly GCA_963966045.1. Classification (NCBI taxonomy): domain Eukaryota; kingdom Metazoa; phylum Arthropoda; class Insecta; order Coleoptera; family Ptinidae; genus Xestobium; species Xestobium rufovillosum. The sequence goes on from OZ014495.1 coordinate 38,340,831, forward strand.
TAATAATAATTTCGAACAAAAACTCTTCCATTCCTCGTACATTTTCAAAATTGTGTGGTTATTTCCTTGGAGTCGTACGTTGAAATCATTATAATGGTTCATTATGTCTGTTAAAAACAAAAGTCTTAAAAACCATTGTTTATCATTGAGTTCAAGATAACTTTCACCGATTTCGTTAAGAAATATTTGTATATCATCAAAGCACTCTACAAATCTATTAAGAACCTTGCCTCTACGTCAGCATGTAACGTTGCCTCTACGTCAGCATGTAACACCAAATCTCCATATTTCGATTCAATTTCCTCCAAAAAAGCTTTGAAGCGCCTGTGTGTTAATGCAGATCGTGCTAGTATTGTGTTTACGATTTTAACAACTTTTTCCATTACATCTTTCAGTTGTTGCGTAGATGCCTTTGCAAATAAATTTTCTTCATGTATGATACAATGGAACGATAAAAGTGGGCGGCCAAGTTCATTTTCCATTAGTTTCACAAATCCAACATTTTTTCCTCTCATAGCTGGAGCACCATCAGTTGTTATGGAAAATAATTTACTTTTTAAATTCAATATATTCCCATTTTCGAAATTTGTAAACTCTTGTACTTGACGGAAAATATCAATGCCTTTGGTCGTGTCATTCATTGAGGCAAGAACGCATAGTTCTTCATTGACGTTCGAACTATTAATTGATGCAAATCTAATAATAATTGCCAGTCTAGCCATACTATTTACATCGGTACTTTCATCGAGTGCAATGCTAATTATGTCACTAGATAACAAATCATTTTTGACCTGTGCGTCAATATTTTTCGCCATATCTTCAATGCGACGCTGAACTGTTCTAGCCGACAATGGCATTTCTTTAATTCTCTCAATTATTTGCTTTTTATTTGCGAAGTCATTGAATAAGAGTTCGGAACAATGTATGAATGCGTTTTTCAAAAATTCGCCGTCTGTAAATGGTTTTCCGCAGGTACCAATACTAAGAGCTGCTACAAAGCTGGCAGATGTAGCGTAATTGTGGCTGGTAACAAATCTCTTCAAAAAATTATTTTGTTCGCCATAATTTAACACACGTTTAGCAATGTATTCATATTTTTCATCATTTGGCATTTCACTTACATCTTTATGTTTTGAAGAAGAAAAGTGTCGCTCAATATTGTAAGTCCTGGCGGTAATTATATCTGAACATAAAGTACATATCAATTTGTCACCATTTTCCATACATCCATACTTTTCAGTCCACACATCTTGAAATAATCTTTTTTTTGCTTCTTGTTTGTTCATGGTAATAAAAATATTAATTATTTCGCACTGTTCTCGCACTTCTGAACTGAACTACTGTTTACTCGCGTTAAAAACAAACTAAACGTAAACGAGAGTAGATGCGTGATCAGCAGATATGCAGTACTCCTATTGGTCGGATGCAGGTGGCACGCAGTCAGAGAGCCCAGCCGACCAATAGTAGCCCTGATCACGTGCTGATCACGAATAATGATGAGATTTGTTCGGGCAATAGTTGCTGTATTCTGCCTATGTTCATTTCTGTAACTTTGTAATCAAACCAAAATGTTAATCTTATTATTTATTTTTATACTTTCTCAAAGAGTTTGTTTCACGTTTGTTTTATAATTTATTTTGATATATTATGCTTTATTTGCGGAACTCAAGTGGGTCACTTGAAATTATCAAATGGGTCACTTGGTGACCCGCGGGTCTAAGGTTGCCGACGCCTGTTCTACACTTTACATTTATTGTGGGTTTCCTAGTTTAATGGGCGACCTGCGAAAATAGAGTAAAAAATAACCCACGAAAAACATCCTCGCCCCAAAAACACAAAACACATAAAACAAAACAGAAAATGGCACCAGAAGTAACTTAAAATACGAACAACAATGATGAAAAATATTCATATAACACATCATACCTTAAATATACATTAAATTAATACAACACAAACTTAGCGCATTCCCTCAATTGACCCTGTGGAAAATATCGCAATCTCCTTTGTACACAATTTTACGTTCTTTACTGCCTGTTTTTGGCGACAATTAGGCCCCGGAAGGAGAGTTGCTCTTTGTTCGGTATGTTTATGGGCGCGATGAATTCGTTTAAAAGATCTCTTGACTTCTAAAGACACTGACATCTGAATTTACGATATGGGGTACATCTTTTTGGTACAGGAAACAGACCTAATGGACAAAAGGTTTTCAGAGAATCTTGTTAAACAGGACACATGTGCGAAAGTTTCAGTTCATTTTCAAAAGACGCGTATCGAATTACCTCTTCCGACTGGAGTGCTTATTGAGAATTTGCCAGACCCCCGTGTCGCATATAGAAAACTACTAACACAATGAGACACAAACGGGGCAGTACACTTTTATGAAGACGGATCTCTTATGGTCGCCTACTGTCTCCAAAATCAGTCTCTAATAACTAGCAATAACACTTCTTGGAATTCCCGTTTTGTTACAATTTGGTGTGTTTTTCGTCTGTAGCGAGTTATAAAAAATTGCTCAGTACCAAAAATGCTCCTTGTGATTCGTTTTATAGCTTAAAAATAATAAGGTGTCTCAATTACGCTGAGTTGAGCTGAAAAATAATTATTTTAGTAGCAGAATTGGATCCGATGGTGTTTTCGCCACGAACGGTGCAAAATAGAGGTGTCCAAAATTATGTAAGACTTATTCGCGCAACTTTGCATACCCGTATCTCCTAAACTATTGGAGGTAGTTACACATACCCTTGGACTTTTTTGTAGTAAATTTTGTGCCCTAGAAAATTGTTTCAATGCATTTTTCCCTATGTAGAGCGGTTTTCGCAGCGTTTGAGGCGAAAGCGTTAGCCGATCTGGGTGACGATGGTATTGATGGGTTCAAGGTAATTTCAAGGTCAACTCTATTTTAATATTCAATACCTAGTCTCAATCTACATTAAAAAACAAACACCTTTTGTCTGAAACATTTTCTTATGCTATTAAAATTTTCCACAATATTTCACTAAATACTAAAATGCATGTTGCACCTGTTATTAATTTTGGTACAACTTTGAGGTAACTTTTAGTTAAAAAATTCAAGTAAGGTTTCTTGATTAAAATATCAATTGACTTACCTGTAAGGAAAATTGATCCAAATTATAAGAATATTGCCGTTCGAAGAATTACAATACGTGTAGTAGCAATTTTTTAGCAAGCTCCACAACGAACTTTAAAGAAACTGATATGTCTCAAAGCAAAAACATAACAGCCCTCTCCGTCGCCACTATATCCGGTCCCGATTATTCACTGCTATTTTGAGGAGAACCGAAATCGTTTATGATTTTTGGGTTGGAGAAAAAAAGGGCGGGATGTAATTCTTCGAACGGCAATACTCTTATAATTTGGATCAATTTTCCTTACAGGTAAGTGTAATGTATTGGGGATCGGATTTTGCGCTTAGCAAAAGTCGTGTGCGCATTTTCCCATCTCTCATGCATGCGCGACTGACTCAACTCAGGATGGTTCGATGTTCCATGTGTCGTGTACTGTTATGTACAACAGAGTGTAGTTGTACCAATAAATAATTACTTAACCAAACTAGTGTCATTGTTTCAATGTGTAAATACACATCAACTGGCGACGAGGTGAAAATTTGGTGAAGAAAGCTGTAAAGAAAGTATACCAGCTTGATAAAATGGCCGCCAGCGTGGAAAATTTAAATCTAAATTTATGCTTCGATCCAAAAGGTGGCGAGTGGAATGTGTTCATTAAAAGGCTAGAACAATATTTTATCGCTAAAAATATAACAGACGATATAATTAAAAGGGCAGTGTTGTTGTACAGTTTGGCTGATGAAGCGCGCATATTAATTACAAATTTGTGTCTTCCGAAAAACCCTGATGAATGTTCGTTCAAGGACCTGGTTAAATGGTTAAACAGCTATTACAACAGGACGTGTGTGGTATGGGTAGAAAGAGCTAAATTTTACAATGCGTATAAATTTACTGATGAATCCGTGCAAGATTGGAGTGTACGTCTAAAAAAATTATCCGTTCATTGTGAATTCGGCAACGGGCTGGACACTAAGTTAACAGACATGTTTATTACAAAATACAGCGAAGGCAAGGTGAGAAATGTATTGTACGCCTTAAAGACAGATGTTACGTTTAGTAAGGCGTTAGAAGCAGCTCAAATAGAAGAAGCATCCCAGGCCGGTATTAAAGAAGCATGCCTGGAGACGCCAGCGCACATAAAATGTGAACCCATGGACCAGGACATTCACGTGGTATCTAGAAAATACCCCCCTCAAGTAAGTAATATGCAAGCTAGTCCTGCGCATCAGCAAGAGCGTCTTGGTCGCTCCTACCATCAGCAGCGAGGATTTCGTGATTCAGGCAGTGGCAGTGCTCCAGGAAGTGGAGCGGCTTATGGGTCGCAACCAGGTAGCAGTGGTTCGCGGGTGAAATGTTTTCATTGCGGGAAAAATCATTTATCAAATAACTGTCGTTTTAAAGAATACGTTTGCAATTCTTGCAATACTAAGGGGCACTTGAGTGCTGTCTGTAAAAGATTTCAAACAAAAAGTATGAATTTTTTGGACGAAATGAACTAAATGTCGCCTGTTCTTTGTATAAAAACTGATAAAAACGAAAAGGATAGTCCTATTTATATTGATGTTTTGGTAGAGGAAAAACATTGTAAATTTGAATTAGATTCGGGAGCAGCTGTTTCTGTATTACCGTTTTCTATTTATAATTTGTATTTTTGGAAATATGAATTAGTTAATGTAAATATTTCTCTAATTAATTTCTCAGGTCATAAAATTCGTCCATTGGGTAAATTGAGTTTGCAGGTTAAATTTCACAATAAAACTAATTATTTGGATTTTTACGTTATGGAAAATGATGGGCCAGCACTTTTGGGGCGCAATTTTATAAGGCATTATAACATGGGGTTTAAGGAGATCAATTACGTAAATGAAGATGTAATAAGCACATTAAATGCAGAATTTCCCCAAGTATTTTCAGATGGATTGGGCACGTTTAATAAGTGGCAACTGAAATTGAACATTAAACCAAACGCGGTGGAAAAGTTTTTCAAAGCCAGACCATTGCCATTTATATTAAAAGCAAAGGTTGAAGCTGAACTGGCAAAATTAGTTCAAGATAACGTTATCTCACCTGTGGAATTTTCTCAGTGGGGCACACCGATTGTACCTATCCGTAAAAAAGATGGGGGTCTTAGGATTTGTTGCGATTTTAAAATTACAATTAATCCTCATATCATTACTGATAAATACCCGCTACCGCGAATCGATGATATATTTGCGAAATTAGAAGGAGGACAAGAATTTTCTAAATTAGATTTAAGTCAAGCTTATCAACAAATCATATTACACCCATCATCGCGTCCATATACAGTAATTAGGACCCATAAGGGTCTTTTTCAGTTCAATAGATTGCCTTTTGGTATAACTTCTGCTCCTGCGCAGTTCCAAAGAATTATGGAGCAATTACTTTCACAATTGCCAGGGGTGGTCGTCTTTTTAGACGATATTCTAATAACTGGCAGGGACAGAAGGGAGCATTTAGAGAACCTACGAGAGGTTTTAAAGACGCTGCAAGACGCGGGGTTGACAATTAAAAGGGAAAAATGTTTCTTCTTTCAGGAATCAGTTAGTTATTTAGGTTTTATTATAGATAAAACGGGATTGCGTAAAGATCCAAATAAAGTGACAGCGATACAGAATATTCCGGAACCCCAAAACGTAACGCAACTAAAATCTTTTCTGGGAGCTATTACTTATTATAATAGATTTATTGAAAATATCCCGAATGTTTTGCATCCCTTGTACCAACTATTAAAAAAGAATTCAGTCTGGAATTGGAATAGCGATTGTCAGGAGGCTTTTGAATATATAAAAAATATATTAGGTTCTGATGATGTATTAGTGCATTATAATCCTGATTTGGAAATAAATTTAACGGTAGACAGTTCAGACTATGGTATAGGAGCCGTTATATCTCATACTTTTGGTAATGGTGTTGAAAGACCAATTTGCTATGCCTCCAGAACCTTGACTCCAGCGCAAAAAGGCTATTCTGCCTTAGATAAGGAAGCAACAGCGATAGTTTGGGGCATAAAGCATTTTTACCAATATCTTTACGGCATAAAGTTCAATTTGATCACAGATAACAAAGCCTTGGTGTCCATTTTTGGACCCAAGCACGGTATCCCGTTAATGGCGGCAACAAGACTGCAGCGATATGCTTACTTCTTGGCAGGATTCGATTTTGACATAAAATATGTCAATACAACTCAAAATATTGCCGACTTTTTGAGTAGATTGCCCGAAAAGTGTACTGAGAATTTGGAAATAGAGGAACTTGATTTTAATATTAATTACGTGAAGCAAGACTCGAGTTACCTCTCGATATTTCAGATATTCGAAATGAAACGCGTTTAGACCCAATTTTGTCGAAAATTTATTCATATGTTATGCAAAGTTGGCCGAATCGAATAGATCCCGAAATTAAACAGTATTATATTAGAAAAAATGAAATAAGTGTCGATGATGAAGTATTGCTTTGGGGAAATCGCGTAATTGTTCCCTTTAAATTACGCGAACACATATTAAAAGAACTTCATGATGCACATTTTGGTATGGTAAAAATGAAGTTGTTAGCTAGAGAACATGTGTGGTGGCCGTCTTTAAACAAAGAAATTGAGGATACTTGCCGAAATTGTGGACAATGTCAAAAATTACAAAGCAACCCGCAAAAAGTACCTTTGGAGGGCTGGCCTGTCCCTGACGGGGTGTGGTCTCGTATCCACATTGATTTTATGGAAACTCGGGCAAAAAGTTACTTTTTTATAGTGTTAGATGCATTTTCTAAATGGATCGAAGCTTTTCCGATGAAGAGCATTACTTCTCAGTTAACAGTAGAGAAACTTAGAGAACTATTTGCTCGTTATGGATTACCCAAAGTGGTAGTTAGTGACAACGGGTCTCAGCTGATTTCACGAGAGTTTGAGGAATTTCTTAAAATTAATGGAATAAAAAGTGCAACAATTCCTCCGTATGAACCACATTGCAATGGGCAAGCGGAAAATAGTGTAAAGACTGTCAAACGATTCTTGCTGAAAGTAGCTGAGACACCAAATGTGAATTTGAATTTGTCAAAATTTTTGCTGACATACATTTGTCTTCCGGCGAATCTCCCGCAAAAATTTTTTTTGGTAGATCATTGAGAACAAGGTTGGATTTAATTAAACCGATGAGCTTAACAAAAGTCGTTGACAATTACACTAATATAAAAAATTCACAGATTTCGCAATCCTTGCAACCATCGGAGACATTGGAAATGATAACACCATATATGAAACATAATTAAAAGTTTGTCTCAAATTATAATGCCTAAGTCAAGTCGACATTCTCATCTCCTGTAAAAAACGTGGTTTTGTGTGAAAAACCCGTAACAATATAGATCGACCTTCCGACGTATTGCCTTGTCGGGCCAGAGAACAACACGACTCGGCGAAGTACACCTGTATACAGTAGTATACACCCGACGCTTTTTCGTATCTTCCTAGTCGAGCGCATTTGTTTGTACTGTGTAATACCAATGAAATCCGCCCGCCTAAAGTCAATCGAATGTCTCAAAAAGTTAAGGGCGTCGACGCTTAAGATCACGTGCTTTTATTACTATATCTCCTGGCTGGCCCGAGAGGGTCGGGTCCAGCGTAAGATTATACCTACACCAAACACGGCTTTGTTTATTTACGCCCCTTAATTTATTTCTTCCCTATCTACAAAATTTGCTACTATTTAAAAATTATTCCAGATATCTGCCTTACCATTTTATTATTATGAATTTAAATTTAGGAACCTTCTACGCAAACTAAATCCAACCCTGCTACACCAGTCCAAAACAGATATAATAATTCGAATTTGGGGTTTTATGGTAAGGAGGGCCTATTCATTGTTAAGAGTCAGGCCCTAGGTATATATTATATTTTCGGACAAACTTTAACTGTTTATTATACACCCAAGGTTATAAAAATATATAAACATATAAATTCTTTTAGTATTTTATTTTTGAAAAACTTAAGTATTAATAATATATACCTACCACATATCTGAATTTACGAGTTAGGTAGAAAGAAATAATAAACATGATTTTTAATTAACCAACTTAGCTTGAATTTACAGTTAAACTTAAACTATTCCTAATATAATAAACACAAAAATGAATACAAATTTAAATAAAACCAAACGCCACAACTACCACATGGATGTATCAAACTTTTTATCATGGCCGCTACTGGTAGACGCAACTACATTTACATTATCGTCATCGTCACTTGAAGATGACTGAACTTTGTTACTGTTTTTAAATTCCGTCAGTTGGTCAAAGCCGAAAGACCTTTTTGGCACTCTATCAATTTCGGCGATTTTCATGTTTGCTAAGGACTCTACGTTAAAGTCTAAACTAAAACCGCTTTTGGTAATTTTGAACCCTTTCACCGAAATCATTAAAGCTGCATGCATGTATGACGGTACTATCAACTTCTTCCATTTTGACGGATGGATCGTTCTACCGGTAATCTCCGCCAAACTCGCATGTATCTGGCTGGGTACGTTCAAAGTGTTCTCTACACGCAGACCAAAGATACCGGGTGTGGTTTGACCATTTATATTTTTGGTTGCAGTCATCAGTTTCGTTCGTAATGCCTTCAATGATTCTTTGATATCCACAATGCCAAAGCGCTCTACAGCCGAACGAAACTGTTGACTTGCAGCCAAACATTTCATATCATTGATGAAACGCTCCAAGAAAGCTAACATCATCGCTCTGCTTTCGGCGTTCCACCAATACTGAATAGTCGGGACTAACAATGAAACCCGATGACGGGGCTGTAACGCTCTAATATCATGAATCGTCGATCTACAAAAGTATTCCTCAGAAGTAGTGATAAAAACCCCGTAAGCGTTAGTTACGGCGAATAACAACGGAGGTTTCTTATATTGAAATTGACAAAAATTGGCCTTATTGATAGCACTTTTCCGAAACTTGTACTTCATGTCCTGCAGTTCAGCGGCGATGCGAATAGAATGACAATCTGGTAACGATTTCTTGTAACGCTCATAAAAGTTTTCCAACTCAGAAGCATCAAACAATGTACCTATAACAATGAAATGAAAAATAATTAAAAACTTATCAACCAGTTATAGGTACCCTATTTCTAAATTCGAGAGGCTTTTAAAAATCCATTATGGCCCATGGATGCGGTCATTCCATAGGCGTACTGCGATTTATTTCAAGAGTAAATTGAGTAAAACAATTTCAGCCAAATTATTATCTTCATAAAACTGTTTTACTAAAGTTGTTTTAGGAAACATAGTATTTTACCAAATATGAATGTATTATTGTACCGGGTGACCACTCCAAAAGTACTTTGACAACCTATAGATACTGTAGAATCTAAACTGTTCAAATTAGAGCGAAACTGTTTTCACATCCCTATCTTAGTCTTTGATAAGCTATTTATTGGTGCTAATTCAGAATTTAAACCAGAGAACGTATTTTTTTCCAAAAATTTCCCAAACTGATTTCTTTCCTTTCGAGCTGCAATAAGTAGCAATGAATAGCTTATAAAAAACTAACCTAGGATTGAGCAAACTGTTTCGCTCTAAATTGAAACGTTTAGATTGTACATGTTGTCAAATTCGGAAATTCTCGATTTTCAGATGTCATTATGTCAGAAACGGTTGAAGTTAGGGTACATGGCATGTTTAGAATTTGGCGTAGAATTCAAAAATCGTATAATATACAGGGTGTTCCATTTAAAAAATAGTTACTTTTATTTGTCAAGTATAGGTATTTATTCAGCCCGGTAGCCCAGCCCTACCAGCGAAGGCGCCCAGCTTCCTCTTCCGAATCTCTCTATGTGTCAGGTATAACCTCAGATAAAATTGCTAGGTATTAGTACGTCCTATGAAACTTTAAGAAAATCCATACAATCTAATTTTTGGAATGAGTTTCTAGCTCATCAAATAATGATTTTACAGCCATTTAAAAGTGTGACAAAAAATGAGCGAAAGTGTACCTACCTGTTTTTGCATATAATTATTTTTGTCGAATTTAGAAATAGACTATAATAAATATTCTCTTAGCATTACCTGATGGTGGTTTAATCATATAAGGAGTTTTGCCAATGTCATCGTGCTCAGCTTCATCGGATGATGACGAAATATACGGGAAAAATGTACTAATCGGTAATTGACGAGTCGGCGATGGTGGAACAGAACTGTCTCGAACACTTTCAGAATCATCGTCGACTAAAGGAGTACTCTCTGGCTTGGAATATGTTCGCGGCGATGTCGACTTTTTAGGTTTGGACGAAGGTTGCGGGCGGGAAGCTGCCGAATCAGTTTGCGAAAAGTTACGCTTCAAAGAATCTTTATCGGTTTTCGAAAACATTTATTAGCCGGCACTCGGACACTTATTCGGTATAGTCACTAATAGTTATAAACTGGCGTCGTCTGAGTCACTGCTCCACGAACGGTAAAAGCGGTACTGCAGCTCGACCTCGATCGGCTCGACGACGTGGCGATGCAGCAATATTTGGCTGGTTTGCCACTCCTGCACAAAGAGTGGGGTTATCTGCTGACCGCACTAGCAACGGCATATGCGTACTAAAATACGATACGTATTGAATAAGTTCAACTTGTTCGTTTCTGTAAAATATTCCATCTATTGATGTGCGGTTTCGAGTAGTTATTAAACTTCTAGAAGCCAACGAAACAGAGTAACGATTCTCTAGATACGTTGTTAATTCTGAACAATTTACGTTATAATTAAAATCACCACATATAAGTAATGGACTATTATACAGACTTTTCGATGGATTGATAGCAAACATCAATGTGTACTTGCTGAATCGCATCAATGCACAGTCCATTAGTTGCATTACTTGACTTTTCGTCACACCTGGTTTAGCGTAAATAGTTATAAGGTAAAAATGTTTTCGTTGTTGCGCTCTGCCCTCATATTCTATTCGAGCACAACACACGTCGCCATAAGGAACATTTCTAGTGTCGTAAATTATTTCGCGTCTATTTTGCAACCGAGAAGTTAAAGATTCATATATAGCAACTCCTCCAGCTCTATTACGCCCATTATTTTTACGTGCTATACAACGATAGCCGGCGACATCAACTGGCGGATCTTTATCTTGCAACCATGTTTCGGACATGGAAAGTAATGAGGCTTTTGGTAATACTGGATCATGTAAGACGTCCAACATATGCGCGTTTAAGCTTTGTACGTTCAAATAAGCAACCGATGGAAACGCAGAATTTATCAAAAAATCTGTACATTTGTCGACAATTGTTACTAATCTATGTTTTCTCAAACGTTTAAATTCGGTTCGCAGAATCTGGCGATCCTTATTCTTGCTACAATGATAGAATTTGTGATCGTGTTTCTTATTTGTGAAAAATAAACCTTCGATTGTTTTAGCACGAGACATAGCTACATAGACCAATGAAATTTCGTGTGATTTGGAATATTCATAAACTACTTGGTCGTACGTTCCTCCCTGTGATTTGTGAATACTCATAGCATGAGCCGGTACAATGGGAAATTGTTTTCGTCGAACTTTAATTATTTTTGATTTTACGTCTACAATTCCTTCCCTTTGTAAAAGTGGGGTCCACTCCGAGGATAGGTCTAAAGCATTCGCGTGTGCTGCATACTTTAACCGTAACATTTTACCTGCATTACGATCTGAAAAATGAATCCATAAACGTAAGATTTCACCATTATCATCCATTTCCACGTATTTCAAATAGCCGAATGATCCATTAATCAATCGATCTGCTTTATCTAAATTTTGCGTAACGATGTAAGGACTATCTATAACCAATAATAATTTTAACGGCATATTTGCAGTGCTAGTAACATCCATTTTTCTCAGTTTGTCATGCGTTGATTTCAACTGTTGCACGTTCACATAACCTCGCACTTCGTCTTTAGCTAGTGAGATCAGAACGTCAGCGTCGTTCATAACATCATAATTGTATTGATCTACATCCACGTTTCTATGGAACAACCGTATAGCACTGCGCATATCCATTTGCTCCAATTGCTCAGAGGTAAAAAACCGCCCTTCAATCGAAGACCGCTCGATATCATCAAGTACATCACCATTCCCAATTTTCGTTAAAATGGAGGAGAACTGAATATCTGATTGTCTCATTACTTCTGTCAATGGATAATAATGTAAATTATGCCACAACATATTATCTTGCAACATGTTATGTGGTCGAACGTAAACAGCTCTCGCATTAACGGGCGGTAATTGACGCAAGTCGCCACAAAATATTATATTCATACCTCCAAACTGCTGGGTCGGATCGGGGCCCAACGAACGTAGCCGCTCCCCAACTTGGATAAGCATATCTGAACTCATCATACTCACTTCATCAATTATAATCGTTTTAACGCCAAGGAAGTCACATTTCATTGTTTGTAACACATCACTTTTTAACGGCAATCGTCGTTTTGTGTTAATGCTGATATTAAATGCTGTGTGAACGGTCGTGCCGTCAATATTAACCGCTGCTTTGCCAGTAGTTGCACAAGCGATAAAAGCACATTTACTAATGTTATTGCGGGTAGTAAATCTATTCGCAGTTTCCCTTAATACTTTTAGCACGTAACTTTTACCCGATCCTGCGGGACCAGTAAAAAACACTTGCAATGGCGGCGAGTTAGCGTCCAGTGTCAGACGATGTATTAATTCTATTGTAAACCTTAATTGTCCAGCATTTAAAGATCGCAAGAGGATGCAGAAATCTGCATGTGATAACATATTTTCCACGGGTCGAACTGTACTGTAGCGTTGTATGGTATCTATATCATTGTTTCCACTTCCATTCAACTGATCCTGCGTTCGTTGTAAATATGGCACTTCAACGTTACGTAACGCAGGACCAAGTAGATTATTATTACTATTTGCCTCTTCGTTTAATGCAGCATGTAATGTTTCGTCAATAATACGTACCACATTTTCGATAGACAATCCACTTTCATACTCTTTCCTTTTAGTCAATAGTGCGTCGGCATGTGTCTCATAAATGCGCATGTACTCATCTCGATCGAGCAATTCCAATTCTTCGCTTCGAAAAGGCCAAAATAGTGTTACTACTTCTCGCATATAATTCATGGAGTCCTCGCTTAATTTATATGTTTTCCATCGCAACACCTTTGCTTTGGTTCGTTTCCTGTATTGTACACTATCATTAAAGTCGCGGTCAACATGATCGCTATCACTATCATCATCACTTTTATTTTCGCCGCATCCTTGGTCGATGCTATCATTAACCATCTGATTTGCTTGACGAGTACGCTTACGATCATACCAAGCGACGAAATCTGCTAAACATACATTATTTAATTCAGAAAGCCTTCTCTCATAATATTGTATTATGTTGCAATACCAAACATCAGTTGAATCCGCCGTTAAATTTTCATTGTCCATTTGTAGTTTTGGTTTTTTCGCCAGAAATCTTTCCGTCGGATGTTGAGTTGGTACAAACACAACTTGTCTCGACGCCTCGGACATAGGCAATCGCAATAAAAACCAAGCTGCTTCCTGCGTACACATTTCGACGTTACTTAATACACGTTTCCCTAATTGTTTCAAACAGGCATCGTAATCCATATCTGGATACTCATCTCTTAACTTTACCAATTCACGATGCACTGAACTGAATCCGCGTTCAGATTTATTTACGTAATCTGCCACATACGCTGCGCACGAATACTCATCTAATATAAATTGGATATCCATATTAGATTGTAATACAGAAGATATTACAGGATTAAATGGACTACTCCAAATGTCATCGATATCACGTTTTAAAAACACCATAGGGCGGTGTATACCATGTCGAATAATAAGCAAATATTCATCCAATGTCTCGATTAGATTCATTGCAAGAAACTGTTGAACATCAGCGTAATGATTATTTTCTAAATTTTCGTGCAAAGTGTTGTAGCGTTGAACCAACGCTTCGTCTCGATCCGCAGTAAGTACCGGCATTAAAATTCTAGTTTCATTCATCGGCCAAAAAGGAGCACCGAATCTACACTTTCTTGCATTCTTCTTATAACAGGTGTGCGTATGGCGATGAGTTTGCAACTGTCTCCCACCCACTAATAACGATTGATCAACAGTACTTAAAGAATCCAACAATTCGACTACCTCGGGCACATCTACGCCTTCAGTCAATCGCCTCTCTGTATCGGATGGTGCGTTTTCTAACCATAGTAACATGTGACAATGAGGGCTACCTCGATGTTGGAATTCGACACGTCGAAAAAAATCTATAATACGATATTTTCCGAATGGCCCTGTCGTTCGTTTTAAAGCATTAATTATTGTATCAACCAATTTATCGAAATACAAACAACAGATAACTGGGTCACTATTAACCAACTCGGCTCTAATTGTTGCATTCATACTGTCAAATATTTCGTCGGGAATGTCTTGATCAGCTGGTAAATTATTTTGAAACTTATAGATATATTGTAACAATGGCAACAAATACGTTTCCGACGCACTTAAGGTAAGAAACACTGTCGGCTTACCTAATTGTCTCATCATACCAAATAAGTCTCGTTTACGAGTATACCAGTACTGAATAGAATTAGGAATATGACGCATAAACGATTCATTTCGTTCCATAGTTTCTTTAATGAACTGCCGGTTTTCGATGTCACTTCTAGTAATATTATGAACGTTAGAAGTATTCGCTCGGAACATAACATTTAGACTATCTATAACACGAAATCTCATTATCTTTGCAGCCATGTACAAAATATGATTAGACTTGACTCCACGTCGATCGCGTCTTCTTATCTCGCTTGTAGCCATCGAATAAGCAGTAGCTCGCACCTTAAACTCTCGTGGTTGACCGAAATAAATCATGGGAAAAGACAATTCTTCAGCGTCCGCAACGAATGATAAGGCGAATGGTCGAGTATGTTGTCCCGGAGCCATATCGAGAATCACATCTTCTCCCCAAAACAACGTTTCCTGCATCTTCGATAAGATTTCTTCTGATGTCATGCGACGTTCATTATGTTTAGTAACTTGTTCAATAGTTTGACGAATGTTAATATCGATATTGCGATGATTGTTTGCAAGGAGATGGGTATAACGCAAGGTACCATCATCCTCTTCGTCATCAGAACAGTTGACACCGAAAAACGACTCATGTATCACAATATTGTATTTTCGATACAATGGCGTTTTCACTAATTCTTTGAGCCACATTTTTATACTTGCTTTAGAAATACAACCCGCCATATACGAACTTTTATGAAGTAATTTTCGTTTGAGGCACACATTAAACGTAAAATCATCTTCTAGACGCCGCGGTAATGCCATAACCATATTATTCACATCTACAGGCACATTTGCAACTTGACCGATTAAACGTCGAGAACCAGCGAAATATCTAATATGACGAATTTGCATAAAAGGTATGCGAGGCGAAATAAGACGCTCAGATAACGGACATAAATCGGGTAGGCCTTTAGGAATTTCAGGATTAAGTGTTGCCAAGGAAGGAATTTTCTTTTCCCGCAGAAATGTACAACAATTAGAACACACCATGAAAGGCTCTTGCATGCCATAATAATTTAATGATTTCACGAAATCGTATATGGTCGTATCAATTCGAATGTGTGTTAATCTGCTCGTTCACCAAATACGATCACACACGCGACAATAATCGTCCAATTTATCCGAAAAAAAGTGTTTATCCATATGCTCTTTAAAGTGTACTTCAACATTAAATCGTCTCCTTTGTGGCCGCAATACGCTTTCGCACACGGACCAAAAATTAGTACATACATCTAAAAAGGAAGAGACCTCTACCTGTACCACTTCACTATTTACCTGTACCACTTCACTGTTATCATTTACACGTTCCGAAGTGTTGCTTTCACTGTTATTATGGATAATATCTGAGTAAACATCAGAATTTTCAAGTTTGCGCATCTTTACACGCTCACGGTACCGCCTATTCCGTTCACTTTTTGTTAACGGCGTTCTCGTACTCAACTCACTAGAATCACTATTCTCAACCTCGCGTAAACGTTTACGCTCTCGGTATCGCTTACACTTTTCGCTATTTGTCAAAGTTTTAGAATCCATAGCTACAAAATAAACGCGCCGATTGTCCTATGAAATGAGACGCTACTCTACTCCATTAGGCAAGAACGGTACTATCCAATCGTCCCTGGTATTCTCACTGAACTGAACAGTGAACACTCCCCACCCCCACTATTCTTCACGGCGCTCGCCGGCCGAGCGCTGCGTGCGTCACTCGATCGCGACACCGCTGTCTTTTGGCCTTGAACGAAAACCCGTAACTTTGCCCCCATATACGAACATAAACATTTCCAATGTTAAAAAATTAAACAAAATTTACAGTTTTCACAAAACAAAAACAAAACATATTATAGGGGGAGAAGGAAGATCGAATTTGCTGTGGGAAACGTGGTGCTGGCCAGAGATTATAGAAATGTGAAACCTACTTGGTGTAAAGCAGAAATTTGTAAGATTTTAGGTAGAAATGTGGTAATTGTGAAACCCTTTGATTCGTCTCTGCGCTGGAAGAGACATAGTAATCAAATACAAACAGTTTACCCTAACGATGACGAGGGTATTGTTTTACAAAATATTCCCGACACTGGGAAACATCCGGACAGTTATGGAATCCCATATGTGATCCATTACGTAAGATAAGAAGATGCACTATATACCGCATCCTGTAAAGCCGAAGCCACCAAGCTTGCTGACCAGCACGATGTTATCAATTGCAGACTTGGCATCATTTGTTAATAAATAGGCCAAGCTAATAGAATCATGTCACTTATTATTGTTATACTCTCATCACGTATTGTGTAATGTTTTAAGTCAGTTACCTGTATTTTCGCAATAAAGTTTTTTAAAAACCAAGTTTCGGGTACGTGTAACTTAATTGGCGCAGTCGGGTCGGATACAGGAAACCATCGTGGTTTGCGGTTTCAACTGTTAACCTGTATACGAATCTAAACTTCATCAAGAAGCCACAACGCTAGTCAAAGAAGTGGAGGACCACATCGCCAAAACTTCACCCCTAAGTTAAGAAGAAGAAGAAAAAATGCGACTGAATTTGTGAGTACACATTTAAGTATCTCATGCAATTTTATCCTTAAGCTTATGTCCAGTTCCTCAATAACTGACGCTTTGCTTGACGAAATTTTAGATAAGATTAAAAATATTTCAAATAAGTAGTAATGCCTTGGGCGGCCGATAGGTGGCGGAGAGCTATTTTTCGGAATTGGCGCTCCCTTACCTATGTGGCCCGCTCGCTTTTATAGTCTAGGGTTTCTTTTGGTTTGTTCGCACACAGCTGTACCGTACTGATGAGCTCCAATAGAGCGAAATCATGATATGCGGTTGTTGTGTGCGAACAAACCAAACTTTTCTTCTTTTCTTAATTTTCTATCAAATGCCGTGGCGGGGCAATACCGCTTCAGTGTACGCCAGGAGCACGACGGATTCTCAATACTGCATTAGTTGATAGCAGAGTGTTTCCCGGTTTTTGTCTCCGTTAAGTACACAAACCTTTTATTTCAAGTCTTTAGCATTGACTAGTAATGCCTTGGGCGGCCGATAGGTGGCGGAGAGCTATTTTTCGGAATTGGCGCTCCCTTACCTATGTGGCCCGCTCGCTTTTATAGTCTAGGGTTTCTTTTGGTTTGTTCGCACACAGCTGTACCGTACTGATGAGCTCCAATAGAGCGAAATCATGATATGCGGTTGTTGTGTGCGAACAAACCAAACTTTTCTTCTTTTCTTAATTTTCTTTTCTAAAAATATTTCAATAAGTAAGGATAAAATAGATAGTAAAATAAGCAGTAACATAAGTAGTAATAATCCTGTGAATATGGAAAATTTTAGTAAGTTACATTTAGACGCAGTACCGTCTTACGATGGCGAGCCTGCTACATTATCAATGTTTATCTCAGGTTGCGAATATTTAATGTCATTCGTAGACCGCACAAATGTTAACAATCCGATAAATAATTATTTGCTTAGAGCTTTACTTTCAAAACTAACTGGTAGAGCAGCTGTATTAATTGGTAACAGAGAAGACGCTAATACATGGCCCAAAATTCGTGAATTACTTTTGCAATTTTTTGGTGATCAACGCGATGAAAACTGTTTGTTAAGGGATTTAATGTCTCTTAAACTAGAAAAAAATGAAACTGCGTATCAATTTGGCATGCGATGTCAAGATGTGCGAAGTTTATTGCTTTCTAGAGTTAGAATTTATGAAGTAGATGCAGCAGTCAGAGCTATTAAAACGCGTATCTACGATGAAAGAGCATTGGATACGTTTTTAACAGGTTTACCCGGAAATATAGGTTTGGCAGTTAGAATTCAAAAACCTAACAATTTGGAAAAAGCTATGTCACTAGTTTTAGAAGAAGAAAATTTTAATTATGCGAAAAATCATTCCAGTCATTTTAATAAACCAGAATATTCTTCGAAAAATAATTTCACCCAAAATAAAACTTCAAATAATTTTCCAAACCAACGTATAATTCCAATATTTCAAATGAGACCAAATCAAATTCCAATGAATTATAAACATCCTTTTGTAAACACATTTCCAAATCCTCAATATTTCCCTCCACAATTTAATCAAAATAGATTCCAACAACCTCAATTTAATCAAAATAGATTCCAACAACCCCAATTTAATCAAAATAGATTTCCACAGCCCCAGTTTAACCAAAATAAATTCCAACAAACTCATGGTCAACAATTCTTTGCAAGACCTCAAACAACAAACGCTTTTGCACCAGGTCAACGTCCTTTAAATCTTCCTAAACCAACTCCTATGGACGTATCCTTCGGAAACACTAGACGTACACAACAACCAATTCGTCCTTCTCACTCTAAACCGAATTTTACTTCCCAAGAATTATTCTATCACGATACCCAACCATGGACTACAGAACAAACCTATGACAATTCAGAAGAATTAGTTGTAGACTATCCACAAAACAACGAAGAAATTTATTATCAACCCCAAACTCTCGACGAATCTGAATTCCAAGGAAATGAAAATTTTATCGAAGTTCCGATGAACCCGGACTTGACTTAATCGAATTAAACACCGAAGCAGACACAACCCTTCCTTACATTGTTATTCCTCCTCTAAATTTAAAATTCATGATAGATACCGGATCAACAAAAACTTTCATTAGCCCTAAATTAGCTGAACGTTCTTTTCTAAACTATTTAGAAATTGACCCTTTTCAAGTTAGTTCTGCCCATCAAACAACAACCCATAATTATAGTGCAACCATACCTTTACCTCCAGTATTTAAAACAAATGATTTTCACAAATTTTACGTATTTGACTTTAACAAAGAATACGACGGACTTATAGGATTAGATCTTCTAAAAAAATTAAAAGCCAATGTAAATATTTCAAAAGAATTGTTAGAACTTCAAAACACTCAACTTCCACTTTATGTTCCTAAAAAAAATTCAGAAACTACCAAAACTAAATTATTCCACATTACTTTAGAACCCCGCACAGAAGTAAAAGTAGAATTTCCTGTTAATCAAAATTTAGAAGAAGGTTTTATTCAACAAATTAAATTTAAAAATGAATTAATCACTCCAGCAGCTTTAGTCAAAATTCGAAATAAAAAAGCATTTACAACACTTTTAAATCCAACAGAAAAAACAATAACTTTAGAATTAGACAAACCAATCGAAATTAATGAATTCGAATTATGTTCAAATCAACCAGAACTTAGCGAAATTAGTTCAGAACAAGATAACATGCTTAAAGAAAATTTAAAAAATTTAAGATTGTCACATATGAATTCGGAAGAAAAAAAAGCTATTCATTCCCTATGTTTACGATATCGAGATATATTCCATTGCGAAAGTATACCGTTATCTTTTACCAATCAAATTAAACATAATATAAAACTAAAAAAAGACACACATCCCATTGCAGCAAAAACGTATCGATATCCTCATATACATAAAGAAGAAGTCCAAAAACAAATTTCTTCTATGTTGAACCAAGGTATAATTAAACATTCTATTTCACCGTGGTCCAGCCCCGTCTGGATAGTTCCTAAAAAGCTTGACGCCTCCGGAAAGAAAAAATGGCGGATGGTAGTTGATTACAGAAAATTAAATGAAGTAACAATTGATGATAAATACCCCTTGCCTAATATTTCAGATATATTAGATAAATTAGGACGCAGTCAATATTTTTCAACTTTGGACCTTGCATCTGGATTTCATCAAATCGAAATGAATCCAGATGATACAGAAAAAACAGCCTTCAGCACAGAACACGGAAAGTACGAATACTGTAGAATGCCTTTTGGACTAAAGAATGCTCCATCAACTTTTCAAAGGGTGATGGACAACATTTTAAGAGGTTTACAAACAGATCAATGCCTAGTATATTTAGATGATATAATCATTTATTCAACATCACTTCAGGAACACATGGAAAAATTAAAAACAGTTTTTGAAAAAATAAGAGCAGCGAAACTCAAAATTCAATTAGATAAGTCGGAATTTTTACGAACCGAAGTAGCATACTTAGGTCACGTGGTAACACCACAAGGAGTTAAACCCAACCCTGATAAAATTAGAGCAATTTCCAAATTTCCAATACCAAAAACTCGAAAAGAAATCAAATCATTCCTAGGACTCGTAGGTTATTACCGAAAATTTATTCAAGACCTTGCCCATATTACAAAACCTTTAACAAAATGTCTAAAGAAAGGACAGAAAATTGAATTAACCCCTGAATACATAGAAGCTTTTAATAAATGTAAAGAAATTTTAATGAATGACCCTATACTTCAATACCCCGATTTCACAAAACCATTTATTCTTACAACTGACGCTTCAAATGTAGCACTAGGAGCAGTCTTATCACAAGGTACCGTAGGCTCGGATAAACCCGTTGCTTTCGCATCTAGGACCTTAAACGATTCTGAAGAAAAATATAGCACCATCGAGAAAGAACTCTTAGCCATAGTGTGGGCGGCGAAATATTTTAGACCTTACTTATATGGACGGAAATTTACAATATACACTGACCATAGACCACTAACGTGGCTATTTTCATTAAAAGAACCCAATTCCAAATTAGTTAGATGGCGTTTGAGACTAGAAGAATTTGATTACGAAATAGAATATAAAAAAGGAAAAATCAACACTAACGCAGATGCACTTTCGAGAATCAAAATTGAAGTAAATCCTTTAGACACTTTATCAATGATAGTAGAACCTGACACAGATCCTCATCAGCAACTTAGCACACCTACTCCTCAACAAGTAGAACAAATTATTAACCCACAAAATCCTCAATCTACCATACATTCCACTAAAACCATCGAACCACCAACGAGTATCCCAATAAAAGACGATATCATTAATCCTTGCCCAAATCAAATACACGCAAGTCGTGGCCATTTTAATATAAATATAGAAAATATAGACAGAAGACAAATTATCAAAATTCAAATTCCTTACATTGACTCGGACAATTTAATTAAACAATTCTATAAAGAATACCTAATACCAAAAATTTCTTATGCACTTCATGCACCTGACGAACTCTATCAACAATTTTGTTCAATATATTGTGAACTATTTACTCGTGAAGCACCTCGTATAATTCGTTATTTACAAAAACGCGTAGAAGTTGTAGACGAAGAAGAGAAACTCTCCTGTATTAGAAATTATCATGAAGGAAAAACAAATCACCGTGGAATTAACGAGACTTATGAAAAACTTAAACTTAAATATTACTGGCCAAATTTAAAGAAAACAATAGAAACTTATATCAGCAGTTGTCAAATCTGTAAAACTTTCAAGTATGACAGAAAACATTACGATATCCCAATTAATCTAACACCAACACCATTCAAACCTTTTGAGCAATTACATATAGATACATTTTCCTACCAAAAAACTAGTTTCCGAACTATAATAGACTGTTTTTCTAAATTAGCCCAAGCATACGTAATACCAAGTAAAAATTCAATCGATATTTCTCGCTCTCTATTAAATTATTTTGCACACTACGGAACACCTACTAGAATCACGATTGACAATGGAAAAGAATTTGATAACAAAATTATTAAAGATTTATTAGCCATGCATAAAATCGAAATTCATTTCACAACACCTAAAAACCCACAATCAAATTCACCAATTGAAAAATTTCATGCAACATTAATAGAACATCTAAATCTATTGAAAGCTCATAATAACGAATCACTGGAACACCTAATTAAATATGCATTAATTGCTTATAATAGTTCAATACATTCTTCAACTGGAATAACCCCTTATTCTCTAACATTCGGACACACAAACTCCCGTGATCCTAATGATATCCTTTTGAATAAAGAAGTTTATCAAACTTATGTTCAAGACCACTTACAAAAAATCAAACTCGTGTATCAAAATGTTCATGACAAAATCGAAACAAATAAAGAAAAAATCGTAACCAAGAAAATTAGTAATCTACCTTTTCGAGTAGGAGAAACTATATACTACACTCTAAACGAAGACAGAACATCCAAAGCAAATAAAAGATACTTAGGACCAGCGAAAATTATAGAAATTTATCCCGATAATACATGTTTATTAAAAACTAAAAATAAACAATTTAAAGTTCATACAAGACGACTAAAACACCACCTTGTTTCAGATGCATCACCTTCCTCACCCTGTACCTCACAAAATACTTAGGGACACAAATAATTCAAGAAATTAAAAATAATCCAGGACTGTTTATACAACCAATTGGAAAAGCGAAAGTTACCCTTTCTCATTGGAAATTAATTAAACCAATTGACCTATCAGGCATAGTAAAAGAGATACCAAATTTTGAGAATTTACTACAAAATCTTCATGATCTACGGAATGAAACTTTATTTGAACATCACCTTTGTGAACAAATCTTGATCGAAATTAATGACAAACTTTTGCATTTGTTACCCCACAAACTACGTAGAAAAAGAGGACTGATCGATATTGCCGGTTCTGTAATTAAAGTGATTACCGGAAATTTAGATGCAGAAGATGGAAAACGTTTTGAAAACGCAATTAATTCAATGGCACACATTCAAAAATTATCAAACCAAAAGTTAAGTATAGTAACCGATTCCATGATACATATTAATAATTCTGTAGCACATTTATCCAATAATCAGAAACGCATCTCAGATAAATTAAACTCCTTACAAACAGAATTTCAAAACCTAAACAAAGAACAATTAAAACTGCACGAGCAATTCATAGTAGCAGAATCTTATTCACAAACAATAAATTCTCTGTCTCATATATCACACGTTCTCAATAATCTATTAACAGCTGTGACTTTTGCAAAATTGCAAGTTTTGCATCCAACTATTATTAAAGCTAATGAACTCTTGACCGAATTACAAGAAATAAATAAACACTCGCCATATTCCTTGATTGTTACTCCGGAAATGGAAACAATTGAAATTTTTGAGAAAATCATTAAAATTAGCGCGTATCATACCAATCAAAGGTTAGTTTTCTTATTACAAATTCCTTTAACTGATTCCATAATATACAGCTTGTACCATTCATATGCCTTACCAATAAAGCATCCAAATTCTGACACCCAACTAATTATACCTACAGCCAAATATCTCTTAGCATATGAGAATACTTACATGTTTACTGACGTTTCATGCATTAAAACGACGTCCCAAATTTATGTTTGCCAAAATCAAGATATCAAAATTGCAACAGAGAAGCTACCTTGTGAAACCCAACTTTTGGAACATCAAAAACCATACACCACTTGTGAAGTGAAGAAAATCCACGCTGTTTGGAAAATTCAAGAAATTGAAAATAACGCATATCTCTACTACGACTCTGAAGAAACTATTGGAAATTTAAGATGTACAAACCGACTTCAAAAATACGAATTTCAGGGAACGTATTTGCTAAATCTCCCCGAAAACTGCTCATTGGACATAAGAAATAAATTCTTAGTGTTCGACAAATCGAAAATGAAGACAACCGTTGAAGAACTTCAATTCATTCAACTACCCAGAATTGTGTCAACAAATAAATCGAAAACCACCAAGATCGCCTTGGAGGACATTCATCTCGACGATCTAGGTCAACTGAAACTTCAGCTACGAAGTACCGAGTACGACGAAAGTTTGCCAGTGTTAACGCATAATATTAGCACATGGACAATAATTTTATATATTCTGCTTTTTGTAATTATAATCATTATCTGCTTTAAGTTCCTGAAACCAAGAATTTATCAACGCACACCCTTGAAACCGGTGGCCACTCTTGAAGACATCGAACTTCAGTAAGGCCCCCATTCTTCATCTAGGATGGGAGGAGTTATGGAATCCCATATGTGATCCATTACGTAAGATAAGAAGATGCACTATATACCGCATCCTGTAAAGCCGAAGCCACCAAGCTTGCTGACCAGCACGATGTTATCAATTGCAGACTTGGCATCATTTGTTAATAAATAGGCCAAGCTAATAGAATCATGTCACTTATTATTGTTATACTCTCATCACGTATTGTGTAATGTTTTAAGTCAGTTACCTGTATTTTCGAAATAAAGTTTTTTAAAAACCAAGTTTCGGGTACGTGTAACTTAATTGGACGATGACAGTGTCACGGACGAAAATGGTGAGCACAGTGACGAAGTGTCGGTCGTGCCGTCGATTTTGTCGCCGGGTTCGGTAGACTCGGGACGCCCTGTACGTTGCAGGAAGGCACCCGACAGATTTACTTATTCGTGAGTGATGTTTATGTTTTTTGGGCGGGGTGGTGTAATGTATTGGGGATCGGATTTTGCGCTTAGCAAAAGTCGTGTGCGCATTTTCCCATCTCTCATGCATGCGCGACTGACTCAACTCAGGATGGTTCGATGTTCCATGTGTCGTGTACTGTTATGTACAACAGAGTGTAGTTGTACCAATAAATAATTACTTAACCAAACTAGTGTCATTGTTTCAATGTGTAAATTCACATCAGTAAGTCAATTGATCTTTTAATTATAATTCATATTGCCATTCGAAGGATTACAATACGTGTAGATGTTCAAAGACATGATGAACGAGAGAGGCATACTCAACAGAAATACATTTTAACTCTCATTTTAATAACATTAAGCAAGGTATACACTGGCAATACATTGAAGTAGAATATTAATATAATAAGACAAGAAGATTTTTATTCATCTAACAAGTACCTATTTCTAATACATACGGAACACGTCTGACGTACTGTTAAATTAACGTTCCTAAAACACCTCTCGCAAAGACTGAAGAGTCCCGTGCTAAAGGTCTGTTATAGAATTTATTAAACATATTGGACTTATCTGTCCAGCCGGCAGCCCGTCTAATATTTTCAATGTCCACTCCAGACCTATACGCCGCCGATGTCGCCGCATGACGTGTGCTGTAGCTGGAAAATTTCCACTGGAATGTCTTTTAGTCGTTAATATTAATTGATCTATGCCAGAAGGTCTGATAGCCTTGGTAGTCGCTGATAACAGTGGCTACGCATAATTTTAAATTTTCTTGATAGAAAGGCAAAACTAGCAAAGGTTCAAAATTTTTTGGTCGAGATGTTTATATTGGATCTGGGATTCGAATTTCTAACCGGTCCTCGAGTGTTTGGATATTTTATATTTTAATTTTCGAAAGTGTCTGGAGTCGATGGGCGGTGGTTAACGCCATAGAGTAACCAGTTTAATAGTTAGTTGAGAAATAGAAATGGAGGTCGAAGGAAACAACGAAGATAAGTACATCATCAATACCGGAGAAGGATCCCATGTAGAGTGATATCTCGGTTTAGTTGGTCGTTGATTGTAAATACCTTTCAAGAATCTTTTTAGAAACTGTTTGTGATTTCCTTCTATCGAAAAAACCAATACGAGTGCTGACTTGATGGAATTCAAAGTCGAATATGATGCTCCATTTTCAAATTGAATATTTAAAAAAAACACCACTTTAGGTATGAAGAATACTGGTTTAAGGTTGAGGCTTTTATCGCAGGAAGACCTACCTCTGGATATCCCCTGTGGAGAAAAGATTGCCTGATAAATGCCCAACCTCCAGGGAAACACTTCTCCATAGGGGATGGGGTTCCCTGAGAGGTGAGAGGAGTAATGTTTTACTTGGTTGTAAAATTATGGGTTCCCTAAGTAATAATTTACAAAAGACGGGATACCACGACTGACTTACCCAACTGGGGATAACCAAAATACCTTGGGCTTTATCATTAATTATTTTATGAAGGCATTTTGATATCAAAGAAAACGGAGGAAAAGTATAAAAAATATATTTTCCCCATGAAATCGTAAACGCATCTACTGCGAGGGAACCTGGATCAGGTTTCCACGAAATATAATTTTTGCATTTAGCATTTAGCTGAGAGGCAAATAAATCCGTTGTAGGGGTGCCAAATATTTCACAAAACTGTTCAAACGCACTGTCTGACAGTTCATACTCAGTGTTTATCTGAACAGAACGCGATTCGGAGTCTGCTTGCACATTAGCTTTGGTATTGATATATGAAGCAACTATGAATATGTTATACGATTCGCACCATTGCCACAAACATCCGGTAATTTTATTCAATTTTGAATATCTAGCACTGCCCATTAGGGCGGGCCGTTCGTATATGAGAAAAAAAACATGTATATATCCGACCGTAACAGAACTTAAAAGTTGCGTATTGACAAGCTGATGGCGTAAAAAATAGTTAAAAAATCCTCGATAGTACTTTTAGCCCTCTACTAAGCCTTAAAGTTTTAGAAATTTGGGGTGTCATTATGACACTTTTTTTTACCTATGACACTGTCATAGGTAAAAAAAAGCTTGTAAATAGGTAACTTTTATTTGAAATATGCTCAACACATGCCTATACTTGGGCCGCCGAACAGACGGAGTGATCACCCTGCAAGAACGTGCTCTAGCGGGGCCAATAGTAATTTATGACGACCGAATTGGAGTGATGCGACTATATTGGATCTAAAGAAATCTCATCACTGCGATTCGGTTGTCCTAAATTGATAGTGGTCCCCCCTAGAGCACGTTCTTGCAGGGTGATCACTCCATCTGTTCGGCGGCCCAAGTGTAATAAAAATCAATGATGATATTACAAAACGTTGAAAAATGGTTTTATACTTCTGCGTAATGTTGTTTGGTCTAGAAGGAAGGCATTTCTGATCTGGAAATGAACTTATTTCGTATTGCACCGTCTCTTGCCTCTTCTCCTGCTACTGATAGGGCAGCTTCTGTAACCATTTTCACGGAGCGTTCTACCACCTGCGTGTTACATGGGTATGGTAAAATTGCTACTAAATCTTTATCTCTTCCTTCCTTTCCATTTGCGAGTATTGCTTCTAATTGTTCGTCACTTAAGTAGGAAAGAATAGGCGCAGGCGTTACTTGAGAATCAGTCCGCACTATCATATCGATGTAAACCTCAGCAATAAAATTTATTTTTGGTGGCTTGAACACTCTGATAGACGCAGATTTGTTGCTTTTCCTAGCTTTAATGATTCTCCTCACAGAAAGTTCCCTAACGTGTCTTCGACTGTCCGAAATCATTGTTATAAGAAGGTTTTCCGAATGAGCGAAAAATCCATTTCTTTCTAATACGGGCTCAACTATTGCCTTCAGATCTCCTTTTGGGTATCGCGAAAAACTCTTCAGTTTGAAAAAGTGAGCAGCTCCTTCTATGCACGAAAATTTTCTTCTTACTTCGAACCATACAGGAGCGTAAACTTTCATGATATACTCCACTAAAATTTTGAAGTTTTCGTCTGGATCCTTTGTCGAAACATATAGCCTTAAAATTCAATTGGCTGTAGTGAGAATGGGCTAAATAGAGCGCAGTTATTGTTAGAGATGAGCTAAACGGTGATTTCATAATCACTCTGTGACTTGTGATTGCTACTCCAAAATCACAGTGAGTGAAAAAGGTGATTGCGATCGCAGTTTCAGGACTTGAGTGCTAACCCGCTAACGGTCGTGGTAATCTGGTCACCGCACACCGCTTGTTGCTGCACATGCTGCTATTGCTGCTATTGCTGGTGCGATCGCGGCAAAGGCGAGCGCAGACGAGACGAAACGAATCGCAGTTGCGAGTTGCGATCGCAATATGCAATTACAAATCACAATCACCTCGCCGACTCAGCGTCAGCGACTGTTCAGTAGTTCAGTTCAACGGTGGCCGTTCTCCGTTGTCTGAGTCTGCCAGCGCGGAGGTCGGAGATGGTGCGATCGCGGCAGACGAACGAAACGAATCGCAGTCGCAATCACCGTTGTCTGAATGAACGAATCACTGACAGTGATTGTGATTTCCCACTCACAGTGACTAAATCACCGACTGTGAAATATCGCTCAACTCTAGTTATTGTTTAGAAAGCGACCTTGCGCCTTCCAAGAACTGAAATAAAATTGAACAACACTTGAGCGAAAATTTTTTTAATTGAAAGTTTGATTGCAAGTAGAGGGCTAAAAGTACTATCAAGGATTTTTTTAACTATTTTTTACGTCATCAGTCCTTCAATACGCAACTTTTGAGTGCTGTTACGGTAAAAAATTAAAAACTTCGGCCCGCCCTACTGCCCATGCTGTTAATACAGGAAATTGCAGTATTATTGTCTATTCTCAGAAGGATCTTGCAATTGGAGATTTTTTGTAAATGACTTTAACGCATTAAATGCCGCAAGAAGCTCTAAAATATTAATGTGATATTTCCTTTCCTGCCAGGACAAAAAACCGTGCGTTTTAATGCCATTACAATAAGCTCCCCATGCTGATTTGGATGCATCGGAAAAAATCGGGATTTATTCTCTTCAGAAGCTTCGGAAAAAGTAGCACGAAACTGCTCATCAAAGGGAAGAGCGATAGCCGTCAAACCCACCGCCAGCTGAAGTTGGAGCTTGAACAAATAATTATCCTGACGTAAGGTTGACTGGTCTAAGCAGGACATTAGCTCGGTATTTAAACTGGGCGGGGCCAGCGCCGGGCAATTCTGAATACTATGATGGCGTTCAATGGTTGCTTTGCGTAACTCCTTGTCCAATCTTTGGCGGAGAAATTCCGTAAGGAATACTGTCACATCTGGGTGTACTTCTGGTTCAGTTGGAACCTTCGCGGTTTTACTACCCAACCTGGAAAATAAATCCGCGTTCGGAGGCCCCGAAGCCGGCTCAGCTCGCTGCAGTAGACTATCGTCCGTTTGCGATGACGGCCCAGGAGTTGGAATTAACTCCGCAATTGGAAGATTCATTTCGGAGTCACCATCGGATAGATCGTTGGCATCCTCGGGTACAGAGTCAGAGTCATCCGAGGCTACGAGGAGAAAGCCAGAATTAAAAACTAGCGATAATTAGCCGGGCGTACGTCTGAGATCGTCGGCCACATCGGACATTTCAAGAATTCATAGGAAAACTGAAACAGTCCGGACTATCAGGTAAATACATGTGTATTACTGACAGTTCTCTCCAAATGGGATGTACAACAACTGGGGCCAAAGTTACAATACATATGTATAATAACAAAAGCGGCCGCAGAGTATGAAGTCATGCAGGTGCAGACTAACAACACAGAATGAATCAGTAATAAAACAGAAACATCCGAACTATCAAATAAATACATGTGTATTACTGACGGTTCTCTCCCAATGCAATTTGCAATAATGGAGCCAGTGTTAAAATACATGTGTATAATAACAAAAGCCGCCGCCGAGCAATGAGTCATGTATGTGCAGGCTAACAAAAAACTGACAAAAGAAGAACGTGTACTTACTTCTGAAGGAAAGCTATTGAAAAGAAACGAAACAATGTCTTACTTATTTGAACCTTGTAGGAGTTCCACTAATAACTTCCTGAATTTTGCCCGGGACGATGACGCCTGTTGTTTGAACTTTTTATTAACTTTTCCCATAATGAACTCTATTGTGCAACACGAAACAACACACAGAAATATACGTCTGATCAGAGCGAACGAAAAAATTGCAGTGATTAATCGGGACCGGATATGGTGGCGACGGAGAGGGCTGTTATGTTTTTGCTTTGAGACATATCAGTTTCTTTAAAGTTCGTTATTGGAGCTTGCTAAAAAATTGCTACTACACGTATTGTAATTCTTCGAACGGCAATATGAATTATAATTATCTTTTATAATATGCACAAACATGAACACGATAACACATGGTTTAAAAATGTGGGGTTTTATTTATGACATTGTATATTTTATTATTTTTTTCTTTAACCAAGTTTAAAGTGTATATACATTCATAAAAATACAACACTTACACCTGCAGAGCAAAATATAACATATACTTTTGTTTCTTGTATCGCACCAAACCAAAATTCTTTGAGAATAAAAAAAATGTTTTGCGATGAATAAAGGCATTTTTCCCGTTACAGTGCTACTTCGTTAATAGAAAGTTATTTTTTGTTTCCTTAAATGACATTTTTTTATAATTTAATGAATAAACGTTAAAACTAGTTATTTGTTAGTGTTCTTGTTACAATACACATAATTAGAAAATATGATAAACTTAAGATACAATTTTTTTCCATTTCCTTTTGCTGACACTTTTGTCTTAGTGATCCATTTAGTTCTTTAATGCGAGAGAACATTCTGGATCTGAAAAATAGCCGCTTTGCCTTCATAGGACAACCAATACTACTACTCTTGATCAAAAGGTTATGGATAAAATTTTCTTCTTCAGTAACTAATCCTTCTCCATTAACTTCAAGAAACACTTTGTCAAGTTCATCAATGTGAAACATGAAAGTGGGGGATGGTTTTGATAAAGCACCCTCACTGAGGTGATCAATCCATGAATAGCTCTGACCTGAGGAACTTTGCAAGGTGGGATCTTTTAATTTGTGGCAAACGAATCCTGCCAGATTTTCCAATCCGTCATATGCCAGCTCATTTAATTCTATTAAAATGGAGCCTTCCTTTTTAGAGTTGGCTGCTGATGAATCAGGAGAAATATTCAATTTTCTTATTAAAGATCCGCTAAGTGGAATACCTGGGGTGTCGTCTGTTTCTACATTGGAAAACTCCGAGTATGCTCCCTCGTTTCTTCCCAAAATGTAGGATCTTAATCTATATTTGAATTCTAAAGGACTAGGATGGTCGTGGAGACCTCCTTTTGCCCTGATAACTCCGAAAAAGTTTTCAATAACGTCTTGATTTAAGCGCCTGCTTAATATAGTCGAGTAAAATCAACCTTCAATTGTGACGAAATTTTTTTTTGGCGTAGAACCAAGTAAAATCTATATGGTTGTGTTCCTTGTATTATTTTCCATATGAATCTTTGGTTTACGACATTTCTGGTCTGTGCAGAACTTTTTTATTTTCGAAAAATGTAAAATTTTGCATGTGTATGAAACAGTTGGTTTTTAAAACACAACACGTCATATCTCAGTAAATATTTGAGATATCGATTTGAATTTTTTTTAAATTAAAGTAGAAACATGAACGCCTCAAGCAGTACTAAAATATTTTAAAATATCACAATATTTTTTGCGGAAAATAATTAGAAACTTAATTTTACTTCGCTTGTGCATTATAAATTTCGACATGCGACAAACTTTTTTATTTTTGAAAATTTGTCTGTATATGCTGCGAATGAAATGAAGAGAAAGGTTGTAGAAAGTTTTTGGAGAAAGAATTATTGACCTATGAGTCATAGTTTTGAAGTCATGATTTTTTTGTCAGACGCGGCCTAATGAGCGGACGGGTCGTGGCAATGCACTATCAGGGTAACGCGTAGCGGACCCATAGTCGGCTACGGATAACGAGGCATAAAGGAGTTAAAACATGAAAAGAACTTAGTTTCTTTTTATTCCTATTTTATACAATCAATATTGAGCGTCAGATTCAGCATCTGATTGTTCCTCTTCTAATTTTACTGCAGTATTAACAGAATTCTTGCACTTCCAGTCTATAGAATATTTTAAACCTTCCTATTACTATCTATTACTATTACAGTTTTTATCTGAACACAAAAGTGATAAAGGTTGTCTCACAGATGGAGGTATGGGGTCCTGGTTACTAAATAAGGGTTTCCAGTGGTCTTTCTGAAATGTCCAGCCGTATTCCTCTAGGCTTACGAAGTTAATGTTGTTAATGTGACTAGAATACCATGTTTTTAATTGGTACATACATCTAAACTGGGAAAAAATCAAATGCAATTAAATGTATAACAAGATATGAATTCGAATACAAACCTTTGCAAATGCAATTTAAAATCATCGTCTGTAGTCGGGATTTCAGACGCAGGCCGATTCGTGTTTTAGCCAAAAAAAGTCGTAATTCATTTAATGTTCTCACGTCTTTTTGTTTATTTTTGTATAAATATAAAACATACGCAACTGCAATCTCATATGCGTGTTCAAATGGCAGATTTGGCAAGTCCGTCATATTCTTCAGGTTGTCGGCGTTTTTAAGTAACACATCAAGAGCGGTTTTCTTCCCAATTTTGTAAACGCACTGGTAGTATCACACCCAGTGAGACAGTGTATTGCCAAATAAACATTGCGATACAGTTTTGCCAATTTATTTATAATATATTTTACCATTATAATACGTGTGTTTTTGGTATGGCCTAACTGCATAAAGAGATTACAATTATATAATTATTCAGGTACCTTACTACAGAAGTGTATGAACAAAATAAGCACGTTCGTATCTACAGATTTGATCAAAATATTTTTACTGTAGATACATTCGTACAATGCATGTAAAATTATGCGCCTGTCTGCCTCATCCTGATTGCTAAAAAGGGAATGTAATGGTATGCATAATTTTATATGCATTGTAAGGATGCACCTACAGTAAAAATATTTTGTTGAAATCTGTAGATATGGACGTGCTTATTTTGCTTATTGTGCAGTTAGGCCATTCCAAAAACACACGTATTACCTATAATGGTACAAGATTATAAACAAAATTGACAAAACTGTATCGCAATGTTTATTGGAAATACACTGTCTCACTGGGAGTGATACTACCAGTGCGTTTTATAAAATTGGGAAGAAATCCGCTCTTGATGTATTACTTAAAAACGCCGACAACCTTAAGGATATGATGGACTTACTAAATCGGCCATTTGAACGCACATATTATGATTGCAGTTGCGTAAGTTTTATATTAATTTATACAAAAATAAACAAAAAGACGTCAGAACATTAAATTAATTAAGATTCTTTTGGCCAAAAACACGAATAGGCCAGAGTCTGAAATCCCGCCAACAGACGATGCTTTTAAATTGCATTTGCAAGGGTTTGTATTCGAATTCGTATCTTGTTATACATATAATCGCATTTGATTTTTTCCCAATTTAGATGTATGTACCAATTAAAAACATGGTATTCTAGTCACATTAACAACATTAACTTCGTGAGCCTAGAAGAATACTGCTGGATATTTCAGAAAGACCACTGGAAACCCTTATTTAGTAACCAGGACCCCATACCTCCATCTGTGAAACAACCTTTATCACTTTTGTGTTCAGATAAAAACTGTAATAGCAATAGATGTAACTGTGCAAAGGAAGGTTTAAAATATTCTATAGACTGGAAGTGCAAGAATTCTGTTAATACTGCAGTAAAATTAGAAGAGGAACAATCAGATGCTGAATCTGACGCTCAATATTGATTGTATAAAATAGGAATAAAAAGAAACTAAGTTCTTTTCATGTTTTAACTCATTTATGCGTCGTTATCCGTAGCCGACTATGGGTCCGCTACGCGTTACCCTGATAGTGCATTGCCACGACTCGTCCGCTCATTAGGCCGCGTCTGACAGAAAAATCATAATTTCAAAACTATGACTCATAGGTCAATAATTCTTTCTCCAAAAACTTTCTACAACCTTTCTCTTCATTTCATTCGTAGCATATACAGACAAATTTTCAAAAATAAAAAAGTTTGTCGCGTGTCGAAATTTATAATGCACAAGCCAAGTAAAATGAAGTTTCTAATTATTTTCCGCAAAAAATATTGTGATATTTTAAAATATTTTAGTACTGTTTGAGGCGTTCATGTTTCTACTTTAATTAAAAAAAAAATTCAAATCGATATCTCAAATATTTACTGAGATATGACGTGCTGTGTTTTAAAAACCAACTGTTTCATACATACGCAAAATTTTACATTTTTCGAAAATAAAAAAGTTCTGCACAGGCCGGAAATGTCGTAAACCAAAGATTCATATGGAAAATAATACAAGGAACACAACCATATAGATTTTATTTGGTTCTACGTTAGAAATTTTTTTTTCGAGAAATAAGCGAGTTAGCGGCCTGGATTTACTCGACTAATAAGTATTGGACGTTGAAACGACGTTTCAGATCCTCTAGGAGCATTCCTAAGGAACAATTGGAAATCGGAACACTTAAATTAATTCGTTCATGTCATTTTAGTAAAAATATTTTGTTCATTTCATACATTACCTTTTTGAAATGGTAATTTGCTTCGACTGCCGATTACCTTCAAATCGGAGATTACTTCAGACATTTTATTCAAAATTGCATTCTGATCTTCCAGGGCTAACCCATAGGCCCTATTTCTTGCTCTCGAGTCACTCACTGGGATGCTCACATTAAATGTTTTATGTAAATAATATTGAGGACAAAGTTGCTATACTGAATAATTCACTTATAACTCTCTTTGACACACATGCTCCATTTCGAACTTTCAGAGCTACTAGAAAACCATCTCCATGGATATCTTGCAATACTCGACTGTTGATGTCTCAACGTGATCAAGCTAAAGCTAGATATAAAAGGAGTAAACATTTGGATGACTTAAATTATTATAGGTCTATAAGAAATTTCACAACTCTAGTAATTAGGAAAGAAAAGGAAGCATTTTTTGAAAGTAAATTGAAAACGAATAATTCTGCACAGTCATGGAAATTTTTGAGATCCTTGAACATCTCCACTAAATCCAAAACATTTTCCACAAAATCTATATCTAATGCAGATGGTTTTTTAAACTTTTTCACACAGCTGCCTACTTTCACCGAGGATTTTTCTGAGACTATTGCATTCTACAACAATAACAGAAAGACTTCCTTTGACTCGTTTTTTGAATTCAAATTGGTCGATTCTAGCGCAGTGATGAAATGTTTAACTGAAATAAAATCGAATGCACCTGGGCTAGATGACATCACCCTTGTAATGATAAAGGCGTGTTGCCCGTATTTGTTGCAGTTTCTTGTTCATATTATAAATTGCTGCCTGATGCAAAACTATTTTTCTATCACATGGAAGCATGCTGTTGTCACGCCGGTCCCCAAGGTGCGTAATCCGTTGGAGCTGGGGCACTTCAGACCTATTAGTATTTTGCCATGTTTCTCCAAAATAATGGAAAAAATTATGTTTTACCAAATTGAAGAACATATGAACCATTATCAGATTCTACCTCTAAAACAGTCTGGATTTAGACGAAACTTTAGTTGTACAACTGCGTTAGCAAATATTACTGATGATATTATGAGAGCCACGGATAAGGGTTTATTGACCATCCTTCTCTTACTTGACTTTAGCAAAGCTTTTGATACTATTAACTTTAATATTTTGAAATCTATATTTCATTACGTCGGTTTTAGTGAAAATGCTAAACAACTTCTAACTAGCTATTTATCTGAAAGGAAAATAACTGTCAGGGTAAACAATCAGATGTCTAGGAGTGCTTTGGTTACATCGGGAGTTCCGCAAGGGTCGATTTTGGGACCTCTCCTCTTTTCAATGTATACAAGTAGCATAGTGAATTGCATAAAATATTCTGACTACCACATGTATGCAGACGATACCCAAATTTATTCCAGTTTTCCTGTAAATGATTTTCGAGAAGCAATAAAAAATTTAAACCAGGATTTGCAGAATATTGCGACCACGTCAGCAAGGCATTCTTTGTTGATTAATCCGAGTAAAACACAGGCTATATTATTTGGCAATAAGAATTTTTGTAAAAGTGTACTACCTTCTATTCAGTTAAGAATTAACGATACTGACATACCTGTGGTTGAAAGAGTGAGAGACCTGGGACTGGTGCTTGACAACAGCTTTCGCTATAGGGAACATATTGCTCTGTGCATGAGACGAGCATTAGCCAACCTAAAACTTATTTACTCTTACAAAAACATTCTTTCCATTGGAATAAAAAAATTACTTTGTAACTCACTTGTGCTTTCACATTTCAATTTTTGTTGTGAGGTATTTTCTCCATGTTTGGATCAAGCCACCAAATATAAAATTCAAAAAATGCAAAATTCCTGTTTGAGATACATATATGGCATTAGAAAGTTTGACCATATATCACATAAATTAATTACTAGTGGTTGGCTAAATGTGGAACACAGATTCCTTAAGCTTTCATGTATATTTGTTAATAAAATTATTTTGTTTAAAACACCACCATATTTATTTGAGAAACTAAAATTTAGAACTGATGTACACAACATTAATGTGAGATTTAAGGGCAGATTGTCTCCTCCTCAATACAGAACTGCTTTGTGCAGTAGATGCTTCTCTGTTTACTTTTGTAAAATCTATAACGAATTGCCCGAAAATCTCAAAAATTTATCCTATCTTCACTTTAAAAATCATTTACATATGTTTCTGTTACAAAACCAAAATTGTTTATTGTAATTCTGTGTGGTGCACTATGTGGTCTGCGATGTTGGTACGGTTGCTATCACGGACTATTTTATCGCTTTTGCCCTTGGCGACTCTTATTCCTGGTATCAGGTGTCGTTGTCTGTTCCGAATGGTATAGTTTATTATAGTATTTAATTTAATTTAATTTAATGTGATCTGTAGGGTTAAGTGGAAGAGCAGGGGGTGCTTTGGCATCCATCTGAACTTCGCCCTAAGCTAGCCTTTCTTTCAGTTATCTGTGGGAATTGCATACACTATGATTATTGTTTATCTACATAGTTTGATTTATAAAATGCAATTGTAACTGACACAATAAAGACACTATTATTATTATTATTATCATTATTATTAAATGCATCGAACTAGTCATTAACCTGTAACACAAAATCATTTAAAATTTTTTGAAAACATTCAGTAAGTATGCATACTCTGCCCAATTCTCAGCTGATAAAAATCCAAGTGTTCCACATCTGGATATCGTACTTGACATAGTATGGGAAAATAGTTTTGCGGCATATTTTACTCTTTGCCTTTGCGGTCCACCAACATTCAGTTTGGCAAGTGTAATTTTATGTGAGATTTTTAAATCCGAGACGTCGGTAGCGTTTATTGCCTGCTCCACTATTTCTTTTTTAATTACTTTGTTGCCAATTAAAAAACCGTGATACACGAAATTGTTTCTTATTAATTTTAAGAGATGGGGGACATCAGCCAGCACAAAAATTTTCTCATTGTTAGCAGGATTTAGAAAATATGGCTTCGACTCTGTTATATTTAATCCGCTATGAAGCCCTCGATTTGCATCGCCCAAATCAGAAACCATGGCAGTAACATGAAAGCCTACAAAGTGCTGCATTAAGGAGTTTTATTACATGAGAACAGTTACACTTACCGGAATCTTCCACAAATTTAATGATTTCCATTAATATAAGCGATGTCATTTTACAATCAAAACCATTAAAAAAATAGGCTGCTTCCATGACCTGAATATACCTTTGATTAGAACAACCTGAACGTAATCATAGGGTTTCATCACACAGTCCTTTGTTTGGTCATACTCATATTCCTTTCTGATTTTCATTTCATCAAATATGGTACACACACGATCTTTTTCAGTCATATCGGCAAATTCGACAATTTTCAAAGCAAACCTGTATGCTCTAGGGCCAGAAGCATGCATTGCTATAGCGTTTGAAATCTCACTTACTGACCAATTTCTTCTGCTGAATAAAGGGCTAGGGAAGTTGTATTGTGTTTGGTGGGTTTGTTCAGGAATAGTATTTTGAAAGATATTTGCAAGATTAGGAAGTTCGTTTAGGTTCGTAGTTTGTTTGGTATAGGATAATATTTTATTTGGATTATTTTAGGACTGTATTTTGGATAGTATTTGTGGTTAGGAAGTTTGTTGTAAATTGTATAGGAATAACTTTAGGAAGCACTATGGGATGCAGCCTCACACCCCTGGTTTTATGGCTTGGTTTATAGTGCGGGTAGGTAGTAGCGATTAACGAAACTTTTATCATTAATGTCGATTTATTTATAAAACAATAATTTATATACGTATCACAAAAATAGCTTAACAATTAATTTTGACATAAAGAGGAAATAAAATTTGCTGTTGTAGTTAGATGTAGACAGTTTGAAGTATGTATTAAGTGCTGCATTGAAATTTAAACGCTTGCATTCTGAAAGAAATAGTAAATTGTCGTTTTGTCGAATAAGCTAAAAAGAAATACGTGCGTTTCGCAACCAGGAAATAGATATTTCACGGCTAGCAGAAAATTAATAATGAACTTCAAGCAGGTCAAATTGGTTTCGGAATTTACAGAAAAATAAAATAAAAATAATTATGTTTAATTTTGGCGACTCCAAATTGGACTGGAATGGTTCTACTGAAGCTCTCTTGCTAGCATCTTGTTGATAGGTTCCAATTCGATGGTATTTTGTTCTTGAGTATTTAATACTCTTGTGCTGGACTCGTTTCTTGCTGCTGTTGTTACTCTGGTGATTCTCCATTGTTTCCATACTTTGTAGAGTAGATACATAATTCCAATCATAGCCACGGTTGTAGTAATGGATATGCTAATTGGAATTGACCAGTGATGTTTAATTTTCTCCCAGGTAACATCATTATGATTTAATTGGTTAGGTGACTGTTTATGGTTTAGATCGGATTGTTTCGTGGAAAGCAGCCATTTACAGGAATGAAACAAGTTCATTGGAATTTAATCATCCTATTAGACCAGGAGCCCATAGACCAAAAATTGTGCATAATAGGTTTACTCCAAAAATGCCTGAGATGTTATGATTTTTGGGTCGTGGAGCACAGAAATGCCCATGCCAGTTTTTGTTTTTGGTACAGTGATGTGTGGCAGACCCGTAAATGTGTAAAAAAATTGCTTAAGAAAGTATTATAGGTTTAGGACTGGGGTTTGCGGGAAGCGCTAAATAATGAGAAGTAATCCAGCGGACGCGGTTCGCCTGTTGTGAATTCTGGGACACTGACCCGCTGCAGGGGTCAAACTGTGTAAATAAATCACCCCCAAAAAAATTATAGGTTTACGCATGGGGATTGGAGCGATCTCCTAATTTACCTCCAAACATCATGAATCTCGACTCCCATTCATTTTGGTTGGTACAAAGAGGCGCCACACTGGCGACATTTTGTAAATTCACCCAGTTAAAAAAATAATAAGTTTACTCTTCAGAACTTGGAGACAAGTTATTTCAATCACAAAAGTCGAGTATTCAATGTTGCCAATAAAAAACATTGGTACAGGGGGGCGCTAGAGACGCAACATTTTGTAAAAAAAACTTACGTAAAAAAATCATAAGTTTATGAATGGTGTTCACGAATTTGATTATGATGAACCTACTGATTACAAAAATACATTCCCTCTCGTTGAACGGTAGTACAAGGGCCCGCTATAAAGGTTGAAAGAAAGCAATTATTAATTTTCACCCTTCATCATAAAGATTCCAGTCCGAAAACTGGTTGGACGCTTACCTCCATCCTTCCTATCCTGAGCTAACCTACGCTTTTCCCCAAAAGTTGAACATCCTACATCCCTAACTACTTGAGAGCAGTAGTCCAATCTGGGCCTACTCTTACCTCTTCATATTCCTATCTCTGACTAGTATGTTGCGAACTAAGCCTTCGTGCGTCAGAAGGTGTCCTACTATTATATCTCTCCTATTCCTTACCGTCTTCCATAAATTTCGCTCTTTCTAATACCTCTCTGTTTCTAACCTTATTTACCCACGGTATCTTCATCATGCGTCTAAAGCGCCACATTCCAAAATGCTTCTAATTTTTTCCTATTTGCTTCTCCTATCGTCCAAGTTTCGCACCGGTACACTGCTGTGCTCCATACATACATTTTTAAGAGCCTCTTCCGAGTTAATACATTTATTATTTTCGAGCATAATAGTTGTTTCTTTTTATTAAATGCTACTCGGCCCTTCGCTATTCTTTGTCTTATATCTCTGGAGCTCCTGCCATCGCGAGTTATTTGACTTCCTAAATAGCAGAAATCTGAGACTTCCTCTATCTTCACGTTTCTTATTTGTATGTTAGTTTTAGCCCTAATTTCACGCCCCCTACAGAACAAAATTTCGGTTTCTTTTTATTGATCTTCATACCATAGCCCTCCGTCAAAACCGCTTCCATTCGTTCAGAATCCTTCCTAATTCTTCTTTGTTGGATGCTAATACTGCTATAACATCCGCGAATCTGAGCATATTAATAGTTTGGCCCTGTATATTAATTCCAGCAGCTATTCTGTCTTTAACAATATCCATCGCATCTTCGATATATAAATTGAAAACTAGAGGCGATAACGCACGTCCCTGCCTCACTCCCTTTCAGATGTCTACTTCTCTATGTTCCTGCTCAAATTCTGTAACTGCCGTTTGCTCTTTGTGTAGATTATGAATTATTCTTCTATCCCTATACTTAATCCCTACCGTTTTGAGCACTTCGAATATCTTCTTCCATTTCACATTGTCGAAGACTTTTTCCAAATCTGCAAATCCTTTATAGGGTCTCTTTCCCTTTTCTATTGCTTTTTCTATTAATAGTCGTAAAGCTAGAATGGTCTCGCGCGTTCCCCTATTTCTTCTAAATCCGAACTGATCTTCTCCTAATATTTCTTCCGTCCTTTTCTCCATCCTTCTTTGCACAATTCTAGTTAAAATTTTTGACACGTGGGAAGTCAAACTGATCGTTCTAAAATTTCCACACGTATCCGCGCCTTTCCTTTTTGGTAAAGCTACTATGATGTTCCGTTTGTATTCTTCTGGAATATCGCCTGTCTGGTATGTGCAGCTAAACGTTTCATAGAACCATTTAATTTTTTTTTTCAATTTCTTGCATTTTCTATTTACTGCAGTAATCTACACGCAGTAGGAACGAAGCTTCGGTACACAATCAATTATTGTGAATGGCAAGACTTTTGTACCACTTTTCAATGATGGCGAATGTATTTTTGCACTCAGTATGTTTATATTTAACAAGTTACTGAACGCCATTCATACACTTATGATTTTTTTTACCTGGGTGAATTTACAAAATGTCGCGAGTGTGGCGCCTCTTTGTACCAACCAAAATGAATGGGAGTCGAGATTCATGATGTTTGGAGGTAAATTAGGAGATCTCTCCAATCCCCATGCGTAAACCTATAATTTTTTTGGGGGTGATTTATTTACACAGTTTGACCCCTGTAGCGGGTCAGTGTCCCAGAATTCACAACAGGCGAACCGCGTCCGCTGGATTACTTCTCATTATTTAGCGCTTCCCGCAAACCCCAGTCCTAAACCTATAATACTTTTTTAAGCAATTTTTTTACACATTTACGGGTCTGCCACACATCACTGCACCAAAAACAAAAACTGGCATGGGCACTTCTGTGCTCCACGACCCAAAAATCACAACATCTCAGGCATTTTTGGAGTAAACCTATTATGCACAATTTTTGGTCTATGGGCTCCTGGTCTATATATTTCGACGGGATTTTGCGTCTTCAACAGGGCTACAAATGTGATTACATAAGTTACTGGAACGTATTAGGAACGGAAATACATTGCTTACATGGTCCTATTGAACTATTAAGGTTTCTACAATTAATAATTGTATGTTATTATAACGGGTGTAGGGGAGTTTGGCTCTGCAAGAATAAATAGGGCCAAGCTAGAAAATATGTTGAAATGACAATAATTTGTCAGCTGACATTTTGAGTGCAAAGGCGTGTAGATGGGAGTTCTAGTTCGAATAAATTTTGGTAAATGTGACTAACACCTTCGATGTCAGTTCTATTGTTAACTGTAGTCTATTTGTCTCTGTAAATAAAAAACATTTCAAGTATTAATATTTTTCTTAATTTGATTTCCTTGGCCAATATATATGTGTTGTCATAGTC
Source organism: Xestobium rufovillosum (assembly GCA_963966045.1). NCBI lineage: Eukaryota > Metazoa > Arthropoda > Insecta > Coleoptera > Ptinidae > Xestobium > Xestobium rufovillosum. The sequence goes on from OZ014495.1 coordinate 38,383,073, forward strand.
GAAGGGGTGGTCGGTCTGGTTGACGTGGTTGGCGAGGGCGCACCTCTGTGGGCGAAGTCTGGTGTCGCTTTTGTGGAGTGTGATGCGTTGTTGAAGGGATTGTGAAGTTTGACCTATGTAGGAAAGGTGACAAGAAGAGCAGAGGATTTTGTAGATGACTGAGGAAAGTTGGTTTTTTGGAGTGGGGTCTTTAAGTTTGGTGTGAATGAATTTCTTGATGGTCAAAACGGGTTTTAGGGTTATTTTTATATGGGGTTCCTGTTGGAAGACTTTTTTGATACGGTTGGTGATGTGAGGGATATATGGGAGGGGATAGTAGTCTTGTGTGGGGTGGGGAGTAGGGGTGGGGGGCCCAGTCAAGAGTGGGGGAGTTGAATTGGTAGTTATGTTTGTTGGAAGGCAGGGGATGTTGATAGTTGGACAGGATGTGATACTTTTTGCGGCGAATCTGTAGACGTTTGGCGTACAAACAAAGTGAGTCCGGTAACTACAGATGAGCCACAAAAAGGCACTTCAGCTCCGCATAAAATATGATTTTTTTCGGCAAACCTCGGTACACTTATCTCAATTCAAATAAACATGATTATTTTGCTTACAGAAAGAGTAAAAAATATCAACAGTGACAGTAATTATTTATTGTGTGACAGATTGCTATTGGATGCTATAAAATGAACAACTACATAACGAAATCTTGAAAAGTGAACGACAAACCACCCAAGGTAGGCTCAGCAAATGATAAATATGAATGATGAACAATTTCAAGACTCAACGTATGCAGCGACATCCAGCAAACTAAACTACCAAATACAGAGACAATAAGAGGACAACGATAGCAGGTAAGTGAGACAAACCCTATTAGAATAGAAAAGCTAACTAGAATTAATAATTTTAAGACAGTTCTACCCTCAACCAAATCGATAGAAACTCAAACAGACTATGGACGGAGGCATAATCGGAGAGCGAGGCAAGAAATAGGAACAGTGACAATTAAAGCAAATAAGAAACTAAATATAAATGAAAGACCTAAAATAGGAATACAAGTATGTTAATATGAGCATGATGTAAATACTAGTCTATAATAAAACGTTAAAAATAGAGAGAATGTTCTAATAGCGAAAATTAACGTTACAATCAATATATATCGATATATCGACATATATCGATATATCGATATCTTTTGACCTATAGAATATACTGTTAAATCAACCCTCAAAATGTTTATGTTTGACATCAATTTATTGTCCGGTAAACAAAACAAACAATAACTACTTAATACACTAGTTAAATTAATATGGCCTCAATCGCAACAGGTGCCTTGCCCAGCATATTTCAGACTGCCCCCTCGCCGGCGGCGCTAGTCCAGATCGAGCCACATGATCGCCGAACGTGCCGTTTCAGTAAACATTTCCCAATTCCCATAACATTCGGCCATCCTGCATAGGCACGACCCCGTGACTACTGCACCTGTAAAATAGAAAATAAGACAGTACCGATATCTTTACTCTGGATAATTGAAGTACGGGCTATATGAGTTCCGACTAAGGATGCCTCAGAACGTCGGCACAGACTCACACAAAATAAATCTCAGAGTTTCTGTATAGGCTCACGCAAGAACAAATTTTAGAGTTTCTGCTCAGGCTCACACAAGATAAATCTCGGAGTTTCTGCTCAGGCTCACGCAAGATCAAATCTCAGAGTTTCTGCTCAGGTTCACGCAAGATAAATCTCAGAGTTTCTACACAGGCTCACGCAAAATTACATCTCAGAGTTTCTATACAGGCTCACGCAAGATTAATTTTTTTGTTAAAAAAACAACAAAGTACATGCTTATTCGCAGAATACCAGAACTCTCATGGTTTCTTAAGACCTTACTGTCAAACGTACCGACCAATGTCAGCTAAGTACTCATATGTCTGGTACACAACAATTTCAAATCAAACATACCGACCAATGTCAGCTAAGTACTCATTATGTATGGTACACAACAATTACAAAAGCACAAAAAGGCATGTAATAAAATCATCATGAATCAAGATTAAAATTATGTGTTAAACCAAAACACAAATATACTTTTTGGATTTAGCAATCAAATATTACTACGCCAGAAATATACATGGGTTGAGTAAAAGGACAAAATAAGTCAAACACTCGCCCTGCTACTACTCATCAATGGTCTGGTTGCGGAAAAGCTTCATTCGATCACTCGAAACAACTCCTTTGAATCGTCGTTTGTCTGACGACAGTGACTGCACCCGGTATCTATCATTGTTTAATACTTCTGTGACTTACGGGTCCTATAAATTTCTGAACCAGCTTTCCACTCTTGAGTCCTCTTACTACTGGTGTTCGCTCGAACAGCACCATATCACCAACTTTATATTTACGTGCCGCAAGTCTATTAGCGTCATAACGCGTCTTCATTTTAACTGCATTATTATCACACCGTACCTTTGCTTCGTCTCTAGCTTTTTGTAACCTCGTTTGCCTGTTTGTCTGTTCTTTGTGGAGGATTATCTCATGCTCTAGTCGAGGTCGAAAACCATAGAGTAATTCGGAAGGGGCTTTTCCGGTCGTTGCATTAATTGTTCCGTTTATTCCTCTCTGTATCTCAGGTATTTTTAGATCCCAGTGAAACCGCGATATTAAGTGGACTGTAATTATTTATTTTAATAGTGTCAAAGACCTACCTTTGCTCCTTTGTTTTCGGTGTCTCCAGGTCGATTCCAAGCATAGAAGGAAGGAACAGGATAAGGAAGAGTGGAGGATAATGTGGTCCAAGACACTAAATGAAGCGCTTGCAATACTAAAGCACAAATGTTTATACGCGAAATGTTTCACTTCAGAAAGACAGACACTCCTTACTAAAAATTGCGAAATAACAATAATGCCGTTTATACGCTATGAACTGCTGGAGTACGAATCTATCTTGCTACTACTTTTTAATGCTGCTGGCCCAGGACGGCGCACAAAAACGACCCAACATACAAAAAACTTGCAATTCCATAGAAAGCGAAAATAAACTAAAATAACAATGTAGTTAATATTTTCACTTTTCACTATTTGGTAGAAATCCATGATTAATTAAAAAATTACTTTGCGTACTACCAATAAGTTTCCATGGATATTTTATTTATTTAGTTTTTTCTGTTCTGATATTTCACTTGAAGGTTTTTTCAATTGAATTTATTGTTTTCTTCCTATATGGTTTTCTTTAAATTCATTGTTTTTTCCCTTCAAGCTACGAGGTATTCGATTTTCCTTTGTGTTTTTCTTATACCCCGTAGGTAAATACTGAAATTCAGTTATCTAGTTATCTTATTTCATGGATATCATTATAATTTGTCAATTTTAGTTTCCTTGTCAACTGTCATAATAATTTGTTTACAATTTTTCTTAAACATTTCTGACGATGGGATCGTTTGTAGATCTTGAAACCGGTTAAATAAAATAATTTTGTTTACTTATTGGTAGTACGCAAAGTAATTTTTTAATTAATCATAAAATAACAATAAAATGAGATTTAATCCCAAGAGGTCTCAACATTCCCCCCGGCCATTTTGAAAATCAATTTTCAAAATTAACAAAATAACTAAAGTTTTCTATGGGAAAACAACTAAAACTAATAAATTCTAAAAACATGGTAACGGAAAAATCTATTGGTTTGGTAACGGACAAAGACGCACTACCGGGCGCTTATATGTTCCATTTTTGGTTCTAACTAGCGCGACACGACATACACCATCATCGCCTGGGAATAGTTTTTCGATAATCCCAATGGGCCAATGAAGAGTAGGTGAGTTATCTATTCGGATAAGAACTAACATACCTGTACGTACGGGACAAGCGGGGGTATTCCATTTCTGACGACTCTGTAAATTATTCAAATATTCTAATCGCCATCGATTCCAGTAAGATTGTACTATCTTATCCAACAACTGCTTGCGCGTAATTAAATTAGTCCCTTGGTTAGATAAATCTATAGCAGGCAGAGCTTGCAAGGGTGTCAATGTCAAAAAATGTGCAGGTGTAAGCGCTAGAGGTTCAGCAGGGTCTGAACTTAACCAACATAGCGGCCTAGAATTTAACAAGGCTTCTATTTGAACTAAAACTGTTGACATTTCCTCGTAAGTGAGTATCTGACTACCAATTACTTTATACAAATGCATCTTGACAGATTTTATATTAGACTCCCAAATACCGCCGAAATGTGGAGCATTTGGAGGATTCATTTTCCAGGTAATTTTATATGATCTAAGATAGTCACCCAAAGTAGTCACGTATTCTTCGGTTTGAAAATAATTATAAACTTGACTGAGCTCAGACTTTGCTCCTAAAAAATTGCTACCGCAATCCGAATAAATTGTACTACATGGGCCACGTCTCGCCAAAAAACGCTTAAAACAATTAAGAAATATTTCGGTTGTTAGGTCGGACGCCAATTCTAAGTGAATCGCCTTCGTAGCCAAACATATAAATAAACAAATATAACATTTTTGACTCTTAATGCCTCTGCGGCGTCCCAAAGTTATAAACAAAGGCCCTGCATAATCAACACCACATTCTAAAAAGGGTTTAGCTTCAGTAACGCGCGGTGTGGGGAGATCGGCCATACAAGGCAATAAAGCTTTGGGGCGAAATCTAAAACAGTAATTGCACATATTTACGCGCTTACGAATAACACTACGGGCGGACAATATCCAATATTTTTGTCGAAGTAATGAATGCAGTAAATGAGGACCAGTGTGCAAGCTCTTATGATGAACGTAATCAATTAAAATGTTTATAAAATGATCTTTTTAGGCAATAAATACGGATGCTGTTGGTCATAATCTATAGGTGCTTTTCCAAGTCGACCACCTACTCTCAACAGTCCGTCACTATCTAAAAAGAGACTCAAATGTCTCAAAGAATTTGAGCATAACCTTTTGCTTTTCAATAATGTAATCTCCTCAGGAAAATGTGCATTTTGTACGGAACGTATTAAGACCATTTCAGCTTTATTCAAATCACTACCCTCAATTTGTTTCTTTCGGGGCAAAATTTTAAGAAATTTAAGTTCGTAAACTGTTACGCGGCACAATTTCCTCCATGAGGACATTCTAAGGATAAGGCTATATAAAACATCTTCTACCGCAACTACTGCGGGTAACGCTACACAAGCCTCTGGTATTGGACTCACTTCTTGCACCAATTTAGTAAAATAGGCCATTGATTTTCAGGAGACAATAACCAGCTTGGGCCGGTCACCCAGCTACCGTGCTCCAATAAACGTGCGGGCGTAGAACCGCGCGACGAGAAATCTGCGGGATTGTTTTTACCATCTATATGATACCACCGAGCATTTTCAAGCACCGACTGAATTTTAGATACGCGATTTGCAACAAATACTTTCCATTTATGAGGTGAATCATTCAGCCAGTGCAATACTACCTTAGAATCTGTGCAAGCAATCACACTATCTAATACTATGCGCGATGAACAACTATCTAAAACAAATCTGAGTGATTTTGCCAGTAAGAGCGCAGCACATAGTTCTAATTTTGGAATGCTCAGAGTTTTTTGAAGTGTAACTTTCGATTTAGCGCAAAATAGATTGGTTCGTACTGTACCACATGGTGTAACTATTCGAATGTAAACTAGTGCAGACAAACCTTTCGCGGATGCATCCGAGAATCCTACAAAAGAAACTCGTGCACCTTCTATTATACCTACAAAACGCGGAATATGAAATTTCTCTAACAGCGGCAACTCGCTCAAAAACTGCATCCACATTGTCTCAATGTGACGAGGTAGTTGTTCATCCCAATTGACTTTAGCTGCCCATAATTCTTTCATTATAATTTTAGCGTAAAGAGTTACAGCTGACAAAAAACCAAGCGGATCCCATATTTGCGCAATGGCGGACAGAATGCTGCGTTTCGTAGATTTTTTATCTGGCACGTTAACTACAAAAGAAAAGCTATCTACAACAGGATTCCATCGCAATCCCTAAACTTTTAGAGGAATATCAATGCCAGATGAGTTTTCCAAATTTATAGAATTTGGCAGTCTTATGACTTCAGGGATTTCCTGAGATAAATCCTTATTATTTGTTGCCCATTTTAGCAACTCAAAACCACCGGCCTTAAAGAGTCCTACTAGTTGAGTATACAAAGCATGGGCTTCGCCAATACTAGATACACTACAAGCTACATCATCCACGTACATATCTGTTTCTACAATTTTAGCGGCTAATGGGTATTTTTACACTCATCAAGTGCAAGCTGTTTAACTGTGCGCAATGCTAAGAACGGAGCGGGTTTCATTCCAAAAGTAACCGTATTTAATTGATATGTGGCAAGCGGTTCATCCAGGGAAAATCGCCACAATATCCGTTGATACACCCTGTGATCCTCACGCACCCAGATATTTCTATACATTTGGCGTACATCAGAAATCATTGCTATTTCAAACAGTCTAAAATTTAATAAGAGTGTCATTACATCTGTCTGTAATTTTGGTCCCGCATATAGAGCATCGTTTAAAGATCGCGAGTTAGCATCTTTTACCGAACAATCATAAACTACTCTATAGGGTGTTGAAACACTATCTTTCCTTATAGCAAAATGAGGAATGTAATAAGCGGTGTCGCTACACTTTTTGTTCTCTACTAATTCCATATGACCTTGATCCAAATAATCCTGAATAACTGTACTATAGTTTTCTTTAAGAATAGGTATTGCCTGAAGCTTCTTTTCTAAGAAATAAAAACGTCGAAGCGCAATATTGAAAGAATTTCCAAGAATTGGAGATTCTTCTTTAAATGGCAGCGCAACTGTATAACGCCCATCTAAACCACGAGTGGTAGTTGATTTGAAGATGTTTTCGCATTCTTCATCTTCCCTATTTAACACGTTTATTGTACCTACTTCCTCGACTTCCCAAAACTTTTGCAACATTTGTTCTATTGAGCTCTGCTTAACAACAGCACAAAATGAGAGTGAACTGTCGCTGTGACTAGCAACAGGAGCTTTCCCCATAACAACATACCCTAATTTAGATTCCACTGCTACAGGCATATTTTGCGAACCTAGAAGTTTACTACTACCTATAATGTGGGGAAATAGTTCAGCGCCAATTATCCCATCTATATGACTAGGCCTTTGGAAATTATCATCTGCTAATTGTAAATTGTTTAAGTAGTCTAAAACATCGCGATTTACAACATATGTTGGTACATGATCTGCAATTTTATCTATTACTAAAGCAGATATCTCAAATTTAATATTTAAATTATATCGTGACGTTATAACAATATCTACTAGCCCTTTAACTTCTTGAGAGGATGTCCTTTTCGAATAGGTAACCCAAGCTGCTGACACAACCCTGAGCTAATGAAATGAGACTGGCTACCACTATCTAACAAAAATCGTGCAGTTCTCATTTCACCTGAAGCCGAAACAATGTTAACAACAACAGTAGAGAGCAAAGTTGTGAAACTAGTCTGAACATTATTTTGTGAAGTCGAGCAAAAGTTGTTGACATTATTTGAACTTTCAATTTGCGACGGTTCACAATTTTTAATCATTTTTGAGGCTTCCCTGCCCTCACTACTATTTGTTAGGGTAGTTGGCGAACTGTCAAAATGTAACAACGAATGATGGCGTTGTCGACAAGTAATGCAAGTATTCGTAGATCTACAAGCTGCTATTCTATGCCCTGAACTCAAACAATTTAAGCACAAATGTTTCTCTCTAGTTAATTTGTACCTTTCGTTGGGAGAAAGCTTAAGAAACTCTGAACACTTAAAAATTGAATGAATTTGACCGCAAATCGAAAGTTTAAATAATGTCAACAACTTTTGCTCGACTTCACAAAATAATGTTCAGACTAGTTTCACAACTAGATCCATAGGTCGCTGGTTCATATCCAGCTCGAAGGACCAAATGAAACCGCATTATTAAGTGGACTGTAATTATTTATTTTAATAGTGTCAAAGACCTACCTTTGCTCCTTTGTTTTCGGTGTCTCCAGGTCGATTCCAAGCATAGAAGGAAGGAACAGGATAAGGAAGAGTGGAGGATAATGTGGTCCAAGACACTAAATGAAGCGGTTGCAATACTAAAGCACAAATGTTTATACGCGAAATGTTTCACTTCAGAAAGACAGACACTCCTTACTAAAAATTGCGAAATAACAATAATGCCGTTTATACGCTATGAACTGCTGGAGTACGAATCTATCTTGCTACTACTTTTTAATGCTGCTGGCCCAGGAAGGCGCACAAAAACGACCCAACATACAAAAAACTTGCAATTCCATAGAAAGCGAAAATAAACTAAAATATCAATAAAATGAGATTTAATCCCAAGAGGCCTCAACACCCAGTTGTCATATTCTTCTCCGATTGCAGCATGCAGCAGTAGCTGCACTCAAGATCGTGCCATTGAAACGCTCTACCTGTCCATTGCTACGTGGACAACGACAGCATTGAGCACATGCTTGATTCCCTTCGCCTTGCAGAAGTCTTTCATGATATTACTGTCGAATCCTTTCCCTCGGTCACTAATTATCCTTTCAGGGACTCCAAAGAATTTTATTAAAAGTTCCAGGGTCTTTATAATGTACTCAGTACTTGTATCCGGGACGGCTTCGATCCATGTAAACTTAGTGAACGCATCTACAGTTACTAGCATATGCAGATTTCCACTTTCAGTTTTGCAAAAAGGTTCAACGTGATCTAGATGTAAAGTATGAAAAGGGCGGCCAACCTTTTCTATCGGATACATAATAAATCGTTAATAATTTCTCGCACTAGTGCTCTTTCATGGAACGAGAGCCTATAAGGTCTGTAGAACACAGGTTTGGAACTGGTAAGCTATATTTCCATCTCTACGCTGGTATTACTAAGCTCGATATTATTTTTCGCGAAACATTCTTTATACTTGTCCAACAGATTCTGTAGTTTTTGAGTATATGTGTCCTGTGAAGAAGCAGGCATCGCATCAGGTACTCGAGTACATGACTGCCCACCGGATTTTCCCGGAAGGATTCCCCGTGCGAGACACCGCCCCTCTTTAAGATTTACACTGATTTTGCTGATATTAAATACTGTCAGTACGCCTACATTACTATTAAATTCGATTTCCCGTTGTGAAACAATTAAAGTTGTGCCGTTATAATATTGTTCAGACAAATTTGAGATTACCGTACCATTTGCCACATTATCTGTTCTTACGATTATTTGATTGATTCCTGGGACCACAGTAACCGCCTTATCAGAAGAGATTGTTATTTTATTTGGTACCTCGTCCGGAACGTCAGTCATAAATGGAAATGGAAACTGTTCACCTACTTCATAAAAATTTAATTTCTCGGATGTCTTGGTAACGTAAATATCTGCAGATTCAGTAAAAGGTCGACCTATTAATAGATCGGTTTCCTGATTGTTATCGCCTACGATAAGCATTGGTACTTCTCGCTTAACTCCGTCAACGCACAGTTTTGCTTTTGTTTGACCCAGAGGTTTAATTTGTGCACCGCCGTAGCCTCGAATAGTCACGTTCGTTTCTTTATCGACGGGTAGTCCGAATTCAGTCACTTTGTTTAATTTAATAGTGTTACAAGCACTCCCGAAATCAACATATGACGGAATCAAATGTTTATCATTCAGTATAGCAGAGACGTGGTATTTCGCATCGTCCGGAGTAACAGTAACGCTTCTAATAACCCTGTCTTATTCTACTTCGACCACGACCCATCCTCACAATTTATAACAGGCAAACTATTAGGTTAAGTGTTAAAAGTACTCACCCCAGAGGTAAACTAAATTTATAATCCAAAATCGTCTGAGTCACAAATTATTATAGTCCGCTTGGTTCACAAAAATAGGGTAACACAAGCCTAACGTTTCAAATTTTGCGCGCTAGCACAAAAACACTTTTCACTCGAAAATTAAGGGATGTGAATCGAATCCCACTTCTGAAATGTTAAATCAACCCTCAAAATGTTTATGTTTGACATCAATTTATTGTCCGGTAAACAAAACAAACAATAACTACTTAATACACTCGTTAAATTAATATGGCCTCAATCGCAACAGGTGCCTTGCCCAGCATATTTCAGACTGCCCCCTCGCCGGCGGCGCTAGTCCAGATCGAGCCACATGATCGCCGAACGTGCCGTTTCAGTAAACATTTCCCAATTCCCATAACAATACTTACAAAAGGATGTTTTTCTCTTTTCTAAGTTTCGAACAAATTTTTTGAAAATTTCTTAACTTTTGTCCCATTATTCTCCGCTTCCGGTCACTTTCATTTGCCTCTCTTAATAAACGATATGCATATTTATAAATAAATACGCACACTTTTAAAAATTTCTCAAACTTACTCTAGCATGTGGGCCAGTGCATCCTCCAAAAGTTTGTTTTCTACTTTAAATTTGTTTAACTGCACTTTCTGCTTATTGATTTCGAAATTCAAATTGTCTGTTGTGTTTTGTAACGTCAAAATATCGTTTACGGTCCCTATAGTGTTGCGGATCCTGCCGAACACTCTTCGTACCATCTTAGCTCCACATTGTCGTCTACAATGTGGGCAAGTTTTAGATCTGAAATTGCAATAATTAAATTTTTGTCACCAGAATATTCCTGAGTTGTCTCAACTAACCTTTTAAGCCATTTCTCTAAACAAATGTGGTGGAACAAATGGCCGCAATCCGTTACAACCATGTCGGCAGTATCCGCAAAAGTTTGTAGACAAATAACGCATTCCAAATTCATGTTATAAAATTTAAAAATTTCTAGTGAAATAGAAAATTTTGCGAAATAAAATTGTTACTTAAAAAAGTAAACAAAAATTGAAAAAATCCTGTCAACAACTTTTTTTTTCTCCTGCCATGACAAGTCGGTGTGGCGGGAGATTTCAAATTGTATTAACGTCAGCTTCCAAATTTCAAATAAAACTATAAAATAAGAGATCAGATATAAAAATTTTTATTAGTTAATACAACAGCACATTATATATTTTTAATTGTACAAAAAACATATAATGGAAGTAATCAATTTATAATTATTATGCATAATGGTTATTAAGTGAAAAGTAAATGCTATAATTTTTACAAATACCTTCGTTACCTTATAAAATGAATGTTTTTCCCATAATAAAATATTTTGTGAGTGTCAAAGTGTAAACGTCAAAAGGCATCTATTCCGCTGAGAATATAATTCATAAATCACTTGACGCGATTTGCACCAATAGAAATTAAAAATTTGCTTGGTTACATAGCTATCACAGCGATAGTAAAAAACAAAAAATCTATCACCTTATTTTGGTCCGTTGTTAGGAATAGGATATTATTCAGACCATCAGAAAGTATTAAAGAAATTTTATTTGTCAAATCTGACAGTTGATATGTGTCAAATTTCAAATGTAAATTAAGTTTTATTCTTTAAATGTTTATTATTCATTATATTCTCTTGCCAAATATAACTCGTGCTATGATTAATTATCGAGGATATCACTCGTGAAACCGAAACAGGACATTCAACTCGTCCTTCGGACTCGTTGAATCTCCAGTTCGGTTTCAGCTCGTAGATATCATCGATGATAATCATAGCACTTGTTATATTACCTACGAATATAAGAAAATTTCGAAGCTAACTGTTTAATTTGGTCACAAGTGGTTGTGTAAATCATAATTTATAAGGTTGTGATTCATATTTGTATATTGGAATAGCAGGGATTTAAAAAAGAAGCAAAAATTACATCGAATATCTACCCTCCTTTCGGTTGACACACACAAAGTAATCTTTTAATTTTAACATGAGTAGTAGTTCTGGGGGGCATAGACCCCCCCGATCTTTTGTGGTGCTTCTGAGCCCTCAGTCGCAATTTTAATAATTTGCCTGAATGTTCGACTCAAGACTTTGAAGCATTAGAAAATGAAATATGTCAAATCCAACAAAAAGCACAAGAAGAAAATGATAAAGAAATGCTAGAAGAAGTTTCTCAGTTTTCACAAATTTACAATAATGTCAGCCTAGTAGCGATAGACGAAGAGATCTCAAGAACAATGGAAATTGAAAGTGGTAAGGCAGGTCGAGATAAAGCTTTAGGGGAAACAATTGAAAATATCAGATATGGAATTACAGAAAATGTACCGTTTAATGTACTCATGAAAAGCACAAATGAAAACTTGAAAGTTGGTAATTATCATCCTATTATCATCCTATGGTAATTATCATCCTATGGCAATAGGGAAACAATTGAAAATATCAGATATGGAATTACAGAAAATGTACCGTTTAATGTACTCATGAAAAGCACAAATGAAAACTTGAAAGTTGGTAATTATCATCCTATGGCAATAGGTGAAATGATTATGAAAATGGAAATTCCTGGTGTAAAAGGAATTCAACGACAGGGAGCACCAAGCGTAGGCATTGAATTTAAATCAGCAAAAGAAGCCAATATGTTCCTAAATAATAAAATCATTAAGGAGAAAGGATTTAAAACATTTATACCGGCAAACAATATCACTAGTAAAGGAATAGGAAGAGGAATCTCAACACACCTATCAGAAGAAAAAATCTTGAAATATGTACAGTCAACAGTGGAAATACTATGAGCCAGAAGAATTAACAGAAGGGTTACAGAAAATGACGAAACTAAATACGTCCCTAGTAGTAATGACCACGATTCTGCCAGATAGTTCTAGTGACTTTTGTCTCCAGATCTGGGGACTCTTGTTTCCTCCAGACAGTTCTAGTGACTTTGGCTAGAATCTGGGGAGCTTTGGTTAAAATCTAGGGACTTTTGGTCAAATCTGGTGACTTTTTTTGGTATTTGGTAGCACCTATCACGTAATCCCTCAGCATTCCTCAGCATCCCTCAGCATCTTACTCAACCGGCCGCCATTTTGCATCGCCGGGCACCATTTGGATTACATCACCAGCCTCGCGAGATTAATAGTAGCACTCGGAATTAATGGCGGCCAGTGAATACCTGCGCTAGAAAGCGAATCGAAAAATTTCCCTCCAGGTGGGCGGCCGTCTTGTTCCCACTGGCCGTCTCGAGAGGGGCCAACGGTGAGCGCTGGCGCCACGCGGGTTACGATCGACAGGCACACATGCGCGAGCAAACAGAACAATTGACAGCTGACAGTTGACAGCTGATAATATTATGTGTTGTAGTTTTAAGATAAGAACCCGGAAGAGTTCGCTTTTGGTTTAAAAATATAATATTATATACGAAGTGTCACATGACCGTACGAGGGTGTATTGAGATCACATCACTTAGTTTCACTATACCTTTAACCTAAGATAATAAAAACAAACATGGCGGTGGCCTCTTAACGAGGGCCCCCATGCGTTGAATGTTGTCAAAGGCACTTACCCAGTAAATGAAATTGGGGACAACCGCTTACCCCGAAAGAATTCTATGAGCTTGTACCAAGAGCGTTAGCCCCCCAAATAAAAATCATCAAGGGGGCCCACATAACCTCAAAATTAATGCATGCGCGCACACACGTCCATCTCGCGACACATCGACACTATTACTGAGTGGTTTGTCTTCTTCTTCTTGTTTATTAAAAAGACATAAGCTCCGTTAACAGTAATTTCCAGGAAACGTTTTGAAGATGATGATGATGTCACCATGAGACGCTAATAATTAGGTTGATAGAAAAGATGGTTCGTAGAAATAAGGAAACAATAGACTCACGAGACTTTTTATTTATGTAGTTTCAAAAGTTAAGCGTCAGCCTTCACGTCGGCGAAGGTGATGGCACATGTACATAATAATACTAATAATACTTTGTGAAAAGTTTAGCATCGCTTCTTCTTCTTCTCAACGGGGTTGACAGATTAAATATATTTTAGCATATGCACAATATGAAAAAGTAATGAAGTTAAACAATAAGTAAAAGTACAAATGGCAGTAAGGATGAGGCTCACGCTTCGCTGGAAACCAGGTTCTTCGGTCTTCGGGAATACAGTAAGGAGCAGAGAAAAAAAATCTTATATTGTTAGCTATGTAGAAGCAATGATTTTATTATGTAGTATTGCAAAATTACATACGATGGGTCTATGGATTTGCAATATTTGACCATAATAATATATCAAACACAAAAATAATATAAAACTATAAAAAAAATTGATTAAGTGGGAACCAATTCCCGTATGAAGGGTTAGGTACATACCTATACATTAAAAAAGATTTTGTCTAATCTACAATATTATAATCCCGAAATGTATGGTGTTCAGTCAATAAATTATTATTATTTGTCACCGTCATTCATTACATTTGAAAATACAGCTGTCAGTGACAATAAAGGGGCACTGTTTCCTTTTCCATATTTAAAATAATCGAGCAGGGATAGCACCATTTCCTGGCACTTCGAATTCAACGTTCGACCTCTCATGAGTAAGAAAAATTCTGTAAATGTATAAATTTTAAAAGCTTTTAATATTAAACTTAACCTAAAAACTTGCCGATTAATTTTTCTTTGCAACAAATATGAAATTGATAGATTTCTAAACAAATCAAAACGGCACTTATATTAGAACAATTCGAATAAACTTTAAACCCCCCAAATATAACACAGAAGAGGAATAAACTAAATTCACACGGCGCCGTCGCTGTAGCCAATTGACTGTTTCAGAATGGCCTGATTTTGACAGGCCGCCATTTTCTGTTGGAGGGCTGAGCATGGATAAACAACGTTATGCACGTGAGTGTTACCAAAATTTGAACAGATTTGGTGCCAAACAAAGTGGTGATGTTTAGAGTTCATGTAATTTAACTCAAAATAACGAAACAACGTTTGTAATATGTGTAATGTACAGCGCAAGTCTGACTTCCTGGTAGGGGACACTGGTTGTACATAGGTAGAACAGGAAGTGCGCATTGGTATGTCGATTCTTATGTTAGGCGGTTTTGCAGAATAAAGTTAATTTGGAAAACCTAAGTTATTATTCGCAACCCCACATAAGAACATTACAACTGGCGACGAGGTGTTTACAAAGAACCCTAATAAATCGGTTAGTGAAAATCCGATACAAAAAGTGCTAAGCGTTCAAAAATGGCGGAGCCACGTGTGCAACCGACAGCAGCCGCTGCAGCTTCCACGAGTTGGAATTCAGCACGAATTTGATCCCAAAATTCACGATTGGTCAGTCTATAGCAGCCGGTTGGACCAATTTTTTATTGCTAATGCAATAAACGACCTCAACCAGAAGAGGGCCATTCTCCTCAACGGATTAGGACAAGAGGCGTACATGCTGCTCACAAATTTATGCGTACCAAGTAAGCCACATGAAATATCATTTACTGAAATTTTAAAATTATTAGACGGTTATTATGGATGCAAGGCCATCGTATTTGCGGAGCGAATAAAATTTTATTCCGTTGTAAAGTCTCCAAATGAAAGAGTACAAGATTGGGCTGTGAGAATTAAAGGTTTATGTACGAGATGTCAATTTGGAAACGAATTGGATAATATATTACGTGACAAATTCATATGTAGCATGAATCCTGGAAAAATTTTAGATAAATTTTTAGGGCAGGCGCATTCAACTTCTTTCAAAGATGCACTCGAGTTGGCGATGACTACCGAAGCAGCTCTCGAAACGCAAAATTTGGACATGCGTAATCAATCAAAAATTAAAATTGAAGGAGAAGAAGATATCCATCGAATAGGAGCACGTGGACAATCATCACGGAGGAGATCCGGTGGAAATGGCATGCGCTCTCAAAATTATGGAACTCAAAAGAAAGCAAGCGGGGGAATCCATCACTCTCTACCTGTATGTTCTATTTGCGGCAGAGGCCGTCACCCAGAATTCAAATGTTTTTACTATGAACGTAGCAAAAAGAAAAGGAATTTTTCAGGTACCAATAAAAGGTATAATAAAAATGTAAACATTGTCAACCTTATTGATTCTAACAGTGAAGCTGACGATGAATTACCAATTTTTACTCTTAAAACGAACTATTCGGGGCCAATTACATTAGAAGTAAGCTTAAATAAAATTTGTTGTAATTTAGAATTAGATTCTGGGGCAGCTGTATCATGTTTACCATATAAAATGTATTTAAAACATTTTTTCAACGTACCATTGTCGCAAACTAGTATCAAATTGATAAATTTTTCAGGTGAAAGGATTTCTCCGTTCGGACGGGTAGAGTTGTCTGTTCAATATAATGAAGCAGTAAATCCAATCAATTTTTGTGTTATTAAGGATAGCAACATTGGTTTATTGGGTAGAGATTTTATTCAAAAATTTAATATTGGATTCGGGAAAATCCATAATTTATCGAATTATGAGCAAGAAATGGTTAGCAGATTTAAAGGAAAATTTCCTAAAGTTTTTTCAAATGAATTAGGATGTTTTAATAAATTTAAATTGAAACTTTATTTGAAAGAAAATTTTGTGCCGAAATATTTTAAACCTAGACCACTGCCGTATGCATTAAAGAACAAAGTAGAAATTGAATTGGATAGATTAGAGAAATGTGGTGTATTATCTCCCGTGGAACACAGTGAATGGGGCACACCCATAGTTCCAGTCATAAAAATGATGGATCTGTTCGAATCTGTGGGGATTATAAAATCACCCTGAACCCCTATTTAGTTGTAGACAAGTATCCGCTTCCTAGGATTGACGATATTTTTGCAAAGTTAAGCGGAGGGAAGCAATTTTCAAAGCTGGATTTGTCGCATGCATACCAGCAGGTTATGTTAGATGATAGCTCAAAAATTCTAACGGCAATTTCTACTCATAAAGGTCTATTCATGTATAATAGACTCCCGTATGGAATAACGTGCGCACCAGGCCAATTCCAACGTATGATGGAACAACTGTTTTCTCGTATCAAAGGAGTTACATGTTTCATTACAAGAAACAATCACGAGGAACATATGCAAAATCTGGAAAACGTATTAAATATTTTGCAAACATGCGGTTTAACGGTTAAATCTAACAAATGTAGTTTCTTTGCAGATTCTATTTCATATTTGGGATACGTGATTAGTGCAGAAGGGTTGCATAAATCAGGAAGTAAGGTTGAAGCGATCAAATTGATGCCCGCACCTCAAAATGTCACGCAGCTGCGCTCATTTATAGGTGCCGTTAATTATTATAATCGTTTTATCCCAAGTATACCGAGAATTTTGCATCCTCTTTATAATCTAGTTAGAAAAGATGTCCAGTGGAGATGGGACAAAGATTGTCAAAATTCTTTTGAAAAAGTTAAAAATATCTTGTCCTCAAATAGCTTTTTAGTACATTTCAATCCAGATTTGAAAGTTACCTTAAGAGTTGATGCTTCAGACTACGGTCTAGGAGCTATTCTGTCGCATGAATTTGAAAACGGAAGCGAAAGGCCAATTTATTTTGCGTCCCGAACGTTGTTAAAAGCAGAAAGAAAGTATTCTCAGATAGACAAAGAAGCGTTAGCAATCACTTTTGGAATTAAACGATTTTACCAATATATATACAACATCCCTTTTACATTAATTACAGATAATAAACCGTTAGTATCTATATTCGGGCCCAAAAAGGGCATTCCAATAATGGCTGCTAATAGACTTCAAAGATATGCGTGTTTTCTGAGCGGATTTAATTCTGATATTAAATACGTCAAGTCAAAGGAAAATATCGCTGATTTTCTATAGCGATTACCGATTGAAAGTGACGAAATTATAGCAAACGATCAATGCGAAATCGCACAGTTGAACTACATCAATAGCGAATTTCCATTAAACATGCTTGAAGTGGAAACCGCTACACATCAAGATGTGGTACTTGCAAAAGTTTTTACTTATACTTTAACTGGTTGGCCAGATAAAATTTCGGAACTAGATCTTAAACCTTACCATAAAAGACGAGAAGAAATTAGTATTTCAAATAATTTACTAATGTGGGGGCACAGAGTCATCATTCCTCAGTCATTGCAACAGTCAATATTAAAAGAACTTCACGACACCCACTTAGGAATTGTGAAAATGAAATCTCTAGCGAGGTCATATGTCTGGTGGCCATCCCTTGCTAAAGATGTCGAAAATACTTGCAAACATGTATTATATGTCAAACTAGTCAAAGAAACCCAAATAAAGGTCCATTGCAAAATTGGCCTACGCCAAACGGAGTTTGGGAAAGACTTCATTTGGATTTCTTGGGACCAATTAATGGCAGATATTGTCTAATCGTAACAGATGCTTTATCAAAGTGGTTAGAAGTTTTTGTGATGTGCTCAATAACATCTGCTCAAACAATTGACCGTCTTAGAGAACTCTTTTCGCGTTGTGGTGATGTTTAGAGTTCATGTAATTTAACTCAAAATAACGAAACAACGTTTGGAATATGTGCAACCAGTCGTATCATTTTAAGAATTTTCATTCAATTCTCGGCGTAAAGCGACTAAGTTTAAGTTACGCCCCTTCTTTGGTGCCAAATGGTAACACAAACATCTGCTTTGCTATTCATCCTCTTCTTCCCTCCAATAAGCTTTAAAACAAGCAAATGTGTGCCCTCCAGCTGTCAATTGTGTGACGCCATTCTAAAATGATTAATAATGCCCAGATGCCGACATTGACATTGAAAGATTGACACTGACAGTTGGAGTTGCCACGGACCATATGCACTACGACGGTATTTAAGCAGTTGTCTTTGTCATCATTACGCTCTTACCATTAAAAGGTGGGAAAGACATGATTATCCATACTGTTTCTTTTCAATATGTGATGCACGACAATAACGTTGGTCGTAAATCGACAATAAATTCGTTACGAAAGTTGCTTCTTTTAAAAATTGAACTGTAGGAAAAAAAATGGAAAGAAGGAATACTTTTTCAAACGAGACTTACAGCAAGAAGATCTCTGGAGTATGCATGTCCTGTAGATAGGTTAGGCGATGTGGTCCTTGGCCTTTTTCTACGATTTCTTCAGCTGCAAGCGGAATTTCGATTCTTCAAAACAGGTTGATTCGTTCAGAGAGCTTGGAGACGATTCTGTTCATCCAGTGACGATTTTGTTCACTTTTCACTCTCGCGACCGAATTTTTCAATTTTCGAATTTGCCAATAAAACGTTGAAACGTACCGTGCTAATTCGATTTTGTAATTTACACGTTTGACAAATCCTACCGACTGCGCCAATTATGTTTGGGTATTCGAAATTCCAGTTTTTAAAAAAGATTTATTTCACTTCATGAGTACATTACGTTATGGTGAAACAGTAAAGACTAAATCTATAACAGGCGTTCTCCTCTTAAGAAGACTATTTAGCGTCAGCAGGTTTATAATCTAACGCTAGACAGTTGATAATATGAACAATAGTTCCCTTTATGAGGAGGTGATATAACTACCGTAAAAATTTGTTTAGATATCACAATTTTTTAAGAAATAAGTTGTGTTCCGTAGAAACGTAACTTCGCTTTCTGTTATGAAACAATATGAAATTTGAGCAGACGGTATTTAAAAAAATACGGGTTTTATGGAAATACGGTTGATCTTCCTGGAATTTTGCACCGAGCTGAAGCATTTCAAGTAACTTTTTAATAGCATCCTGAACAAGTATTTTTCCCGATGATGATCTTTCATAACCGATAATATGCTTAATACTACAACCAAGATTTAATTCCAAAATATTAAACTGAAGTAAAAATAATTAGTCAATCATACCTCTTGCAACAAAAATGCTGAGACATACCGCATGTATGATAGATAGTTCATGATAACAGAAGTACAATATAAAAGAAGGTAACGTTTCAGTCCTGTTAAGTTACATGTTAAAAAATACCTTATTCAATTAGAAAAAAACAATCTAGTCTTACGGACAAAAGAGAACTGGGCCCATAGTCCATTTTGTACGAAAGACAGACTTTGCTACAGTACCGCATAAGTGAGAGCTGGTGTGCCAAACCTGTAGCACAGGCTATAGAAGATAAACAGACGTTGCAATTTGCAGAATAAAGTTGTCTGTTTACAAACATTGTGAACGCTGCGCAGATTTCAAACGCAATGGACACGTTTTCAAGTCCGTATGAGCAGCGTGCCATTGGCGTCGACGTGGAAGTTTCATTGCTAACCTAACCAGCGTTTTTCAAAACATTTCAAAACGTTGAGTACGTGAAGAGAGTATATTTCTGGGAAGAACAAGAACAATATTCTAAGCTGCATATAAATATTAGTATTTATCTAAATATTTCAATTAATGGTAGAAACATGCTAAATAATAATTTGGCGCCGCCACTGTACAAGCTGATCAGCTGTCATTCAGAATAGTCGGCAAGTATCGGAAATACCTATTCGTTGTGGTATTCGGCTTGCGCAGTTTTCGAGTGCTAGCAACAACGCTGACAAGAAAGGTCAAAGACGCCGATAGCAAGTGAAACGTCTGTTTATTCTCATTAGTCTGTGCCTGTAGTTTACAAGATACCAAGCTAGAATTTCTTTATCTTTATTATCAAAATGTAGCGTCTTTTGGCTACTCTTACCTACTACGGTTTACGGTTTGGCACAGAAGCTCTCGGTATAATATAAGAAATATATTTTACTAGCATTATTGAACATTCTTCAATTTATTAATTAAAGAGACAATTTTGATAATATTTTTCTTGCTCTTTGTTCCCTGATCAGGATTTATCTTAAGCATGTATCGTTGCAGAAATTCTAGGGTGTTTGAAATACATTTTGGATAGCCTACGTTGAAATTGTAATATAGTTCTTTTCAGATATCTTGATCTTGGCGTGTGTGTGCAGTAATCTGCGCATTGCGTTCATATGTCTTTCTCCCTCTTGTAAAATGGATTTGTTGAATTTTAATTGCTGCCGTAAGATGACTTGAGAATATTCTCACGTTTCCGTATTTGATCTCACTCTTTCTTACTATGGTTGTGTGAAACAAAATGGTTTCAGTATTAATATGCTTATTTTGCAATATCCAGTGGTCACCAAGCAATTTATTAAAAATTATTGCCTTTCAAATATAACTGTCAGTTTGATTGTCAGGTGTAAAGATGCCTGGAAATGTTTTTACCAAACAATGTCGAGAAGTTTTACAAAATATTTTTGAATGCTTTACTCGAGAGAAGGAAAATAATGGTCCCCTGTCCCCTATTGCCTTTAACTTGTGACCAGGAGCGATTGGCCGATGCATCAAAAGTAAGTCTACGCAGCGTGTCGCGCATAGTTGGAGAGAAAAAACGAGGTTTGTCTGCTGCAACGCCCGGAAAAAGGCAGAGCAAATCAAAATTAAAAAGTAAAGTTGTAACTGACAGCATTAAAACCGAAGTAAGGAATGCTATTTATTTTATGAAAGAAAAGAAATAACACATTACATTAAAAATTTTAAATAACAAATTAAAAACAAAACAAATAGTGGATATTTCTGACACAAGTACAAACTAGCACAAGCACAAGTACAAACTAGCAAATAACCGGTGTCTTTTGTGTGAACGGGCTAATGTTGTGGGTAAAAGAATACATTTCTTGAGGGAAAACGTCAAAATACTCATTGCCGTGTCCAGAGTCGCGGCGCACACGCTTGTCGCGGATAATCGGATATGGCAGCGCAAACGCCAACAAATCTGAAAAATACTATACAAAGCAAATGTAACTTTTAATGCTTCCATAAAATCTTGACACTCCATATTTGATAATTATTGTTTTTCAAAAAAAAATCAGTATTTGTTTTGTCGAATATTGGGATCAGAACCTTAAGCAATATATTCGTGATGAAAAAATAAATTGAAATTACATTTGTTTTTCACTTGCCGATTTTAACCATAATACATGGGGACTTGATTACTGGTTGAATTTGATCTGGATCTGCCTCCTGCAATAAAAAAAGAATAAAAAACAGGTTTCGCAGAAATGTAAAGCACATAATAAATTACAAACCTCGTTAACTTTCTTTTATTATAGAAAATGAAGTGCTGAACATTTTCTTTAAAATAATCTATTACTTCCAGGCACTTGTCATGTTCTTCATCTGCATTATTAGGAATGGTTTTTACTTTAGTAAATTTATTTTCAATCCCAAAGTGTAGAATTTTGTCTTCCCTTTGAAGGAACATTGACTCAAGGTGGGAAATGTTTTCGGTCATTAATTTTTCTAAGTGCCAAAATGTTACTTTACAACGATTGCTTTCTCCTGATTTCGGACGTCACTCATACAACGATGACTTTCGTCTGGGTTTATTTCGTACGCCAATTCTGGACGTTCTAGGTGCGGTCCTTAAATATGCAGCGGTACCCCTCGGTATCACTTATTGGGATACGCTGTATATTTAGGCTGGTCGGATCGTTCGCTTATGAACGTTTTTCTTGGGTTGTATTTACGGTCAGGTAAGACTTATACGTTGGTTACCCTTTTGCTCGTAGTCGCAGAAGGGCGGGTCCAAATATTATGTTACTATTGCTAAACGTCGAATAACACAACAGAAAGAAAATGAAACGGTACTCTATTAATTTAACTATTTACACTTGCAAAAATCGGAACGATAAATAAAATAGAATTGAATAGATAAAAACATAATATATACAAAAATACGGGATAAGTATTTACATTTAAATCAAACACGGTTTTTACGGAGTGTCCAGATAGAACGCTTGCGGTCCGCCGGGTGATCAATTCTGAATATTTACGGGGTCGTCTCGGAGATTTCGTGGGAGCACCGAACGGTGCCAGCTCCGAGACGGGATCGGCGGGCAATTCTCGTTATAGCACGCGAGTGCAATCGCCTGGGGGAACGCCGCTAGCTCCTCCGTCGCAAATAATCAATTCGTTCTACCTTAAGATTTCACCAGGAGCCGCCCGTTACCCGGATGCGATCGATTTCCACCGGTATGTCGTCCTATTACAGACGCTAGGGCCCCCACACGATGGGAAAATCGATCGATCTTCATAGACAGCACTCCCAATTCCCCAGCATGAACAAATTGAATCTATTTGATACGAACGAGGTAGGGTACTTACTCAAAGTTACTTACTCAAATATTTACGGGATAATAGAATTACTTTCGGTTTGATCACACGGCGAAGTCGGAACGGTCGATCAAGTACTAAGTTCGGATGTCAGCGGCCAGCATCATCTCGGACGCTGGGAGTATTGGTTTCGGCTGATGGCCGGGCGACCAAATACTGAATTCTCTTCGGCGGAGCACCCACTTTTATAAGAGAGGAGCGGGAGGTCTTCGGCGGCGGGTCACTTCGACTTTCTAGCGGGAAGAGTAGTGCCGGGTGCAAAATGCAGGACGTCAGATTAGTAACGGTCGCAACTAAAGTCTGTAAAGTTAAAGACTGGGCTGTCACGTGATCAGCGCAATAGACCTGTTTTCGTCCGAAGGCGGAACTCGTAAATCCAGTGGCGCCGTCAAGAATTTCAAGATTACTGTGCGTCCATTGTTGTTTTATTGACTTATGTTTGAGTGTGCTTTTTTTAGTGGATATTCTGTTTTATTTTGCGTTTTTATTGTGAGTGTTGCTTAAAAGACTAAAAAACTATCATCTTTATTCGAAAAACGGAGTTCGAGGTAATTAATACTACAAATTCTTGTAACTGAATTGAAGGTTAAAATTTTTTGTATTTGCAGATTATTCTGCTTATTTTGTGATCTCGGTGTTATTTAAAAGACTTTTGAAAAATCGTCGATAGTATTTGTTTATCCAGGTAATACTACAATCAAAGTAATTTTACACATTAAATCCAAGTTGAAATTTTTGACGTTTGTAGGTTAGAAATGTCTGCCAAAAAAATTGGCAAACCCGGCATGGTAATTCATAGCCAAGGCCGTGAAATTATCAGTAACGTGATAAAGTTTATGCGGGAAGAAGCGCAAAATGGAATTAGGATTCCTTTAAAGAATTACAGGTATGTACGTACCCACTTCATAATGAGCTTGATTATTGTTAAGATCCAATTGTGTGTTTAAGGCAAAGAGTTATAGAAGCAACAGGTGTTTCGAGAAACACAGTAGCGAAGATTTTGAAGGAATCGAAAAGCGTAGAAGCTGAGCCTAGCACCTCCTTTGCTACACCACATAAGGAACGACCGCGAAAGAAGCGTAAGCTCGGCCTGATTTCTGTGGGAGAAACGGAAACAATACGGGAAATTATACATAATTTTTTTATTTTGGAGAAAAGGAATCCCTCTCTCAATTGTAAGTACATAATTACCATTATAAAAAAGAAAACTTCGTTAAGGTGTGTTTTCATTGCAACTGCTGGCAGTTGTTACTTGTCAAATACGGGGTGATTCATTGTAAAGTCTGCTGAACTTCTTTCTTCATAAATAGAGGGAACGTGGTAATAAGAAAGTTCAAGATATTTTCGTGTATTTTTTGGATATAATATCAAAAAACCAATTGGGTGCTGCTGTTGCGTAGCCAAGTTATGAAAGTATGAATCGCACTTGCATTTTAGTAAATGGAATGCTTTGGATATTTAACTTCCTGGATTCCATCTTCGATTGTAGATAAATTTCAAGAAACTTACTTTCTGTTGAAACCCAATGATTTTTCAGACAATTATATTTCACGATGTGTTTTCAATGTGTATAATGTATTTTTCATCGAAACATGAATGAAATATGCAATGACGGAAAGTGATCCCAATAATCAGGGGCTATTTGAACAAATTATTCTAGGAACAAATGGCAATTACTGCTTTTTCGTTAAATAACAAATGCTACATTTAAATACCTACCTATCGCATCATCTAGCCTAATATCACCTTGTATTCCAGGTATTCTACAGAAGATTAAAGATTCTGAACTTTCTTTTTCTGGCTCGAGGCAGTCGCTATGGGTTTTTCTGAAATCTATTGGATTCAGGTATGGCTGCTTTTGTATATTCAAAGTCAAAATATTTCGGATGCCGTTACTACATGCATATTCAAATTTCTGTTTCATTAAATGCTTATGTTTTGAAAATACTTTTATAACAACAGATAGCAAAAGTGAGCCTGCTTGAGTGGGACACCTCGTTTACTTCTATTTCCATTTAAGGTGGCGAAAGACAGAAGACAACCGTAAGATTTTAATGGAAAGCCATGACATTCGCCTGAAAAGGGTGAAATACTTGAAACAAATTCTGCAATACCGGGAAGAAGGCCGAACCATTATATATACGGATGAAACGTATATACACAGCAGCCATGTCCAGCCGAAAGGGTGGTATGATGAGTCTACTAAAAACTTAAAGAAGCCGATTTCTAAAGGCCAAAGGCTGATTATTGTACATGCCGGAGGTGAAAATGGTTTCATTCCCAATGCGTTGCTCATTTTTCGGTCAGGTAACACATACGTAAGTAATTTTAATATCAAAATGTAACCAAACATTGTCTCTAGGTTCTAAATCAGGAGATTACCACGATGACATGAATAATGCCAATTTCATGACATGGGTGCAGAAACAATTACTGCCCAACATGCCGCCTAATTGTGTACTTGTGATTGATAATGCATCATATCACAATGTCCTGGTGGAAAAAAACCTGACATCTGCGAGCCGAAAAGGCGAGATGGTGAAGTGGCTTGAAGAACGTCAAATACATTTTGATGGCTCAAATACAAAACCTGAGCTTTATGGTCTTATCAAACAAAATTTGTATCGATTCCCAAAGAAATACAAATTGGATGAGCTTCTTGAAGCCCATGGTCACCGAGTGTTACGGCTTCCTCCTTATCACCCGGAATTGAACCCCATAGAGAAGATATGGGCCACTGTAAAGAACTGGGTAGCTAGCAGAAACGTTACTTTTAAATTAGGTGATGTGGAGGAATTAGCACGTGGAAAATTTTCCATTATTAGCTCAGAAGAGTGGAAAGATGTATGTGGCCATGTGCAAAAAGTGGAAAAAACTTTCTTTGAGAAAGAGCATCTGATGGACGATGCATTGGATTCGTTGAAGTTCACTGTGAACACAGGATCATCTGATGATGAGAGTGAAGATGAATATCAAGTCACAACTGAAGATGATGGTGGTGATGATGATGATGATGATGATGATGATGAAGACGACGAAGACGAGGATTTAGGAGTACAACCACTACCAAGTGATTAACCCTTAGTTGACAGAGTGTCCAAGCGTCCTTCCAGCAGCACGTATTTTCGACCCTATTGTTTTCAGTACATTTGCGTCTCCATATGAGAACGTAACCACCACCATCGGATTTGTCGTAAAATTTTGCCTATCTAAAGTGTAAGTTTCATCTCGTTCAGACCAGTAGGAGGCAAGCTATGGAGAAGGAGACAACTCTTGAAAAAAATCTCGCACGTACAGTGGCTTGCACGCTAATTATGCCGCGGGTTTTTCAAAAGCAAAGAATTTTGATAAAAAACCAGATTTTAAATGGTGTATGTCCGCGTTTGGAGACAATTATTTGAGCGCCGTATGCAACGGAAGAGTAACTAAAATCTCTGGGTCTCTGGGTCTTGTGACAGTTCTGCGAGACTTGAACAATACAAAAACGAAAATTAGTGCTGAGTTATTACAAAAGAATGGCAAGTGTTTAATTATACTATAGGTAATAAATTAGATTAAAATTTCCTATTTTACGCAGATTTAGGAAACAATCAGCATCGCAGGCGCAGTGTTATTTTTTAATGTTTTCCAAGTTATTTTGTACGAGAATAAATAAAAATGTTTCTCAGCAGATGTTTTATTTAATAAATAGCAAAATTGTTACGGCGCCTATGAAATTTGGGTCCGTACTGCCGGCAGGACAATCCCATTTAAAAATAATGTCCTGCTGGTAGGACTAGCGGCTCTGTCCAGCTGTCCCGCCCGAAGCTCCTTCCCGCAGGACAAATGCCTGGACGTTCTATCATTAGACCTTGTGCGACATGACATACCTCAAGCACCAAGGATTCTTATTTTTTGAAAGGTCAACAAGGCGTTTAGTTCTTAATATATGTGAATTCCACTTATTTATTTTTGGTAGTTAATAGAACTCTCTAAATTTTTAATTACAGAATAATAAGTTTATTTTGCAATTCTTTAACTCTTCAGTGTTGAAAAATAGTAAATTGGATTATTCGGCTTCCTTTATGATTTATTCTAATTTTCTTTTGTCACATAAGTAAACAACTTGTTCAAAAACCTGTTTTCAACTATAACAATTATGGAATTGAGATTATTTGCACATAAACATGCCGATTTCGTAATTGACATAACCTCACACCAAACGTCACATTTATAATTTATCTGTACTTATGACGAAATCCCCTTTTCTTAAATTCTTCTTAATGTGTTTCGCGATTTTTTCATGCCTTAAAATGCTAATTTTCCTGTTTTGAATGTAACTTTTATGAATTCATTGTTAAAATAATAATAAATTTCACATATACGCCGGTACGGCACTGTTTCTGTCAAAATCATATTTCCCGCTACATTTTCGCGCAGCCACCATCTTGTCCGGGCCCAGTCTCTAACTTTACAGACTCTACCATCCATCTCGCTTGACGGTCGTCTCAACTGACGCGCGCTTGCGTCTCCCACCTGTGTCTACGAACACAGGTGACGTGCATCTCTTCGGGATCCGGGCGTGACCTCAGATCGTTAAAAGTAAACACAATCAATTCTTGATTACCTAATGTGTTTCTTTTTGCAACGTTACAACTTCTTTTAAAAGTAAAACTGGCCATTCCTTTTTAATTTCTTCAACTTGGGGACCAGAATTTAAAAATACTCTCTGTAATGTATATGTATCGTGGAGGTGCTGCTTTATTTCTTTATTTAGAGTAAAATTCTTATCGATATTATTCAAAAAATTCTTCTTTTCTTGGAGTGTTTCAGGTTCTTGAGTTTCTATTTCTGGTTGCCAATTAGAGCAGCCTAAAATACAAACAATGCAATTCATACGTTTAAATTTTTATTATAGAAAATGACCTGCTTTTGCACGTAGTAAACTTTTTCTTTTATTCGGAGGAACTTCAGTGTGAATAGAATTAGCGGGTCTTTTATGTGGCTAGTTGTTTCTATCAATAAGCTTGCTTGTAAGGCTATAGCAGCCATCTCCAATTATCATACCATCTTCATCTACATCCTGAAATTGTTTGCTGTATTTATTGATCATTTTCTTGGGCAAGGTCTTGTAAGTTTTTGTGCTAACATATTTTTTTATTTCTCTTACTTAATCGACTGTCACATGGACAACTTTATTAACACTATCTTCAGATCGGTTTCCTTCTTCGCATTCTTCAATAACTGATTTATTCAGAAGCTGCCAAGGAATTTCGAATTCATCCCATGTAGTCTGTGAAACTCTAGGGACATTTTCGGATAAATCATCATTACTCTGATTTAATGGAGATTCAGATCGCAAGGGGGGAACTCAGTACGGTCTCTGTTGAGCACGTTGATAAATTTAACATCTTCTTAGGTTTCCACTCTTCACTTTTACTTAACAGAAGAAATGTTTCTTTGCCTAACATCTTCAAGACCGTGTCATCTTCTATTAATGTGCCGTCCGATTATAATGCTAGCGTGCTTCCGTCAACACTTAACTTTTCAGAGGCTAAAAATGTAACCTAATTACATTACAATTTTTTAAATGAAATCAAGGGTACCTTTAAGAATCAGTCTTACAAACAAATCATGTTCACCTTCTAACAGGACAAATGTTTTATTCTCTCAATTGCTACTGCAAACTTTAAAAAGAAACCCCATATTATTTAATAGCTCCAAATAAGGATATAATTTCTAAAACTGAACAAAAATTCTATAAAAGTACGACATTTTTAAGAAAATATTTAAGCTTGCATTACAATAAGGGTGCAATTAAGTCAGATTATCCTCGAGTATAATCGAATACCGATACTGAAACATCAAAATATCAACATTTCTATTGTGATATTACAATACATTGATATTTAGATGTTGTTATTAATTTAAAAAAGTAATTTCGAAAATATAAATAATTTGCCAGAACTGCTCACGCAATTTTTTTCTTACAAATCAAGATATGTACATATCTCCAAAATCCAACAATTTAAATTTTTTTCTGGTATAATTAATGTCTATCTAAAATTTTCTGTAAAATTAAAAAATGCAATAAAAAGCATGACATCCTACGAAAAATAAATGAGTTCATATCAACTTCCAGTATAATTGGGAATGCAGGACGAATTCAAATACACATTTCCATTTAAGTTAACCCCTGAGCTGAGGTACATGAGCAAATTTTCAGATCAGTATTTCCTTTATTAGCGAAGATATGCTTAATGTAAGCTTAAATTGAAAGCCCTGTGTACCTAATTGTTTTGTACCTGTATCTTTACTAGCAGATATTCGACAAAATTATGAGTGGTATTATTAAATATGAAAGTGCATAATATTTTCATTATCCAGCCCTTTTAAATTTTTCGGTTTTTCGGTTTTATCTTGCTTGCTTGCTTACTAAATTTATACAGGTTATTCTGTTAGTGCCAAATCTGTCTCTTATACCCACTGATCTATATTCTGCAAGACGTAAAATTACTTTTAGCATATCTATATCTAAAATGTTCTATTTCAGCATCTAACTTTATATTCTGAAATAAATTTATATTATACAATTGAGGGTTTCTATAAATATTTCAAAAAAATAGCTCTGAAACACGTAATGAAGGTGCAGGAGACCGAAGTGGCACTAATGGGAAACTGTAAAAATGTACCTCTTTTTTTCTTTTCATTAAAATTCAGTAAAGGTTAATGAGGAGTAATTGAAGAAAAGTTTATGCAAGTGATATCCGTATCAGCAAATTTCTTTATAACAACAAACACACCAATATCAGAATGTTCAATAATCTCAAGCCTCTTCCCAATAAAAAAATTTCCTCATACGATTTGTTTATTAAGATATACATAATTTCGCATAAGCAATACTGGCCATTGTCACCTAGGCCATAGCATACAAACATTCCTTTTTTGTAATATATCCCTCTAAATATCACTTTTTCACTAATAAAAGGTTGGATAAAAGTACACCCTTCTGTAACTATAGATGATACACAGGGTTGGGCGTAATTGCAATACTTGTAATGACATTACGTAATGTCATTACATTTTTTACCCAATTGTATTATTTAATGTATAATGCAATTACTCTTTTATGCGAATAATGTGTAATGTAATGCCATTACAATTTACGTGTAATGTACCAACATTTTCGAAACACATTACACATTACTTACGTAGTTCGCTAGTCACTGAGTAGAGCATAAGTAGTGATTTCTTTCGTGTTTCGATTGCGTTGGTGGGTTGGCATTCTTGGTTCACCAAGGTTTTCATTACATCCGCGCGCATTTATGCCGATCCTACGCGGTATAACATAGCTGATTTTATACTTACGGCAACGGGCGTATTTTCTACTTAATATACTATTTTCGTAACCGCTCTTGGCACCACACCTTCGTGGCTCACTGGTCGATGTGTCATTCTCCCAAGTCGCAACGTTGAAGGTTCGCACCTCGCAGTAGTTCTCTTTTGTTATGATGATTTCTCTTTTTTCTTTTGAACAAAAAATGCGTGTGTCTGGTGCGAAAGGACAGCTAGGGGATCGCCATCACTCGAGACAGACATCCACTCATTTGTTGACTTTTACTGTTGTTGCGCGGCAGAAATACACCAATCAGGGAACGTTGCATTAGCTCTAATGTTATACCGCGTAGGATCGGCATAAATGCCATCCGCGCTTAGCGCTTCCTGTTCCGAGTTCTGTGGCTTTAACCACAACGGAACTAGTGTGCTAGTTCAGGTGTCACTGTCAAATTATAATTGGTGAACTTAACCTTTTTTGCATTCAAGGTTCTATAGATTATCTATGATCTATAGGGAAATATATGTATATAAAGATGAATGTTTGTGTTGCTAATGCTAATCACATTCAAGATGAAGTTGATCAGAATAAGAACATTGATGCTAGCGCTGTCAACGGCAATGATGCTGGTGCTTCAGTTTCAAGGTTAGAACCAAAACCTATTGCAGTTCCCTCGGCAGTTGCAGTACCCGTTATTTTGGATGGACGATTCTTCAAAATATTGCCTGATGAGAAAAACAAAAAACATGAGGAGGTTAGGGCACAGTGCCAAAAGTGCCTTCCTGCAGTTCGTATTTACAAAGGAACATATAAAGTTAATTCCAATTTTGTAACACACTTAAAAGTAAGTCAGGTTAGGGCACGTAGTTTACGTTTCTGTATAAAACAAACATTTTAAATTTGTTACAGCGGTCGCATAAAAATGCTTTTAGTGAATATGAAAAGTGTAAAAAGCAAAGAGAGACAAGTTCAAAATTGAAGCAGACCTCACTGGTAGAGGTATTGGACCCGCAGCCACACTCCAAAATATTAACGCAAAACCAATTAGATAAACTAATCTTACGTTATATAGTTAAGGGTTTACATCCTTTATCTACAGTAGAGGAAGAGGATTTTGTTGCTCTTATAAAAGGTTTGCCCGTCATTATTGGTTGCCTTCATTCCAATTTATATTGCATGTTTAATTTTAGCTTGTACCCCCGGCCGTGGACTTGAAATAATGTCAAGACGAAAACTCACGCGACTTTTAAACAAAGACATGGACAGTTTCAAGGATAATTTGAAAACCACATTTATGCAAACTGATTATGTGTGTCTGACAGCAGATGTGTGGAGCACAAAAAGAAAAAGTTACTTGGGTATTACAGCCCATTGGCTAGAGAAAACAGATTTTAAAAGAAAATCTGCAGCGCTTGCATGCAGACGTTTTGAGGGTACACATTCATATGATAGAATAGCGGAATTCCTTCATTTGATTATGCAGAGCTATGAGTTAGACTTAAATAAAGTTGTAGCAACTGTGACAGACAATGGCTCTAATTTTATTAAAGCCTTTAAGGAGTTTGGTATAACGGTGGAATCACTTGAGCCAGAAAATGGTGGGCAAGATAAAGGCAATGATAATGTTATTGAATTTGAAGAAATTGAGGTGATGAATGTTCAGGATGTGGACGATTATGATTTTAGTCTTTCCGTTCATGTGAAATGTGCTGCTCATACATTAAGTTTGATTGCTACAAATGAATGTGGTACTAAAGCCCTGAAAGACAAAAAGTTTTCTAGAGTCCATCATCAGGTTATGGGAAAATTACATGCTGTGTGGAATGGAGCAGGTCGCCCAAAAGTAGGTGAAAGTTTTGTTAAAATTTTGGGGTTTTGCTTAAAGACACCTTGCCAAACAAGATGGAATAGCCTTTTTGACTGTTTAGATCAAATTCTCACAATAAGTAATGAGAAACTGAATGCAATCTGTGAAATGGTGAATGTAATTCCACTCAATAATTATGAAAAATTATTTATTACTGAATATCATACTGTGCTTAAGCCCATTGCTCAAAGCTTGGATCATTTGCAATCGCAAAATGACTTTTATTATGGGGCATTAGTGCCAACCATATTTGCCTTACATGTAAAATTAAATCGAATTGAAGCAAACAGTTTGCAAATTTGTGGAATTGTCTTACAGAATGCAAGACAAGGTTTGGTTGAAAGATTTTCATATATTTTGAACTACGAAGAACGTGGAAATCAAGCATTTCTTGCGGCTATGAGTCATCCTTCCTACAAATTGAGATGGCTTCCTCCAGCTCACAGGGAAGCTCAAGCAAACAAATTTCATCAACTATTACTTCGTTGTGCTAAAACACTCAATGAACCCAACCAACCAGAAACAATAACTTGCAATTCAAATGTGTCCGACAGTTTCTATGAATTTGAGAATGATGAGTCTGATAATTTTAGTTTGGAAAATAACTTCATGTCAGAAGACCAGAAACTAGAGCTTGAAATATTGAACTATCTAAAAAGCCCAATAACAACTTTGCAAGCAGCATTAAACGAACATAAAATAATTGCAAAAATATTTTTAAAATACAATTGTATTTTACCATCTTCAGCCCCCGTGGAGCGTCTCTTTTCATTTGCCGGTCTAATTTTAAGACCAAATAGACGAAACTTAACTGACAGCAATTTTGAACAATTGCTACTATTACAGCAAAAATTATAATGAAAATCGGATCATAATTTTTGCGTTACATTACAGTAGCAACTTTAAACTTCGATTATACAAATAATATTAAACCTGTACTCCAACAGGGTCTCCAGATATTCGACCGGCAACGCTTGACGCTCTTACAAATTGATGAAAGATGATGTAGGAAGTAGGAACATAAATCCTAAGTACTTTATTTTCAAGATACAGGGTGTTAAAATTCAAAAATAAATGTTTTTTTGCAATAATTCGTACATGGCAATAACAAATTGTTTCAAAATTGGTAAGTAAACTTCTCTTTAAAATTTTTACCGAAAACACGCTTCCGACTTTTTACCCAGTAGCGTACTACAATTTTCACGCCACTTTTGGAATGACCATTATTTCTTTGGTTTTTGAAGAACAATAAATAAGGAATCAAAAACAGCAAATAATTAAATAATTGTTATTCAACCAGTGACTTAAAAATTAGAGGGAGTTAAAATACCGCCCACTCCCCCCGCTGTAGCACGCTACTGGGCAAAAAGTAGGAAGCGTGTTTTTGGTCAAAATTTAAGGCCTTTAAAGAGAAGTTAACCTACCAATTTAGAAATATTTTTTTGTCATTTACGAATTGCAAAAAAACATTTATTTTCGAATTTTAACACCCTGCATCTTACCTCACTTTTCATCAATTTGGGAGAGCTATCACACGTCAAGCATTGTCGGTCAATTATCTGGGCACCCTGTATCTATATTTATTTTTATTTTGTTTGTTTATAGAGTATTTTATTTTATTTTCTGTTGTTCGTTGCATTTGTTTATTAAACCATTTCTTAAATGAATGTTGTGTTTTCTTTAGGAATAGACCCGTTATTTCCGCCAATATGTAATTTGTAATTTTTAATGACAATACATTCAAGTAATGTGTAATTTAATGCAAATACAATATTCTGAGAAAAGAATTGTAATGTGTAATGTGTAATTTTAACTATTTTTGAACCTGTAATTTGTAATTTAATGACATTACTTTTTTTCTGTAATGTGCCCAACCCTGATGATACATATCCAGGAAAATTATCGGGCCTGAAAATCGTCACAGATTCAGACATTACGTTATCGCTAGTAGAATTTTGCGACAACAACAGGGCTTGTAGCAACTGATGCTTTTCCGAAAAAGACAATAAAACATTTTTATAATTTGGACTGCGTCGAAGTATGTTCTTAAAATATCTGTGTTTGCTTTCAAAGCGAAGGGTCCAGAGTGAACGCAATGGTCCAAATTTAAGAAACAAATTAGGGTAGTGCAGTGTATAGTGGTGTTTTGGTCTTAGACGTACATTTGGAAATAGCGTCACTCGTAGGTCCATATACTCAAATAGTAAGGACCGTAATTTTCCTACCTAACCTACTGACATTTTGAAGCACATGACAAGGTTCTAAACCTTGCGTAATATTAGTAGCATTTTCCAAGCACTATCTGAAGTATCTTTCACATCATATACTGCAAATGGGAAAATTTGTAACAGCCTTAGGTTTTCAGTGGCACTCCCTGGTAATTTATCACCTTTCTTTAAATTTGGAATTTTTTCATATGTTGCTTCATTATGAAATCTAACACTCTGTAACTTAGAATTAAGAGAATTAAACGTAACATATTTTTTGGACGCGAAATAATTTACTATTAACATGAGGTCGTACAAATCATGTGCAACACATGGTGGCAAACCTGGTGCTGCAGCATGAAAGTAATCCAATTTATTTAAGACAGAATCACATTTTATACCTCTGGAGGGGGCAGTATTAGACGTAATTTTACACAAATCAATATCAAGTTGGTAAGAATCTTTTGTTCTTGCTGAACTGCCTAAAAACTTGCCATTATTTTCAAAATCTGTTTTTGTTATGTGGCAGTATCGACAGAAGTGGGAATTTGTTGAGAAGTTTTCTACGTAGCCTCCAAGTTGGTGACTACCCAGATTGTCGACTATTACAGCTACTACAGAACCCTTCACTTCCGATGTTTTTGTCAAAAGTTGCACCTTCACGTTCTAAATTGTGAAGGTCTTTAATTACAACTTCAAAAATCTTTGAAAAACCATACCGTTTAACATCTGCTTCTAAACATAACGCCACTAATTGAATATGATTCACACGAGATCTTTGAAATTAAGGAATATTGCCCAAAACCATGTAAATGCCAATCACTTTATATATTTTTCTTGACGAGCCCAACACATTACAAACCTCAAAAGCATCCTGGTATAATATTACACGGAAGGCATCACCGTTATCCTTAAAAAAATGAATTTGCTCGAAACACCTTACCATCAATAATATCTTCCAAAATATTTGAATTTTGATTTGACTTCGGATTCCTACTACTGGACATCCACCAGTGTTTGTACACATGGGGATTTTTCATTAATATTTTTAATGTCTCTAAAATTGGAATGTAATACATTTTTGGTGCTTTTTTATTCAGGTTATTATCCAAATATATTCGAACAGGGTCAATGTAAGAAAAATGTTCTTTATACAATTTTTTTCTAGCAAATGCAGTTCTCAATTTTCCACTGCCAGTTTTGTGAAAGATTTAGAATAGATTATTTTCTGCAATAAAATCTGTTGCCCTAGGATTATTTAAATTTATACCGAGCTCAGACATTTTTGTGGTTATTGATCTATTTGTAATTTCATTAATACTTGACAAGCCGTCAATAAGAGCTTATAAAGCTGAATCTATGAGAAAATGTTTTGTTTGTAACGTTAAATACATAGTGGCCAAAACTTGCAAATAATGATTTTCCAAACTATTCAGATTATCATCAACATCGTAATTATCTCCATTTTGTTCTTTATCATTATCAATATTAATATTATCGAACGCTTCTTCGTTACTTGTACCATAAGTATAATTAACTGATTTATCGATGGCATTTTTCATCTCATAACTCAAAATTCGTAAATTATGTTTACGATAAATATGAGACTTCATTTGTGTCATTGTTTTATAAATCGTAGCAGCATTTACGCAAATGGAAAGTGGACAAGTTACGTGCATACCACTTTTTAAGCCGGCTCCAAACGATATGGTCATTCGTCAAATGTTAGTCAAGTAAAAATGCGTCAAATATTTGTAGACTGTTTGCCGACAATTTATAGCGCCAAGTCGTTCATACACACGATGTGTTAACGTGGCAATGTGAACACATGACAAAGTATTCGTTTACGTTATCCACACTATATGCTCACTTGGCAATTTTTGGCTTGTCTACCCGCTTGTTTAAGTTCGCTAAATTTGCAGCGAATATGAGAAGATAATCAATTTCATCAGGTCATCAATCTGGTAAAATGTAAAAATGAAAGTGAACGAATCAGTTGCTGTAGTAAGTGTCGCGTAATCGTTTTTGCGGGTTCAAATCTAATCAAACAGAAAAGGAAATCTGGAAAAAGGAGATGGTGGATGCTATCTTTAAATAAAAGTAGACAACTTGTTAGACCATTCCATAATTTTCGAAAACACTAGATAGGCAGTTCAAAAATCAAAAATCAAAACTTATAAATTAAAATACGTCCTACGAAAAGGCAAACTGTGAATGCATGCACGTGCTCGGGCTCGATGCGCGGAGATTTGTCTGCTTTGATGTGTGCTGAATTACCGCCCTCGGAGCGAACCTTTAACACATCAAGTAAAATACATTCGTCCATGGTCCAAACGATGTATGGTGTGTTGCTTTGGCGAATATTTGACGAGTGCGCACATCCTCTCGAATGCACATGCATGCATCATCCACACGATGCGGCATTTGTTTGCGCTTGTCAAACATTTGGCATCTACGCACATGACCACATTGACATACGTCGTATCGTCCACACGATGCTGCATTTGCTTACACATGGCGAATATCTGTCGAGTGACCACATCGGTTGGAGCCGGCTTTAGGTGTTCGAACATATGAGCAGATAATACCTTCAGTATGACGGACTGAAATGTACAATTATTTACACTACAATGGTGTAAAGGTGTGTTCAACGATTCTTCTTTTTTAGGTTCGTTTTTATTACAGTGATTACGAAATAAGTGCAGTTTGAAATTGATGTACTTATTAAACGATTGGCTTCAGACGTTGTATGCACAAATAAATCTAGCATTATGTGTGTGTTTGTGAAAAACTTGATGGCAATTGTATTTTTGAATATAAATGGTTTCATATTTGCACATTGAGCATACAAACAGCATTTTTCGTGTTTGTCAAACGTAAAATCCCTTATTTGTTTAAATGTTACTAAAAAGTTTATAATGTTGCACAAAAACATACGTACCTTGCAATAGAAGAGCTTCTACCTAGTTATTAAAAAGTACTTATTTCTCACTTGTAATATT
Organism: Xestobium rufovillosum; assembly: GCA_963966045.1. NCBI lineage: Eukaryota > Metazoa > Arthropoda > Insecta > Coleoptera > Ptinidae > Xestobium > Xestobium rufovillosum. The sequence goes on from OZ014495.1 coordinate 38,420,431, forward strand.
TGTAAAGCATAAAACACTTGAACACAAAGTAAAACAAATAATGCATTGAATGCCACTTGCCGCTAAAGCTCGCGAATGAGAAAAATTGTGGGAAGCGGAAGTTGGCTTTTGACTTCTGACATTCACTTGGCTTAATTTCTTCTTAAGGCTTTCGTGGCCGTTGTCCATGGAATAATGGTTTCTGGGCTGGTTGCCACGTCGTCGTTGGTAATCAGTAACACTAAAATTAACATTAACACTTGACGTTTCGACTCTCATATCGGAGTCTTCTTCAGAAGCTATTCTGAAACTGAAAATCCTATCGCAGGTAACTCTATTTATACTCGCCGGTAATCACTGAAGCGCGACGTTTTCACGGAACAGTGATTTCCAAGTAACCGGTAGATCCATTCCTCCATCTCTGTTGAAGTTGGGTCTCTTGAAGATTTCTATAGCCTCCCTGATCCGTCTGGGCCAAAAATTGGGAATCCTTGCTAGCGTCTTAGTATCCTCGAAACGAATCTCGTGTCCTGGCAAAGAGGAGTGTTCCGCGACTGCTGACTTCTCCGTCCGTTGGTTATCGTTGGTTATCGAGAAAACTGGAAACCTACCGGACCAAGAAGTGCAAACTACTCAACCAGTTGACGTTCCTGAGCCGATGCCGAGACCAGGACGTGATGCCAGGGTTTTTGAAGGTGAAGCACCACATCAGGACCAAGGCAGCAGCAGTTATCCTCCAGAGGACATCCAAGGCACTCCTAAGGGAAAGGATCCATGACACCCGCCGTCAACTGGAGAGGAACGACAGGAACCTACTTGATGCACACGGAGCTCTCAGCGTTCACCTAGATAGAGACACCTGGGAAACCATAGATCGACTGACCATGGAGAAGGCGGAACATTGTAGCAGGAAGACCGCAGGTATCCAGAAGAGAAAATTTGAGAACCTGATGGAGAAACAACATCCTAAGTGCCAAGGACTGGATAAACGACGAGTTGTCATCAACCTTTCGCCAGTCACCATCAACGAGGAAGCCAAGGAGGTCCTTGCCAAAGGATTGAACTTCGCCATCGCACCAAGGACTATACCGAAGGAGGGGATAGCCAGTTCTCTGGAGAGTACTCTTCGCCGCCTACCGGAAGAACTAGCGGAAGTGGTGCGGTCAGGAGCAGCCCACATCCTACGGACAGCCAAGCCACCGAGGCCTAATATATCCCGGACGGAACGAGCAGTCATTCAGGAACTGAGAGAAAACAAGGATTTGACGATACTCCCAGCTGACAAGGGCAATGCCACTGTCATCATGGATACCACGGAGTACAAGGATAAAGTGAAGGCTCTTCTAGCGGACCCCATTTACCGGAGGATCAAATCCAATCCTGTGAAGAAAGTGGAACAGGCTGTGAACGCCGCCATCAGGACATCATCAATACCAGAAGATATCCACAAACATCTAGTGCAGTCGGACTCGAGAGTGCCTCAGCTTTACTGCCTGCCGAAGATCCATAAGGCCGGGAACCCTCTTCGCCCCATTGTGAGTGCCAGAGGATCAGCGACTCACCCTCTAGCCAGGTACATCGCAGGAGTTTTTCGGAGTCTAGTAGGGGAAACGGAGCACCACATCAAGAACTCTGGACATTTCATCGAGAAGATACGAGGGATACAACTAGACCCAGGAGACATTTTGGTGAGTTTCGATGTCATTTCGCTCTTCACGAAGGTACCCATCGAGGACGCTTTGGTGGAGACCCGTTCCAGATTGAGGCAACGAGGGATGGAAGACCTCGCGGATCTGGCTCGACTCTGCACGACATCTACGTTCTTCGCCTTCGACGGGGAGTTCTATGAACAGACCGATGGAGCAGCGATGGGATCACCTCTATCACCAGCATTAGCGAACATCTACATGGAAAGCTTCGAGACCACGGCCCTGGACACAGCGACTCTGAAGCCGAAGTGTTGGTTCAGGTATGTGGATGATACCTTCATCGTATGGCCCCATGGATCGGACGCCCTCGGAAATTTCAAGGACCACCTGAACGGACTGCACCCCAACATTCAGTTCACGATGGAAATGGAGAAAGACAGCGCCCTCCCATTCCTAGACGTCCTCGTCAACCGCAAGACTGATGGAACCCTGGGACACAGAGTATACCGGAAGCCCACGCACACGGATCGCTATTTAAATGCCGCTTCCCATCATCACCCGGCACAGAAACAGGGAACCATCAACACCTTGGTGCACAGAGCCCGCCAAATCAGCGAACCGGAACATTTGGAGGAAGAACTAGCGCATCTGAAGACAGCCCTAAGGAAGAATGGATATTCTCTACGAGCCATAGAGCATGCTATCAGGAAGAGCGACCAACGGCGAAAGGAACCAGAAATCTACATTGCGACGGCCTACCTTCCTTACATAGATGGATGCACGGACAGAATCGGACGTCTACTCAACAGACACAAGATCAACGTAGTGTACAATCCGCCTGGAAAGATTGCTGCAAGTTTCCCTAGGACCGTAGGAGAGCAGAAGAAGCATCAAGGACCAGGAGTATACAGCATCCCATGTATCTGTGGTAAGGAATACATCGGAGAAACGAAGAGACACATCAGCACGAGGCTGCAAGAGCATAGGAGGGACGTCAGGAACCAACGGACGGAGAAGTCAGCAGTCGCGGAACACTCCTCTTTGCCAGGACACGAGATTCGTTTCGAGGATACTAAGACGCTAGCAAGGATTCCCAATTTTTGGCCCAGACGGATCAGGGAGGCTATAGAAATCTTCAAGAGACCCAACTTCAACAGAGATGGAGGAATGGATCTACCGGTTACTTGGAAATCACTGTTCCGTGAAAACGTCGCGCTTCAGTGATTACCGGCGAGTATAAATAGAGTTACCTGCGATAGGATTTTCAGTTTCAGAATAGCTTCTGAAGAAGACTCCGATATGAGAGTCGAAACGTCAAGTGTTAATGTTAATTTTAGTGTTACTGATTACCAACGACGACGTGGCAACCAGCCCAGAAACCATTATTCCATTCACTTGGCTGTTAATCAACAGAGGCACAGAGGTTCTCGAGAAACAACGAGATTTCAGTTTTCAACAGACTTGTGAAAATTTGAGATTAATGAATAAAACGTCAGTCACCTATAAAAAGATATTTATATTATAAATGATTTGGACTCACGATTCCGATCAATTGACCTGCCAGATTTTTGTTTAAAAAATTAGAATTGAATCAAAGCAAGGTTCGAACGCAACGCCTTCGGAATATCAAACAAGTTAATTTTTCGTTGCGCTGGAAGCCCAGCAGTGGCCAGTAGTGTTAAGTACATGCTTTCCTGATAATACGTTTCTGTGACTCTTGAAAACTGAAATCTCGCAAAGGTGCCATGCCCAAACACACGCGTGAAAAGATATACGTAATAGAAGAATACCTACTGCTCACATCCTATCTGCTATGTGTTGTGCAATAAAAAGTGAGGCAGTTAAAGCGAGACGGAACGATGCTTATAAGCAAAAAGTTGCGCAAACGTCGAACCATATTCGATCATTGGTTGAAAATTGACATCTGTCAGGGGTCGGTTTAATTTATTGTGTAATGGCGTAAACAACAATGACAATTTAGTGACATGCGCACAATACATGTTTATGTTGCATTCTTGTTGTATTGGTGGCGTGGGCCACACGATCGGCTTTATAACCAATAAACGTAATACTTTAAGGCTTTGTGCATGTATGTCACTTTTTGCTTATAGACATCATCCATCTCACTGTTTTTGCCTCAACCTCTCTCTCGCTCTGAGCTGTATTCTTCTAATGCGCATATGGAAAAGGTAGGTACACATTTTACATAGCGGAGCATGTGCGCCTTGCGCGATTAATGCTGCTCTCATAGCCAATCGTGGTTTCCGCATAAGGAAGTCTAGTTGTGTTTCCCCATTAGGAAATCCAGTAGTAATAGGGACCCCGTTTAATGGGATAAGTGAAATACGCATGAACAGACGAGAAAGCCATTTTTGGGAATTGTCGAATTGTCGCGGGAAATTGTTAATCCTAATTTTTTTAAGTATCCTATGATATGCAGAAGAGTTTTATCGAAATCGTAGGTACCTATAATAAGTGCGTGACATATAATTTAATTATTAAATGCGGGCCACGAAACCAAGTTGAATTTTAGAATACAAAACATTGAACAGGGGCAACACAAGAGGTGCCAAATCACCAATGTACTAAAACCTGGCCAGAAATTTTCGTGATAACCAAATTTCTCTACAAAAATATTATATTTCAGGTCATAAGAAATCAGATAGTTATTTTTTGTGCCAAATACAGCTTATAACTTTACAAAAGGTGTACCGTCAACGTAATGGTGAAATTGATTTTAATTGGCGACTTTGATTTTTCATTGTTAATTTAACAACAGCTCTGATACAGTAATCTTCTAACATCCTCGTCAAGGCGGTCGGTAAATTCGAAGTTTCTACTTCAATCTATTGTTGAGGTTGTAGTCTACTGAATGACATTTGTATTTTCGAGAATTTTCACAAAAATGTATAACAATTATTATTTAAGTAGGTATGTGATTTCACATACTTGTCCTGAATTACTGTAACATTCAATTATCACTTGTAAAACTCCATCACAGAATGTAATTTTCCATAACTATTATAGTATTTTCCCAGCTGAAAAGTAACTTTAAAGAAGTATGTAAACTTACATATACAGGATGAGTCAGGAGGAGAGGGAAATATTTTGACAGGTGATAGTATCGATAATTCCGAATAAAAAAGTTTATATGAACAGGGTTATTATTCTTAATAGTATCGGAGATACAGCATTTTGAAAATAATAACTGATCAAGTTGCTTCTGGAGCCATTTTTTGTAGTTAGCGACTGACAGGTGTGATGACAAGTGTGTGTTTTATGGTGCATTAACAATGCCAGAAATTTTTACACATGCCGAGTATTCCGATATGGTGTATGTGTACTATCAGCATGCGGAGCTCCGCCACATACTGCTCGTGTAGTGACTCAACAAAACCTTCCCTGGCCGATGGATTGGTCGTGGTGGTCCGGTTCATGGGCCCCACGATCTCCGGACTTAAGTCTCTTAGATTAATGTTTATGGGGATGGTTGAAAATGGAAGTTTACAAAACAAAGCCGGATACACGAGAAGAATTTATTTTTTGCATTTTGGATGCTGCTACTACTAGCATATGGGTCAGGCAAGTTGCACTCAGAGGATCAACACGCAATCTTAGGAAGCGAGTTGACAAGTGTATTGAAGTTCTAGGTTTAATTTTTGAGCATCTGCAGCGAGCGTAACAGTTCATTAATTTTTATTTAACAAAATTCAAACAGCTGTATCTCCGAAACTAGTAAGAATAATAACCATGTTCATATAAACTTTTTTATTCGAAATGGTCGATACTATCACCTGCCAAAATATTTCCCTCTCCTTCTGACTCACCCTGTATATTTAGGAAATATTACATGGAGCTAGGAATTACAAACAATACCGTGTACTTTTCCATTAAAATGTATGTATATTTACATCCATTGTTTACAGTGTTTGTAGCAGCTACTTTTTGAAACTTGAAACATATTAGATAATATTGACAAACTAGTGGAAGGTTCTTCCTCAATTGCCAAACAAACATTTTATTTCAGATTGTGAGTCACAATACGGTTTCGTCTTTTCTTGTTTTTATTATGTTGCGTATTCAAACATCCGTGCGTAATAAACTGATTGTATAATCTTAAAATTGTCGTTTTATTTGGTATATGACGATTTGGATACTCCACCGCAAAGTGATCACGTACCTCTACCCGATAGACCTCTGATATAACCAGTAACCATTTTTACCTTTTCTGCTGTAGTATAAACTGCCATTTTCACGTTTGAATACTCGTTCGGCTTAAAAGTGACATATTTGTAATTATTTAAGTACCTACTACATTATTGCTTGTCAGGGAACACGGCCTACTAACTTAAAATTATTTCAATGGAATGAGCTATTAATTATCGAGTCTACAGTTTGTATGATGGATCTTTGCGCGTGCGTCACAACTGCTTACATATGACCCCATGGTTGAGTATAGATAATGGTTTGCTCTTTAAACAGACTAAAACGCATACTGAACTGCGCAGGTGGAATTTTAGTGCCACTGGTTTATTAGAATACAAACGTACGTCATATTGACATTCGTCAAAATTTTAAAACTAACGTCAGAAAATAATTGGGATATTTGCACTATGAAGTGTTTTGTAAAAGGTTGCGCCGATTATCACAAGAACAAACCATATAATGTTTTTGAAATAAGGAATATCTGTATTAAGATTGAAAAAATGCATGGGTCTTTACTTTTCTTTAAATGAACTAGGTATGTTATGCCTAGATCAAGCAGCAACTGAACCAGGATTTAAATTCCGCGCCACATTTTCCACCCGATGACGTGACAGGGTGCACCCAGCGGTTCTCAACATGTGCGCAATAGCAAACCATTATTTATACTCAGCCATGATATGACACAAATCATTTCAAGGTCGAGTGTATTGTCAAGCAGTGGCTGAGGTACAGACATAAATATGGTAATTTAACAGTTACATCATGTATTAATTAGTAGGTATGGCACCAGCAGAAGAAGAAATGAAAGAAACTTAGATTTTTAAGATATATTTTGTGATGCAATTCTAGATTTCAGTGAGTTCATAGTACCTATTTAAAAAATAAACTTACCTTGTGCATACATGTATATAAAGTATCATTCACATAAACGTTAGTGCAGTTCGTCGGCGTTTTGTAAGAAGGGCGAAACAACCAATTGCCTATTTTGGGAAAACCTCAATTTTAACTTTTACTTCTGGGTGACAATTAGGTATATTGGTGCAGAGTTTTGTGCTTTTGACTAATAATACTTGCTATTAATAACTACAAATTCATATGAAATTCAACCATAAAAAATTTGAAATTTTGAGTATTATCGTTTTTTTTTGGATATTCGCCCCACTCAAAAATCAAAATATAGTACATGTGATATTCGCCTATTTCTAATTAAACCGTGGAAACATGCTTTTTTGTATTTATTGATACAATTGTTATAGGTATACATTAAATAAACATTAATTCTAGTACCTAGCAATAAAAATTAAAGTTTAATAAAATTAATCGTTAGATTCATTTCTGCTGGTGCAGCCTTCTGCTGTCTGATACGGCAAGTCTCTGTAATAGCCATGGCATTCTGTTGGAATTATTCGATTATCGCACAAATTTATAAGATCTTTGTACTTCAGTTCAGAAATCGGTAATTTCTGGAGGTAAGCTTTTTGTAGAGTGTGAATTCGTAATTTCCTTTGCCTACCCACTTTTCCTTTGTTTACCTGAATCTCTTGGAACGTTTCGTCATAGTCGTATTTAAAAAAGATACTGCTGGGATACTGCTTACAAAATTTTAGCCACTTTATTTTGGTCCACTTAACTGTGAGTCCTGTAGTTGTCTTCGTAAAGTTTTTCAAATTTTTTTGAGACACCGACTTCCAATCGAAAAAATCAGTATTTGACATAATTGTTACTTGGTATGGTCGGGGTTTTTTTCTGGCAATTTCGCAAATAACTCTCCACTCGTTGGGAGAATTTACACTAATATTTTTGGATGCACGTTCTATTGCTGAATGCATAGAATCCCCTTCTTGCTGGGAGTGTCCTGATTCGTAAAACAGATGATTAATTGTAATACAGTGAGGTATTAGTCGTATTGCTAGAAGGCAAGCTGTGCTAAAGAATTTGTTGCGATTCTGGCCACCACAACTGTCACTGAACATAAAGAAATTATTACAGTCACTTTTATTCTTAATGTAATTAAAAATGCATGTCCCAATTTCATTCGCACCACGCTTGCCTTCGGTTTCATTCCACAAATGACATGTGCCGTTGTGACTTATCAGCTCGTACACTGTTAAATTATAGACTGCTAATTTTCTTTTATAAAAAATTGATGACGCTTTTCCCTTTGGACATTCCAGAACAGCTTGAAGGTCAAAATTTAAAACGCAGGTTAGTTTATTGTTTGTCTTTACAGATTCGACAATTTCATCTTTTATTTGGCGTACTCTATTTTTTCTTCTTAGGTGATTCTCTTGTTCTTTTTCTATATCTTCATTCTTCTCTTGTTGGTTGAGGCTTTCATACTTAAGACATGTGTTGCAGACATCCTTTTTCGGTTTATGAAAACTCAAATTGTAAGAGTAAAAATACTTTTTATACGTCGAAATTGATACAGCACTGCAGTTGTCTTGTGCGCATCTCTCTTTATACAAGTCATACATCCTGTTAATGTTCAGATCTGGAGAAAGGTATTGTTTTGATGAAGATTTTCTGCAATAGTGGGATTCCACAGTGGGGAAATCCAAAATATGCTTTCTAGCGTGATTTTCTCTCTCTTCTGAAATTTTTAAGGTAGATGGTTGTTTGCCTCTCTTATCGGATGACACTATTCCACCACACTGTTTTTTCTTTAAACAATGCCTGACAAATTTTTCAGTGACATTAATCACCGAATAGAAAAAGGACCGACAAACTTTAACTCGTTCTACACCCTTATTCAAGTAATAAATGTAGGTGTTCTGTTTCCTAGATTCCCTCTTTTTTGTGCGTTTTCTTATAGGAGCTGTGCGTTCTACCGAATCTGCAACAAACTGTCTTTGTTGATCCTGTGTGCCGCTGTGCGAACCCATTTCCCAAAATGTTTTAAAAATCTCATCCTTTTCTTTTTCTGTGAAATGTTGACTGCAGTGATACGAGCATTTTTTACATTCAAAATGCACCCTTTTACGTTCTTGAACAACATTTCCTTTTCTGGACGTATACTGTTTTCCAGAGGACCTCAAACGTTTTGCATCTTTCCTATTCTCACTGCTACGCTTTCTTTTGTTATCTGTCCCTTTATCTGAGAGCTGAACAGTGTCATCGGGTGTGGGTGGTATTACAAGAGACTCATCACTATCACCAATTTCATGATCCCCAGGAAAATATTCGTCCTCAGTAAGTAACAAATCTGGCGAAATTGAAGGTGATAGTGTAAAAAGAATGCCTTCAAGAGTAGTGAATGTGACGATTCTGCCAGACAGTTATAGGGTCTTTTCTCCCCCCGACCTGGGAACTTTTGGTTTTGGCAGACAGTTATGGTGACTTTTGCCTGAAATCTAGGGACTTTTGGGGAAATCTGGTGACTTTTTGGTAGTTGGCAGTACCGACAACGAAATCCCACACCATCCCACACCATTCCACACCATTTTACACACCCGGCCACCATTTTGTCACCGTTTGATGTTTCAACAACTATTCCCCGTCAGACGGCGTTGTCATCAAAATAAAAATTCAACTATTCTCCGTCAGACGGCGTTGTCGTCAAAATTAAAAATGGCGACCGACGCGGCGCCGCCTTGCCAATTGAAAAATTGACAGGTAAAAATTTGCAAACTGACAGCCTGTAAAGAAAGAATTTAAAAATAGAATATTATATACGAGGTGTTGATGATGATGATCTACGAAAACGTCTGTCACATGACGAGAGGGTATTGAGATCACTTAGTTTTACTATACACCAAAGAAAATAAACATGGCGGCGGCCTCTTAACGAGGGCCCCCTTTGAGTTGTCAAAGACACTTACCAGCTTGTTCCAAGAGCGTTTACCCCCTCAAATAAGAAGCACTAAGGGGGCCCCACGAACTGAGCGTTAGCCCCCCAAACAAAGGGCCCCACATAACCTCAAAATTAATGCACACACACGATCACCTCGGACAACCGCTGTCTTAATACTGAACAGTTCTCCCTCGGTTATTAAAATAGGTCAAACATGGCGTCCAGATAGGCCAAGCATGGCGGATACATAAAAATAATCTATGTGTTTGACATCAGTGTGGTTTCAAGATAAGAACCCGGAAGAGTTCGCCTGAGGTTTAAAAATAGAACGGTATATACGAGGTGTAGTTTGTTTACGAGTCGCTAAATGAAAACGGCAAACAAACGAGGACCCCTTTGCGCGTCAAAAGCACTTACCAGCTTGTTCCAAGAGCGTTAGCCCCCCAAACGAAGGGCCCCACATAACCTCAAAATGAATGCACACACACACACACACGTCCTTCTCGGACAACCGCTGTCTTAATACTGAATAGTTCTTCTTCGGTTATTAAAAAGGCCAAACATGGCGTCCAGATAGGCCAAGCATGGCGCGTCTACATAAAAATAATCTAGGTGTTTGACATCAGTGTGGTTTTAAGAGAAGAGTTCGCATGAGGTTTAAAAATAGACTGGTATATACGAGGTGTAGTTTGTTTACGAACCACTAAATGAAAATGGCGGTCACGAGACTTTATATGGTCATCGTACGAGGGGGTATTGAGATCACTTATCGACTCCGCCAAAAACAAAATGGCGGCCTCTTAACGAGGCCCTCTGCGGTGTCAAAAGTACTTTTCCAAATTGGGGCCAGCTGCCCGGACTGAAAGAATTCTATGTGCCTGTCCCAAGAGCGTTAGCCACCCAAATAAAGGGGCTCACATAACCTCAAAATTAATGTTCGCACGTCAGCCGTTGTCTTAATACTGAATGGTTCTTCTTTGGCTATTAAAATGGCGAGTCACAAACCTGATGACGGCATCACAACCACAAGGTACTAATAATTCAAACAACGCCGTCTGTCTTATTAATGAAGGAAACCACAAGATTGTATTTATGTTTGTATTTAGGAGTCAACGCCGTCTGTCTTATTAATGAAAGAAACAATCATGCGACTTAAAAGATTTTTATTTTCAAAACAGATTTATAAGATGTATTAATAATACGGTGGTTGGTTCACCTCAAGTACACGGGGCCGCTGTGAAGGTAATCACGACAGCAATACAGGTTGGTAAAATAGGTATCTGAAACAAAAACCCTGTATTAGGTATATAACAGCAGCTCCATTGTAGTTTCATCATCAGTTCATCTGTAATTCTCAACGAATCAAGATGTCCAGCACCTGCGATATTTGTCAACGGCCTTTTTCAAGACCAAGCAACATGAAAAGACATCAGCAGCATTGTGGGGGCGTAACAAAACCAAAACACGAATGTCCTCAGTGTGATAAGAAGTTTTCAAGTCTTGACTCTGTAAAGAGACATGTAAAAGGACACCATGAACAGCCCACATTTATGATACAGCTCGACCCGGTCTTTAACAAAATGTTTCTTTGTGTGAGCGGCTTCCCCTCGGTGTATGGGGTCGAAAGTCAACGATTCCTCATAAGTCGCTGTATGAATGAGTTTAAGACGAAGCTCAAAAACCACACCATCAAAGATGTTGGGCTGGTCCGGGCAAAATTCAAGTACAATGTTAAGGAGGAGCTTAAATACAAAGAAGTAGACATTAAACCGACAGGCGACTGCTCTGATTTCGAGAAATGGTTCAAGGATAACGTCGTAGAAAAAGTATGTGCAGCCATGATGAAGGTGGAACAAAATAAACTCAACACTCTTCTATTAATCTGTTGTCTGAAAGTCTACGTGACCGGCGCTGCGCCTCAAGAAACACAACATCTCACGGTTCAAGTAAATAACAGGGTTTACGAAATGGATGAAGACTGCAATTTTACGTTTATCGATGAGAAGTCAGAAGATATACCGGGATTCAGAAATATGTAATTTGTTGGTGTTGTAATTATTGCGAAAACTAAATAGTTATTATAAAGGTGTAATGAACAAATAAAATGTCACCAGCCTCCTATTTGTTTTAATTTAGATAGGGCTCCTAGCGCGTAAACAAATCTGTGATGCTCTATAATGATGATGTGTTGCATCACTTCCTCTTACCTCTCTCTCTCGAGAATAGTACAAACAAAATATCTAAGCGGAAGAAGAAGACCGCAATTTAACCCGCGAAAAGCGTATACGGGAAAATATGCCCTGCGGCCTGGGATATACAGATTATCGTGCGGAAAACCAGTACAAACCGGTTCATCAGATATCTAAGCGGAAGAAGAAGACCGCAATTTAACCCGCGAAAAGCGTATACGGGACAATATGCCCTGAGGCCCGTATCTTACGGAAAACTAGCACAAAGCAGAGAAGGCACCCGAATACCAAGAACTCGAACGTTTAGTACGCGGTACGCGCAAGCGTATGCAATAAGACGCACAGCGGCTAAAATCACCAGTTCATCTGTACTTCTCAGCGAGTCAACATGTCCAACACCTGCGATATCTGCCACCGGTCTTTTTCAAGACCAGATAGTTTGAAGCGACACCGTCTTCAATGTGGAAAGAACCCTGTAAAACACGACTGTCCCCAGTGCAACAAGAAGTTCTCGTGGCCCCATGCCGTCGAGCGGCATATCAGACAAGTTCACGCATCATCATCAACCGGGGGTCCGTCCAGCGACGCCTGTGTTGTGTCATCGACCCCAGCCCCATTTAAAATTGTGAACGAATACTCGACGGAAAATAAAAAATTCAAGATCGCCCGCCGGAACATTGTTTTCAAACTAAACGACATTCCCAAAAATACTGACGCCGTGAAATGGTTAAAAGCGGGTATAGAGGGCGTCGTGAACCATGTGACCACCAACATGGACCCCTCATGTAAGGCGGGATTCTCTTTTACAACGTTAGATGGTGACAAAGAGTCCCATCTTGCATTCAGAAAAGCCACAAACATAACATTCGAGGATATTTGGAACATGGTTTCCAAAATATACCAAAGCAACTCAGAGGGCCTGAACACCGACAAATTCCGTCTGGGGGTCACGTGCATCGAGGAGCCAAGAGGCAGGGGGCGCAACCGAGGCCCTAACTATTACGACGGCTTCGAGGGAGAGTGTCGGAAAAGACGGGGAATAGTTGTGGTAAATACGTGTTTAAAACTGTTTAAATTTCATCGGTCAAATAGAAAACAATATTTTGATCAAGCACGTTTCTTCTTTCAGATCAATAACACAGACAGCATGTGCTTACCTCGGAGCCTCGTGGTGGCCTTGGCGAAGGTTACCAAAGACCCAGACTATCAAAAAATTCGGAAGGACGTGGGCAAACTACAACGGAAGAAAGCTCTCGAGCTGTTAAGTGCGTCGGGTGTGGTTATTCCAGAAGAAGGTGCTGGGGTAGAGGAAATTAGAGGTCTTCAGGATTACCTTCAGGGTTACAAGATTACCGTATACGAGTACGGAACCCACAACAAGATCTTTGAAGGGCCAGACGCACCGCTGAAGCTCAATCTGCTCTATCACTCGGGGCACTACAATGTCATTACATCTCTAACTGCTGCATTCGGAGCCGGATATTTTTGTGAACATTGTAATACAACCTATAGCGAAAAATCAAGACATCGATGTGAGAAAATGTGTCCGAGGTGCAGACAAATCCCGCCGTGCGAGAAAACGCTTAACATAACATGCGCAGAATGTAACAGACAATTCCGAGGTCAAATATGTTATGACAACCACAAGGCGACCGTTTGTACTCAGATACGGAAGTGTCCCACATGTTTAAAGACCGTACAGAAAGATCGCGAACACATATGCGGGGAAATATTTTGTAAAATATGTAAAACGCATCAGGATGAGAACCACCTGTGCTATATTCAACAGGACAAGAGAACCCCGAAGCTGGACGATGTGCTTTACATATTTTACGATCTGGAGACGAGACAAGAAACCACCAAAGCCGATGGGACCAAAGTGCACGAGGTAAACCTGTGTGTATTCCAACAACGGTGCTCGATGTGTTTAATAGCAGATGATAATCAAACTGTGTGTGCCAGATGCTGTGTTAGGCGGCACATCCTCAAACAGAACCCCGTAGAACTTTTCCTACAGTTCGTCTTAAATCAGGCCAAAATATTTAAGAAGGTCGTCGTACTTGCGCACAACGGCCAAGCGTTCGACCATCAGTTTATCCTAAAATACATCTTGGAAAACACGAAACATACTCCCACCCTAATCATGCGCGGCACAAAATTAATTCTGATGCAGCTTAACCAGAAAATTAAATTCATCGACTCCCTCAACTATTTTCCTATGGCCCTCTCTGCACTACCGAAGGCTTTCGATTTACCAGCCACGTTCAAAAAGGGATATTTTCCGCATCTCTTTAACACACAGGCCAACCAGAACTATGTAGGACCCCTGCCCTCTGTTGAATTTTACGATCCGGGCTGTTTGAAACCCAAGGCCCACGAAGAATTTATGAAGTGGTACGAGGAGCATAAAGAAGACGTGTTTGATTTCCAACGCGAATTTATAGACTACTGCGTGAGTGATGTGCAAATTTTAACCGAAGCCTGTCTGAAATTCCGCAGAATAATGTTGGATCAGTGCAGCGTTGAGCCGTTCTTGGAGGCCACCACCATAGCATCCGCCTGTAATCTAGTTTTTCGTCGAAATTTCCTCAAACCAAACACTATCGGTATTATACCCCGTAGCGGATATCGGGGAGCCGATAATCAATCCGAGATTGCACTAAAATGGCTGCTATGGGAGGCCCATCAACGGAGCGTTGACATCAAACACGCAGCAAACGGTAGAGAGGCCGTACTTAACGGATTGAAGGTGGATGGGTTCTGCGAAGAAACACGGCAGGTTTTCGAATTCCACGGCTGTCATTTCCACGGGCACACCTGTACAAGCGCCGATCGCGATAGGCCACTGGACAACGACCCCGAAGACACCCTGAACAGGCGGCTTGAGAGAACTCAGAAGAAAACAGAAAGATTGAGGTCAGCTGGTTACGAGGTGATTGAAAAGTGGGAGTGTCAGTTCCGAAGAGAGTTGAAGGGAGATCCGGCCATTAACGCATACACGCAAGAGCATCCCCTGATACATCATACGCCGCTGGAGGCGCGAGATGCGTTCTACGGGGGCCGAACGGGGAACACCGTATTAAAGTACCAGGTAAAGCCCGGTGAAAAGATTAAATACTTGGACGTGTGCTCCCTTTATCCGTGGGTGTGCAAATATGGGAAATATCCCGTTAAGCATCCCCAAATTCACGTGGGCCATGACGCATGCTCAGAACTTGAGCTAGAGAAGACCAACGGGCTCATTAAATGCAATATTTTACCGCCCAGAGATCTGTTCCATCCGGTTCTCCCCCTAAAGATGAACAATAAGTTAATGTTCACACTGTGCCGCACATGCGCCGAACAACTGAATCAGGGCGAGTGCACGCATAACAGCGAGAAAAGATCTTTGACGGGTACATGGGTGTTGGATGAGGTATTAAAAGCTGTTGAAATGGGCTACCAAATAGTGAAGGTGTACGAGGTGTGGAACTACGAAATTGAGAAGTACGACGTAACCACGAACAGCGGGGGTTTATTTACGGAATTCATCAACGAGTTCTTAAAAATCAAACAACAGGCATCAGGCTGGCCTTCGAGCTGTAACACAGAAGAAGAGAGGAACAGCTACATTGAAGAATACTTAGACAGAGAAGGTATACAGTTAAAATATGGTGAAATTGCTAAGAATGCCGGCCTACGGGCTCTGTCTAAATTAATTCTAAACAGCTTCTGGGGTAAGTTTGGCCAGCGGGAGAACCAACCGAAGACCGAAATAGTCAACGAGCCGGCTGCTTTTTACGACCTGGTATCAAACCCATCCATAGAGGTAAATAATATTTTGGAGATAAATGAAGACACCCTCATTGTGAATTGGGAATATAAGGATGAAGCCTGTGATTCTCTAGCAACCGTGAACGTGTGCGTTGCAGCCTACACTACCACGCAAGCAAGGTTAAAATTGTACTCTTACCTGGAGAAGCTGGGTGACCGGATCCTTTATTATGACACGGACAGCGTAATTTACGTGGCTCGGGAAAGTGAATACGATCCACCAACGGGCAGCTTTCTCGGCGACCTTACGGACGAGCTTGAAGACTATGGATCAGATGCCTTCATTACGGCCTTCGCCTCTACCGGCCCAAAGTGCTACGCATACTCCGTATATAGTCCTGTAAAAGATATTTACTACAATACCTGTAAGGTGAAAGGGATAACATTGAATTACGAAACCCAGAAACAAATAAATTTAGAGTCGATGCTACAAATGGTAGATGATTTCCGACCCATAACGGTGACGACCAAGAGGATTTTGCGCACTAAAGATCACGAGGTTATTACAAAAACCGCATCAAAGGTGTACAGGATAACGGCGGCAAAGAGACAGTTTAAGGAAGATTGCACTTCTGTCCCATACGGCTTCAAGAAACGAAAAACTGTGTAATTTTTACGATGTGTCTCCGTGATAAGTATTTTATGTAAATAATTCATTTTTATAGTCAGTATTTGTATGTAAATAGTTCAGTTTTATGTATATAATTCTCTTAAGTATTTTTTTGTAAATAATTAACTTTTGAGTTATATTAACAGTGTGATTATATTATGTAAATAATTTGGTGTCTTTTCCTCGGACTTGTTGTAACACGGGGGCCCAAAAGTTGTTATACAGGGTTCAAAATAAAAGTTGTATTAAAATATTGAGTTTTATTAAGATTCATAGCGAATAGTTTAGAATAAAAAATATAACTTACGTAATAACAGCTTGAGGACCACACTTCGGAGACGCTTCATGGGTACCCTCTAGCGGCCTCTGTTGAGCCGGCCTCTCTCTCTCTATGGACACCATCTAGCGGCCCCTTCGACGCTAAAGAAAATTCGAAAAACCATCTCAGTCACTGATAAATGCACACAAAAACCGCTTACCTCAAAGTACATACAGAAGCTCGGAAGTTCTTGTGTCTAATATGCCGGTTATAGGGCAGATATACGATGAGAACGAACCTAATGGGTGGCCGCATGATGTCCAACCGGCAGTCGTTATCTACGTTCAATGATGTTACAGATACCATCACATTGACCATAGACAACGATTACCGGATAGTTTACTAAAATTATATAGCGGATCATTAGACGTGCCCGCTCAAGAGACCGAACGAACAGGTCAAAGAGACCGAACGAAGAGGTCAAAGAGACCGATCGATGGGGTCAAAGAGACCGATCGAAGGGATCGCATCAAGCGGTCGCTTCCATTCGAAGGGCTCAAAGAGACCGCTCATGCGCTTTCCCAAGCGATCGCTTTAAGCGATCGCTTGGGAAAGCCCTTGGTCGCTTGAAGGGAACGCTTGGACCCATTCAAAAACAGGTTGACCGGTCGGTTAACCGGTTCGAAACCGGTTGGCCCGTTCAAGCGATCGGTTCAACGGGAACCGCCCTGTTCAAGCGCCCCGTTCCAAACCTGTTCAGAACCTGTTCAAAACCCTGTTCGAAAGCCCTGCTGTTGAAAAGTTTTGAAGATGATATTAATATCGGCGTTGAATCCAGCCGGTGGTTTACCCGCTCTTTTGTTTTTCAAATTTTCGTCTAAAGTATTTATGTAACGCTTTCTGAACCAATACAACAAAGCAATAAATTATGCAACCTCGCCCGGGTATTATTAAAACAAAATGCACCAAATCTTTCGGGTAATAGAGATTAAACAATTTGCAAATTTTTCCAATAAATATTTTATTTCAATTTTGATTTATTTATAGTAGGTCTTCGTTTTCGTCTGTAATGGAATTTATCACAACTATTACCTATTCGAACTATTTAGTAAAAACACTTACGCTCTATCTCTGGGGGCTTCGTTTCTGTGAAACAAAGTATTATGAAAATTTACGAATAAACCGGGCAATTAGAAAAATTACCGGATACGTGCGCCAGAAACACCGGTAACACCGGGTGCCTAATCAGCACAAGGTAACCCTCCCCCGGCACTCCTCCGTTGTAGACCACAATACAGTGGTCTCGGCGAAGTAGAATGTCTTCAACGGGGACATAGATTATTTTGTACTGAAATAACATAATATCAAACACTTTGGAAATTTCTATAGCTTTAACCTACTTCACCGCCCCCGGGCCCCGCATACACACCGCACAATTGGTTAATGAACGCTTCTAGAGAACACAAAAACATCAGCATTATTGAAGCACTAACAGAAGACTTTTTTAAAACCTACCCATTTTTTTGCGAACAGTTAAACACAAACTACGGAAAACTTGGATGAAACCTACTTTTAATACTTTTCCATATCATATAGGAAACCAGTCACGATTTCGTGGAGGAAGGGGTAAAGATTAAGAGTGTGCACTTTTTCTGCGTTTATCTAAGTCCGTGGTCGTTAGAGACACCCCCAGAGAAATTAGGAGGATGCGCGTCCTCTTGATATGAAAGAGGTATCTCAAAAAGATTATGACATCCTTGCAAACTTCGCGATTGACAGATTGTTAAACTATCATCCCACTCGTATATTCTAATAATATTGATACATTACAGTATAAAATTGCCGTATTGAAGACCTGCGACATCTTCACCTGCTGTAAATAACCACCCCCACAGGTCTCTAAGACAATTACAAAAAAAATATCATGTGATCTTATCGTTTGCAAATGTCTTGGAAATCTGCGAGGGCAGCTTTCCTGTTCGCCCATCAATTCTATATTCGGGGTAAATTGTTAAAATAATAGAAGTCTTGCTTGGTCTAGTGTTAGATTAAACGAACCTGTAAATTGATTTTGAAATGTATAAATGTGCGACCCCGTTAATGTGACAATTAGTATAAGAGCATCACTAGTCGCTAAAACACCGACGTCTTTTGAGTTTGATCAAGATGCGCAATATCGTTATTTTATTTTACCTGCTAATGACTCATTCAGGATTCTCTCTGCAAAATACCGCAGATGATGATGTGTATGTGTTATCGTATCTACAACAATATTGGAGCGATGATGATGGTGCCCTAAGAGCATCAAAACAATTATCGAAGGATGAATTATCTTACGCTATCTCTGTTTATCAAACATTTCACAAACTACCCATTGATGGCCAATTAAACGACGAAACACGTAAACTAATGAGTTTGCCGAGATGTGGGGCCCCTGATAATGAGTTTAGGGTCGAATATAGGTGGAACCGCACCAACCTGAGATGGAATTTGAAACATGACGACAACCTGACGTTCTCCGATAACCTGAGGGTAATGGCCGCAACATCAAAGGCGTTCGAGGTTTGGGCAGCAAATTCAACATTAACGTTCACGTATTCGCCTGGGGTAAAAGACATACATATAAGCATTTCATTGGAACCAACAAATCACGCCTATGTAATTACAAATCGTCCGTGCCAGTCATTCGCCAGTTTAGCTGTGTTGGGCCATGCTTTTTACCCAACATCTCCAGATCGTGCTCAAGCGGCCGTAGAAATTCACTTGAACAAAGACGTTGACTGGTATTACGAGGCCAGCTACTCTCCAGCCCCCGAGGGTAAAACTAGTATTTTTGCCGTTTTGGTACACGAGATTGGACATACGTTGGGTATTAAACATTCGTCGATAAACGCTTCCGTAATGTATCCATAAGTAGAGTAGCTATGCCGATACGGGCTCAAAATCCTGGCTTCTGATTGGTCCATTGAAATTTTTACTTCCGGTCTGGGACAAGAACCTAGAATTAGTCTGGACAACAACCGAAAAATTCAGGAAACGGTAATGGTGGAGGTGACGTTCAACTATTCTCCGTCAGATGGCGTTGTCGTCAAATAAAAATTAAACTATTCTCCGTCAGATGGCGTTGTCGTCAAAATTAAAAATGGCGGCCGTCGCGGCGACGCATTGAAAATTGACAGGTAAAAATTTGCAAGTGGCAAATTGACAGATGACGTTGTTATCAAAATAAAGAAGAATATGTAAAAACAGATGGTGGTACTGCAACAGAGTGGGAGAGGTAATTGTGTAATTACACGTATGTCAAAACAATAAACAGTTTATTTAATGATAATCAATAAACATACACTTAAAAGTAAAACAAAAATAAAATCTATTAAGTGGCACATCCGACATCCCCAACTAGGTGCAAACAGAAAATACATAGTATTAAGAATAACAAATGTTGCACGTTTGTGAGAAAATATACAGAAATAAGTGTCGTTCGCAGTTACAGCAATATACAGCGTTGCCGAGCTCTTCATAATGCCAAATGGTTGTAATTGTGTGCTTGGAGACGGCGGCGACTTCAGCGATGGAAACGATATTTGCGTGAATGAGGCAGTAATGGCAATAATAGTTGTTTTCGTTGTCAATAAAATATGATTCTATAACGCACACGTTCTCAAATGTGTGAGGATTATTATTATTAATATCGGGCACCACCACAATTTGCTCATCGGTCACCTCTGGTTCGGAACTTGACTCATAATCGGATGAACCACTCATATTTTAGCAAGTAAAAGTTACGCGAATTCGAAAATGTTCGCAGCAGTGGGCTTGCCCACGTTCTTGGTACCACGATAAATAATGGAGAGTTCGTTTGGCACCAGAGAGTCTGTCATCGTTTTGGTCACATGATCACTCATTCGTTGTGGCAGGAACAATATATTTTTATCCAGCTCAACTAGCACACTTTCCCCGAAAGACGTTTTAATTTTCCGCATTCCTATTATGGGATATTTACGGTTAAGAATCATATCAGCAGGAGTAAGTTTTGGTTTGAACTCACACTGGGCCAAGTCATTTAATTTTTTAAATTGAGCCATAATCTCGTACTTCGCGCAAATTAAACCGTTTTACTGATCACACCACACTGTTAACAGAATGAGCTAGAATTTATAGTGTTCTATTTATATATAGATATACAATAGAGAGGGGAGGAAAACGACAAGAATTGACACGCGCTAGATTTTCTTATCAGCAGGATACACACATCCGGGACCCGCGCTTTTTAAAAAACCCGCGAAATATTTTCAGATATACGTATGAACGCGCCTTTAGCCCAGTTTCCAGGGCCGATCGCCGGATATATGATGATAACAACATAACAGGAAGTGTTATCACGGGCAACCCATATTATTCGATTTTAACCACGTCTTTGAGTGAATGAATATTGTGTTCGTGTTTTTAGGCGCGGCATTTTACCTGAAAGGGATAGTATTTTACCCAGAAGACGAACGCGGAAGAAAGATAAGGTGAGTGTTGTAATTCCATAATATTTTTCCTTACATAAATGAGCTCAAACGAGGTGGTTAGTACAAACTATTTAGCCGACGCATTTTGTTAAAAATTTGATATACAGGGTGGCATGGAAAATTTTAAGTATGTGTTAATGCGTTGAATTAGATATGCGGGTTATGTAGTCGCCATAAATTTCAACAATTATTTTTGGTACTCTTGATTTCAGAAATACAGGGTGCGACCAAAAGGTTGTAAGTATTTTGTATGACATATTTTTAGCGTTTTTCATTTCAGGATTTGTATTTTAACGTTCTGTAACTAATACGCAATTGTTTGTTTTCCACAGAAACGGTGAGAATTGGTATTCCTGGAACATCTTATGACTAAATGGAGAAAGAGTCGATTAGGGCACCCCGTATGATCTTCAGCGAGAGGGAGGAAAATGGGCTGTTGGACATTTAGAATTTTAAGATGGCATTAAACATCAGGGAACAACCTGAAAAAATGTGAGTACATTCCTTAGACTTAGTAAATTTCAATTACACATTATTTTTGCTGCTCTAAACGTGCTATACAGGGTGTACGTGTTGCTTTGAATTAGATATACAAGGTATTTAGGTGGCAAATTTCAATTATTATTTTTAGTGCTCTGGATTTCTGAAATACAGGGTGCGGTCGGAAGGTTGTAAGTATTTTACGGCCATGTATGATGTATTTTTAGTGTTTTCCATTTCAGGATTTATATTTCTATTTACTATAACTAATATTTATTTGTTTGTTTTCCACAGAAACGGTGAGAATTGGTATTGCTGGAACATCTTATGACTAAATGGAGAAAGAGATGATTAGGACACCCCGTATGATTTTCAGCAAGAGAGAGGAAATTGGACTGTTGGACATTTCGAATCTGGAACGATGGTGACGTCATCAATCTTCAAGTCAGCTTCAAATGACGCGACTCTTGCAAGTATTTTATGCTACCTGGTGATGCTCTTATTCTAATTTATACAATAAAAATCATTGTACTTAATCGTCGAATTTATTTAATCTTACATTATGGTAATAATTGACTTACATAAGTATATAAAGTGAAACAATTTCTTATTGCACAAACACAATAGGTGTTATTAAGATGACTTAAACAATATGGGATATTTTTCTCAAAATTTGGAACAGATTCACAATCTTCGGTTTCTTCAAGGTTGATTATGAGAGGGATCGAAGTAGTAGTAGTCGATGCTGGAGAGCTTCTTTCACGCATAACCACACTCTCCAAGAATTCCTTCTTTTCGCGTCCTTTTACGTACACCCTTTGTACATCGGTAGAGCACAAAAATTCTCCCAAAACATCGCCCACATGTTCGTATTTAATGTGACCACTACTGTACCTGATACAATGATGATTAGATTCCAAATACCTGACTTGTCGTGCTTGTTCCACAGATAAAGACGAATAATTTTTCGGCGATTTAAATACGAAATGTTGCGTTCTCATACCATCGTTTATGGCGACTTCTTTCGCCACAAATTCGGGAATACGAAACCCCTGTATGTCTACAACTAGAAACTTCATCTTTAACTCTCTCCGTCCTTCCTTCCTTCCGGACAATCTGCTCAATACTGAGGGTTAAAATTACATTATATTTCTAACGGCGCCAGACAGAGGTTTATACTCTACTACGCAGTCGTGAATAATTATGCAGTAGGCTCGGGTATTTTCGGGAAAATTATTCGAACTTTCGAATTCCAGTTTGACATCTACGGTTGACGACTTTAGAGCCTCGTTTTGCTTGGAACAGTCAATAACAAATATTGCTTTCTTGTGGAACTCGTAATATGAGAGTAAAGGTTCAGGGCGTAATTTTCCGCGGAAACTTTTTTGAAAGTCCACGTACATTAGGTATGCGTCCATGTACCGTTTTTTCCTGAAATCCATTCGCAGAGATTCATACGGATAACACTGTGAGTTTAAATAAAGTCTCACGTCAGTTAAATTTACGTTGTCAAAGTAATCAATATCTCCTGTCGGATTATCTTTTCTCCCTGTTTGAAATGCCACAATGACATATCTGGGCCGTTCAACGTTTGTTGTAGTTTTAACATCCCGATTTGTCTCTCTCAGTGCAGGTAACTCGTGAAACTCCCATCGCCTGAACGGAATCAGTATAGGTGAATCTTTCGATATTTCGTTCAAAAGCCTCAATTTCACCGCGTCATTTGGATATACGTGCTTCACACGTAATTCGATGTTAGTAATTTCAATCGATGCCGTCTTAGTGCTGGCGGGAGGAATTTGAAAACAATTATCATCGGTTCGTGCTCTTATCAAGCGCAGTGTATGCTTTCCGCTAATGACCCGCCTGTAATCTTGGAAGACCCCCAACAAATAATCCAAGGGCATTCCAACTGTATAGGTCTTATCAGTATGGAGGGTTGGAATAGGGGTGTCGTCTCGAGGGTAGTTCCACCCTAATACGTCGTAGGGGACGCATTCGCTGGGACTGAGGGATATGTAGGTGCGTAGAGAGCTAGTTGTTCCGGGGTCTCTAATTTTATCCACTTCTTTTCCATTTAATTCGTAAGTTATAGATTCAAATAGATAAGCCCCCGAATTATTTGAAAGCTTCACTTCACCCACACCTTCCCCGCCAATTTTTAATTTTGCTTCTATATGTAAAACGGCCTCATTCAATGACACCAACACATCCTCTTGATTGATTGATATTATAATTTCATCCGAATTACCGAAAGATTTGGTCTGGGGGTGATACGTATGTATTTCTTCCCGGACGATAGAGTCATCAAAATTTGGGTCGCCGAATATTTCTAGTTTGCTTGACATGGTGCCCCAGAGACCGAAGAAACCTGATGTTTTCTAAAGTTAGAGCCGCTCTGTTGCGTCGTTGTTGTTGTTCTTGAACTGTGTCTGCTAAGACTGAATCTTTCCGAAACTGTCCTGCTTTAATATACTCTGCGAAAGTTAGGCCCATGATGGCTGCCTCTTCAGCTCCAATCTGATTACGACTTCTTCTTCCCGAAAATTTATCGGTTGATTGTCCTGATCGAGCAGTGTAAGCGTAATATTGTCTATGCTGGTTTTGTTCACGAGCGGTAAATAAATGTGATTGGTCGGCTCAATATTTATACTATATCCTGGAGGGACTGACGGGCTGAATTCGTATATGGTGTGAGCCTGGGTGCCGCCGTAGTAGGCGCCACTAGTAATATTGCACTCTACTCTGATGGTTACAACCTTGATTATGTTCACGGGCAAGTCGGATTCGTGCAGAATATCGGGCTTTAGTTTTCGTCTGGAGAATCCCAATATGGGGCCGATGCTATCTTCACGATCGAAATTAACGGGAAAAGCGCTTTTCAGCTGACACTGCAACGTATTGTTGTTCGCGGTCAGAGACAGAATTTTCTGATTTTCCTCGTATGTGGCGTGTTCGTCGGCGAGAATGACTGAATGCAAATATTTCTCGATGTCGATTATTTCATAGGACCCCGTCGGAATTTTAACAGACACTTCCGCGTTCTTATTGGTTTTCACGTTTTTAATTGTGTAATAGAATTTATTACACCCCACATCAATGTTAGGTATAGAGTTGTAGGTATGAAATCCTATAAGAGCCAACGAATATTCAAATCTGGGGATAAGTTCAATCGGGGGATAGAAATTCGCAGACAACTGATTGCTTAGTCCCTTGAGGGTGAACGTCTGAGACATGACTGATAGAAAAACTCTTTGGTACACAATTTTATTTATTTGTCAAAAATTCTAAGCACAAATGACCGCAGTTAACGCTTCCGTAGTTTTGATATCTGTTGTAATTGTATAATATTTTACATCCGCGAAAATAATTAAGTAACTCGAGAGGGGGTTTGAGATCTCCAAAACTGTCAAAGTACTGCACAACCCCGTCCCGCTTCTTGTAAGCCACCCAGTGTGTCCCCCGTCCAGATTCGCTGTCCAAATTAACTACTGCAGACTCGTTGCGTTTGAAGGTAGCCGGCATACCGTCACGCATAAACACACCTCTGAAATGGGGAATTTTCATTTGTTTTGCGTACTTTACGATATCTGAGTCCGTCAGAGGTCGGTAGCGGTGATTATTGATTCCTACCGGCATTTTGATTAGTTTTTTTCGCTCTTGAGAAAGAGGCCCATACCTCTTCGGTACGGTTTTAAGTATAGACCGCTCCCCTTTTTACCCAAAGCAATTGCTTCCATAGTTTTGTTGTGCCGAGATAATTCGTCGAATTTCTTGGTTGCTTGTTTCGAGTCGTTAACAACCTTCGCAATCCCCGCCGCCCCACCAGATAGAGCTCCCAATGCTGAAAGTCCCGCGAAGATGGCCGACAAGAGAGGTAAAAAGCCCCCAGATTTCGGAATAGGTATAACTCGAGGTGTTCGAACTTTCTTCTTACCTCCGGCTTTACGTACTGCGTTCCGCGCCGCTTCTAAAGCTAATTTAACGGCATCGTTAACATTTGGCGCTCTAGCATCTTTTATCGCTTGCTTAGATGCTTCTATGATTCGTCTTAAAGCGACTTTCTTTTTCTTGGCCTTTAATCGTTGTTGTTGTCTTCGCCGCTTCAAGCCCATTCCTAGTTTACGTTTCACTTTCATCGCGTTCGTGACCGCCCAAGCTGCGGCCTTTTCACCGAATTTTGAATCTGTCGCCTTCACTCGGTCCCACGCTTTATACTCGAGAATTTTGTCGGCTTTGTGTCGTTCCTCAAGATTCTCACTTTTGGAATAAGCTACGTCGTGGTCTTTACACGCTGCGTCTAAGGGATTAATACCGGTATCCCCGCGTTGAAGTCTTTTTCTCAATTTAGTACCAGGGCCACAATACTGATAACCAGGCACGTGAAGTTCAAACGGGAGCTTATTTATAAGAGCGTTTAAAACACCCTCACCTTGATAGGTTAACATAGATACTGAACCGGCCACGAAGAGATATGCTCTATAAATAGGCGCGTATGTGTAATGTTCGATCAGTTAATAGAAATGCGTATAATTAAGCAAACCGCCTCGCTGCCAATAAGAAATCTCGATGATGTTGCCGGACCTGTTAAACCGAAACTATCAAAGCACGGGTGTCTGCTACCAAACAGCATACGTGCTCTAATTTGCGGCCCCAGTGGATGCGGAAAAACAAACGTCCTCATAAGCCTCATTTTCGATCCTAATGGACTGCGTTTTGAGAATGTTTACGTGTACTCGAAATCATTGAAGCAATGGAAGTATGAAATTTTGCAGAAAGTTATGTCACGTGTTGACGAAGTGAACTATTACCCCTACGAGGATAATGATAAGGTATTAGATCCATCGGAAGCGAAACCATATTCTCTGATGATATTTGATGACATCGCGTTTGTTAACCAAGCCAAGGTTTATCCATATTTTACGACTGGGCGACATTGGGAAATTGATTCTTTCTATTTATCTCAAACCTATACTAAGATCCCGAAGCATCTCATACGAGATAATGCGAACTGTATAGTGTTGTTTAAACAAGACGCTTTGAACTTGAGACACGCCTACGATGAACATGTGACGACAGACATGACATTCGACCGGTTCAAAAATATTTGTTCCGAATGTTGGAATGATAAGTACGGCATGTTAGTGATAGTAAAAGATAATGCGATTAACGAGGGAAGATACAGAAAAGGGTTCGATGGGTACATTGTAATATAAATACAACCGGTTCATTGATTATCGGTTCATATCAACTGGTGAATCGGATCTGATCAGTTCATTAGAAGTGACCGCTCAAGAGACCAAAGAGGCCGATCGATGGGGTCAAAGAGACCGATCGAAGGGATCGCATCAAGCGGTCGCTTCCATTCGAAGGGCTCAAAGAGACCGCTCATGCGCTTTTCAAGCGATCCCTTTAAGCGATCGCTTGGACCCATTCAAAAACCGGTTGACCGGTCGGTTAACCGGTCGGTTAACCGGTTCAAAACCTGTTCAACACCTGATCAAAACCAGTTCAAAATGACGGGAAGACATAATAAAGTTAACCGTGGTCCTCGACGTAACATCAAACCACCCAAGTCTACTCAAATTACAGAGGAACTTATTAAAGCCGCCGATAACATACGAAAAAAATATATGGCTTTAAGGTTGGGAAGAGCCGAAGAGGATGAATCAATCGGTAGACTTATGAAATCCGTATCAAAACCTTTGAGTCACATAAGTGACACCGCTAAAGCAATCGCCCAGGACGTAATTCAAATAAAAGAGGAACGTAAAGTTAAAGCGGAACCGCCGCACCAGGAACATCACCACCATCACCATCATCAATTCGACAGCCCCCCTTCAAAATTAAAGCGGCGAAAATTATCCTTTGTACCGTTAGAGAAGATTGCTGAAAGTTCAGACCCCGAAGAAGAAGACGCAGCAGAGGGGCCCTCAAAAGACGCCGAAGATGATGTGTTTGAAAGTATGCGAACTGAATACGAAAGGACGCCGGAACAAATTCAACAAGAGTTTCTCGAACAATATCCGCCGATAGCGAGAAATTACATAGAAGGTTACATATTGGACAAAACCCGCGAATATGATTCGGCTTACGGCATTTATTTCGATGGGAATAAGTGCAAATTGGGGAACAAGATAGTCGAAATAGACGATATTGGCAATTTTATAATTGAAGGAAACAAATTTAATGCGACCCGTGGGTTGTACGAATTACTTTTCAAACGTGACCCTAAGGAGACTCTTTACAGCAAAGAGGATCAGCGGAAGTATAAAGAGATGCTGGAATTGACTAGCGCACACAAACGGAATTTCAATCCGCTGGATCAACTCCAGGGCACCAAATCTCTAAAGTACACGAAAATAGTGAAACAGCTGTTCCCCAAGCAACGGTCAAAGTCTTATGGAGGGGAGGGTTTATTATATAATCAAAAAATCTGTACAGACAAACCAGTTGATTATATTTATTGGGACGATGTCAACGAGCTTGTAGATCGCTTAAAGTTATTAATTGCTTCGCAACTGTCGGGTCATACCAATCATCAAAACGAAATTTTATCGATCGAAGAAGAACTGAGGGAAGCCGGCGTGATAGCATGAGTATCAACAAGTTCGGGAGAAGCGCCCAACATAACGCATCAGCGGTTCGAGGGCCTCGAGGCATCGGTTTCCATCTGACCCCAGAAGGTGACTTTAACATTCAAAATCGTAAATTGTGCAACGTTAAATTACCTACCGGTGAAAATGATGGTGCGACAAAGATCTATATCGATTCAATCAAAAATATTCTGGAGACAAAGATCGATACTGTTGATCTGATGTTGAAAAACCACATAACTGCAGCAAATCAAAACATACAATCTGCGAATGGTGTTATTAAAGGAATGGGAAAGTGGCAAGAGGTTAAGGCAAAAGAAATTCAATCGATGCAAGAGAACAAAGCAGATAAACAATACGTGGACGATAAGATAGAAGAAGAAATTGGTGCTGATGTGAATAAAATGGAGCAGTTTATAACAACTAATTTACAGGCGTTCTTTACTAAGGAGCGCCAGCAAGATCTCACTAAATGGGAGAAATTATTCCAAGATAACAATCGTATATTAACCGATAGAATTAATAAATTGGAACAGAATATTAAAAGCTCTTCGCCGAAACGTGTAAAGCCCACGCCCACAACGACAATCTAAGATATGCCGCCGAAAATTAAACCTTCAACGGGAAAATTGCAAGTTGTTCGAGAATTGCATAAGCCTGCTAGAAGGAATTTTTCGCGTAGGCGCACAATTATAAAGGGATACGATGATTTGTGGCAGGCGGATCTGGCGGAATTCGGCCAATATTCAACAACAAATCGAGGACATAAATATCTTTTAGTGGTAATTGATTGTTTTTCAAAATACGTGTGGGGAAAACCTCTAAAATCAAAGACCGCTCAAGAGGTCACGAACGCTTTGGCGGCAATTTTGAAACAAGGACAACGTAAACCTAAAAATCTGCAAACAGATCAGGGTACAGAGTTTTTCAATGTGCATTTTAAGAAGTTGACTGATAAGTACAAAATCAATCACTACAACACGTACAGCGTTAAGAAAGCGGCGATCGTTGAACGGGTTATTAGAACTCTAAAAGAGAAACTTTATAAATTGTTCAGTTTAAACGGGACATATAAATGGATAGATCTAATTGATGATGTAATACTAGAGTACAATAATACGGTGCACAGAACCACAAACAGGAAACCTACAGATATAACGAAAAATATGGAAAATGCGGTGTTGAATTCCTCGTTTAACCACACAAAAATCGCGGGAAGGCCGAAATTTAAAAAGGGGGACATCGTGCGAATAAGTAAGACAAAATTTCAATTTGAAAAAGGCTATACACCCAACTGGTCAACGGAATTATTTAAAATAGCGAAAATACAAATTACCAATCCGTGTACGTATCTGTTGGAAGATATGGAGGGGCAACCAATCAGCGGGGGATTTTACTCTGAAGAATTACAGAAAACTACGCAACCAGATGTTTACTTGGTGGAAAAGGTTCTGCGCAAAAACAAGAGGGGGGATTTGTACGTTTCCTGGCTTGGTTTCCCGGCAAGTCATAACTCGTGGGTGAAATCTTCAGACGTAGTTTAGTCGAGGTGAAACAATTGCCGCGTAAAGATGTCCTCCGAAATCAGTAGTACCGATAGCTTCCTCGCCAGCCCGTGGAGTTTTATGGAAAATCATTTGTCGAAATACGAGGACGCAATTAAGAATGAAATTCGCTTCATCTACGAGACTCGTTACAAGTGCGCGAATGACTTTTCTTTAACCTGTGGACTTAGTCACGCGAGAAATTTCGAACCCGCGGTGAAAATTTTCAATAAATTCACCGTGAGTGGTGTACATAGTGTCTCCTTCTTAGCTGACGATTGGTATGAAGTAGCTAAATTTATACGGGAATCGTTGGAACAGTACTTTTTGAAGCCTAAAGAAGACGACGCCAAGTACCGCAGGGAAAGTGGTTCGTGTTCCGTTGACGGAGACTCGCTTTTCGGGTGCAGACTGCTTAGAATTCAAGAAAAAAACGCCAATCTCAATTCTGTGCTGTATCTGGGCGAAGATACCGTTCGTCAAATTGTCGAGTTGGAAACAGTAATAGATGGTCGGTTAGATCTCTTGTATTCCTTATATTTTCCCGAATTTTACAATGATGTGCTCTTACCCACAGTGTCCGAGGAACTTAAAAAATATAAAAAAGAATGTGCTGATGATATATTTTTAAATCATCATTTCATAGCCCGCCCCAGTGATGAAAAAGAATGTGTTAAAAATATAATTTTAAATCGTCGTTTCATAACCCACGCCGGCGTGCGTTATGAAGATGTGCGGTACTGTTTAAAAGAATGTTTGGTATATTGTATTGACAAATTATATTATGATTTAGGCGTAGTAGTAGTACCTATTTATGTAGAAAACTAAATAAATCTAATCACTTTCAACCCAAATGTCTTTTAATGCACACCTCTGCCTCCCACCCGAAAATTTAACGAAAGAATTTATCGAGAAATATTTAACCTCTACGCAGTTGGAAAAGATTTGGATTCTGTTGCCTGCTACTTTACAAAACGACGTCGATTTGCAATTAAAACGACCCTGCTTCGCTCATTATAACAGACCTGGCGATAGCGATCATATAGACGGACCTCCTGGACCTAAATCCCAGTGTTATTTCTGTCTAAAGTCTGCACGTAATACGTAAGAAGAAGATGCCAATTTTAACAAGTTCATTTGTCATTCTGACAGCTTTGGTAAACCAGATATTTTACGTTAATCAAGCACCCGGTGTAACGGAAATATTTGCTTGCTTCGATGCCAAAAATGACAGTTGGCCTGATTCATGGTACCGATTGGAACAACACACCGTATATGGAATTTCCGTTTTTTCTCGGAATATCTCTGACGTCATCAAAGAACAACAGAATAAACCGCCACTGCTGGTCTACAAGTTAAGACTTGTCTTTTTTGATAGAACCTATGGAGATGCTCCTGATTGGAAAAGAATTCTCATATCCGGATATGATATCGAAGATGATGATTCATCAATACACAGTTTACTTATCTACTATATTTTCATATTTATCACCTGTTTCACGGCATTTATTTATTCTCTTTATAAAACGTACAAGTTTATAAGAACAAATACTGTTAATAATGATAATGTACCAATTTGACCTTGAATAATACTTATTATGTCTTATCTGATATTTTAATCTCCAAGCACAGGATGCTTATTTCCGGCTAAGCTGTTTGATGCTGATAAGACCGTGACGCATCAATTCTTGTCGTTGCCCTCCCTCTCTATTGTATATCTATATATAAATAGAATTCCAATGTTTTTTCTCATTCTGTTAACCGCGCGTGACCAGTAACCTACACTGTCTTAATAATCCTATTCTATTATACCTAACTTTTTATTATACTCATATTTTATTGGATCTACATATACTTAATTAGTGTTTAGTGTACCGCCCTAATAATTCTTTGCTATTATATTTAAAATGTCTTACGCCACATCTTTAGTGAACAAACATATATGCAGACTTGGAGTGCATTTTAGAGCCGAGCACTAAGAATAAGGAATTTCAAAAACATGTGCCCTGCAGTATCGCTTATTATGTTAAATGTTCATATGATGATTCGCTCTCTTTCTTCAGATTTTACCGTGGTGAGGACTCAATCCAATGGTTTGTCCGAGAACTGGAAACTTTTGCTGAGGATTTAGAGACCGTATTTCTTTGCCCTTTACCTATGGACCCGCTGACCTTAAACCAACAAATTCAGTTCGCCAACACCTCAGTTTGTCACATTTGTGAGCGACCTTTTACACAAGAACAGAAGAAACATCGAGACCATTGTCACTTGAGTGGTACATACAGAGGCCCCGCTCATGAAAATTGCAACCTAAACTTCCAGGATAGTCACGTGGTTCCGGTGGTTTTTCACAATTTATCCGGTTACGATTCTCATTTCATCATACAAAATTTGGCTACGGATTTGAAAGGCCGCGTTGATTTGTTACCCATAAATAAAGAACGATACATTTCCTTTACCAAACATCTAGATGAAAATCTTATTAAATTTCGTTTCATAGATTCACTTAGATTTTTGGCTTCCGGTTTAGATCAGCTCGCGTCATATTTAATCAAGTATCCGACACTAAACTCAGAATTTACCAATTTAAACGCGGAACAGCTTCGTTTGCTGCAGAGAAAGGGTATTTACCCCTACGACTATTTTGACAATTTTTCTAAATTTAACGAAACTTCCTTACCTCCTAAATCAAAATTTTATAATAAATTGAGTGATTCCGATATTACTGATGTCGCCTATGAGCATGCCCAACGGGTTTGGCGCGACTTTGAAATTCAAAATCTGGGGGAATATTCGGACCTTTATTTAAAAACGGACGTGTTACTCTTGGCCGACGTTTTCGAAGAATTTAGAATTAGCTGTTTAGAAACTTATGGTTTAGATCCCGCCCACTATTATACCCTCCCCGGCTATACGTGGGACTGCATGCTTAAACACACCAACATTACTTTAGAATTATTGGTAGATATTGATCAGATAATGTTTTTCGAACGGGGGATAAGGGGGGGTCTTAGTCAGTGTTCCAAGAGGTATAGTAAATCGAATAATCCCTACATGCCCGATTTTAATCCTGCAGAACCATCAAAATTTTTAATGTATAACGACATAAATAATCAATATGGTTGGGCTATGTCCATGTATCTCCCGTACGGAGGTTTTGAGTGGGTGGGTGACGATGATTTCGGCGGTTTAAATGTAAATGATGTAGCTGATAATTCCGATGTGGGCTACATTTTCGAGGTCGATTTGGAATACCCCCAAAATTTGCACGACTCTCATTCGGACCTCCCATTCTGTCCTGAACATCTTAATCCTCCGAATTCTAAACAGCGAAAACTTTTGGCCACCCTGTATAACAAAGAGCGTTACGTAATTCATTATCGAAATTTAAAACAGGCTTTGAAACATGGGCTAAGAGTAACAAAAATTCATCGCATTCTTAAATTCAACCAATCGCCTTGGCTGAAATCCTACATCGACTTGAACACGCAGCTTAGAACAAATGCTAAAAATGATTTCGAAAAGAATTTGTTCAAATTAATGAACAACGCGGTTTTCGGCAAGACTATGGAAAATATTCGTAAACATTCTATTGTAAAATTAATTTCCAAGTGGGAGGGTCGATACGGCGCCGAAGCTTTAATCTCGAAGTCTACATTTAAGGCGTCGACGATTTTCTCGGAAAATTTGGCCGCGATCGAGTTAAATAAATCTGAAATTTACTTCAATAAACCGATATACGTGGGTATGTGTATACTCGACATCAGTAAAACAAAAATTTATGAATTTCATTACGAATATATGAAGCGAAAATTTAATAATGCCTGCAAAGTTCTTTACACCGATACCGACTCCCTTATTTATGAAATCGCAACCGATGCTTTATATGCAGCTATTAGGGAGGATTGTCACGAATTTTTTGATACCAGCGACTACCCTGCGGATAATATTTATCAAATTCCGTTGGTAAATAAAAAGGTGTTGGGCCTCATGAAAGATGAGAATAACGGCAAAATAATGACTGAATTTGTTGGTTTGAGGTCGAAAATGTACGCTCTTAGAGTGGAGGGTAAAGATGCGGTCAAAAAATCCAAGGGCGTAAAGCGGTGTGTGATTAAGAATCAAATAACCTTTGACGACTATTTAGAGTGTTTAAATTCTTTTCGCGAAAAATATGTCAATCAAAATTTAATTAGGTCTGATAAACACGTTGTAAGTTCCATCACCCAGACGAAAATTGGATTGAGCCCTCACGACGGCAAACGTTATCTACATAAAGACGATTTTAATACGCTACCGTGGGGCCATTATTCTATTTTAGAGCAATAGATGGTAGTTTTAGATGTAGTCTTAGGGTTTTAATATGAGTAATTTTGTAAAATATAAAGTATTTTCTGTTTTCAAATAGTTTAGGATGTTCTACGTAATAGATTTTACTTTTGTTCTGTTTACAAATAGTTGGGAATGTTGGATGTTCTACTTAATTTATTTTATTTTGTTTTACTTTTTCTGTTTACAAATAAAACTGTTCATTGTATTGACGTACGTGTAATTACTCAATTACCTCTCCCACTCTGTTGCAGTACCGCCATCTGTTTTTACATATTCTTCTTTATTTTGATAACAACGTCATCTGTCAATTTGCCACTTGCAAATTTTTACCTGTCAATTTTCAATGCGTCGCCGCGACGGCCGCCATTTTTAATTTTGACGACAACGCCATCTGACGGAGAATAGTTTAATTTTTATTTGACGACAACGCCATCTGACGGAGAATAGTTGAACGTCACCTCCACCATTACCGTTTCCTGAATTTTTCGGTTGTTGTCCAGACTAATTCTAGGTTCTTGTCCCAGACCGGAAGTAAAAATTTCAATGGACCAATCAGAAGCCAGGATTTTGAGCCCGTATCGGCATAGCTACTCTACTTCCATATTATTATGGTTTTCGACCGTTAAGTGATGACGATATACTAGCGGTTCAAGAGTTATATCCGCCACATGGAAGAATAAAGGCCCAGAGCCCCTCGTATGCAACACCACAGACTTCAACAACTATCGCAAATAACCGCAGAATTTTTCTAAGGTGAACAGCCTGTACCAGAGACCTAATGGAGAGATTGTTCTGATCGCCGATGACTTCTTGTATATGATAGAATTTCCAAGTCTGCAACTGGTTGATGGTTACCCCGTTAGAGCCCACAGTATACTCGGTTTGCCGCGTAATAGCAGAATTCGGGCTCTCGTAAATACCTATAAGAGCCAAACGCTTATCTTCTATGACGACAACCACTATGTTGAAATAGACGAGCGTCCCTTTAGACCGAAAAAGTACGGAATCACCTCAAACGATTTTCCGGGTGTACCAGCGAAAATGTCTTCTGCTTTTCGATACACCAACGGCCTACTGTATTTCTTTAGCAAGAAGAATTATTTCGAATTCAACGAATTTTCTAAACGTCTTGTGAGAGCGGGGGAAAAGGATCTTTCCCTATTTGGAATAAATTGTCCCAACGAAAGTATTTTCCAGCAACTACGAACGCTGGTATTGGGGTTGACGCGTCAACAACAGACACAAATTGAAATTAACGAAGATAGCCCCGAAGAAGATTAATTCAAAATCTATACAGTAAGAACCCTTTAAAAATGGAACGAGCTAAATGACGTTCCTCGTACATCATATAAATGCCTATCTATATTTCGATAAACAGTTAATTTTGATACGCAGCGCTGCAAATTGACGTAAACAAATTACCTGCAAAATATCATGTGATCCTTTTCGTTTGAAAATTGATGACATCACCGTCGGTCCACATTTTCAAGCTGTTCAGCGGCCCACCCATTTTCCTCTCTCTCGCTGAAGATCTGTGTGTCTGTCACATGCTACCAACGCCCTAGACGTTCCTCTTCTCCCGCTCTATGTCCGTCTCTCTCTCTCTTATTTCCATTTCTTTCCGGTAGGTATTCTGCGGAAAACAAACACATACGTATTAGTTATAGTAAATGGAAATATAAATCCTGAAATAAAAAATGACCACCAATTTTAAGCTGTAAGGAATAATAATAATAACAAAACATACACGCATGTCATAAATAATCATTTAAAATCATACTTACATTTGTCGTTCTGTTTCTGCAACTCCTTCACTATATTTTTATAGTTTCTCCTTTCCTCTATTAGCCCCACAATATGTTTTGTTTCTTCGGCAAGACGGTCCAGGAAGACCTAGATACCTAAAAACGCCTAATTAGATGCGGCTCCTTAGAATATTCAAACGCCTTGCAGTTGCTTTCTGATCAGGGATAAAAGTTTTCCATTTCTTTCCAATAGGTATTCTGTGGAAAACAAACAAATAAATATTAGTACCTGGAAATACTATGTTGTAGTAGCCTGTAAAATAATGTTATAAAAGCACAAACACATATCCACAATCTTCAGACCGCACCCTGTATTGAAACTGTTAAAAATAATAAGTGAAATTTATCGTGGTTAAATAACCAGAGCATAAACGAAAATACAAACTGAAATTTATCAAAGACCCCGTACCTATAGCGACTTTGAAGCATTAACATTTCCCTGGTCATCCTGTATATCGAATTCGGAGCATAAACGAAAATAAGAGCAGCACAAAATAATGCGTAATTTATTAAGTCTAAGGAATGTACTCACATTTTTTCAGGTTGTTCCCTGATGTTTAATGCCATCTTAAAATCCGAAATGCCCAACGGCCCATTTTCGTAGAAGATCATACGGGGTGCCCTAATCGACTCTTTCTCCATTTAGTCATAAGATGTTCGAGGAATACCAATTCTCACCGTTTCTGAGGAAAACAAACAATTGCGTATTAGTTACAGAACGTTAAAATACAAATCCTGAAATGAAAAACGCTAAAAATGTGTCATACAAAATACTTACAACCTTTTGGCCACGCCCTGTATTTCTGAATTCAAAATGTCAAAAATACTAGTTGAAATTTACTATACCTAAAGACTCCTTATATCAAATTCAAAGCATTAACACATATTTAAAATTTTTCAAGCCACCCTGTATATCAAATTTTTAACAAAATGCGTCGGCTAAATGGTTATTACTAACCACCTCGTTTGAGCTCATTTATGTAAGGAAAAATATTATAGAATTACAACACTCACCTTATCTTTCTTCCAGGTTCGTCTTCTGGGTAAAATACTACCCCTTTCAGGTAAAAAGCCACACCTAGATACACAAACACACACTATACATTCACTCAAAGACTTGGTTAAAACCTAATACGGGGGTTTTGCTGGTGTGATAACACTTCTAGAGCAGGTTTCCTGTTGTTATCATATCCGGCGAGCGGCCCTGGAGAATATTTTGCGTTGGAATTAAAGGAACGTTCACACCCATAGCTGAAAATACTTCGCCATAATTATTTAAAAACCGCGGGTGTCGGATGTGTATCCGGCCGCGGTTGCTGTTGATAAGAAAATCTAGCGCGTGTCAATTCTTGTCGTTTTATGTCCGCCTATAAAACGCCCGTCTTTTGATTTATGTGTGTATTTTCAAAAGTTAAGCGTCGGTTTTCATGTCGACGGAGAGTTCGCATGTGCGTCTTAAAACATCGCCAATAATTTCGTTTACATAACATCTACGTGCAGAGTTTTCAACATTAAGCAAAATGGCCCCGAGAGATGCACCTCGTGGATTTGTAACAGCAGTGCACGCTGTCTTCGGGGGCCCCGAGCCTGAAATACTCGACGTCACCATGGAGGATTTGATGGCTGATGAGGAAATGGACAGCGACGCTAGCACTGAAGAATTTTTACCTCGGCAGCCCTTCGGAGACCTGGGGGCTTGGCTCTCCTATTGCGAGACCATGGGCTACCCCAGCACTCTGTATGAAGTCCCCGAAAGTTATACGGTTTGTGTAACGGACTATTACTGGTTGGAATATGTCGTACGCGACACAACCACGGTGTGGGTGACAAGTGCTTTTTGGGAGGACCTGGAGCATTATTACAAAAAATGTTCGCTGTGCTCTACCGGTAACAGTGTAAGCATACTCGTATCATACCACGAAGAATTTTATCATGGCGGCGTTTGGAGCATCGTTAAAGATTGGTTATGCGGGGACAACCGCCCTTATTGTGCGGGGTGTGGTGTCCCGCTATTTATCGTCGAATTAGCAGATGACGCCGGCCTCGTAAAACAGTGTTAACTCAGATTGTGTGTTGTTTAATAGAATTTTAAAAGTGATACGTTGTCTCAAATACACCCTGTATAATTTTTCCTGTTTATCTATTTGTTGTAACTACATACCTGTGTCTTGGTTATTATTATTTTGTTTTAAATATTATTATTACATCAATATTATTATTGATATGCACTCTCCGTCGACGTGAAGACTGACGCTTAACTTTTGAAAATAAAAATCTTTTAAGTCGCATGATTGTTTCTTTCATTAATAAGACAGATGGCGTTGACTCCTAAATACAAACATAAATACAATCTTGTTGTGGTGAAATAGGTGATCTCAATACCCCCTCGTACGATGACCATATAAAGTCTCGTGACCGCCATTTTCATTTAGTGGTTCGTAAACAAACTACACCTCGTATATACCAGTCTATTTTTAAACCTCATGCGAACTCTTCTCTTAAAACCACACTGATGTCAAACACCTAGATTATTTTTATGTAGACGCGCCATGCTTGGCCTATCTGGACGCCATGTTTGGCCTTTTTAATAACCGAAGAAGAACTGTTCAGTATTAAGACAGCGGTTGTCCGAGAAGGACGTGTGTGTGTGTGTGTGTGTGCATTAATTTTGAGGTTATGTGGGGCCCTTCGTTTGGGGGGCTAACGCTCTTGGAACAAGCTGGTAAGTGCTTTTGACGCGCAAAGGGGTCCTCGTTTGTTTGCCGTTTTCATTTAGCGACTCGTAAACAAACTACACCTCGTATATACCGTTCTATTTTTAAACCTCAGGCGAACTCTTCCGGGTTCTTATCTTGAAACCACACTGATGTCAAACACATAGATTATTTTTATGTATCCGCCATGCTTGGCCTATCTGGACGCCATGTTTGACCTATTTTAATAACCGAGGGAGAACTGTTCAGTATTAAGACAGCGGTTGTCCGAGGTGATCGTGTGTGTGCATTAATTTTGAGGTTATGTGGGGCCCTTTGTTTGGGGGGCTAACGCTCAGTTCGTGGGGCCCCCTTAGTGCTTCTTATTTGAGGGGGTAAACGCTCTTGGAACAAGCTGGTAAGTGTCTTTGACAACTCAAAGGGGGCCCTCGTTAAGAGGCCGCCGCCATGTTTATTTTCTTTGGTGTATAGTAAAACTAAGTGATCTCAATACCCTCTCGTCATGTGACAGACGTTTTCGTAGATCATCATCATCAACACCTCGTATATAATATTCTATTTTTAAATTCTTTCTTTACAGGCTGTCAGTTTGCAAATTTTTACCTGTCAATTTTTCAATTGGCAAGGCGGCGCCGCGTCGGTCGCCATTTTTAATTTTGACGACAACGCCGTCTGACGGAGAATAGTTGAATTTTTATTTTGATGACAACGCCGTCTGACGGGGAATAGTTGTTGAAACATCAAACGGTGACAAAATGGTGGCCGGGTGTGTAAAATGGTGTGGAATGGTGTGGGATGGTGTGGGATTTCGTTGTCGGTACTGCCAACTACCAAAAAGTCACCAGATTTCCCCAAAAGTCCCTAGATTTCAGGCAAAAGTCACCATAACTGTCTGCCAAAACCAAAAGTTCCCAGGTCGGGGGGAGAAAAGACCCTATAACTGTCTGGCAGAATCGTCACATTCACTACTTTCAAGTTCTGCTTCAGTAATGTCATTTTTTTCGTTTTCCTTGATAATGGATACTGGATATTGTGGTAGTATTTGTGACAAATCCGTGCTTGGAATAATTGGTTCATTTTCTTGCCGGTTTTGCACTTCGGCACATAAAGCAATCATTCGTTGTGCCCGTGACATCTGACAAAATGAAATACCAAATTATTAAGAACACGAATATAAACGTAATTTTGTTAGGGCGAATATCCATTTTCTAACCTCTGTTGGTTTAATGCAAAAATCGAAATGTTAAATTAAAATAAATCTTTCATTGTTTTCTTACTAGATACATAATTATGTGGTAATACTTATGCGGCATACAAACAAAAAAAGTAATGCTTACCTTTGCCTTTTGAACAAAACAACACACAAACCAGAATTCAAAAGAGGTTCTCGCTTGATCCGTAGTTAACACTAAGATCTAAGAACAAACAGCCATTTGGATTCGAATTTTCTGGCAGATGAAAGTGACAAGATTGTCATCTATACAAATTTTATCCAAATAGATACAGAAACCTTGTTTTCTACTATTTCTATTGTCCCACCACTTCTTGTCAATTACTAATATTGTTTAGAGATGGCGCTGCATATTCGCCTTAATGACATTTTCAAATTGTTTTTTTAAAAGGGCGATTATCCCATATTCGCCCATTTTTAAACAATTAACTAGGTAACGGCTAATTCGCCTTTTGGAATTTTTCAGCAAGATTCTTAATGCATGCAGATGGACGTTCGCCATTATTACATATCGATTCTTCACAAAAGAACGTATGTTTGCCCTTTAAATCGAAATTATCGCCTTTTGGCGGATTCGCCCTTTTTACAAAACGCCGACGAGTTGTAAGTGTAGTGCAGAAAGTTAATTCCGGGTTCCGCTACCGAAGCGTTCACATCAACTTATTTGTAAGAACACTGTGGTAGTGGGAGTGCAGAAGCTAGGTAGCTTTTAACTTCTGCACTGCCCGCTTACCGCGTTCTTACAACAACCAATCAAACGGAGTCATTTGCGCATGGCGTATGTGATGTTTATTTTCAGATTGTCAGTTGTCACGTTGTCAGTCAATTGTCAGGTTATAAAAGTTTTCTAACTTGAATTTCCAAACAATTTTGAATTTATAAAAAAAATGGATAATATAAATGAAAATGGGAATTTGCTGCAAAGACGTGCTTGCCTGTTAATTTTGTTGGGGGTTGCTACCATTGTTGTGATAGAAACTCTCAACCGACAAATTAGAAAGAGAGTACTTCGGCCTCGGCGATGGTGGATACGACCAATTAATTGCCGTAAGAGGCTTCAAGGCGATTACTATAATTTGTATAGAGAGATGAGAACTGAAGATCCCGAATATTTTTTTAACTGCACTCGAATGTCTGTGCAAATGTTCGATGAACTGTTTGAACTTGTTAAGGAACCATTAACAAAGAAGTCAAGAAGACCTTGCATTCCAGCAGAATGTAGACTTCTAATTACGCTTCGGTTGGTAAATTGTAAAAAGTTGAAATAACTTTATACACGAAATCTTACATTTCAGATTATTAGCATCAGGAGACTGTTTGCAGTCGGTGGCAAATGCTTATCGAATGGGTAAATCAACGGTCTGCATAATTTTCAAAGAGACGTGTTCTGTTATTTGGAATATACTTCAGCCTCTGTATATGCCAGCAATGAGTGAGGATGATTGGAAAAGAAATGCCAAAGATTTTGAATCAAGGTGGAATTTGCCCAACTGTGTCGGTGCTATCGATGGGAAACATGTTACAATTAAACAACCAAACAATTCTGGTACTAATTATTTTAATTACAAAAAAATTTCAGTATAGTATTATTTGGTGTATGTGATGCCAAATATAAGTTCAATGTCGTGGACATTGGAGCATATGGATCGCAGAGTGATGGAGATGTTTTAAGAGATTCCGCATTCGGTCAGCCCATTTATGTTGCATCTTCCACAAGACACCCCACTTCCAGGTGGCACCAGTCCATTTCCATATTATTTTGTTGGTGATGACGCATTTCCGTTAAAAGAGAATTTACTGAAACCGTTTAGTGGTAGGAATTTACCGGATCCTAAACGTATTTATAATTATCGAGTGTCCCGCGCCAGACGTTGTATAGAAAATGCTTTTGGAATTCTTGCTTCTCGATGGCGCATTTTTCATAAAACAATTTTTTCTCAACCAGAGACAGTCGATAAGATTATACAAGCATGTAGGGGAGATCGGGGTAAGTTGGCGATGCTAAGAAAAAATGTCAATTGAACATACAAAACGTTTATTAAAAATCTAAAAAAAAAATAACAACTGTGTGATGACAATACCAAACATATCCGACAAGAATATTTATAAAAACAAAACAATTTTTCTCGTAATAGTATTAGAACAAAGAAATTGCATTTAAGTTATCTTACCCCATACCCTGTGTAAGATGACGAACCTTATGGGGTAAGATAACTACAAACAAAAATCACATTGAAACTCGCCCCATCCTTCATAATTGGTGCATGCTTCGTGCCACCATGACAAACAAGAACAACATTGGATCCAATTTTCGATTGGCAAGGCCACTATGACCAGCTTTTGAAGAAGCAATACATGGTTTGTTAACACGCTTTCCTTCCTTTTGGCCACTAGGACCAGCTTTCGGAGAAGCATTACATTGTTTGTCAACACGCTTTCCTTCCTTTTGTGCTGTCTTTTTTCTTTGATTTGTGAGATCTTTTTTTTCTTGTGCAATTTTTTTCTTCTTTTCCTTTTCTTCCATTTCCTTCTGTTTCAATTCTAATGCTTCTTTAACAGGAGTGCTGCTAATTATAGATGCTGACATCTTTTTGCGAGTAGCAGAGGATCTGTCTAATGTTGGTAATGGTCGTATTTCCCAAAAGCTAGACTCGTCAGATAGCACCTTTCGTTTAACGGATTCCACATTCATCTTCATTGGTTTGTCAAGTTTTGGTGATTTTTCTGCAGTTTTCTCTGGAGTTACTACCAACTTGCGTTTAACACGAACGACAGCTAAAGGTAGCTCATCATCAGACGATGAATCTACTTCTTCCGCGTCTGGCATGGCTTCAATATTATTTACTGGCGATTTGTTTCCTGTTTCCGGCCTTTGCACTTTAGCTAAAACTGCAGTAGAAGCTACGTTTGGTGGTTCGTCACGCTCAGTGGTTGTGGCAGGAGCAAAGTCGTTGTCGTCGAATACTAGTGGATTGAAGGGTTCGATTCCAGTCGCCTTGAACCCTTTTACAGCATTCTTAACAGTTGCTGCTCTGCAGTAAGCTTCTCCAAACAAAGGGCCCAAATTTCTGTCTGTAATCAAAGTTCCAGGGTGATTGACAAGAAACGAGTCGCTCATTTGATTATAATATATCTTCAGAGGGCCGAAAAATGCCACATCGAGCGGCTGCAATCGATGGGTAGTATGAGGAGGAAATCCTACCAAAATTATGCCATTTTCCCTGCAATAATTTATTCCTGCAAGCGAAACGTGCGACCCATGATTATCAACCAATAGCAGGACAGGATCATCGATGGTTGGTTTCGTGAAACGTGCGAAGTGTTTCAGGTAGGCAAGAAAACTGTCAGCAGTCATCCAGCCCGAGGCTTGCGCTACACCATCCGATAACGGAGGCCACCCATGTAGCAACTCAAGTTTCATTCTTTTGCGAGCGAATACAAAAAATGGTGGCACATACGAACCTACAGCATTCATGGCACATACTGAGGTGGTATTACGTCCTCTTTCAGCCGATACTATTTTTGAAACTCGTCGTTGTCCTTTTGACGTGACTAATTTTGGTAGTTTGGTTGGCACGGTAGACAGCCCAGATTCATCAGCATTGTAAATGCGATCAGCTGTAAAATTATATTTAGCTTTAACTTCTTCCAAAATCTTAAAGAACTTCTCGACTGCAACTCTATTGAATCCTCTTAGTCGAGCAACCGAGGTTGCCTCCGGGTTTCTAAGACTAAGGTTATTAGTTGAACTAAAACTTTTAAACCAGTCAGTTCCAGCTGATTTTTTTTCCTTATTGAATCTGT
Source organism: Xestobium rufovillosum (assembly GCA_963966045.1). NCBI lineage: Eukaryota > Metazoa > Arthropoda > Insecta > Coleoptera > Ptinidae > Xestobium > Xestobium rufovillosum. The sequence continues at coordinate 38,463,949 of OZ014495.1, forward strand.
GCTCAATTCCATTTTGTTCACAAAATTGAAATGCTAATTTCCGAACTTGTGTTGAGGTCAGACCAAGTCCTCGGGCATTGCATTCTGTTAGATATTCAACAAAATCTCTGGTTTGTTGGGCATTCAAGGTATTTTTAAATCTACCACCATGCTCCGGAAGCTCTTTGCCTTCAGCAATTCTCTTTAAATATCGCCTTAGTGTTGCTTCGGGAATTCCATACCTTGTAGCGGCTCCATTGGAAGAGAGAATGCCTTCTCGTATGTCATGCATTGCCGCCAACAGAGAATCGTCACTCCACTCATTACGATTGCTTTTACGTTGGTAAGTCCTCGGCATTCTATTGATGAAAAGAAAGAGAAGCACCCATTTGTATTTGTAGATACTATTTCCATGCTTGTACCATGCTTTGGGGGAGTGTATGAGGTAAGATGACGAATACTATTCGTCATCTTACCTCTGGCATCTTACCCCGAATGTATATAAACACTACTTTTTGAGGTTAAAAAAAAAATACAAAACAAAACGTGAAAAATTATTAGGCTTTAAGTTACCATTAAAAGTAGTTTATTCTGTGTTGTTAATTAGAAAAAATCACTTACTTCAAAACGAACGAAAAACCTTAACGAAAATTTATAAAATTTACAACGAGTAGATCCAAAACAGAAGCTCTCATCTCAATGGCGCAATACCAACTGACGCGGAATTTTACTGAAAAATCTTAGTACAAGGCATCTGCTCCTAGATGGAACCGACAGTAAATCATTTGAAATATCTTATGTAAAGTAATTAAATGCGTTCGTCTCCTTACCCCGCTCGCCATCTTACCCTGATCTCCCCTACGTGTCTACATAATTACATCATGATCAAACAAGAAGGACAAGCCGACCAAAAATACTGCAATGAAAGATACGTTGATAGAGAAGTAAACAACATTTTAATTGAAGGACAATGGAGAGAGGACATTACTGGTTCTAATGCCCTACAGCCTCTTCAGCGAAGATTGGGTGCCCGCAATGCAAAACATAGTGCTATTGAATATCGAAATATGTTAATGAATTATGTCAATACCGAAGGAAGTGTTCCATGGCAAAATGAATATGTTACTAATTATTAAATAAATTGCTATTAGCACGTAACAAACATTTTCTTTTAAATTTAGAACAATAAAATACTTTGCGTACTACCAACTGAATTCGTTTATTATAGTTCTTGACCGGTTTCAGAGATTAATTCGCTGAAACCGTCCAAGAACTATAATAAACGAATTCAGTTGGTAGCATGCAAAGTATTTTATTATCCTACATATGAATTTCTACCAAAAAGTAACGGAAGGAAATATGAACTACTTAAACATTTTTTTTATTTTTTATTTAATAATACAGCTAGTATCTGGTCGCATTTTTCATTTGCAGCTACTGGGTCCATTTCGTTTAATTTAGCTGCTATGTATTTGCCCAACCAGTCAAATCTGCTTGGTGCAGCTACAGGTCCACTTGGGGCTCTCAACAATTCAGCAGTGTCTTTTAGGGTAGTGAGCATTGCCTGAAGGCTGTGATTCACATCCTGACTATCTTGCCTAGGTCTCTTCACTCCGTGCCCACTTGCGTTTTTGTTGTGATCTGCATTGGGGGTTTCAAACATGGGGGTTACTGCTGCTGCTGCTGCTGCTGGTGGCAACTCCATCAACATTGGCGAAAGCATGTCTGTTGCCTCTTCTGTAGTTTCTAATAAATCTGTAAAATTTGATTGCCATGTCAGTAAGGAACTATTGAAACATTATATCTTACCTACGTACCGATTGAAATCGAATCCCTTTCAGAATCGAACTGCAATGCTTGCGAGGATGCTTCGAAGTGCGATGTTGAAGCTTCCGACTGCGAGGCTCGAGCAGCACTGGATTCACCTTGGGAAACCAAAATCACATTGCTAGCACGCCTAAAACAAATTGAAACATGTTAACCAATCTGTTAATGAAATAACAACATGCATTATTTTACTTTCTCGACATCATGACACCGTCAAAAAAAGAGAGGCTATGGAAGAGCTCCCACGTATCCACGTATCCAGATTTCGTCAACCCTTCCATTTTAACTTTCTCTTTTCTGTATTTTTCTCGGATAGCCTTATACCGAGCCATTACGATATCAACTAAATCAAAATCAGTTAGGTACTTAATTATTATTTTTCATGTATTGCTTACCTCTTATATTTAACTCTTGCGCCAATGCTTTGAACGCATTTCCCTTTTTATTGTTATCCCTAAAATCTTTGCGGGATCTGTCCCAAATAATAGGGTACTTCGGGAGTAAATCTGCAAGCATCCTATCGATCTCCATTATAATTTATTACTACAGCAAAAACTCAACAATACTGAAACTTGTAGCTTGGAACGTAAACGGAAATAGGCAATAAAAAACCGGTCAAAGTAAACAATTAACACCGGCCATTTTCAACTGAAAGTTTCTGTCATTATTGCCAGGGTCACAAACTTAAATATTTTTCACCAACAGTAGAATTTGAATAACACTATAAACACACTGTGGACACTACGTTATTGCGCATGTGTTCAAGAAATACACTAAGCCTATGTGAACACTTCAACTTAAGAATTGCCGTTACAACTGCACTGCAAATGCAATGCACCTGCACTAACGTTTATGTGAATGATACTTAACATTACGAATTTCCATTTTTTGGCATTCGTCTAAATTTTCGGTTTTTTACTTTTTCCGTGGCCGGGATTTTCCTGGACTAAGCAAAGGCTCATTTCTTTCTGAACGCACTTTGATGCTGGAAACTGTACGCAAGCTAATCTTTAAAGCATCAGAAACACGGTAAAACATTATAAAAAAAATATAAAATTAATTCCACATTATGACATTTACCTGACAGTAGGTACCTACACCAAACGCCTATGAACTGTAACGCTGAATGGCGCTTCGACATCACTTCATATAGTCGAATTTGTGTTCTGCCAATATTGTATTATGAGACGTATGTCTTACAAATGCATTTATATTAAGGAATGGTACGGGCTAGCAGTAGGCGCGTATGTCTTAACTAATTTTATACACACGCAAAGATCCATAATACAAAGTATAGTTCCTCTTTATCGTAAACAGTTTCACTTTTTACATTCTACTATCAGAAAATGTCAGAAATGATGTAAACTTGAAGTGTGCTAAAAATAATTTTGAAATTCACAGTAGAAAAACCATTAACACGAGACAAAGTCTATGGCATGTAGATACATATGGTGCATTTGTAAAAAAAGGCAGTGTATACCTTTTGTACGGTCGATATCGTCTGTTTTCCAAGGCTGTAACATACATATTAGAATCCTAAGCGTACCTTACCTATTGGTCTTGAATACACCTAGTAAGATTTATGTGGAGTAAGGTAAATGTACCAGTGTTCGTCAGGTTAAGAGTAAGTCACAAATTTCAAGTGTTATATTTTTTAAACTATTATCTTAAAACACTGACCGCTGAAACCAAATTTTTAGATGAATTAGTTAAGTAATAAAATTGGATTGTTTTGTAGCTTTACAATTGTAGATATATATTTAATTTAATTTAATTTAATAAAATGTCATGTGCACCAGTCTCCGTCATACCAAAAATGATTATGCACCAGTATTCGCCATACGGCAGTACCAGAGTTCGTCGTAAGCTAAAAGCATTTATCACCATCCTAATACATGCCTGTATCATTGACAAAAATTGTCCTAAAGGCCTTAGCAAATCATCCAACCTCAAATAAATAATAAATCTTTATTCAATACATACAAAACAAACATATTTTTTTACTTTTTTTGAAACTCCCGCACAATTCTCGTGTACCCATTTAGAACACTTCATACATTTTATCATGTCTTCTTGGCTACTAGTCTCGCAAATGAAACAAAACCAACTTTCTGAAACATTTTCAAGCAACGCTTCAACTTCTCTGATACCTCTTTTTTTAGATTCCTTATGAGTCTTCTTTATTTCTCTTTTTTTTTTTCGATTTTCTGTCTCTTCGATTTTCTTCAATTTTTTCTCTTCCTTATTTTTATAATATTGTTGCCACTCATTTGAAGTGGCAACTGAAGGAACCTTCTCAGTTGTTTTTCTTTTTTTATTACTTTTTGGCGAATTTGGCCAAAAAAGAACTCTTTTGAAAGGTGAGGGTATGCCCTCAGGAATCGTACTCGTGGAAGGTAATGGTGGAATTTTTTCGCTTGCTCTGATGTTTGAGGGTGAAGGATTTTTTTCCGCTTGTTGTATAATGCTATTAATGAGGGAATGTGTAGAACTTGTCTCATTCTGTATTTCATCAGTGGTTTCGTCACTAAGTTTAACTTTTTTTACTTCTTGGCTCTTGTTATTAATGAGGCAAGGCGAGGGAGTTTTGTCACTCCGTGTTTCGGTATGGACTCTTGCACCAATTTCAGTAAGCGTTCCACCTTCGTCAACCTCATAAACAATTACTCTTCGATTTTCAAACAACTCTTCTCCAATAATGGTATTTTGTTCTTCATTGTTTCCGTCTAGGTCGAAGTTAAACTCTAAATTCTGCTCTTCAAAGTTTGTAATGTCGTTGTTAATAAGAAAATTCTGCTCTTCAACGTTTAGGTCGCGGTTCCAGTCCAAATTCTGCTCTTCAATATTAACATTTGAATCATCTAGAGTAACAAATACGAAATAATAGCTACCTATTCCAATTTCAGAAGAATTGCCTTCTGAAATGGCTGATCTGATTTTCTCACCGAATTTTTTCCATGTATAGAAGAGTTCGGTGTCTTGTATGGGACCAGTCCATTCTTCTCCGGATTTTCTAAATAATTCCAATTTCTCATTTGAAATTAAACTTTCAAAATATTTGAAGTGAGTTTTCACTTCATTTTCGTTATCTCCATTATTAATGGCATTAATATTATTATCAATTTGACTTTTTATCCTGAAGTACTTTACAGCATTTGGGTTTAGAGGAAATAAACCGCAAGTTCTAAATCCATTTATCAGGAGCTGAGGTTTAATTGTCTTTTGGAGGACGGTATTCAGTAAGATTCCAAAATTGTCGCGACGAAGGCGAATACCAGCATTTTCAATTCTCCAGTCATATACTGCCTTTTTCCAGGCTAATTTCAAGGGATGGAACACAGAAACATCCATTGGCTGAAGTATGTGGGTGGCATTAGGATACAACGCTATCAGTTCAATTTGTTTCGATTTGCAAAATTGACTGAGGGGCAAGGTCAAATGCGATACGTGTCCGTTAAGGTAGAGAATGATCGGAAAAGATACATTATTTTCTACGAGCCATGGGTAGAATACATTGCATATGTATTCAAAAAAAGTCTGACCAGTCATCCACCCGTTGTCCGATTTTCCTATTGCCCAGCTGGATGGAATGGAAGTTACTAAATTTTTGGGCACTCTCTTCAAGTTAACCACAATCATGGGCGGTGCTACTTTTCCTGCAGCATTACCCATAATTAGAGTGGTTATACATTCTTTTTCATCCGAATTTATAATTGTATGAATGATCTTTTGCCCCCTTTTCACTAGAACTTTATTGTTACTTGGACTGAGAAAAAATGCAGTTTCATCACAATTAAAAATTCGTTCGCTATCTGAAATTGCTTCCAAGAGATCATATTTCTCAAAGTGCTGTTGTATCTCCATAAACCACCCTCTAATTTTATCTTCTGTAACTACTGCCCTCGTATTAGTTAAATTTTGGGCTACTCTTCTTGCAACTTCTGGATGCCTACGAAGAAATGCTTCGTACCAGTGTCTTCCTGGTCGACCGTTAGTAAAAGGACAATTTGGTTTTCTCAACTCTTTAATCAACATCTGCACGCTATTTAATAATTGTTCCTTTCCGATAGGAAATCCTTTTTGAGCCGAATGAAAAATCCATTTTACTAGGGCTAACTCCTCTTCGTCGGAAAGAAAAGACGGAGGGCCCATTTTCCTAAAAATAGGAGTTTTCCCTTTCGCCTTATCGGATAAGGTGCTCCGAGGAACTTTAAAATTTTTTGCGGCAGAATAAATGGTCTATCCATTTTTTACCGCATTTAAAGCACTTTCCATGTCATTTTGACCATAATTTAAACGGGTCATATTCTCTAAAAATGAAAAACCCTAGTGTTCGTCACTTCAATGTCCCAGTGTTCGGTATAAACTTTAATAACGCACAGCTCATTCATTTAAACTATATTTATATGACGACTACTGGTACGTATATTTGTTTGGTTCACAGGAATATCGCCAACAAATTTAATTCGAAACAAGCGTTATAATAAATGTTCGGCACACATGACGATGATTGGGAAATAGCCAATAATCTGAGTACCAGTAATCGCCACAGTAAAAAATTAAAATTAGGTTAGTTTTTGCGCACGAATGTTTGTATTTACATAAAAATATAGTTTATATATTAAGAAAAACTTACTTGATGTAGTACGCGTTGAACTAGACTGGTTTCTTGAGTTTAGAAGTAGGACTCACTTCCTTAACAGAACTAATCGTTTTAATATGCACTAGCACGCAGTCGCAAAGAATGAAAATTTTCAAGTTTTTTTACTGACAAATAAATTGACAGAACAGTAATGTAACTTTACAGAACTGATACGAGATGGCTCTAGAAGGTTAAAACATTGAGATCTAATTTGTATGCTCCTATAAAGTCTTAATTTATGTCGCCAAAGTGATTTTATGTCGATCACTGGGACAATGACGGGCACTGGTACATTTGCCTTACTGCTGACAAAAAATGTACATATGTTAAGTATATTATGTACTTGAGCACAGAGTCCTTTAACAAAAATGTTTTAACATCAAACTTAAAAAAACAGTACCAGACTGATCTAAAATCTTTTGTTTAAATAAAATCACATTCTTTACGTATTTAACAACCTTTATTCAAAAAATAGAAATTTCTTCCAACGATAAATAAAATAAAATAATTCTCAATGCAACAATTATGTAAATAAATTCTACTGCCATACGTTTGATTGCATCTAATCAAAACGTAGTTCGATAAAACATTGAAAAATATTAAAAACAAAATTGATCATTCTAAAGTGGAAACTAACACTAACATAAAACCAATTATCTGCTGTCACGTTCCTGTTGCTTTTTTCTATGGGTTTACTAACCTCAACACAGACTGAGTTGGTACCTGCAATTTTTTTCTCTCTGCTGATAATCCATGGCTATCCGATCCTTTTCCGCAATAAATGTAAGCATTATACAAATAATTGTTTCTGGCATCCGTGAGGCACATAATCTTTATGCCGTATTTTGCAGGCTTTTTCGGCATGTACATTAAGAATCCGCATCGGCCTCTAAAACGCACTAGGCTTTCATCTGCGCAAGCAAATGCCCCCATGGAAAAGTGTCTTTGGGAATTCTCAATGAAAGTTTTAAAAAGTCCTGAAATGGCTGCAGCTCTATCTTCTTTTATTCTCTCTGTTCTATCCATGTCATTATCAAATCTCAGTGCGATTAGTAAAGTCCCAAATCTTCGTCTTGACATCGTGCATCTAAATACATATCTTCCAGTACCATCAGTAGCAAGCAATCCCTCCAGACTCTCTCTTCCTGCCTTAAAAACTTCTGTGTAAGTAAGTAATCCCAAAAAAGCTCTCATCTCTACTTCATCTACATCTTTTAATGTTGAATGGTCTAGATTTTTGTACCTTGTCCGACACTGGGAAAGTTTACGGTTTGTCCGCAAAATAACTTCTTGCAGCATGTCTTCGCTAAATAATAGATCCCATACTTGTATAGGGCTTGCATTTTCACCCAATGCTTTTACAGGACCTCGTAATCCTGGTAAACTTACAACCAAGTTATGACTTTTTGTTCTAGAATTAGCTAGAGGTGGTTGCTTTGTCCTAAAACAACAAGAAAGTGAAATACTGCTGTATTGTTTAAAAAATGTTAGTGTTATTTTGACTAAGAGACTAAAACAAGAAAAAATGATTATTATTACCATCTAGTAGGATTTATCTTCTCGCGTCCGTAAAAAATTCTTCTCTTAGATTTTGTTCAATTACATTTCTTTCCTCTTGTTCCTTCTTCATTTCCAGATTGCTCTGACTCCGTATCATGCTCACTTTCAGAGACGTAACTTTCATCCTCGTCGCTTATCAAATTATCGTCTTCTTCCAGTAGATTGTGGCACCATTCCTCAAATCTTGGGTCATCCGGATGCATCTGAGAGGACCCCGCCCTCTGCGACATCTTTATAAAAGAGAACCCCTAAAAGAAACATAAAAAGTAAAAAATTTAAGAAAATTCAATAAAAAATTTTCTTCACACTTACGCTACTCTCCGGTATGTGATACCGCTGACGCCAAAAATTGTTGGAATCTCACACGTGTTATTGCACTGACCGCCGACGCGCAACTAATATACGCATCAGCATGAACTTGAAAGGTACTTGGGGTCTCAACTTCAACAGACGTTTATTTTTTATATTAGAGCGGGAAATTTAACAATAGCGGTATGAGATACCGCTAGGTAGCGGTTAAAGGTTAATTGCATTAATCTTACGATACCTTTTCAACTGTAAACATCGATTACGTAACCCAAGAACAACTGGAGCAAATGTGGATTTCATTTGCATTGAATAAACGTAAAATAGCACTGGGAATTTGTTATCGCCCTCCTCATGTTAGCGTGCACTCTCTTGATAATTTGGAAGAGGTACTTGGAAATGTTGTTGTCTCCGCTGATGATGTTATTCTGCTTGGCGACATCAATATTGACTTCCTTCAGAAAAACACCCCCAGCTATCGTTATCTTAAGAACTTATTCGACTGCTTCAATCTACAACAACACCTTGAAGAGCCAACTAGGATCGGCATCTCATCTTCAACGTTAATTGATATTATTTGCACCAACGTTCCTAATAATGTTTTAGAATGCAGTAAAATTGATGCTCTGGGTATGACCGATCATAGACTGACTTACTGTTTTTTGGATTACGCCGTTCGCAGGTGCATTCCTCGCAAGATCATTTACCGTGATTATTCATTTTTTGATCTCCAGGAGTTCAAGAGAGATGCGTCTTCGGTGGACTGGGACTATACTAACTGTCTGCCAAATATAGACGACAAGGTGGACTTTCTGACTGGAGCAATTGTGACATTGTTTGATATGCATGCTCCTTGTAAGACTTTTACTCCTAAACACTCGCCAAAACCTTATATCACCGAAAACATCAAGGAAATGATTCGCCTTAAAGATCATGCTTACAATAAATACAAAAAAACACGATCTCCTTCCCATTTAAATTTGTATAAAGATCTCAAAAGCTATGTGTCTACTGCCATTAAAAATGAAAAGAAGGCGTACATTACTTTCCAGATTAATTTAAATAAACGTAATCCCAAGCAATTGTGGAGAGACTTCGCAAAGTGGAATGTTCATCGCAAATCCAACTATGATATAGCCCCAGAGATTAAAAATCCAAATGTTATTAATGACTTTTTTGCGCGAATTCCTTCTCACCCTGTTGACAACGGCACAGTACAATATTATTTGAACCATAAAAATGATGCGGTCTCGACAGAAATGAACATCGGTACTGTGAAAATGGATGAGATGGAAAGAGCGTTTAGAACAGTGAAGTCCAGTGCTTGCGGTAGCGATGGTATAGATCTTAAGATGTTAAATTATGTTTTTCCGTATTGCAAGGAAGCCTTGTGCCATGTTTTAAATAACTCTTTCTCTACCAGCACTGTACCCTCCGCCTGGAAGTCATCTATAATAACACAATTTCCAAAAGTACCACTGGCATCTGAACTTAAGCAACTCCGTCCCATTAGTGTACTTCCAACATTTTCGAAAATAATGGAGAGAATTGTCTGCAATAAATTAGTTGACCATATAAAGACCAACAAAATATTACCTACTGAACAATCGGGTTTCCGTAAAAATCATAGTACCACAACGGCCTTATTAAGATTGAATAATGATCTAATATCGTTTTGTGACAAAGGACTTACATCTTTTTTAGTGCTTATCGACTTCAGTAAAGCATTTGATGTTATCGATCACCAACTTCTTTTAGCTAAACTGCACCATTACCGGCTGCATCCGGACAGCATATCCTGGTTTGCAAGTTACCTCTCTGAGCGGTCCTCTATTGTTAAAATTGAAAACAGATTCTCTAGTGAAGTGGCTGTAACCAAGGGTGTCCCTCAGGGTAGCATACTTGGCCCAATATTATTTACATTGTTTACCAGTGATTGCGGACGATGTGCAGTTGTTGAGGTCCTGTGATCCTGGGTCTCCTGACGAAACTGTGCGGATTATTAACGAAAACCTTGGCTTTATTTCACAATACTCAAGAAATCATGGAATGATTATCAATCCTTCAAAAACCGTCGCTCTTTGTGTGGGATCTAAAATAATGTGCCAAAAAACTAAATCGAACTTATCCGTTGATATAGAGTTAGACGCCAATATTGTTAATTTGAGTGACAGTGCAAGAAACTTGGGATTGACTTTTGATGAAAGTCTTGGTTTTGAACATCATGTGATTAGCAAGTGCGGTTTAGGTTACTCTAGGTTAAGATATCTTTACAAATATAAGTATGTTCTGCCTAATGATATTAAGTGGACGTTGGTAAATTCATTAGTTTTGAGTCACGTGGATTACTGTGGGAGTGTATACTACAATTGTTTAACTTTGTATTTCAAGAGCAGGTTGCAAGTATTGCAGAACTGCTGCTTGCGTTTTTCATATGATGTTGAGAGAAGGGCACATGTAACACAGATTTATGTTGATAATTCTATTTTAAAAATGAAATTCAGGTGCACCTTGTTCTATGCTTGTCTAATTTTTTCCTTGCTTTCTACTAAAGAACCATCTTATTTGTATCAGCTGCTTAATGTTAGATCTGATTTTCACACTGTTAATGTAAGATCTGCAAGCAAATATTCAATACCTCTCCATAGGACTGCTAAGTTTCAGGGGGGATTTTCTTATACGGCACCTAAGCTTATTAACAAGTACTACACCATGTATACGTTACCTACTTTGTCTCAGTTTAAGTGTCGCCTATTTGGAACACTTATAGCAGAGCAAAGTGTTTAGGGTGTTTAATGTTTTAATGTTTAGTGTCTTTATCTTTTGTAAATAGTTGTAATTAACTGATAGCATAGGATGGTTGGAAGAACGACGTTGTCGAAACCTTTCCTTTTTGTTTGTATTATATGTATGTATGCATCCAAATAAAGAGATATAATAATATTATTCATACACGCTGAAAGCACGTGTCATTCCAAAATAAATTTCATTGTAAATGTAAAATATTATCTAATTATACAGAATTATATTTCCAAAACTTAAATGACGAATTTTAATTTGTATACTACAAAAATGAATAAAATACTTAAATAAAGCACTTTATATGTATAGCAATTTTGCTTGCACCCAATCCCACATTCAGTGCGATTCTGTTCATACATTGCTGGAACGATTGCTATGTAGAAACATTGCTAATTAGTTAACTTATAGCAAGGTTGCTTGGGAGTGATATGAATTTTCTTATTCTAGTCGTTAGGTAGTAGCAATAGTTTCTCAAATATAACAGTCAGCAACCTTGCAAAACATTTTGCTCAAATTGGCATGAAGTTAGTTCTTGCGCATGCGTAGTTTGAAAAATGTTGCTTTAGTCACAGCCGTTGATGTCATGTCATGTTGCTTCCCTCCTATTCGAATCTAACCTCGATAGTCGAAACCTCGTCAAACTCAAAAATTATAAAAGTCGAGACACAGACAGAAAGGTGTGTGTTTGTGTTGTTATTCAAAGATTACGAGGCAATGGAAAATAAGAAAAAACGGGCGAAACGAGTGTCCTTGGATCAGCTTTCGACGATTGTCGATTTTATTGAAAATCATCACATTTTAATAACGGGAAAGACGCACCCACTCGCAACTCAAGAAGTTGAAGACAAGTGGAACGAATTAAGTATGTTATTAAACAACGTTCCGAATGGTGCAAGGAAGACTAAAGCAGAGTGGAAAGTTGTGAGTAAAAATGTATTTGATGGCTTAAGAGGTTATACCTCAAGCGATTTGTTGACTTAGTGGTTGGTGCCTATGTTACCCACGTATTTAGCTCGGCAACGGCGTTTTGAAAGGGTTTACAGAGTAAAATTTTGTGCTCTCAATGTAAATGTGACTGAAATTGCATTAATTCTTTCATTTTAAAAATTTTTTTCGGTTTCAAAAAATAGAAAAAGAATTGCACTTAAGATTAAGTTTCAATCCTCGTTTTAATCTTCAAGTATTCACTGGAAAAATCCGATATTTATAAGGAATAAGGAATGGGCACGCAATTTGTTAGATTCGCTGTTTTTCGACTAAAACGGAGTGGTATGACACCTTCTTAAACTAAATCGAGAATATTCTGTGTAAGTACATACTGCTTATCTAACATTTTGCATATTTTTGTGTCTCTTAGACTTTTTCGATATGGAAATCCAAAACTAGAAAAAAGGCAAGAGAATTTAAAGATTCGTTAACACGTACAGGTGGGGGACCTGCTAAATTTGAAGTACTCACCGATACTGAAAACCGGTTAATGCAAGCTATTGGAATAGTTTCCATTGTAGGATGCCCAGGTCTACCTGAAGAAGTGGACCCTGACTGCTCGGAACAGGATACTGATTTTCATGAAAACATTTATAATGAAAAGTTTGATGAAAGTATCACTCAGAATAAAGATGATCTACATTCTGATATAACCCTTGAAGACACCATTCAGAGTCAAAGTGAAACATTGGATGATAATAACCATAACCAAGGTGGTGAAGAATTTGCCACAGAAAATGACAATTTGATCAATGGTGTAAATGAAAGAAACCCTAAGAAAAATGTAATCAGCAGACAGCAAAAAAGAAAACGTTTGACAGTAAATCTTAACTCAGGTATTAAATTTGACAGTGAATTATTAAAATTCATAATATATAATAATTATTCTAGCTGTTGTGAATAATAAAAATAAATCTAAACCACGAATGGATAGTAGACTTCGACTAGAAAAAGCATCGAACTTATACTGCGAATCCTCTGCTGATATTGCAAATGCCAACAGGGAGGTTGGAGACGCTATAAAGGAATTAGCAGGCAGTTTAAAGGAGAGTGCTAGTTCTATAAATAATTTCGCTGCATCAATAAATAACTTTAGCAGTGCCATTGTTACACTATCAAGTGCAATTAATAATTCAGTTTCAACACCTGAACTCGCACATGAAATTATTGTTGATTTACCACAGGAGGATGAAGAGTCACAAGGCATGAACTAATTCAGAATAAACACTGATACACTGATACTGTTAAGGATCAGTGACACAATTGTAAATCTTGTGCAAAATTATCAAAAATTTCCATGCAAGTTTGGATGTGAATTCTGCGACATTTCCGCCAAGTTTTAAAGAGGTTGTGCCAAATTTTGTACTAAATTTTGCAGAAAATGTGAATACAACGTTACAAAATTTTCAACCAAATTTATGTATAATTTTGTGCCAAATTTATGATCGTGTCACTTTGCCTCTAAATGTTTTTATTACAAACCATTTCTTTTATTTCATGTTCAGAAGTTAACTACAAAAATAGGATCGTATTATTTTATGTACCTACTTATTTATTAAAATGTATGAAAAACAGAAGAAAAACAAAATACTTTGATATACTTAATATGAACAATAAATACTTAAGTGTCTATTAAAATTTTTCCACAATCTCTCACATGTTGGCTATTAGGTCAACAGCTTGACGCCTAACGAGGCGTCCCTCAGTTAATATGTTTAGATCTGAAAATAAAAATAAAATAATTTCGTTCTTTTCGACACTTGACTTTATTCTTTTTACCAGGAGCTCCAATGACATCATGTTCCTCTTCCATGTCTTCATCATCGGTTTCAATATCTTCTTCAATTTGGGGCAAATTGTACATCCGGCATATATTATGGAGTACTACACATGAATAAGTGATTTGAGCGGCCACCCTGTGAGTGTAATAAAGCACCCTACTTTTTAGGAGACATTTAAATCTTTGTTTGAGACAACCAAAAGATCTTTCAATTACATTTCTAGCACTTTTATGTCTATTTGTATATAAAGATTCAGGAGTGTTAGGAGCCGCATCATTTATTGGTGTCAATAACCATGGCTGAACAGGATATCCAGAATCGCCAATGAGCCAAGTATTTCTCCGTCCAGCTTGGTATCTTCTTTTCAAATGAGATTTTATTGAAGATAGTTCCCAAATTGCGGCATCATGAGTAGCACCCGGAAATCTACAATTTGCATTGAGAAATGCCATGTTTGAATCGCATATCTGAAATAGGTATGTGTGGTTTAATGATGTTATGATTTACTTGATCATCATAAAATTGTTCCAAATTACCGCCTGCATATTAATACTGTAATATCCCTTTCTATTTAAATATGCAATTGCTGGCATTATTGGGTCTTCAATTTTTGGAGTAAAAATGCTTATATGAGATCCATCAATTGCTCCCACGGTATTTGGGAAATTCAAATCAATCAGAAAACTGTGAAATAAAATATATATAGTTTCGTGTGTTTGTCATGTCGCATTTATTATTATTCTCACCCTTGTTTTACACGTTGAATATCTTCTTCTGTTGTTGGAAATTTGACATACCGAGGCAGTAAATTTACTGTAAATATTGTTGATATTTTGTTAATTATTCGACTGATTGATGGTTGACTTAATGCAAGATTTAAATCTCTTCCCACTGTTGTTTGAAAATTTCCATGACCAAAGAAGTTTAGGCTCACAAGAACCTATTACATGTTTTATCAATCGAGTGTAATATAATCAATACTCTAACAAACCTCTAAGTGTAAAGGAATTTTATCTCTTCTTACTCTAACATCATTATCAAAATTTGCTATTTCACCAATAAGTAGCATAACCAAATGCTTGTTTAATCGAAATAACTTTATGAAAGTATCATCAGGTATTTCTAATGGATTTTGAAAATCTCTGATATTTCTATATCGAAGGTATATTATTCTTCTGCAAAAACGCATTTACCGTTAGTAACTGGAAAAAATGTTTGAATGGTTTTTACTTACTGATTTATGTTATTTTCCAGAATTTCACCAAAATTTCGGTGAAAGTCGATCCAAATAGGGTTCATTTTTTCCAAAGGGCGAGAGAATTATAAAACGATAACCTTAAAACTCTTAACATTTACTAGAAATGTTGCTTAATGGCTTTAGCAAACACCAGAAGTTGTTTGCTTACTAGCGGAGTGCATCGAGCAACAAAATTGCTCAAATGACATTTTATATTGCTTAGTGTCGTTGAACGGAATTAGTATTTTCGTAAATGTTGCTACGTAGCAAGTGACCTTCAAATAAGCAACTAAGAAAGTTGCTATATGTTGGCAAGTTCCAAACAGAATCGCACTGATTATTTTCTACAGTTAGGCAAAGTTGCTTATCCTGATGCCACTCGAGATAACCTTAACCGTCTCGTCTAAAACTAAAAAAAATTGGATATTAGGAAATTGCATTTTTATTGTCTTTGGTTGTAACTTTTTTGTTTAATAATAATAATAATAATAATAATAAATTTATTAACACCCAATAGGTACAAGGTACATAAGTGCACAATCAACAAAATGAAAATAACCACTGGTGCTAAAAGGCCAGCATTCAGGCATCTGAGAATAACGCAGAATTCTCAGATCCTGATCTTCCATGCGGGCCTATTAACTATTCCTATTCCCATAAACTAAAAATGAAGGAAAAAAAATTAACTACATGAATCGAGAACGATAAAACGGGGGACGAAGAAGAAAAGAAGAGGAAAGGAAAGGAAAGGATAGAGAAAAAAAAGAAGAAAGATTATGAAGATGTAGAAGAAGAACACAGTCATGTGCAGCCCACGTAATGCTAAGTAGACAAAAGGAACTAGCTACTGCTGGTCAAAGAGAATTTTGAATAACTCACGCTTCACGACACCACAAGGGAGAGTCCGAAACGAGTGAAACTGATTTAAACAGGACACGACGTTGTACGAGAAAGATCTCTTAAATATTTCCTTGCGATGCCGCGGAATCGTGAGCATTAGGGACTTTCGACGGGTGGCAACGCCATGCACATCAGCACGAAAAACAAGTTTATTATACAAATAGAGAGGTACACGGAACTGGACAATCTTGAGAAAGAAGCAGACCATGTGAAGGCGACGTCTGTTGAACATATTCAACCAGTTCGCGTCTTTCAGCTTATGAGAGATACGCGAACGTGCTCTAATTCCAAACATCAAACGAAGACACGAATTCTGAACTTTCTGAACACGAAATTTATCCCGAAATGAGAGACAAGGACCATAGACAGTGTCACAGAAATTGAAATGGGAAAGAACAAGCGAGTCACACAGCGTCCTCTTGGTATTCAGATTAAGATAATGCCTCTGTCCGTATACAAGTTTAAGCGCAAGGTAAGCCTTCTGCAACATAGAGTTGACATGTTGCGTAAATCGTAAATTAGAATCGATGTGCAATCCCAAATTTTTAACACATTTCGTAAAAGGTACCACGGCGTCGTTTATTTTCAAAACAATGTCATTTGCTGAGGTATTTCTGAACCCTTCATCGCCAAACAAAATAGCACAAGATTTTTTTGAATTAATTTTTAAAAGGTGTTGTTCGGAAATGATTGATAGCTTTTCAAGATCACTATTTATGAAGGAACATGCATTGCGAACATCTGCAGCTTCGAAAGAATAGTAAAGCTGAGTATCATCCGCATAAAAGTGATAGTTACAGTGACGAAAAGATTTATGGAAAGAAGACGTATAAATAGTATACAAGATGGGGCCAAGAATACTACCCTGAGGCACGCCGGATGTGAGACTGTACGGCAATGATAGACGGTTGTTGTAAGCGACACACTGACTTCTATCGGATAAGAATGAAGCAATAAGCTTTACGGAGTCAGGGGCCAGACCGATATGATGCAAAATGGAGATCATAATCTCGTGGTTCAGCATGTCGAAGGCCTTGGAAAAGTCAATTAGGACCAGAACAGTAAGTTTGTTCTGGTCGAGAGCACGAAAGATATCATCCGTAACCTCCGACAAAGCCGAAGCGCAACCATGACCCTGACGAAAACCCGACTGCCTCAGAGGTAGCACATTAAAAGAGTTTAAATGCACACGCAGCTGTAGCTCAAGAATCTTTTCAAAAACTTTAGAAAGGACTGGAAGAATACTTATTGAACGGAGATCACTAAACTCCACAGGAGGGGTAACCTTAGGGAGAGGAATTACATGTGCACACTTCCATACTCTCGGAAAATATGAGCTGCGTATGCATTCATTGAAAATATGAGTAAGGAAAGGAATAATAAACGGACAACACAGAAGAATAAGCGAAATACTGAGATCGTCACTGCCATACTCCCCGGACTTGACCGACAGGACAAGGTCGCTGACACACTTTTCATCGACAAGTTGGAAGGACAGAGACTCTGAAACGCCGGGCATTATAGAAGAGGAATAGAAGGAGAGTAAATCTGGAGAAGGCACAGTGGCAGTTTTACATGATTCAACGAAGTGCTTGTTAAGATTATCGATGTTGCTCAAGTTTAGAGGCAGATCATGTGACTTACGTTTCAGAATATTTAGCTTACTAAGCTCCGCCCACTTTTCCTTAACAGAGCAGTTCTGGAATTTAAAATTCAGATATGCCTTCTTCTCCGAGCGCAAAGCAGAGGTCGTGGTGTTTCTCAGTAGCTTATAATAAGACCAATGGATAGGGAGCCCAGTCCTCTTGAATTTTTTCAGCGCATTGTCCCGCAATTTCATCATAAACTTGATGTTATCTGTTATCCAGGGCGTATAGCAGTTCGTCTTACGTTTTTTAAACACGCGTAGGGGGGCATGAAGATCAGACAGATAGAGAATAAAAGAATTTAAGATATCAATCTTACCATCGATGCTATCCGTCCGAAGTATGGAGCACCACGGCAACGAAGCCAGATCAGAACTGAAGCGAATAGTATCTATATCACTAAGCGAGCGATACACAAAACTAGCGATTTCACAGGGTACAGAGACACAATTAATTTTACAGTAGATAAGAAAATGATCTGAAATCTGAGCATCAATCACCGAGGCACTGCACACCTCGGACTCGGCTGCAAAAATTAAATCAATTAACGAAACGGAAGAGTCGGTAACTCGAGTGGGCTGGTCGATAATCTGAGCTAAATTAAAAGTTTCGGCCAAAGTTAACAAATTATCGGACATGCTAGTGAAATGTAACAAATTAACATTAAAATCACCCACAAAGAGAACGCTGCTAAACTTGGAAGCCACAGTAACAAGCAAGTCTTCAAAACAGTTCAGAAATTCATTGTACTCACCGCTAGGAGGTCTGTACACAACGCCAATCGCGTGGTCACCTCCACCAGATGTCACAGCCACAACTAAATATTCAAAGTTAACATTACAAATTCTTGAAATTACTTTAAATTGCAAGATATTTCTAAAATATATGGCAACGCCCCCTCCTCTACCAGCACGATCAGATCTAATCAACACATAACCATCAAGTGACACAGCAGCATCGCCAATACCATCATGCAGCCAGGTCTCACTCAAACATAACACATCATAGTCATTTTGGCTGACATGATCAGCAAGACGATGAAATGAGGCCATAAGGGATCTTACATTAATGTGGGCAATGCACAATGTCATAATACAAAAGGAAAAGAAGAAGACTAGGAAAAGAGACTAATCTGAAAAAAAGACATGACCAAGAGAAGAAATTATTAAGAAAGCAATGTGACAAATATACAACAACAAACAATAGCACGTAAAAGAGGAATATGTAATAATAGCAATAAAGTTGCGAAGAAAAAAAAACAAAAAACAAATAGTTCAGTTGTAGAGGGTTTTTAAGGAAGAAACAGAAAAAAAAGAAAAAGTGCAAGAGGTGCAATGAACGGAAAAAGATACAAAAAGTGAGAATATAAGCAACGCTCGGAACTGCACAAGTGCGCTTCCAAAGCAATACAACATATTTATGAAATAAAATAAAAATATAGCATACACGCAATATACCCACTAAGAACACAGCAGCATAATCTACAGCTATCACAATGTTACTGTGCATCATCAAATAATATGTTATGCAGATCTTCGGCATCTCTAGTGAACACGGTGGGCTTCCCATCAACGGACTGAACCCAGAAGAATTTACCGTGCGAGGTCCAGACATTTCCGGCGCCGAACGCTTTCACGGCACTGTGTAGAAGTTCGAGTCGGAATTTGGATAGATCTTCGTGAATGGAAAGCTTTAATCCCTTGAGCAACTTCTTATTTTTGAAAACCATTGCACGGAGCCTATACGAAGTGAATCTAACAATAATTGGCCGTAATTTCGATCCCGAGTCCCTTCTTTTACCTACGCGGTGCGATCTGTCGATATCATTTAAAGAAAGGTTCAGATTCATTTTTTCATTAACAATGGACAATATAATATTATCAGTATTTTCACCATCATTCTCCGGCACGCCGAAGAAACGCAAATTATTTCTTCTGGTATACTGTTCCACCGCATCCACCTTGTAGTTCACTTTCACAATGTCTTTTGTATTCTGTTCACAGGTTTTGGTTACAGTGCCCAAGTTATCTGACAGCATGTTTAATTTATTATCAATTATTGTAGTTACACTCAATTTCAGTTCAGATAAATTATTGTTTATTTCTGTAATTCCCGCAAGCAGCACATTAAATTTGTCCTCTTCGACGAGGTTTTTTCCCAATGTTGCTTTTAAAGGTACGTTTTTCTCCACTAGATTTTTATTTCGTGTATTCATATTGAAATAAATTAGGTCTTCCCAATAATACTCGAAAATGATTAATCGTATCACTCCAACTATCACACAGCAGAACAAAACGTATACTTATGCACAGTACAGTAAGTTAGTTATTAAAATGACTATAAGTTAATAGCTACAACTACAATTTGTTGGGAGCACACTTTAACGCAGCTACTCAACACCGGCCATATACACTTTTTGACGTTGGGTGTAACTTCATTCTGCAAAATTTGCATATTGGCGTTTTCTATTCCAGGAACACATTTCAGAATGCCTTGCCGCCATTTTACTACTTCGATTCCCTGCTCCTTTTAAAATGTCAGTTTTGTTTTTCTATGGGAAGCCACATTATTTGTTTACCGTCAATGAGCTAATCAGTTTTTTCTTTTGCTGTCATCTTTGAGTTAAAGTAAATTGAGAACAAAATCATTTAATCGCAAGTTAGTAACTCTATAATATTTTGTGCCGCTATCAAACGATGTGAATGATACCATTTCCAATAAAAGAAAAATATGCTATTTAAAACACCGCAAAAAGAAGTTCAAAGGTGTTAGACCTGGTTGGCCAACTAACGAATGGATCCGTATACGTAAACGAAAATTATAAGATTTGCCATTACGTTACTTTGCTTTCACGGTACCTAATTGTTTATACCTTCCTACTATTTTTGACATGGGTTATAGACTGCAGAAGTAAAAGTTCTCAAATTTTCCAAGAACTCCACTAAAGTAAATCTATGCAAAAACTATAGAGTACTGGTTTCATTGTATCTAGCACTCCTCAGTTAGGTGTCTCCTCATATTTCTGGACTATAGAGATACGTTATGAATGTTCCAATGTCAACTTAGTTGACGTAGCATTCAGTGACGTCTGGTAGATCTAGTTCTATAGTTCAATGCTTAGAGGGGTACATAGTACTTGTCCAGGAAATAATTTTTGGAACTATCCACTATCCTTAATTAACTGTAGTAGAAAACAGTTAGTTGAAAGGGCAAAAGAATGGCATGTCTGCATTTAGGGTGAAAAATGATTAAGTTCAAAAGCTAATCAAATATAAATATCAAAAGAAAGAGTGAAACCAACTTTTAATGAACAAAAGAATAATTAAGCATAGCAAAATGCTGACAACATTATAAACTATGAAATAAAAAAGTGATTCTTTTAAAAAGTATTATAGGTGCATAGATATTCAATTAATAATTACATTAGCCTTCAAATGGTGCTAAGACAGTAAGAGGTAAGTAACACTAGATATTGCCACGCGAATGGCGATATCGAGTGCTACATTCAGAAATCCGATCGAGCGGCCGAATGGCGATACTGGATGTTACTTACCTATATGCGCCCTGGACTTTACCGACAGAAGCAGGTCGCTGATACATTTCTCATCGACAAGTTGGAAGGACATAGTATTTGAAACACAGGGCATCAGAGAAGAAGAATAAAAAGAGAGCAAATCTGGGGCAGGTACTGCATCAGTTTTACATGATTCTACGAAGTACTTATTAAGATTGTCAACCATTGCTCAAGTTCAGAGGTAAATCACGCGACTTGCGTTTTACCGAGCTCCGCCCACTTCTCCTTAACTGAGCAGTTCTGGAATTTAAAATTCAGATATGCTCTTTTCTCAGAACGCAAAGCATAAGTAATAGTATTTCTGAGTTGTTTGTAATAAGATCATTTGGCAGGGAGACCTCTTGAATTTACTCAACGCACTGTCTCTTAATTTCATCATAAATTTGATGTCTGTTATCCAGGGGGTATAGGAGTGTGTCTTACGTCTTTTAGAAACACGAAGAGGAGCATGAAGATTGGCTAGAAAGAGGATAAAAGAATTTAAAATATCAACTTTACCATCAATGCTATCTGTTCGAAGTATGGAGTGCCACGGCAATGAAGCAAGATCTGAATTTAAGCGAATAGTATCTTATAGTAGCTTATAATGCTTGTACATAATACTAGATGAACCCGTGGGCTACGCTCCATCACTTTTACGTAGTGGTGAATCGGTGTAGTAATTATACTTAAAACGTAGGTGCATCCCAGGTGCACCACAAAATATTCCCATAGAATATTCTTAAATAATTAATTGCGTTTAATTCTACCTACGGCTGCGACGTTGAACCTCAGCCCAGGTTGAACTACGACTGCGAACAGCGCTGAGCAGCCAAGCGTCCATCGGAATGATGACGATGCAATTTTCTTATTTGCGTTAAAGAAACACCTGATCGAGTGCACGACCTCACCCATACGATCTCCGCCAGTTGGAAAGAGACCGAGCGACCGATATCCATCCTCACCGTGTTGTGCCAGTTCGCTTTTAATATCATGATAAGTTCCAAAAAAGCTTATTTTTTAAAAATCTGATATTTTTGACTGCTTCATTTTTTACACTTTTCTTGCAGAAAACAATTTTGGAAATGGGATTCAATATTCTTAAATGCTCGAAGGCAACAAAATCTCCTTTTGAAAACTTTTTTAGGTTTTCAACAACTCTCGAAGCGTTTACATAGGAATTTATAGGGCCATTATCTTCTTCTTCTTCTTCTGCATCACTATCTTGCATAACCATGATTTCATCTGCTATATCATTCTCGCTTTTCTCATTTTCATTAAATGGTTCCTCAGTTAACAGCCTTTGATCCAAATTAATGAAGTCATCATGGCTATCAGATTGATCGATTTCATGTAAGTTCCTCCAAACTCTGCCAGGGTTGCCAAGGGCAGTTCATCTTCTACATTATATTCCGTGCCTACACTTTGAACTTCAGACTTTTTAAAGCCTGCTTTGGCAAGCAGTTTTGAATAGTACTCGGAGTCACCTTGTTCCAGGCCATTTTAATGAAATAGAGAGCTTCCAGAACGTTAACCGATTTTGAAAGATCTGAGACGGAGGAAACACTATCCATTTTTGAAAGGATATGTTTCAAAATCAGACACCACGGTAAAAAAATGTAAAATTTTGAATTATGCCCTGGTCCAAGGGCTGACACACAGATGTTGTGTTAGGGGGCAGAAAAATTATTTTAATATTTCTCAAGTTCAGCTCCCTAGGGTGTGACCGTAGCCGACCGAGAGTTCTAGCCGTGACGTCACAATTGTCGATGGGCGCTCGAAGTTTTTAATGCATATTAATACAGAGAGATACGCTTTGTGCGGATATTTTGAAATACAGCAATACAGCCGTTTATATTAATTTTTATTTTAACTGTTTAAACTAATTTAAAGAATATTCATTATTTTATTGTTGAATATTTACTACTTTTCTTAACACTTGCATAGACATAATAACGTTTGTTTGACAAACGTCACTACAAATATAGTGAGTAGATTATAAACTAAAACGAATAAATAAAACATTGAAAACACAAAACTTAAATTCCAATCCCGGATAATAAACATTAGGTCTATTCTGGCAGTAATAAAAAAAACAGTCGAGTAATTTTGATTGGTAGAAATCAGTTCCCAACCAGTTTGCTTACTGCTTAATGGATTGTGATTACCGCTAAAACAAACCTGTTGCATCAAATACGTAACAAAAGAATAACTACCTATCAAATTAAAACCGAATACTACATTGGTAGGTATTCATTTCGTTTAAATATTAAGGTAACTAGGTGTAGGTAACTTAAAAAATAAAGACTTACAAAAAACACGGAAGGCCACTGAAAATCGAATATATCCAATGCTATATTTGTAACACTTATGTAGTCAATAAAATTGAGAATTTACTTTGTTTTTTATCACTTTAATTAAATAATCTGCGTGACTGCAGTTTCATAACACTCTTACTTACATTTTCAAACGCAATGAACTTATTATCTAAGGGTAAAATATTATATAACAGGATTTATGTAAATTACTTATTTAAATTTGTAGGTAGGTATCTGACTGTTTACAAAATATTGAATAGTGAGGAATTCCTTAACTCTATTTCCATAGAAATTTATAGTAATTTCTATGGGAAAAAATTAGACATTTTAGAATCCATAGAAATTTATAAACATAAGAAAGATAATAATGTAACTATGGGGGTTGGTCCATATAATATTGTGTTCGTTGGCGAGAATGAAGAAAAGATGCGTGTCGACTGACAATCGTTTATTGTGTATCTGTTATTGTATAATAATGTGTGTACTATTTATAATATTTACAAATGCTAAGTAAGCGGTCTACATTACATTAAGGTTACTATAATAGGAATGTGTTCTGTCAGCGTTTATGTGCTTGATTTCACTTCGGCGAGAAGTGGGTCAAACGTTTCTCCAGTGGCGTAGCGTAGGTACGGAGGCCACAGGAGCCCCCTTGGAGTGATTAACGATAATTGATCTGGAAATCGTCTCTTGCCGGCCTGCTCGGGTCGTCAGTGGGACGGCTGCTGGAGGCGTCGGCTGATCGTGAACGTGGAGCGGTTCTTGATCTTCAGGGGTGTGCTGGCGTTGTTGTTGTTTAGGACGTATGCGGGCTGTTGCAGCGGTGTTCGTACGGCGTCGTGGAGGAGGAACACATGGTCTGCTGTTGCAAGGTCTCTAAAAATTAAAACTTTTACATTATTATGTCGAGTCCCCGGAGTAGGACGCAGGGCATCGAAATAGCGTCTGAGGTCCTTGATGTACTCGGTGGGGTTGCTGGACGGTTTGAAATCTTGATCATCTCTCTGGGCTGCTCGTATTGCGAGTGGGCTGGAGATGCGTCGATGTATCTTCGGTTTCGGACATGGAATGCGTGCTTGGGTCCATTTCCTGCAGTCGGCTCGGATGGCGGGCCAGACATAGCGTCGTGCTATGCGTTTGGTCGTCGCTTTAATGCCGGGATGCGAAAGTCCGTGGATAGCATCGAAAATTTTGTCTTTTGAAAGGCTTCGAGACAAAAGGGCGGATACTGGACGTGGATGTGTCGCAGTAAATTGGGATGTCAGAAGAGGGTACGTGTACTTCTGTGAGTCGAAGTACGGAGTCGAGTCGAAAAGGAAACTCTCTTTACAGGCTTGAAAAACGGATGCCGAGGCGGGGTTGCAGACGAAGCGTGTCTTGCCTTTGGCTTTGCCGTGTAAGAGGTTGAGCGGAGCTGGAAGCGTCGCGGCACTGGGAGTAAAACGACGATAGAAGTTTATGATTCCCAGGAATTGCCTAAGCTGCTTCACTGTTTTCATGGGTTTGTGAGGAAGTCCTGTGGGTCGGGTGATTTCTGGGAACTTCAGCAGAAAACGATGCTGAAGCGAGGTTCCAGAAGCGGTTCGTATACAAGTGTGGCTGTCTTTGCATTTGTAGGCGCGTGCAGAAATGCGGGAATCTCGTAGGCGTTGATTTTTATGTCGACCACGCGTTTGTGGTGAAGAAAATCAAATCCAGTGACGGGCTTGGATGCGTCGGTGAGTCGTGAACGCAGTTCCAAGTGAAAAATCTTCGGATACCTAGGTTGAGATCGAGTGTGACGTAGCCATAAGTATGAACGGGTGCGAAGAGGCGGCAGGACGCGGGACTTCTTCTCGGCCAGGTCACCGGTTGCCGTTACAGGTGACCGGCTTGTGCGTTTCCTGAAAGTTGGAAATTGCACGGGGGATGATACTGTTTGGAGTTGGTGCCGAAGGTACGGTGGTACCAGGAAACTGAACCTTTGTTCCGGGGAATAGAGCGAGATCGTGAGTGAGACGCTGGATGAGCTCTGGAACGTGGGAGGCGGGGTGCGGCAGTGGGGTTTATGTCGAAATTCATAGCGGAATTTTTAAGAAAAAGAGAAATGTAACGTACCTCCGCTGCGGGCTCGGCCTGAGCGGAATAAATCGCGGGGTCGGACTGCCCGAAGGGTGGGATTCGTATCCCTGTACGTTCTGTGGCAGCTGGAGCGGCGGAGGCATGTTGTTAGCGGCGTTGCTTACACGTCAGATTTTGACAGCTTGGTGGTGGCTTTACCACGGTCGTAAGCGGGATGTCGGATCTGAACCAGTCGTTCGTCGTGCTGACACGTCACCGCTAGCAATCTGTGCTATGATGACCTCCTCTTGCGGTTGTGGATTGCCCATTACTAAGATGATACAAAATTTGTCGCTTACTTGTTCGTGGGTTCCAGAGGAGCGGTCGTGGCGGTCAGCAAATCGTAGACGTCGGGACGGTGGTTTCTTCGTTGGCTTCTCGTGCCAGTTACTCACTTCGGGTCATCAATTATGGGGATGTCTTCCGAGGCTTCATGTGGTGGTTCACCAATTATGGGGGTGCCATCACGTCGAGGATCACGTCGGGGATCACGTCGCGGATCACGTCGGGGATCACGTCGGGGTCACCACTTTATTGGTCCATATAATATTGTGTTCGTTGGCGAGAATGAAGAAAAGATGCGTGTCGACTGACAATCGTTTATTGTGTATCTGTTATTGTATAATAATGTGTGTATTATTAATAATATTTACAAATGCTAAGTAAGCGGTCTACATTACATTAAGGTTACTATAATAGGAATGTGTTCTGTCAGCGTTTATGTGCTTGATTTCACTTCGGCGAGAAGTGGGTCAAACGTTTCTCCAGTGGCGTAGCGTAGGTACGGAGGCCACATAACCTTATTAAATGATCAAATAGAGTTAAGGAATTCCTCACTATTCAATATTTTGTAAACAGTCAGGTACCTACCTACCAATTTAAATAAGCAATTTACATAAATCTTGTTATATAATATTTTACCCTTAGATAATAAGTTCATTGAGTTTGAAAACAGTGTTACGAAACTGCAGTCACGCAGATTATTTAATTAAAGTGATAAAAAACAAAGTAAATTCTCAATTTTATTGGTTAATTAATATGGATTATCACAAAGTAACGGACAACCCTATAAAACATTTACTTATGTAGTCATTAAAAAATAGCTCAGGTGACTTAATTTTGATTTCCTGCCAGTGGCGGCTCCTGACTTTAGAACTTGGCAGTGCTCTAGAATGAAATCACCGCTCAGGGGTTGGGGGGGTCTGGCGGTTTCTCCCCCGTAGTTTTTTTTTTAAATGAAGTGCTTTAGAAGCCATTTCCAAACATTTTCAAACACGAAATTTCACTCACCGCAATATTTAACGAAAATCCCAAATCCAAAAGGTTAAACTTTCGCACACAACTTTTACCGCGACCTTTCGAAAAGCATTTGATACTTCGCACAGGCTTAGGACATCCATTTCATTTTATTTAAGTTTTTCGTCAAAAGTATATTTATATAAAATATTCATTTTTAACTGAATGGAGTATTACACCACAATAATAATTTTGAAAATTGCAAAAATTAGACGACCACTTTGTTAAAGTTCACTCCACAATGTTTAAGTGTTGACTTTAACCAAACCGCAGTACCTTTAGCTAAGTATTGGAAATTTCAATATTTAAAAATAAACACGATAATGCAGCTAATTACTCACGTTATAAGCAAAGCAACGAGCTATCTCAGACCTAAATATGGTAAACAAAAACAATAAACACAAACTCCCGCGTTCCGTGCTTCGCCCAACAGTATGTGTGTCAGTGGCGGCGGTAAAGATGTGGAGCCCCCCCCCCCGCAAAAAGTTTCTGCCCTCCCCTCATCCGAACAAAAAAGACTAAATTAATTTTGAACCAATAGACTTACCATCTTAGTTAATGTTTTCTAACGATGAATGGGATTTTTTAGTATTTGATCTTTGCATGGGCCGGGGCCCCTAGTTGTCCCCCCGCCCCCCGCGTCGCGGGGTCTGCGGGTGCCTTACCGCCGTCACTGATGTGTGTGCTCAAACAGCGCTCCCAGACGAGCTATAATTCTTCCACCTAAAAGCACATACGACGAAATTTTCCCGAGTCGCGCCGATCTTGCTCCCATATCGCATATGCATTTGCCTTAGAGTGCCACACCTCAGTACTCGGACGGCTGGTTGCGTGTGTGGTGGGCATTTTGAAAGACGACGCGGAGTGCTTACAGCGCGTACTATTTATTATCTCCCATAATAATTAATATATATTGCGGCAGAGATTCAAAAAGTTTTAAACTTATTAGTTTATAATTATTATAAGGTTTGAACCTATTATCAAAAAAGGTTAAAACCATATTTTTGTAGGCAGTGCGCGCGCACGAGCGCACTTATTAAGGAGCCGCCACTGTTTCCTGCTAGAAATCTTTTTCCATGGCCGTCAGTTATTTACTGCTAAGTTTGTTCACAGCTCTTTGCTTCTTAGCTGATTGTGATTGTATTATTGAATTCTGTGTTTTGCAATAATTATTCAAAAGTATGTTTGAAAAATGGACAATGCACTGTTCAAACAATTTATTTTCACTAAGTCCACAAGTATCACAAATATCTTTATAAGTAAGCATTTCAATGGCTAGATACTGTAAGACACTTTTTTGTGACCTACATTTTAAAAATAGATTTTCAAATCTCTCGCTAATTAAAATTTTGAACAATAAGAACATATTTGTTATTATTTGTACAATTACATCCTTAGGCCATTTTAATCCTCCCCGGTCCAAACAAGAAATGTATGAAAATTCTGTGGTATCAGGTACTTCAACGTCTAAATTTTTATCAAAACAGATTAAATTGGCAGAAATGCTACATTTATTTTTTTGTTATAACTCTTGCTATATACCCGCCTATGTAAATCAAAATACGAGCGTCCTTATCGTCAACAGACTCATCATTAGTTAATAGTAAGACGTCAAGGAACATGTCATCAAATTCTAAATCACTTTCTAATTTCTAAATGAATAGCTTTTTCTTCCCTTAAAAGTAAGTTATTTAGAGTAAAATCGCCCTTATTTGCCGATTTTAATTTTAAAGTACTTAACAATTTTAATTTCCTTTCCGACTCCCAAGACTTGCACCACTGATATAAGGTAGTTACCGCCGGACATTTGGCGGTACTGTCCAAATCTTCCCTCTATCTAAATCATCGCTTTGAAATTTTCCCGGTAATACATAGTTTAGAACGTTTATTAAATAGGTGCACATTTCAATAAATGTCTGGCACGTGTGTGTGAGAGAAAAATAAGTTTGATTTGACAACTTTCCATTCCTAGAGGTTTTTGACTCGCCTTGAATGGCTAAATCATTCCACAATTCCAACCATCTTACAAAATTTTTTAAAAAAGTTATATTTTTGTCAGCATCAATATTTTTTATCGGGTCATAATATGGATATGGATCGCGGAAACGTACCCCTTTGAACTGTGAACTGCAATTAACAATTTTCCACCAGTTTGATATTACATCCAAAAATCTTATTGTCCCGTTTACTGAATGCAAATTATTTTTAAAATCTTTTAATGCAGCTACATTTTTATTGTCAAAAAGACGTACGTCGTACGCATAATTTTACATTCTGTCTCTCAATAGACGAAGGATATAATACTTTTATTGATAGACTAGCGGCCCGCTCCGGCTTCGCACGGGTATAAAATATATAGCCTATGTCACTCACTGAAAAAATGATTAAAATCGATCCAGTAGTTTTGATTTATTCATTACTGCCCGTGGCCTGCACTCGAAATCTCGTAGGGTTCAGCCTGCGTGCATACATAGGGATATAGGGACAGAGAAAGCGACTTTGTTTTATACGACATTATTATTATTATTATTATTATTATTATTATTATTATTATTGTTATTATTTTGATAAATCTCGTAGGGTTCAGCCTGCGTTTGCAATGTAAGCGGAAAAAATGTAATTATTTACGACATCACATTAGAAACCTCAAAAATAAAAGTATCACTATTTAATGGATGTTATTATACATATAAACCTTCCTCTTCAATCACTCTATCTATTAAAAAAAACCGCATCAAAATCCGTTGCGTAGTTTTAAAGATTTAAGCATACATAGGGACAGAGAAAGCGACTTTGTTTTATAAGATGTAGTAGATTGGGTGCAAGTTTTATTATTTTATTTTCCTCTTCTACAATTTTTTTTTTTAAATCATTCACAATAGCTTTAATTACCGTTAGGTTATTTGCTT
This sequence comes from Xestobium rufovillosum, assembly GCA_963966045.1. Taxonomy (NCBI): domain Eukaryota; kingdom Metazoa; phylum Arthropoda; class Insecta; order Coleoptera; family Ptinidae; genus Xestobium; species Xestobium rufovillosum. The sequence continues at coordinate 38,493,792 of OZ014495.1, forward strand.
CTGGGAAGTTTTGCGGTGTTTTCATATCATGTGGTATATCCGGCAAAAAAAATGTTTGAAAATTATCCTTTTGATTGAACCACACATTTCTTATCGACTTAAAAATATGGACCGTGTCAAAAAGAATAAAAAAATTTTGTTGATTATTTACAAATGGATTTAAAAAGTAACTATTTATTTTCCCACCACATAGCAAATCAAACATTTCTTTATTAACCGAATTATTATCTGATATTACAGCGATAACTCGATATCCGATATTTGTTAGAATCTCTAAAACTTTAAGAGTAAGCTCATGAAGTAAATCACATTTTAATGTGGAAATGGGGAACAAACCAACTATATCTTTATAATTGCAAAATATGGAAGAAATCATGAAAGCCTGAATAGTAGTTGCGGGTGTTTTTTCCTCGCTTTTAGATGTTGAAGCACAACCTTCGATTTTACCACCTTTATAGGATACATTAGATTTGACGTAAATTTCGTCTAACATTAAAATGACGTTCTTTTCCTTATCGTTTAGAACATTTCGTTTCTCTGTGAGATAGTTCAAATGAATCTGGTCCATACCTGAGCTGTTAGAACCTACTTTCAACAATAACAGTTTTAAATGTCGAGGACTGGGTAATGTCAATGTATTTGTATTTTTCATCAAACAATATGCACATCATCATCATAAGGTTCTCAGTCCGAAGACTGGTTGGACGCGTACCTCCATTCTTTTCTATCCTGAGCTAACCTACGCATTTCCCTAAAAGTAGAACATCCTACATCCCTAACTATTTGAGAGCAGTAGTCTAATCTAGGCCTACCCCTACCTCTTTTTATTCCTATCTCTGACTCTAGTATGTCGCGGACTATTCCTTCGTGTCTTAGAAGGTGTCCTACCATCCTATCTCTCCTACTCTTTATTGTTTTCCATACCTTTCGCCTTTCCCCAACTCTTTCTAATACTTCCCTATTGCTAACCTTATCTATCCACGGTATCTTCATCATGCGTCTGTAACACCACAGTTCAAACGCTTCTACTCTTTTTCTATCCGCTTCTCCTATTGTCCAAGTTTCGCACCCGTATAATGCAGTACTCCATACATACGACTTTAAGAGTCTCTTCCTAGTCTCTATATTAACCGTTCTCGAACATAACAGTTGTTTCTTTTTGTTAAACGCAACTCGGCCCTGCGCCATTCTTTGTTTTATATCTTTAGTGCTCCTACCGTCTTGGGTTATTTTACTTCCTAAGTAGCAGAAATCCGCGACCTCCTCTATCTTCTCATTTCCTATTTGTATTTCAATTTTAGTTCTATTTTCACTCCATCTACATACCAAAATTTTAGTTTTCTTTTTATTGATTTTCATGCCGTAGCCCTGTGTCAAAACTGCTTCCATTTCATTCAAAGCCGCTCCTAATTCTTCTTTGCTAGATGCTAACACTGCTATATCATCCGCAAATCTGAGCATGTTAATAGTTTGGCCCTGTACATTGATCCCTGAGGCTGTTCTTTCCTTAACAATATTAATCGCATCTTCGATATATAAGTTGAAAACTAGAGGTGACAATGCACATCCCTGTCTCACTCCCTTCCGGATATCTACTTCCCTTCGTTCCTGCTCACATTCTATAACTGCCTTTTGCTCTTTGTAGAGATTATGTATTATTCTTCTGTCCCTGTATTTCATCCCTACCTTTCTCAGCACTTCGAACATCTTCCCCCATTTTACGTTGTCGAAGGCTTTTTCTAAATCTACAAATCCTATATATACGCTCTTTCTCTTTTCTATCGTTTTTTCTATAATTACTCGTAAAGCTAGAATGGCCTCGCGCGTTCCTCTATTTCGTCTAAATCCGAACTGATCTTCTCCTAATATTTCTTCCGCCTTTTTCTCCATCCTTCTTTGCACAATTCTAGTTGTCTAGTTGTCTATGCACCTGGAAATGAAAAAAAATACCACTAGCCCAAATAAGAATGTCTGGAGAATATGTTATTTTGCTGCAATTTAATAGTAAAATTTGTTCGCGAATGAATTTAATTTTCTTTACCATTTCGTCAGTTTTTGCCTCGTTTTCTATTCTAATTAAAATCTTACTCACAAACTTTAATCCGTCGTCATTAATATTAGAAGTATTATAATTTTTGACAAATTCCAATACATCGATTAGAATAGACCAGGAGCTACATATTTGTGTGTTAACTACAATATCTTGAAAATCTTTGCTATTAATTTCAATATTTTTGTAAAAAAAATAATTTGCAAATCTTTGGATATTATAATGCCTTTAAGAATATATGGCAACGCTGAAGGTGAATCGCCCTCACTTATGTTACAAATCAGTATTTTTTCATGGTAAATATTTAAAGTAAAATAATTAGTTAACGATTTTTTAATTTTATCGGAAATATTTATACTTAATTCTCCAAAGTTGTGTATTAAATCACTCTCTTGCTTAATTTCGTCATCGATTTTTTTTTCGTTTTTCAGATTCTTTATGACGCAAAGTAGGGGATTTTCGTTTAGGTGGCAATTTGACAGACATATATGAGGGTTGGTTATCAAAAATAGTTGGATAGGCATCTTCCGAAAGTTTTAGGATATCTCGCGGAACCCTCAAAACTGTCCCGTCAGGTCTGGCTATTACATCTTCCCACAAAATAAATTTTTCAGCAAAATGCTTAATGCAAACCCGAGAGCTTTCTCTGACTTCATAGCCTTCTCGATGAATGGATCGTAGCCACTTTTCACGGTGACTATGTTCTTTGGGAAAACGAAATACTGTTACCTTATCAGCTGTATTGTAGTTGCTTTTGCAGCCGGGAACGGAACAAGAATGTGGCATTTTCCTAAAGAAAAATCGATGCTCACATAACAGAGAACAATACCTAAAGTTTATATTATAGTACCTTAGCATATATTATGTCAGGGAAAAACTTTAAATGCCAAAAAGTTGAGAAACAACTCGTACAAACATATGATTTGCAATGCGGTGCGCCGTAGTTTCTTAAGTCTTAACATCGAACCGTCGACGATTGTGACGCACCGGAGCGTCACGGCTAGATCTCTCGGTCGGCTACGGTGTGACCCAGCATTATCCAGAAAAAGCAAAATTCTTCGTTTTTGATATCCCATTCTTTTGTCCATATAAAGAAGCCAGTCAGTCATTATAGTTCTTGTCATCCAAGCTTTTTTGTTAGAGGTCCACGTTGCGGGAAAATCGTTAAGCGACACATTTTTCAATGCCCGTGGTCAAGCAGCTTTTCCTATGATCAAAAACTTTTCTTTTTCTCCGGACATGTTAGCACAAAACAAATTACTCTGCGAACTACCAATATATATTAGTAGTTCGCAGAGTAATTATTTGTTCCATCATTCTTTTGACATTTTGCCCCCTACGCATTTCTCGGCCTTAAATGTCAGAGTCTTGTCTGGCAAAGCTCTAAAATACAAGCCACTTTCATCAGCATTATAGATGTCCTCTTGTTTGTATCCCAACTTTTGTAAAAATTGGTTCACATCTTCTTGATTAACATCCGCTGACTCGCCTGAAATACATTTGAAGCTAATATTATGACCCCTTTTCCATTTTTGTAGCCATCCATCAGATGCGCTAAACTTATAATACTTCAAGTCGTTAGCTACTTCCTTGGCTTTTATTAGCGGCCCTGACATGGGAATGTGCTGGCTCCTGGCACGGGCGAACTACTCAAAACAAATCTGTGCTGCTTCATTTTTTAGTTTCCCTTTTTTTTGATCCAGATTATTACCCGACTGCCATTGTCTGCAAATGCTTTCCTTCTGTTTTACAATCTGTGCGGCTTGAGTTTTGCTTATGTTGAATCTAAAATAATTTACTATCACATACTTTTTTAAATAAAAACCGTGAAATAATGACCTACCTTTTACCCAGTTTGCGAACACCCAAATGCTCTCGCTCTGCAACATTAATCACCTCCATTTTTTGCCTTAATGTAAGAAAGGTTTTATTTGGTGCCATTGTCACACAGTTTCCAACAAAACTACCTACATATATGTAACATACTAATCATTATTCTAACATTTAAAGTCTTGGTAGAAATTATATCCACACTGTATATACGCATACCGATTTTATGCCTTTACTATTATGAATTGGTATCTTAAATGTTATCGCTGTCGGTGAATTTATAAGTAATGTGCTCAAGCCAAATCTTTGATACGTGACTATATGCAAACATACCTAATAATATTCCTAAAGCTAGAAAAAGATAGCTCAGTGAGAGACTCGCCCCTAATACAAGAGTATTTTCAGAACAATGCACAACACTAGGAAGGACACTTTGTTTCACTATCGAACTCACAAAACAACTAAGGACAGAACAGTAAAATATAATCGGGCTATTGCCGACTTTTGTTTTGGCTAAGCGGCCGCGGTATTGATACGCTTAGGTTCGGAGAATTTGTCATTGTATTAACTATTTATAGATTCTGCAAATTAGCAGTTTTCAATCTCAGGGCATATTTGAGAGGTTTATGGGAAAAACTACATTTGTCAAAAAATAAAGAAATTCAGAAAAGTGAAAAAACGTCACTTGTTCGATTTGGATAAATTTATAGAATTTGTGTTTTAACCGAAAAATCTATTTCATACCTTCAAATTTGTAATGGCATTTTGAAAAAAACTCACATAAGCGAAAGGCAGAAAATTAAAAAATGTCAATGACATATGTTATTTTTGAAGAATTTTTTCAGAAAATAAAATAAAACGGCCCATAACAGGAATTTATTTTTTTTGAAACACAAAACTGAACATTAAAATGAAAATATAAGAGTGAACTATAACAATAGTAATAATAATAATCAAAATTAGTCCATGTCGCTTCCACTGCTGTTGTCTTCATCGTCTACTTCTAAGTCATCCTGCTCATTGCTTTCAGTTTTAATGTCCTGTATTTTGTTCAAAAAAGTAGAATAGTACTCTATGTTTTCAGGCTTTTTTATAAATTTTGATAGAGACACAAGACTTTTAATTTTTGATTTTTTTAAAGGGACTTGTCCAGAATACTTTTGCTTAAAATTAATTTCCTTTGGCAACACTTTATTATTTCTAATGTAACTTTTCTCCCACTCTCCAGAATAGCTTTGTCTTGTCAATACAAATCCGGGTTCTTTAATGTCATATTTCAGCATTCTGGCTGCTTTGATTTTGACTGGGGGCTTTGGTTGTTTCAGAAAATATGGAGACACCACGCTTTCTATGTCGAATATCATCTTTTGTTGAACATTAATTACTTCATATGGTGTAGGTTTTATACGAGCCTCTTTTATGATAGAATCCCATTCAGATGGTACTTCGACGGTGACTGTTTTTTTTTGTTTCTCGATAAGCGAAAAATCTCTATCGTTAGAAAGGAAAGAATGTCCCCTAATAGGAAACACATGAACGATAGTTTCAAATAATCCAAGCAAGTGAACAAGTACATACAAGAAACGCATCAAAACATAATTCTTGTTTTGACCAGCGCAACCGTCACTAATCAATATGAGATTTTTCGTGGTTAAGTCACTGCATTTCAAAAAGTGAAACAGTAGGGAAGCAACGTCATTTTGGCCTTTTTTTGCTAGAGTCTCGTCGTAGCAATACATCAATACACTGTCATTTCCTTCGTTATGTACACCAAAAACAAAATACCACATTTGTACAGCATAAAAAACCTCATTAGTGCGAATGTGAGGTACAGGTAAATTTTGCATGTAATCGAACGAAATGCACGAATACTTTTCAGGATTCTCCCTAGCTTTTGTACGGTAAAATTTTTTTAACTGATAAAATTGATCAGCCTTACATAGATGCAACTTTTGCTCTGTCTGCAATCTTGCTTTTATTTCATCATCTTGTTCTATCGCTAATTTATGGATTATTTGGTCACAAAAGCTACATGTGTCACTTTTCGGAACACCAAATTTCAATTTGAAATCTTTCGTGAACACCTGCCAATAAACTTTGTACGAAACCTTTATATTCGGGTTTTCTTCACAAAAATTTTTATACATTTTTTTGATACTCAATGTTTCAGGTAAGTAATATACGTTTGGGTTATCTCTACGAGAATAATGAGATTGTCGACACTTAAACGATTTTATGTGGTTCCGGACAGCAAAGTATGTTCTCTGTTCAGTTTTTCGAGGCCTATTTGCATGCTTCCCGCGGCGATCAATAGGAGATTTTCCCGTTTTAAAAAGTGATACTCTTAATCTTCGTAATCTCCCTTTAGTAATTCCGTGTAGACTGCAAAAAGCTTTTTCACATACTGGAATTTCAATACCATCACACCTGACTTTATACATAAAAGAAGCTGCATGTTGATATTTTTTAAGTAAAGGTTCATCAGAAATTTCTTCATCTCTCTCATCTTGCGTTTCTGTGGGTAAATCTTGTTGTTTTTTGCGACTGCGTCTTTGTTTCGGAGGATGGAAAGAGATTAGTCCTGTAATTATTGCAAAAAAATAGTGAAACTGAGATCAAAATAAACTTTTAATTTTACCAGACAAATGACTATCTTGGGCATTTTTACTTGGCATCTCATTAAATTTGGACAGTATTTCTTGATTTCGCTGTTCCTCAGAAATCTTTTGGTAACACTTCAATCGAGAACATCTGGAACAGATTTTTGTAATAAAATGTTGAGGTGTGATTTAAAAACAAAAATAAGTACCTGCAGCTGGGGCCAGAAACTCTTTTCGGTCTCTTCTTTCCCTTATTGTCCACAAAAGCTTCGCCACTAGTACGTGCTTGTTTCTGCAATGTTCTGTTATGGACCTTTCTCTTTTTTCTTATAGGTATTTCAGCATTGTCTTCCGGATTTTGTCTCTCGAATGTATTCATTTTTTGTTCTCCGTAGTGTATGTATTACGTTTAATAACAATCCACACAACAAACTGTCTAATTAACGCATACTAACGTCACTTTTAAAATAGGAACTAGTTTCCGTAAAAATAACACAAGTCACTGACAAATGTTGTTTTTGAGGGAAAAGCGGTTTGACTAGCGCCCTTTTTGTACAACTATCACAACTTTACGGGCTTTTATCTCAGAAATGTGTTGTTTTTAAGGAATCTCGTCAGTTCTATGGAAACCGCAAGGCGCCAAATAATGTAACAGTGTTACCAACTCCAAATCATCAAAAATTGACATATGTTGTTTTTCCCAGAAACCCCTCCTTATTAATTTATTTCATTTATCGCAAAAGGAATTTAGTTGTAAAAACCAAAAATATTAAAACCTGTCTTACAAATGCAAACAAAAGGACATGTTATTAATTATTATTAAATATATCTGCAATATTATCATATACTCGTACATGTCATTATGCAAAAAACGTACAGTTGCGGAGCGAAATGAACAACAGTATAGAAAGGTGCATGTTACATATAAATGTAGTAAGAAAATGCTCAGGTATGTACTTATACAGTATGTAATAAAAGTCTGGAATATAATGCAGTGTAATGCAAAACAAAAGTAGATGTGCACAATATCGTTAATTACTTTATTGAACATCTATCTATACCTACAATTGGCCTGATTCTATAAAAAGTTATTATGAAAGTGTTTACAATAACAACGTCATTACAAGTAACTTTTTAATCACGGACCCAATGACTTTTCGCTATTTTCATATTTTATAAATAAAACCTTAGCAACGGTCACTAGCTAAATATCGGTAATAACGTGTTATTAAATGGAGCCCAAGTGAATCGAATCAAGTCAACTGCAAGCACAAATCAACTGTCAAAGTAGCTGAATGACAATTAAACCGGGCCATTTGAAATTCAGTTTTATAAGTAATTTTTTGAGGTGCAGCGCAGAAACGTCTTTTAAGCTGATTTTCAGCAACTTATAAGGTAACTTGAATAGTTCTCAGCTACGTTTGCTGTTCACTCACCATTTTACAGCATGACTACCAAGCCAATAGGAACAGAAGCAGAAAAGAAAATTAGAGTCAGGGGTACGAAAGTAACCCCCGAACAAAATGCTGAACTTGTAGACTTACTATCATTGCCCCAAAATAAATCCGTTCTAACCATGAAACCGCATCCCCTCAAGGCGGGAGAGATGGGCAAACTTTGGGAATCCATTGCTAAATCATTAAATCTGTTACTGGGACCAAAAAAGTCTGCTGAAGATTGGCGAAGGTACTTCGTAGAATGGAAATCCAGAACGCGTAAAAAAGCGAGAGATTTCAAAGTAGAAGCCCAGGTCACTGGCGGTGGGGTAAATCCGGCGAAACCTTTGTCTGATATTGAGGAAAAACTAATGGGTCTCTTAGGATGGGTGTCAGTGCAGGGTTGCCAGGACATGCCTCAGGAACAAGAAATTCAAGATGAAATAGAAGAAAATTTAGAAGAAAATATGGTTCTTCCTGGAAGTAGGTCCAGTCATGGTAATAATACAAACAGAATAACAAAACCTGACGTATTTAATTTTCTAGCAACTATTGACCTAGAGGGTGAAATAGTTCACACTTATGGTCAATATAATTTGCAACCAGAACGGGTCGAAAATAACCAAACGATGAGCGAGAAATTGGAAGGCCCAAGAGATAAATTACAAGTTTCAAATGGGAACGTGCATTCTAAAAGGAAGAAATCAAGTGTAAATTCCAGAGACAAGCAAAACATTGAGAAGAAGAGGCGCTATACTAGTTCAGTGTCAGTCCTTAATGATTCTGCAAAAATATTTGCAGACGGTGCAGATAAAATCAGTAAGGCGTTCATTCACTTCGGCGACTCAATTTTTGCTCTATCTAAAGCAATTACAACAATAACAGAGTCGAAGATTGATGCTTCTCAGGTGGTTGACTGATTCCACATTAATTGTTTTCAATGAAGCAGGCCATTTTAATTTGCTGTATGCTGCAAATACTTTTGGAGTTATTTTAATTTAGTAAACGAGCGTTTTTGTTTTAAATTCATTTTAGCATAAATAGTGGTGGTATTCTAGTTATCTTAGTAAACTTCATGTTGCATTTCTAGTTAATTACCACAAATGTAATACAAAGCATTTGAGTACATTGTAAGAAATAGAAAAATTGAAAAGTTTATATACATATTTGTTTTTTATTTTGAAAATGAGGGACAAAAATTAGAAATACATTCGCACTAGTCTATTTCTTGTATTTCGACCTGCTGCTAAGATATCTGGATCTGCAAAAAATTGGCTTTACAAAATTATTATTCAATGTTTTTCTAATATTTTACTGATGTTGCCATGTGCACGTTCATCATCATCGTCATCTGAAGATTCATCGGAAAATTCTTCATCTTCATCATTATAGGCAATGTTATTCAAAACCAATATATTATGCAAAGTTGCACAAGAATACACTATTAGTCCAACTTTCCTATGACTATAGTGTAGGACACGATGCTTTAATAGACAACGAAACCGCTGTTTCAAAACTCCAAAACTACGCTCGATTGTATTGCGAGCTCTAACATGCCAATAATTGTAACGCCCTTCAGGACTGTCTTCACCACCCTCTACTCCAGCTATCGGTGTCATTACGTAGGGAGATAAGGGATATCCTGAATCTCCTAACAACCAAGATTCTGTATCTCCCTCTTGAAATTTTCTGTCCAAGTATCTTTTCACTGCAGATGAAGCCCATATCGCAGCATCATGAGTCGCGCCCGGAAATCTGGCGTTTACAGCCAAAAATAGAAGATTAGAGTCACATATCTGCATAAAAGAAAGGCCCTGAAATATTTTTAACCTGATCTTTCTAATTCTTTACCGCTTGAACATTTAAACTGTAATAACCTTTTCGGTTAAAATAAGCTAGAGCTGGTTGGACAGGATCGTCTACTGGAGGCGACTGAATCGCTATATGGGTGCAGTCTATAGCTCCTTTCACGTTAGGAAAATGAAATTTATCTAAAAATCTTAGAAAAATATTACTTTGCAAGTTCAGAAGTTCCGGAAATTTCATTTACCCTTGCTTCACATTCTGAATTTCGGCCGGACTTGTTGGAAATTTTACATAACGAGGGAATAAATGTGTAGCAATGACTACAATTACTTCATGAATTATTTTGCATGCAGTACTGGGTGAAACCGCAATATAGTTGTCTGCACCCACAGTGCTTTGATAATCTCCGTGTGCTAATAAATGTAATGTCGCTAAAACCTTTAAAAGTATCAATTGGTATGGGAATGTCTGTGGTGGAAGATGAAACTAATGAGTTATGTATCTATTACTTACTCTTACGTGTACAGGAATGTAGGTAATTCGTATTCCCATACGTACGTGTGGTTCAATTTGTGGAATTAGTATTTCTTAGACAATTGCAATGGGACTTCGATATAATTTAATAAAGAGGCCCTGAGGCATAGTAAAAGGATTTGACACGTCTCTCAACATCCTACGGCGGAATCTCTGTTCCCTTCTATATTACAATAAATTGGTATTTTTCAGTTTCGGTAATGAAAATAGCAATTTAACATAACATACCTCCTCAGGACTTCTTCAAAAACGTTTAGAAAGTGAATTGGTAGCAAGTGAACGGCCATTTTCTTGATAAACTTACGTAAACAACTGTCACTATGGTCATAAACACCACCTCAAAACTGGTGATAAACATAATAACGTTTTTTAGATTACAGTGGTTAAAAATATAATCACTCCGTGACTACAGAATTCAAAATTTATTATAGTGATTACGGTAAACACTGACCTTCTCTTTAACCACTCAGCTAAGTGATAAAATGTTAATCACTTTCTTATAGAATCAGGCCGAATATTATTATATACATGTGACATGTCATTATGCAAAAAACGTACAAATTTTTGATTAGGTACATGTTTTTGTGATATTTCCAACAAATTTACATTCAACTGTTATTTTTTGAAGTAACAACCGCTCTATTACCCACAGATTTAGAAATAATGGGGAGATCTGCCAGAAATGATATTTTTGTAATACCTATCAAGTACCTAAACGGCAATTTAAAAAAATGTTTTAATTCAATCTAACATTATAAGAACATCAGTTCAAGAATATTTATTAATAAAAACAAAATTGCCAGATTTTCTTCAAATTGTCTGAAATCAGTTTTATTAAAAACCTAATGCCTCTCCAAATTTTGATAGAATTGATTTCACAGAATTGCAGTTAATAAATATTTTCGGACTTTTGTTATTGACCGGCGCCCCATGACATTTTTTTGAAGCGGTTTTCTCCCGTCTGCCACTAAGGGTGCTTATTCTTTATGCAATAAGAAGTGGAATAGCTGAAATTCCACAAAGAGCCCCGTGTGTGAGAATATACTGATATGCAAATTTCAAAATGTTATGAAAAGTGGCGATTTGGATCAATATTATCCCGTCTGCCATGCATTGTAAAGGTATCGTCAAACAAAAGAAGTGAACGCAAGCTAAACGCCTGAAACCCCAGGTTAGTATAAAGCCGGCTCCAAACGATATGGTGATTCGTCAAATGTTAGTCAAGTAAAAATGCGTCAAATATTTGTAGACTGTTTGTCGAAAATTTATAGCGCCAAGTCGTTCATACACACGATGTGTTAACGTGGCAATGTGAACACATGACAAATATGCCTCGAAGTATTCGTTACGTTATCCACACTATATGCTCACTTGGCAATTTTTGGCTTGTCTACCCGCTTGTTTAAGTTCGCTAAATTTGCAGCGAATATGAGAAGATAATCAATTTCATCAGGTCATCAATCTGGTAAAATATAAAAATGAAAGTGAACGAAGCAGTTGCTGTAGTAAGTGCCGCGCAATCGTTTTTGCGGGTTCAAATCTAATCAAACAGAAAAGGAAATCTGGAAAAAGGAGATGGTGGATGCTATCTTTAAATAAAAGTTGACTTGTTAGACCGTTCCATAATTTTCGAAAACATTAGATCGTATAGGTAGGCAGTTCAAAAATCAAAACTTATAAATTAAAATACGTCCTACGAAAAGGCAAACTGTGAATGCATGCACGTGCTCGGGTTCGATACGCGGAGATTCGTCTGCTTTGATGTGTGCTTATTTACCGCCCTCGGAGCGAACCTTTAACACATCTAGTAAAATACATTCGTCCATGGTCCAAACGATGTGTCGTGTGTATTGCTTTGGCGAATATTTGACGAGTGCACACATCCTCTAGAATGCACATGCATGCATCAACCACACGAAGATGAGGGAAGTTAGCAACAAAGTGGAAGCAGGAATTTTCGAACCTATTCCTGCTTTTGTCTACATTCCTGCTTCATCCTGCTCAAAACCCCAAATTAGCAACACTTATCATTTTCGAGATATTTCAAACATTATTTTTGTTGCTGGTTTCACGCCTGGCAACAAAGTGTAAGCAGGATACTCGAGAACTATTCCTGCTTATTTTGCTACATTGCTGCATTACCCTGCTTAAAAGCCCAACTCGGCAACACTTGCCGTTTTCGAGATATTTCGAAAATTATTTTTGTTGCCGGTTTCCCACCTGGCAACAAAGGGTAAGCAGGACTCTCGACAACTACTCCTGCTTCTGTTGCTATATCTCTGCATTACCCTGCTTAAAACCCCAACTCGGCAACACTTACCGTTTTCGAGATATTTTTACAAATATTTTTGTTGCTGGCTTCACTCCCAGTAAGAAGCAGTAAGCAGGAATCGTGGGACCTCTTGATACTCATCTTGCTCTATTTCTGTTCTATATAATGCTGAAACTGTAAAAGTCCTATTACTTGTATATTTCTGTTAATTAGCGAAAACAAACATCAAAAGCTCATTGTAAGAAGGGAATGGAATGAAGTTAGTAGTGAGTAGTGTAGGTTAGCTTTGAGAAATTTCCGTTCCTACTCTGCTGTGTTTTTACCTCATGTGCTTAGTTTCATAGAGAATTATATTAAGGTAAGTGACCATATGAGTGCTTTTGCAGCTCAACGAACATGCGTGCCAGCCGCCAATCACAGCTTGTTGTGGGGGCACCAACCAGAACTGTTGAGGTTGGGGCTGGTGTTGGGTCCTTGCAACTGACAGATATAAGTATTTCATTTAAAGAGTATTTGAAATAGCCGTATTTAAATATTCATATGCATTAATTCCACTCGTCATTGGTAAACAGATTGTCATTGTCTGTCCAACCCTTCTTAAAATATCTGAAATTGTCATTGGGGCTAATTTCTTTCCATTTTGCACAATTAATGAAGAAAACGAATTTATCATTTTCTCCGCCACTGTCATCGGAAAAATTTCCATTAATAAACTCTTTCCTATGGTGAATTAAAAAATTACTTCACGTACTAACAATATAACGATTTATTATAATATATTGACCGGTTTCAGGATTTACAACGATCCAATCATCAGAAATGTATGTAAAATTGTAATGGGGTATCTCTAAAGCGTGCAAACAGTTACCTCTGTTTTCCTTGACAAATGTGTAAACTCCTTCAGGAGATATTTTATTAAGAGGAAGGTTACTTATTTCTGTCCATACTGACGCGGATGAGTGACACAAATTCTTAGCTATCTCATTTTTATGAGATTTCAGGTAGTTTATAACGTATTCTAATGGTATCTTTGGCTTCCCCATTTCTAAAAGTAAAGAGACAAAAAGAATTTAAGTTTGGGTATCGAATAACTTTTAGGTTTTAAAATCTCCAAAAACGAAGTAATAAGATTCAGAATAATAGAAAATTTTCAAAGCTAAACCTTAAAAATGAAAACCGGGTGTTTTCCACCAGTACGAGTAATAAATACCTAATACATACACTACAAAATTGAAACTACAGATTTGGCCCGTTTTATTTGAGGTTACGTTTTTAAACATTCTTCTAATAATGAAAGCAAATAATTATTATGATCTGAACAATGAAACTTTGTTATAAATATTTGTATGGTCACTACCTTAATGTAAATCTCTATGAAACTAAGCACATGGGGTCAGGGGTGGGCAAAATACATGGAAAATGTATTTTCGATACAAAATACACTACCCAATGTATTTTAAAATATGAGAAATTTTGGTTTATTTTGTGCCAGTTATAATTCGATATTTTAATTTTGTTGTGAAATGCTGGCATATAATTCAATTAAATACTTGGTAAAATCGACGTTTCGCCCCCGTTCGGGGGCTTTGTCAAGATTTATTGGTAAAGATATAAAATATAACTTGTCAGTAAAAATTTTGTTCTTGTCAAACAATTGTTTGAAAGAAAAAAAATTTGTTCTTGTCAAAAATTTTTACTGACAAGTTATATTTTATATCTTTACCAATAAATCTTGACAAAGCCCCCGAACGGGGGCGAAACGTCGATTTTACCAAGTATTTAATTGAATTATATGCCAGCATTTCACAAAAAAATTAAAATTTAAAATATCAAATTCAAAATACTTTTATACTGTATTTCAAATTACAAAATACAAAATACATTTTTATTTTGTATTTGAAATACAAAATACAAAATACCTATTATATGTAATTCAAATACAAAATACAAGATATCTGAAAGTACCGTTCATCTCCTTTCCTCGACCCTCCCTGGCACATTTGGCTACATGCTAGATGCTACATGCCTACATGCAGTATGCAGTACAGTTTAGAGTGCAGTATTGGTAGTGATGACTGATGAAAAATAACGATTTTTTCTAATCAGAAATAAAACATAAAAAAGGCAGGCTTTTATACTGAAAAAAACATTGATTGTTTTTTTAACGGACTGCACAACTATGCAAACCGCGCCCATGTATTCATTAATCAGTTAGCGAGGTGAGATTCACATCTAGCCGTTGTACATATAATTTAAATATAATTAAATTTTAATTTGTAGTTGGAAGTATTTCAAATACAAAGTACTGTAAATAAAGTATTTTCAATAAAAAATACAAAATACGCTAAATGCATTTGAAATACAAGTATTTTAAATACTGCCCACCCCTGCATGGGGCAAAGAAAACACAGCAGAGTAGGAACGGAAATTTCTCAAAGCTAACCTACTAACTTCATTCCATTCCATTCTTACAATGAGCTTTTGATGTTTGTTTTCGCTAATTAACAGAAATATACAAGTAATAGGACTTTTACAGTTTCAGCATTATATAGAACAGAAATATAGCAAGATGAGTATCAAGAGGTCCCACGATTCCTGCTTACTGCTAGTTATTGGGAGTGAAGCCAGCAACAAAAATGTTTGTAAAAATATTTCGAAAACGGTAAGTGTTGCCGAGTTGGGGTTTTAAGCAGTGTAATGCAGGGATATAGCAACAGAAGCAGGAGTAGTTGTCGAGAGTCCTGCTTACCCTTTGTTGCCAGGTGGGAAACCGGCAACAAAAATAATTTTCGAAATATCTCGAAAACGGCAAGTGTTGCCAAGTTGGGCTTTTAAGCAGGGTAATGCAGCAATGTAGCAACATAAGCAGGAATAGTTCTCGAGTATCCTGCTTACACTTTGTTGACAGGCGTGAAACCAGCAACAAAAATAATGTTTGAAATATCTAGAAAATGATAAGTGTTGCTAAGCTGGAGTTTTAAGCAGGATGAAGCAGGAATGTGGCAACAGAAGCAGGAATAGGTCCGAAAATTCCTGCTTCTACTTTGTTGCTAACTTCCCTAATCTACCACACGATGCGGCATTTGTTTGCGCTTGTCAAACATTTGGCGTTTGGACAAATCTACGCACATGACCACATTGGCATACGTCGTATCGTCCACACGATGCTGCATTTGCTTACACGTGGCGAGTATCTGTCGAGTGACCACATCGTTTGGAGCCGGCTTAAAGTATCATATCACTAATTTCAAAATGTCGCAAAAATCGGAGATGTGGATCATTGACCTCCCGTCTGCCAAATTAAATTCATGTTGTAGCGGTAGGTGAGATTTAAACACTGGCAAGATTTTACTTAGGCGTTTATTTTAAACAAAGTATATTTTTTTAATATGACGTGTGATCAGAAATAACGAAACAAACTGAAACTATTGTGTATGCTGAACGAACAAAATCTCGGACGAGCGTTGCGAACAAAACAGTAGATTACTTCGCGATAGCTAACTAAGACTGACTGCCGTATTCACGTCTGGCTTACGGGGTTCCACCAGCTATTACATAGAGAACTGTTCTCTATGTAATAGCTGGTTGAAATTAGGGAAAATAGTGGCTCAAATTAAATAAAAGTTTGTATAGAAAAAGTATTGAATAAATCGGAGTTAGATAAAATTGTTTTTTAAGGGAACAATTAGCGTTGATACTCAAAAAAATACGTATTCCCCGAATATGTTAATTTAGCATTTGCCCAACTAGGAATTAGTTTTTTTTATTTTAGGGCTTCTTATTTGTCTTCAATATACTTGTTTAATAAAACGAGGCAATATAATTAGTAAACCCTACATTATTGACTTTGTGAATACTATTACACCTAAATAAGAACAAAGAAATTGGTGACCTACTTCTACTCTTTTACCAAAGCTGTTAACTCTTTGCAGTGCCATTTTGTCTTAAGTTTTAACTATTAATAGATTATTTTACCTAGATAAATGCATTTCCTTAACGTATTGACAGTAATATAATTACGAAACTACAATTCATTAAATAAAAATTACTATTTCCCAATATTAAGCCGAGAAACTCTACCCGCAGTATATGCTCGCCAGACAGAAATCTACAACCACGTGTGACGTCACCAGAGCAGGGTACAGGCTTTCTATATTACGGTGGCTTCGATCGATACAATGCTCCGTCGGACATGATGTAACCTCGGCTGGTCAATTCGACACTTCTGGGTCGTCCGGAGCTTCGAAACATTTTACTATCTTGTTCACTTCGGGATCGGACAATTGTTCTTCGCGGATATCCCGGCTTCTTCTGGTAGGAGAGTCGGCTACGAATGAGCATATCTCGCAAGTGTCGTCGTCAGGATTTGTACAAGGCGGACGCGACAATGCGTCTGCGACTACATTGGCCCTCCCCGGTGTGTATGTAACTTTAAGGTTGTATGGCTGAAGTGCCAACGCCCACCTCGCGAGGCGCCCCGTAGGAGACTTCAGCGACATCAACCATCTCAATGCTTGATGGTCTGAGACGATAACAACTTCGCAGCCTTCAATATATCCCCTAAATCGATCGACTGCCCACTTTACCGCCAACGCTTCCCTCTCTGTTGTACTGTAATTCCTCTCGGACGGCAACAAAAGGCGACTAGCGTACTCCACTGGTCTTTCGTCAGGCCCTTCGCCCTGGAAGAGGACGGCCCCTATTGCGTAATTGCTGGCGTCAGTACGTATAGTGAAGGGAACTTGTCATCCGCTTGTCGGAGGATTGGCGCTGAAACCAAGGCCAAGGCTATTGGAAGAGACGTATGTTCGAATTCCTGATTTCGGTCTTTCATTAGCTTGTATAAGCCATGTCCAGCAACGCTTTGTTTGGCGGCGGTGTCCACTAACCCTACTCCTTTTTTTCAAAGATTTTTACATAAAGTATCGGCCTCTGTCTCGGCGTGATGGTGTCAAAAGCGTAAAACTCTACTTTTTCTTCTTCCTCTTTCGGCTTACAATTCGGACAGTCTCTTCTAAAATATCCGGGCTTACCACAACCAAAGCAGGTTATTTTGGGGATAATTTGGACAGGGGCCGGCTCCGAAGGTTGCGTAGCATTCTCACTACGTTTCGAGTTTTTCTGCGCATCACCATCTTTCTTTTTCTGCAGCTGACGGCATTCGTCCAGAGTATGACCAAATGTTTTGCAAAATCTACGCTTTGGCTTGATTCTTGAAGAAATTCCTCTGGCCTCTTTCTTTGGGATGACTTCTGTGTCTTCCATGAAATTTTCTTCTACGACCCTCGCTAGGTCGAGTAAATCTGAAAACGTTTTAATTTTTTCGCGCGGCATTTCCTTTCGAACCCGATGGGCTAGGAGACCGTACACCATGTCAATTTGAGTCTTCTCGGACAGTGTGTATTCCGGTAATTTCGCCAGAAGAGCGCGAGCGCGGCAAACGAAAATATCCGTTGGGGTTCTTTCGTCCTGCTCGTTTGCAAATAATTCTCGAAAAATTCGATAGGGCGGTTTTTTGGGACCGTACGTTTGCTTTAAAATGTCTATCGCCTCATTCCATGTCTTTACTGTTGCTTTGACCCCTTGCCACGTGCTTACATCGGTATTTTTATGCCCGTCAAACCTACTAGTACATTTCGCGAAGCTACCCTGATGCACGGCACTGATGACTGCCGTGTGCGTCACCTGATCATTGCGCGCTTCTGCTTGTCGCAAGATTGTCCGCTGCATTGTTTGAATTAAAATCGCGAATTGGTTGTCAGGCATAACAATATTATTTGGCCTACCTTCATTCGTTTTGGGTAGGTGTAGGTGCAGTGTGACGTCACCCAAATGGCGAACGCCACAAGGGAGGATTCCGCCGCAGCTAAGCTCGAGCCGAAGATGGGGGTGGGCAAAACTGAAAAAGGGCGCCAAGGAGTTGTTGGCTGATCCTCCAATGAACACGCAAACACAGCGGTCACAGCTCCTAAAAACCGCTGGTACACAATAGGGCAAAAAATAATAAAACAAATATAGTTCAATAATAAAGCCAGCATATAATAATGAAAAATAAATATAGTCCAGAATGAATATACAATAAAAAAAAATAGTGGTATAAATCAAAATAGCTATTAATATGAAAGAAAAATAGTACAACAAAACTGCGGGAAATTTAGACGCCCGGTACTCACGTTGCGCCAAAAAAGAAAAACCAAAATAGGCGCCGATGACACGGTAAATACCCTACACGGTTGGAGCTCCGCACGCGCAGCGCACCGACGGGTCAATCGCACGCACTCTACCCAAACGCAAATAGACGCAAACGGCAGTATCGACCGTTTCTAAATCCCGTTACAAAAAAATATATCTAAGTATAAAATTGAATTGAAAATTGAATAAACGGCAAAAAAAACTAATCAAAATTTATCAAAGCAAACAACTCTTATCTAACTTAACACTGGCAAAATGATTAAACTATGTATGGAAAAAAAAACTACCGGAATTATTTATACCAAAATGACAAATTAAATTTAACAAAATCACGTGACAAAATTATGTCAAAAACAAACAGATGACCACAACAAGCCGTGGCCAGGCATCTACATTAAAACTAGCCGAACGGGACGATTCCTGAACGGACTAGCGGCGCGCAAACACGAAAAATACAAATACAAAGAGGTCACAAAAAGCTGTGACGGGCGCTACACAAAACCAGCCGCTGGACGCGATGTTCCAGACGGACAGGCGACGAAATAATCAAAATTGATATCTGACCTTCCAGATGATAAAATGCAGGTCAGCTGCTACAGCAAATCACTTTCTTGTAGCTCAGCACCAGGTGATCGGCGCTTCTCTTAACGTGGGGAAAAGTGCAGCAAAATCGAAATTTGCACCCACGGAAAAATTGCTCCCAGAAAAAAAACCCTAAAATGCCGAAAAGACAAATTAGAATAGAAAATAAGAAAAAGGAAAGGAACCAACACCGATGACTGAAGATTGAAATAAAAGATGAAAAATAAGACACTCACCACGAGGGGTTTTTTCTCCAACAAAACCGACTGGACTCCAAATGCGAGTTAAAATCCCAAAAGGCATAGACGACGATCTCTAAACTTGCACAATACAACCAAATCGACGTCTTGAAACGGTCGGGACCCAAGAAAATCCCAGAAACTGGCAAGAAAATCTATTTCCCAAAACTTGGCGTCACCAACCACTCGCAAGAAGAATACAGCCGGAAGTGCCGTTTCAGAAAGCAAATCGGAATTTCCAAAAAAACCGCCGACTAAAATACAAGGTGGCCCCATCCGAAACTACAAATGTACCCAGAAGCACCCTAGATTTCCAAATCTTCCAGAGGCGTCACCGGTAATGAAATAGGTAACTAAAGGAAAGAAAGCTTAAAATGACTTGCAAACCCAAAGGAAAAGAAGATAGCAATAAGAAAAGTCATAAAGAGGTCTCAAGAGACAGAAGAATAGATAAGACAATGCATAAAGAACCGAAAGATGAGACAGGGAAAATGAAAATGAGAAGGCGCGCCACTGAGCATCTAAATGGGAAAATGTTCTGCACAAGTTGGCAGAACCGAAAGTAACCAAATTAACCTCAACAATCTGACAACAGACTAACAACAAGTTGGAGGCTATTAAATGAATAATTATACGACCAAATCGTGAAAAGGGAACGACATTCCTCCCCAAGGTAGGCTCAGCAAATTATAAATACGAAAGATGAACAATTCCAAGACTGAAAATGACAGAAACATGAACAGAAAGCTACAAAGTACAGAGGCAATAAGGGGACTCAAAAATAGCAGGTAAGTGAGACAAAATCCATAAGACTAGCGAACCTAACAAGAAATAATAATTTTAAGACAGTTCTACCCTCAAACAAATCGATAGAAACTCAACAAGGCAATGAACGGAGGCATGATCGGAGAACAGATGCAAGAACCGAGAACAGGGGCAATCAAAGCAATAATAGACTAAATATAAGTGAGAGACCTAAAATAGGAATACAAGTACGGTAATCAGAGCACGATGTAAGTACTAGTCTATAATAAAATGTTGAAAAAATACAATTGTTGTTTTAATACCAAATTAAAACGTAACAGCAGGTACCTGTTGAGATTCTCGTGCGTAGGAACGCGTGACCGGCCTCTCGTAGTTAGACGTCTTGAAAACGCTGACAAGGGCAAACTTGACCACACAGTTCACAAAATCTTGTTTATAGCACGTGCAAGAGTACCTAAGTTCGCTTATCTTACTTTCGTCCCGTCACGTTAACTTTGTTTACACTTTAATAAAATTTGTTTCGGTTAAAATCGGCCAAAAGTAACGAAACAAACTGAAACTATTGTGTATGCTGAACGAACAAAATCTCGGGCGAGCGTTGCGAACAAAACAGTAGATTACTTCGCGATAGCTAACTAAGACTGACTGTCGTATTCACGTCCAGGGCTGCCAATATGCCACCGATGAAATACACGCACATGAGACTGAAACTACACGCAATTACACGCGCAGACGCAGGGTTTTACACGTCGGATTACACGCATTTCAAATCTTATGAAAAAAAAACATTTTCTTGTCATAGGTACAGAAATTTTATTACGTGGAATAGGTACATAACATAATTTATTACGACGTTATAAATTATAATCTTATAAAACCTATTGATACACTCCTGGACAGAAAAAACAGGACACTTGAAAATTTTGTGTTTTCTTGCATTTTTTCAATATTACTAAGTAAATGTTGAAATAATATAACTGTGAAATTTCGATTGTTTATTAAACAAGGTTTAGTAAAGAATTCACAATTAATACATTCTTAGATAAATGTGTAATCTTAATGATATTGAAGAATAAATGTAAAAAACCAAGTGTCCGTTTTTTTTGTCCAGGAGTGTAATATATAAAACGTATTTAAGTATTTTTAACCCCCGACGCAAAAAGAGGGGTGTTATAACTTATAAGTTTGACGTGTCTGACTGTGTATCTGTGTGTCTGTCTGTGGCATCGTAGCTCCTAAACGAATGGAACGATTTTGATTCGGTTTTTTTTTGTTTGAAAGCTGACGTGATCGAGATGGTTCTTAGCTATAATTTATGAAGATCTGTTCAGGCGTTGCGTCGGGGGTTACTTAAAATTTTGAATTTTGTTACTTGTAATTTATTCTTTCCGAGATTTCCAAATATCTGTAGTGAACATTTTTTTATTTGGTTCAAAAGCTAGAATTCCACCAGAATCTTGAACTGCTTGTTTTGTGTGGAGTACAGCCGTAACAGTTGAAGTATTCAAACTGTTTCTTAATTCCGTTTTTGTGACATTCAGGGAACTAAATATCCGCTCTACGGATGCATTGGAAAATGGCTATATTAGTAACAAATTGATTACAACTTTTAGATTTGGAAAAGCAGGCAGATCTGCAGAATTATGTAAACTGAAAACCTTTTGCCAATACTCCTCCGCCGAATCATTTGGTTTTAAATTAAATTTTTTGTGATCTATTAAAGCATGTTCTCTCCACTCTGAGTCTATTTGTTGCAAAGTTACAAAATTTTTAAGAATTGGAAATCTTGTGATAACTTTATTTAAAGATTTTATATTAAAACTTTGGGCAATTGCAGGATTATCTACATCAATCACATCAAAAATTGCATCTGTAAAATTGAACCGCTTTTTTATGTCAGACACAAGCTCTATATAAAAATTTAGACAATTTTGGATAAAACATGTTATCTCAGCCTTAGATGCATTTACATCTTGCTTAATTTCATTAAGACTCTCACTTGCTTGCACAGCTATATATACAGGGTGATTTTTTTTGACCGTCTATTAGAAGTATCTGGAGAACTAAAAGAGATATTGATTTGAAATTTTGGCTGTGGCCGAAACCGGGTCGGATCTATTTAATGAAAATACTTTCAAAATGGTGGCATTTCCGGGAATACCGGAAGTTGACACCAACTTTGTTATCTTAAATGGAATGCTACCATTTTCTATTTTTTTTTAGATTCCACGGAAAATTTTAATGTCAATTCAATAAAGGTTCGCTATGTCTAAAATTAATATTTTCGGAGATATAAATTTGTTTCTCAATATTTTGACAGTTGTGGTAGATTATGTAAAAATTAATATCTCGATAACGTCTAGCAGTAAGATGTTCGATTTTTTATGGTGGCAAGACGAGGTGTTGGAGTTACTAATCAGGCAAACAAATTTCCAAAATCTATTACATAAAATTTTCTAATCAACGACATATGTTGATCGCACGAAAGTAGCAAAAAGTCATTTTTCTTAAATAGAATGATACCATTTTCAATTGTTTTTTAGATTCCACGGAAAATTTTAATGTTAATTCTATAAAGGTTCGCTATGTCTAAAATTAATATTTTCGGAGATATGAATTTTTTTCCAATACCTATTTTGACAGTTGTGGTAGATTATGTAAAAATTAATATCTCGATAACGTCTAGCAGTAAGATGTTCGATTTTCGATGGTGGCAAGACGAGGTGTTGGAATTACTAATCAGGCAAACAAATTTTCAAAATCTATTACATAAAATTTTCTAATCAACGACATATGTTGATCACACAAAAGTAGCAAAAAGTCATTTTTCTTAAATAGAATGATACCTATTTAAAGAAACCAATTAAAAAGAGTGAAAAAATGCGCATTTAACAATGTATGGTGTTTCTCTACCTAAAATGCATAGTATGTTAGATATTTGCTGTTTTCTTATTTCATCGATCAAAATTGAAGAGCGCCGCCTTCTAGTAAGTAGACCTTGGCTTGTAGACAAAACAAAATATTCACAAATTTCACAAATAATGTCTAATAAAAGCAATTGGTATTTTTTAGTAATTTAGTATGGTTGGTGTTTAACGAATAGGATATGGCAAATGATAATTATTCTTACTCGGATATTATGCATTTATTCAACATTCATGGAAAATGCGATAAAATAATTAACAGGACATACAGAACATTTAATGGAACATATCCTGAATTACCACCACTGAACTTATTTTAACTAAATAAAAAATAAAGTAGGTACGTGATAGTAAAACAATGTTAAAGAAACTGTTCAAAATGTAGTCCATTAACTTCTACACTGTTAATAATTCGCTTATTTACGGCGTGTGTAGTAGCGCTACGAATTTCATGTGGATCTAAGCCTGCAAATGCTGTAGCAATTCTTTCCACCAATTCATCCCTGTTATTGAGTGGATATTGATACACTTTATCCTTTATACGGCCCCAAAGATAAAAATCCAACGGTGTAATGTCTGGAGACCTGGCAGGCCAACTCCATGGACCCAAACGTCATATCCATCTATCTTCAAACATCCGGTACAATTCGTTAGTAACTGCTGCAGAACAATGACCTGGCGCCCCATCTAGTAGGTATCTAAAATACTATTCATTTTGGGTAGAGAAACATCATACATTGTTAAACGCGCATTTTTTCGCGTTTTTTAATTGGTTTCTTTAAATAGGTATCATTCAATTTAAGAAAAATGACTCTTTGCTACTTTTGTGTGATCAACATATGTCGTTGATTAGAAAATTTTATGTAATAGATTTTGAAAATTTGTTTGCTTGATTAGTAATTCCAACACCTCGTCTTGCCACCATAGGAAATCGAACATCTTACTACTAGTCGTTATCGAGATATTAATTTTTACATAATCTACCACAACTGTCAAAATAGGTATTGGAAAAAAATTCATATCTCCGAAAATATTAATTTTAGACATAGCGAACCTTTATTGAATTAACATTAAAATTTTCCGTGGAATCTAAAAAACAATTGAAAATGGTATCATTCTATTTAAGAAAAATGACTTTTTGCTACTTTTGTGCGATCAACATATGCCGTTGATTAGAAAATTTTATGTAATAGATTTTGAAAATTTGTTTGCCTGATTAGTAACTCCAACACCGTGTCTTGCCACCATAAAAAATCGAACATCTTACTGCTAGACGTTATCGAGATATTAATTTTTACATAATCTACCACACCTGTCAAAATATTGAGAAAAAAATTTATATCTCCGAAAATATTAATTTTAGGCATAGCGAACCTGTATTGAATTGATATTAGAATTTTCCGTGGAATCTAAAAAAAAATAGAAAATGGTAGCATTCCATTTAAGATAACAAAGTTGGTGTCAACTTCCGGTATTCCCGGAAATGCCACCATTTTGAAAATATTTTCATTAAATAGATCCGACCCGGTTTCGGCCACAGCCAAAATTTCAAATCAATATCTCTTTTAGTTCTCCAGATACTTCTAATAGACGGTCAAAAAAAATCACCCTGTATATCATCACCACTTACAAAGATGTGTGGATTTGTATGATCCAGCTTAAATATGTCATTTTTTTTAATAACTGTAAAGTTGATGTAATTTGCACAAAACGTTTTGATTAACTTTTCTGTTTCAGGTTTGAGTCGATACAATAAAGGAGTTTCACTCTGAAAAAGTTTGTTAAAATCATTCAGAATTTCCAAAACGTAACTCATAAAATACATGTAAACTTTAGTAAACTTGTTAGACATTGCATTGATCATGGATTCAGTAGTTTTGGACGGATCTGTAAATACAGTTTCAATTAAGTACGCCTTCAATGGTTCATATTGTTCCAGCACCCTGGCAATACATGCTTTTAAAGATAGCCACCTTGTATTAGCTGGTAGTAGTATTTTATGAATATCGACATTAAAAAATTGTTGAAATTCTTTCAACTTTTCCTGTCGACAAAAGCTTCTGCTAAAGTGGGAGCCTAAATTCCTCAATAAGTCCTCCACAGATCTTGGCAAAAGTAAACATGCCTTGCTGGAGGATAAATGAATCATATGGCAGCTGCATTTAATACAAACTATATCGGGCAAATTTTGTTTCAAATGAGAATACACTGAGTTTTTTTCACCAAACATTACGTTCGTAGTGTCCGAAGAAAATCCCACTAAATTTGTTAAAGGTATATGTTTTGACACTATGACCTTTTCTAACGTTTTGTAAAGCTCCACCGCTGTACTTACACTGGTTTCCACCATATCAAAAAATTTGGTGACAACTTTTTCTTTAATGGGGCAGTAGTAAATAATGGTGAAGGCACATTGCTTTATTGTTCCCTTGTCTGTTGTTTCATCCATTATTAATGAGAAAAAACAGCCAGGGGTAGCCTGGATGCTAAACATTTCTTCACTCAAAATATCACTCAAGCCATATTTTAACATGGCCGTAGCCTTGGTTCTCTTTACAGAAACATTTTTGGCTATTTTAGAGTCAGGAAACAAATTTTGGCAAAGCGGACTTAAAACGTCCATTAAATTAAAAGGCAAATTATGTGCGGCTAAAAAGGCGCATAGTTTTAATTCGGCCCTTTTTGTTGCCTCAGTATCTTTATTTGAAAAATAATTCATATCCTCTAAAATATTTTTGTTGGTGTACTTCCGATAATTGAAAAGATGTTTTTCTGATTTACTGTGCCGAATTAAAACTTTTTTATGGGCAAATATTTCTACATTACAGATTCTACAAAATGCATATTCGTTCCCCTTCCTCAAAACATTTGATTTAGTTAACCATGCCCCAAATTCTGGAAGAGATAACCAAGCAGAACAAAATTTGTTCACACGATTACTGACTTTTTGTCGCTTTCTAGGCACTTCTTCAATGATTGCAACCTAAAACAAAAAATATGTAACTATAAAGTATTGACATTGACAATGCTATTTACCTCTTGCTGCTGTCCATCATCTTCAAGTTCTAGATCCTCAATCTCAGTATTTTCACCCTCAACAACTACTTCAGCTAATTCTATTTCTGCGACTTCGACCTCAGAAGTGCTTGGTCTAAGTATTTTTAAAACAAAAATCTTATTACAATAATATCCAGAAAGCATAACATGTTTGAAATGTACCCGTCACCACTAGTAGGTATTCCTGACACCTCAGAATCTTCTACATGTACTAGTACTTCTACTTCTACCTGTCCTTTACTCAAATTATTTCTAGTTGTATCAGTATTAGTACTTCCACCTTTACTCGGCAATTTTATGAGCCACTTGTCCATAGTTATTCTGAGTGAACACTACAGACAAAGTAATGTACAAACTTGTATTATTTGCTAGTTACGATATTTATTTCATTAATTGCGAAAGCTGAGCGGTTATAATCAGATTTCAGATTATACGTAAAAGTACCTAATTATCAATTAAATAAGAAATAACTTACATTTTCGCACTTAACCTCATAGAATGATAGAATACGATCTACGAAAGAACGTACGAACCTTCGAAGTTTAAAGCTGGAGCTCGGGGCACATTCGCATGCGTGATGCACTAAATGTCAAATTCAAATCCCAAACTCCACAGAGTTTGGATTAGAAATGATCACCGGACTTGTATTACCAGTTACCAGGTTAAGGTTAGCACATTACCAGATTATCACCGATCAATGCTAGACAGAGTCTCCGCCTCGAATTTAAACTTCCGTCTGAGGCCTGCCAAGGTGAATAGAGAACTAAAGTCCCTAGATTGACAATCTAGGGACTTTAATTATTAAAGAACGAATGGCGAACGCTGATCTGAGATTGTGAGATTACAGATTACTCGCATATAGTAAAAATTACACGATTTTACACGCACAATTTTTTTTGCACGCAGCTTTATGCAAATTACACGCATTTCGTGTAATTACACGCAAATTGGCAGCCCTGTTCACGTCTGCACGTCTGGCAGTCTGGCTTACGGGGTTCCCTTTTCCCCGCGCTGCGCTGGCTAGCAACAGGCGCGGCAGCGAGGCGCTTCCAATCTGCTATAATGTTATATTTACAATTTAGATGAGAGGCAGAAAATCTCGGTCGTTATAAATAATCTTTAACAATTCTTAAAGTTGCATCGAAATACTGAGACGTTGAACAATTGCCTCCCATCTGCCATCTGCCATCTGCCAAGATAAGTTTGATATGCAAAGTAAAACCCAAGAAATGTATTGACAGACGTATCCAAGGTGTATTAACAATTGGCAGAAACAATAATAATGGGAAATATTTTCAAAGTTGAGATCAATTGTCTGCCGTCTGCCATTAATTTATATTAAATTATGTGCTACTAAAAGCTTAAGTTTCGATTAGCAGAAATTGCAGACTGATAAAAGTCGTAATAAACAACTTAAAAAATTGCAAAAAAATGTTTATATCGTGAATGTTTTCAACCCGTCTGCCGTTTGTTTTTAAATGAAATTTAGTTATGAAAATATGCATATTTCCATATGGCAGAAACCCCAATAAGTTACATAAGTTGGTCAATTATTGCTAATTTGCAAAAATTTCTCATATATGTTCAAATGATTTTCTCCCGTCTGCCAATTGGTTAATTGATTAAAGTTACTATTAAACAACTAAATATGAAGAGGCAGAATGATTGCTTATGTACAAATGTTTAAAATCATAAATACGTTTTTTTTCAAATCATCTTTAAACATAGAATTTTAAAAACTGAAAACATAAACAATTCATATTTTATTTTACAGGCACTGCCCTTCCCTTTAACTTCAAAATCCAGTAACAACTACTTCACTATTCTATTGTCATATTTTGACAAAAAGTGTATCGGAAATGTAACGAATGCACTTTTTCGTTGCCTTAATTCAACGATGCCGTATTTGATGTAAACGTATTGAAGATATTACTGAAAATTCATATCCGAGTACTTTTGAGGGTGCTCTTTCGATTGGTGACCCTTCAAATTCAAAAAGATCAATTTCCCTATAACATTTGAGATTTTAGTTAATAAGAGGCCATTCTTCATGTTTTTCAAGCTAATAATTCAATATTTTCCCCTTAAAATATCTTACCAAATTATCTGAAACCTCTTCAGATCGTGCAGTTAATCTTTAAACTGAAAAACTATGCACTTAGGGATATTAATTTTAACATGTTGGTTTCAATATAGTGAACGGAATGTTTGAAAAACGATTTTATAAAAAAAACATTACAAGTACATTCCAAATGAAATAAATAAATAAGATAAACATATAATTAATTCTGTTTCTAACAATTAATTTTATTATCATTAATATTTATGTAACATATTAATTTGAAAATTAGATGTTGAAAAAAATTTAGTTTTAATCATCACCATCATCATCCTTATGAACATCAGCACCATCATCATGATCATCATTATCAAAACCATCATCGTCATTATTGTCATCATCACCATCTTCATTACAATTATCATGGTCATCGGTCGCTTCGGAGCAGTCATTTTCATCATCACAACTGATGTCACCTTTTCTGTTATCATCATTATCATCATCATCGTAATCATTACAATCATAGAAACAATCGTTAAAATCTGATAGATCGCCAAATTCATTTTTGTTCATTGTTTCGCCTTCATTACTATTATCCTCATTAGGAAAACCTTCAAGTTATATATGATTAATATTTAATGTAACTTTACTCTACGACTCCAATAATTTGTAACTTCAGTTTCTGAGATTTAATTAATTTGTACTACTAATTAGAGAACTTTTTTTCCTTTTATTCAATGGGTGGTATGCATAAAAAGTAGTACATGCTAATACTTCAAGTATTTACTTCGCAAGTGAAGTACCTACTACACCACTGTAGTACTTACTACCCTCGTTTAGTAGATACTATTATGTACAGTAGTACACAGAAGTTTCTACTTCGCTGTAGCAGCACCTACTCTACCTCTCGTAGTATCTACAACAAAATCCAAAAATTATCGCTGCTTAGTAGTATCTACTTCAGTTTCAGCGAAGTTGCTGTTTGGGAAACTTCAAATAAATTTTCTCTTGCAAAAATATGACCGCTTTTATGAATATAGGTACCTGCTGTAAAAGTGTGCAACGAATGAAGAACATACGGGGAAAATGAATATCGAAAATTATTCAGATAGTTACTGAAAAATTTGTCTTTCAAAAATTATAATAATAATAATAACAACAACAATAATAATAATAATAATAATAAAAATATAACTAATATGTTTATTCATTCCCTCAGTGCAGAGCATAGGTATAACCAACAGGCCAATTTTTATAGAAATCCATACATTCAAATTCAAAGGCGAATAAACTCGAGGAAAAAAATACAATAAAACTCACTGAAACCGGAGTAAAAATCCAAAACAATTTGGAAACACGCATATTTAACTAAAAGAAGCACTCCTGGGAAATATTAATTACCTATTCAAGGAAATTCCTGACCAACTTTTCCAAGAGAAGATAAGTAGAATTCAGTTTGAGGAGGTCCATCAAGACATCAAGGGGAAAGAATGTAATTCACAGACACATATTGAAACAAAAGTAAAATGGTAAACAACTATGTATATTCCAAAGATTTATAACAGATGACATTGGAAAACTTTGAAGAAACCACAATTTGACAGAGTCCATAAGAAATTTTTCCTCTTTTGCGCCTCCGCTGTGCTCAATATGCGTTAATCAGTTTAAACCTGTGTTTCACAGATTTCACTCTGTCTCGGCTGTTCCTATGTTGTCTCTACGCTATGCTCAATGTGCGGCCGGCCTAACCCCAGCCTGACATGCTCCCGGTAGCATATTCATATCTTACGTATCGTATCGAAATACGAAGTAACATGAAGTCGGCTCGTATCCAACGTGCGAGATCGCTCTCCAAGTTGCGATATGGTACGTGGTTTATAAATCGACAAATAACACTAGTTTCTGTTTTAGAGAATAGAACGCATTTTTGCAACAGACCGCTTAACTGACGGAGACCAGACACACGCATTTTTTGTAAAAAAAAGATAATGTAAAAACGAGTGTAAAAACATAAGAAAAAGAAACTAACCCTTACGGGCGTCGAACTCACCCAGCCCATGGACATCAAACTACTAACCGTTTGCGATGCTTTCCTACCCACGGAAACCGCTGACGGCATTCGCAAGTAAGGAATTACTTAAACGAAAAGAATAACGAACCGACTTAGTGTTACTTCGGATTGCCACACGATTCGTGAGATATGAATATGCCTCCCGGTACGCTATACAGCACTGGATTATTTTATATGTTCCATAGATTGTAGAATTCTTGCTGCCACTCAGACAAAATATATTTTTTTGTTTCATGTCTTAACATTTTTTCAATTTTAATTTTCATATTGTTAAATTTTTAAAACTTTTTTGTGTCAAGTTCCTTTTTCGTGTTATGATTAAATTCAGCAGTTAGCTCTTTTAGTGCCTCCTCTTTTTCATTTTTAACTTTTGGAATCTATTATCAAACAAAATTTTATAATATTTTACAAGAAGAACAAAGCAGAACGCATTCATTTATTTCTTCTTCGAATTCTTGTTCTCTTTCAGAATCGGAATTCATTTTTATGCAAATAAGAAAAAGCTTTTGAAATCGGCAAATAAAATAGGTTTAATTTGAGTTAGGTATTTTGAAAAATGAAAAGCTAAATTTGACAAGTCAATTTTTTTGACTCCGACCCGTAGTAGTAGCCTACTTCAGTATTTAGTAGCACGATGTATATGCTTTGCATTGTAGTATAAACTTCAAGATGCTCGTCATTAAAGACGAGCACTTTCCCATCTGTTTCCCCACAAACGAAACACTGCTTATTCATGTTGTATTTTTCTGATTCAAATTACCGGAGGAATATAACAAAAATGATTTTTTGAACTAAAATGCGTTACACAGTTCTGCTTATAATTTTTTCTGCGAAACGTGGCAACAAATGTCACATTACAACTTTCAGAAGTGTCGAATTCTTAAGAAACACCGTAAAACAAAACAAGCGTTCGCCGGTACCTATATCCGCCGCCTATGATTATGATACAAAATTGCTGCGTTCGTGGCGTGTAGCTCGCGCGCGCTCGACTTTGATGATGATGGTTGCCACCATTTTCGGCCATCAAAATCGAGGCAACCGTATATATTTTTGAGGTAACTTATTGAAGAATATTTCCACAAATTTTCAATTACGGGAACGGTAATATTTAATTATGAAAAAATGAGGGTTATTTACACGCGGCCACCGAGGGTTTGCGTCCATGATGACCATCCTCTACACGGCAGTGCACTTATTTTTTGTAGAGCTTATCATTTTTTTTGTTAAAAAAATTACGAATTTTTTTTTATAAAACAACTTTACGGCCATGGAAATCGAGGCAACCTATCCATTCGGTTTTGAGGTGACTGTAAGCTTTCGTTTTATGTGGAAAAGGTCTGTAGGAACGATCATATACCCGTTAATATTGCCGGCTCTTTTATTATAAATGAACAATTATTAAATATTCAAACGGCAAGCGTTATAGCCTAGAGCGATGAATATGAACTGTCCCTGGACATATATGTTGTCTGACCTCATATTTATAGTAATCCTTATCTAAACATGTTCGCCCACATTAGTTCGGTGAACTTGTGTAACACATGTTAACATAAGATGTTTCTAAGAATTTGGGTACATAACTCGCGCCTATTTTTGATTTTCCTTTTTTAGCGCAACGCTAGTACCGGGTGTCTAAATTTTTTATATATATTATTGATAATTTGTTTGTTTTTGATATATCATTGTTGTTGGTACTATCATATTAGATATTGTAAGAATTGCCATGGTTTACATACCTATTTTGTTTTTTTTTCATTATATGATATACTATTTGACTACGTTTTTTTTATTTTGTTATTTTTCTGCCCTATTGTGGACCAACGGCTTTTAGGAGTTGTACCTAGTCGCTGTGTGTTGGCTACAGAGAATCAGCCAACAACTCCTTGGCGCCCTTTTCCTGTTTATAGCACACCCCATCTTCGGCTTCGAGCATAGCTGCGGCAGGATCCTCCTTTGTGGCGTTAGTCTTTTAGGTTACGTCACACCCTGTATAATATATAATAACTTGAAAATGATGGTATGTTTTCAGCTGTTCAGTGTGAGCGCCGCTTCGCTACACTTAGGAATAAGTATGCGACAATAAAGCGCAAAATGAAAGGTGTTGCTTCGGGTGACGGTGCTGCAGACGTGCAGGTATCTTGGCCGCTGTACCGACACTAACTTATAGTTCCTCGGAGGTAAGTTGGAAAATAATATCGCTGTTATCTACGAATATTATTTAAGTGGATATTTTAGGAAGCATGGAAGTGTACGGCCAGGTCAGGTATACGATTTTGAGTATGAAAATCGGGCATCAGGCAGTGTAATCAACGAGGGCACAGAAATTGGAAGCCAAGACACCGAGGAGACTAATACAATAGATGAAATGGAGTATCAGGGGCAAAACATACAATCGCCAGCTTCTGTGTACGATTCACTGAATCAAATAATTTTCAGACCTGGATGCAGCTCATCGAATTCACCCCTATCGACGTCACCATCGGCAACAAATTTAGAACTGACCCATAAGGAAAAGACGGGCCTCCTTCGGTCAGCCATGAGTAAAAAAAGAAAGCTTTCTACTTTTCCAAGGTTTTGTTCCGGAAAAGGTCTCATTATCCTTGCATGCAAAGGAAAATCTTGGTCTGCAACAAAAAATATTGGCATGGAAACTTCTGTCCTTGGCAATTTCCGATCGTCTGGAAATTCGAGCGTCAATCGCACCGCACCAATTTGGTATGTTCCAGTGGTCAAAAAAGAGTTGTTTTGCAAATCATTTTTTGTTGGCCATGACAAATAGTGAGGCGACAAAACATTCTATAAAACTTCGGTCGTCTCTTTAATGATGGAATGTACCGTTGCTTTACCTATTTGAAAATTAAACGCCATTTCCTGCATTCCGATAAATAGCTTTAAATGATGCGTGTTTAGTTAGTGGGAGCATGTGAAAAATTTCGACCCACTGTAAAATTATGCACAATCGTTGCTCGGCCGGTATTGTCCTCCTTTTTTGTAAATGAGGACGAACAAGTTGCAGAAGGTGATCGAAAATATCTCGCGACATCCGGGTAGCATATTGGCATTGTTTACTATTATACAGAGCATCAGTGCTCTGAAACGCAGTAAGGAATGATGCGCATGAAAAGCTAATACATATTTTAGTGACATTCTCTACTAGGACACAGAGCTCGAACCCTAGATATGTTCTGAAACGAGCATCAGTGCGCTGAAACGCAGTAAGGAATGGTGCGCAAGAAAAGCTAGTGACATTCTCTACTTGGACACAGTGTTAAATAGGTGATACCAAATTTACATATTTTTTGCAGTAAAAACATAAATCCGTTTTTATTTATGTGTAAGAAATAGATTAAGACATAGAAAAGCATAAATATTTGAGTAGGTATATTAAATATAAGAAAAAAGAGCATCTCAGTGACTACTACCGTGTGATTTAGCATTTGGTTGATTTTTTGAGAGGTTTAAAGCGAAATTTCGTTTCTCTTTGCGCCCTTTTTACAGTTTAGCTTTAAATTTGATGGTCTGTCTGCCTGAATGCGTCTCGCTTCTGATGTAAGACTAGGTCTTTTTTTTCTTCAGCTAATTGCTCCAGGCTGCACTCCAATCTGCTTGGATGTGACACTTGTATTTTTCATTTTACAAAAAAAGGTTGTTAGCTGAGCTGGTGTCTTAATTTGTTTAAAAGTATTATTTAACTTAAGGACAGTAGGTAGAATTATTTTCAGCAGCCATTTCAGCGATTTGATCAAAATGGCCCGTTAACACTTCGACAGCTTCTTTATGTTTAAAAATTATATTTTCAACTTGATATGGTCCACTGGCAGTACTAAGGCAGCGATTTTTTCCTGTTGATTAACATTCCCTTCGTTTACAACTTCAATTTCATCTTCATTTCTTCGACGTCCATCGAGTCGAAGAAATTCAATAGGGCACTCGCTCCCAAAGCTAGTTCTGCAAGTTCCCTTATGTCATTTGACGTCACCAAAGGTGTATTTTTTAAAATAACCTTACATTGATTGCTCTTGGACAGCACATAGGTGCTTGCAAAACTTTCCACTGGTGCCTGAAAGGCAGTCGCATAAAGCTAAATCTGTGTAGACGGTGTATAGCATAGTATCATCTACAGCATTATGCACAAAATAAACGTTTTTGTTTACTTTTACAACTTTTAAATTCTTAGCCTTCAAAGAAAATTTCATGTATAAAATTTCGTTATTCGCAAGTCTGCTGCTGGCAAAAGATAAGAGATGTCTTTTATGATAAGATTCTAATATATTTACAACAAAGTCGAGCAATACACAAAGATTAAACGCTTTGCATCTTTGTAAAACTCTGTCTTTGAAAATTCGAATATACCTGGGCCGCCGAACAGATAGTGATCACCCTGCAAGAATGTGCTCTAGCGGGGCCAATATTAATTTATGACGACCGAATAGATAGGAGTAATGCGACTTCGTTGGGTCTAACGGAAGCGCATCACTGCAGTTCGGTCGTCATAAATTAATAGTGGCCCCGCCTAGAGCTCGTGATTGGAAGGTGATCACTCTATCTGTTCGACGGCCCAAGTATGGATGCTTCCACAAAATTATTAGTGTTGTTGCCGCGTGTTATCATGTCCGGTCCTATAAGCTAAACACCATTCATCTTGTCGTTGAAGCACTGCAGTCAGGTGATCTAACAACTCTCCATTTTCTTGAACAACTTGCTCAACTAATAAATCAGATTGCAGCTCATCTGCTTCTTCTTTTGTTATGCAATACATTACTCTTCTGAAAGAACACATTACAGTATTTGTTGATTCTTTTGGAACCTGATGATTGGCATCCCAAAGCCAACGCCAACGCCAACGCCAAAGGGCTTGGCAAACGTGAAATATGCAAAGTAACAGACGTGACTTTGGGAATACAGTCTTTAATGCATTTCTCTCTGCGGAACTATCATCAGACATGAATATAATTGGATAACCAAGAAACCAAGGCCACCAAAGCCTTCCTCTCCAAGAGTGTCCTTCAATAGGTTAAAAGCTAGAGTGTAATTGGCCTCAGTTTGTGATGTATGTAAGATGCATGCTAAGGGAATGGCTCCAATTTTGGAAGCACTGAACAAAAATGTGACACATGTACTTGTTTGGTCACAGGACCCACTGGAATCAACAAATACAAGCTCACGTGAGCATTGTTGCTTATGAGCTCGCATCATTATTGGCGTTACCAAAAGAACAATTAGAGGGTTCTCCTTAATTATTACTCTTGCAATCCCCTGTTGACTGTAAATCGCTTGTTTTATTTTTAAAATTTCAATAGTGGATAGTTCGAGGGGTTTACCACTAGGAAAAAATCTGTCCCAAGTATTTCCCATTTCCAAATATGCCCTTACTATTTCTTACTATTTCCTTGCAATTTCTTACTATTTCCTCACTATTTCTTAGTATTTCTTAACTATTCCTTAGTATTTCCTCACCATTTCTTAGTATTTCTTCACCATTTCTTGCTATTTCTAAGTATTTCCAGAGTATTTCCTAGTATTTTTTTACCATTTCCTAGTATGTCTTTACCATTTCCGAGTATTTCTTCACCATTTCCAAGTATTTCCAGTGTTCCCGAGTATTTTTTACAGTTTCATTCAATTCGTACCTTTTACCTCGCCTTTTACTATGACAAAAATAGCATACATTATCTATTTTCTTCTTGTGAAATAATTTACTGCACATTTAATTTTTGTG
Source organism: Xestobium rufovillosum (assembly GCA_963966045.1). Classification (NCBI taxonomy): domain Eukaryota; kingdom Metazoa; phylum Arthropoda; class Insecta; order Coleoptera; family Ptinidae; genus Xestobium; species Xestobium rufovillosum. The sequence goes on from OZ014495.1 coordinate 38,529,928, forward strand.
TTGTTGAATTTATAAAATAAATGTGTCACGATATAAACGATTATAAACTTCACTTGAAAAACAACCCCTATACAATTTATTAAATTTTGAAGTATAACGCCCATTTTCTTTAAGAATTGACATAAAGTGAAGTTATACAGGATGTCCAAAATTACGTGCGTACCATTGTTAACTTTGTTATTATTGGACCTACGAGGTTGGTTAAATGGGCAAAGAATTAGTCGAGGAATTAGTATTTCTTATTACGAACAATATGGTGAACATCGCATTTTCGCGATATTCACACAAACAACAATGTTTTAAATGGAACGCCCTATATATTTCTGTAAGTGTTGAAAGAGAATAGAAGTCTGAATAAAAAAGTCTTATGGAACAACTATGCCAAAATTAAAAATAACATGGCTTTTGAAGCTCGTTTTGAAGGATCAAAACAGCCCGCAGACGCTGGTGTCACGTTAGGTCTCGCGTTAGGTAGTCCATAAAACAAATTTGGTTGGCTCCCATGTTTAAAATTCGCAAATAAGTAGTAAAAATAACAATCAAATACTGTTAACACAGTAATTATGACGCAAAATTAGTTTCATGGCCTACCTGAAGTGATATACTGGGCTCGATACTGGGGCATTTTTTATGCTCCAAAAGTCAAGTTACTTTTAATTTTCAAATAGATGTTCATGTACACAATTTTATACTCTGTTTAAATATGCAAAAATATACATGTTGTCCCATTTAAAAAAATATCGTTTATTTTATGTGAATATCTCGAAAATGCGATGTTCGATTGTGTTTTTTGTTTTCACTGTCTTATTCTTCACGAAAAACACTAATTCTTTGCCCATTTAACCGACCTTGAACGTCCAATAATAACGAAGTTAGCAATGGTGGACACTTAATTTTGGATACCCCGTATATGTATGCATGATGCGTTAGGAACTCTTCCCTAGTTTGGATGTGTGTTTCATAACCTCTCTAATTAATGTTTAAGTATTGCTTACTAATTATGTCACTAAATTGATAAAACTTAATTTCCCTTCCTTGCATAATTAACTCAAATTTTGGTCCCCATGGTCGTGGTTTTCATAAAAATGCGAAAACAATAAACATACACTGCTCAAAAAAATTAGCGGACCACTATTAAAAATCTTAGTGATTTTACAGTTTATTAATATAAGGGCACAAAATGGGTTATTATGTTAAATGTAGGGTATTTTACAACGAACAACAAGAAAAGCAATAAAACAAGCAGATTTATAATTGATAAAAACAAGATGCTGTTAATTCCTTAAAATGACATAACAATAATTAAATTACCTAAGTGTTCTTTTTGAATTCTCGATTACACCTAATACCGTGTGTGGCCTCCTCGGGCTAAAATAACTGCCTGGCATCTTCTGGGCATACTTAGAATAAGCCGCCGGATGTTGTCCTGCGGAATATACTCCCATTCTTCTACCAGTGCAGCTGTTAACTCTCCATGAATTTCTGGTGCCGCCGGACGGGCCCTGAGCCTCCGATCAAGCTCATCCCAAAGGTTTTCAAGAGGATTTAAGTCGGGGCTTAAAGCAGGCCAATCCATGACTGGAATTCGCTGTTCCTCCAGGAAGTTTCTGGTTACGGCCGCTATGTGAGGTGTCGCATTATCCTGCTGGAAGATGAATGCAGGACCCATGACGATGGCTGCAGGTACCACGTGATCTGCAAGAATTTCTTCTACGTACCTCGCAGCATTTAGCCTTCCTGGAACTGCTACGAGGTCCGTTCTGTTATGCAAACTTATGCCTGCCCAGACCATGTCGGATCCACCTCCAAATTTGTCGGTTTCCATGACCAACCCTTTAGCATAACGCTCTCCACGACGAGCCCATACTTTAACTCGGCCATCACTACGTGTAAGGCGAAACCTGGACTCATCCGAAAAGAGGACAGACGACCACCGATCCATATCCCAGTTTACATGTTCTAAAGCGAACGTTAATCTTGCTCTTCTATGCTCCCGAGTTAAACGCGGTTTGCGAGCTGGCCTGCGGGACCTCAGATGATTTTCCCTTAACCTATTCCTCGCAGTTTGATCAGAAATTTGGATTCCAGTGGCCCTCTGCAAGTCGTTTTTGATGTCTCTTGCTGTAGAAGTGCGTCTACGCAAAGCACAATTGACGATAAAACGATCTTGCCGAGGAGTTGTTTTGCGTTTTCGGCCCTGTCCAGGTCTTCTACTTAGACTTTCCGTTTCCAGATACCGATTCCACAGCCTTAAAATAACGGAATGACTTACACCGGCAACCCTTGCAGCATAACGGAAACTTCTACCATCTTCTATCAAAGCAACTACTTTTGCAACTTCAATTTCTGAAAGATGTCTCATTTTGTACAGCAAAGAGTCAATTTTTACTAATGCAACTTATTATGACGTCTACATTCAATTGTCACCAATTTTACATGGCTTACTAAATCGATATGATTTAGGTAGTTAATATTTTCACTTTTCACTATTTGGTAGAAATCAATGATTAAATAAAAAATTACTTCGCGTACTACCAATAAGTATAACAAAATGATTTTATTTAACCGGTTTCAAGATCTACAAACGATCCCATCATCAGAAATGTTTAAGAAAAATTGTAAACAATTGAAACCGGTTAAATAAAATAATTTTGTTATGCTTATTGGTAGTACGCGAAGTAATTTTTTATTTAATAATGATATGATTTAGAGTTAGCTGACTTTATTTAGATCTTTTGGTTAAAAAGACCCAACAATTAAGAATATTAAGACAGGGATGCTTCTTAAAGAGTCATTTTGAACTAGAATAGCTCTAACTTTATAAATATATATAATACAAACTCTACATATACATATCATTTGATAATACTTATATTTTTAATAGTGGTCAGTAGATAAGCTATGAGAGAACGGGCTCACAATTAACATTGAAAGTCCCATAAGAGCTGAAAAACTGCTTTTACTTCCGGTCCGGGACAAGAACCTAGAATTAGTCTGGACAACAACCTAAAATATTCAGGAAACGGTAATGGTGGAGGTGACGTTCAACTATTCTCCGTCAGATGGCGTTGTCGTCAAATAAAAATTAAACTATTCTCCGTCAGATGGCGTTGTAATCAAAATAAAATTTAAAAATGGCGGCGGCGCGGCGACGCATTCACAATTTGCAGGTAAAAATTTGCAAATTGAAAAATTGACAGATGGCGTTGTCGTCAAAACAATGAAGAATACCTAAAAATTAAAAATGCCCGTTAGATGGTGGTACAGTGTGACCGCGCCTTTAGCCCAGTCTCCAGGGCCGCTCGCCGGATATATGATAACAACATAACAGGAAGTGTTATCACGGGCAACCCATATTATTCGATTTTAACCAAGTCTGTGAACTGTGAGTGAATGTATTGTGTTCGTGTTTTTAGGCGTGGCAGTTTTCCTATAAGAAAATAGAAGGAAATGGAGGGAAATAAAAGATAAATAAGGTGAGTGTTGTAATTGTTTATTTTTCCTTACATAAATGAGCTCAAACGAGGCGGTAGTACTGGGCATTTAGGTGACAAATTGCAATTATTATTTTTGGTACTTTGAGTTTGGAAACATACAGGGCGTGGTCGGAAAATTTTAAATATGTGTTAATGCTTTGAATTTGATATAAGGAGTCTTTAGGTATAGTAAATTTCAATTATTATTTTTAACATTTTGAATTCGTTATATACAGGGGGCAGCCAGGAGCTTATGGGTATGTGTTTATACTTTTATGATAATTTATAACATTATTTTCATTTGCATAGTATTTCTACTTGCTATAACTAATATTTATTGTTTGTTTTCCTCAGAAACGGTGAATTGGTATTTCTGGAACATCTTATGGCTAAATGGGGGAGAGAGATGGAGATAGAGGCGATTAGGACACTCTGTATGATCTTCTACGAAAGAGGAAAATGCGGTGTTGGACATTTTGGATTTTAAGACGGTATTAAACATCAGAGAACAACCTGAAAAAATGTGAGTACATTCCTTAGACTTAGTAAATCTCAAGTACACATTAGTTTTACTACTCCAAACTTGCTATACAGGGTGGGCGTATGTGTTGCTTTGAGAGCATTTAGGTGACAAATTGCAATTATTATTTTTAGTACTTTGAGTTTGGAAACATACAGGGTGTGGTCGGAAGGTTGTAAGTATTTTACGGACATGTGCGGCATATTTTTAGTGTTTTTCTTACAGCATAAAATTTTCCATTTCAGGACTTTTATTTCTATTTACTATAACTAACAGCTATTTTTGTGTTTTCCTCAGAAACGGTGAGAATGGGTATGCCCTTATGACTAAATGGAGAAAGAGGCGATTAGGGCACCCCGTATGATCTTCAGCGAGAGAGAGGAAAATGGGCTGTTGGACATTTCAGATTTTAAGACGGCATTAAACATCAGGGAACAAGCTGAAAAAATGTGAGTACATTCCTTAGACTTAGTAAATTACACATTATTTTTGCTGCTCTAAACGTGCTATACAGGGTGTACGTGTTGCTTTGAATTAGATATACAAGGTATTTAGGTGGCAAATTTCAATTATTATTTTTAGTGCTCTGGATTTCTGAAATACAGGGTGCGGTCGGAAGGTTGTAAGTATTTTACGGCCATGTATGACGTATTTTTAGTGTTTTCCATTTCAGGATTTATATTTCTATTTACTATAACTAATATTTATTTGTTTGTTTTCCACAGAAACGGTGAGAATTGGTATTCCTGGAACATCTTATGACTAAATGGAGATAGAGTTGATTAGGACACCCCGTATGATTTTCAGCAAGAGAGAGGAAATTGGACTGTTGGACATTTCGAATCTGGAACGATGGTGACGTCATCAATCTTCAAGTCAGCTTCAAATGACGCGACTCTTGCAAGTATTTTATGCTACCTGGCGATGCTCTTATTCTAATTTATACAATAAAAATCAATTTACTTAATCGTCGAATTTATTTAATCTTACATTATGGTAATAATCCACTTACATATGAATATAAAGTGAAACAATTTCTTATTGCACAAACACAATAGGTGTTATTAAGATGACTTAAACAATACGGGATATTTTTCTCAAAATTTGGAACAGATTCGCAATCTTCGGTTTCTTCAAGGTTGATTACGAGAGGGATCGAAGTAGTAGTAGTAGTCGATGCTGGAGAGCTTCTTTCACGCATAACCACACTCTCCAAGAATTCCTTCTTTTCGCGTCCTTTTACGTACACCCTTTGTACATCGGCAGAGCACAAAAATTCTCCCAAAACATCGCCCACATGTTCGTATTTAATGTGACCACTGCTGTACCTGATACAATGGTGGCCAGATTCTAAATACCTGACTTGTCGTGCTTGTTCCACAGATAAAGACGAATAATTTTTCGGCGGCCCAAATATGAAATGTGCTGTTCTCATACCATCGTTTATGGCAACTTCTTTCGCCACAAATTCGGGAATACGAAACCCTTGTATGTCTACAACTAGAAACTTCATCTTTAACTCTCTCCGTCCTTCCTTCCTTCCGGACAATCTGCTCAATACTGAGGGTTAAAATTACATTATATTTCTAACGGCGCCAGACAGAGGTTTATACTCTACTACGCAGTCGTGAATAATTATGCAGTAGGCTCGGGTATTTTCGGGAAAATTATTCGAACTTTCGAATTCCAGTTTGACATCTACGGTTGACGACTTTAGAGCCTCGTTTTGCTTGGAACAGTCAATAACAAATATTGCTTTCTTGTGGAACTCGTAATATGAGAGTAAAGGTTCAGGGCGTAATTTTCCGCGGAAACTTTTTTGAAAGTCCACGTACATTAGGTATGCGTCCATGTACCGTTTTTTCCTGAAATCCATTCGCAGAGATTCATACGGATAACACTGTGAGTTTAAATAAAGTCTCACGTCAGTTAAATTTACGTTGTCAAAGTAATCAATATCTCCTGTCGGATTATCTTTTCTCCCTGTTTGAAATGCCACAATGACATATCTGGGCCGTTCAACGTTTGTTGTAGTTTTAACAGCCCCCACATCCCGGTTTGTCTCTCTCAGTGCAGGTAACTCGTGAAACTCCCATCGCCTGAACGGAATCAGTATAGGTGAATCTTTCGATATTTCGTTCAAAAGCCTCAATTTCACCGCGTCATTTGGATATACGTGCTTCACACGTAATTCGATGTTAGTAATTTCAATCGATGCCGTCTTAGTGCTGGCGGGAGGAATTTGAAAACAATTATCATCGGTTCGTGCTCTTATCAAGCGCAGTGTATGCTTTCCGCTAATGACCCGCCTGTAATCTTGGAAGACCCCCAACAAATAATCCAAGGGCATTCCAACTGTATAGGTCTTATCAGTATGGAGGGTTGGAATAGGGGTGTCGTCTCGAGGGTAGTTCCACCCTAATACGTCGTAGGGGACGCATTCGCTGGGACTGAGGGATATGTAGGTGCGTAGAGAGCTAGTTGTTCCGGGGTCTCTAATTTTATCCACTTCTTTTCCATTTAATTCGTAAGTTATAGATTCAAATAGATAAGCCCCCGAATTATTTGAAAGCTTCACTTCACCCACACCTTCCCCGCCAATTTTTAATTTTGCTTCTATATGTAAAACGGCCTCATTCAATGACACCAACACATCCTCTTGATTGATTGATATTATAATTTCATCCGAATTACCGAAAGATTTGGTCTGGGGGTGATACGTATGTATTTCTTCCCGGACGATAGAGTCATCAAAATTTGGGTCGCCGAATATTTCTAGTTTGCTTGACATGGTGCCCCAGAGACCGAAGAAACCTGATGTTTTCTAAAGTTAGAGCCGCTCTGTTGCGTCGTTGTTGTTGTTCTTGAACTGTGTCTGCTAAGACTGAATCTTTCCGAAACTGTCCTGCTTTAATATACTCTGCGAAAGTTAGGCCCATGATGGCTGCCTCTTCAGCTCCAATCTGATTACGACTTCTTCTTCCCGAAAATTTATCGGTTGATTGTCCTGATCGAGCAGTGTAAGCGTAATATTGTCTATGCTGGTTTTGTTCACGAGCGGTAAATAAATGTGATTGGTCGGCTCAATATTTATACTATATCCTGGAGGGACTGACGGGCTGAATTCGTATATGGTGTGAGCCTGGGTGCCGCCGTAGTAGGCGCCACTAGTAATATTGCACTCCACTCTGATGGTTACAACCTTGATTATGTTCACGGGCAAGTCGGATTCGTGCAGAATATCGGGCTTTAGTTTTCGTCTGGAGAATCCCAATATGGGGCCGATGCTATCTTCACGGTCGAAATTAACGGGAAAAGCGCTTTTCAGCTGACACTGCAACGTATTGTTGTTCGCGGTCAGAGACAGAATTTTCTGATTTTCCTCGTATGTGGCGTGTTCGTCGGCGAGAATGACTGAATGCAAATATTTCTCGATGTCGATTATTTCATAGGACCCCGTCGGAATTTTAACAGACACTTCCGTGTTCTTATTGGTTTTCACGTTTTAATTGTGTAATAGAATTTATTACACCCCACATCAATGTTAGGTATAGAGTTGTAGGTATGAAATCCTATAAGAGCCAACGAATATTGAAATCTGGGGATAAGTTCAATCGGGGGATAGAAATTCGCAGACAACTGATTGCTTAGTCCCTTGAGGGTGAACGTCTGAGACATGACTGATAGAAAAACTCTTTGGCACACAATTTTATTTATTTGTCAAAAATTCTAAGCACAAATGACCGCAGTTAACGCTTCCGTAGTTTTGATATCTGTTGTAATTGTATAATATTTTACATCCGCGAAAATAATTAAGTAATTCGAGAGGGGGTTTGAGATCTCCAAAACTGTCAAAGTACTGCACAACCCCGTCCCGCTTCTTGTAAGCCACCCAGTGTGTCCCCCGTCCAGATTCGCTGTCCAAATTAACTACTGCAGACTCGTTGCGTTTGAAGGTAGCCGGCATACCGTCACGCATAAACACACCTCTGAAATGGGGAATTTTCATTTGTTTTGCGTACTTTACGATATCTGAGTCCGTCAGAGGTCGTCGACGATTATTGATTCCTACCGGCATTTTGTTCAGTTTTTTTCGCTCTTGAGAAAGTGGCCCATACCTCTTCGGTACGGTTTTAAGTATAGACCGCTCCCCTTTTTACCCAAAGCAATTGCTTCCATAGTTTTGTTGTGCCGAGATAATTCGTCGAATTTCTTGGTTGCTTGTTTGGAATCATTAACAACCTTCGCAATGCCTGCGGCGCCCCCAGATAGAGCTCCCAATGCTGAAAGTCCCGCGAAGATGGCCGGCAAGAGAGGTAAAAAGCCCCCAGATTTCGGAATAGGTATAACTCGAGGTGTTCGAACTTTCTTCTTACCTCCAGCTTTACGTACTGCGTTCCGCGCCGCTTCTAAAGCTAATTTAACGGCATCGTTAACATTTGGCGCTCTAGCATCTTTTATCGCTTGCTTAGATGCTTCTATGATTCGTCTTAAAGCGACTTTCTTTTTCTTGGCCTTTAATCGTTGTTGTTGTCTTCGCCGCTTCAAGCCCATTCCTAGTTTACGTTTAACTTTCATCGCGTTCGTGACCGCCCAAGCTGCGGCCTTTTCACCGAATTTTGAATCAGTCGCCTTCACTCGGTCCCACGCTTTATACTCGAGAATTTTGTCGGCTTTGTGTCGTTCCTCAAGATTCTCACTTTTGGAATAAGCTACGTCGTGGTCTTTACACGCTGCGTCTAAGGGATTAATACCGGTATCCCCGCGTTGAAGTCTTTTTCTCAATTTAGTACCAGGGCCACAATACTGATAACCGGGCACGTGAAGTTCAAACGGGAGCTTATTTATAAGAGCGTTTAAAACACCCTCACCTTGATAGGTTAACATAGATACTGAACCGGCCACGAAGAGATATGCTCTATAAATAGGCGCGTACGTGTAATGTTCGATCAGTTAATAGAAATGCGTATAATTAAGCAAACCGCCTCGCTGCCAATAAGAAATCTCGATGATGTTGCCGGATCTGTTAAACCGAAACTATCAAAGCACGGGTGTCTGCTACCAAACAGCATACGTGCTCTAATTTGCGGCCCCAGTGGATGCGGAAAAACAAACGTCCTCATAAGCCTCATTTTCGATCCTAATGGACCGCGTTTTGAGAATGTTTACGTGTACTCGAAATCATTGAAGCAATGGAAGTATGAAATTTTGCAGAAAGTTATGTCACGTGTTGACGAAGTGAACTATTACCCCTACGAGGATAATGATAAGGTATTAGATCCATCGGAAGCGAAACCATATTCTCTGATGATATTTGATGACATCGCGTTTGTTAACCAAGCCAAGGTTTATCCATATTTTACGACTGGGAGACATTGGGAAATTGATTCTTTCTATTTATCTCAAACCTATACTAAGATCCCGAAGCATCTCATACGAGATAATGCGAACTGTATAGTGTTGTTTAAACAAGACGCTTTGAACTTGAGACACGCCTACGATGAACATGTGACGACAGACATGACATTCGACCGGTTCAAAAATATTTGTTCCGAATGTTGGAATGATAAGTACGGCGTGTTAGTGATAGTAAAAGATAATGCGATTAACGAGGGAAGATACAGAAAAGGGTTCGATGGGTACATTGTAATATAAATACAACCGGTTCATTGATTATCGGTTCATATCAACCGATGACTCAGACCGGATCAGTTCATTAGAAGTGACCGCTCAAGAGACCAAAGAGGCCGATCGATGGGGTCAAAGAGACCGATCGAAGGGATCGCATCAAGCGGTCGCTTCCATTCGAAGGGCTCAAAGAGACCGCTCATGCGCTTTTCAAGCGATCCCTTTAAGCGATCGCTTGGACCCATTCAAAAACCGGTTGACCGGTCGGTTAACCGGTCGGTTAACCGGTTCAAAACCTGTTCAACACCTGATCAAAACCAGTTCAAAATGACGGGAAGACATAATAAAGTTAACCGTGGCCCTCGACGTAACATCAAACCGCCCAAGTCTACTCAAATTACAGAGGAACTTATTAAAGCCGCCGATAACATACGAAAAAAATATATGGCTTTAAGGTTGGGAAGAGCCGAAGAGGATGAATCAATCGGTAGACTTATGAAATCCGTATCAAAACCTTTGAGTCACATAAGTGAAACCGCTAAAGCAATCGCCCAGGACGTAATTCAAATAAAAGAGGAACGTAAAGTTAAAGCGGAACCGCCGCACCAGGAACATCACCACCATCACCATCATCAATTCGACAGCCCCCCTTCAAAATTAAAGCGGCGAAAATTATCCTTTGTACCGTTAGAGAAGATTGCTGAAAGTTCAGACCCCGAAGAAGAAGACGCAGCAGAGGGGCCCTCAAAAGACGCCGAAGATGATGTGTTTGAAAGTATGCGAACTGAATACGAAAGGACGCCGGAACAAATTCAACAAGAGTTTCTCGAACAATATCCGCCGATAGCGAGAAATTACATAGAAGGTTACATATTGGACAAAACCCGCGAATATGATTCGGCTTACGGCATTTATTTCGATGGGAATAAGTGCAAATTGGGGAACAAGATAGTCGAAATAGACGATATTGGCAATTTTATAATTGAAGGAAACAAATTTAATGCGACCCGTGGGTTGTACGAATTACTTTTCAAACGTGACCCTAAGGAGACTCTTTACAGCAAAGAGGATCAGCGGAAGTATAAAGAGATGCTGGAATTGACTAGCGCACACAAACGGAATTTCAATCCGCTGGATCAACTCCAAGGCACCAAGTCTCTAAAGTACACGAAAATAGTGAAACAGCTGTTCCCCAAGCAACGGTCAAAGTCTTATGGAGGGGAGGGTTTATTATATAATCAAAAAATCTGTACAGACAAACCAGTTGATTATATTTATTGGGACGATGTCAACGAGCTTGTAGATCGCTTAAAGTTATTAATTGCTTCGCAACTGTCGGGTCATACCAATCATCAAAACGAAATTTTATCGATCGAAGAAGAACTGAGGGAAGCCGGCGTGATAGCATGAGTATCAACAAGTTCGGGAGAAGCGCCCAACATAACGCATCAGCGGTTCGAGGGCCTCGAGGCATCGGTTTCCATCTGACCCCAGAAGGTGACTTTAACATTCAAAATCGTAAATTGTGCAACGTTAAATTACCTACCGGTGAAAATGATGGTGCGACAAAGATCTATATCGATTCAATCAAAAATATTCTGGAGACAAAGATCGATACTGTTGATCTGATGTTGAAAAACCACATAACTGCAGCAGCATCAAAACATACAATCTGCGAATGGTGTTATTAAAGGAATGGGAAAGTGGCAAGAGGTTAAGGCAAAAGAAATTCAATCGATGCAAGAGAACAAAGCAGATAAACAATACGTGGACGATAAGATAGAAGAAGAAATTGGTGCTGATGTGAATAAAATGGAGCAGTTTATAACAACTAATTTACAGGCGTTCTTTACTAAGGAGCGCCAGCAAGATCTCACTAAATGGGAGAAATTATTCCAAGATAACAATCGTATATTAACCGATAGAATTAATAAATTGGAACAGAATATTAAAAGCTCTTCGCCGAAACGTGTAAAGCCCACGCCCACAACGACAATCTAAGATATGCCGCCGAAAATTAAACCGTCAACGGGAAAATTGCAAGTTGTTCGAGAATTGCATAAGCCTGCTAGAAGGAATTTTTCGCGTAGGCGCACAATTATAAAGGGATACGATGATTTGTGGCAGGCGGATCTGGCGGAATTCGGTCAATATTCAACAACAAATCGAGGACATAAATATCTTTTAGTGGTAATTGATTGTTTTTCAAAATACGTGTGGGGAAAACCTCTAAAATCAAAGACCGCTCAAGAGGTTACGAACGCTTTGGCGGCAATTTTGAAACAAGGACGACGTAAACCTAAAAATCTGCAAACAGATCAGGGTACAGAGTTTTTCAATGTGCATTTTAAGAAGTTGACTGATAAGTACAAAATCAATCACTACAACACGTACAGCGTTAAGAAAGCGGCGATCGTTGAACGGGTTATTAGAACCCTAAAAGAGAAACTTTATAAATTGTTCAGTTTAAACGGGACATATAAATGGATAGATCTAATTGATGATGTAATACTACAGTACAATAATACGGTGCACAGAACCACAAACAGGAAACCTACAGATATAACGAAAAATATGGAAAATGCGGTGTTGAATTCCTCGTTTAACCACACAAAAATCGCGGGAAGGCCGAAATTTAAAAAGGGGGACATCGTGCGAATAAGTAAGACAAAATTTCAATTTGAAAAAGGCTATACACCCAACTGGTCAACGGAATTATTTAAAATAGCGAAAATACAAATTACCAATCCGTGTACGTATCTGTTGGAAGATATGGAGGGGCAACCAATCAGCGGGGGATTTTACTCTGAAGAATTACAGAAAACTACGCAACCAGATGTTTACTTGGTGGAAAAGGTTCTGCGCAAAAACAAGAGGGGGGATTTGTACGTTTCCTGGCTTGGTTTCCCGGCAAGTCACAACTCGTGGGTGAAATCTTCAGACGTAGTTTAGTCGAGGTGAAACAATTACCGTGTAAAGATGTCCTCCGAAATCAGTAGCACCGATAGCTTCCTCGCCAGCCCGTGGAGTTTTATGGAAAATCATTTGTCGAAATACGAGGAAGCAATTAAGAATGAAATTCGCTTCATCTACGAGACTCGTTACAAGTGCGCGAATGACTTTTCTTTAACCTGTGGACTTAGTCACGCGAGAAATTTCGAACCCGCGGTGAAAATTTTCAATAAATTCACCGTGAGTGGTGTACATAGTGTCTCCTTCTTAGCTGACGATTGGTATGAAGTAGCTAAATTTATACGGGAATCGTTGGAACAGTACTTTTTGAAGCCTAAAGAAGACGACGCCAAGTACCGCAGGGAAAGTGGTTCGTGTTCCGTTGACGGAGACTCGCTTTTCGGGTGCAGACTGCTTAGAATTCAAGAAAAAAACACCAATCTCAATTCTGTGCTGTATCTGGGCGAAGATACCGTTCGTCAAATTGTCGAGTTGGAAACAGTAATAGATGGTCGGTTAGATCTCTTGTATTCCTTATATTTTCCCGAATTTTACAATGATGTGCTCTTACCCACAGTGTCCGAGGAACTTAAAAAATATAAAAAAGAATGTGCTCATGATATATTTTTAAATCATCATTTCATAGCCCGCCCCAGTGATGAAAAAGAATGTGTTAAAAATATAATTTTAAATCGTCGTTTCATAACCCACGCCGGCGTGCGTTATGAAGATGTGCGGTACTGTTTAAAAGAATGTTTGGTATATTGTATGGACAAATTATATTATGATTTAGGCGTAGTAGTAGCACCTATTTATGTAGAAAACTAAATAAATCTAATCACTTTCAACCCAAATGTCTTTTAATGCAGACCTCTGCCTCCCACCCGAAAATTTAACGAAAGAATTTATCGAGAAATATTTAACCTCTACGCAGTTGGAAAAGATTTGGATTCTGTTGCCTGCTACTTTACAAAACGACGTCGATTTGCAATTAAAACGACCCTGCTTCGCTCATTATAACAGACCTGGCGATAGCGATCATATAGACGGACCTCCTGGACCTAAATCCCAGTGTTATTTCTGTCTAAAGTCTGCACGTAATACGTAAGAAGAAGATGCCAATTTTAACAAGTTCATTTGTCATTCTGACAGCTTTGGTAAACCAGATATTTTACGTTAATCAAGCACCCGGTGTAACGGAAATATTTGCTTGCTTCGATGCCAAAAATGACAGTTGGCCTGATTCATGGTACCGATTGGAACAACACAATGTATATGGAATTTCCGTTTTTTCTCGGAATATCTCTGACGTCATCAAAGAACAACAGAATAAACCGCCACTGCTGGTCTACAAGTTAAGACTTGTCTTTTTTGATAGAACCTATGGAGATGCTCCTGATTGGAAAAGAATTCTCATATCCGGATATGATATCGAAGATGATGATTCATCAATACACAGTTTACTTATCTACTATATTTTCATATTTATCACCTGTTTCACGGCATTTATTTATTCTCTTTATAAAACGTACAAGTTTATAAGAACAAATACTAATGATAATGTACCAATTTGACCTTGAATAATACTTATTATGTCTTATCTGATATTTTAATCTCCAAGTACCGGATGCTTATTTCCCGTTTAAAAATTGGCCGAATAAAATAAAAGCGCCGTTTATTATTTATGCAGACTTGGAGTGCATTTTAGAGCCGAGCACTAAGAATAAGGAATTTCAAAAACATGTGCCCTGCAGTATCGCTTATTATGTTAAATGTTCATATGATGATTCGCTCTCTTTCTTCAGATTTTATCGCGGTGAGGACTCAATCCAATGGTTTGTCCGAGAACTGGAAACTTTTGCTGAGGATTTAGAGACCGTATTTCTTTGCCCTTTACCTATGGACCCGCTGACCTTAAACCAACAAATTCAGTTCGCCAACACCTCAGTTTGCCACATTTGTGAGCAACCTTTTACACAAGAACAGAAAAAATTTCGAGACCATTGTCATTTGAGTGGTACATACAGAGGCCCCGCTCATGAAAATTGCAACCTAAACTTCCAGGATAGTCACGTGGTTCCGGTGGTTTTTCACAATTTATCCGGTTACGATTCTCATTTCATCATACAAAATTTGGCTACGGATTTGAAAGGTCGCGTTGATTTGTTACCTATAAATAAAGAAAGGTACATTTCCTTTACCAAACATCTAGATGAAAATCTTATTAAATTTCGTTTCATAGATTCGCTTAGATTTTTGGCGTCCGGTTTAGATCAGCTCGCGTCATATTTACTCAAGTATCCAACACTAAACTCGGAGTTTACAAATTTAAACGCGGAACAGCTTCGTTTGCTGCAGAGAAAGGGTATTTACCCCTACGACTATTTTGACAATTTTTCGAAATTTAACGAAACTTCCCTACCGCCGAAATCAAAATTTTATAATAAATTGAATGATTCCGATATTACTGATGTTGCCTATGAGCATGCGCAACGGGTTTGGCGCGACTTTGAAATTCAAAATTTGGGGGAATATTCGGACCTTTATTTAAAAACAGACGTGTTACTCTTGGCCGACGTTTTCGAAGAATTTAGAATTAGCTGTTTAGAAACTTATGGTTTAGATCCCGCCCACTATTATACCCTCCCCGGCTATACGTGGGACTGCATGCTTAAACACACCAACATTACTTTAGAGTTATTGGTAGATATTGATCAGATAATGTTTTTCGAGCGGGGGATAAGGGGGGGTCTTAGTCAGTGTTCCAAGCGGTATAGTAAATCGAATAATCGCTACATGCCCGATTTTAATCCTGCAGAACCATCAAAATTTTTAATGTATAACGACATAAATAATCAATATGGTTGGGCTATGTCCATGTATCTCCCGTACGGGGGTTTTGAGTGGGTGGGTGACGATGATTTCGGCGGTTTAAATGTAAATGATGTAGCTGATAATTCCGATGTGGGCTACATTTTCGAGGTCGATTTGGAATACCCCCAAAATTTGCACGACTCTCATTCGGACCTCCCATTCTGCCCTGAACATCTTAATCCGCCGAATTCTAAACAGCGAAAACTTTTGGCCACCCTGTATAACAAAGAGCGTTACGTCATTCATTATCGAAATTTAAAACAAGCTTTGAAACATGGGCTAAGAGTAAGAAAAGTTCACCGTATTCTTAAATTCAACCAATCGCCTTGGCTGAAATCTTACATTGACTTGAACACGCAGCTTAGAACAAATGCTAAAAATGATTTCGAAAAGAATTTGTTCAAATTAATGAACACCGCGGTTTTTGGCAAGACTATGGAAAATATTCGCAAACATTCTATAGTAAAATTAATTTCCAAATGGGAGGGCCGATACGGCGCCGAAGCTTTCATCTCGAAACCGACATTTAAAGCGTCAACGATTTTCTCGGAAAATTTGGCCGCGATCGAGTTAAATAAATCTGAAATTTACTTCAATAAACCGATATACGTGGGCATGTGCATACTCGACATCAGTAAAACGAAAATTTATGAATTTCATTATGAATATATGAAACGAAAATTTAATAATGCCTGCAAAGTTCTTTACACCGATACCGACTCCCTTATTTATGAAATTACAACTGAAGATTTATATACGGCTATTAGGGAGGATTGTCACGAATTTTTTGATACCAGCGACTACCCTGCGGATAATATTTATCAAATTCCGTTGGTAAATAAAAAGGTGTTGGGTCTCATGAAAGATGAGAATAACGGTAAAATAATGACTGAATTTGTTGGTTTGAGGTCGAAAATGTACGCTCTTAGAGTGGAGGGTAAAGATGCGGTTAAAAAATCCAAGGGCGTAAAGCGGTGCATTATTAAGAATCAAATAACCTTTAACGATTATTTAGAATGTTTAAATTCTTTTCGCGAAAAATATATCACTCAAAATTTAATAAAGTCAGAGAAACACGCCGTTAGTTCCATCGCCCAGACGAAAATTGGATTGAGTCCTCACGACGACAAACGTTATCTACATAAAGGCGATTTTAATACGCTACCGTGGGGGCATTATTCTATTTTAGAGCAATAGATGGTAGTTTTAGTTGTAGTCTTTGGGTTTTAATGTATAATATAAAGTATTTTCTGTTTTCAAATAGTTTAGGATGTTCTACTTAATAGATTTTACTTTTGTTCTGTTTACAAATAGTTGGGAATGTAGGATGTTCTACTTAATTTATTTTATTTTGTTTTACTTTTTCTGTTTACAAATAAAACTGTTTATTGTTTTGACATACGTGTAATTACTCAATTACCTCTCCCACTCTGTTGCAGTACTGCCATCTATTTTTACATATTCTTCTTTATTTTGATAACAACGCCATCTGTCAATTTTTCAATTTGCAAATTTTTACCTGCAAATTGTGAATGCGTCGCCGCGCCGCCGCCATTTTTAAACTTTATTTTGATTACAACGCCATCTGACGGAGAATAGTTTAATTTTTATTTGACGACAACGCCATCTGACGGAGAATAGTTGAACGTCACCTCCACCATTACCGTTTCCTGAATATTTTAGGTTGTTGTCCAGACTAATTCTAGGTTCTTGTCCCGGACCGGAAGTAAAAGCAGTTTTTCAGCTCTTATGGGACTTTCAATGTTAATTGTGAGCCCGTTCTCTCATAGCTTATCTACTGTGGTCCGCTAATTTTTTTGAGCAGTGTAATAACAATGCTATTGTATGTCACCTCTCGCTCCGCCGCCGTGTCTAAATCGAGACCTACATAACATGATTACCGATATTTACAATAACTAAAATGACATGTGTTCGAGTATGTACTCAAAAAATGCTAGATATTCTTGCAATTCGAGAATGGTCACCACAGTTAAATACCGTCAATTTTAGATGACCAAAGTAGATACTGAAAAGCCGGCAAATCGGGGCAAATAGTCCCGACATATTACATAACTTTAATCAATCAAAACCGAATTTATCAATTTAACATTATTCGTTTATATCAAGGTTCATATTGGCTCCCAAGAGTTCCAACATTTGAAAGATTCCAAACATAATTATTTGACAAGGTCTTGGGCACGGTGGTTAATATTATCTTCCATATTACCCCTCAATTTCGGGCTCAGTTCAATTCACCCCGCATCGATCTTATCTCGGATCTTGCGTACCCACCCATCGTAATATGTTCCCCAATGACCGTTGTTACCATTAGAACTGAAAAAATCTTACAATAAATGATCGATATTTCGCAGTAATATCACGGAATTGCCGAAAAACAGTTGTTTCAAAAAATAGCAAAGGTGGGTATCTCATTTAAAAAGGCATACCTGTATCTAAATAAATTCAAATCCATTTGGAGATTTTTACACCGGAGACACCTTAGGGCCTTTACAAAATGTAAAAATTTTTCCCCAAAGTAAACATGGTACACATTTTATGCTAATTTATGGGCTTTTATGCATCACCCTGTATCTCCGCTCTCATGTGTAAACTTAAACTGTCAAACAAATTTCGGAAGTCCGTAAGAAACTCGCAAAGAAAGGTTCAGGCATTATTTCAATGTGAGCTTTAATGCTTCAAGTCCCTTCTTCTTCTTCATTCTCGTAGTTGTTGGGCTGAGCTTTAAGCTTGTTAGCCTTCGCTTTAGCCCTTTTGATCTAAATACTGTGGTTCGTGGTTACCTTTTGAAATCCAATGCTATTTCTTAAATTATAGGTCCACAAATTGCATAAAAAGCGAGTAAAAATGACAGTATACCTCGCGGTATAAGTACCTAAAATTTCATTTTGTTGAGCAGTGTATACCTACATAACTAAAATAATATAAGTCTATCGTTAAAACCTCCACTTAAAAAGCTCTTCACTTCCAACAATTGTTATCCGTTTTTATATGAATTTTGGTACCGATCACGCTATTTGAGGGGATATTTACAAATATTTTTCAGAGTTTAAAATAGGATGGCAACTATCAATTTACATTAAATAATAAATCCAGGAATACTTGCAGGTATAAAGTTCATACCATTTTTTACTCGATTTTTTATTTGCTTTGAATGCTCACCATGACCCTACCTCTCATTGTTGCTACAGAAGAAACTTATTACATATTGTTCACGTGCCAATTGAATCAAGTCGAAGTCACGCTATTGGCCGTCTACTGTGGCCTCATATTTGCTTCTGCGCAGCGGAGAACGCGACCGGCCTACCGGCCAACGTTTTTACTAATACTAGTACGTTTAGCGCGAAGAGCGAGTAGAGAGTTTTATACATATCGGTCGACTATTTCCTGTACTTCCTAGGTATTTCCCTTACTATTTCCAGTATTTCCCTGAGTATTTCCAGTATTTCTCAGACTATTTCCAGTATTTCTTTGAATATTTCCACCATTTCTTTACCATTTCCTGGGTATTTCCTACTATTTCTGAGTAAGAAATACTATTTCTAGACTATTTCGTAGTATTTCTGCACCATTTCCACCATTTCTCACCATTTCGGAAATACTATTTCTTGACCCTGTCCCAACCATTTCCTTAGTGGTAAACCCCTCGGGATAGTTCGTCTCGTTTTCCAAAATTTGTATGCCTATAATAGATAGCAAAATAAAATTATAAGGTACCTATAAGAAGCTTAACTACCTACCGCCAGTTTTCATAAAAATACTTCACTTCTTGACGTTCCGTTGAGTTAAGTTGCGCATTGGCTAATAATGCTAGGGAAAGATCTATAGAATCTGTGTAATATTCCATTAACAACATCTCCTGATAGTTCCTAGCGGAGGCAGGTGTCATTCCCTCATTGAAATATTTCAGAAATTTATCTTTTGCTTCTGTAGACATGCGCAGAAAACTAAATGCCTCCGCAACTTTTACACGATGTGTATGTTTAAAAACTACCTGTAAAATATAATCGTTATTTTGTGATTAATACATGGTGAGTTATTATTAAGGGCGCGGTGGTCTACTTCTGATGTCAGAAGTGGTTTGACAGAGTTTACATAAATTCTCATAGTTGGGCTAAGTTTCATTAATTTATACGCCCACTTCAAACGATTGCAGAGACATTTGGGTGTCTTCAGAGTGAGTAGGTGTACAAAATATATAAAATTTAACCCCCTCCCCTTTAAAAATTTTGGAGTGCCCCTCCTTACGCCGGCCCTGAAGTCGACATAATTAATATTTTTAGCCTAAAATACAGTGAGCTCGTAAAGTATGGAATAAATTAATTATTTCCTAAATGATAATGTTTGCGAATTCCACGTGGAACGGCCTTCGTCTGTCTTTACACGGTTGTGTGGTTGCAAGTAAAAATGGCTGAAATGATAAATCTCCGTAATATAAAGTACTACAAACAACGGCGTACACCGCGAACGAGTGATTTTAAAAGCATGTTCCGGTTTGAACAGGGAAATGTGGAGTAGTTAGCTCAGAACTTTCTAGGCGAGAGTGTAGAATGAAAATCTGTTTAAGATATTTGGCAAATCCAGGTTTCGAAAGCGGAATTGGCGAAGAGCTAGGCTTTAAGCAGTCCACTGTTTCTCGCACTGTGCGAATAATGGTTACAAAAATTATTCGACAGGTCAATCGCTGGATTCAGTTTCCTAAAAGTCACCATGCCGTAATGGAAGCTAAAGAACTGTGTACAAGTCAGTTTAGATTTCCGACTGCCATTGGAACACTGGATTGTTCACACGTGGAGATAGAGAAACCTAAAGTACACGGGGACGAATACATAAACCGCAAAGGAGAAGCAACTTTAAACGAGCAAGTTACGTGTAATGGAAAGTACATATTCACCAGCGTGGATGTGAGCTGGCCTGGTTCTGTACATGACAGCCAAATCTAGAAAAATTCCGACGTGAGAGAAGTAATGCGTCTTACAGATAACGCCGTTCTCATTTCTGTTCAGGGATATGGAATTGAGCCTTTGCTTATGACTCCTTTTCGAGAACCTGTCGACACAGACGTAAAGAAGGCTTACAATAAACTGTTGTCAAAGGAAAGGGTAATAATCGAGCAGTGTTTTGGACAGCTGAAACGGCGCTTTCCTATGCTGACATATTGTTGTCGCGTGACACTGGTTAATGTTCCAGATATAATTGTAGCTTGTATCATTTTACACAACATTGCTAAGTCCTTGCAGGATCCAGATTTTGAAGGCAATGATGAATACGTCATACTTGTTAATGGTGGGAATGAGGAAGAGAATGATAACGTACGTGTCCGCGGTCAGGAAGTGCGTCAAGCTTTAGCCAATATAATTCAAAATTATAACGCAGAGTAACTAGTGATGTATGTGTTTGTAATATAATGTTTATAGATTGCAAACCTAAAGTAATAACTAATAAGAATACAATTTAAAGTAATATACATTCTGTAATTGTCGTACCAACCAACAGAAAAATCATCCCTTACGACTGTTGTCAAATAGAAGGATCACTCCACTGGTTTTCTAGTCCACCCGACTAAACAATCACATGATGGTCGCATACGTCCGTCCATCTTCGTGTACTATTTGCACGGCATCCCTTTTTATTTTACTTTCATAATACTCTCTTTGGACTCGGGTGGTCTGTATCTGCTCTAGCAAAATTAACCGTTTCAGCTCTGGGTGAGACAACTTTTGAGTTTCCTCTGTTTCGCCTGGCCGTGTAGCCTAGCCTAGCTATGGAAGAAAGTGATATTCATCAGCAAACGATAGTCTCTCGATTTCTATGAAAAACCGTGCCCATAATGAATCATATCATGCATGAAATGCAACCAAGTAACTCGCCAAGTAAGCTATGGAACAAGGTATTTTGATAATCAAAAATTAATAAATGTCGGTCTGTCATTTTGATTGTTGTTTCCTATCGTTTGCTGATGAATATCACTTTTCTATAGCTTAATTAATTAGTGGTACTGGACCGTTCGAACAACTACTCCTCGGGCAAATACCCCGCCAGGCATTGAATTATAGAACTAAATCCAGATTTTTTGTACTACGAGATGTTTCAGACTGCTACCCCACCTAAGGTGGCTTTGAAACAATCCTAATTTGTCTCCATGTACGTACGTGCTTTTAATCAGGTCTTTGTTCAAATATTGCATGTTTTGAATGTGTATGGAAAACCGCAGACCAACTGGTTTCGTCCTTCTGGGACTCATCAGTACGGTGCTCTCCCCTGCACACTCAAACCATGCAATTTAATCTTGCTATATATACTGCCGCGCTCTGGACAGATATCAGCAAGTGACAACTACTTTGAGTAATTATCTAGTATTAATTAGTGGTACTGGTATTTGCCCGAGAAGTAGTTGTTCGAACGGTCCAGTACCACTAATTAATACTAGATAATTACTCAAAGTAGTTGTCACTTGCTGATATCTGTCCAGAGCGCGGCAGTATATATAGCAAGATTAAATTGCATGGTTTGAGTGTGTAGGGGAGAGCACCGTACTGATGAGTCCCAGAAGGACGAAACCAGTTGGTCTGCGGTTTTCCATACACATTCAAAACATGCAATATTTGAACATAGCTTAATTGATGGCGTGTCAAGGATGATTTGATGCTATTAAGAGAGTCAATTTTAATCAATTAATTGAATTTTTTCACCACGATTCACATCATTGTGTTCAGAAAAAGAAAAAAAAATTAGAAAAAGTATGTTGCGATTTGAAAGAAAACAAATGACTATTGTTCCTTAGAAATTTTCAAAATTGGGCAAGCGTCTTCAATATTGGTAAATAGCATCCTTTCAGCCATATAATTTGATGTATAAAATTTTAAAATCAGGTCACAAATAACGACACTACAGCTCTGGCCGTTTTTCGAGCACCACTCTGTATATTCCCCCATGTTTGTCTTTATAATTCCTGTTTTCAATCGCACAGAACTTATTTTAGTACTTACCTGTCATACACAATTCTATTGTCACTCTAAATTTCAAACTTACTTTGTGCTCGCCGACATTGTACTAAATTTAGGACTGAAATTAGTCTCGTGTCAGACGGCCCTAACTTTTATTATTAATCTTCAGATCCACTGTCTTGTTGATCTTCAGCTTATTTAAGACTTTTGTAAAAACTAATGGCTTCTGGATCTTCGAGATGTTTAATAAGTGATAAAATATTTTGTAGTTTTTCTTTTTTAATCGGCAGGTCTATATCATTCAATAGGCAATATGATTGGATCTTTAACTTCAGGTTTAAGAAGAACAAACTATTTACAAAATTTTGAAAATAAAATTTTTCCATAAACTTGTCTGTAGCCTTAAAAGAGATTAGTTTATATTTTGTTATTTGAAACTTTAACCTGTCTTTCGTAACTGTTGGTCAAAAAATGTGTTGAAATTTTTAATCACTGATCTTCTTAACAGTACGACTTTGAAATGTTCGCTAATAAGATTAATCCATTCATCAAGTTTTTCTCCTTTCTGCATCTTCCTTCGCTTTTTCTCAATGAGACCGAAGTGCCGGTCGAAGGGTAAAAAGCCTCTTATTGGAAAGTGATGACGTATTTCATTAAACTCTTTGTTATGTGTCAAACATTGCCAAAATTTTAACATGTTATTATTTTGATTTTGACCTCGACAGCCATCACTAAAAATCTTTAGTTTTTCACTGTTTTAGGTAGAAATGCATCAATGTAGGTAAAACGGATAAGACTTCATTAGAACCCTTTTTAGTTGTACTGTATTCTCTGCCCAAACATGCATAATACTTTTTCCTGTTTTTGCAAAATTCACACAAAACACATACGCCCATAGCTGTCTCACATAAAAGGTGTCGGAAGTATTCAAGTGAGGAAGGGGTAGGTTTTGTTTAAAATCGAAACATAATGTTTTAACATCCTCGTTTTCTTTGGTCTCAGCTGTGGCCTCCTTTAATTTATTATAGAAATTTTCTGCTCTTTTCTTATGAACTGATACCTAGCTGGCGTTTTAGGTCTTTGATTATGGTTTTATTAGTCTCTCGACTAATTGAAGCCTTAATTTCCTCACACTCTCCCAAACCTATAATTTATTATAGTTCTTTTAGAAAACATCTAAGTAGTACTTGCATTTTATTTCACAACTTAATTTTTTAAATCAGTTTCTTCATTAATATTTGCCTTAACTTCCGGGCAATGTTTTTCCAAAAAGAGTTTGTACATTTTTAGAACACTCAAATTTGACGCTAAATATCTCCTCTTTTCCATAATGCTGAACATAATATAAACTGAATGTGATTGTCAATTTTGGTTTGAATTTCGGCTGTTTTAACGTTCCCTCGATTTGCATGCTTTCCTCTCATATCTTTACGCACCTTCATTTGTGCTTTAAGCGACGGCAGACGGCGAACCCTTTTTACGCTAATACTATGGACTCCAGCAAATCCTTCACACATTTAAAATAACATGCCAAACATGTAACTGTGAATAAATATAATATGAGAAAGAAAATTCACGCTTCACTTTAGGATTCTTTTTAGTTTTTCGCTTAAAATGTTGAAATTTGATCAACCCCTGAAGATAAATATCTTGAGCATTTTGTCACCAATTTTATTAAAATGATTCCATATTTCTTTGAGGCACAAAACGCTTAATTTTGACAAGCAGAATTCACTAGCCCTAGAACACCTTAAAAATGTTATTTTAGTAAAACTCTTACAGCTGCATAAATTAATGAGTTTACCTGCAACTAAACAGAGTACGACGTTCAGGAACATCTTTACCGCGATATGAAATATGAGCTTTGCCTGATGCTCTCATTTTTTGCCAAATTTTGTTTCCATTGCTCTGGTTGGGGTCTTTTTTTCACATTAATAACGGAGTCGTCAGCTTCAGAATTCACTGGCTCAAGTTTAACGGACACCAAATGATTAAATGATCAAACGAACTTACCTGTGAAGTTCGATCATAATTTTAGCAGACTTCCAGTCTGAAAATATTAATTAATTTGACAACGTAGTACTCCCTTGGATACTCGAGAACTCCACTATATTTAAAGAAGAACGGACCTGCCTGCTAACTCTGTCTCGATCTCTTCTATACTGTGAGTGTGTCATTTCATTATGTTTTAAAACAATCTTCGCAAGGTAGCGGGTTTTACAAAAAAATGCAAATAATAATAACATTATTATTATAATGATTGGGGCGAGGCGGGAATCAATATCTTCGGACTGGAAGTCTACTAAAATTATGATCGAACTTCACAGGTAAGTTCTTTTGATCATTTAATTTTAGCACGACTTCCAGTCCTCGTTATTAATTAATTTGACAACGTAGATGTTTAAAGACTGTGAACGACTTGCGAAGATTATTAAGTACTTAATTGGAAAAAATAACTATATCAATATTTTATTTTTGCATATAATACTATTTCGTTATAAACGCAACATAACGTAAATGTAAGTTTAAACTAACTGAACACAGTTTTAGCAACGGTAGATGAATCGTTAACAATAGGTCTGTTATAAAAATTTTGGAAAACAGTAGAATTGGTTGACCAGCCAGTTGTCTTCCGAATAACATCCAATGAAACCCCTTTTTGGAACGCTTTGGATGTAGACGCATGTCGAATGGAATGCGGAGTGAACGTTTCATTTCGAGGCCTCGTTCATTTACGCTGGCGTTATGTAAACCGTCTCTAATCCACCTACTAATGGTGTCCTTTGAGGCCCTTGCAGAAGGAGCCTTGGTGCTAATAAACAAATACCGCTGGGATATATACCTAAGGTCGTTAGTTTTGTTTATATAAAATTTTAAGATTGTGCCTACAGATAAGGATGTGTTTTCTGCACTGAACAGTATATTTAAACACGGTTGAATACTATTAGAGCCTGAAGTTTTAATTTTGTCCTCTATAAAAGCTTTCAATCCGTCCTGAGATTCAATAATGTTATCAATATTTATCCAGTAAATAGTTTGTACCCTGTGGCCAGAGACAAGAAGAAGCAAAATTATAAGATTAAACGAACTTACCTTAAGTGACGTTCTATCTTAATTATATGAAGCGCCTCGTCCAAACAGATCACTTTGTAGTACCCCCTTTCCCGCCAGATATCGCCACGAAATTTCAATATCACTATGCGCATGTATCACTATACCCGCCCGTAGATCCTCATTAATTGAAAGCCAAGAACACTCATGTTGCATCCTAAGGGTTGTTAGGGATTGGTGGGAGTGATCTATTCGGACGAGGCGCTTCATATAATTAAGATAGAACGTCACTTAAGGTAAGTTCGTTTAATCTTATAATTATATTCAGCCCCATCCGATAAAAAATATATTCTCTATTTGTATAAGGGCTAACGTCTGAACCCTGTGGGCTGTGATTAAGGCAAGCAAGGTAACCAACTTCTGTGTTAGTACTTCCAAACTCAATTCCTCATTCGATGGTAAACTGGAGAAATAGTTTAAAACTATCTTAGGGTCCCAGGTATAATTATATTTAGGCTGTGTGGGTCGTGTCTTAAACACACCCCCAAAGAAACGCATTATACGATAATCAGTACCAACATTAGGAGATATGAGTAGAGCGAATAGTATTTAGAGATCCGTAAGATGCACCTTTCTCGAACTGAAGCGGCAAGAACGTTAAAATATTGCTGACGGAAAATTCAAAACAGTTAAATCTTCTTTACTGGCAAAATCCCCACCATAATCGTAGACCCTTGTTGCACTGCTTAAATGACGAAGCCGTAAGAGATGACAAAGTCGTTTCTAAAGCGTCCTCAGGAACCTCCCTGATCATCAGGGATTGCCTGACAAGAGAGCTGCAACCAGGGTAAGTTTGTGGTATAACGGATGCGGTGTCCTATCAATAGAAGAAAGAAGATCTATGTTAGGTTCAAAATAAATTGGCCCTTTTATCATCAAAGACATAAACATAGGGTACCATGGTTGGGTCGGCCAGAATGGTACCACCACCACTCCTGTTGTCTTATCCGAATTGATTTTTTGTAAAACTCTCGGAATTAAGGCAAAAGGGGGGAAGGCATAAAAAGACATAGTAAGTAGTAAGTAGTAAGTAAGTAATGTTAAATAATAAAACGGAACAAAACAGAATAAAATACAATGAGACGAGGAAGGCAGCAAAAAATATATGCAGGAAAACGAAAAGAGGATGGGCGGAGAAAAAGTTGGAGAAAATTGAGGAGAATTTTATAAACAAAGACATAAGAAACTTATATCAGGAAATCAAGAATAGTAGACAAAATCAACCGGCAACATTAATATATTGTAAAGATAAACAGGGGAATATGATTGGGAATAAATGTGAAAAATTAAAAAGGTGGGCCGAATACTTTGAAGGACTGTTAAATAATAATGAGAAACCAGAGGAAGATAGTATGATTGGAGCAGAAATTGAAGACGAAATACTGGGAGAACCTACAGCACAGGAAATAATAGAAATAATTACAGGACTCAAGAACAACAAGAGTGGGGGTGAGAATGGAATTCAGTCGGAAATGTTGAAGGAAGGAGGAGAACAGCTGCAGAAAAGGATATGTGAACTAATATTGAAAATATGGAAGGAAGAAAAAATGCCAGAGCACTGGAAAAGTTCAATTTTGTGCCCAATACACAAAAAGGGAGACGTAAGCAACTGTGAAAATTATAGAGGAATAGCTCTGATGGATGTGACATACAAGGTTTTTGCAATGACAGTAAGAAATTATTTAAGACAGTATACGAAGGGGGAGATAAGAGAATATCAAGGGGGCTTTAAGCAGGGAAGGTCCACAATCGACCAGATTTTCACACTTAAGCGGATCTTGTGTAACAGCTATGAGCAAAATCTGGGACTGCACATCCTCTTTATAGACTTCAAGCAGGCATATGACAGGGTAATTCGAAGCAAATTTTTTGAAGCCATGCCAGAATTGGGGATCCCAGGGAAGATAGTGAGACTGATTAAAATGACTCTGGAGGGTTCCCAAAGCAGAGTGACAGTTAACGGAGAGCTGTCAGATCCTTTCGAAGTCAGGAGAGGACTAAGACAAGGTGACCCACTGTCTACAGACCTGTTTAATTGTGTGCTGGAAGTGGTAATGAGAGAGAGCGAGATATGGGGAAAGGGGATTATTTATCATTCAAGGAACCAATGTGTTGCATTTGCGGATGACATGGTATTTGTAACTAGACCTAAAAAGGAGTTGAAGAATGTCTTTGGAAAATTAGAGAAGGTGGCAAAAACATATGGGCTAGTTATAAATGAACAGAAAACAAAGTACATGGAAGTCAAGGGGAAGATAGACACAGATGCAGCAGAGGTTAAATTCCAAACAGAGGAAAATAAGGTATACTGTTTTGAAGTGGTTGAGAGTTTTGAGTATCTGGGGGTAATCATAACTAACAAGAACGAGGAAAGTGTTGAAATAGAGAAGAGTATGTTGAAGGGCAGTAGAGCTTTGGGAGGGCTGATGAGGATGTTCAGATCTAAAGTGGTGTCAAGAGCAGCAAAAGTCAGAGTATATAGAACGGTCGTACGTCCAGTAGTGCTGTATGGAAGTGAATTGTGGGTCCTAAGTAAGACAATGCAGAATAAGTTGGAAATTTGGGAGAGGAAAATCTTAAGGAAAATTTATGGAGGGATAAGAACGGAAAATGGATTGTGGAGGCGAAGGACCAATGAAGAAGTCATGAGGAAGTATGGATACCCAGCTATTTCTCAGGTGTTGAAAGCACAGAGAGTAAGGTAGCTGGGTCATGTAGTCAGGATGCCCGAGGACAGACATGCAAAAAAAGTGTTGTTGGGAGGGGACGGAGGTAAGAAAAGGAGAGGCAGACCAAAGAAAAAATGGTTAGAGGTTGTGAAGGAAGACCTGAAACGGGAAGGGGTTGAAAAATGGACAGAATTAGCAAGAAATAGGACAGAATGGAGAAGGGGCCTAAATGGCCTGTAGTGTTGTGATATATATAAGTTCAAGAGAGAGTGAACGCATCACAAGAAACAGCATCTGGGTCTTTAAACCAAGAAATAAACCTAACGCATTTAGTATTATTTCTTGTGGCAAACAAATCGATGCTTGGTATAAGAAGATTTGAACAAATACTTTGAAAAGCATAGTTAGCTAACTCGTACTCTGTTTCTGGAGTTAAGCGACGAGATTCCGTATCCGCCTCAAAATTTTGCGAAGATTCAATGTATGAAGCATAAACATACAGATTATGTTTTTCACACCATTGCCAAAGATCCCTAGCTAAATTATTTAGAAGGGGAAAACGTACGCCACCCATACGATTGATGTATGCAATGGCAGTCGTATTGTCAAAGCACAGCAGAATGCTGCAATCCCGAAAATCTTTAGCGTAGCATTTCAAACCAAAGAAAGCTGTCAACAACTCCAAGTAATTAATGTGGAAATCTCTTTCCTCTTGACTCCAGAAACCATGAGAACGCAAATTACCACAAACTATACCCCAGCCCGATAGTGACGCATCACTAAAAATTTCAATTTTTAAGATAAGAGGCTTCAAAGAAGCACATTCATATAAATGAAACCTCCACCAGAGAAACTCGGATTTTGCGCGATGGGGTATTGCCATGTATTTATTGTAATCACCCCCAGATTTGTATAAAATTATTGAGATATTTTAAATTGAGAATAAGTCTGTTGGAGCCATCTGGTTTGGGCACCAGAAACATGTTGGAAATAAACTGATTCTGTGTAGAAGAACATTTCTTAGCAGTTTAGTTATATGCTGATTCATAAGGTTTTTTTCTGTGAGACCAAAGAGGTTCCTTTGGAGCTCTCTTTTGAAGTGGTCTGCAAAAAAATGGTATATATAACCCTGAATCCAGGATAATAATGGAATCTGACGTTATCCTTTCCCATTCATAAACAAAATGTTTAAGCCTACCACAAAAAGTTGACTTTATCTTTAGACTCGTTTGTACGATCTCTGATGGTGTGGGATTTTTTCTGGGTTTCTCTGTTTGTGTTCCGAGAGACGATAAGATGGGCGGCTTCGAGGTTCTCTTGGTCTGCCTCGACGAGTGTTGAAGCCTGCTCGAGCCAGACCTTTCGAGTTTAAAGAATTATTAATAATTCTTTCGAATGGCTTGGGTTTTGCTTTTTCTGCATTAAGCTCCACAGATGGCCTATCTAAAGCCGTGGCCGTTTTCACTCGATCAGACAAATTATCCCCGAAAAGCCATCCATCTACAGCCACTTCATTCAAGGTGTCTTTATCAAGACCCGCCGACACCAAAATCCTTCTTGAGTCAGTGTCTGCATGATGAACATCAGCCAATAACCTGCCTGCATCGCTCAGCAACTCAATAAGCGGAATGTTTCTCCCCTCCCCTTCTTCTTTTAATTACAGTGTCAACGCTTTCCCAATAGCTGTCATGGCTGCACCAGTTTGGCTCTGCAGACGTGCCAGTCTCTCATCCCTCTTCAAATGTTGCTTCGTAATCGCCTTGGCGGTGACTTCTGGATTCAATTTAGGTGTTTGCACCAAGCAACAATTTGCTATTGGAGGATATTTCCGAATGAGGTCTGCAGAAATACCTAAGTCCAGTCCGGATCGCAAAATATTCTCCCAAATAAGAGCAACGGAAGTGTTGATATTTTCCGATGAAGGGTTTTGGGAAGAACAAGTTAACCCAAATACCCAAAATAGTGGGGTCCAAAACTTTATCATTAGCCGCTGTATCTTTTCCGATTGCTGTACATGCGCTGATAACTTCCATATCATCAAAAATCCCACGTAAGTATGAATAACCAACAGATTATAAAACACAACAACCGAGTGCAGGGAGAATTGTGAATCATAATTCTCGGTGTATTGTGTTATTACCGTGGCCCGAAAACTCGTTGAACAAGACAACTTGTCAGTGTTAAAACTCGTTGAGCAAGACATTGCAGAAGGA
The DNA here is from genome assembly GCA_963966045.1 of Xestobium rufovillosum. NCBI lineage: Eukaryota > Metazoa > Arthropoda > Insecta > Coleoptera > Ptinidae > Xestobium > Xestobium rufovillosum. The sequence continues at coordinate 38,560,336 of OZ014495.1, forward strand.
AAGTCGGCCTAATTGGCTAACTTCATAAAATACCCAAAACTCGTTGAGTAAATTATGGCCAAAACCAAAGTAGGTACAGGTATGCATCCCCAGGAGTAAAAACTTGTTAACATACCAACAACACGCTTTTTACAACCGTAAGAAAGAAAAAACGGAGCGGAATGAAAACAAACCGCAAACAGAAACATGTGATTTAGCAAAAAGATAAAATAAAATTCATCCACTTACCACAAGTGTTTGGAGAATTGCAGTTTCTATCAAAAACTCTACCGACTTCACTGGAAGAAACCGAACCCTCAGAAGCTGAAGAACTCGGTAACCTGCGGCTTCGACGGTTGGAAACACGAAGCTTATGCTGGAGTTTCTGTTTCTTTAATGTTTCCCGAACATCCTCTTCAGAAGCTGATGAACTGGAAGAAATGCGTCTTTTGTGTTTTCCCATCGGAAAAATGTTACTATTAATTACCTAACCCGCACAAAATAAAACCTGGCGTGTTCATCGGCACGAAAGAAAGAATGAGGATCTACGGGCGGGTATAGTGATACATAAGCATAGTGATATTGAAATTTGCGGGAAAGGGGGTACTACAAAGTGATCTAAGAGGACGAGGCGCTGAATATAATGTATAATTTTATAGAGAGCTCTTTAAGCGAGTTTTTCTAAATGATACATTTGTTGTTTGTAATCCGTACCAACAGGTCTACTAAAGTGTACCAGATATTAGGTCCAGCGTACCAAATTTTAAGAAGACGCTGCCGTATTCATAATAAGATCATAAAATATATTCATGTCGACTCTTTTATTATTAAAACATAGTTAACACACAGATAATTATTATATTAGGAAACGTAACGAAATAATAAGGAAGAGGAAACAATAATTTGTATTAAGATATGGAAGTGCCTCCGTAACCGGCGCCGGCTAGTTTTATAGGTGTATTGTTGCCGGATCCTGCGTGTGTCTGGTGCGAGAGGACAGCTAAGGGGTCTGTTTAAAATGCGTATGCGTTGTATCAGTCTTTTTCGTTCCCAAATAATTATTTTTGAAATTTAGTCAGTTTTAATAGGCAATGGGGCATTAATGAAAATTCGTCCTATTGCCCATTGAAGTTAATTTTGGTGTTATTACACCTTCGTCATATTAATACTTATTAAAAGTCCCTAATTATTTGTAGGTATACATGGGTGTTTTTAACAGTTATTGGAGGTTCCCAAGACTAACAGTCAGAAGGACCCAAGAGCAGGACTCGTAGTGAATTTATCAACAAAAAAGATGTAATTATGTATAGATTCTTTAAAAAATATGAACTATTTATGTTCCTTGAAGTTAAAAGTGAAACAGCTGTTCTTATTGCATTGTCCCGATTTGAAAATAGTTTTATTGTATTGTCTCCCGCTTGACCAACAGCGTTTAATAATTGCAGTTGATTCTGTAGTTTTATTTTACACAATTTCTTGTGCTGCTCCCCCTTTGAGTGCTGCAGAATTGATTGAAAACCTCTTTGCAAACAAACTACTTTATCACACACATTGTCGTCGTATGCACGGCCCCATGTAGATATTAAGTAGTTGTTACCATCATTCTCCTCTAACCATCATTCTCCTCTAACCATTTACTGTTAAAATGGCACCTGCCCATTATAAATGCAAGTTATGCAGTATGAATTTATTATAAAAATCACTGAACACGCCTAGAACCCAAGAGTAAAAATTCAAATTACATTTGTCGTTCGCTCCCTTGTCTTTTACTAAACTATCAAGTATCAACGTATCAGCTAACATTCGCGCGCGCAAACGCACACTTGCCGTGGTCGTGTGCGGCGCGCGGCGGAGTTAAGGGGGCCATACTCGAGAGAGAGAGGTCCATCATACTGTCTGGCCTTGTTTATGCGCTTGGGAAATGGTGTCACCTTGCGGTGAGAAGCGGTGGTACGTAATACACTCTACTGGCAAGTAGCGTAACTATATGACGTTGTAAGTAGGCCACTGTCTTCCGACCAACGCTAAATAGTTCTCTGGTTTAGCGCAAGTCCCAAGATGACAAATGGCATAAATTGAGGGAAAACAGAGACGCAAATTGACATTTGATCTAAAATTTATTCGTTCGTCAAGTCGGAGCTATTTTCTATTGTCGCAATTCGTAAAGTGTTTCTTTTAATCGTCTAATTACGTGCAATGCTGATATAAAAATAAACTTAAAGTTTTGTGAGTTTGAAATTGTGACTCTACCTACTTGAAACAAAAAACTTACTATCGTTTTTCTGTTAGTACTTTAGGTAAGTAAATGCATGCAAAAAATGTATATAGGTACTGTGTACAAGATGTTTACAGTAGATTTTGACTAGCTCCGACTATTTACTAAGTGTGTGGGATTAGGATACCCATAATACAGGTGTCCCATATGTAAAGTGGATATAGAGCAACCATGTGTATGACGATTTGCACTTGCACTTCTGAGGAGATACAGCCCTCCAGTCTCCACTAAAATTTAGGAAAAATAAAATATTGTTTAAACTGTTTGACTTACAAGGTTCCAATTTGGTAGGTACCTACTTACACAATAATTTAGGCATGTTACAAACCTTTGAGATAAAGTAGAAGGTAGAACTGAAGTAATACAAGAAGTTTATTGAGGGGTGGGTCACCCCAAAAATTTGGTAGAACTATTTTATCCATCTGCAAGAGTTTTGTTTTGTTTTATGCAGAATTTCATTTTGAAACTTTTACTCTTAGTAATTTTCATTAAAATAAACAGTTTTTGAGAGAAGTGCATAAGTTTTAATAGCTTTATTAAAAATAATGATAAATTTAATTAGGAAGAGTAATATGTATGTACAATTTTCGTCGGTTAGAAAAATATAAGCTTATTATTAAATTTGGACCAAGATTTTGCAGTGTTATATGTTTTCTATCTTTACAGCAGAGCAATTTGGTAAGAGGTAGTCAGGTTAAATTGTCATACTTTTACCTGATCTACATACAGGGTGAGTCAGGAGGAGAGGGTAATATTTTGGCAGGTGATAGTATCGACCTTTTCGAATAAAAAAGTTTATATTTTTTATTTTTTATTTAATCTAAAAACCCTTGTACCGTTAGGTGTTGGGTGATAACAAATTACATATATTAACATGATACGTTTTACATCCTTTCACATATCTTCCCTTTCCAAATCTTCCTGTCTTGGGCTGTCTGCCTAACTTCGCTCCATTTGATTCCCCTCTTTTCTGCTGCGTGTCGCACTTTATTTTTTCCCTGCACTCTAACTTCATACATTTGTTTTGCAACCCTGTCTTCACTCATTCTGTGGAGGTGTCCCAGCCATCCCAGCTGTCTCTCCTCTATTGCTTTTGTAACTGGTTTCATGCTCAGCCGATCCATAACTGTCGAATTTCTTATTCTATCTCTTCTTGTAATTCCCCCTATTTTCCTTAGAAATCTCATTTCTGTAGCTGTAATTTTGCTTTTATCTTTCTGTGAGACCGTCCAAGATTCGCAACCATATGTGAGGGTGGGTCTTACTACTTTTTTATAAACCTGCGTCTTTATCGTTTTAGGAATCTCTTTTTTTCCTAGAAATGTCGTTCGCAACGTATTATAGATTCTTCCAACCTTTCCTATTCTCTCGTTTATTTCTTTATCTATTTTACCGTTATCTTCAATAACTGTACCTAAATAATTATAACTTTTAACTTGTTCCAAAACTGTTTCTTCTAATCTTATTCATATTCTTATTTTTCTCCTTGACTGCTAATATCATTGACTTTGTTTTATCGGTATTTATTTCCATATTTATTTTCCTCAGTTCTTCGTGGTAGATTTCTAGATTTTTTTGGAGTTTTTCTTCCGAGTCTGCTATCAATATCATGTCATCAAGCGAACATTAATTCTTGAAGTGCTATTTTTTTCATCTTCCAGTTTCCTACTTTCATTACACTTCCTTTTGATTTACTTCTCTTTATGGCATCATCTATAATTATAGAGAACAATAGGGGGCTCAGTACACAACCCTGTTTCAAACCTATCTTCGACTCAAATACAGCAGATTCATTATTGTGAGATCTTACTACGTTCCTGTTATTTCTGTATAGTGCTTTTATCATTTCTATCATACCTTTTTCAATTCCCCTCCTGTGTAAGCTTTCCCAAACGTCCTTTCTCACTACTCTGTCAAAAGCTTTCTTGAGGTCAATAAAACAGATATGCATTTATTTTCCCTTTCTCAGCATCTTTTCTGCTAGTTGTCTTATTATAAATATCAAATCTTGCGTACTTCTTCCTCTTCTAAACCCGTGCTGTGTTTCCTCTAGCGATGTTTCTAGTTCTTATCTTAGTCTATATTCTAATATTCTTGTAAAAACTTTCCCCGGTATACTTGTTAACGTAATCCCTCTATACTTGGTGCAATCCTTAATGTCTCCTTTCTTATACATTCCTGCAAAAGTTTATATGAACATGGTTATTATTCGGAGATTCAGCTGATTGAATTTTGTTAAATAACAACTGTTGCGCTCGTAGCAAATGTTCAAAAATTATACCTTGAACTTCAATACAATTGTCACCTCGCTTCCTAAGATTGCGTGTTGATACTCTGAGTATAACTTGCCTGGCCCTTATGCGAGTAGCAGAATCCAAAATGCGAGCAATCAATTCTTCTCGTGTATCTGGTTTTGTTTTGTAAACTTCCATTTTCAATCATCCTCATAAACAATAATCTATGGGAATTATCGATCCTCTTGACTCACCCTGTATAGTTGTTTTATGTCCACTTACTATAGGAACACCCGTATATTTATTATTTCCACATATTTGTACATCGTAGCCTCCTGTAATTCTTTTGCGATCAAACGCGGAAAGTAAAAATTTATCTTTCAAGCAGACTTCTTCTGGAGTTGTTCAACCAACTGGAACTATGGGTCGACATAAGTGTGGAAAAATTACACTTAGTAAAACCGGTAGAAAGCGTAATCGTTTATCTTTGGCACGCAGAAGTACAGCTGAAAACAACTCAAAAGCAAGGGTTGTACAGGAAGTGCTCAAAAGCAAGGGTTGTACAGGAAGTGCTACAAACTTTATTGGATAGGGTTGAACTGTTAAAGGAATCTTCAGTAATTTGTAGATCCATTGTGGAAGAACTTGTGCATTTGTCAATGTTTGGCGTAAATGGTGAAGATGAAATGTCCATGCAGTTGGAAGAAGACTCCACACGGAGCGACATGTCAGTAGTAGAAGATCAATTGTACGATTTCACTTGGGGTTCATTGGAGGAATTTGAAGCGTAAGTGTATTTGCCAATAATAATACAATTTGGTAATATTAATCTACATATCATTTCAGAATAAATAAAGAAAAACTAGAAGTCGAGGTTGAAAGTTATGTCCCGAAAATAGATGGATACCGCGTGGTAGAAATAGACTATTTCCTTAAGAAAACAGTGCAGTTGCAAAGTTCCCACTCGAGAATATGCACATCTGGTCTTCTTGAATACTTTCGTGAACAAAGGTCGGGCCTTGTTAGTATTTTTACCTACAAATGTAATACATGCGAAAAGGAGGTTTCTTTTGAGACAGAAAAACCTCGAGAAAAACCTGTACTGAATACATCAGCAGTATGGGGAACATTAGCTACTGGCAGTACTCACTCACACTTAGCCGAATTGTTGAGTGTTATGGATATACCTGGTATTTCGGCCAATAAGTTCTTTGAGATACAAAGATCTTTAGGATTTGTAAGCACTTATTACTTAACTTCATTTATTTTCACCTAGTAATGTTATTTCTTTCATAGCTGTGGAAAGAGTCGTTATGGGAAGTTATGGAAAATGCTGGAAAGGAAGAAAGAAAGCTGGCCATAGAAAACGGTGATGTAGATGTAGATGGTGTACCATTTATAACAGTACTGCTCGATGGAGGGTGGTCGAAAAGAAGCTATGGACATAGTTACAATGCAGCATCTGGAGTGGTAAGTATACTGCCAGGGTACCTACTTACAAAAATTTGAAATGGTATATACTTTTCAGGGTGTTATAATTGGTAGACAAACCGGACAGTTGCTTTTCTTGGGAGTTAGAAATAAGTTCTGTTGTATATGCGCTAGAGCTGAAAATAAAGGTAATGACACACCTGCACATACATGCTTTAAAAATTGGTCTGGTGCATCATCTACAATGGAATCTGACATTATTGTGGAGGGATTTAACAACAGTGTGCTATTTCATAATTTACGTTTCAAGATGTTTATTGCAGACGGTGACTCTTCGGTCTATGCTAAAATTAGAGAGAAAGTCACATATGGGATGGAGGTACGAGGGGTCGTTTTTATATTCCCGGACTGGGCAGTTTTAAATTTTCTAACAATTGTTCATTCATTTTTTTTTTGTAATCACATATGCTTTGGAAACGTGTATGCCAAATTACAGAACAATTGCAACATGTTTAATTTCATTAACTGCCAGTTTGTGTTGTCGCGCATCAAAATGAATAAAATCGAATATCAGGCTGTTATAAAATTCCTTACCAGACAAGGAAAAACTCTAAAAATTATTCTTGAAGAAATGTTGGTTGTGTACGGGGATGATTGTCCTTCTAAGTCAACTATTTGCGAGTGGACAAAACCGTTTAAAAATGGTCGAGAATCATTGGATGATGATCCCCGCCCAGGTCGCCCTGTTGATGTGATCACTTCAGATGTTGTTGAAAAAACCAAGTGTTTGGTACTGGAGGATGCAAGATTGAAGAAGCGGCAATTAACAGCTTTACTAGGAGTTTCAGAAACCAGGGTTTTCAGAATCCTACACGAATACCTTGGAATGACAAAGGTTAGTGCAAGATGGGTTCCGCGAATGCTTTCACCATTAAAAATGCACGCTCGGGTAGAGGCGTGCGAACAATTCTTGACGCTTTGTTAAGATGAGCCAGATTTAATTATCAACCGACTTGTCACTGGAGATGAAATGTGGGATCATCATTATGAACCTGAATCGAAAAAAGAGTCGATGCAGTGGCATGTTGAGGGCTCCAGCCCTCCCAAGGAGTTTAAGGTCACCCCTTCGGCAGGAAAAATAATGGCAACCATTTTTTGGGACTGTCCGGGAATTTTGCTGATTGATTGTCTGGAGTCAGGTAGAACAGTAACGGGAGAGTATTATTCAAGCTTAATGCATCGCCTCAGAGATTCAATTAAAGTGAAAAGACGAGGAAAACTGACGAGAGGTGTTTTGTTGCACCAGTGAACAAGTCAAGACTTGCAAAAGCTGCTGTTGCTGATTGTGGCTTCGAAGAAATTGAACACCCGCCTTATAGTCCAGATTTAGCACCTAGTGACTATTTTTTGTTTCCTAATCATAATTCAGGGCAATGACGAACTTATTGCAGTTGTTGAGGACCATTTTGTGGAGAAACCGAATGATTATTTTTGCAATGGATTAAAGATTTTATTAAAGCAGTGTAATACCTGTATTCAAAAGCAAGGGAACCATATTGAAAAATAAATTTTTGTTGCTGCTCTAGTCTTTTGTTTTCATGCCTAGTCCGGGAATATAGAAACGACCCCTCGTAGTAGCTATTTATTTCATTATCATTAACACTGTCTGAATGTGTAGCATTTTTAGGTTCTTAAGATAGAGTGCACCAATCATGCTGTCAAGAATTTCAGCAAACATCTGCACAATATTAAAAAAGACACCAAGGGAGTTCCTTTACCAGTTAGAAAACTACTTACCCAAATAAAAATTAATGAATTGGTGAGCACCGCACAGAAAGCTATATATGCTAATGCACATGGTGATTTAGAAACCCTGAAAGAGGACATATCCAATTCTGTTAACCACGCTTTCGGCAATCATGAAAAATGTCCAGAATATTTGTGTCACACAGTTGGCGATGTGAGTAACGACTCAACTATAGAATTAAGACGAAGTGGATGTCACCACCACATACATGCTGCTTTAAACCTTTTATTAGCGAAGTCTCATTTATTAATAGACAATGAAACTAACAATCGTGCTGAATTGTACATGAGCATACTTGCACGATTTAATATGGGTAAGAGGCTGAACCTAATCCAAAGAGATGGTTTTCAAATGAGGGCTTATTTAACTGGACTCCGCTATAATGAGGGCCAAACGTGGCATTCCAAACCATGGAAAAAATGTTTCGGAATAAGCCCGGGAAAAAATTTCAAGAAGTACATGAATACTCAGTATCAAAGAGCGCTGAAAAGACAATTGACAGATAGGAAAAGACCAAAAGTTGTAAAAAAATTAAAGTTTTCTTCGTCAGAAAAAACTTATGATTATGGTCCAGATATTGCTGCCATTGAGATGACTGAAGGACAGTTGGAAGGAGAAGTTAAGAATTTGGTGGAAAGACTACAGGTTGTTAAATTTTTCATTTTCATTGTCTTTCGTTGCCTCATTTTTAAACATTTCAGATCTCGCTTGATGAGCAAGAAGACATTGCCACCCAAACCATTGGTCAATTTCAGAACCCTGCTTATTTATCACACAGAATGCACAGATTAACAGCATCACACTTTGGCAGCGTCATTAAAAGAAGACAGTCTACACCATGTGCTGTATTAGTTAAGAATATACTAACACATTCTATGGTTTCTACACCAGCAATAGAATATGGTCGGAGAAATGAAATAGTAGCAATCCAAAAATTTTCAGAAGAAACCGGAATGACTGTACAACCTTCTGGACTTTTTATTGACACAGAATATGGTTTCTTGGGCGCCTCACCTGATGGTAAAATAAGAATGTAGTTATACAGGGTGCATTTTTAAAATGGCTTACCCCCTGTAAATTTCATTTCACATTGGTTTATCTTGTTTGAACCAAATGGGTAGGAGAAGATCACCGATTCGATTCAGGTGCATGTCATTTAAAAAAGCACCCTATATAGTTTCGTACAAATGCTGATGGGCCTTGTGTTGTCGTGCAGTGCCTAAAATTCATTATTTTTTATAGGTCTTATAGGCAGTAAATATTTAATTGAAGTAAAATGCTTCCATAAAGTTGTAACATTAAATTTATCTTTGGAGGAGGCAGTAGAGAAACACACCATTGCTTGCTTGCACTTAAATAGTGAGGGTAACATACAGTTACGAAAAACGCATGACTATTATTACCAGGTAAGCGATCAATTTTATAATAGGTAGTTCAGTAAATTTTAAAGTCTAATATTTTAGATTCAGGGTCAATTAGCAATAACGAAGCGGAGCAGGTGCTTTTTTGTTGGATATACTGGGGATAAAAATAATTTGTTCATAGAAACAATTGACAGGGATGAACATTTTGGAAGCATTTTATGGTTCCTAAACTAAAATTATTTTATGAATCCTGTATAGCACCGGAAATAATTTTAAAGCGGAGCAAGAGGAACATTGCATGTGACAAACATGGGAAATGAATTTTCCTACTTCGAACTTATCTTCCACATCTTTGCATTTAATATCGATCCATTGCTCTTTCGATTTCCTACATTTCCGAATAATTTCTCACTTGATCGCCTTATATCTTTGTTTCCCTCTTTCATCTAACCTATTTTTATATTTTCGCCTTTCCTCTATTAGACTCACAATGTTTTCTACTTTCATTCTGTTTATGACCTACGCATTTCTACAAAAGTTGAACATCCTACATCAGTGTTTTTCAACCTTCTTGAATACGCGACCCCTTTACAAGTAAAAAAGTTCTGGCGACCCCCCAGAAAAAATTGACGTATTTTGGGTGAAAAGAAAAGCAGAATATCCCGAGCTCCCAAGAGAAGCTTTGAAATTATTAGTGCCATTCTCCACTTCCTACCTATGCGTGAACTAACGTTCTCTTCAATGGTGAACATAAAAACTAAGAACCGAAATAGACTTCAATTAGAAAACGATTTAATTATAAGCGTCTCAGAAATAAAACCAAGGTTTGAGAAACTTTTACCAAATAAACAGGCACAGCCTTCTCACTGAAATTGCTTCATTTTTATTGTAGTTTAGGACCTATAACCCTTGCCTCCTACTTTTAACTTGCTTGCGACCGCGACCCCAAGCAAGACTATGCGGCCCCCCTGGGGGTCGCGACCCACAGGTTGAAAAACACTGTCCTACATCACCAACTATTTGAGAGCAGTAGTCTAATCTGGGCCTACCCGTTCTCAAGTATGTCGCAAACTATTCCTTCGTGTCTTAGAAGGTGTCCTACCATCCTATCTCTCCTATTCTTTATCGTTTTCCATACGTTTTGCTTTTCCCAACTCTTTCTAATACCTCCCTATTGCAAATTTCTATGTAGTAAGCACTAAGTATTATGGTATATTATGTAAAGCACAGCAATGAAGATAATCTGTATGTTGGTTTTGGAATTTTGTAATAAATGAATTATTGAAACTAGACGTGTTTGCATCCCGTACGTCATAAAAAGTTAACCCAACCCTCAGATTCTTTTACCTATTCGTCGGGGACGGAGGAGAGCTTTTTGAAATCTTCATCTTTCTAATTAGAAATCGTGCCCCTTACATATTTTGGTGTAAGTTTCCCATACACCACAGAAATGGGACCTACCCTTCAGATTCGTTTGCCCAACCGTCAGGGGTGGAAGAAAATTGGCACGATTCCTAATAAGAAAGTTATAATTTTTTGAAATTTCTCCCCGCCCCCGACGGTTAGGCAAACGAATCTGAGGGGTGGATACCATTCCTGTGGTGTATAGGAAGCATGCAGAAAAATATGTAAGTGGCACGATTCCTAATAAGAAAGATTATTTTTTGAAAATTAAAAAAATTGTTCCGCCCCCGGCGGTTAGGCAAACGAATCTGAGGGGCGGGTCCTATTTCTGTGGTGTATAATTGGAAAGATGGAATTAAATCAACATTCAAGTATTTAAAAAAACCAATGCTAATTTCAAATATTTGCTAATATGGCGCGAAATTGAATCTCCCATTCCCACTTCATAAATAAATCTAAATCAAAACATTTATTTGGTTTACCAGCTGCAGGCGAGCTTGACCTTCAATCTGTTTAGTACAGGCGTTTCAAATAAAATGCGACAGTCTACTAGCGCCGTCTCTAAGATAAGTGCCAAACTAAACTGCAATCTGGATTGCCGCCAAGAGAAGAAAAAACCCGGTTCGTAACTAGAATATTACATTTTAATGGCTGACGCGAAAATTTTGTAGTGTTTATCTGCAGCAGTTGGTTCTCCTTAAATATATTATTAAATTTTTCAAATAAGTGTTTAAATTGAAACTAAATATGTATACTACAATATGTGTATCTCACAATTTATATTTTTTCCCGAAAAATAGAAGGATGGTGGTGTATCAACGTGAGTAACTATCATGATTTTCATCATGCCTCATTTCAGTTAATATTAATATTTGAACAATAAAAATCAGCTTATTTTGTAGACTGATCTTTCTACTTTGTTTTTTATATACATCATTTTGTTGTAAGTACAATAGCTTTCGCTGCTCAAGCGCTACCGTGTAAGACTACTCCCACAATTTCTAGCATGAGCTAAATCACCACCTTAAGCTGCGATACTCGTAAAGAAATTTATCTCCTTCTAATGTGTGAAATCCAACATTATTTTATGCACTTCATAAAGGGAGAAATGGAATGATGCGAAAATCATAGCAGGTGGCTAGTAGGCATGTTTATTTTTATTTTCACCAAATGTTTTCGCTTTTCGCGCGGCGAACACTACAAATAAAACCTGTGGTAGTAAATAACCTATCATGGATTTATTTGCCAGAAATCTTCAGAAATTATGAACTTTATGTACCACTCGTTAATAATATGAACTTTTATGAACAGTTGCAATAATTATGAACCTTTACATAAAATATGTACTCGCTACGAGCCCTCCAAGAGTTGCTTTGCGTAAAGTATTGATTCACATGTACTGTACATACTTGTAATCTACTTCTAGTTTTGGTCTTTACCAATATGTTAACTGGGAAAATATTCGCTCGCAACATGCGGATGAATGCGGTAAACACATAATTGCCTGCACTGCTTTAGAAAGTACAGGAAACATGGGTTGACCTAATTCATCTTTTAGTTTTGAAGCAAAACCCCAAAATTCTAGAAAACTAGAAATGTCTTATTTTTTAAGTACATCAGTGTCAACTAGTGATCTCCATTCAAAGTTAAGCTGTTCTTGATTGAGTTTAAGTTGTGCAAAATATTGCAATAACGGCAAGATTGAGGGAACTTCACCAGAAATTGCCTTTTGCGGTTCGAAATTGGACAAAAAATGTAAAAGTGGTTCATTAAACGAAAAGCGCTTTTTTATCTGACTTGCTAATTCAATGTATAATGCAAGACAGTTTAACCTGAAGTTATTAATTTCAGTTAGGTCTAGATTTTCAGATGATGATAACATTTCTACTTCGGCCCCAAAATAACAATTTTCCAATGGCAAATATTGGCGTGTGTCTGAAGGCGAAATTTCAGCAATATTTGTATTGCTTATATGAGCAGAATTCATATAATTCCTTAAAATTGTTTTGTACAATTTACTTATGCGTTTTTGGAGAACGTGAATTTTGGGTGATTCTGATTGGAATTCCAAATTTAAACTATTTACTATGCTTGATATATGTGATAAAAATTCACAGACCTCGCATCTTACGCAAGTATCATAGGCGTATTGAAAATACCGACACAACTGCTCGGTTTCTAAGATGTCCAACAAAAGTGCTCTGTGCCGTTTCAAGTTGGTATATTATTGATACAATAAAATAAAAGAAATCATTTGTGTCATGCACAAGGCAGGCACATAGTTAAACTGACGCAAAACGTAACAAAATATTAACGCATCCGTTTTGTACTGTTTGGACATTTATTGCAATGCGATATCCCTCTTAAACGGTACTCGCGCTCGCCGTACCTTATTTTACATCTGGCTAGCGCTCTCCATCCAATATAATTATTAGCGGCCTCGACTGCGCGCGCCGCCGACAGACTTTTTCGCGTGTCGATCATTTTTCGTAAGATGAGTCCCATATACACGCGCCTAGAAGTATTTTCAATACTAAAACTGAAAGTACATCTTATACGTAGGTACATGCAGGGCATTAAACACGTTACGCGTATTGTGCAATCCATCTAATTCAACGGCATTTGTGAAATACAACTTCAGGGCGTTCCACGAATGAAGAATTCTGTCAACAACCGCCTAATATTGAATATATAATGTACTTATTTTAAATTTCCGTAAATTAATTCATTACTAACCTGAAAAGAGAGCCACCTCGTTTGGCTTGGATGAAGCATGTTGCATGGTTTTATATTTGTAAAAATTTGGAATTCTCCCAGTCCTTCCGCCCTATTGCTGCTATTAGAAAAATGGTTGAAGATATTTCTTGTTAATTCTTCAACACTTTTCGGTAACATTAAAGCGGCTGCAGAAGCGCATAAGTGGAGAGAATGACAAGAACAACCTAATACAAACACATTATTTATTTCCTTAAATCTCGCTTGTGCGCCTTTTATATTGCCCATCATTACTGCTGCACTATCTGCAGCAAAACCTAGGTATGCTGTTGGCGTTCAGTAAATTTGTAAAAGTATTAAAAATTGCCTCTGATGTACAGGATTCAAGTCTAATTAAGCCTAAAAATTTGTCTTTTACTCCGTTGTCAAAACATCTTATTATTATGGCTAAAGATTTTTGGGTGGACACGTCAGTTGTTTCGTCTATTATTAACGAGTAGAACTAATTAATATGTAAACCCTGTTTAATTGTTTCTATTGCTTCTTTAGCTATGCACTCCTTCGTTATCTGGGTTGCTTTCGTTCGCGATATTTTTAATTGTTTTGCAATTTCTAAATCCCCGCAAACAGAACGCACTAGCTTTGGCAACTGTTCCATTAAGTTGAATTGTAAGTTATGTTCATGGAGAAACATAACTAATTTTAGTTCTGATGATTTGCTATTGTGTCACGTTTTTTGTTTATACCGAAAGTTTCAAGAGATGGCGTTTTTAAAGCCTTTCTTAAATTATTCAAATGAATTTCGGTTTCTCCATGGCGATTTATATGTGTAATTTTACAGGTAATGCGTTTCTGGCAGGGTTTGCAAAATGCAGAGTTGTCTTTCTCTGTCAACCAACTAAAACACCGCACCCATTCTTTTTTATATTTCTGTGAATAATTTTTACGTTTTTTAGGAACGGGGGATTTCTTACTTTCTCTTTCGCTTTCAGAAGATATATTAGTAGCATCTGCCTCTATTTCTGGAGTAGAAGTTGATGTACTAGCAAGACTAGTTTTAATTATAAATCTATAGAACAAGAAAGCAAGAATTTGTATCACTCCATCTCCAATACATCTTATTTCCTAAATTACTTGTCCATTGTTTTCTGTACTTTGCATTCCTACAGTATTTCTGGCGATCAACTAGGTACTACTTACTAGGTATGATTCAAATTCAAATAAATCGCAAATTTAACTGCACTCGAATTATTTATTAACGGTAACTCATACAACAAACTGTGCTGACTGCTACTGAGTAGTGCCTACTGCTATGCTACTCTCAACGTCTCAACTGCGTGTCTGCTAGTGATGAGTCGGTATTTCAGGAACGGTATTTTGTCGCGGTATTTGCTGGTAACGTTCCGTCGCGTTACTCATCGCTCAAATACCCGGTTACTTGATAACGCATTGTTCGCACATGTATCCACATATGCCGCGATCGCGAACGGCAAGTTACGTGTAACGAAACATAAAATCAGTTACTTTAGAACAGGAACGTTATTTTGGGCGGTTTCACTTAAGCAACGTAAAATGGAAATAGGTAGTTCCAATGCAGCGATTCGTAGCGTTGCCACCGCGGGAACTTTTGTGATTTCTTTGTTCCAATAAACAGCTTTTTATTATTGAAAATGGGTTGTAAAATGAATATTCATATTTTTTGCACTGAAAGGCCAAACAAAGTATATTATTAAATAAAACATAAATTTTAAGGTTTAATACCTACTTCAACAAAATAAATTATCCGGTTAAGGATATAGGTAATAAAAAGAAATCAGACAACGAAAATAGAATGCAAAAACAAGTAACTTAAACAAAAAATAACAATAAAAAATAAATCAATCATATTGCTTTAAATTTTTCACATGCTATACTTAACTTCACTTTTTTTTAATTCTTTGTTATACTTTAAAAACAATATCTTTTTTACTTTCGTTGAGCTAAGTCTGTTTCGCCGTTCCGACAAAACTTGGCCAGTTTTGGAAAATAGCCTTTCGCAAGGCACAGACGTAGCTACAACAACAAATTTTTCTTTTACCAACCGACTGAGCTGAGGATAATTGTAAGTATTACTTTTCCACCACTGCATGGGATCTTCCGTTCTATGAATAAGCGGTTCTTCTAGATACCGCTGAACTTCAATTATGGACCTTGCTTGAGCGGAAGCTGTCGGTTCAACTGATGCCACTTTTTTATCAAAATTTCCCCATATAGAATGTTCTCCTGAGGGGACGTTATTCTGGGTAGTATTTTCGTTAGTAGTTTGAGATGTTCCGGGGGGAAGATTTTTAAGGTTGCTAGTTATGAGAGACATAGCAGCTTTCTTGGCCCGTTCCGCTACGAATTCACTTGAAAATCCAACATTTTTAAATCTTGGATCCAAGAATGTTGTTAATATTAATGAACTGCTATTTTCGAAATCCCCTAACCTATTTTGAAGCCCTTCTAAAATTGAATTTACAACCAATTTTGACAAATGATGTAAATCCTGCTCTTTCATTTTAGAGTATACACTTACAAGTCCTTCAGTTAAAATTATCACGGCCGACGCTGTAACATAATTTTGCGCACTCATTAACTTGGTAACAGTCGTTCGGATGGGTTCTTCAAGTTCCGTAAACCTTTCTATCATATAGAAGGTTGAATTCCACCTTGTGGCCACTTCCTGAATGAGCTTCTTGGGTTCCTTGTTCAGTTGCCTATGTTGTTCAAGAAATTTTGATGTAGCTGATGTGCTTCGTTTAAAAAAAGCCACAATACTCTTCATCTTCTCAACAACTCCAGATGTATGCTTTAATGCGTCTCGGACAATTAAGTTGATGGTATGTGCATAACATCCAAAGTGTCTTAATTTCAAATTATCTTTTACAGCTTTCCGTACATTTGCCGCATTGTCTGAAATTGCCATCAATATTTTTTTTTCTAAATCCCATTCCTGAATAATCCTTCTTAATTCATTAGCCAAATTCTCACTTGTATGAGTTTCGCCAAATGAAGAGCATTCAAGCAATAACGAATTAATTTCAAAATCCTTATTTATAAAATGGGCTGTTACACCTAAAAAAATTTCGGTTTTTCTTGAAGTCCAACAGTCGGTTGTTAGAGTGACGGACTGAATTTCACTAATAATTTTTTTCGTATTTGTGTAGACTTCTTCAAAATCAGCTTCTAATAAAGAATTAGTTATTGTTCTTCGCGATGGCAGTTGATAGGATGGATTTAAGGCAGCAACGAAACGCTTAAAACCACAATCGTCCACAATAGAAAATGGTTGGAAATCCTGAGAAAATAATGACATTAAATTCTCATCGATTATTTTTCTTGCACTTACTCCCATTTTCTTCTTTAAGAATGTACTGACAGTAGTTTGTGACACACTGCGATTAGTATTTATTACATTTGTTGGTTTTTCTCTTACATTATCGGTGCTACTGGATGTAGATGGTTGAATGTCCCTGTCTGATACTACTAATACTTCATCTGTTCCCTCGGTATGTCTGTCAGTAACACTTTCAGTCCTGCTTGTATCTAATTTGACTAGAGGATGTTTTCTTATCATGTGCTTTCTTAGGTTGTTAGAAGTTGATTTAAAACTTAATTCTGTTTTGCATATGTTACAAATTGCTATTTTTTCACATTTAGGTTTTTCGGCAAAAAAGTTCCAAATTTGAGATGACTTCACAGATTTTCCCGGAGCCATAATCGTACCTACTATTTTTTATAATTAGATTGCTATTTTGAAAGAGAAATTATTTTACCTCAGATAAAAACAAATAACACTTAACTCGAACACTAATTTCAAACAATGCAAAACACTACCGTTTTATCACCGAACACGTATATGTATACCCTACAGAATCACAAAGTTTGAACAACTTTATGCCATACTTTGAACTCTTTCCCGGCAAATATTGCCGTAATTTCAGTCTGTTTCAAAATTGAACCATAGATTGGTCGATAACAATATTTGCACCTGGAGTTTTTGCACTCGTAAATTTTTCAACTAATAATTTAGCCAGAGGTTCAATTTTTGCCAAGCGATTATCTTCTTCAACAGTTTCGTTATCAGAAAAGTGAATGAACCGTACCAGAGCTTGGAATCTATTACGGCTCATCACATTAGAAACAAATTTGTTTTCGAAAAATGGCTTCATACTCCAATAATCTGAAATTTTTGGATATTGAACTACACCCAAGTATGCCACTAAACCAATATTTTTTTTAACTCATTCTTGTCTAAATTTTTCCATTGATTAGCATTTCTATTAGTTTCAGTAACGATAAGGTTAAGCACCGCATCATCTACTAAATCGAAATACACACGGGCGGGTGAAAGTTCTTGCAATGGTATAAAAATATGTATTGCTTCCCTGAAAAAGCCTCTGATTATCTCCTGTTACGTCTTCCCATTCATCGTCATCGTCATGAGTGATAGAAGTCATCTAATTTCCAGGTGTGGCAGAAAGAGAAGTATTGCTAGCTGACCCGCAATCTACACTGTCTTCTGAATATTCCTCAGAGTCGGTAGGAACAAAATCTTTGTCGACAATTTCTTCATCTTTATCTTCACTGAAATCTGATCTATTTTCTTCATCTTCCACTACTGTATTTTCACTAGCAAGTTCAAATAGTCTTTTTCGAGAACTAGGTTCTCTTGTTTTATTTCCGTAAAATGTATTACAATTAGTTTTCACATACAAGTACACACCTTCTTTACATAACGTCCTACCAGATCTGTGAAATTGCTTCGAGAGTTGCCGGTGGCTCTCAAACATAAACGCTCATAAATATACAGGAAACTCTATTCTCTGCTACAAAAGCATAAAGTTGCATCTGATATTATTGAAATTGCTGCAAAAGTGCAATTTGTTGAGAGTTACAGGTGACTCTCATGGTACGACGCAGATAACTGTAATACCTGCATACCATGTGTCACCGGTGACACATTTTTTTCCGGGAAAATTTTTGTTTTTTGTCTAATTTACTAATTTAATACACATGAAATACTCCAAGAAACAGAAAAGCTTAACGGTACACCGGGAAAAAATAACACATCTTATGGGTGGTAGCCAACGTGTTAATGTAGAATTAGACTAATTATTTTGTAGGCCGTCATGAAGAAAACTTAGCAGCTGATCCATCCAGATAATATTTGTATGGATCATATTTATGTTGAAAAGAGTAGCTCGACCATTTACGATACACTGCATTATATTGATTTAGAGTTTTATTTGTAATGGAAGATAACATAACAAGTCTGGCTGCTTCAAGGACACCCTTCAATCTGTATGCTTGGCTGATAATTTTTCGGCCACCAGGAAAATATTTTTGTATAAGGGATGTGCAGTCCTAAAAGGAGAAAATACTAATTGCTTATGTGGTTAAAAAACAATGGAACCTCGAGTTAAGAGTGCTAAAAATAGTGGAAACCATATCTGAGATAGCCAGTTCGGAACAATAACAATTTCCGAAGTCTTATTGTTACGAATTTTTGCCAATTCACTGCCAGTTAACACAATTGGGGGAAAGGCATAAAAAATAACGTTCTCTTCATTGAATTTGGAAGCAAAAAGGTCAATCTCTGGAGAACCAAACTGCTGAATAATAAGATTAAATGTTTCCTGGTGTAGCTCGAATTCCGTATTAGTGGATTTTATACGGGATAGAGCATCTGCTCTACCATTATCTTTGGTATTAATATATGAAGCAAAAACGTAAATGTTCTTGGACGCACACCACCGCCAAATGGCTTGAGTTATATAGTTTAAGTTTTTATGTTGGACACTTCCCATTTTGTTAATGCAAGCTATGGCTGTTACATTATCAATTCGTAGCAAAATATATTAATTATAAATGGTAGCTGTAAATGCAACCAATTCAAGGTAATTAATATGTTTTTTATTTCCTGTTGATTCCAAAAAACCTCTGGTCTCAACAATGGTGCATCACGCACCCCATCCAGTGGTAGACGCGTTAGTAGGTAACAGTTGACTTTTTCATGATTTATTATCTATCCTAAAGAATTTAGTAAATAAATAGTTTTATATACTGCTTCCTGGCACCTCTCATACGATACCTCAATAAGCAGTAGATCGTCAAGACAATTTCCTATAGTATTACGCTGTTGTCTTAACAGGTTTTAAAAGTTTTGAAAAGGTAAAGGATGCTAAATTAAGACCGAATGGAAGATAATTAAATTCATAGGAAAATTCTTAAAATTCAAATCTTAAATATTTCTTATAACGTATATCGATTGGTAATAAAAAATAAGCATCCTTTAAATAATTTTATGCAAAATAACATGATTTTGAAGCGCAAATCTTTCCACAACACGTGGCAATTCCTCCAAATACCCGTCAATTCCTGACAATACCCACAAAATTCCTCGCAATTCCCGCAATTCCTGCGCAATTCCTCGGCAATTCCCGAAATTCCTCGCAATTCCTCTGCAATTCCCGAAATTCCTCGGCAATTCCTCGCAATTCCTGCGCTTTGTACACCAAAATTCCTCAGCGGTTTACCCCTCAGGATTTTGTCAATTGGGTTGTTTTGCGAGGCCCATTTTCCAACATCGTTAATGAGCCGATGCAATTCATATTTCCTCTTCTTCGAAAGTGCGTAGTGAACGCTGCATACCACTTGACCAGCGTCCGCCAAACGTTGCAGGAAATCATCGGATACATTTAGATTGGGATTCTGCAAATTAGTACTTGAGAGTGTACCCACGGCTTGCAAACTGGCTCCCAATTGGTCTTGCAAGGAAGACAAGAACAAATCGTTCTTCGAGACTGTATTAAACTAGATAACTTTAATTTCCTAATTGATTTTTGGTGCCTTAAGAGAGAAACAATTTTCCGCTAATGGATATTTTTGAATTAGCTCCTTTCGTGTTTCGGAGGAGATACTCTTTCGAAGGTATGCTGACCAACGGACAACTAGTTCTTCGTTTAACATAGTACCATTTACAGCAGATAGCCCTGGATTATCCTCCAAAATCTGAACAAGATTTTGAGTGGTAGGTTGATCAGCTGTAAAGCGTTGTTTACACGAGATAGTAAATTGCGTTAGCACTTCTGAGAGTAACTTGCGCTAGCGTTTACCTATAAGTAAATTCTTAAAGCGATTTCTCTCAGCAAGTACTCTCTAAACCTATATTTTCAGCAAGTGATTGCATGCGCATATACACGGTATAGTTCTTCTAGTGTGAAAAATGTCTCGCCGTAGAAAGATAGAATAGATAGACAGAAGGCCTACTCTTGGGACTTAAGCGACGTTATTAGAAGAATTAAGAACTGAAGATCCAAATCAATTAAAAACATTTCTGTGTATGTCAGAAACTGATTTTAACTTTTTACTTCAATTAATTTCGAATAAAATATCAAAATTAGATACTAATATAAGAATAAAAACACTGGGTTTTGTTGTTTCGCTTTATAAGGTAAAACAACAAAACAGTGTTTTTATTCTTATATTAGTTGCAATGTTTCACCTAATGCCAACCTCGGAATCAATTAAGGTAAAAATTGGATACAAACATGCGTGAATCGATTAAACCAAGCGAACGATCGACTGTAACGTTAAGGTTTTTAGCCGCAAGTAAGTTTTAAAATAATATGATAGTGATATACACAAACTTTTATTTTGACATAGTACCTACACATAGTTTCAAATAAAAATTAATTCTTTAATTCTTTTGCGCAAACCATAAGAATAATCAATAAGACACAGCTAAATAACGAACATAAAAAATAACTTGATTTTCTGGATTTAATCATAAAAAATATAAAAACTTTGATTTCAGGTGATTCATACCATTCTCTCATGTAACTTTTCCGAATTCCAGTAAGTACGATCTCAAAGATAATACCTCACTGTTGTCAGGCTTTGGAAAAGGTACCAAAAATGATTATTTTAAGGTGAGCATTAGGTTTAGTTCATTTTTTGTTTATTTACCTAAATCCCGGTAATGTGTTGGGGCATTAGACGGGAAGCATATTGTTATACAAGCACCTCCTGGCAGTGGAAGTTATTATTATAATTACAAAAGAACACGTAGTATTGTTCTTATGGCACATACTGACTCAAATTATAAATTTATATATGCCAATGTTGGCGCTAAAGGCGCATTTATACATTCCAGTGCACTCGGCCGAGTAGGATGCGCACGCGCACTCACTGTAAAGACACTTTGTGTTTACATGTGCTAGTTCACTCGGTTGCCAAGTGGCATGCCAGTTCATTTTGTCATTGTCATATGTCATTTCGTATGCAGAAAATGACTCGACAGATAATTAATAATGCAGCTGATCCTGATGAATTGTGCGATGAGTTAATAAAATTATTAGAAGAGGAATACATGACATAAGTGCCTCCGTCATACGTCAGATTTTCATTTCAAACAAAACAAAAGCACGTGCCATTTGACGTTTATCGATATTGTGTTAAAAGTTTTTCAATATTGCATGTTTCGAATGTGCATGGAAAACCGTAGACCACTGGTTTCGTCCTTTTGGGACTCATCAGTACGGTGCTTTGCCCTACACACCCGAACTACGCAATATTGCTTGCTTTATATATACTTACACGCTTGGTGTAAGTATTAGCAAGAGCTAATTATTTGCCGAATTATGGGGCGGTTATGAATGGTACTGGACCGTTCGAACAACTACTCCTCGGGCAAATACCCCGCCAGGCATTGAATTATAGAACTGAATCCAGATTTTATGTACTACGAGATCCATACTGAATGCTACCCCAAACATATCGTTGGGCTTGGAACATCCTTAGATCTCTACATACTTCCTGCTCCCAGCAGTAGGATATGTATGTTAAAAGTTTTTCAATATTGCATGTTTCGAATGTGCATGGAAAACCGTAGACCACTGGTTTCATCCTTTTGGGACTCATCAGTACGGTGCTTTGCCCTACACACCCGAACTACGCAATATTGCTTGCTTTATATATACTTACACGCTTGGTGTAAGTATTAGCAAGAGCTAATTATTTGCCGAATTATGGGGCGGTTATGAATGGTACTGGACCGTTCGAACAACTACTCCTCGGGCAAATACCCCGCCAGGCATTGAATTATAGAACTAAATCCAGATTTTTTTTTTCCAAGCCCAACGATATGTTTAGGGTAGCATTCAGTATGGATCTCGTAGTACATAAAATCTGGATTTAGTTCTATAATTCAATGCCTGGCGGGGTATTTGCCCGAGGAGTAGTTGTTCGAACGGTCCAGTACCATTCATTTATCGATATTATTTACAACTTCTTAAACCAGTTTTTGCAATATAATTATGGACGTTTTGCAGTGAAAACAGTTTATTTTCAATTTGTGTGTTGGGCTTACGTGTAAAAACTTGAAACCAACTATAATTATATTGAGGTTAGGTTAAAACGTCAGAAAGCACGTGGCTTTGTTTTGTTTGGAATGAAAATCTGACGTTTGTGACGCGCCACTTTTGTGGTGCATTAAAAGAAGACGGGAGAAAAAATAGGATTTCGGTTATAAGTTGGATCGGCGGACGTTCGTTACTTGGAGCTTCTAATACCCTTTTGGAGGAATTAAAAATGAAGATACTGCAGCTTACAGAAATCATCTTAGAATGGGAGTATATGAATTCGAAGAACTACTATCGAAAGTTAGTAATGGCATTCAGCGCCAAGGCACTCATATGAGAAATGTAGTTTCTGCCAAAAGTAAACTTGAACTTACCTTGCGTGATTCATTTGGATCTTTGGAGTTTTTGTACAGAATCCCACGTTCAACAATGTGCAAATTTATCCCTGAAGTTTGCACAGCAATTGCAAATTCTTCTTTTCTCCAGAGATTTGGGTTGTCAATAAGATTGTCTTTAGAAGAGGTAGAAGTTTCAAATAAAAAATTTAAGTCAAGCGGACTGTATCTTCAGAGTCAGTTAAATTCTCATCAGCTGTTAAACGTTGATTTTGGATTACTTTATCAGTGCCTTAAGGCCTTCTCAAATCGACGCGGGACAGCGAGAACGGGAGCGGCAGCGGGAGCGTCGCGGGATAGAAACATATGGCGGGATATTGTACCATGCACACCGAAACAACTTCCCGCTAAAGCCCGCGCGGGACCGCAGCGTCTTGTTTACAGTTCGCTGCTTGCATCATTTTTATTCGCTACAGCGCAGTTCCCGCTTCTAGTATACACGTGCTAACTATCATGGAGACAGAAAATTTAATAGAAACTGTCAAGCGAATGATCCGATTTTGTACAATTTATCTAATACCCAATATAAAAATATGTATACGAAAAAAGAACAAAGTAAGTATAGGACGAAATTGGTTTGACACTAAAACAAAACCTGCTTTGGTCGTCTGCTACTGCCAGAAGAGCTTCTTCCTCATCATCTGAAGAGAACATACTTTTTTTGTCAAAAATTAGGTTACATAAACCGGTGGTAGGTAATAAAAGCACGTCTAAAATGGCGGAATGTTTCGTTCTGGTGTAAATACTTGTTAATTTCCCGAGTCTCGCACCAGTAGCGTGATTTTCGCTACCGCTCCCGCTCCCGCTGTTCCGCTTCGGTTTGAGAAGGCCTTTAAGCTGCCATTGCTCCGAAGCTTTATTTTTTTTGCATAAATCTCGTACTTTTAAAACAGCGGAAGTGTCAACATTGGTATCTTCTTCATCATCACAGTTTTGGATTTGGTTTTGGATTTCCATTTCTTCGTCTTCAGTGTCAGCTTCAACTTCAGCGTCAGCGCCGTTATTTGAATTTTTAATATCTCCAATTATAAGTCTTGCACAGCTAAATTTAGCACTTGAGCAATACAACGAAAATGTTGATCTTCATCAAATAATTTACCATATTGTTCGTAAATAATTTTTGACAGTTCAGAGATAAATAAGGTGTTGACACAAGCATTATTTACAGTAATGCCTGTTGCAAATGGTATGTAACTAGCGAATTATAAAAACAGTGACCAATATCTTTGCCGGTTTATGGGCCACGCGAGGGAACAAAATCTACTACTATATACCGGGTGTCAACGAGTTAATGTAACATCCCGCCATTTGTTTACTTTTTGAAATACACTTTGGCAATCTTCTGTTAGTATTATACTTCTAAAACTTCATATTTTTATCATCTTTGACATATCCAATTACTTCCGGTTAAACCGGAAGTGATATCAACTTTTTTATGTTAAATAGCAATATATCATTTTGTTTAGATAGTTCAATAGGCCTCTTTATCCTCTTGATAACCATGTATCACACATATCCAAAAACTTTATATTTTTGACGTCAGAGGGCGTTAAATGAAAAAGTCACGTTGGCTGTGAATTTAACGATATTAGCATAATTTTAAACGTTTTAATGAATTCAACTATTAATTCTAACAGTGCTTCAATGACCATGGAAAGATTTTTGAATTTGAAGCAGTCAATCCTTTTGTTTCTTAAAAAAATAAAGCTAACATAGGCTTTTTAAGTGTTTTGAAAAATGGAATTTAAATTACTAATTGATAATTGAATTGCACTTTTATGCACTAATTGTGAGGACAATAAACAAGTTCGAAAAACAAGAAAAATTTTAGCACCTTGCTATTTAAAATTTCACGAAAAACTCTGTTTCAAAAACGAATATTTGAACGACTATGTTAACTTAATTTTTTTTAAAAACAAAAGGATGTACTGCTTCAAATTCAAAAATCTTTCCATGGTCATTGAAACACTGTTAGAATTAAAAGTTGTATTCATTAAAACGTTTTAAATTAGGCTCATATCGTCAAATCCACAGCCAACGTGACTTTTTCCTTTAACGCCCTCTGGCGTCAAAAATATAAAGTTTTTGGATATGTACGATAAATGGTTGTCAAGAGAATAAAAAGGCCTACCGAACTCTCTAAACAAAATGATATATTGCTATTTAACATAAAAAAGTTGATATCACTTCCGGTTTATCCGGAAGTAATTAGATATGTCAAAGATGATAAAAATATGGGGTTTTAGGAGTATAATGCTTACAGAGGATTGCCAGAGTGTATTTCAAAAACTAAACAAATGGCGGGATGTTACATGCGACACCCGGTATATATAGGCATCAACATTCCTAGTCGGAATTTTGCCGCTTCGTGGCTGAAGCTTTACAATCCCTTTATTGGGGCGGATTAATCCCCCTTATTGTCTTTCTACAGATCTTGATGTGCCGTGGCCTCCCACACAACTCTTCTCCACTATTTTCTATCATTAATCTTCATTCTCCAATTCTCAACTTTCATGGTTCTTAAGTCCTCCACCACCTCGTCCCACCATCTCATCTTTGATCTCCCTCGCCCTCTACCATAGCCTGGTTTCCATACTAACAATTTTCTTATCATTGTTTCTTCCCCACTTCACATTGCATGCCCGAGCCATCGCATTATTTGTGCCTTAATAAACTTCACTATATCTTCTCCCCCTATTTCTTGCTCTATTTCAGAATTCATCCTTGGTCAACTTTCACGGTCATTAAGTTTCTTTTGTCCCAGTATTACTCTTAGTATTCTCCTTTCGAATATTTTCAATTTCTGTTCAATTTTTATAACTCATTTCAGCGCCCTTCGTATTCATATAAAATTGTAAATTGTCTGTTGGAAATCAGGAATATCCATGTGCGAGACCCCAGCCTTGCGTAGGACATTTTACAATTGCCAGGTCTTCAAAAATGCGAAAGAAAAAAGTTAACCTAAATCTTTTCAGTACCCCTGTTTTTGGTTAAATTCATTAATTAAATCATAAAGAACAAGAAAATACCCTTAATAATAATATTTACATTTCTGCTGCATGTTTCTTTGTCTTTATCTATTACAAGAATGTCGTCTAGATAACTTACGGTAGTGATGCCTTTAAGTCGCAAGTAACTTAGAATAGGTTTAAGTAACTTGGTAAAGATATACGGACCTGTACAAAGTCCGAAACAAAGGCAGTTGTATTCGTACAATTTACCTTTAAACCTGAATCTTAGATATTTTTTAAATTTTTTATTTATTGGCACCATGTAATAGGCGTCCTTTAAATCTATTTTTGCTAAAAATGAATTTTCAGTATTACACACTGTTATGGGGTGGATTTATGTATTTCTTTAATTTTTTCAGGTTTATTATGAATCTGTACTTGCCGTTCGGTTTTTTTCTCAGAAAGTATGAGGATAAGAATTGATCACCGACATCACTACAACTTGATATTGAGCCTCGTTTTCATGATGATAGTTTTTGTGATAGTTGCTATCATGATGGCAACTATTATATAAAATGTCACCGTATAGACAACACGATAGCCGCTATCGCACTGTCGCGATGGCTCTATCACACTATCTCGTTTGATTAGATAGTTGAGAGTACTCTCGCGACAGTTATGGAACTATCGCGTCTACTGTCACGTGTATACAAGACCGACAGCGTGACAGTTCACTCTTCGATTTACTTTTTATGCGTTTTGTTATTGCTACAACTGTCACAACAATGTTTTCGTGTAGACATCACACTTTCATGACACAACTATCGAGGCGACTCTCATGAGAGTACTATCGTGAAAGTACTATCATCATGTGCAACGATACTTTCTGGTCGAACGTCAATTATGCAACGATATCGGATCGATTTCGGTGAAAGTATACAACGACACTTCCTAGTGACGCTCTGGAGCCAGATATACAGCGCGCTCTTTCGGTTTCGGTATCGGTATCTGGTACGCTCTGTATATCTAGATTAATCGGTTCGTTACCTTTGTAACAATATAACGGGGTTGCACCTGGTCAGGTCGGGATCGTCGATAATACCCTTTGCTCAATAGTCGAAGAAGGGAGGGTTCGTTATTGCTTACTAAACGGTGAATTATAAAACATAAACAAATTAAAATGGTTTCTATTAATATAACTATTTACATTTTAAACGGAATATGAAACGGATATTTACAGGAAAATATATACATGAAAAATAAATGAGAAATTCTAGTATTAAAATCAGGACGGTACTGTAACCGGTTTATCGAGTGAGTAGCGCACGAGATCTGGGCTAGAGGCCTAGCTCGTGGACTATTCCCTCGCGATCAGCTATCACTTGAATACGGGTAGTCTCGTCGTATGATTAACTGTTCCGGATACTTGCGGTTTCGTAGTAGCACCTATAGCGCGACCGGTCGGGGTTTCAAGTCGGGGATGTACGTTAGAACACCAAGTCAAGTAACTCCGGTCTTGTTAACTTAATTATTGGTAGCCCTTCGGCTTCGATAATTAAGTACTAGCGATGAAGACTTGAGTATTTATTCTTCGAGAATAAATCGGATACGGGAATGAACAGAAAATCACACGCCGTGAATTAAACTCATTCAAGCGGACTGTCCGTTAATATTTATCGGACGCGGGTGGAAAGAATTCTTCTTCGCAAACCGGTGAAGAAGATTCTTCCCGGACCTCTGCTGTGTGGCTTCCTTTATAGCCACCCGAATAGGTTCGGCGGTCGGCGGTCAGGCTCGCTCTCCTACCATCGAAACGCGTGACGTGCCACTCCCACTCTTCTCGTGCTCTTGTTTATTTACAATCGTGACGTAGCGGCTTGTATTTCTCTCTTCATCTGGATATGCCACGGCTCTCGCTCCGTGACGCGGTTGCAATAGAGAAAACAATTATGAATGCTAATCCAAGTTTGTTGGATGTAACCAGCATTCCAATTATGCATTGTTACACATGAAAACGAGCCTTTACTTTAGTTGCTTCGAGTTTTTTTACTACTAGTTCTAATTGCCCTCGATCTTTCTTCGAGAACGTTGTACGAGGCTCCATTAATTGTAAGGGTTTCCTTGTAAATGAAATGGAGTATTCTTTCACATATTTAAGGATATATGTATTTGTCTTTCGTAATGTTGGACCAATTCCTATAAAAGTATTTCAGCCTACTACTGACCTTATCTGTTGCCTTCGCCTCTGGTATTGTCGAGAGTATTTGACTTGGGCTGCATTTCGCTCCTCCCTCTGGTTGTCTTCTCGCGGGTAATTTGTTCTGAAGGAAGGGCGTTTCCAGTTTAAATGGTTTTCTGGCAGCTTGAAGCTAATCGTATGTTTCGTGATGTGGTTTTGGTTTCATCAAGCCTTGCCCTGTTCTCTGATGCTGTGCTTGATTTTTCAGTTTCTCGCCAAAATCTTTCCCGCACAACAGTTCATCAGGTTTGCTGTCCTCGGCTATTTTCTTGACTTTGTTATTTAAGCTGGGAAGAATTTGACACTTCCTGTTTTGAGACATCATATAAAAGGCGTCTGCCAATATTCTTCCGGACTCCATTATAATTGGCAAGTTTGTTTTAACTTCTTCAGGTCTATTTTTAGCATTTATAAAATTATCTGCCACTTTCCCAAGTGCTGAGAGGCCAGATCCGATTTGGCTTTGAATTTTTTGTAAATATTTGTCTGTTTCTGACATCGAGATTTCTATTTCGGAGTTCACCAGGGGAGGGTTGAACTTGCAGTTTATAGGGATGGGGTACTTATTATTTATGGCGTCTCTCCTCTCTTGTTGGATATAAAAGTTCCATCTACTGGATATATTCATATTAAGTTCAGCACCTCCTTGATTATTTGAGGCTGATGGGTTTTCCCCTAATAAGTCTGCCAAGTCGCCTTGAGACATCTCTGGATGATCGGCAGTACTTGGCCCTAACACGGAAGTTGGTGGTTCGATAATTTCTCCATCTGATGACGATATGACAGGCCTTATGTCCTCATCTGATGAATACACCTTAAACAGTGCCTCTTTAAGTATATTGCATCGTCGGGATTAAGAGCGTTATTAACAACCATAGCATATTCGGTGGTTAAAATTTATACCCTTGCCTAATTGTGCTCTTACTTTCAGCTATTGCAATCGGTGGTTAAAACTTATACCCGAGCCGATGATAATAGGGCAATTTCGACGAATAATAAGGTCTGATTTGATGCTATCGGTGGTTAAAAGTTATACCCGTACCGATTAGCTAATGGTGTATGCAGCTAAGAAGATTTAGATATTAAATAATAATGTAATTTTACTTACTTGAGGATGTTTGTAAATTCTGTTCTAGTCTCCTTATTTTCCGTTTTATTCTTTCTCGTTCAGGAGAATTCACTTTTCTTTTAATTCTAGGCATTTTTCACTGCAATACTGATACGTTTGGCACAAAGAAATGTTCTGATGGTTATGAGATGTATGGGCTAGCGATAGAGGCCAGGTATATGAGTGAATCATGCTTTAAAAACTGTGCGCTTGGTGATAAATAAATGATACTACAGAGTGTTCTATTTGGAAAGGACAATGCGAAATATAATTCAACATAGTTTATCAACAAACAAAATGACTTTTTTAACCTTACCTGATTTTGTAAATTAAAATTTATGTTTCCTTGTCGAGATCGAGAATTTTTCGCTTTTGCTAGTGCTGCAGCCTCAACTTCGGGAAATATTTCATGACACTGCTTTTGATGGCGTGCAAATAAATGTCTCTTTAATCCTGTGTTATTTAGCATTCTTCATGTGAATTTGTTTCTTGCGTATTTGGCACGTTCCAACTTTGTCGTTATTGGTTGTAGACGTGGTTACCATGGTAAAAAAATTCGTCAATAGCTTTCCGCTCGCTCCCACTGCTCTGTCCCTCTTATTTTTGCCAATAACGTTGTTAAGGGTTTTTTCTTATGTTGAGTTGTTTTTGAAACAGATAGTGTGATGGCACTGCTGGTGTTTGGCGAAGAAACGCTGTCATCATCACTATCACTATCTGACAATTCGCCAGGACCCGGCTCAAAACTCTTATCTTCATCCATCGAATCACTATCACATACAAAAGGATCTTCTACTTCTTCATTGGAATTATTGTCATCGTCATCAGGTATTATTTGTACTTGCAGTGTTGTTTTTCCCGCATTAGAAGTACGGGACAATTTAGGATGCTTTGGCTTCATTATTTAAAATGCAATTCACTGCTAGCTGCTAGATTTAGTGCAAAAACGAAAACTATGATAGCAACGGGCAATGTACCTACCCGTCTGTGATCTGTGAGTAACCGATAACGGCTGCTTCCTTGTGTACGCACGTCGCGTCGCTGGCGCGGCTGTGATTTGTTTTGATTGGTTCCAAGAGTGGGGGAGTTTGCACTTTACTGTTTCTAGGCAGTCGCGCAATTTAAGCTAAGCGTCTTATCTAGACTGAATAATAGTCATGGGTAACTCGTAAAATTTTCGCGATCTGACTCTTCAGTTCAGCTCACAGATGGCGACCCGCAGAACTGAACCGGTTCGAATGAGTCACATGGCTCGCAAAGCACACAAAAGGCAAAGACGATAATCGCCAACTGCGATACAGCATTCGAGAGCCAGGAAGCACTCGAGAGGTTTATATCTCTATTGAATTATGATTTTAAATAAATTTCATAAAGGAGGTGAATTTCTGGGTGCTTATCCACTGTAAAAGTGAAATTTATTATTCTTCAAATATTATTTACCTGATGCGTTACTCAATGAGTTTTAAGTATAAGTATTTTGCTAGTATTGAATATACCTAGGTAGGTACCTAAAAAATTCTCGAAATAACAGAAGCATCGGTAACTGTTTAAGGTGGTGATTTAGCTCATGCTAGAAATTGTGGGAGTAGTCCTACACGGTAGCGCTTGAGCAGCGAAAGCTATTGTACTTACAACAAAATGATGTATATAAAAAACAAAGTAGAAAGATCAGTCTACAAAATAAGCTGATTTTTATTGTTCAAATATTAATATTAACTGAAATGAGGCATGATGAAAATCATGATAGTTACTCACGTTGATACACCACCATCCTTCTATTTTTCGGGAAAAAAATATAAATTGTGAGATACACATATTGTAGTATACATATTTAGTTTCAGTCTAAACACTTATTTGAAAAATTTAATAATATATTTAAGGAGAACCAACTGCTGCAGATAAACACTACAAAATTTTCGCGTCAGCCATTAAAATGTAATATTCTAGTTACGAACCGGGTTTTTTCTTCTCTTGCCGGCAATCCAGATTGCAGTTTAGTTTGGCACTTATCTTAGAGACGGCGCTAGTAGACTGTCGCATTTTATTTGAAACGCCTGTACTAAACAGATTGAAGGTCAAGCTCGCCTGCAGGCTGCAGCTGGTAAACCAAATAAATGTTTTGATTTAGATTTATTTATGAAGTGGGACTGGGAGATTTAATTTCGCGCCATATTAGCAAATATTTGAAATTAGCATTGGTTTTTTTAAATACTTGAATGTTGATTTAATTCCATCTTTCCAATTATACACCACAGAAATAGGACCCGCCCCTCAGATTCGTTTGCCTAACCGCCGGGGGCGGAACAATTTTTTTAATTTTCAAAAAATAATCTTTCTTATTAGGAATCGTGCCACTTACATATTTTTCTGCATGCTTCCTATACACCACAGGAATGGGATCCACCCCTCAGATTCGTTTGCCTAACCGTCGGGGGCGGGGAGAAATTTCAAAAAATTATAACTTTCTTATTAGGATTCGTGCCAATTTTCTTCCACCCCTGACGGTTGGGCAAACGAATCTGAAGGGTAGGTCCCATTTCTGTGGTGTATGGGAAACTTACACCAAAATATGTAAGGGGCACGATTTCTAATTAGAAAGTTGAAGATTTCAAAAAGCTCTCCTCCGTCCCCGACGAATAGGTAAAAGAATCTGAGGGTTGGGTTAGCTTTTTATGACGTACGGGATGCAAACACGTCTAGTTTCAATAATTCATTTATTACAAAATTCCAAAACCAACATACAGATTATCTTCATTGCTGTGCTTTACATAATATACCATAATACTTAGTGCTTACTACATAGAAATTTGCAATAGGGAGGTATTAGAAAGAGTTGGGAAAAGCAAAACGTATGGAAAACGATAAAGAATAGGAGAGATAGGATGGTAGGACACCTTCTAAGACACGAAGGAATAGTTTGCGACATACTTGAGAACGGGTAGGCCCAGATTAGACTACTGCTCTCAAATAGTTGGTGATGTAGGACAGTGTTTTTCAACCTGAGGGTCGCGACCCCCAGGGGGGCCGCATAGTCTTGCTTGGGGTCGCGGTCGCAAGCAAGTTAAAAGTAGGAGGCAAGGGTTATAGGTCCTAAACTACAATAAAAATGAAGCAATTTCAGTGAGAAGGCTGTGCCTGTTTATTTGGTAAAAGTTTTTCAAACCTTGGTTTTATTTCTGAGACGCATATAATTAAATCGTTTTCTAATTGAAGTCTATTTCGGTTCTTAGTTTTTATGTTCACCATTGAAGAGAACGTTAGTTCACGCATAGGTAGGAAGTGGCGAATGGCACTAATAATTTCAAAGCTTCTCTTGGGAGCTCGGGATATTCTGCTTTTCTTTTCACCCAAAATACGTCATTTTTTTCTGGGGGGTCGCCAGAACTTTTTTACTTGTAAAGGGGTCGCGTATTCAAGAAGGTTGAAAAACACTGATGTAGGATGTTCAACTTTTGTAGAAATGCGTAGGTCATAAACAGAATGAAAGTAGAAAACATTGTGAGTCTAATAGAGGAAAGGCGAAAATATAAAAATAGGTTAGATGAAAGAGGGAAACAAAGATATAAGGCGATCAAGTGAGAAATTATTCGGAAATGTAGGAAATCGAAAGAGCAATGGATCGATATTAAATGCAAAGATGTGGAAGATAAGTTCGAAGTAGAAAATTCATTTCCCATGTTTGTCACATGCAATGTTCCTCTTGCTCCGCTTTAAAATTATTTCCGGTGCTATACAGGATTCATAAAATAATTTTAGTTTAGGAACCATAACATGCTTCCAAAAATGTTCATCCCTATCAATTGTTTCTATGAACAAATTATTTTTATCCCCAGTATATCCAACAAAAAAGCACCTGCTCCGCTTCGTTATTGCTAATTGACCCTGAATCTAAAATATTAGACTTTAAAATTTACTGAACTACCTATTATAAAATTGATCGCTTACCTGGTAATAATAGTCATGCGTTTTTCGTAACTGTATGTTACCCTCACTATTTAAGTGCAAGCAAGCAATGGTGTGTTTCTCTACTGCCTCCTCCAAAGATAAATTTAATGTTACAACTTTATGGAAGCATTTTACTTCAATTAAATATTTACTGCCTATAAGACCTATAAAAAATAATGAATTTTAGGCACTGCACGACAACACAAGGCCCATCAGCATTTGTACGAAACTATATAGGGTGCTTTTTTAAATGACATGCACCTGAATCGAATCGGTGATCTTCTCCTACCCATTTGGTTCAAACAAGATAAACCCATGTGAAATGAAATTTACAGGGGGTAAGCCATTTTAAAAATGCACCCTGTATAACTACATTCTTATTTTACCATCAGGTGAGGCGCCCAAGAAACCATATTCTGTGTCAATAAAAAGTCCAGAAGGTTGTACAGTCATTCCGGTTTCTTCTGAAAATTTTTGGATTGCTACTATTTCATTTCTCCGACCATATTCTATTGCTGGTGTAGAAACCATAGAATGTGTTAGTATATTCTTAACTAATACAGCACATGGTGTAGACTGTCTTCTTTTAATGACGCTGCCAAAGTGTGATGCTGTTAATCTGTGCATTCTGTGTGATAAATAAGCAGGGTTCTGAAATTGACCAATGGTTTGGGTGGCAATGTCTTCTTGCTCATCAAGCGAGATCTAAAATGTTTAAAAATGAGGCAACGAAAGACAATGAAAATGAAAAATGTAACAACCTGTAGTCTTTCCACCAAATTCTTAACTTCTCCTTCCAACTGTCCTTCAGTCATCTCAATGGCAGCAATATCTGGACCATAATCATAAGTTTTTTCTGACGAAGAAAACTTTAATTTTTTTACAACTTTTGGTCTTTTCCTATCTGTCAATTGTCTTTTCAGCGCTCTTTGATGCTGAGTATTCATGTACTTCTTGAAATTTTTTCCCGGGCTTATTCCGAAACATTTTTTCCATGGTTTGGAATGCCACGTTTGGCCCTCATTATAGCGGAGTCCAGTTAAATAAGCCCTCATTTGAAAACCATCTCTTTGGATTAGGTTCAGCCTCTTACCCATATTAAATCGTGCAAGTATGCTCATTTACAATTCAGCACGATTGTTAGTTTCATTGTCTATTAATAAATGAGACTTCGCTAATAAAAGGTTTAAAGCAGCATATATGTGGTGGTGACCTCCACTTCGTCTTAATTCTATAGTTGAGTCGTTACTCACATCGCCAACTGTGTGACACAAATATTCTGGACATTATTCATGATTGCCGAAAGCGTGGTTAACAGAATTGGATATGTCCTCTTTCAGGGTTTCTAAATCACCATGTGCATTAGCATATATAGCTTTCTGTGCGGTGCTCACCAATTCATTAATTTTTATTTGGGTAAGTAGTTTTCTAACTGGTAAAGGAACTCCCTTGGTGTCTTTTTTAATATTGTGCAGATGTTTGCTGAAATTCTTGACAGCATGATTGGTGCACTCTATCTTAAGAACCTAAAAATGCTACACATTCAGACAGTGTTAATGATAATGAAATAAATAGCTACTACCTCCATCCCATATGTGACTTTCTCTCTAATTTTAGCATAGACCGAAGAGTCACCGTCTGCAATAAACGTCTTGAAACGTAAATTATGAAATAGCATACTGTTGTTAAATCCCTCCACAATAATGTCAGATTCCATTGTAGATGATGCACCAGACCAATTTTTAAAGCATGTATGTGCAGGTGTGTCATTACCTTTATTTTCAGCTCTAGCGCATATACAACAGAACTTATTTCTAACTCCCAAGAAAAGCAACTGTCCGGTTTGTCTACCAATTATAACACCCTGAAAAGTATATACCATTTCAAATTTTTGTAAGTAGGTACCCTGGCAGTATACTTACCACTCCAGATGCTGCATTGTAACTATGTCCATAGCTTCTTTTCGACCACCCTCCATCGAGCAGTACTGTTATAAATGGTACACCATCTACATCTACATCACCTTTTTCTATTGCCAGCTTTCTTTCTTCCTTTCCAGCATTTTCCATAACTTCCCATAACGACTCTTTCCACAGCTATGAAAGAAATAACATTACTAGGTGAAAATAAATGAAGTTAAGTAATAAGCGCTTACAAATCCTAAAGATCTTTGTATCTCAAAGAACTTATTGGCCGAAATACCAGGTATATCCATAACACTCAACAATTCGGCTAAGTGGGAGTGAGTACTGCCAGTAGCTAATGTTCCCCATACTGCTGATGTATTCAGTACAGATTTTTCTCGAGGTTTTTCTGTCTCAAAAGAAACCTCCTTTTCGCATGTATTACATTTGTAGGTAAAAATACTAACAAGGCCTGACCTTTGTTCACGAAAGTATTTAAGAAGACCAGATGTGCATATTCTCGAGTGGGAACTTTGCAACTGCACTGTTTTCTTAAGGAAATAGTCTATTTCTACCACGCGGTATCCATCTATTTTCGGGACATAACTTTCAACCTCGACTTCTAGTTTTTCTTTATTTACTCTGAAATGATATGTAGATTAATATTACCAAATTGTATTATTATTGGCAAATACACTTACGCTTCAAATTCCTCCAATGAACCCCAAGTGAAATCGTACAATTGATCTTCTACTACTGACATGTCGCTCCGTGTGGAGTCTTCTTCCAACTGCATGGACATTTCATCTTCACCATTTATGCCAAACGTTGACAAATGCACAAGTTCTTCCACAATGGATCTACAAATTACTGAAGATTCCTTTAACAGTTCAACCCTATCCAATAAAGTTTGTAGCACTTCCTGTACAACCCTTGCTTTTGTTTTGTTTTCAGCTGTACTTCTGCGTGCCAAAGATAAACGATTACGCTTTCTACCGGTTTTACTAAGTGTAATTTTTCCACACTTATGTCGACCCATAGTTCCAGTTGGTTGAACAACTCCAGAAGAAGTCTGCTTGAAAGATAAATTTTTACTTTCCGCGTTTGATCGCAAAAGAATTACAGGAGGCTACGATGTACAAATATGTGGAAATAATAAATATACGGGTGTTCCTATAGTAAGTAGACATAAAACAACTATACAGGGTGAGTCAAGAGGATCGATAATTCCCATAGATTATTGTTTATGAGGATGATTGAAAATGGAAGTTTACAAAACAAAACCAGATACACGAGAAGAATTGATTGCTCGCATTTTGGATTCTGCTACTCGCATAAGGGCCAGGCAAGTTACACTCAGAGTATCAACACGCAATCTTAGGAAGCGAGGTGACAATTGTATTGAAGTTCAAGGTATAATTTTTGAACATTTGCTACGAGCGCAACAGTTGTTATTTAACAAAATTCAATCAGCTGAATCTCCGAATAATAACCATGTTCATATAAACTTTTGCAGGAAAGGAGAGGCTATGCAATTTAATGAACAACATCTTACAGGAGAAAGAGATACCTCATGACTGGAATACAGGAATAATACTCCCAATGTATAAGAAAGGAGACATTAAGGATTGCACCAAGTATAGAGGGATTACGTTAATAAGTATACCGGGGAAAGTTTTTACAAGAATATTAGAATATAGACTAAGAGAAGAACTAGAAACATCGCTAGAGGAAACACAGCACGGGTTTAGAAGAGGAAGAAGTACGCAAGATTTGATATTTATAATAAGACAACTAGCAGAAAAGATGCTGAGAAAGGGAAAATAAATGCATATCTGTTTTACTGACCTCAAGAAAGCTTTTGACAGAGTAGTGAGAAAGGACGTTTGGGAAAGCTTACACAGGAGGGGAATTGAAAAAGGTATGATAGAAATGATAAAAGCACTATACAGAAATAACAGGAACGTAGTAAGATCTCACAATAATGAATCTGCTGTATTTGAGTCGAAGATAGGTTTGAAACAGGGTTGTGTACTGAGCCCCCTATTGTTCTCTATAATTATAGATGATGCCATAAAGAGAAGTAAATCAAAAGGAAGTGTAATGAAAGTAGGAAACTGGAAGATGAAAAAAATAGCACTTCAAGAATTAATGTTCGCTGTAAAAACAGTAATAATACAGGTATATATGCCCACTTCTAACTACAGTGATGAGGCCGTAGAGGCAGTTTATAGTGATATTGAATATGTGCTAGATTTTGTGAGAGGGCACGAAAATTTAATAATTACAGGAGATTTCAATGCAGTCGTAGGCACAGGGCGAGAGGGCGGAATAGTTGGCCCCTTTGGATTAGGCAATAGGAACGATAGGGGAGTTAGACTGATAGAGTTCTGCGATAAACATAACTTAACGGTCGCGAACACTCTATTTCACCATCATGTTAGGAGATGCTATACGTGGAAGATGCCAGGAGACTTAGGGAGATATCAAATAGATTACATTCTCGTTAGGCAAAGATTTAGAAATCAAGTTAGGGATTGTAGAAGTTATCCCGGAGCAGATATAGATAGTGATCACAACATAGTCGTTATGAAAGCCAATCTTAAATTTAAGATTTTGAAAAAAAGAAGCGGAAGAAGGTATCTTGACCCAGAGAAACTAAAAGATGATGATATGCGCAATAAGTTCGAGAAAAAGACAAACGAAGCACTAAAGGGCACGGGTGGAAATATTGTTAGGGACATAGAGGCAGAATGGAATTGCATTAAAAATAGTTTAGTTTCCTCAGCTAGGGATATTTTGGGTCATAAACAGAATGAAAGTAGGAAACCCTGGATAACAAAACATATTGTGAGTCTAATAGAGGAAAGGCGAAAATATAAAAATAGGTTAGATGAAACAGGGAAACAAAGATATAAGGCGATCAAGTGGGAAATTATTCGGGAATGTAGGAAAGCGAAAGAGCAATGGATCGATAATAAATGCAAAGAAGTGGAAGATAAATTCGAAGTAGGAAAGACTGATGAAGCATATAAAATAATTAGGAGAAATTTTAGAGAAATTGGATCTAGTACCAAAAACATTAGAAATGAGGCAGGAGATATCCTAATCGGAAGTGGGGAGAAGGCAGATAGGTGGAAAGAATAT
Source organism: Xestobium rufovillosum (assembly GCA_963966045.1). NCBI lineage: Eukaryota > Metazoa > Arthropoda > Insecta > Coleoptera > Ptinidae > Xestobium > Xestobium rufovillosum. Next base: position 38,598,620 of record OZ014495.1, read on the forward strand.
TTAGGAAACTTATATGCGGGACAGGAAGTGCAAGATATATTAGAAAGCGAAAGCAGTGTAGAGGGGGATAACCTAGGGAGTCCTATAATGAGAGAAGAGTTTGAGATAGCACTAAAAAGTTTAAGGAATAATAAAGCACCAGGTATAGATGGCTTGCAGGCAGAAATCTTAAAATGCGCAGGTCAAGAGGTAATAAATCGTTTATTTAAACTAGTTAGTCGCATATACCTGACAGGCGAGATTCCAGAAGATTACAAACGGAACATCATAGTAGCTTTGCCAAAAAGAAAAGGCGCGGATAGATGCGAAAATTTTAGAACTATCAGTTTAACTTCCCATGCGTCAAAAATTTTAACTAGAATTGTGCAAAGAAGGATGGAGAAAAAGGCGGAAGAAATATTAGGAGAAGATCAGTTCGGATTTAGACGAAATAGAGGAACGCGCGAGGCCATTCTAGCTTTACGAGTAATTATAGAAAAAACGATAGAAAAGAGAAAGAGCGTCTATATAGGATTTGTAGATTTAGAAAAAGCCTTCGACAACGTAAAATGGGGGAAGATGTTCGAAGTGCTGAGAAAGGTAGGGATGAAATACAGGGACAGAAGAATAATACATAATCTCTACAAAGAGCAAAAGGCAGTTATAGAATGTGAGCAGGAACAAAGGGAAGTAGATATCCGGAAGGGAGTGAGACAGGGATGTGCATTGTCACCTCTAGTTTTCAACTTATATATCGAAGATGCGATTAATATTGTTAAGGAAAGAACAGCCTCAGGGATCAATGTACAGGGCCAAACTATTAACATGCTCAGATTTGCGGATGATATAGCAGTGTTAGCATCTAGCAAAGAAGAATTAGGAGCGGCTTTGAATGAAATGGAAGCAGTTTTGACACAGGGCTTCGGCATGAAAATCAATAAAAAGAAAACTAAAATTTTGGTATGTAGGGGATGTGAAAATAGAACTAAAATGGAAATACAAATTGGAAATGAGAAGATAGAGGAGGTCGCGGATTTCTGCTACTTAGGAAGTAAAATAACTCAAGACGGTAGGAGCACTAAAGATATAAAACAAAGAATGGCGCAGGGCCGAGTTGCGTTTAACAAAAAGAAACAACTGTTATGCTCGAGAACGGTTAATATAGAGACTAGGAAGAGACTCTTAACGTCGTATGTATGGAGTACGGCATTATACGGGTGCGAAACTTGGACAATAGGAGAAGCGGATAGAAAAAGAGTAGAAGCGTTTGAAATGTGGTGCTACAGACGCATGATGAAGATACCGTGGATAGATAAGGTTAGCAATAGGGAAGTATTAGAAAGAGTTGGGGAAAAGCGAAAGGTATGGAAAACAATAAAGAGTAGGAGAGATAGGATGGTAGGACACCTTCTAAGACACGAAGGAATAGTTCGTGACATACTAGAGTCAGAGATAGGAATAAAAAGAGGTAGGGGTAGGCCTAGATTAGACTACTGCTCTCAAATAGTTAGGGATGTAGGATGTTCTACTTTTAGGGAAATGCGTAGGTTAGCTCAGGATAGAAAAGAATGGAGGTACGCGTCCAACCAGTCTTCGGACTGAGAACCTTATGATGATGATGATGACATGATATTGATAGCAGACTCGGAAGAAAAACTCCAAAAAAATCTAGAAATCTACCACGAAGAACTGAGGAAAATAAATATGGAAATAAATACCGATAAAACAAAGTCAATGATATTAGCAGTCAAGGAGAAAAATAAGAATATGTATAAGATTAGAAGAAACAGTATTGGAACAAGTTAAAAGTTATAATTATTTAGGTACAGTTATTGAAGATAACGGTAAAATAGATAAAGAAATAAATGAGAGAATAGGAAAGGTTGGAAGAATCTATAATACGTTGCGAACGACATTTCTAGGAAAAAAAGAGATTCCTAAAACGATAAAGACGCAGGTTTATAAAAAAGTAGTAAGACCCACGCTCACATATGGTTGCGAATCTTGGACGGTCTCACAGAAAGATAAAAGCAAAATTACAGCTACAGAAATGAGATTTCTAAGGAAAATAGAGGGAATTACAAGAAGAGATAGAATAAGAAATTCAACAGTTATGGATCGGCTGAGCATGAAACCAGTTACAAAAGCAATAGAGGAGAGACAGCTGGGATGGCTGGGACACCTCCACAGAATGAGTGAAGACAGGGTTGCAAAACAAATGTATGAAGTTAGAGTGCAGGGAAAAAATAAAGTAGGACGCCCAAGACTGAAGTGGGAAGAACAAGTGCGACACGCAGCAGAAAAGAGGGGAATCAAATGGAGCGAAGTTAGGCAGACAGCCCACGACAGGAAGATTTGGAAAGGGAAGATATGTGAAAGGATGTAAAACGTATCATGTTAATATATGTAATTTGTTATCACCCAACACCTAACGGTACAAGGGTTTTTAGATTAAATAAAAAATATAAACTTTTTTATTCGAAAAGGTCGATACTATCACCTGCCAAAATATTACCCTCTCCTCCTGACTCACCCTGTATGTAGATCAGGTAAAAGTATGACAATTTAACCTGACTACCTCTTACCAAATTGCTCTGCTGTAAAGATAGAAAACATATAACACTGCAAAATCTCCAAATTTAATAATAAGCTTATATTTTTCTAACCGACGAAAATTGTACATACATATTACTCTTCCAGTCACAGCCTAATTAAATTTATCATTATTTTAATAAAGCTATTAAAACTTATGCACTTCTCTCAAAAACTGTTTATTTTAATGAAAATTACTAAGAGTAAAAGTTTCAAAATTAAATTCTGCATAAAACAAAACAAAACTCTTGCAGATGGATAAAATAGTTCTACCAAATTTTTGGGGTGACCCACCCCTCAATAAACTTCTTGTATTACTTCAGTTCTACCTTCTACTTTATCTCAAAGGTTTGTAACATGCCTAAATTATTGTGTAAGTAGGTACCTACCAAATTGGAACCTTGTAAGTCAAACAGTTTAAACAATATTTTATTTTTCCTAAATTTTAGTGGATACTGGAGAGCTGTATCTCCTCAGAAGTGCAAGTGCAAATCGTCATACACATGGTTGGTCTATATCCACTTTACATATGGGACACCTGTATTATGGGTATCCTAATCCCACACACTTAGTAAATAGTCGGAGCTAGTCAAAATCTACTGTAAACATCTTGTACACAGTACCTATATACATTTTTTGCATGCATTTACTTACCTAAAGTACTAACAGAAAAACGATAGTAAGTTTTTTGTTTCAAGTAGGTAGAGTCACAATTTCAAACTCACAAAACTTTAAGTTTATTTTTATAGCAGCATTGCACGTAATTAGACGATTAAAAGAAACACTTTACGAATTACGACAATAGAAAATAGCTCCGACTTGACGAACGAATAAATTTTAGATCAAATGTCAATTTGCGTCTCTGTTTTCCCTCAATTTATGCCATTTGTCATCTTGGGACTTGCGCTAAACAAGATAACTATTTAGCGTTGGTCGGAAGACAGTGACCTACTTCCAACATCATATAGTTACGCTACTTGCCAGTAGAGTGAATTACGTACCACCGCTTCTCACCGCAAGGTGACAGCATTTCCCAAGCGCATAAACAAGGCCAGACAATATGATGGACCTCTCTCTCTCGAGTATGGCCCCCTTAATCTTTAATGTATGTAACCTACCTATTTAATAAATTTACGAGTACATCTGCATTCTGTGGCATGTAAAAGCTAAAAGTAAAGCAATCGCTGTCCTGTACTTATTTTATTACCTACCTATAAGTTCTACATTAAAAGATAAAAGTGTAGCTGTAACCTACAAATACAAAACACTGCAAATGCACAATGAATACAACTTTCGCATCTTTGAATCAACACGCCGTCACAGAGCATGCAGCAGGCAGCCGAACCGAGATAAATAAATGAGTAGACAGAAGCACTGAAGCAGAAAAGAAGTAGGACCCGCGGAACCGCGAACCGCGGCATCGAGCCATTGCATCCAGCATGACACACGCGTTGACTTTCAAATCCCCGATCTTACGAACTACGCGCGTGGCGTGCTGTTGTTGTGAACCGCGACCCTCGAGCCAAATGCGCCGCGATAGCTCTCTGCAGCTCAACCAGTGAAGCAGATCTTTGAGCCGGTTCGATAAAGAGTTACCCATGACTACTGAATAATAATCTAGACTTTTGTGATCTAGACAAGACCGCAGTAAGCTTATTTAATCAAGACTTAGACTTATACAACTCTTGTCTTGAAATTTCAAGACAAGACAAGAGTAGGTAAACTCCTGTTTTGTCTAGGCCGTAACACTAGTTAAGATGTTTTCAGTTTCTATTTCGTCGTGTACTTGCTGGGTTGTGTAAAGTTTGTGCCGATGTTGTGTAAAAGTAGTAGAGGATGGACTTGAGGATGGCGAGGGTGGACCTGCATAAATGATTTCATTAAAAATGCGCACATCATTTGTTTTGCCTTGCATGGGGGAAATTCTTTCGTCGGCTAATAACGATTGTATCTTTGCTTGCATCCTCAGTGCGTTTTCCAATGGAAGTCGTCTTAATTGGGATGCTACGTTCATTCCAAAGTCATCATTCTTCTTAATCTGAGACTCAGAAGCAGCACCCTTCAGAATTTTTAATTCTTGAATTGCACTTGACACAGCAGCCATGCGGTCATATTTCTTCCTTTTGAAGGTATTGACACAGGAAAAATAATTCCTGGTGCTTGGTGATCTGAAGTATCAAATACACTAAAACCTTTTCCCCAAATGGCTAGGAATAATTGCTCTTGACGAGCAGAAGCGATTCGAAACAAAAAATATGTTGATTTTTTTAACGGCGAAGGAAGCGTGTCATGCCAACACAAGCATGCATTCTTGTAGGTACCTGTACTATTAGGGGAAGTTGGGAGAATGGCGGCCCCCTAAGCATTTTGCCTTGCAACTTGCATGTTTTTGAACATATGGAGTTGTCACAATGAAAAACATAAAGTTAAATGTAACTGAATAGCAGGCGCGGAACTAGACGTGTAAAAATGGGTGGGCCAACATTAGGCCAGTAAAATTTTTTGGTGGGCCAAAAAAAACGTAAGGTACAAAATACAAATTGAACCTAAACCCTACAAGTATAAATACTCACATAGCTTAATGTAAAAGTATCCGACGATTGTTGTGAAGAGCATCGAATTCTGAAACTACTTTAGAAATGTCCAATTCGTTAGCAGCACTCTGTTCAATGTTTATAACCGCCAAATAATTGAGTTTGTCATCACCGATGGAATAACGCAAGCAGGTTTTCAAACGTTAGACAAGAAAAAGTACGCTCACACGCGGCACTGCTAACAGGTATGGTAACTCCAATAACAGCAAGTTTGTAAGTCTCTTGAAAGACAAGCTTATATTTTTCCAAAAGGTCAACAAACTGCATTACATTGGTAATGCTAATTTGATTGTCATTTTCGTATTGCTTTATTGTTTTCGGCAAAATTTTTAGCTCAGCTTTCAAGGCTTCAACGTCACAACAGTAGTGATATGCTGCAGGCAATAGAGTTTTCAAATTTAAAAATTCACAGTTTTGCGGATGTATACCACTCATGGCCTTAATAACGTTAGGCGTGGTTTATAATGAATGTTAACTTAAACTTATGCCGTAACCTTAAAATATAAAACACATACAGATAAATGCGTCTGTTCATAATAGAAAATAATATGATGTTAACTTATGCCGGTAACCCAGTAGTTGGCGATATTTTATATCTTACGGCATAAGGAATAAGTTCGACCAATCATGTTAATGCGTTACCAACTTCACTTTTAACGACGGCCATTTATGTTTACGTTTTGTATCTGTTTTCTGCTGTAGGTTATGTTGTTTTACTTCGTTCTTGTTGAATAAGATTTAACAAACGAACAACATTGACATGGGGTAATACCGGCCATGGCCATCATTACCCCTTCCCATGTTGAATTCGAGAACTATACACGAATAAAAAACCTTTTTTGGGAGAATCTGTACAAGCTTTACGTGCGCAACTGCCACATACAACACATCGTAACCAAACTTCTCCAAATTGCCCGCATACCACACACAAGTCTTCGTTAATTTCTTGCTCAGATTCAACAGACCGTGCAGCTTTATTCGTTGTTATTTGGTAGATTCTAGGCAATTGAAACATTGTGTAACCTTATTTAGAGCAAACTCGTCCACATGATGATGACGGGGTAATGGTGGCCAGCCCATAATTATGACGGCGTAATGATGGGCTGGCCACCATTACCCCGTTTGTTGTGGCTGCCATAACCCCAAAATGTAACTTTCCGTTAAAAAATATTTTTTCGTTTTTCTTCAAGATCAAAATGTGTCTAACTAGGTTCATTTTTTACTATAATTAATAAGCGAATTAATGACGTTTAAATAATTACCTTAAAATATATGTACGTATCAGAAACAAAATTTCACAAATCACTTGTTCTTATAGTGTAGCACAGTATTACATGAATGTATCAGCAGTTACTGAATGATAGTGAGAAGTAGCGGTTACCTTGTTTCTGGACGTTTAACTAGTGGTCACTAGATGGCGTCTTATGTCAAATTGTGAATAGAGCTCATGTGAATTAAAATATTGGCTGGCCCAAATTACCCCAGCGGCCCTCATTCCCCCAACTTCCATGTTCATGTTTTGGCGAAATATCAATGAATAAAATTTTGTTTGGAGCGCACAGTGCATTTATTACTTACATTTGAGAGTGTTTCCCTTGTTGATGTCACAGATTGCAGAATTCCATGAAGTACATCAAACCATTTTAGGTTAGGTTTATAAACATTAGCAGTTCCAGCAACTGTGCCCGTGGATTCCCTTATTTTCCTTAATTCCTGATATGTAATATGTCGATCGCATGTTCTTAATTTTATTTTTCACGTCTTGGACTGTGAAACTCGGTATATCAGATGCAATACTTTCCTTTAATTTTACATGCGCAACTTCCCTCATTCTCTCATAGGTCGATCGTATGTTCTTAATTTTATTTTTCACGTCTTGGACTGTGAAACTTGGTATATCAGTTGCAATACTTTCCTTTAATTTTACATGCGCGGCTTCCCTCATTTGCCTATTTTTATATGCGTTTGACTGTGTATTCCATAAACATTCTTCGTTGATGTACAACTCGATGAATTCTATTGTTTTGGCTTCACTCCCCTTGTTACCACTCATTTTCAAACATATATTATATTAGCACCTTTTTTTAGGTTATGATCGCGCGTGCACACATGCTAGTAGATACTAGCACTAAAAAGTTGAGCATTGTCAAAGGGAACTCGCGCGTTTTCTTTACTAGCACCATTAGTGTTTACACATTTAAATACTCGGTCGAGTGCACAAATGCCCCTTAATGGTGAGTTTATACAGTGCTAGTGTACTGGTACCAGCTGGCTGGCACCAGTCAACTAGCGTGCTATTTGGAATTTACACTGATACTCTACTAGCATTGATCCAGTTATAATAAAAATGGAGAAAATAGTTCGTACTGGTTGTGACGTAACCTAAAAGACTAACGCCACAATGGAGGATCCTGCCGCAGCTATGCTCGAAGCCGAAGATGGGGTGGGCTAAAAACAGGAAAAGGGCGCCAAGGAGTTGTTGGCTGATCCTCTGTAGCCAACACACAACGACTACAACTCCTAAAAGCCGCTGGTACACAATAGGGCACAATAAAATAACAAAAGAAAAAAACGTAGTCAAATAGTATATCATATAATAAAAAAACAAAATAGGTATGTAAACCAGATATGGCGATATCTGACAATATATATACAGGGTGATTTTTTTTGACCGTCTATTAGAAGTATCTGGAGAACTAAAAGAGATATTGATTTGAAATTTTGGCTGTGGCCGAAACCGGGTCGGATCTATTTAATGAAAATACTTTCAAAATGGTGGCATTTCCAGGAATACCGGAAGTTGACACCAACTTTGTTATCTTAAATGGAATGCTACCATTTTCTATTTTTTTTTAGATTCCACGGAAAATTTTAATGTCAATTCAATGAAGGTTCGCTATGTCTAAAATTAATATTTTCGGAGATATAAATTTTTTTCTCAATATTTTGACAGTTGTGGTAGATTATGTAAAAATTAATATCTCGATAACGTCTAGCAGTAAGATGTTCGATTTTTTATGGTGGCAAGACACGGTGTTGGAGTTACTAATCAGGCAAACAAATTTTCAAAATCTATTACATAAAATTTTCTAATCAACGGCATATGTTGATCGCACAAAAGTAGCAAAAAGTCATTTTTCTTAAATAGAATGATACCATTTCGTCGACTGCGAATTATTTTGAACCAAGTCCCAAAATGTTAATTGCGCAGTATTTGGATTTGAAGGTTAGTATACGTTTTTTTATTTCATGGATGGGACTACAGTGTTGTTTACAATTTAAATTGGAATGTTATTACAGGTAAACAAAACTGTACTTGTATTTGCAGGAAAAATTGAAATTTGGCTTTTGTACGATGGACATGGTTCAAGATGAATTTTAGTTTTGTTGCAAAATTTATTTGCAGCAAAAAAATATTAAACCATGTCCATGTGAATAATGGTTTAAGGAAAAAATAATACTAATTTGATGCAAAATATTTATGGAGTTGTTATAACATAGGAGTAGAACTTATATATAAATTTCATAGAATTGTTTGTCAACCTGTGGCATGTATTTTAACATTGATTTCAGATCTGCTTTCTTCTTTGGTTCCAACGATGGATTTTCTGTGATTTGTTTCACATTATTAAAGTAATCCAGTGTATTATTATTGTTAGGTTTGGCACGCTGATTTCGTTTAGTACCATCCAGTCTCACAGTAGTCAAAATACCCTTAAAAGACGTTTTATAACTAACGTACATACTAGAATTTAAGTGAATAAATTTAACTTTTGTGTAAGGAATTTTATTATATGCAAATTTCTTTGCCAATGTTTGGAAATTTAAAAAATCAGTCGACTTCATTTGCAATATAATAATTTTTTTTGTAGAATTGACAATGTGCACTAGGTTTCTTATTAACGACACTGGGCTGTATATTTCTGAATAACGCATTTTTCTTTCAAGAAAGCTGTGCACAGCATCCACTTCCTGTACATTGGTATGTCCGGGTTCTGAAAATTTTTGTTGTATCGACTCTATTTGGGGATGCTTCTTGATAAAATGCTGTAATCCAAAGGACATAATGCTATTCCTGTTTTGGGGGATACAGGAATCAGACCAAATGACCAATTTCTTTATTTCAGGGAAATCTGTAACAATTCGATCTAAAATTTTTAGAAGACTGCTGCAAATGTGATTTCCTGTTCTTCCAGATATCATTTCATGCCATACTGCACAGTATGTTTTCTTATTCTTTGAACAGTGTGCGGTTAAATTATAAACACTGAATTTACGTTTATAAAAACTTTGATACATTTGCTTTTGGCAGTGCATAAACATTTTGCAAATCAAATGATATGAATACAGTGTTTTCATCTTGTGTTTCCCTGTCCTGGTTCCTTTCCATTTTGCTTTCCTCTTTTCCTTTCACATGGTTCTCAAATTCTTCACGTCTTGTATCTGTCACATTAGTAGAATTTTTCATTTCCTCGCAGAAATCGCATCTATCATTTTTAGGTTTAAAAAAGGAAATGTTGAAATTTGTATTAAAAATACCCCGATAAACATTTATTTTGACATCAGAATTGGGGTGTTTTTCTTTATAGAGGTCAAACATTTTTTTTAGTGTTAAATCTTGTTCTAAATATTCTTTATTTGTGCTGGCTCGACAATAATGACTTTCCATCCGAGGAAATGAATTGATGTGTCCTTTTATTTGGTTAATTTCGTCCACATTGGTGATTCTTTTCACATGTTTTCCACGTACAGATGTTTTGGGTGTACCTGTTCTTTGGTAAATTTCTTCAAAAAAATATGAAATCCTCCGAGAGCTAATATTTAGCGTATTTAAAAAAAAAGTTTTGCAAACCTGTACTCTGTTGCCATTCAATTCAAAATAGTATTTCAGAGTGTACTGTTTATAGCTGTCTTTTGGCTGTGGAAAAGCTCTCGGCCTACTTCTATCTTTTTCGGTTCTTTCTACAAACTTACTGTAAAAGTGTGCTTTCTCTTGGTCTTCCAGTCGCCAAAAACTTTTATGTACAGATTTCTGGTCTTCAATGTTTATTTTAAGTTTGCACTTTAAACGACATTCACACTGACCCTTCACTGTCTTCATTTCCACAAGCTTCCCTTTGCTATTAAGATAATCCAGCCCAGCTTGTCTACGCCTTTTTCTCACATTCTGTTTACGTTCATTAATATTCCTTTTACGTTTCCGGGAACGATGTTTATTCGTGCTGGTAGGCACCGCAATTGGGTTGCTTTCGGGACCACCAATATTGCTTTCATTAGCAGAATTTGACATATTTTCTGATAGTATGTCATCGTCATGGAGGACTTCTACTATATTAGATGAAGATGAAAATTCATCTGCGTCGAGTCTATAAGTTGGATCCTCTACATCACTTAGATCACCTACTAACTCGTCAAGGAAACTGAAAAAATATAGGTTATGTTGTATTTTTAATACTCAGTAGCATAATTCCTACGAATCAGACATTATTAATTATTATCCTATTATACTTACGTCAAAGGTGATGGGTCCATATTAGTACTTCTTTTAAAAAACCCTTAAAAGATATTAAAACACAAGAAGAATTAATGTGCACACACGACCGTTTTGCTGTTATGTTATGTTATGTTGTTATGTTACTATTTCCATGGTTGCAACAATTATATTGTACCAAGTCCCATGACACGTGACTGAATGGCCCCTTATAATTGGCTGTGGACTTGGTACAAAATAATTCTAAACAGTAGGGCATCTCCGGACATGATTCAATATAATTGTTCAGTTTGGCCAATGACACAGTTCTATTAGGTTGATCTGCGAGCTGGACATGGTACATTTTAATGCGTAAAACGTGTTGGTGATTTCAGCTTAAGATTAGTATAATGTGGACTTGGTACAAAATAATTCTCAGTCGACGATTTTCAATTGTTTTTTAGATTCCACGGAAAATTTTAATGTTAATTCTATAAAGGTTCGCTATGTCTAAAATTAATATTTTCGGAGATATGAATTTTTTTCCAATACCTATTTTGACAGTTGTGGTAGATTATGTAAAAATTAATATCTCGATAACGTCTAGCAGTAAGATGGTCGATTTTCGATGGTGGCAAGACGAGGTGTTGGAATTACTAATCAGGCAAACAAATTTTCAAAATCTATTACATAAAATTTTCTAATCAACGACATATGTTGATCACACAAAAGTAGCAAAAAGTCATTTTTCTTAAATAGAATGATACCTATTTAAAGAAACCAATTAAAAAGAGTGAAAAAATGCGCATTTAACAATGTATGGTGTTCCTCTACCTAAAATGCATAGTATTTTAGATATTTGCTGTTTTCTTATTTCATCGATCAAAATTGAAGAGCGCCGCCTTCTAGTAAGTAGACCTTGGCTTGTAGACAAAACAAAATATTCACAAATTTCACAAATAATGTCTAATAAAAGCAATTGGTATTTTTTAGTAATTTAGTATGGTTAGTGTTTAACGAATAGGATATGGCAAATGATAATTATTCTTACTCGGATATTATGCATTTATTCAACATTCATGGAAAATGCGATAAAATAATTAACAGGACATACAGAACATTTAATGGAACATATCCTGAATTACCACCACTGAACTTATTTTAACTAAATAAAAAATAATGTAGGTACGTGATAGTAAAACAATGTTAAAGAAACTGTTCAAAATGTAGTCCATTAACTTCTACACATTTAATAATTCGCTTATTTACGGCGTGTGTAGTAGCGCTACGAATTTCATGTGGATCTAAGCCTGCAAATGCTGTAGCAATTCTTTCCACCGATTCATCCCTGTTATTGAGTGGATATTGATACACTTTATCCTTTATACGGCCCCAAAGATAAAAATCCAACGGTGTAATGTCTGGAGACCTGGCAGGCCAACTCCATGGACCCAAACGTCATATCCATCTATCTTCAAACATCCGGTATTCGTTAGTAACTGCTGCAGAACAATGACCTGGCGCCCCATCTAGTAGGTATCTAAAATACTATTCATTTTGGGTAGAGAAACATCATACATTGTTAAACGCGCATTTTTTCACGTTTTTTAATTGGTTTCTTTAAATAGGTATCATTCAATTTAAGAAAAATGACTCTTTGCTACTTTTGTGTGATCAACATATGTCGTTGATTAGAAAATTTTATGTAATAGATTTTGAAAATTTGTTTGCTTGATTAGTAATTCCAACACCTCGTCTTGCCACCATAGGAAATCGAACATCTTACTACTAGTCGTTATCGAGATATTAATTTTTACATAATCTACCACAACTGTCAAAATAGGTATTGGAAAAAAATTCATATCTCCGAAAATATTAATTTTAGACATAGCGAACCTTTATTGAATTAACATTAAAATTTTCCGTGGAATCTAAAAAACAATTGAAAATGGTATCATTCTATTTAAGAAAAATGACTTTTTGCTACTTTTGTGCGATCAACATATGCCGTTGATTAGAAAATTTTATGTAATAGATTTTGAAAATTTGTTTGCCTGATTAGTAACTCCAACACCGTGTCTTGCCACCATAAAAAATCGAACATCTTACTGCTAGACGTTATCGAGATATTAATTTTTACATAATCTACCACAACTGTCAAAATATTGAGAAAAAAATTTATATCTCCGAAAATATTAATTTTAGGCATAGCGAACCTGTATTGAATTGACATTAAAATTTTCCGTGGAATCTAAAAAAAAATAGAAAATGGTAGCATTCCATTTAAGATAACAAAGTTGGTGTCAACTTCCGGTATTCCCGGAAATGCCACCATTTTGAAAATATTTTCATTAAATAGATCCGACCCGGTTTCGGCCACAGCCAAAATTTCAAATCAATATCTCTTTTAGTTCTCCAGATACTTCTAATAGACGGTCAAAAAAAATCACCCTGTATAATAGCAATACCAAAAAGCACCAATGATATTAACAAATTAATTATCAATGAATATATATAATATAAATATAAAAAAAAAGCAATGAACATAAACCTGGTTGAAATTTAGACACCCGGTACTAACGTTGCGCTAAAAAGGAAAATCAAAAATAGGCGCGGATGACGCGGTAAATACACTACACGAATGGAGCTCCGCACGCGCAGCGCACCGACGGGTCAATCGCACGCACGCTAACTACAACAATGAAGTCAGACGCAAACGGGAGTATCGACTGTTACTAAATCTTGACAAAAAAATAGATATTACTATTGATCAAAATGAAATTTAAAACTAAGCAAAATTATTGAAGTGACTATATAGACAAAATGAACCAAAATTATTAAGTACTGACTAAATGAATTTTAAACAATAATAAACTACTTAACTACGTGAGCAAAAGAAACAAAGTTAATAAATGAATAAATTTTACAAAAGTCCAAAAGAACAAACAGGGTGACCACAACAAGCCGTGGCCAGGCGTCTGCATATGAAACTAGCCGAACGGAGACGAAAGTTCGATCGGACGGGCGACGCGAAATCACAAAAAAACGAACACAAATTTGGCACAAAAAGCTGTGCCGGGCGCAACTTACAAGCCAGCCGCTGGACACGGTGTTCCAAACGGACTGGGGACAAAAACTATCTGACCTTACAGAGATGATCGATGGTCAGCTGGGCCGCCGGGTAACTTGCGACTCTCAACGCCCTGGTAACAATGGTCGATTTTACAGATGGACGGGCTACTCAGAAAATGTCCAAAAGCACGTGGTCCAAAACGCTGTACCAAAAAAAAAGCGTTCCCAAAAAAAAAACCCTAAAATGTCGTAAGGACAAAAATTAGAATAAAAGAAAAGAGAAATGAAGAAGGCAACACAATACTAATAATAAGAATTAAACAAATGAAGGAAAGAAAAAGAAAGAAACACGTGCTCACCTCGAGAGGGTTTTTTTCTAACAAACTTCCAGCCAAAAACGAAGGCAAACTGGTCCAAAATCCCCAAATCGGGAGTAGACGACGCTTCCTACAAACCAAAACTAGGGCTGAAACGACGTCTGGAATATGTCCGGAGAAAATCCCAATTTCTTGGCTATGAAAAATATCTTCAAAAACTCTCCGGATCACACAAAACCAAATACTTTCGAAATCGGACTAGAAGTGAGTATGGCTAACGGAAATTGCAAATTTTGGAAAAAACGCGCACGTGAAGAATACGCGGCGATCAACCTATGAAAATCCACATCCAAACTCCCTAAACCAACATCAAAAAGCATAGGCGTCGCCGGGTGCAGAATAATAAACAGATGGAAAGAAACGCTCTGAAGACTTGCAACTCCGAGCAGAAATATAATAAGGATGATAGAAACCTTAAGGAAACCTCTCGAGTTGAAAGAAAAGAGAATAAAGGACATAAAGAAATGAAAGCATCAATTTAGAAAGTTGAAATAGATGAGAACACCACTGGCCTATTGAAAAGCAATACAATCGAGGTGATCTTCACACATGACAGCTGGGGAAATCGCAAAATCAAAACATAACCCCAAAAGGTGTCCTAAAGTCTGACAGATTACCTCAATGATTTCGTAAACTAAATGCAATATAATAGTCTGAAAAATGAACAATAAGGCGCACAGAATTGATCAGAAAGAGGGTAAATATCAAATAATGACGAGAACAAAATAAACAACCAGCAGATACAGGCAATATCCAGAATCCAGCTAGGTGACAAAGATACAAGAAAACAGGGTAATACAAAAGGTAAATCTCAACAAATCTCATTCAACCTGATAAACTAATAAAGGTAACTCAAACCAGAAGTGAAACAAAATCTACAGTGACCTAAGAAGATAGGGCCGAGGGCTGGGACGGAGGCATCTGCGAAAGACAACTGCGATGGCAGCTAAGGAGAGAAACTAATCATTAAATGGAATAAATAAGTTAGAGATAGCATAACAAACATTCCTAGCACGTTGTAAGTACGATAATCTTATATGAATTTAAATAAAATAAGTATTAAAATCCGAAAAATGTTTTAGTGTAAAATTTCAGCGTTACATGGTATAGAAATTGTAGCTAAAATGCTCATGCATGAAGTTTTAAAGACTAAAAGTGTGCGAAAACGTCGTCGACTTCTTATACTTTTTTGAAACATCACCCGCTTCAAACTCAGGAGTATTAATTTCCTTCACTATGTTTACACAAGCTGTTCCTCTAGCGTTTTTATTTTTGTAATCTGAATGTCTAAAATTCCATAGACATTAATTTTCTTCGTATAATTCGACAAATTTTAAAGTGTCTTTTTCAGACCACTTAGATGCAGCCATCTTTTAATTTAATTTCCTCACACTGGCACGTCGAAAAGTTGGAAGCAACAAACTTACTTGCACCATGCCAGTCGACTAGCACGCCTACTTGCTTACAGGGCCGTTGACATTATGCTAGTTCACTAGTACCAGTAAAGTAGCGCCAGTCGACTAGCGCTTGTGAATCTGTTTACATATTGGTACCAGCAAATTAATACCAGATTTACTGGAGGTCATTGACTTTATAGAAGTCAATGCTGTTGTAGGTCAGGAAATTTGCGAAAATGAGTAGTGTTTCCGAAGGAATTGAAATAGTAGCTGGAATGCTACAGGAAGAATTAAAGCGCATATCGAAGACAAAATATCGTGGTCCAAGAAAATGCTGGATTCGAGAATGGATCAAACAACGTGCAAAGTTTGGCGTGGGTGAAAATTTATTGAAGGAAGTAAAATTCGCAGACCCAAAAACATATATTAACCACTTACGAATGAGCCCTGCAAAATTTTCGGAGCTGTTGGCACTTGTGACTCCATTTATTCAAAAGCAAGACACTTGTTTCAGGGAAGCATTGTCGCCTGAAATAAAACTTCAAATTACATTACGATACTTGGCTAGTGGTGACTCCTTTAGCACTCTTGAACATATGTACAGGGCACCAAAGAGCAAAATTTCTAAATTCCTGGTTCCAGTTTTGAAAGCGGTGTATACAGTTTTACATGATTATATAAAGATTCCCGATTCTGAAGAGAAATGGCAAACAATCTCCAACGGGTTTGGGTCAAGGTGGAATTTCCCAGGATGTTGTGGGGCAATAGATGGGAAACATATTCGTATAAACTGTCCCGCAAACAGTGGAAGTGAATTCTACAACTATAAGGGCTACTTCAGTACGGTATTGTTTGCGATGGTTGGTAGCAATTATGAATTTATATATATAGATGTCGGGTCAAACGGAAGAATGAATGATTCCAGTATTTTTGGTGCATCGCGTTTGAAGGCCGCCTTAGAAGACAACAGTCTGTACTTTCCAGATTGGGGTGTCATAGTTGGAGATGACGCCTTTCCATTAAAAATGAATTTAATGAAACCTTATTCACGGAATGCAATGTCCCAAAGTGAGAGAGTGTTTAATTATCGCCTTTCGAGGGCAAGGAGAATAGTTGAAAATGGTTTCGGTATCCTGGCATCTAGATTTCGAATATTTTTACGAAGTATTGAAGTATGCCCCGAAAAAGTAGATGATATTGTAAAAGCAACATGTGTTTTACATAATTGGTTGCGAAGAACTTCTTCAAATCATTATATGCCTTCAGGGACCGCTGATCACGAGGATGTTGATACAGGCATTATAACACCTGGGTCGTGGAGAAAAGATATACCAAGTAATCACTGGTTTAATGAAGCACATGAGTGGGGTAGTCACAACTACTCCAAAGAAGCAGCAGCCCGCCGTGACAATTACGCGGCATATTTTATGGGAAATGGTGCGGTTGACTGGCAATGGAATATGATTTGATAGTTATGAATCAAACAATGAAAACTGCTTTCTTATGTAACAAACATTTATTTTTGTGAAATAATGTAGTTCTTCAGAGTAAAAACAAACAAAATGTAATTCTTAAATAACTAAAAATGTACCTACTCGTTATTTGCATAATTCCTAACTATACCAACCTACATATTTAATATTAAAAAAGAACTCAAAATCTTAAAAACAAACAACTATAATGCACAACCCACCATATTTGGAACGCCGTTTAATAATATGTGTCTGTAAGAATACCTCCAATTGCTTCGGACAAAATATCAGTGTTATTACCACCAGCAATAGCATTGAATTGCGAACATTGTGGTTGACTAGATGTTTGCTGCATATATTCATTTTCTGGTGATTGTAAAGGTGATTGTAAAGGTGAAGGCAAGGACATGGTTGATGAATGAGAAGACACGGATTTTTCTTTTTCGTAGTCGATACGCTCTCTCATTAATATGTCTTGAAACATTAATTGGCATTTTAATGCCCGCTGAAGAGATAGCTTTCGTAATTGATGTGCAAGATTCATGGCAAAGAAATCAAATTCATCTTTTTCCCCTGAACTCTTTTTTAAATCTTCTAATTTTTCCATGGCGGTTGCAATATGATCTGGTACAGCTGCATTTTTTTTTCTTTTAGCACTTTCCTTCTTTCGTACTATATTTTTTGCTCTTTGAATAGGTGCTTGTGTGGATGTCCCCTGAATAGGCCCATTAATTTCTGTTACATATTCGGTAGACTCATCCAGACACACTTCTGTTGAACCCTATAAATGTATTTTCTTATTATTCTTCTGCCTAATATTTATGAATTTCATCTTACCATACTGTTAGAAGATTCTCTGCCGGAACAATAGTCCAGGAACGTAGCTGCTTCATCAAACCAAATAAGCCGTGGCTTATACAACAAATCTGGTGATGTGCCGGATTTGTTATATTTCTTTATTTTATTTTTCTCCAAATTGTAGGTATCCCTAATCGATTTAATTTTTTTCTTTACCATGTCCACTGTCAAATCTTTCATATTAATTTCACGTTGTATGTACATATTCCAATGCACTATTTCGCTTATCACGATTTTTATAATCTTCTTCTCGAAAATTCCACAAAACTTCGCAGTCTTTATACAAAATAACGAATTTAAGGGTATCATTTTCAGTCCTTCTATTAGTTGGCGCCATTTTAAATCGCACTACTAGTAAACAAAAGTTCAAATGCTTTTAACTTGACTGGTGCTAGTAGAATAAGCACGGTACTAGCGCTAGTTAGGGTTTACATTATGCTTGTAACATGCTAGTCGACTGGCGCTACTTTACTGGTACTAGTGAACTAGCATAATGTCAACCGCCCATACTAGCAGACACTAGCCACTAGCGAGCTGGGTGGGTACTACCACGATACACTAACACCGGTAAGCTACGGCGCATGTGGTAGTGGGGCGAGCGAACGATGTGACGTCAGTTTCGACAAGAGACCTTCAATAAATGTATTTGAACGCGCAAGAGATCTTCGATAAATGTATATTTGAGAGCGCAAACTGGGAGATAATAATCATGTTTTCATGGTCCACATTAGGCTTTTTTTTAAATAGGTAAGCACAGGAGAATGAAGTAACATATTATTTTCACAAGCTATTTATTGGCAGGTGAGAGAAACACACTTAAGTTGTATCCAACTGCACACACAACTAATAATTTATTTATTTATTTTTGAACAATACATAGTAGAAACAAAAAGAAAGTTATTCCAATAAAAAAAACACGCATACATAGAAAGTACCTACAAGGTATAAACGAAAAAAAAATGCAAGGGAAAAAGTCCATTAAACAGTCCTAACTCCTAATCACAACAGCGCCCTGTATAAATAACAATTTGCGATGTAAATTTAGTTAGCTTTCGTTTGAGCTTTCTTTGGCAATTATTGAAACTAATTTTTCTATTTAAATCACGCAAACGTATATATATTATGTTCGTGTGCGACTCAAGCAAAGTAGCACTTCATAGGTAATCGGTGTTGTAAATTTTTTAGATGTTCTCTCGGCCAATTTTTTGAATATATCTGTTTCGTCGGATAAACTACTTCCATGCATTGCATGAAATTCCGAGTCTAATATTTTTGCTGCTTGAACCAAATCGTTGCAGCAAATTGCCACGCGAAACAAAATTTATCCAGTCCGGAATCTTACCGATACCGAGTTTTTTAGTTTCAGTTCCCAAATTATACTTATGTTTAAAACGGTGGGCAACGTAGCCGGCTATATACTTCAGCAAATCCATGTTTGTCTCTTCTTTTAATTCAAATTTATTTAGAAGGTCAACATGATCTTCAGCAATTTCAGATTCTGCCAAATCCATTTCAAAATATGCAGGTTCTTGAAATTGAAATGTAAGAATATTTTCTTCCTCGGGTGGAATTTCCGTATGAAACGAAGGAGGGCTTACGGCGGCCCCAGTAAATATTTTTTCTGTTAAACACTTGTCAGAATCTTGTTCCATTGTGGTGTCTGCTGACTCCAAAGCTGTAATAAAACATTGTTCTGTCGTTGGTGTTGGTTTAAACGAGATGTTAATATGCATTCAATATTGTATTTATTTTGAAGATACTTATAAATTTGTATTAAAGAGTTGTTTGTTAGCAAGATTCCCCTTTGGAACGGCAATAAAGATTTATGTTTTCCGACTGTCATAGATTGAATAAAACGGGACATTTCCTTGAATGTATTTTCTTGGCAGAGCAAATTTGTGCCATAAGCATCTTTTCCGGGATAATTTTGTGTAAATTTTGTTCTAGAATTAAGCAAATCGAACCAGTCGTTAAATAATTTAATACCATACGCTGTTTCACTCCAACAGCCATTTAATAGACCACGTTCTCCACAGTACTGTAGTGATTGAGACACAGTATTTGAAAATATTTGCGCCGCAGGTCTCACTCGCTGACGTTCCGAGCCCTTTATATTTAAATGGTAATCGGTAATTTTGTGTGCATATGTTAGTTCACTTGTGGACACCGTAAGTAACTGCTGAAGTATGGCTTTATGAATAAAATTATTGTTAAATGTAAAACCAGAGTCTAAGATATGATTTCTCGACAATTTCAAAAGATGGGGTGCGTCTGCGAAAACGAAAATTTTCAAAGCGTCGTCACATGGATGTTGAAAAGAACAATTTCCGTCATACGACACATTTAAAGCAGACCACAGCTTCACATTACTTATCCCCATATCACTTACAATTGCGACTACTACAAAATTGGCGTCATACAAGTGAGAAATTGTTTCCTGCAGAATATTTTCCGTCATTGGTTGGCCGAACTGAAAATAGACCGGTTGCTTCCAATGACCTATGATATCCCGCATCGTTTCCAGTCGAGCTGCAACAGGTACGTAGCACTTATGGGGAATGCTTCTCGTCACAATTATGTAATTCACTACACTAAATTCGGCATGATCAGAAGGATTTGTAAGCACCTTTTGCAAAATTTATCACATTGTTGACAGTGTTGCCAAATGTACTACTTAAGTAGTAGATCTACTACTACTTTTATTATTTTACTACTCTACTACTTTCCAGTTGATTCTACTACTCTTATTGCATTTTCTTGTTCTTCTTTCGTCCTTATTTTTCACGCAATGCACCACATAAGTGGCGCGTCACAAACGTCAGATTTTCATTCCAAACAAAACAAAGCCACGTGCTTTCTGACGTTTTAACCTACCCTCTGAAATATAATTGTAGTTGTTTTCAAGTTTTTACACGTAAGCCCAACACACAAATTGAAAATAAACTGTTTTCACTGCAAAATGTCTATAATTTTATTGCAAAAACTAGTTTAAAACGTAAATAATATCGACAAACGTCAAATGGCACGTGCGTTTGTTTTGTTTGGAATGAAAATCTGACGTCGAGGCACTTATGTCCTGTATTATCATTTTACTTAACATAAACTTCGTAGGGCATCAAAAGTAGCAAAGCTGTGTTGCAAATTATTGTAATTCTGCTTTTAAAAATTAAAATTAATTTAGATAGGTTGGCGCGCCTCGGCGTGTACATGCATAACTAAAATAAATTGGAGTTAAAACTTTATTATCGACCGTATGTCAAAAGTCGAACCGTAGAATAAGTCAATCAACGGTCGAAGTCTTTATTCCGGGCATTTTTTTAAAGCTACTACCCTTTCCCGCCAATCTACTACCCATTTGTGATTGGTTCTACTACTACTCATAAATTCCAAGTGGCAACACTGATTGTTGATAATCTACCAATGTATCGACAGGGTTCATGTCCGCCGGCGGTGTAACAGTTTTTATTGTACAAACATTTTCAGTTTCTACTGGATTTCGGCTTAGATAGTCCACATGTGCCATTTTTACTCCAGGTCTATATTCGACCTTAAAGTCATAATCTTGTAATTTCACCAACCATCGCGCCACGCGTGGGTGTAAGTTTTTATTTACCGCTGTCGCACGAACCGCATTATAATCGGTGTAAACAGTAAAATGTTCCCCATACAAATAAGAACGAAAATGCTAAACAGAGTCCACAATGGCAAGGGTTTCCAAATCATATGAATGGTATTTGGATTCAAAGTCGGTTGTTCGTAGACTAGAATAGGCGATAGGACGCGTGATATTATTTTCAGCTTGTAATAACGCGGCGTCAATACCAATCGAACTTGCGTCAGTGTGTAATTTACAGCTCAGTTTGGAGTTGAATATACGCAGTATGGGCTCTGAAACTAACTTTAATTATCAATTGCCTGATACTTTCCAACTCTGGTGACCATGAGAAATTTTGATTTTTACGTAGCAAGGCCGATATTGGTGCTGTTATTAACGAGAAACTTTCGACGAATCGCCTAAAATAGCCACACACCTGCCGCACACCTTTCAAATCTTTTGGGGGCGCACTTTGAGTTAAAGCACTAACTTTCTTTGGATTTGGTCGAACGGAACCATCGCTTATCAATACTCCAAGATATTCTGTTTCCCTTTCGAAAAAGGTACACTTTTCGTAATTCTTACGATTTGTAATTAATAACTCCCGTACCCGAAGTGTCATGCGCTCGTCCAGTTCTGACATAGCTAATTTTAAATCAGCACCTTCTCGTATTGTAAACGGAATATTGAGAGGGTCATGGTGTAATTCTAGACCGTCGGCACCTTTTGCTACCCGTAAATGTTTTTGTTTTATAATATCCCAGCCGATAATGGCATCTAAATCTCCAGATTACGTCAGCCGGTACAACACTAAAACAAACCTCGATTGTTGCATAGGGCATAACTGCTATCACTTCGCACGTGCCAGCAGTTAAAACATTCTTTGTTCCTAGTCCCGCCAAAACACGCAAATTAAGTTCGCAGGTCGGTCCAATTAATTTTTAAAAACAATTTATTTTTATACACAACTTGTACACTTTAAAAATAATACAAATTGATTAAACTAATTGCGACTTGGAATAATAATATGAATAAATGAACAATTATTAAATGTATTCAAACGACAAGCGTTACAGCCTAGAGCGATGAATATTAACTGTTCCCGAATATCTGTCTGACCTTATATTTATAATAATCCTTATCTAAACATGTTCGCCCACATTAGTTCGGTGAACTTGTTTAACTCGTGTTGACATAGATTTTTCTAAGGATCTGGGTACATAACTCCTTCTCCCTTAGAAAAAGGTACGTCCTCGTCCTTTTCTAGATTATTTAATTGAACAAGTTCTAAGGCAGCTTCTTTTGATACAGCAATAGTTTTTGTTTTAATGCACAAGATATTATAAAGTTGAGTTCTAAAAATACAAATTATTATAAGACTTAAAATTATTATAAAGTAAAGACTAAGAGTAAATCCACTATGTATATAATGCACAAGTGGGTTAATGGTCAGCGGGTGTTTTTGTATATAAACAGCTTCTTTCAGAAGGTCTGAGACGTCTTCGAGATGTCTCTGTTTTAGATGTATTTCTCGTTGGGGTACGTCTGGTACATTGCTGGCCTTCGGGATGTAACCAAAGGTGCTAAGTACACTATATTATTAACGAGCACTTCACAAGGGGATTGTATTAATACATTGTTTGAAATGCAGGTAGGGTAGAATACCCAGTTATTGGCACCTTAAGCAAATATCTGAAATGAAACATCGATCACGTAAATATGAAATATTACTTTCCAATAATATTGTTTGCTCTGTATACCATAAACTTCTCAGATTCATTTATGTATCATATTATGAAAATGCTATCAGAACTTTTTTTACAATTAAATATTTGATGCGAAAATGTGAAAAGCAGTAGTTATTGGCACCTTACACTAGTTATTGGCTGTAGTTATTGTAGTTATTGGCACAAAACGGTAGTTATTGGCACTTCCAATGTGTCAGTTATTGGCATGTTTATTTTGAAATAGGACCTCTCTATAAAGGGCAAAAAATGAAACGAAAGATGTTTAGGTATCCATTTAGGGTGGAATGTTTTTATTTTTTGAGAGGCACACTTTACAAAGAAAATGTTCAACATAGATATACTTTTTTAAACAGCGATAATGGTAAATTCGAGTACAGCTTTTACACTTTATGCCAAAGTTGGCAATTGAAGTATTTCTTGCACATATAAAACATAACCCTTTATTTAAAATCTTATTATTTTTTGGTGGAAAACCATTTTCGTCATGGTTTGAAATCTCTGGGATTTGTTCAAATGAATCTCTCTTACTCTTTGTGTCTCCTATATTGTTCATTATTGATGTCAAATTTCTGATGTGTGATGGTTGTTTCTTCTTATTGTTTGATGCACTCAGAATTTCTCCAAAAGATTCTTTCTTCTCATCTGCTTTTTTCGGGTCTCCTATAAATTTCATTGCTGATGTAAAATTTTTGTTCGGTGCTTTTTTCACAGCTTTTCCATTTATTGCTTTGGTAGCAGCGTTCAGTTCTCTTTTCCTTTTGTTTTCGTTTTTGATTCTTTCTTTTTCAAGTTTTTCTTTTTGTTTGTCTTCCTGTATTTTCTTCCACCCAGAAGATGTAATAACAAAAGGATTTTTTTCTGTTTGACGTTTGCCTTTTCGTTCTGGTGTATTATGCCACAAACTGTTAACTCACCAGAAAAACTGGTAGATGGTGAAGACAATTCGATGGTGTTTTCGTACGGAATATTTTTAGTATACCCACTGGCAATTATTGAGTGATTCTCCCCATAGTTGGCTAGAGGTTTCTGAACAATATCGTCTAGGCGCTTTGGTTCATTTGAAGCATTTTCCTTTTCAACATATTTATCTAACTCGTTGTTCATGTCATGCATAAAACTAAGTTTTACATCGTCCAGAATGACAATTTTTTTATTTTGGCCGCCAGATGATGTTGATGGTTGGCTGATATCTGCATGAACAGTTGTTCCTTCTTGATTAATGATGGGTATTTCAACATGGCTTATCGAACTATCACTATTATTGAATATAATTGGCATTGCATTGATTTGTTCTTCGTTAAGCGGAAGTTGTTCATGGAGCACCTCAGGTTCCGTTAAATCAATGTCATCAATTCTAACAACAGAATCATTTATTTCTTCGTTTGTGTCATCGTCTCCATATTTTGTCAATTTTTGGAAAATTTTAACCAAGAATTTAAAATCTTCGTTTGAATCACCAACATTTTCAGTTTGCATTTTCGTTTCAATTTCCTCCAACTTTTCAACTCCGATTGTTTTTGCAAAGTCATCGTAAGTCATGTTGGAATATTCGTCAATCTTCTTGTCAGTAGATGGCGTGGCCTTAGTGGTCTTACCAAGGCACTTGGAAAAATCTATATTGTCTACGTTCCAAGGGCATAAACCACAAGCCCTGAAACCATTAGAAATGGATGTGATTTTTAGATGCGTTAGGGCTTCTTTTAAAATGGGAGCAAAGTGGACTTTGTTCAATTGAACGAATGGGTTATTTCTCCTCCATTTTAAAACTGCTAGTTTCCAAGCGCTTTTTAAGGGTTTATAGCATGCGACATCTGCTGGCTGTAGTATTCTCGTTGCATTTGGATATAATGCAATGAGAATTATCTGTAGCCCTGAGCAAAGGGTACTAAGCTCGTACGTCATATGCGTCTTGTGACCGTCGACAAATAGGATGATCGGAAATTCGATATTTTCTTTAACAAGATGGGGATGGAGTACATTTGAAATGTATTCAAAAAATAACTCTTGCTCCATCCACCCGCTGTCGCTGATTCCTACACCCCAATCACCTGGCACACTATTAATAATATTAGTGGGAAGTCTTTTGTAGGGATATATAATCATTGGGGGAGTTACAGCGCCAGATGCAGCGAATGTGAACATAACAGTCAAATTAGCCTTCGCAAGCCCTTGGTCTACTTGATAGACATTCCTAGAACCGCGTAGAGCAATAACCTTTTCTTCTTTGGGCCATAAGAGGAAACAAGTTTCGTCCCCATTGTACACTCTCGTCGGGTCATTTAGAATATCAAAAAAATATTTATCTTTAAGATATTTCTCTATATTGGAGAACCAGTTCCTGATATCATTTTCAGAAACGGCACTACTGGCTTTAGTGACTGCCTCCGGTGTTCGATTAACGAGATTCGGATGTCGGTCCAAGAATGCATTATACCAATGCCTTCCTGGTGTATTATCCGTAAAAGCAGTTCGCCTAGGATTCAGATCTAAAAAAATTTTAACAGATGCCTGTATATCATTTTTTCGCCTTGGAAAACCTTTTCTATGACTATCAATAATCCACTGTTCCAATGTATTTTCTTCTTCTTCTGTCAAGTAGGGTGAGGGACCGTGACGAATTTTCTTGAATTTATCACTCATACGGTATTGAAGTGTTTGTCTAGGAATCCCATATTGGATAGCAGCCTGCTTTTTTGGCATCCCATTTTGAATGTCCACCAAAGCTTTCTGTATTAGCTCTTCATCGTATCTTTTGACATATTTCGATTTTTCTTTAACTTTTGGCATGTTTCAAATCTATCAATAAAGGTAAATACACGTAAGAAACATAATTATTATAAAAATCAAAGGAAAAAACGAAATGGTTCTTTGAGAAGATCATTTCCTTCCAAAAACTTTTCGGTGAATAAACATGAAAACAAATAAAAGTCTATAAGACTATCAAATTTACGTATAACAAAAATAAGGTACCTAGGTAGGTATATTCCAACACCTTTTTCATTAGAAAATCAATGAACGTTTTCAAATTTACGTGTTTATTCTATACTACCAGATATTCCAATCACTGGAACTACACTATTTTCATAATGCACTAGTTATTGGCACCCGTGCTCTAATAATTTTGTACCCAGTAGTCGGCACCCCCAAAATTAACTTAATTTGACGGTTATTTTGCTTGATATTTTTCAAAAACAATGCTAATTATGCTTATTACTCCATCCAAAGAATATCTACAATGAACAAAATGCAAAGTACAGATCTACATACCTCTAAAAATATCACCTTGCTAATGAAAACAGTAAAATTATCACTTTGAATAAGACAGCCTACAATGAATCGACACTCATGGAAGCCATTTGCATTAATATGCATCAAAGTGTATTACCCGCTTAGTAGGCAACACCATCTCCACGAAATTAGTTCAACTTAAAGTTGTAATATGAAGGAATCTTTACGAATAACGAAAATAAACGAAAGTGCCAATTACGGGGACAGTGCCAACTATTGGGTCTCTTACCCTAGGTTCAAGGAGTTGTCCACATTTTTCAAGCACAGTGATATTTTTGCTAGTTAAAACCAGTAGTCCTTGTTGCAGCTGTTGTACGATGATTTCTCGAGTTGTAATTTGGACAGTTTCACATCTGGATTTGTTTTCCTGATCACAGATGTTCCTTTAGGACGGTGGGAGCTGCATTGATCATATTTTTGTTAAATCTAATATTCCATCAAATCACATATTACCAGTTATCTTGCAAAATTCTATAACAGATCATTTTCTAACATACCTTCATATGGATTTCCTGTCTGTGCCCACTAAAGTTATCAAAGGGGAACTAATACGACATAGAAAAATAGACTATAATAGATTCTATAATTTGTTAAGTGTTGCAGATTGGAATGACGTGACACGGGTGACGGACGTACATGAGGCTGTACGAATTTTTCAAAATAAAATTTCCGACAATTTGAATGTATGCACTGAAGTGAGGTTTGTTGAGGGAAGTAATAAAAAGAGAAAGGAATGGATTACACTGGGAATCATTCAGTCAACCAAGACCAAACAAAGTATATTTAAACAGCATCAGGGGGATCCCATCAACCAAACATTAAAATATTTATATGCCGAGTATAGAAATAAATTTAATTCACTTATAAAAAGAGCAAAATCAAATTACTTTAAAGCCAAGATACCACACACTAACCCTTCTCCAAAAGAAATCTGGCAAGTGACGGCGAACATTCTTAATAAAAATTCTGAAAAACATGTTGTGAACAAAATTGTTGGAAACCGTGTACTCTTGGTTGAGGGGGGGGCGAGACATTGCCAACGAATTTAATGATCATTTTATTAATATAAGTACCAGAATGATTAGTTCTATTAAGAAACGGAACGTGGGAGGAGAATTTCATATACCGTGGATACCGAGTACTTTCTGTTTGACTCCAACAAATAAAAATGAAGTGCAGGAAGTTATTCGATCACTGGGGCTTAATAAGTCACCGGGCCCTGATAATATCTCGGCAGAGGTTTTGAAAATTGTTTCTCCTCTGATATCGGAAACACTTGCTTTCCTCATAAATAAGTCCTTTCAGTGTGCTCAGTTTCCCTACTCCCTGAAAACAGCAATTGTGGTACCGATTCATAAAGCGGGTGAGAAAAGCTGCATGGATAATTATAGACCTATATCGTTAACTTCAAATATAGCAAAGCTATTCGAAAAAATTATCAAAATAAGAATCACTTCGTTTTTGGAAAAATACAATGTTTTGGCGCCTTTGCAGTATGGTTTTCGCCAAAACAAGTCGACGGAAGATGCTATTTCCTATCTAACAACAAATATTTATAAAAGCGTAGATCGATCCAGACCTGCGGCTGCAGTCTTCCTGGATCTAGCCAAGGCATTCGATACAGTCAATCATGAAATTTTAATTAATAAACTGGAGAAATCGGGTTTTAGGGGAGTTCCGCTGGAACTTATTAAAAATTACTTAACTAATAGAAACCAATGTGTAAAGATTGGTGACGACCTCAGTGACAGCCTTGAGGTGGTTAATGGGGTCCCGCAGGGTACGGTGCTGGGGCCAATATTATTCCTTATATATATATATATATATATATATATATAAACGATTTACTATTAACAGATGTTGGAGCCAGTATCGTGTCTTTTGCTGACGATACGACTATTTTTGTTGAGGCTGATAGTTGGACTGAATTAAAATATAAAATAGCTGGAATACTGGGGACTGTGAGGGGCTGGCTGGATCATAATCTGCTTACACTGAATTATTCTAAAACGTACTATGTTCCGTTTACATCTTATTCAAAAAATTCGCCAATAAGTCATAATTTAATAATTCACGAGAGCGGTTGTGATGTTTCAGGGGGTCGGGTTGGGCCGTGTGCGTGCGGGGTGAATATTCAGATGAGCCTTAAAGCAAAATTTCTGGGAGTAATGATTGATTCGCACTTAAGATGGAATTACCATATCGAGCTCATCTGTAAAAAACTGAGATATATGTTACACGTTTTCAGAAAGTTGAAATACATAATGAATATTAAAACGTTAAAATGCATTTATTTCGCGCTAGTGCAGTCTGTGTTAACTTACGGTATTATAGGATGGGGGGGAATTTATAATACGGGTTTGGCACCGGTTAACACACTACAGAGGAGAATCCTTAAAATAATTCTGAGTAAACCACGTCTTTATCCCAGCGATCTCTTGTTCAGGGAAGCGGGTGTTTTCGATGTCAGGCAGCTTTTTGCGTGGAGGGCGCTCAATTACATTTATAACCATGGCGATCTGCTCACTCCTTTGACGCATGGGCGATCTACGAGACGGGAGGCAGATCTTGTTCTCTCGATAGAAATGAGGATGAATAGTGTTGGGCAGAGATCTTTTGTCATAATAGGCAAGAAAATTTACAACATTCTTCCTCTAACTATAAAAAGATCCTCTGACAAAAGAATTTTTAATAGAAATATTAAGAATTGGTTACGATCTGCCTCCCCAAATTTAATACATTCTGTTTTTGACAACTAGATTCGGAACAATGAGGAATAGCCTACGACTTTTCATGTGGCCTCTCCGATTCCCGATCCCGGGACCTGAAAGTTTGATGAATTATAATAAAATATTGCTTTTGCCGCACACAAGCTGCGTTTTGCAGCTTTCGCGGTATATTATTTTCTGGGAGGGTGGCTTCTGTGCCTCCATTTAAACAGACTAATGTATAGTGGGAACTGGGAATTGCTTTTTCACTGTTTTTTTTTTATTCTTGCATAATATGTACCTACTTATTTATGGGCATTGTTATTTTTTTTATGTATGTGTATTTTTTTTGGGAATGTATTTTTTCTCCAAAGTATAGGAGTTGTGGAGACTTCCTCTCCCTTGATTGTATTTTTTTGAAGGCTAATAAAATGAAATGAAATGAAATTTGATCACATACACTGAGATTCCCAAGTTGTTTACAATTGTTTGTCCACTGATTGGGTTCAACATAAAGGGGGGTCCATACCAAGCAGACAAAAGTAAAACACGATTCTGAGACAAAAACACGACAAAACTGCGACAAAAGATAAGGTATTTAGACAACACAAAATTGAGACAAACTGTCCACACTACAAGGACAAAATTGTCAAAGTTCAGTTGTTGCGAAGCAGCCATGTGGCGGTTCCACCAAGAAGAATATGAAGACTTATTGCTTATAGCAGCCAGTAGCTTTATCTTCCTCTCCTCGTCATCCAGAAAAAGAAAGCGCAAACGTTTTTGGATGAGACCAAGTTTAAAAAAACGAGATAATTATAATTATACCATAGATGCATTGTTAGCTGACTTACGTGAGGATGATATTGGACTAAGTGGTGAGATTCGCTCAAGCTTCAAGAATTTTTTAAGAATGTCCAGCGAAGATTTTGAAAATCTGGTATGCCTTATTGGCCCCGCAGTTGCCAAAAGACATACCAACTATAGAAATGCTATAAGTGTAACGCAAAGATTAGCAATAACGTTAAGATTTCTGGCAACAGGCGATTCCTACCACAGCATAATGTATCTTTCAAAGGTATCAGTTCAGTCAATATCTGTGATAATACCAGAAGTATGTGGAGCTTTAATGAACAGTCTTAGTGGTTATGTAAAGGTATGTATAGCTTTTGCAAGGTGTTAAAGTTAAAATTTAAAAATCCATTTTTTTTTAATAACTTCTTTGTTTTCTACGATATTCAATTGAAACTTTGTACAACGTTTTTTCATATACCAGCACAATGTTTGGGTAATTTTGATCAAAAAAAAATCGATGCGTGAATGGAGGAAAGGGGGGTTGTAATACCCATTGACCCACAACTTTTCGCTGCGCACGTCTATGGTTCAAAGATATTGTGTTTCATACCAAGCGTTAATTTCTTTTACTTTTTTCACTCTTGTAAAATTTTGATTTGGGGCTTGGTTTACGACACATTGTGCCGTTATATGAAAAAGTGTTGTACAAAATTTCAACTGAATATCGTAAAAAACAAAGGAATTGTTAATAAAAATACCTTTTTAAATTTTAACTTTAACACCCTGTATCTTGAAAGAAAGAAGCCTGAATGAAAAATGGTACGAGGAAAGTCCCATTATTTTCGACCAGATAATCTGTGGCTAACGGCTTGACCTACTTTTTTGTAACACCCTGTATAATAGGTATGTCTCTAGAATAAATGCCATATTTACTGTGTGAAAGTAATTTTATTATTGCGAAAAATATCGTTGACAGTACATAATAAAAAAATCGCCTAGTTGTTTTTCCATTCAACGAAAATCTGATTTCCTCCAGCATTATTGGTATTTGATAAATCAGTATAGGATTTAACGTTACCAAATGTGGACGTTTCTTGGTCTGAAATATACTGCCCAGAATCTTGTGTGTTGGAGCTGGATGGATTTGAGTACGGAGAAATACCAGCGGATGGTGTTGGAAAACGAACAAATTGTTGTAATTGGTGTTGTAAATTGGATGATGGTGTCCTGTTGGGTTCATCATACTTGCCTATTTCTGCCTCATATAATAAGTTGTGGATTAAATGTTCTACGGTGAACTGGGCATATGGTGTGCGTAGACTTCTTAATTTTTGAGCTACCAATTCACCAATTATGTCAAATGTATCTGGCTTACTCTGTGATCTTTCTTGTCGTTCCTTATGCAATGATGTCACTATGTTGTAAACCTCCTCAGTCTTACCATCCATATTTTGTGATACGTTCTTCCGTTTATTAGCCTTGTTTATTTTAGACCTTTCAGAAGCTTCTTTAAAGTCCTTGTCTCTCGATCTTTCCTTTCCTGACTTAGAAGATGCAGGTTTATCATCATGCACCAAAGTATGTTCTGCTTCGGAATCCTCGGTTATTTCAATTTGAGTTGTTTGTTCGCTCCCGCTAGCCATATTATCAGCGTCATCTCGTTCACTTTCATCTAGCGAAGACTGTGAAGAGTCCACTTCCTGGAAAAATGTTGAAATTAATTTTCTACTTAAATTCTATCTAACAATGTTTAAACTTTCGATTTTTATTTTCAGACTCCCGCAAATGAATCCGAATGGAAAAAGGTTAGCGATGATTATGAGAAGATATGGAATTTTCCTCATTGCCTTGGCGCTATGGATGGCAAGCATGTAGTAATCGAAGCCCCTATACATAGCGGTAGTGAATTCTACAACTATAAAGGTTCCTTTAGCATTGTCTTGTTTGCAATTGTCGATGCAAACTATAACTTTCTTTATGCAACTGTGGGCTCTCAGGGACGTATTTCGGATGGAGGAGTATTTAAAAGCACATCATTTCATAAATTAATGGAAGAGTTTTCGTTAAATTGCCCACATAGTTGTGTCCTACTTGGTAGACACAAACCTGTTCCATATGTCTTAGTAGCAGATGATGCGTTTCCCTTGTCACCTACTATAATGAAACCGTATAGAGGACATCAAGAAAAACGGTCAAAAAATCGAGTATTTAATTATCGGTTAAGCCGAGCACGTAGGATAGTTGAGAATGTTTTTGGTATTATGGCAGCTATTTTTCGTGTACTTCGTAAACCTATGTTATTACAGCCAGATAAAGCAGAAAAAATAGTATTAACATGCGTATTGCTTCACAATTACTTAAGAAAGAATGCCAAAACTAAAAACAGTTACAATCCCCCTGGAACATTTGATCGGGAGAATTTGGATAATGGAACGACGGATCCAGGTTCTTGGAGAAGAGATCCCCAACCTAATTCTTCATTTTTACCCCTTACAATAGGAATTTTCAGAAGGAATATTATTGCTTCATTAGTTACGACGATAGACGTATGCGAAAAGAATATAACTTCAAACATGTGGGTAGAGTCTATTGATAAAATTGATTCTTGGTCATAATTTTGTAGGAGATAAGTGTAAATTGATTTTTGTTCTTGAATAGTGATTAGTTCTAAGTTTGGTGAATCAATAGCAGCTAGTGAAATTGTTCTTTCGATTATTTTAACAATATTGTGTAAACGAAGTATAGCAAAAATTTGATTATTTAGAAATTGTATTGAGCTGAATTTGTCGTGGAGTTGCTGTACAACGTGATCTAAAGATCCGTGATTTTGATATTATCTGCATATCTTTGAGTAATATTTCCAACTAATGTTGAAATTTCCGAAATTCGTTTGACAGTTTGATAATTACTATCTTGAATAATTTGCATATTTTTGTTTATTTCAATTAAATCGTTATTATCTAAGTTTCCTGAAATGTATTTAATCAATGTTCCAAGAAGGTTTATTAATCCTCTTTTAATTCTGAAATGTAACAATTTTGCAAGCGAATCTTTTGCAGTTTTAATTTCTGAGAGGTAGAAATCGTGCTGAGTCTGAACAACCGGGTTGCTAAAATGGACATAAGTATCATTAAAAGAGTTAATCGTGAATTCTAAAAGTGTTATGTTTATTGAAAAGTGGAATCTAAATATGTGTGGAATCTAAATATGTGGGAGGTGAGATATTAATCTGCTGAAGAGATTGAATCATCATCCGAAGATGGAACAGAGTCTTCAACCTGCAACAAAGAAGTATTTCTTCTTATTGGTTTTATTTTTGCTAACGGAAGAGTAACTATATTTTTCTTTTTTCGGCCTTGTAGTTTATCATGTAATTTAGTTGTTTCAGTAATTTTGTCATATGGTGGTTTTGACTTTATACGGCTTGAGTTCTTTACATTATATTGTTTCCGGTAATTCAGTTGTCATAGAGCGTAAGTTGTTGATCAAACGGGGGTCTATGTTCGTATGGTCCGAATAATATATGAAATGGAGTATATCCGGTGGATGAGTGAACCGATTGATTATATATTAATACCGCATCTGTAATAAGATTGGATGTTGTGTCGGAAAGGTCTTTTTGTTTAAGAATAATGTATTTTTCTTTAATTGTGGAATGAAATCGTTCTTTTAAACTGTTGGAATTAGAGTTATTAGGTGTAGTATAATGAAGATGTATGTTGTGTAAGTTACACAATTCTTTGAAGACAGCTTTGAATTCTGTACCTGGGTCGCATTTAATTTGAACAGGGAATCCATAATGCATGAAATAGTGCTTTAACTTTCCAGCGAGGGTCAAACTGTTTAAATCGGTTACGTGGTATGCGAGAGCGGTTAAAAATATATGTTTATCAATAGTGAATGTATCCATGAGGAGAGCGTGAAATGGTTGATCGGATAACAAAGGTCCTTGAAATTTTGGTTTTACTAGATGGCGTTCGTATTTAGATGTGAGACATAGTTCACATGAGTTGATAACTTTCGTAATAGTTTTAGACATTTTGGGCCAATAGTATTGTTGATGTAAGTGTTTTAATGTTTCATTTATGCCAGTGTGAGTGGAATTATGATAATCTTGAACATGTCGAATTTGGTGGTCAGTAGAGGTGATGTCTTGTAAGAGGGTATTGGTAAAGATCAAATCAATATTATTGTTGAAGAGTTTTTGAATGACTTGGGGGAATATGAGTAGTAAGGTATTCGAATAAGGGATATAAATAGCATAGCGTTTATCTGGGGATATAGTTTCTTTTAAGACAGTTTTCAAATCATTTACCAAATTTTGTTCATTGAGGGTGAGTGTATATCTCAAGATTCGAACAGGATTAGGATTTTTCAGAGGTCCTTTATGGGTATATAGAATTATTTGATTTCGGAAGCGGTTGAGAGCTTTGTCAGAAATGGGAATGATTTTTCCGTCACTTTCATTTTGAACAGAGTGAACAGTTTCACTACTAGCAATGGATGAAGGTGGTTTCCTGGTTTTAGTTTTGTTAATATCTTTTGTGGAGCAAAGGTTATATTTTTACGTGGTATGGGAATATCTGAAATAATTTTAACTTTGGGTTCTTTTCTTGCTGGTTGTAAAGTGGGAATAGTAATTGAGTCCAAGGTTTTAGAGAGCTCGTTAATGAGTTCTTCTTCTTCGAGTGTGTGTTGAGGGTCAAGTGATAATAGTAGTTCACCAAATTCCTCAGGTGTTAGTGATATGGGATCGAGAATTTCCGACGCGTTGGGAATCATACTTTCATTATCAAGTTCTTTATAATTAATTTCTATGCGAGACAAGGCGTCTGCAATAAAATTCTCTTTTCCTTTTTTATAAGAAATTTCGAAGTTATATTCGAATTTTAGTCTCCAGCGGACTAGTCGTGAGTTGGGTTCCTTTAATTTTGCTAACCATACTAATGGTTTATGATCAGTTTCTATTTTAAATTTACGGTCTAATAAGTAAGGTCTAAAATTTTTACAGGATTCAAGAGTTCTTTCTCTATAGTGGAATAATTTCTTTCGGCTGAATTGAGTGTTCTTGAAAAATAAGCGATGGGTCTGTTTGCTTGAGACAACACACTGCCGATAGCTACATTAGAGGCGTCTGTAGTAAGGGTAAAAGGTTTTGTAAAGTCAGGATAAGCCAAAACTGGTGAATTAGTCAATAATTCTTTGCATTTAATAAAACTTCAAATATAGTCTGAATTTTTAATGTTTAATTTTACATTTTTCTTGAGATATCGAGTCATAGGGGCTACAATTTTTGAAAAGTTTTTAATAAACCGTCTATAATATCCTGCGAGGCCAAGTAATGCTTTTATTTCCTTTGATGTCTTAGGAATGGGGTAATTTTGTATGGCAGAAATTTTCGAAGGATTGGGTTTGATACCATCGTAATGGTGTGTCCTAAAAATGCAACTTCTTTTCTTAGAAATTCTGATTTGTCTAACTGGACTTTTAAGTTTACTTTCTGGAGAGTTTCAAAAATTTTGGATATTAGATAGATGTGTTCTTAAAGAGATTTGGAAAAAATTACGATATCGTCCATATAAACAAAACATGATTTATATAAGTACTCTTTTAAAACTCCGTCCATCATTCTCTGGAATGTGGCCGGTGCGTTTTTTAATCCAAACGGCATTTGTAGATACTCGAAATATCCGTTGTTCACGGTGAAAGCGGTTTTTTCTATGGACTGAGGGTCTAATTCAATTTGGTGAAATCCGTGAGCTAAGTCTAAGGTTGTAAAATACTGGCATTTGCCTAGTCTGTCTAGTATTTCGTCTATGCGTGGAAGTGGATATTTATCTTCAATAGTTTCATTATTTAATTTTCTATAGTCAATGACCATTCGGTATTTCTTTTTTCCGGAGGCATCGAGTTTTTTGGGAACAATCCAGACTGGGGAACTATATGGGGAAATGGAAGGTCTAATTATCTGGTTAACTAATAATTTTTGAATATGAGTTTGGATTTCGGTTTGCATAGCAATAGGATGTCGAAAGGATTTTACGTAATGGGAGTGTCATTAGTCCTTCTGATATGTTTTACATGTTATGAGGTAAAGGAAAGATCCGTGCCCTCATAGTAAAAGACATTGCGATGTTTTTGACAGAAATTTTGGATTAATTTTCGTTCTTCTGAGTTAAGATGGTCAGCCCTTAAAAGAATTTTAATTTTTGAAAGGTCGTTATTGTTCTCGATAGGTTCTTCGTTTTCGAACTGGCTAATGGGGATTACTTCTATGGGTTCACTAAAGTTGATGTCGAGATTGGTGAAATCATTCGGGATATAACAAAAGCCTTCATGTACATTAATTATGCATTCTTGTAAATATGCATCCTCTGCTACTTGAATAGGTGGTAGATATGCTGAACCGTTTTCAAGATTTACTGGTATCTGGAGTATTTTTGACTTCTGTGGGTTACATGTATGGTCTCTTTGTATAGTGTATTCAAAATATAATGGTATTGTAACGTTACCAATTTGAAGAGTCTGGAGGTTATAGTCGATTTTTGCTTTGAGGTTTCTGAGGTCTTGAGTACCAAGGAGTGCGTCAAATCTCGAGTGCCAATTTATGACTCGAAGTTTAATTTCGGATAGGATGTTGAATTCATGTAATAAGGGTATGACGACATTATCGGAAGAGAAAGACTGATTATTTAAGGAATGTATAATAAAAAGTTCTTGAAGATAGTAAGCGGAGAACTGTTGAGCGACGTCAGGATTGATGATTCAATCTGATGCACCTGTGTCAATAAGGATTTTGAGGTTCAAATTTGGAAGGTAAAAGAAAGGTAGTCTTGGTTGTGATGTTAAGTCATTTAAATCAACGGTGGGGCTGCTGAGGCTGATATTTGAAAATTTTCACTTTCTTCTTGATCCGTATCTTCTGGTTCGGTAAAATAATATTCCGGATGTTCGGGATTGTATTCTTCATTAGGTTTATTATCTGCAGGAAAACGTGTAGGTGGTAAATAAGGTTGAGGAGGATTATACTGTTTTTGGAAAGTAGGTTGACTACTTTGTTGGAAATTAGGGTAGAAATAATTTTGTCTAGTAGGTATTGGACGTTGAGGTATGTTAGGTCGTTCTTTCATCTGTGATGCCTGTAAATATTGCCTGTGTTGTGTTATTTGGTCATAGGTGAAACATTCTTAGAGAACTTTTTCAAGGGTGGAAAATTTAAGGCTACGTATATGTTCAAAGTAGGGGTTCGAAATGCCGCAACGAAAAGCATCGAGGGCTTGTTCGTGATATCTAGATGTTGCGCGATGTAAGTCAGCTTGGTTTGCGTATGTGAGCTGGGCTTTTTGTATGGCATTATTACGATTAGTGATTATTCTGTTATAGAAATCTTGAACAGTCTCTGATTTAGATTGTATTGAATTTTGAATGATAAGTTCAAGAGTTCGCAAACTACGTTGGTCACCATATTGAAGCTTTAGGGCTTCTTTGATTTCTGGCCAGGTTGTCTTATTTTCATTAAATAGATAGTCTCCCGCTATTCCTTTAATTTTTGAATTTAGAATCGTTCCGAAAATATGTTCTTGATTTTCGGTTATGTTTACGCGAGTTGTTAAATAGGTTGCCATTTGATAAACGCTTTGAATGAAACGTGCAAGGTGAGAACCTGGTTCGAATTCCGGTAAATCCCTGACTAAATCTCTCAAATCTATGTCAGTCAAACTGATTTTAGCTGTTTGGATTGGTGTTTGAGTGGTCATGGTTAATAAAGTTTGATTAAGCAAATTAATTTTAGAGGGTGTGAGTTGAAATTTGGTTTTCCTTTGTTGTTCAGGCTCAATCTCTAGTTCAAATTCCTCAGAATCAGAATTGTACATATGAACAAATTATGAAATTACAAATAAAATAAAAAAATAAAAATATGCAGTAAGAAATACTGAAATATGCTTATGTTTCTGTTATATTAATTAAATTACGCATGCAATCTTGTATTGACAGTAAAAATGATCACTAGAGTAATACAAGAAAAAGTGATGCAATAATTATTTGCTAATAATCTGAATAAATCAAAAGTAGAAGCAATAATATGGTTTTAACGAAAAAGGAATACAAAACTTACAGGATGGATAAGTGACTTTAATGTCATCTCCAGGTAGTATAAATGCTTCTTTTCCAAGATCCGTTCGAAGTATGGAACAATGGATCGTGTGGTTCCAATAACCAAGGGTTGGACGCAAAGGTAGGATGATCCTCACCACTAGTACAAACGATTGTCAATCAACCAGAGCTTCTCTTGGTACTAATGATGCTTTGCGTCCTGTCACGGTCGCCAATTAAGTGCGTAGGTCGGTCCAATTAATTTAATTTATTTTTATACACAACTTGTACACTTTAAAAATAATACAAATTGATTAAACTAATTGCGACTTGGAATAATAATATGAATAAATGAACAATTATTAAATATATTCAAACGACAAGCGTTACAGCCTAGAGCGATTAATATTAACTGTTCCCGAATATCTGTCTGACCTTATATTTATAATAATCCTTATCTAAATATGTTCGCCTACACTAGTTCGGTGAACTTATTTAACACGTGTTGACAAAGAAGTTTCTAAGAATTTAGGTATATAACTCGCACTTCTGGTGTGACCGTCACACCCAGTCTTTTAACGGCAGCATCGCTTAAAATTGACGTGTCAGCATTGCGAAAATTTTCCCATATTCGAGATACAGGACTCCAGTCGCAATAGTACCGATGAGCCCTACCTTTTAGTGCCTCGCCGGCCTTTATTATCATTAGCATTTTCAGATCCGTGGCGTCCTCTAGCCATTCTTCTATGGAGTAAGCGCTGTCGTCAGGGTCGAACTCTGCCAATCGGAAAGACGTATGCCCTGATACAGACGCCTGCGCTGTAGTACCATTCGCAGTGTTCCTGCAGGGCGTTGGCTCCGAAGCTATATTGGTTTTCCGCGTTAAGTCCTCAATTTGTTGTTGTGCCGTCATTAAGGCTATTAAAGCCACTTACCAATCTATTTTCGCCCATTTCGGTTCAGGCGCAGATTGGGCCTCCTGTTCAATTTCATCGCTGTTTTCATTTTCACTTCGGGGTGAAACCATTGTAAACTTCACACTGTCTTCGACAACACTATAAAAGTTAAATGAGTGAACTGGATAACAATCCCGCTTCTGATGCTAGCAGATCATGCCGTTTACTCAAAATAAAATCCAAAATGACTTCAGTAACAAATTTATTCACTCGATTATTACATAACATTCCGTTTCATGATAGATACAATACAATACTGATCAGGATGCGCGGGCAACCCCGGACTCTTGCACAGGCTCGCCTCTCTTCGCGAAGGCTCGCGTTGAACATTCGCCACTCATGACTGAAAGCAACGACCTCACTGAAAGTCATTGACCCTAGGCTGTCGCTTACAAAAGCACACATCCTTTCCAAGGGTGTCGCGCTTACAGACATTACTTCAAAAACAAATAAACACATTTGTGAAGAATGGTTCATGAATAGGGTTGCCAGATGAGATTCGCGCCTTTCCGGGAGAGATAAAATAAAATCCGGGATTTTTGAACGAAATCCGGGATTTGAAATTAAAATTAGAATGTTAGCCTAATAAATCTTTATTAACAACAGAAATGTATGTTTCTTAATGCATTTAAAACACATAAATGCGCATTACGGAATGTCAACACATTTTTCATTTTTGAAGTTTAAACTGTAAAGAAACTAAAGTTGAGAGAACGCATTTTTGAAACAGACCATTTAGCTGTCTTCTCACCAGACACACACATATTTTGGAAAAAAGATGATTTAAAAACAAACAAAATAAATCAACCTGTACGGGAGCAGAACTCATCCAGCCCTAGAGAACAAAACGACAATTCTGTACGATACTCGCACACCCACCGAAACGGATGGCGGTATTTGCCAATAACGAATTACGAGAGTTGAATCGAATTCTGTTCTGTCTTCAGATTAGAAAATACAAGTGTCAATGCGACCCCGCATCAAAGCAAGCTTACTAAACGAGGGTAGGCGTTAGGCGGTTAGGGTTAGGTGGTTGATTCCGGGATTAAGTTGGAACATTCCGGGAACCGGGATAATTTTTGTATTCCGGGAAATTCCCGGTCATTCCCGGTCATATGGCAACCCTATTCATGAAGTGTATTTTGAAGCTTAAAAATCGCGAACCAAAAATCTTGCATATCGTCACCCTAATTCGCAAACCTCGTAACTCCAAAACAGCGAATTTTACACGAGAAGCAAAAAACGATTTAAAAATTTATGACCAGGTCTAAATATTTCATTTTATCAAAAATTATATTTGCAACGATTTTGGACCTAAATAAAAGTAATTATGCGATTATTTTACAAATTTTGTATTTTACTGGAGTTACGTGGTTTGCGATGACTATGTTAAAGTTTATAGGAGTTACGAGCTTTGCTTTTTTAATTCATTAGCAGGATTTCAGATACTGAATACAAAAAAATACATAACTAAAAGAAGTAAGATCATATAAGTAAACAAAAATACAAAAGTCGTAGAAACATACGTAATACTTATTCAATGTTTTATTATTCGTGGGGCAATGCGTCATAATATGGATGAAAATCTGATTCTAGTGTTGATTTTAGCGATTGAAGATGATTAAACTTTTCCCTCTTAATTTTAAGCCTAGCATTATATAAACGGGGAAGGCTGGCTAGGGAATTTTGTGTAGAATCATTTTTGATTCGAATAGGAAGTTCTTTCCATTCTTCTGTGTGGCGTAATTTGTAGTCTATAGTACCATTAGGATTATATCGCAACGCCCTTATTTCATTCACTGTGGGATCACCAGACTTTCTTCCTGGTCTTATAGATGTTACACTCTGATTCGTAGTGAAATTCTTAAAAAACGTGTGGTCTAAATACTTCACATCATATGGCTTTGGAGTAATGCGAGCAGTATGGCACATTTTCACATAATCTGCCGGAACGTTTATAACTTGATTCTTCAGCCGTCGCTCGATGCAGGAGTGCATAGAATCGGCCTCCATTTGTGTGTGCCCCTTTTCTAAATATTTTTGGACCACACGTACCTTTTTCTCGATTGAAAAATTTAGTAACGCACCGGCTAATATCGAATTTCAATTTTGTGCAGTGCAACCATCACTATAAAAAATAAGCTCTTCCCCTTCCTTTAAGCTTCCGAGCGCCTTCTCGGCGAAATAACAAATAATGGAAGAGAATTCATTTGCTCCAACAGTTCCTTCGGTTTCGTTCCATATAAAACAAAATCCGTCATGGGTTTTAATATCAAAAATAGTGAAATTATGAACTGCTAGCTTTGTTTTATAATATAGAGCAGACACATTCGATTTCGGACTCAGAAGGACTGCCTGCAAGTCCATTGTGAACACTTTATTCACCGTACTATTTTTATCCGTACTTTTTTCCGATCTTGCTTCCTCCTTCTTCAACTGATGTAAATTGTAAATGTCTTCACTTAAATTGTTAGTTTTTCTTGCAACGCAGATGTCACATTCATCTTTCTTACGAGTGAACAAGCTTAAATTCATATCTTCAAATACATTTACGAACGATGTAATGGACAAAGGTTCAATATTATACTTTTCAGAACACCATTCTGATTTATAAACATTATAAAGCTCCTGTTTTGATTTCCATCTCGGTTCTAAGTACAGCTTCGTGGTTGACGACCGGCAATAGTGGGATTCCATTTTCGGCAGTTCCTTGAAAAACTCTTTTAATTTCTCTTTTTTCTCACGTTCGTTCTTCCTGCTTTCTTCCGTTTCCATATCACCAGTTATATGTTCACCGTAATTTGTAATGTCCCGAGATTCATTTTTCCAAGAGCGAACACTCCACTCTCCAATACCCAAAGTATGTAAAAACATAGTTTTACAAACCCTTGTCAATTCTCCCCTTCGTCTTAAGTGATACATAAATGAGACAGTCCTCTTTGATTTATTTTCATCTTTCAGGTCCCTCCCTCGTTGAGTATCTTTAGCTGTTACAAGATGCTTAACATAAACTTTTTTCTCTGGCCACGTTAATTTCCAAAATTTATTGAATATCTGTACTCGTTCTTCTTCAGTAAAAACATAACACTGAATTATAGTCTCCTTTTCGGAAATTTTGCAGGAACATCTAGTTTTCATTTGTCTCTCGTTTTTTTGACGTGATAGTTCCACTTTCCATTTCTTTCTGCCTTTTTTCCTTCATATTCCTTACCTAATTCCCGCAACTTCTTATTTACTTCTGTTGACCAGTTGCTGTCTTTCACACCACGTTTTCTTTTTACCCGTTTATGTTTTGTGTTGGGTTCATTAGATGTAGTATTTTCTGGCAGAATGTTTGTTTGGTTGGAAGTCTGACGAGTATTATGAATTTCAACAATTTGTTCAGTGTCACTCTCATTGCCGGTTTCCGGAATGTATTCTTCCGAAGAATTAGCTTCATTTTCACCTGGTGTGAGTACTGGTAGTAGTGTGTTTATTTTGTCCGAACCCTGAAGAGTACTATGCAGTCCATCGATTTCTTCTGTATCACTTTTTTTTTTTTTGCATTGATGTTATTGCCATTTTTGTTTTTATTACTATAGGTTTTTCCCTGCTACTGAAGATGGCAGCTTAGCTGCCGAAATGCGTATATAGTATTTCAAAATTTATGTGGTTAGGGGTACAATTGATTCTTGAATTGATCACTTTCATTGTCGGTTTCCGGAATATATTCTTCAGATGAATTAATTTTATTTTCGCGGGACTTAAGTATTGGTGGTAGGGTGTTTATTTGGTCCCACTAGTTTGGATTGTATCGTTTGCAATGTCGGTTTCAAAGATAATGTCTTGCTGCAAAGCCAGCTTCAACATTTTTCTAGCACGCGACATTCTGCAACCAAGAACTAAGTAAAAATAATGTTTTCGAGTACCTACAGGTTTAGCGCTAGGAATTCAGTGATAGGATAACTGCAATAAATTGATTTTTTAGCCTTGTTAAAATGCTAATATTTTCGAAATAATATTTCTAAAATGATATTATCATCTAGCTAATTGCAAAAATTATTATATAGATCATTTAAGTTATTAATTCTACTAATTTTAAGGTGAACATATTTAATAACCTACCTTATTTATTTTAGCAACAGAATCACAAGAAACACAACTCCATACATGTTTCTACTGTTACTACACAACGATATGGGGAGTTACGAGGTTTTCTCTTTACATTTTAAGGGGGTCGGAGTTACGAGGTTTTCAAATTTTCTTTTATTTAAATTACTAATTTACCGGCATTTTTGACGTTTGGTGTACATGAAGGTACGATTTTTCTTCACCAGATGGTATTAAAAGCTCATTTTCGACCAAAATTGGAGTTACGAGGTTTGCGTATTAGGGTGACGATATTTAGTTCAGATAGTTTATCTTTCACATTTTGCGGCAAATTGCAAATCTCCCTATACTCACTGCTAATTTCTTCGACCTTATTAGCTGATATATTAGGAAAACGATCGATCAAACTGATTGATTGGTCACTTGTTAAGGCAACAGAAGGTTCCAGACATTCAAAACATTTGTAAATTTTAATATTTGGGAGTCTTTTTTTCAATTGAGAAGTTAATTGTACATAATAGGCAAGGCAATGAATACGAAAGTCATGAATTTTGCATTTGATGATGTCATTAGTTTTATCTACAGATTTAATTATTAGATCTACTTTTGCCCCAAAATAGATGCTCTCAAGAGGTTTATAATTTCTGGGATTTGATTCATTGACTTTGTAAAATAGTGCAAGCATAAAATTTTTAAAAATTGTTTTCGAAGTAGTCTCTAAATATTTATATAGGTACTTTATATAACTGTGGCTTTTCAGCCTGAAATGTGAGATTCATTTTATTTGCTATCTGTAGAATATATGACAAGAAAGTCAGGTATAATTTGTAAAAAAAATCATTTAGTCGGTCCAAAATTCTATGGGCTACCACAAGATCATCATCGAAAAACGCCGCATTAAAAAACAAGGTAAGAGCACGCCACTGCTCCAATGTCCTGATATTAATAGGTATTAGCAAAATCTGATAAAGCAAGACAAACCCCACATGCATGACATCATTATACATACAAATTGAATATTCACATACATAAAACCCCGCAAAGCAACGGAAAACGTAATTCAGTATAAATAAGAACAAACAATTTGTAATAAGAAAAATATTTCAACTGATCAGTTTTACTACTAGTGTACATCTTTAAGATCATCTAGAGAATTTATCATATAAGCCTTCAATTTCTCCTCCCTTCTCATCATAACCCTACGACCCTACCATCCCTGATCTTCTCCCTCTTTTCAAACTCTCCACATTTGATAAATAACTCTCTATTGGTAGCGGTCAACGACTCATTAACATAAATGTCATAAATGTCAATTGTGGTCTTAACAGCTTTGTTTTATTTTTATGACCTTC
Organism: Xestobium rufovillosum; assembly: GCA_963966045.1. Lineage (NCBI taxonomy): Eukaryota > Metazoa > Arthropoda > Insecta > Coleoptera > Ptinidae > Xestobium > Xestobium rufovillosum. Next base: position 38,643,053 of record OZ014495.1, read on the forward strand.
CCTGGCTTCGTGTCTACTCATGTGCGTGAAACTACTGACTATAGTTTTATTGCAATAAATGCAATAACTGACCCTCCTTGCTAATAAGCTAATCAAAATTCCATGACTCGGTATTTTCCACAAATTTTTCTGCTCGTTTTTGTTTTCTTTTCCTATAATTTTAAGCAAACAATGAACGTGTTAAATTCTTACCTAATTAATTACAATTTCCTTACCAGAGGTGGACGATCAGACTTTAAAAGGACTTCCGCATCATTATCGGATACTGCATCAGATTCATTCAATTGTTCCTCTAATTCTTCTTGCACCTTAACATGCATAAAAATTAATAAAATACCGCCAAATAAAATTAAGACTTACTGATGTATCCCAAAGGACTTGTACCTTGACGCAGTTCTAGTAATACTGGGACGGGTGGGATGGCTGGCGCGCTTCAATGATCTAAAGAGCCGAACCATAGGTTTAACCATATTGGAGGGGTTTTTGTTTGAGAAGCCAGACTAAATCAAGTCCCTGAAAGGGGGCAGCAGCTCTTTCAGTAATTATAGTGGCAGAGATCGTGAGGGTCGGTATGGCACTGTGATACACACTACTGCGATGTGGAAGGCAACGGGAAACCACCACATTATTCTATCCCTAGTACAGCGTACTTCGAATTTATGATGATGGCACCTTCTGGAGTAAAATATTCCGGAGGTAAAATAGTCCCACATTCGGATCTCCGGGCGGGGACTGCTTCGGGGGGAGTCATCAGAAATGATAAGTGTAACATCTCACGAGTCGGAGCGTGGAATGTTAGAAGCATGAAACAAGTAGGAAAGTTAGAGAATTTGAAAATTGAGATGGATAGGTTAGCATTAGACGTAGTAGGTATTAGTGAAGTGCGATGGCCAGAAGCCGGAGACTTCTGGAGCGGAGATTTTAGAGTAATACACACAGGATCTGTAGGAGGAAATTCGGGAGTAGGAATTGTTATGCGGAAAAAAGTAGGGCAGAGTGTAGAAAATTTCTCACAGCAAAGTGACAGGGTAGTTATGGTTAGGTTAGATTCGAAACCTGTAAAAACAGAAATAATACAGGTATATATGCCCACTTCTAACTACAGTGATGAGGTCGTAGAGGCAGTTTATAGTGATATTGAACATGTGCTAGATTTTGTGAGAGGACACGAAAATTTAATAATTATAGGAGATTTCAATGCAGTCGTAGGCACAGGGCGAGAGGGTGGAATAGTTGGTCCCTTTGGATTAGGCAATAGGAACGATAGGGGAGTTAGACTGATAGAGTTCTGCGATAAACATAACTTAACGGTCGCGAACACTCTATTTCACCATCATGTTAGGAGACGCTACACGTGGAAGATGCCAGGAGACCTAGGGAGATATCAAATAGATTACATTCTTGTTAGGCAAAGATTTAGAAATCAAGTTCGGGATTGTAGAAGTTATCCAGGAGCAGATATAGATAGTGATCACAACATAGTCGTTATGAAAGCCAATCTTAAATTTAAGATTTTGAAAAAACGAAGCGGAAGAAGGTATCTTGACCCAGAGAAACTAAAAGATGAGGATACGCGCGATAAGTTCAAGAAAAAGACAAACGAAGTACTAAAGGGCGCGGGTGAAAATATTGTTAGGGACATAGAGGCAGAATGGAATTGCATTAAAAATAGTTTAGTTTCCTCAGCTAGGGATATTTTGGGCCATAAACAGAATGAAAGTAGGAAACCCTGGATAACAAAACATATTGTGAGTCTAATAGAGGAAAGGCGAAAATATAAAAATAGGTTAGATGAAATAGGGAAACAAAGATATAAGGCGATCAAGTGGGAAATTATTCGGAAATGTAGGAAAGCGAAAGAGCAATGGATCGATAATAAGTGCAAAGAAGTGGAAAATAAGTTCGAAGTAGGAAAGACTGATGAAGCATATAAAATAATTAGGAGAAATTTTAGAGAAATTGGATCTAGTACCAAAAGCATTAGAAATGAGGCAGGAGATATCCTAATCGAAAGCGGGGAGAAGGCAGATAGGTGGAAAGAATATTTAGGAAACTTATATGCGGGACAGGAAGTGCAAGATATATTAGAAAGCGAAAGCAGTGTAGAGGGGGATAACCTAGGGAATCCTATAATGAGAGAAGAGTTTGAGCTAGCACTAAAAAGTTTAAGGAATAATAAAGCACCAGGTATAGATGGCTTGCAGGCAGAAATCTTAAAGTGCGCAGGTCAAGAGGTAATAGATCGTTTATTTAAATTAGTTAGTCGCATATACCTGACAGGCGAGATTCCAGAGGATTACAAACGGAACATCATGGTAGCTTTGCCAAAAAGGAAAGGCGCGGATAGGTGCAACAATTTCAGAACTATCAGTTTAACTTCCCATGCGTCAAAAATTTTAACTAGAATTGTGCAAAGAAGGATGGAGAAAAAGGCGGAAGAAATATTAGGAGAAGATCAGTTCGGATTTAGACGAAATAGAGGAACGCGCGAGGCCATTCTAGCTTTACGAGTAATTATAGAAAAAACGATAGAAAAGAGAAAGATCGTCTATATAGGATTTGTAGATTTAGAAAAGGCCTTCGACAACGTAAAATGGGGGAAGATGTTCGAAGTGCTGAGAAAGGTAGGGATGAAATATAGGGACAGAAGAATAATACATAATCTCTACAAAGAGCAAAAAGCAGTTATAGAATGTGAGCAGGAACGAAGGGAAGTAGATATCCGGAAGGGAGTGAGACAGGGATGTGCACTGTCACCTCTAGTTTTCAACTTATACATCGAAGATGCGATTAATATTGTTAAGGACAGAACAGCCTCAGGGATTAATGTACAGGGTCAAACTATTAACATGCTCAGATTTGCGGATGATATAGCAGTGTTAGCATCTAGCAAAGAAGAATTAGGAGCGGCTTTGAATGAAATGGAAGCAGTTTTGACACAGGGCTACGGCATGAAAATCAATAAAAAGAAAACTAAAATTTTGGTATGTAGGGGATGTGAAAATAGAACTAAAGTTGACATACAAATAGGAAATGAGAAGATAGAGGAGGTCGCGGATTTTTGCTATTTAGGAAGTAAAATAACTCAAGACGGTAGGAGCACTAAAGATATAAAACAAAGAATAGCGCAGGGCCGAGTTGCGTTTAACAAAAAGAAACAACTGTTATGTTCGAGAACGGTTAATATAGAGACTAGGAAGAGACTCTTAAAGTCGTATGTATGGAGTACGGCATTATACGGGTGCGAAACTTGGACAATAGGAGAAGCGGATCGAAAAAGAGTAGAAGCGTTTGAAATGTGGTGCTTCAGACGCATGATGAAGATACCGTGGATAGATAAGGTTAGCAATAGGGAAGTATTAGAAAGAGTTGGGGAAAAGCGAAAGGTATGGAAGACAATAAAGAGTAGGAGAGATAGGATGGTAGGACACCTTCTAAGACACGAAGGAATAGTTCGCGACATAGTAGAGTCAGAGATAGGAATAAAAAGAGGTAGGGGTAGGCCTAGATTAGACTACTGCTCTCAAATAGTTAGGGATGTAGGATGTTCTACTTTTAGGGAAATGCGTAGGTTAGCTCAGGATAGAAAAGAGTGGAGGTACGCGTCCAACCAGTCTTCGGACTGAGAACCTTATGATGATGATGATGTAGCCAAATCATTTTCGACATCTGTTTCTTCGTGATTCCTATGACTACAAGTATATAAAAATGTTGTACAATGAAAGTTTAAAAAATTATTATAATTGAATAAACAATATAAAAATGAGAAAACCAATGGTGACAGAAATAATGCAGAAGTTTGTGTTGATGAGCTCGCTTCATTATTCGAAATAGGATTTTTAAAAAAGATAAAAAAGGGAAGAAAGTAAGATGAGTTAAGATTACATAGCAAGTTTATGAAAATGGAACTAAAACGACAAGAAATTACCTAGCTATATCAAGTTGTTTCGCCATAACCCTCATCACAGAAATACAGGTATAATTACGGATTAAACACGCAAGCAATCTACAACCAATCACTTATTAAGTTTAGTGTTTCGTCTATTCCCATTCCCAATATTCCCAGTCCAGCAATATTATCTACGAATAATCCTTATCTACATAGATTCATAGATACATAGTAGTTTATAATTCTTGATTTGAGGTTACGGTTCAATTGACATTGACAGACTGAAAGTTGACAACTGTCAATACCAACCATCACTTGTAAAAATTACTGAAAATGAAAGATAGATTAACAAAAAATACACAAATATGTGTGCATTGAGGGTTGCGGCGTTGCGGTTTGCCATTATCATGTTGGACCGAGTTGGACCAGACGGGCAAAAAGTACTGAAATTGGCTTAAATTTTAAAAGTATCACTGCAGTACTGATACTCTTTGAAAAGTACTGATTTCAGTACTTTAGCGCTGACGCTGGGAACACTGATCACTGTTTTGATCAGAAATTTGTCGCCTGTAGCCCGTAGCACGTCATTTTGTAAGGCGTGCGCTGTATTGGTACGTTTCTGAAGAGCTTGTAAACGTGAAAAACGGTCGTTCCTTAATGTTGTGGCTCTGTGTCGGCCTTGTCCACAACGCCGAGTAACATTTCCGGTGTTCTGATAATGCCTCCACAACCTTCATATCACTGATTGTCTTACATCGAGTTGTTCGGCATTCTCGCAAAAAAAGTAATAGCCTGAGTAACTTCTACTGGCGTCAAGTGTCGTCGTAACCCTTATGGGCGTTGGTCCCCGTTGTATGCGTGGGTCACCATATAATACTTTGTTCGTTGCAATAGGCGAAAAGGAAAAACCATACGCAGCGTCGGATAATAATTTTATTGTCTTGAATTACATACTGGTCTGAATCTGAATTCTGAATGATATATTTATGCAAGCTAGTTATTTTATATCTTACGTCGAAGGTTACACATATAGTATTTACAAATATACACATGAAAAGAATTTCGCTGCGGTGACTTCTTGACCAAAGCGTTCCTGATAGCTAAACTGGGGCAGCAGTGTTCCAGTGGCGTAAAGCTGCCACAGAAGCGCACTTAGAGTGATTAACGTTAAATCTGTCTGGAAATCGAACCCGGCGGCCTGATCGGGTTGGCAGCGGCGTGGCTGTTGACGGTGTCGGTGGGGCGTGAACGTAAAACAGTTCTTGATTTCCAAGAGGTGTGCTTGCGTCGTTAGCGTCGTTGAGGACGTATGCGGGCTTAAGACGGTCAATGGAAACGGTCACGTCTATTCCTCGAAGAGTGACAATGTAAGTCTTGTCACGGTGTTGCACGACAGGATAGGGACCTTCGTAGGGTTGTTGCAGCTGCGTCGTTGAGGACGTATGAGGGCTTAAGACGGTCAATGGAAACGGTCACGTCTTTTCCTTGAATAGTGACAATGTAAGTCTTGCCACGAAGTTGCACGACAGGATAGGGACCTTCGTAGGGTTGTTGCTGAGGTGTTCGTACGGCAACGCGGCGAAGGAACACTTGGTCTGCTGTTGCAAGGTCTCTAAAAATGAAAGTTTTTGCATTATTTGTATGTTGTGTCCCCGGAGTAGGGCGCAGGGCATTGAAATGGCGTCTGAGATCCTTGATGAACTCGGTGGGGTCGCTGGATGGCTTGAACTGTTGCTGAATTGCCTGTATTGCGATCCCGCTCTAAAGTCTGCTTGATTTGCTGATACGCCTTGGAACGACTGATGAAAGACTCCACGAGTGGTGCAGCCCGCGTGTTAGTGTTCTGTACTGAACTCCGACCCAAATACCGATTCCCTTCATGTGTTTCATGTAGCAATGTGTTATGCCTTTTGCCGCACTCCTTGCACCCTCCGAAAGCGCAATGCTGCACTGGATGTCCCAGGCGTAAATAATTCCAACAAACCTTCAAATTTTTGACTTCATCTCTACGCGCCGAAACCGACAGATTTAAAAATCTCTTATAGCATTGCGCGGATCAAATTTTTCTTAGAAAATAGTTGTAAAAGTAACCCACAGAGGGAAAATAAGTACCAAAAAGCAACCCAAAATTATAAAAATTTGCAAAAGGAAAGTATTTATTGAAAATAAACAATGCAAAAAATGAACATAACATTAAATTCTTTCATTATAAAAATAACAACATAAAATATTCTGGTATTTTAAGATGCAACATAAATTTATAAGAAACGAACACAACAGTATAAAAACCAACAAAATCAAATATTCTAGCATTTTAGGAAATTAGAAAAGTATCAACGAGGAATGGGACAGTGCAATATCTCGGAAACGGGTGAAGATTTTAAAATTGTGAAAATGTTTTAATAAACCTCAGTCAGGGGGACATATTTTGTGGCAAAAAAAATAAAATTCCATCCATCATATTGCTAGGTGGCGCTATCTGACTTTAATTTTTTAAATGGAATGACATACTTTTGTTCGCATTTTTGGATTCTATAACATATTTGTGATAACTTTCATTAAAACTTCTAGCAACCTGTGTCTTAGCTTCCGAGAAAAAAATTATTTTCAAAATTTTAAGACGAAAACATGTTTTCAAGAAATCGCATTGACACTTGAGGGGATAGAGATAAATTAACGAATATTTTACGAAATGACAGACAAAATATGTTTTTTTCACAAACATAACGCCGAAATAATTCAACAACGCTGTACATACGTTGAAAAAGTAGTCAAGTCTTTGAAAGAACCATGTGTCAAAAATTTAACAAAAATTTAGCATGCCATGAAAACAATTGTCTATTGAAGTTTCTCACAATTGAGATTTCAGTTCTGAATATCTTTTGTACAGTTTCAATTTTTATAATTATGTGCGAGCATATCACGTGAAACGTTGAACGTGGTAACTAGTGCTACATTAATTAAGAGGTGTTGAAAATGGTGGAGAAACATTTGAACATTTAGTTTAATTTGTAGGCTTATTTTAATTTTAATATTGTTTAATTTTGCTTAATTTGTTTTAATGGCAATAAAAAAATAAAGTGTGTTAGTTTAACGTAAGTGAAAGTAACTATTGGAAACACCACGTATAAAAAAATCGAATATCTGTATTTTTGTGGAAAAAGACAGTATTTTCTCTATCATTTAATATAAAATTTATTTATTTATCTCTATCCACTCAAGTGTCAATGCGGTTTCTTGTAAACATTTTTTCGTCTTAAAATTTTGAAAATAATTTTTTTCTCGGAAACTAAAAGACATAGGTTGGTAGAAGTTTTAATAAAAGTTATCACAAATATGTTATAGAATCCAAAAATGCGACCAAAAGTATGCCATTCCATTTAAAAAATTAAAATCAAATAGCGCCACCTAGCAATGATGGATGGAATTCTATTTTTTTGCCACAAAATATGTCCCCCTGACTGAGGTTTAGTAAAACGTTTTCACAATTTTAAAATCTTCACCCGTTTCCGAGATATTGCACTGTCCCATTCCTCGTTGAGCACACTGTATATCGAATCAGTTTTGTTTTCGATATTCTTGGCTTTGGTGCGGTTATTTAATTCTAATTTTTCTGCTTTTCTTTTTAAAGTGCTTTCTTCTTTATTTATCTTTTCTGCCGAATCAAGTAAACCTATTGATAGTGCAATTTCATCAAATCTTTTTTCGTATGCCACGTCCAATTTAACTTTTGCTTCTTAAGTTAGGGTACTAACAGTCTTGTTTTTGCCTCTATAGTTAATTTGGTTTCCTTTAATTCAGTTTCCATTTTGTGCAGGGTTTGACGCTCATTTTTAGTATTTGTAAATTTGTCTTTTTCTGGTTGGCGCCTCTTATCCTTATCCTTATCCTTATCCTCTTCAGGTTTCTTAGCTTCATTTATTTTTCTTACTTTTTGATTTTCTAAATACTGATGGTAAGACTTAGCTGCATTTCGACCCATGTGTAAGAGTTCTGTGGACGGTACGACTACTTCTGGTATATTCTGAAATTATTTCTTTGAACTAATAATATCTAGAGAGTAACATTAAGTTGACCATTTATCATCCTCAAACACTCAAGCTCAAGGAACATCTCTTTTCCGAAATGGTAAGCTTCGATCTTGAAAATCCACGTTCCACACTTGCATTACTATGAGAAAGGGTAAGTGAGCATCTTCACGTTGAGCGCAAAGTTGACAAGTGCAACCCTATAACATAAAAGTACGCAGCGTTGCTAGATCTTGTTAGAATTCGGTAGAATGGCTTTTTTATTTCTTCGGCTATAAACTAGCAAATGAATATAATTTCTGAAATTGGAGTGAAAATGTAACTAAAATAACTGGGCAAAAAAGTAACTAAATAGTTGAAATAGTTGAGGTTTCTGGGCCCTGTTACAGGCAAATAAAGGATGCGCCCCTGAACATAAACCGCAAGGATTTGTCGTCGAAAGAGAAGATTTATGCACGGGTTTTTCAAATTTCCTCGTATTTTCGAAAGTTACATTCCTTATATCTGTTTTAGCGTCGTTAATAGTCTCTAGTTGATAACATTTAGCCTCAATAAACTTTAGAAACTCTTCCATTTTTGAAAATCTATCATACATTCTCGCCTGGTTGCCCCAACCCTCTACGCCCGTTGCTAGCGCTTTTAGTGCCCGCATATCCTCTCTTATTGTATTGAAAAATTTTCTCAGCTGTACACCTGACTCCTTAGTCATTTGCGGAAATAGATATAATCTATGTGACTTAAAGCTATAACCTTTTTGTTTTCAAACCTATTTTTTAATGGCACCAACCAACTTCGTAATTTTCTTCGCACACCTCTAATGAGCGAATCACATCAGCTGCATCCCCTTTTCCAGCACTTTTTAGATAATAAAACTGTTGAATTTTTGATAACCCCTTGTTTGTGTGAATTAAAGAATTGAAGGTATTATAAAATTCTAACCACCCTTTATAAGCCCCATAAAACGTGGGAATTTCCATAGTTGGTAAATTTAAATTTTTCTCCATTTGTGTCGTGTTTAAACCTTGCACAGAACCTTGCCCTGAAGAATTTAGATTCAGCTTACTTGAGCTCAATTTATTTTCAGCCTCTGACAAAACTATAAAATATATATCCTGAAACTCTTGACTTACTTCAATTTGAGCATGTACTTCGTCAGCAATTTCCTCAGTGTAACATTGAACTTCTTCAAAACTACCCCATAATTCTCTGCATTTCTCGATTCTGATAGAAAGCTGCACAATTTTATCTGGTGTATAATCTCGAATGAAAGATTCAAAACCTGTTAACTGAGCTTTAGCTACTACACCTCCTTCACGTATTAATCTAGAGAGTTCATCGGCACGCTGCTGATCCTGATCGAATGCAATTTTTTTGTTTGAAATACCTAAAAGTATCTATAATTAGATGTTTTGACTATGAAGTTAGTAAATTATTGTATGAACTATTTTTTTCAAAGTAAAACACAGTCTAAATGAATAAAATACATGAAATGAATATGGAATGAAACTCACTACTTGCCCACACAAGACGTAAGTTCTTCGTTCACCTCGGATTCAACCGGCCACCTGCTCCAATTGTATTATTACGTATCCCAATCGGTTAACCACGTGTTAACACCATCGCCTTGAATTTTATATGTACTCCAACCTTGAAATTCCTCGATCAGCTGCCAGCGGCAGCTCCTTAAAAGTGCGCTCGTGCGCGCGCACTGCCTACAAAAATATGGTTTTAACCTTTTTTGATAAAAGGTTCAAACCTTATAATTATAAACTAATAAGTTTAAAAATTTTTGAATCTCTGCCGCAATATATATTAATTATTATGCGAGATACCTAATAAATAGTACACACTCTAAGCATTCCGCGTCGTTTTTCAAAATGCCTACCACACACGCAAGCCGTCCGAGTACTGAGGTGTGGCACTCTAAGGCAAATGCATATTCGATATGGGAGCGAGATCGGCGCGACTCGGGAAAATTTCGTCGTATGTGCCTTTAGGTGGAAGAATTATAGCTCGTCTGGGAGCGCTGTTTGAGCACACACTTACTGTTGGGCGAAGCACGGGACGCGGGACTTTGTACTTCTGCGGCAGTGTTTATTGTTTTTGTTTACCATATTTAGGTCTGAGATAGCTCGTTGCTTTGCTTATAACGTGAGTAATTAGCTGCATTATCGTGTTTATTTTTAAATATTGAAATTTTCAATACTTAGCATGGCTAAAGGTAGTGGTTTCGTGAAAGTCAACACTTAAACATTGTGGAGTGAACTTTAACAAAGTGGTCGCCTGATTTTTGCAATTTTCAAAATTATTATTGTGTTGTAATACTCCATTCAGTTAAAAATGAATATTTTATCTAAATATAGACTTTTGACGAAAAACTTGAAATAAAATGAAACGGACGCCCTAAGCCTGTGCGAAGTATCGAATGCTTTTCGAAAGGTCGCGGTAAAAGTTGTGTGCGAAAGTTCAACCTTTTGGAATTGGGATTTTCGTTAAATATTGCGGTGAGTGAAATTTCTTGTTTGAAAATGGCTTCTAAAGCACTTCATTTAAAAAAAATAAAAACCTTTTTGAATAAACCAACTTGCATAAAATTCTTTTTGAACTAATCATTATCAAGCAACAAAATAAACTTTAGTCTCATAAGAGATCTCCGCTGCCTTCTTCAGTATTGTGGGTTTCCTCTAAAACATCTGTGAAAAACTGCAGCTTTTTTTCCTAATGCCAGTTTTCGGAATACAAAGACAACAATGTTTTCAGATCTTTTCCCTTCTCTGCTTTAATTGGATTTATTAACACCTTTTCCTTGACCTTCAAATTTTGAAGAAGAACCCATTTTTTCGTTATGGATTGGAATGATTTTGATAAATCGTCATTTCTGTAATACAACTCCATTTTGATTTTCGGACTCCCACTTTTATCCTTTTTAATCAAGACTCTCTTGCACTCTTTAATGCCATTCAATTTTCTCAAACTTCTTTCGAGAGCTTTAAAGTCCATGACTTTCCAATCACGTCTCAATTATTTTACTGTTCCAACTTCCATGTAAATCTCATTGTATTCTTCAGGATTGACTATGGTTTTCATGTTCTTAAGTTTCTTTTCAAGGCGCCCAAAGACCCTGTCTGCGGGTAGGAATGAGTGACCTCTCACGGGAAAAACTACTAAAATTTCCTCTAATGGAGGAGGAGCATCCCTTAACAACCACATCATTAATGCACACATTACATAACAATTTTTGTTCTGCCCTGCACATCCGTTGGCAAATAGAGGCAATAATGTGCATCCATGTGAAAGCTGTTTACCCTGGTTTCTATTGGATTCAAAATGATGAAATTGTTTAATGCCAACCAACGTGTATTAAGCCTCCAAGAAAAAACAACTACATTCGGTCGTTACACTTCTGTGTCTGCGTGGGTGTTATGAGATGTAGAGGGACTGGGAGTACCAGTAACGTCGGGATCATTTCCTGAAATAAAACGTAGTGGTTTTATGTTTTGTTTGTGAAAGTTTTTGTTGGATATAGTTTGGATCTTGTTGTCAGGATGTTTGAGATACGTAGTGAGTGTCATAAAGGGGATCTGTTTTACTTCTAATATTTTTGTTAACAAGAAAGGGTTTCTTGGATAAGGTTCTCGATTTTCGTTTACTGTATTAAGTCTTGCTTCTAATTTTTCTTGTTGTTTTTGCATCCAATTTTGTATTGTTCTCATTTTCGTTTGATGACTTTGTAAATAGTCATCTCCCACGACCCTACTATGCTGCATAGCAGCATAGTAGGCCGGAAACTTGACAATTGCATTGCCCGTGCGCTAAACTCAAAACTGTGTTGTAATTTTTGAAAATCGCACAATTCATTCAAATTTTGTAGTCAGCTTTGAGCATAAACTAGACACTATATAGACGTTTAACGCAAATGCAATGACGTTTAAACGAAAAGTAATTCAACTTACAAACTAGAGATGCCAGTGTATACTATTTGCATTTAATCGAGTTGCCGCTGCATGGTACATAAAACACACAAATGTCAAATCATTGTCAAATTGTCCACTAGCTGCTCACTCGATCTGAAAATTGAGCACTGTTCTAAAATAAAAAAGCATGCGGGGTATGCATTTGTGCCGTAGCATGGCAACAAAAACAAACACAAAACTTAATGTCAAACGTCTTTGAATTTAAATTATTGTAGTTTGATCAGGCGTTATAAGTTATTTTCTTACATTCTTCTTGGACAAGTTGTTTAACATGGACATAACAGATAAGGTGACAGATTTGGAATTTGGATACTACCCTTTGCGTTTTGTGTATTTTTTATAAAATTATCTTGGGACTTATTTTTAACGTGCGTTGTGCATTGGATTCCTCACAGTGGCGAATTAATTTATCAAGGAAGGGTCTTTGAATTTGTGAGTAAGTGTGTTGTGGATAGTAAATACTACCCTATTTTACAAATATTATGTGAGTAATTTTTTTATTTAATAATAATACAATGGTATAAGTTTTAAAATTCTTGTATATCCATTTTTGATGTATCTGATTCTGTTTAAACATCGCCTCCTTCACACAATAAAATATGTCACACATCATTTGTTACATTTTTTAAAACGATTTTAAACGTCAAAAGTAAGTAAACTTCAAAAGAGAAATATTCAAAATCCCCGCTTTCCGCCCGTAATTCTACTTCCAAACATCAGAGGCGCTGTTAGCAGTTCTAAAATAATATATGTGCGTTGACTATCTGTAGTGTTTAATTTGTGGCTTTGAGATTTTGACGTTTACTGAATAAATATTCTGTCACGTCTCTTTTAAATCTAATATTTTTTTTATCAGAAAAATCTCTTAAAAGGTACGGCAGTTGAACATTTTAATGGCTACTCCGTGGAAGACCTAAATATTTTAGATACGAACTACTGGTCATTTATGAATTGGCGGGCAAGAGAACAAATCAACGTGTCATTCATGAGCCGGTCGGAATTATTAGAATATTATGCTCATGGTAAGTTAGTAGGCTACTTGGAAATTTTGACATCTATTAACATATACAACAAATCCTTAAAAATAAAGTTACTGATTTTTTGAATAAATTTGTCTTCTTACGGAGTCGTGGGAAAAATAGTGTACATAACTCGATGGAAAGTGTATTTCCTAAAACTCGCGTATGAAATTTGTCACTTTCCATGCTCGTTACGTAATATACTATTAATTATTTGTCTTTCAGTGATATCAAAAGGATTAGTGAAATCAGGGTTTCCTAATACAATTTGAAACGGTGTGAAATGAGTTGACGAATGTACATGTAAGATTTTCCGGAAAATAATCAAGTAAAAATTCTGAAGTTCCACACAAGTCTTTATTTCTTAGGTCTGTTTCTCTACTAAAATATTTGCCCTGTATACCAAGCAAGAGTTCATTCGATAATAATCCCCTTTTCGCGCAGTCACGTTCGTCAACCTATTTTTAACATAATTATAAACACTTATAAAATCACCGTGGAGGCCGGTTATCGATGACACCATCGTTCCAAGAAGTCTGTTTATTTGTTTCAATCGCCGATGAATGGTCACACGGCCAATCCTGGTGGAGTGATGATAGCTGCTGTAATTTATTCTTTGCAATTACAAAAGAGAAACAATCTCTAATGCATCAAATCTTCTTTATCGTGTTTTTTAACTTTTATTGTACATCTTTTGTACTTTCAGCAATACTTTTTTATTACACAGTTTGGAACTACTGCAAAGCTACTGCAAAGCGTCACTAGAGCTTTCAACAATAGTTTTTTTTATAGTTATTGCAAAGCCCAAAGCGTCACTAGTGTTTTCAACAATAGGGTTTTTTGGGTCTTTCTTTTCTCTTTTTTATAACGGGAGTTCGCATAATACTCAAATATTTTCATTGCCCACACAGCCATGCTGGGAAAGATAAACTCACTTTTTATGGCACTGGGGAACAAAAAAACTCTCCATTCCAAGTTTTCGATTAGTAACCAGATTCCTAAGTTCAAGGCGATCGTTGGGTAGCAACTGTACCACTTCAAACGGACCCTCGTATTTGCGATCCAACTTTGACAGATGGGAATTACCCGAAGGATGGAACACAAAATCACCTACTTCAATCTTTTTGTTAATTCTCCGATGTTTGTCAAACACCCTTTTTGAATATTCCGCCTTTTTCTTAATACGTTCGTATGCCAGTTTCCGATCTCTTTCTAAATTATTATCGCCAACAGTTGTTGGCGATATAGAGTCAGTTAAAGCCTGTATTGCTGGAAGACTATTATTTTGTCCGATTAGTAAATAAATTGGGGTGAAGCCAGTAGTTTTCTGAACGGTTTTATTTAAAGTATTCTGTAATTTTTGTAATAACGTTCGACCATTCTGACTTATATAAAATTTCCGTTCTTAATAAATTTGTTACCGTTGAAACATATATTTTTCTACTTGCCCATTGGCACGCGGAGCACTTTTAGCAATTAGATGAAGATCGATATTTAGTTTCGTTAATGAACCTGACAACCCCATCAGTAAAATTTGTGCCTCTATCAACAATGAGTCTTTTAACATTCCTGAAAATAGTCAAATGGATTTGCAGCATCTGGCACGTTTCTTGTCCAGACAGGGTTTTTAATGGAATTAAAAATAAATATTTCGTAAAAGCATCTATTATCTATAGTTACTCGATAGAGATAGGTAGGACATATAGCGAGAGCGGCCATATTCAGGCTAATATACAGTTGTGGTACGAATCGGCGAAAAAGTATTATCACTTTAACTCCTGATATCTTGTTATATTACCAACTGCAGTATTTTTTTTTGAAATGATCACTAATTAATTGCTTCCTTTGACGTTCTATCATTTTTTTCTAATCATACAAGGCAATGCGTGTAACATTAGTAACAAAAAGTAAGTGTCTTGTTGCGTGTTTTTTTCAAGCATCGAAAATTATTTTTATTTTTGAAAATATGTAGTAAAAGATGTGACACAAATGAAGTAAACACATCACATAATGATATGAAAAAGAAAGTATATAAAATGGTAAATCCATAACGATTTTAGAGCAACTTGAAAAAGGTGTTTGTAATACACAGATCGCCGAAATTGCCGTGCCGGGGCGACCGCTTGGTATCGGCACAATCGTGTATGTGACGTGCGTCATATTGCATAAGTATAACAATAGTTTTGACATGTTTATTGTTTTCTTAATGTTGGGAGTTAATTTAGATATCAGCTTGTTTTAGTTCAAAAAATTCTTATGATCAATAGATATTACAAGTGAACACTATTACTCTAATCATAATAATGTTTCTCATTTGGAACAAGTTTTTCCTAAAAATTTTTTGTATATTCACAAATTAAGCCGCTCTGGGCGTGTTTTGCGCCACTTTTTTTGTCCGTCAGTGTATTATCTATAGTTACTCGATAGAGATAGGTAGGACATATAGCGAGAGCGGCCATATTCAGGCTAATATACAGTTGTGGTACGAATCGGCGAAAAAGTATTATCACTTTAACTCCTGATATCTTGTTATATTACCAACTGCAGTATTTTTTTTGAAATTATCACTAATTAATTGCTTCCTTTGACGTTCTATCATTTTTTTCTAATCATACAAGGCAATGCGTGTAACATTAGTAACAAAAAGTAAGTGTCTTGTTGCGTGTTTTTTTCAAGCATCGAAAATTATTTTTATTTTTGAAAATATGTAGTAAAAGATGTGACACAAATGAAGTAAACACATCACATAATGATATGAAAAAGAAAGTATATAAAATGGTAAATCCATAACGATTTTAGAGCAACTTGAAAAAGGTGTTTGTAATACACAGATCGCCGAAATTGCCGTGCCGGGGCGACCGCTTGGTATCGGCACAATCGTGTATGTGACGTGCGTCATATTGCATAAGTATAACAATAGTTTTGACATGTTTATTGTTTTCTTAATGTTGGGAGTTAATTTAGATATCAGCTTGTTTTAGTTCAAAAAATTCTTATGATCAATAGATATTACAAGTGAACACTATTACTCTAATCATAATAATGTTTCTCATTTGGAACAAGTTTTTCCTACAATTTTTTTGTATATTCACAAATTAAGCCGCTCTGGGCGTGTTTTGCGCCACTTTTTTTGTCCGTCAGTGTATTATCTATAGTTACTCGATAGAGATAGGTAGGACATATAGCGAGAGCGGCCATATTCAGGCTAATATACAGTTGTGGTACGAATCGGCGAAAAAGTATTACCACTTTAACTCCTGATATCTTGTTATATTACCAACTGCAGTATTTTTTTTGAAATGATCACTAATTAATTGCTTCCTTTGACGTTCTATCATTTTTTTCTAATCATACAAGGCAATGCGTGTAACATTAGTAACAAAAAGTAAGTGTCTTGTTGCGTGTTTTTTTCAAGCATCGAAAATTATTTTTATTTTTGAAAATATGTAGTAAAAGATGTGACACAAATGAAGTAAACACATCACATAATGATATGAAAAAGAAAGTATATAAAATGGTAAATCCATAACGATTTTAGAGCAACTTGAAAAAGGTGTTTGTAATACACAGATCGCCGAAATTGCCGTGCCGGGGCGACCGCTTGGTATCGGCACAATCGTGTATGCGACGTGCGTCATATTGCATAAGTATAACAATAGTTTTGACATGTTTATTGTTTAAGTTTTCTTAATGTTGGGAGTTAATTTAGATATCAGCTTGTTTTAGTTCAAAAAATTCTTATGATCAATAGATATTACAAGTGAACACTATTACTCTAATCATAATAATGTTTCTCATTTGGAACAAGTTTTTCCTACAATTTTTTTGTATATTCACAAATTAAGCCGCTCTGGGCGTGTTTTGCGCCACTTTTTTTGTCCGTCAGTGTATTATCTATAGTTACTCGATAGAGATAGGTAGGACATATAGCGAGAGCGGCCATATTCAGGCTAATATACAGTTGTGGTACGAATCGGCGAAAAAGTATTATCACTTTAACTCCTGATATCTTGTTATATTACCAATTGCAGTATTTTTTTTTGAAATGATCACTAATTAATTGCTTCCTTTGACGTTCTATCATTTTTTTCTAATCATACAAGGCAATGCGTGTAACATTAGTAACAAAAAGTAAGTGTCTTGTTGCGTGTTTTTTTCAAGCATCGAAAATTATTTTTATTTTTGAAAATATGTAGTAAAAGATGTGACACAAACGAAGTAAACACATCACATAATGATATGAAAAAGAAAGTATATAAAATGGTAAATCCATAACGATTTTAGAGCAACTTGAAAAAGGTAATATACAGATCGCCGGAATTGCCGTGCCGGGGCGCGTAAAGGCAGAACACACCATTTTACAGCGCACACAATGCTCTCAGTCGTGGTGTGCTTTGGCTACAATTTTGACAATAATTTTGTCTAACAATACACACCGCGTTGCAGCGCAATAACACATTGCACAGCGCTAATGTATTGTATTTACTTATGTAATAAATATAAAAAATCAGTAGCAACAACATGAAACTTGTCATATGTTTTTTAAAAACCCATAGCAGCAATTTCATACCTTTTTGTTCTCAAATCAAATCCGATTTACATAGTATAACTTAAAAGTTGCGCCGTTTTTTATTGCGCCATAATCGTATCTACATTTTCGTATAGTACTTAACTTACCTACTTATAGTTAATAATAAATTATGGCGGTGATGGATATTATTCAGTAAGAAAAGTGCATCTATATAACTGTATTGACGGGTTTAATATTATATTTTTATATTTTGAATACATACAGGAGCAGATTCCAAAAATTTTAATTAAGTGTTTAATATAAAAAAAATAATTTTACAGTTTTTAAAAAATTATCTCAACTAACAATTAACTTAAAAATCTTATGTCAAGGCCAGATTGTAAAATCCGCCGGTTTATAAAAGGATAAACATACGTTCTAAATTAATAGTCCTGACACTTGACCACTGACCTGACGTGACTGTTGCCATTGAAAAATGGAGAAAGAAACAAAGGACGATTTTACAATCTGACCGCATTTTATAAAATGAGGAAACGTTTAATAAAACGGGGGATTTTGTAATCTGCGGCTACAGTATGGACAAAAAGTCTGAAACAAATGAAATATTTCCCAAAATAGTTTCTTCATGTAAAAACGCTCGAATACCTCGATTTTTATTTTATGTTTGCCACCTTTTGAAATAGCTAACTATAGTTTATTTAAGTTAAGAGTACAACGTATGGTAACATAGGAACAATTTTTTGTCCTTGCCTGCCATTCATTTAGACGCCAGACAAGTCATAAAATTAAATAATTATAAACGTCAATCATTAAGTAAGTAAGTAAGTAAGTGATTTTGTGAATTTATTGTATTTGCTACCTTTGGTTTGTTATATGTTTTTCTGAAATGTGTGAAATGGGAATCAGCTATACTGATTTATTATCAGAATAATTATCGTCAAACTTGCAGAATTTTTGCACTTTGCGATTTCGCTAACGTGAAGTGGGCCTTGCTATCCACGCCATCTACTGTACTCTTAACTGGGACAGACTATAGTCGTCCAGAGGTCACGGCTAGGAAAATGAATGCAAACAATAATGGAACTATGGGGGAGTTGAAATTTTGCTAGTCTCTTGAGTGTTAGTTGTGTCAAAATGGCAATTATGTTAAAATAGTAAGATAAGGTCAGTGCATAATAGCTGCCATAGGTATAATCATTTTTTAATTAATTTTTAAAACTTCAATTGCGTATCTCGGTTTTTTTCTGATGCAACCGAATAAACATTTTATGCTATAGTATACGTACCTACAAAGAAAAATGGCCTTTTTCAAATTGTTAAACAAAAAATAGGGGTAGCCAATTAAAAAAAAATTAATAAAAGTGGCAAATTTAAAATAAAACGCGTCCGAGCATTTTTGCAAGAACAAACTATTTTGCGAGGTATTTCATGTGTTCCAGACTGTTTGCCCACGCTGCCACGCTGTATACTTGATACCTACATACTTATTTAAAAGTAAATCACATAAATCACAAATCAGTGATTGGTGCCATGAGATTTCGCGTTCGGACGATTAAGCATTATGTTTTCTGTAAGGCGTCTTTTTCGTTTACGACTTGCTACTGATTGCTGTAATTCATTATTCGATGGTCTACCTGCTTGAATACGTTGCCTACCACTAGTTAAACCTGACCTTGTTTTTCTGCGCGAAACAGAAGTTGGTTGAACTCCTATTTTTCTTGAAAGATTTGTTTTAGCTTTTGCAAAAAAATGTTCAACTTGTGCAGGCGTCGTAATATTCTCTAAATATCTGTTAAATCTAATCACCATCTCAGTCATGGTTGGTGATTTATGAGCTGCTGCGATTTCTGCTATATTTAAAAAATTCCTTGAAAGGTTAGCAACGGCTTCTTCGTGGATTTTATCGTCTGTATGGCACTCCCCAATAGAATCTTGCACCGTTCCGTGTACATCTCCCAAATCAAAGGAGTTCTTTTGAAATATTTCGAAAGTTTCAGTGTAAGATTCATTAGGTGTGCGTGTGTCATTCATGCTTTTGTAAAAATTCGCTGATACGCTGTCACCCAATGCAATTTTTGCAAAATCGGTTTTATCTTCAGTGGTAAGAAGAGGTGCAGTTTTAAAGAATATTTTGCATTTTTCTTGCACCGCACAAATATGTTTACAAAAGCGCCCACTTTGTCCAAACGGACAATCGCACATTGCGATGTCGGAAAATACAGTATACAACATTTTACTATCAGTCTTCGAAGTTACATGATAGTACGATTCGTCAATTTGGGATACCAACAAATCTTTTGTTTTACTTACAAATTTCATGTATGCCAATTCTTGTTCACTGCGGCGAGAATTGGAAAATTCAAGTAAACGGCGTTTGTGATAATTTTCAAATGAATCAATTATGAACTCAATCAAAGCACATGCATTGAAGACACGACAACGTTGTAAAACTATATCTTTAAAAATTCGTATTGATGCCTCTGCATAGTTATTAGTATTATTGCCGCGGGTAATGATATTTATACGGTAACACAAACACCATTCTTTACGCCGATCCCACAAATCATCTAAATGGTCTTTCAAATTTTTATATTTGGCTTCCTCCAAATATTGTACCAAGCTCGAAAATAGCTCTTCGCAATCCTCTTGGGTTTTAGCATACATTAATTCTTGAAACTGAAGCATTATGGCTTTCCTGTGATGTTTATGAATATTATGTTTGGCATCCCATAACCAACGCCAAAATGCTTGGCACATGTGAAAGGTGCAAAGCAGAAGGACAGAAGTTGGAAACACTGATCTAAGCGCACTTCTTTCAGCTTGGCTATCATCAGTTAAAAAAACTCGGGGACAATCTTCATCTGCCATCCCATTTTTAATAAATATGTCTTTGATGGACGCAAATGCACGTGTATAATTTCCTTCTGTCTGTGCTGTATGTAGTACTACAGCTAATGGAATAGCTCCTATTTTGCTCGCGGTAAATAAGAAGGTAATACACGTGTTGGTTTGGTCACATGAACCGCTGGAATCAACAAATGCTACTTCTTTTGCAAATGAGCGCCTTGCAACCCTTTTCATAATTGGTGTAACGATGGTGATTATAAGTGGACTTTCTTGAACATGAACTTCTATACCTTTAGTAGAAAATTCTTCTTGCTTTTCCTTTAAAACTTGTACTACGCTTATTTCGGTTCTATCGCCATAATTAACTTGTCTAAAATATCAAGGATAAGTAAGTAGGTATATAAAATATTGCAATAAATATGTACCTCCACTTGTCATACAAATACTTGACTTGCCTTTCTCTAGGATTTTTTTGTGCATCTGCAAGAATGAATGGTATATTTTTTTCATCCAATTCTGATTGTATCAGGCAAATTTCATGATATATTCTTGCTGCACTGGGAGTCATTCCATCCTTAAAATACTTTATGTATGACGCTTCTGTACTTGTATCCATACGTAAGTAGCTAAAAGCTTCAGCTACTTCTACGTTGTGATTGTGATTGAAATTGATCTACGTACGTAAAAGCAGGCTTGTAAGAACGTAAATAAAGTAATAGACGTATGCTGACTTACCGTGATAAGTGTGTTAAGACCTTTTTTAAGAAACTTATCATTTTTTATGGTGTTTCGATTTATTTGTTTTACGACCATTTTTATGGAAGCTTTACAGTCTTTGTTTCGCTCTCTGGTGGTGTACTTGGTAGTGCCTTTCCGTTTTTGGTAATTGCTGTGTTGGCAATCGTAAGAAATCCGAAATGCATGCCTTTTCGGTGATGGACAAGTTCGTCTTACAATCCAGTTAGTGTGTGTAGCTTTGCTAAATTCAGCAATCCATTTCTTGCATGCTTCTTTTGGACTATCACCCACTAAACTGCACTGTATAGTGGCATTAAAATTTTGCTCTAAACCTTTAGTAGCTACATCAACTTCTAAAATTTCTATGTCATTCTTGTAACAGCGAAGGTTTTTTAACAATAATGTTACGTCCCTCATTATTTTGCACCGCACGCACTGCAAACTTTGACAGAAAGTGATGTAAAACTGAAATTATTGCATCAGCATTATTATATTCTGTTGCAGGGCGTCGTGTAGTGGTATCGCGCTGTAGCGCGGTGTGGTTTGGCTACCGAAACATAATATTAATATCCATACAAACTACACCACGATACAGCGCGGACTTTTGCGGGTTTGAGCTGTAAAATGGTGTGTTCTGCCTTTACGCTGCCGGGGCGACCGCTTGGTATCGGCACAATCGTGTATGCGACGTGCGTCATATTGCATAAGTATAACAATAGTTTTGACATGTTTAAGTTTTCTTAATGTTGGGAGTTAATTTAGATATCAGCTTGTTTTAGTTCAAAAAATTCTTATGATCAATAGATATTACAAGTGAACACTATTACTCTAATCATAATAATGTTTCTCATTTGGAACAAGTTTTTCCTACAATTTTTTTGTATATTCACAAATTAAGCCGCTCTGGGCGTGTTTTGCGCCACTTTTTTTGTCCGTCAGTGTATTATCTATAGTTACTCGATAGAGATAGGTAGGACATATAGCGAGAGCGGCCATATTCAGGCTAATATACAGTTGTGGTACGAATCGGCGAAAAAGTATTATCACTTTAACTCCTGATATCTTGTTATATTACCAACTGCAGTATTTTTTTTGAAATGATCACTAATTAATTGCTTCCTTTGACGTTCTATCATTTTTTTCTAATCATACAAGGCAATGCGTGTAACATTAGTAACAAAAAGTAAGTGTCTTGTTGCGTGTTTTTTTCAAGCATCGAAAATTATTTTTATTTTTGAAAATATGTAGTAAAAGATGTGACACAAATGAAGTAAACACATCACATAATGATATGAAAAAGAAAGTATATAAAATGGTAAATCCATAACGATTTTAGAGCAACTTGAAAAAGGTGTTTGTAATACACAGATCGCCGAAATTGCCGTGCCGGGGCGACCGCTTGGTATCGGCACAATCGTGTATGCGACGTGCGTCATATTGCATAAGTATAACAATAGTTTTGACATGTTTATTGTTTAAGTTTTCTTAATGTTGGGAGTTAATTTAGATATCGGCTTGTTTTAGTTCAAAAAATTCTTATGATCAATAGATATCACAAGTGAACACTATTACTCTAATCATAATAATGTTTCTCATTTGGAACAAGTTTTTCCTACAATTGTTTTGTATATTCACAAATTAAGCCGCTCTGGGCGTGTTTTGAAAAAAATGCCATCGACTCTTACTAACAACTCTGCCTAATTTCTGACATATTCATCTCACGTTCAGTAACACGCAACAACTTTTATGAAGAATAAAATTTTCTGAGAAATCTATAATAAATAAGTTTTCCATAGTTCATACTTTTTGGACACACTGTCTAATTACATGTATTCAAAATAATCTATGTATTACAGTCTTATATTTCAAAAAGATTGTCGGCAGTGAAAAGAAATTGTCATATAGTCCGTAAATAACGCACGTCTAGTTATACTTATCGAAGAGGTATACAATAACCATGCAATTTTCCATGTTATACGTCAGGTAAACAGACAAAGAAAAAACAATGTTCAGTGTAAATGCACTCTACTATTTGCTAAGATATTATTACTTACTTTTTAAATTGTAATTATACTGCTCTAAACAAATAAATTTGCACACGAATGCGTTGTGAAGAATCACGGCACAGCGCGGGAATAGCCTGAACATGGCGGGAGAACTCGGAACTCGTGCGCGCATATGTCTTAACTATCTCTATCGAGTAACTATACTATTATCAATAAATTATGTTTTTACACTGAGACAAAAAATAAATAGAGAGTATATAAAAATTATAATAACTATAAGGCTATCTCAACCACATTTGGACAATGAGACAGTTACCTACAGTTATAATACAGAGTTTCTTGAAACAATGTCATATTGACTATATGTCTTTCTGATAACATATATAATCAACATTCTTATTACCGTTATAAACGAACTAGTACCTTTCATAAAGTTTGCTTATACTTCATTATAATCGAGATTATAACCATTATGGACATTTTCTAATATTGTCTACAATTTTTGTCCTATTAATGTTATAAATTGTATAATCCAGATTATAACATTTATGGACATTGTTTAATATACCCATCGGATTTATACTATTACTGATATAACTACTCGATTGAGCAATGCCATGAGAGGATTAGTGAAGCTAATGAGCTATTGACACAACAGGAGAAAAAGCTAGATGACAGTCTGAGGAGGATTGAGGCGCTGGAGGAAGCTAATATTAAGTTGCAGGAGGAGAATTCCTCATTGAAGGAACAATTGAATGATATGGAACAGTACTCCCGGTCCAATTGTCTGGAGATTCGGGGCATTCCGGTGAGTAAGTCGGAGGATGTGGTATCTGTTGTGCAGGAGGTTGGAAAAGCCATTGGCTTTAACGTTCAACCAGCTATGTTGGACGCTTGTCATCGATTGCGTCCTAATCCTAGTGGTTCATCTGGTAGGGGCATCATTGTGAAGTTCTGTCGTCGCTTCGACAGGGATGAGTTTTTGAGGTGCCGGAAAGTGAAACGTGATCTTAAGTTGTCCGATCTTCCCCTTCGCATCTCGAGCTTGTCTGCGGAGAACGGGATTGTGTATGTGAATGAGTCGCTGACAAAATCTAATAGGGTGCTGTATTCTGCGGCGCGCGAATTTAAGACTGCTAATAATGTGAAGTTTCTGTGGATCAAGAATGGGAAGATTTACATGAGGAGGGCGGAAGGCGGTAGGGTTTATTTGGTTAAATCTGCGAGAGATTTTTTGGACGTTCATTAGTGTAAGGTATTTACTGCATTATATATATTTGTTTTTCATATCCTGTAGTTACAATGTTTTACGGTATTGCCGCGGAAAAATTTTTTGTTTCGTTTTATTTGGAGTTGGGATTATCATCGTAGTTGTTCTTTGTTTACTTTTTTGTCAATGACACAGTTTAGTTTGGCTCATTTAAATATAAGGTCACTATGCAGTAAATTTGTCGAATTTCGCGAGTATGTCCTGCGGGATATGTATGATATCATAGCTTTATCTGAGACTTGGTTGAGAACTGATATTTTAAGTGAGGCTTCTAGATGCAAAACCAGATATATCCACTTTTAAAATTTTCGCGCTTAAGGTGCGCATGTGCTACTTCTGTATATACCGCATCTGTCAAATCATCGATAACACTCAAATCAAGCTATTTCCAGCACAAAATCACGTTAGAATTTTGCCATGAAATGCAAAACCAGTTATAACCATTGACATATGGCGTTCAAATTAAGATATATCCACCGCCATGCAAAATCAGATAAATTCACTACTTATTAGCATGTGCTAATACTCAAAACAAGATATATCCACAAACAGAATATAAATCGCATAAACAGATGAATTGCATTCAGTTTTAAGGAGTGTTGTAACGTTACTGACTGTTTTGTTTTGTGCAATAAAACCCAATAATTATTCTATTAGAGGGTGCGAAATGAGTGCTCCAACAGAAAGAACTCCAGAAACAGCTCGAAAGAAACTGGCAAATCATAAAAATTGGAAAAGGAATGCTGCCACAGAACGAAGGTAAAAATTTAGTTTTTGTTAGGTTAGGGCGCTTTCAGATTAGAATAATACTTTTAGGTATTCAGCTAAGAAACCTCCCAATTTTCCTACGTGCCAGCATAATACTCCGTCATTTAAATGCTCCCAGTTGTCTCGTGCTGATGTGATACATTTTCATAAAAAATTTTATGAATCGCATAAAAAAATCGTCCAAGATTCGTATATTGTTAAACACTGCAATATTCAAGTTGCTAAAAGGAGACGTCCATCACAAAACAAACGAAATAGAAATTCATCATTCCATTACTGTATACCTAAAAAGCATTCGCGAGAAATGGTACCGGTTTGTAAGAGAACGTTTCTCAGAGCACTAAATTTAAGTCACTATAGAACCAGTGGGGTTCTAAGACGCTTTCTAGAGACAGGATCAATGCCTACTGAGAATAGAGGTGGAGATAGAGTAAAGAACAAAAATCTATCTAAGAAAGAAAAAGTTATGAATTTTATAAAGTCGTTTCAAGTAATTGAGAGCCATTACTGCCGAGGCCATAGTTCCAGGCAATATCTTCCTAGTGAACTAAATATTAAAAAAATGTGGAGAATGTACAATTCGGCACACGTGGATAATAAAGTCAAAGACAGTTTTTTTCGTAGATTGTTCAATACCAAGTTTAATTTGGGGTTTAATGCTCCCCAAACCGACGTTTGCTCTCAATGTCTACAGCTAAAATCCAGAATTCAAAATACGAGAGATATGAGTGAAAAACAGACTCTTATAACAGAGAGCAGAGTTCACAAATTGCGGGCAAAAGCGTTTTTTGCATTATTAAAAGAAGAAAAGCCTGGTTTGCAAATTTTATCCTTTGATTGTGAAAAGAATTTGGTTCTACCAAAAATTCCAGACCAGCAGGCTTACTATAAGCGTCAATTCTATGTGTACAACTTCACCATAGTTGTTGGTACTTCTCATTCGACTTTAACTAAAGATAACGTCTTCTGTTATACATGGAAGGAAACTGATAAGGCGAAAGGATCGAATGAAATTGCATCGGCAGTGTTTGACAGGCTACAGAAGTTACAATTAGATGATATAACTCACTTGAGGCTTTGTTCTGACGGTTGTGGAGGTCAGAATAAAAACCTCGCGATGATCACCATGGCGTCAACTTGGTTTCAACGTGCACCAGCACAAATTAAATCAGTAGAGTTAGTGTTTCCTGTTACTGGGCATTCATACATACCGCCTGACAGAATTTTTGCTAATATAGAGAAAAAAATACGCAAGAAAGATACGATAATAAACCCTCTAGAATATCACAAAATATTTAGCGAATCTGGGACAGTGCAAGTTCTTGGTGTTGACTGGAACGTGTATGATTGGCAAGAGCAGTGTAAAAAATACATTAAGAGCACTTCATTACTGCATTTTAAAATAAATTCGTGCAAACGCGTGATCATGACAAAAAATAAATCAAACAATGTTGTTGTCCAGGGGGAACCATTTTTCAAACATCTAGTTACCAATGCTCAGGGCATTTGCAAAAAGGGGAAATCGATTTTAGAAGTAAATCCTTCAAAAATGGATATAGGCTATCACAAAGTTAAACCAGAGAAAATAAAAAACGTTGACGAGCTACTAAGAGGTCATTTTGGTCCTAATTGGCAAGAAAACTCAGAAGTTGTGGGTTTGCAGTTTTATCGAGATGTTTTAACCAGAGAGCAGGAATCTGCTGAGACACCTCAAGACGAAGAAGAAGAAGAGGAAGAGCATCTTTGCCAGCCTCAGGAAGATGATAACAGATTTATTTAGTTTATTCTAATACATGTTTAAGAGTTCCTTTATGTTTTAATTATTGCTTTAGATTAAATTTATTTGCTAAAATTATTGTTTTTTTGTTGATATCGGACACATTAAACAGGATTGTAGTGATGCATTTTAGAAAACGACATTCAAAACCAGATAAATTACTGCTTAATTTTCAAAACCAGATATATCCTTTTAATTTTTTTTTTTAATAAAGTTAGTATATGAAAACCCTACACAGTTTTTTCTAAAATACTTTCTTGGACTCATATCTTCATATTAGTAACAAAATTGATTGTCAATATCCGCAAATTTAAGAGCAGCAGTTTTTTGCGATTTACTCGGTTTCAGTTCTAACGGATATATCTAGTTTTGCATCTAGAGTTCTCAAGTGATGCTATTAATATTGATGATTACGTTTTTGTGAGAAATGATAGGGGGTCTCGGGGAGGTGGGGTTGCTTTTTATGTAAGGAAAGGGTTAAAATTTAGTATAATAAACAAAACGATGTGTGAGGATTTGGAACAATTGTGGGTTCAGTTGACTTTCTGTAATTTGAGGTTGGCTGTGGGGGTGGTGTACAGGAAGCCTAGTGGGAGTGCTCGGCGATTTTTCGAACTTATAGAGGATACTATTTCTAACTTGCTGCCTCTGTGTGATGATATTGTTGTTCTCGGGGACTTTAATTTTGATCTTCTTTGTTACAACAATCCCTCGGTTACAGAATTCTTGCAAATGATAAATATATACGGGTTAATACAGATTATATCGGAGCCGACCCGAATTACTTCAAGCACATCCACTTTATTGGATCTAATTTTAGTTACAAATGAGTCATTAATACAAAATTCTGGAGTTAAGGATGTGCATGACGTGTCTGATCATTGCCTCGTTTTTTGTAGTCTTTCAGTGCCTCGTGCTGGGTGCAGGCCAGTGTTGCGTATGTATAGAGATTTTCGATACTTTAATCAGGACAAACTTTTAGATGACCTGGAAAACTTGCCCTGGCATGTTATGTATGGACAGGCTACGGTGGATGAGAAGCTAGATTTCTTGAATACCAACTTGAAGACATTATTCGATGCCCACGTACCGTTAAGAACTGCCAAGTTCTCCAGGCCTCCGGCTCCGTGGATGACTGACAATTTGAAGCTAATGATAACATTAAGAGACAATGCTCTATTAAAATTTAAGAAAACCAAAAGAGTTGAGATATGGAACTACTATAAGTCAATACGCAATTTAACAACTAAGACAGTTTGTTTTGAAAAGAAGGCTTACCTGGCATATCGTTTAAATAAAAATAAAAATTCTTCAAAAGCATTTTGGCGTGAACTGAAATCGTTAAAAATTTACAGTAAAATAACCCCAGAAATTCCTGAAGCGCTCTTGGATGCTGGAAAAATAAATGATTTTTTTGTTGATTCAATTGTCAGTTTGAGTACCGAGCCGGACGCTGCTTTACGGGACCATTACACGAGCAATATGCATAGCAATGCGGGGAGTTTCAGATTTACATTGGTTGGGGCGGATATAGTTTCAAAAGCACTACTGTCCATAAAATCTAATGCCACTGGTTCAGACAGTTTAAATATCAAGTTCTTGAAATTATGTTGTCCCGTTCTGTTACCTGTCTTGACGCATATTGTTAACTTTTGCCTGGATGAAGGTGTTTTTCCAACTTGCTGGAAGGAGGCGCATATAGTACCTTTGCCTAAATCTTCTACTCCTTCTGAATTCAAAGATCTCAGGCCAATAAGCATTTTGCCAACACTGTCCAGGGTTCTCGAGGGAGTGATGGGCATGCAGGTGAGGGAATATGTCTCAGATCGTAACATCTTGCCAGAGGTTCAATCCGGTTTCCGACCTAGCTACAGCTGCGCGACTGCTTTAATGGGGATAACAGATGATATATTGTGTGCGACGGATCAAAACAAAATTACTGCTCTCGTTCTTTTGGATTTTAGTAGAGCGTTTGACACAATCAACCATAGCTTGCTAATAAGTATTCTTAGTCATTACGGGTTCGATGGACTATCGTTGCAGTTGATGGGTGATTACTTGTCTGGGAGATCACAGAGAGTCAGAATTGATAATGTGCTGTCTGCTCCTCGTTATATGCCTTCTGGGGTCCCCCAGGGTTCTATGCTGGGTCCTCTCTTGTACACGTTATATACAGCCAATCTTTCCACTGCTATAAATAATTGTACTGCTCACTTTTACGCTGATGATACCCAGCTCTATTATTCCTTTTATAAAGAAGATGTCAATAACTCAGTTAATATAATTAACTCAGACATAAAATCCTTACTTACACTCGCATTGAAGCACAATCTTATTATAAATGCAAGCAAGTTTCATTGATTTTGTTTGGACGGGACGAGGCTCGGACCTTTGTAAAGAATGTGTTTGCTGTGGATGTGGATAATATGGAGATATTGCCTTCTGATTGTGTGCGTAATCTTGGACTGTATATGGATGAGAGGTTGAGGTTCAGCCAGCATATATCAAAATGTATTAAGTCCGCATATTGCAATTTAAGAATAGTTTATATGAATAAAGAGTTATTAAATACCAACGCCAAAAAGACTATCTGTGATTCAATTGTTCTGTCAGTGTTTAATTATTGTGATGCTGTATACGGGCCTTGCTTGAGATGCGTGGATCAGTTACGAGTACAGAGAGTGCAAAATGCATGTGTGCGCGTTATTTTTGGATTGCGAAAGTATCAGCACGTTTCGCAGAAGTTAAACTCATTAAATTGGTTGACCATGACGGGTAGGCGCCTCCATCACACGATATGTGCGTTTCATAAGGTTGTTGTGCAGAGACTGCCTCGTTATCTATATACCAAAATTAAATTTATATCTGATGTCCATAATATCAATGTTAGAAGGAGAAGCCTTATGGTCCCACCGATTCATAAAACGGCTGCTTTTGAGAGATCGTTTTCCTACTGCATTTGCAGGCTGTACAACTCACTTCCTCGAGAGCTCAGGAATGTAACATGTGCCCCTCGCTTTAAGTCTCGCATTTTTATTGACCTATTGGACAAGCAGAGGAACCACCTGACTCTGTGAATCTCATAGTGTGCGGCGTAACAATGTGTGCTGTCCGACTTCTAGCCCTTCTCGTCTCTCTTGTCCTTCTCTCTTTGTTTTGTTCTGTTTTGTTTTGTTTTGTCTTTTTTTTTTGGTTCCTTTGGTTTCCTTTTTTCGATTCTTTTGTCTTCTTTTCTTTTTTGGATTCTTTTGTTTTATCTTGCATTTTGTATGTAGGTATGTTATAAACTTAAAACTTATGTTATAAACGGTTAAGTTGAAAAGCAGCTGAGCACTCTCTGGGGGGCTCGTGCTGAACTCCGCCGTTGTCAGCTGAACATTATACTTACTGTATTTGTATTTGTGATTACCATTATAGCTGGCAATAAAGTCATTTATTATTATTATTATTATATGTGTAATAAGTATTATAGGAATAACTTGAGGAATATTATTTATAATAAAGGTAATAAAATGCCTCATAATTTTATGTATGTATATTCATATGAAAAGTACAAAAGTAACAAAACATATTATTCTATTAGGTACAGAGTGTTTCAATTAAAGTTCCTACCCATAATCTCTGTTATTCTTGAAATAAAAAAAAAAATCAATACAAAAGTATCAGTTTTGGTTTTAAAATGCTAGACGGCTGAGCCTTACTTACTGGTCATCCGATTGATAATAAATTATCTGTACTGAGTAAACAACAACCGAGTTAAAACTCCTTGAAAATCATGGTAGATAGGTAGGTAAGTATTTGAAAACTGCCGGTCTTTTCCGGATAGGTATTTCGGAAAATCGACACCGTGAATTTACCATTCAAAACATAAAGGAAATGAAGTGCACCACTGTTCTAAAGCTAAATACAAGTTTAAGTGATTTCCATATTTTTAAAATAACATGGAACATGGCGTTAAGAACAAGGACGCCATCAGCAAGTCAGTTTCCCAATTTATTTAATTGCGATTGAAAATTAGTAAATATTAATTGTTACTTACCTGAAGAAATGTGTAATCGATATAATGAACAATAATTAAACCACCACCCACAGAACAGTATTTTAATCTCGATTTTAATACAAAATAAGGGCTGAACCGCGAACCAACCAAGCATACAAACAAGTATGGCACGTCTGGCCAGTGTTGCCAACAGTTGAAAAGTGAAAACCGCAACTGTAAAGAGGCAACAAGGGGCAACATGTCATTGCGACTTTGTCGACTGTTTATGTTTATATAAAATGAAACATGAAGAAACTTAGTGTCCACACAACACAATAATGTTTGTGATATGGGACGAAGAAGTCACGCATGTCATACAGGCACTGATGACAAACTATCCAAACCAAAGACACAGTCGCAACTTGTCGACATCTGTTACCTATTTTCTTTTGAAGTTTACCGCCTCGAGAGCGAAACACGCGACATTCGGAAACATTCGCTTTGGCGACAGAAACAACCAGGAACGAGTAGAAACAAGTGGCAACTTTGTTTCGGGAAACAGGTCGCCAATGACAAAAGTTGCTACTTGTTGTCTGTGCCCGGCTTTAGGTCGCTTTTACTCGTAGATATATTGTATGTAAATGGTGTGATTAAATAAATACCAATTCAAGTTTCTTCAAGCTCTTTTATAAGGACCAAAAAATACAATGGGATACTTAAATGTGACAAGAAAATAAATTACAATTCATAAATGTACTTAACAAAAAAGTAAAATAACATAATTCTTAAATGTAAATAAATTCCAGATATCTCGCATAGGTAACAATATTTTGATAGTTATTTATTTATAATATAATCTTAATCTATAATTCACCCGAAAATGTCGTATATGTTTCATTTTCAATAATCTCATTTTCTTAAACAACAATTCATAATGGCAAATGACAATTTAGCAACCAAATGGGAAACAGAATTACTGCATGCAAAACTGACATTATGACAGCTTCTCCTCCGCGTACAGACACAACCACGGAATTCGCACATACTACAGAATTATTTATAGAACAGAAATAGTACATTCGGTGACACGGTGACCACAGACAAAGTGCACTCTGCACTCGTTTCGCCGTCTCATACTGAAGCACGGTGAACCGCTGAAGTAAGCTTTTGTTGTGCGCATTCTAAAATGCTGTGATACTAACTTAACAAACTTTGTAGAGCCAGAGCCCAAATATTGCAAAATTTTTATTACCAACCACCCAATTTACCGCCTACCGCAATTTTAAAAAAAGTACCCGCAAATTCACATTTTTTATAGCCGAACTTGCGGTTTATCGCCCAACTTGGCAACCGTGCATCTAGCTTTTGTCTTGCGCCGTGAGATCCACGTTGCAGATCGCATCGCAGATGTCCACTTACTAGGGATGAGTAATCCATATTTTTTCTTGGATCAGTTCCGAACTGTTCCAGTTCCACTCTCGTACCTGTTCCACGGATCAGTTCCGATTCCGATTACATAAAGTCATAGATATAAGATCTCTGTCTCTGATTTCGTTAACTATCTAATGGGAATCGGAACCAAGGAAGCCCACTATTTTTTTTCTTACACGTTAAGTTACACGACAGAGTACATAACACGTAACAGTAACAGAATAGACTAGAATTATTAGAATTGCAGATACAGTGATACAGTTGCAGTTGCCAAAGAATATATAGTTGCAGCTGAGAACCTTACGTCTAATAATTATACGTATTATATTTTATATATATCTTTTGTGTCATATGTCTAGTCCATTATCTCTATTGCAGCTTTGCGTCAGGTACATAATGGTTTCTAATACCGGCCGTACGTTCTGGCTCCAATTCCGATATTTGTTTCAGTTCAGGAGTTCAAGTTTAGTCCACGTCCAAAGTTATGTCCGCGTCCGCGAGTCCGCGCTTCGAACCTGCTCGCACGTCGCGACCACAGAAATAAAGAGAGAAATTGCACAGGTACTCGTAGACTGTACCGGTGCTCGTACTAGGCAGGCTGCGGGTGGCAAAGGGAACTGTTCAACAGTTTAGTTTCTGTGCGCGCTGCGCGCGGAAAACCGGCTGGCATGGCATGCGGGTCGCGGACTCGTACTCGTAACAGTTTTCATTTTTGACATGTATCAGTTCCACTGATCCTAACCTTCATACCTGTTCCAACGAATCGATTCCAGTTCCAGCTTCCCATCTCTACCACTTACGCAAGCGTACTACCGATTTCAGAAAGCACTATGGGTCTCAGTTATTCCCTTAATAAGATTTGCAATACT
Source organism: Xestobium rufovillosum (assembly GCA_963966045.1). NCBI lineage: Eukaryota > Metazoa > Arthropoda > Insecta > Coleoptera > Ptinidae > Xestobium > Xestobium rufovillosum. Next base: position 38,676,179 of record OZ014495.1, read on the forward strand.
TCCAATAATACAGTTTTTGCAAGCTATAAAGCATTATAATAATCAACAATTTCTTATACAAATAAAAAGCCTTCTTGTTGCTGCAGTAATATTGCATTAGTAGTGCTACTATTTACCTACAATAAGCCTAACATTTTTATGAATATAAAATATTTCATACAAGTTAAGATCGATCTACATATTAACTATAATTTAGTTTATAATGTTTCTAATAAAGGCCGTACTAGATTTTCTTATAAACCGATTTCTCTATGTGTAGCCCTCCGGAGTTTCCAGAAATGGACCTGCACAATCGGCATGTATAGTGTGAAAAGATATGGGCGGCTTATCAATTATATGCAGTAAACCTTGTTTTGGTCCAGTATTCTTTTACTGGCCATACATTGTAAACAGTGATCACAATATTTTTTAACGAATTTGGTCATACCAGGAAACCAAAAATAGTGATTAGTTTTTTCAGGTCCTATATATGCTCATCATGGAACATTCGCAGTAAACCAAAACGGCTTCCCTTAGGGACAAACGCCCGATATAGTAACGGGTTGGTGAGGATTAGTTTTACGAAACAAAATACTATTTTGACAAAAATACTCGTATGTTAGTTTTCCTTCTGTTAATTTTATTTTAACTTCTTGCGTTTCTGCATCATTTCGTTGATTTATTTTGAGCCAATTGTTAGTAGTTAGTATACATTTACGGATTTTACCGCAGTATTGACTGGGTTTCTGCTAAAATAATCAACATGAGGGATGTATTTCCCTTTTCGGTATTAAATTTCGAAGTTAAAAGGCTGAAGATATAGCCACCACCGTGGTATTAAATCTTTTTTATTTTGTGTCAACTTTACGGAGTTACAATCAGTATCTAATTTAAAACGAATTCCAAGCTTTATGGCATAATAAGCACCCAGAGTCTCAAGTTCATAGGAGTGATATTTAGCTTCGTCCGCCGTAGTCCGTTTAGAGTAATATATGATATGACTTTTAACTGTTTATCGTGACTTTGAAATAAAATAGCCCCGAATCAAAGCGAGCTGGCGTCTGTGTGCAGCTCCGTTTGCAAAGTCTGGTAAAAAAATGCTAATAAAGGTCTTTGACTGTGATACACACAAATTTAATGTTTAGCAATTTCCTGTTCGTTTCCCCAAAGAAATTTTTGGTTATTTCTGGTCAATTTTTGTGATACAAGCTGTTCTAGACCAGGAGCCCATAGACCAAAAATTGTGCATAATAGGTTTACTCCAAAAATGCCTGAGATGTTGTGATTTTTGGGTCGTGCAGCACAGAAATGCCCATGCCAGTTTTTGTTTTTGGTACAGTGATGTGTGGCAGACCCGTAAATGTGTAAAAAAATTGCTTAAAAAAGTATTATAGGTTTAGGACTGGGGGTTGCGGGAAGCGCTAAATAATGAGAAGTAATCCAGCGGACGCGGTTCGCTTGTTGTGAATTCTGGGACACTGACCTGCTGCAGGGGTCAAACTGTGTAAATAAATCACCCCCAAAAAAATTATAGGTTTACGCATGGGGATTGGAGCGATCTCCTAATTTACCTCCAAACATCATGAATCTCGACTCCCATTCATTTTGGTTGGTACAAAGAGGCGCCACACTCGCGACATTTTGTAAATTCACCCAGGTAAAAAAAATCATAAGTTTATGAATGGCGTTCAGTAACTTGTTAAATATAAATATACTGAGTGCGAAAATACATTCGCCATCGTTGAAAAGTGGTACAAAAGTCTTGCCGTTCACGATAATTGATTGTGTACCGAAGCTTCGTTCCTACTACGTGTAGATTACTGCAGTAAATAGGAAATGCAAGAAATTGAAAAAAAAAATTAAAATGGTTCTATGAAACGTTTAACTTTATTTTAGTTTTCAATTTATATATCGAAGATGCGATGAGTATTGTTAAAGACAGAATAGCTGCTGGAATTAATATACAGGGCCAAACTATTAATATGCTCAGATTCGCGGATGTTATAGCAGTATTAGCATCCAACAAAGAAGAATTAGGAAGGATTCTGAACGAATGGAAGCGGTTTTGACGGAGGGCTATGGTATGAAGAAACCGAAATTTTGTTCTGTAGGGGGCGTGAAATTAGGGCTAAAACTAACATACAAATAAGAAACGTGAAGATAGAGGAAGTCTCAGATTTCTGCTATTTAGAAAGTCAAATAACTCGCAATGGCAGGAGCTCTAGAGATATAAGACAAAGAATAGCGAAGGGCCGAGTAGCATTTAATAAAAAGAAACAACTATATTATGCTCGAAAATGATAAATGTATTAATTCGGAAGAGGCTCTTAAAAACGTATGTATGGAGCACAGCAGTGTACCGGTGCGAAACTTGGACGATAGGGGAAGCAAATAGGAATTTTTGGAGTAAACCTATTATGCACAATTTTTGGTCTATGGGCTCCTGGTCTATTCGTGTAGCAAATTCCGGTATGTATTTACGAAAGTACCCCGCTAATCCCATTAAATGCCTAACTTGTTTGACATTTTTAGGATTTGGGGCATTCAAAAGAGCCTCTGTTTTGTGTTTTCCAGGTCTTACCCCATGTTCATTTATTTCCTGTCCTAAATACTGAATACTGGTCTCAAAAAATAAACATTTTTTTATATTCCGAGAAAACCCTGCTAGTCAAAGCAGTCAAAACTCGTTCTAATTTTTCTAAGCCCTCTGAAATGGAGTCGGAAGGGATAAGAAGATCGTCCATATAAATTAGAACGTCTTTGTCCTTCAGTTTTCCTAGAGCTTTGGAAATAACACGTTGAAATACAGCTGGCCTGTTAGATAATCCAAAGGGGAGACGTAAGTTTTGTCAACTGAATCTTCGGCGATCGGGATCTGGTGAAACCCCGCAGCCATATCGATTGTTGTAAAATACTTGCTTTTTCCCAATCGATCAATTTGATCAATTTGATTTAATCCTGTTTAGCACACGATAATCAACACATAAACGGCTCTTACAATCTTTTTATGAATTAAAATAATTGGACTTGCGTATAGAGAACAACTTTCACGAATAATGTTATTTTTTAGTAAATGTGCAATTATTAGTTTAACTTTTTCTCTTTCAGAAAAGGCCATACGATAAGGATTAATATTTTCTGTTTTTACTCTTTGGTAGAAATTCATGATGAATTGAAAAATTACTACGCGTACTACCAATATAACGATTTATTATTGTAACTTGACCGGTTTCAGAATTCACAATGATTCCATCATCAGAAATGTATAAATAAAATTATTGTAAACAAATTATTATGACAGTTGACAAGGAAACTAAAATTGACAGAACAATACAAATAGTAATGATATCCATGAAATAAGACAACTAGATAACTGAATTTCAGTATTTACCTACGGGGTATAAGAAAAACACAAAGGAAAATCGAATACCTCGTAGCTTGAAGGGAAAAAACATTGAATTTAAAGAAACCCATAATAGGAAAAAAAACAATAAATTCAATTGAAAAAACCTTCAAGTGAAATATCAGAACTAAATAAACAAAATATCCATGGAATCTTGACAACTGCCAACTGCTAATCTTGTAATTAACTGTGTGGTCAAGTCTATGTGTTCTGTCTTGACAACTGCCAACTGCTATTATTAATTGTTATAAACTAAAAAAGAGAAATAAGTCAATAAATGTCATAATGGCAAAAAAGGAAATAAGTCAAGGATTAAGATGTTAGAGACTGTGGCTGAATAATTAATTCAAGAATCAATCATAATAATAACAATGATAATAGTAATATTGATGATGATGATGATGATGAAAACGATGATATCAAAATTAAAAATAAAACAAAAAGGAAGAAAGTAAATCCCATATTGCCAAATATCCTCGAAGGTCCATGGTTTATATGGGCAGCAAATAAACTGCAATTGATTCTTGAATTAATGTCATAATGGCAATAATAGAACCTGTCCCATAGACACATGAGAATCATTTACAAGAGTTTAAATAAACTAGATTGTATTAAATCGACTTGGTCATTAAGTAAGTTACAATTTTTATCATTTTTATGTTTATAAATTTCTATAGACTCTAATATATCTAATTGATAACTATTTACAAAATTAAACAATAATTTAGTATTCTCCGGAGGAGGGAATTGATGATTGTTATCAAAGAAATGATTAGCAAAACTTGAATGATCAGGTTCTTTTTTAGGATTTGAAAGTTACGCAGCTATATGTGGTGCTGAATCCAAACTGAAAACTAAACAAATGATTGCACATCTTAAGATTTTATGAAGTAGACTGTAGAGTTGTGAACCCGGATTGCATGCAATTATGCATATATTAATGGCTTGAAAGAGTACTTAACATAACATTGGTTCAAAGCCATGGATGTTCATGAAAAGAAATCTTTTGTTCTTAAATTAATACTTAAACACGGATCGCCAAATTACTATCTTGCATTTTTTCTTTGTTGTAACGCAGAAAAAATACGTATGTACTTGTTATTTGAGAAGTGTCTACGTATGCTACGTTTTGATATTTAATTGAAATTAATATTAAAACATGCTCTTTTTTAATCCAGTTATCGTTCTAAAATTTCTTTGTAGAAAAAAAAACAAATTCATTTTGAATATTTTATTAACAAAAACTTGTTCTTCTTCCTGCAAATGTAAAAATCACTATATTACAAATGTATCAATTGGTGCTGTCAACAAAACTAAGCAGTCAAATTTTTGATATGTACATTACGATCTACATCAATTCTGACAAATGTTTGATCGTGTTATTCATCATGTATTGTTCTGTTGAAATGAAATCATAATGCATATTGTAGAGTAAACTCGATTGCTACACAAAAACTCTTCTAATACGTACCTTCAAGAAAGCAAAAAAAATGATTTCTACAAATAGAAATAAAATAAAAAACATTTTTCCCCTTAATGATCGAGTTCATCCATTTCAAAAGATAGCTAAGAATAGAAATACATAAATTTTTGCTAATAAAAGTTTTGTAAATTTGTACCTGCGATAGGATTTCATTGTCATTTAAATTTAGTTCAGGAGTGCGTTTAGCTGGGCTTGGTTGATTGTCGTCAATATTTTCACGTGTTCTTTTTCTGGGGGTGTATATTCCACTTTTGAGCTGGCCTGGAGTGAAAATTGCATCATCTACAATTTTAATATCTTGCATGTTGTCCACATGCAAATAAATTGAATCATCTGCAATGAAAATTAAATAGTTAAAAAATGCTTAGGTACTAATAATAATAAATAAATTTTTACATTTATCTTTTTTTATTTCACCCACTAATTTTATGTGAGCTCCTTGAACAAAAGCAGGAGTATCATGAAAATTGCTAATATGAACGCGAAGTTTATAAACGTGATCCATTATAGCTCCACTTCCATAGGAGCTGTATGATGTGCTGACTTGTGCAAACGTAACTTTGATGAATCCATCCAGACCTATGAAAAAAGTAGAAATTCAATAGATACATACTTATTCATTACATATTTTTGTTTTACTCACTTATTTTGCCTTCAAAATTTGTACAATTTTTAATTGTCGTCGGAACAATTTTAAGATCTCGAGTTTCAGTTTCTTCGTACTTCCCCAAAAACTTCATTGTTGAAATTTTTGTAAGCGACAATTCGAATGGAATGACGTTATCTTCCTTTCGGAAAAACGTTTGATTTGCCGGGAGGTATAATCCTCTTTCTATGTGTACAATCTACAAAGAATAGTAGATTACATTGATATTAAAACGTGTGTAGAGTCTGTCTATTTAATGAACACATACAAAAATTGAACCACCATGGCAGACAATTGCGTAAAGACTAAGGCATCTTGGCAGTAAAGAAGTAATTTAAAATGTAATTAATTATCTGTAAATCACAAGGTTATGTCAATCTCAATGTACGTATAACTTGATGTTGGTACCTAAGTGACGTATGACATGACGCAATGAGTTTCATATCAGGTACTTTTCTGTCATTTAAAAGAAACAAATCCTTCAAGATTTGTTTAACTTACTTCTCGGTTAACAATCCGGCTCTCGCATATCTTAGCATTGTTTTCCCATAATAAAACTCGCAACCTTCTTCCACTGCCATTATTGACAATGAATTTAAAAAGCGCATTGTTCCCTTTTCCTACATACTTCGTTCCCTCCACTCCATCGACAAATGCAATTATCTCTCTGTAGAAAATTTTGAATATAGTTTAACTCAAGCCCATCAAGTATAGTACAAGATCGGAGTTTTTTCAATTCAATAGGAAAGTTGTGCCATTTCAGAAGACTGCGGGAGAGTAGAAGGATCATCCAATATTTTTATTTTAACCGATCAACTACATACATACGTATACAGATGCACCAAATTTAAGCTGATAGTGTTATCTTGTAAAGTACTTACAAGACATACGATTTCGATTAAATGAGACAAAAGTTGCGTCTTTCGATGCTTATTTTATAGCATCTTTCAGATTTTCGAAATTCCTTTTAGTTCTTCTAAAAAAAAAAGAAAAATCAAATTTTCAGTTTCTTTTTGGTTTTCAATAACTTCTTACGGTGGTTTTAAAAATACTTACATTTTCTTTATTTATATCAAAGTTAACGTTCTGCATGAAATGGAATGTGTAAAAATTTTCTAGGCCTTCTACATTTTAAGCTGTCGCCATCAACTTTTATTTGTCTTATGGACGCCATGTTGGATTTTTGCAGAATCAAATGGTCCTTTTTTCTGAACCAAAAAATATCACACATTAGCATTTTTTTATTGTCCGTAAAAAATTAAAATCGATTCTAATTCCGAATCCAAAGAGCTCTTTGCATGTGAGGAAACAATTGCAATCTGCCTTTTTTGTAGGTACGTATCTACATAACTGTTGCGGTTACTTCTCAATTCGTGACTTTCCAATTATTCGTCATTTGCGTCTCGATCCATGATTATAAAAAACCTTTGGCAAGCAATCTGTATGTGGAACAAATTATGGAGATTTCAACCTCGGGTGCTATAAAATACCTATGCGTCGTCATTTGGGTGTCGATAAGAAAAAAAAACGATTGGAAAGTCACATATCGGTAAGTAACGTAACAGGAGACACCTACTAAAAATGGCAGAGTGTATATGCAAAGAATTCTTTGATTCCGGTATTGAGTAGAATCAGATTTTTTGGTGAATTAAACCAGAAAATGCTTAAGTTTGATATATCATTTTAGACATGCCATTTGATGCAGAATGTCAACTTTGATAAAAATGAACAATTTGGTATTTTTAAATTCACACAGTGAATGAAAAGGAACTTATTTTTGTCGATTTTTGTTTTTTAAAGAGAACCAAAATAAACTTCGAAAATCTGAAGGCTGCTAAAATAAGCACCAAAAGATGCAACTTTAGTTTCATTTAACCGAAATCATAAGTCTATATACCTACTTTCCGATCCGAAATAGCACCCTTGTAGGTAGTATGCATGCCGGCTTTTGAATTGTTTGTGTATACGATCACAAACTTCCGTTAATAGCTATTAGCTACGCATGTAAAGCATAAATATTGAATGCCCTTTCACGTTTTTGCTGACAACGGAATCAAAAACAGCAGATAACAGTGAAGGTCAAAAACCTAGGTAGATATACGCAGCTCGCAAATCGGATTTAAATGCAAAAAAATCTAACTTAGCTATCGCACGCCGCCTGCCTCCGACTGTTAAAAATTACTATCACAAAGACTAAATAAGAGTACAAATTTAACACGCAATAACGCATATTTGCGTCTTAATATGAACTCATGCTATATTCATAAATCGTGTGTTAATCACACCGACTGCGACTGTAGAAAATAAACATTGGGAATATTGGACTGACGCACAAAATCTGTGGCAGAATTTTCAACATAAGCTACCTAATAGAAATTTGGAATATGTCGCATATTTTAAAACGTACAAGTTGTAATTGAGACTCGTTTTATCAAATAAAAAGCTACCCATACCCAAGTAAAAACTGTATTTTGCTTACTCACACTGTATTGTCGCCGGATGTAAACGAATCCATCTCCTCATTAGATGTTAACTCGGATGTTGAGATCGATTCTGCCATAATTTACAGAAAACTTTTGCGCTGCGACAACAGGCACTGCTCTGTCCTGTGATGCTGAACGAAAGGAACGTACCGTATCTCTTAGGTTAGGTACAGAACGACACTCGTGCAGTGATACCAACTCGCAATAAATATTACACACCAGATTCTAAATTCAAGGCGGACTACTTTATTTTACTACAGGTCTCCTTTACACATAAGTACGCTTTTGTAACGGAAATATGGACAATGGGTTTGGGTACCTACCTATTTGTTTAAAATGCAAATATGAAAAAAGATATTTAAATGTTAACGCTGTTGATCTTCAGGTTACTACCAACCAACACACAATTGGCCCATGCGACCACAGAAGAAAGCAAAGCAAAAATATGTGACATGTATGCAAAAATTGTCAATGCGCCGCAGGCGAAAATGTTGAATTTTCAAGGTCTAGATGTGATTTGCAAGTTACAAAATAAAGTATCGGGCACGTAGGTTAAGAAATCCAGCAATCCAGGGGGGGACAAGTGCCCCCCTTGCCCATGCCTATGGGCGCCCTAGACTTAAACCATAACATAAAACTTGGTTCTAATTAACTTTGTAACTTATTTGTAATATTTTCTGAAATTAAGCTGCATTCAGCCCCTGTATCTATTAAGCAATCTACCGACAAATCTTGTATTTTGAATTGAGTTGAAAAATCTTTATTCGGGTTAACACCAAAGTAATTTATTTTGGCTACAGATTGATTTCCCTCAGATCTACGATTTTGTCTGTTTTTAAAGAAACGTCCCAGGTAACAAAGACACGTGATAATCACGTGAAAAACTGGTTACTAAATGACGTGAATATGACGTGAAAATGACCTCCTAATGTCTCGGACCAATGACGTCATAAAGCAGATGTCAATTTCACTTCTTCTAGATGACGTTAATTTGACGTTTTTTTTGGTTATATTTTAGTACCCCCCACTCCCATTCCCCCACACCCCTCCTCTCCCCACCAGTTTTCGGTAGGCAATCGTAAAAATGAAACTGCGAGTACTTTTCACGGTCATATATATATGATATATATTTTAGAAAACATAATAGCTTAATGAATTTTACAATAATTATACATAACCGCATAACATAAACTAACCTATGAATAATCAATACCGCTACAAAATTATAGCTATAATAATATAATGGGCAACTGGACACTAATTAAATTTGTGGAATTTTTTCTTCTAATATCACAGTAAATACCACCTTAACACATTACGTCTTGAAAAAAGTTTTAAATTCATGGCAAATAATTGTTTAAAATGCTTCCAAACATCCACTTTTTCAAACGAGATTTCAGTGTGGGTGTGGCTTAAACTCAAATGACGTACACTGCGCTCACCAATGAGCATGATCAAATAGTTTAAAAACCTATTCCCGCGCAGACACAAAACGACAATTAAGTGGGTCATTTGTGGTAAGTGCACCGTTCGCAAAAAAAGACATTATGTACGATGCTTCATTCTGGCCTTCTGGAATCGCAATATGCAGATTTAGTTTCAACAAATATAGGAAAGAAAACCCAGAATTACATTTTTTAGAGATGGAGAAACCCCTCGCGAGCGTAATACAGACGAGCTCTTAAATAACAAGAATATAGATAGTTGGAGTAACGAAGAAATTTATTTCGAACAATCTGAATCAAAACAGGACCGGAAAAAGAAGGTTAGTATCATAAACCAAAACGTACAATCTCTGGGAAACGTTGTGGATCGAATGGAGTACGAACTTTCTGAACATCATCCATCATGCAAAATTCTCTGAATTTCGGAACATTGGAAAACCCTAAGTCAACTTGAATGTCTGCCAATAAGGGGTTTCAGGTTGATATCAAGCTATAGCAGGCATGAGGGCGGTCATGGGGGATCGGCAATATATCTGCATTGTTCAATTAGCGGTAAACCAATAAAGAAAATTGAAAAATCATCAGAGCCCGGTGAAATCGAATGCGCAGCAGTTGAGTGTACATTGGGAGGGAGAGTGTGTATAGTGATCAGTATTTATAGACCACCAAACGGTAACATAACTTTCTATATAAGCTAGAAAATATACTAACAAAAATTTTTGTTGAAAAAAAGTGTATAGTCTTGTGTGGGGACTATAACATTGAATTCGAGACTGAAAACCAACATAAATCAGAGTTTAGGAGTCTGATGGATTCCTTTGACCTCAAACAGACAATAAATGACTTTACAAGAGTGACGATTAATACCAAAAGCTGCATTGATAATATTTTTACTAATATGAAACTGTGGGAAAGCTCGGTATTCGACATGCATATATTAGACCACAAAGCACAAAAATTAGTGATTCAGGAATGTTGTCAAGGTAAGCAGGAGGTAAAAATTCAAAGATTCTTTAGTGAGGAGGCTAAGCAGACTTTTTTATTTAGATTAAGGGAACAAAACTGGGAAATTGTGTTAAATGTTAACCAGCAAGATGTGAATGAACAATGGAAAATGTTTTTATCTGTTTTCCATGCGCTCTTTAATGAATGTTTCCCTTCGAAACGAACTATTGTCAAAAGTAAGACCGAAAATGTATACAATGATACAAAAGTCTTAGAAATTAAGAAAAGATTAGACACTTTATTAGTTTTAAGTAAAGTTAACGGTAATTATCGCGATTTGTATATAGAAACCAAAAGAGAATATGATCGATCTCTTGTTGATCTAAAAAAGGTTTATTTTCAGAATAAAATTAGGAAGTCTGATAATAAAAATAAAACCGTATGGTCAATCTGTAATAACCTTAGTGGTAAACCAACGAAAATGAATGAATGCTGTATAAAGGGTAACCCCAAAGACATAGCAAATAAGTTTAACAAATATTTTAATGAAAATGTAATTGATTTATTAACAAAACTACCACATGTGCCTTTTACTTGCTCGAATATTAATAGAAATAACAGATCCATGTGGTTGCGACCTACAACACCTGAAGAAATTCTAACATTGGCGACTTCTCTAAAAAATAAATTTAGTAGTGGTGACGATGAAATACCCATAAGCATTGTAAAAATGTCGATAGGTGAAACTAGTTCTATTTTATCCTACTTATTAAATAATTCCTTTAAACAAGCGATATTCCCTGATCAGTTAAAGCTGGCTCGTATCAAACCATTATTTAAAAAAGGCGACCAAAATCAGTTTGAGAACTATAGACCAATTAGTTTGCTTCCCAGTTTCTCTAGAATCTTTGAGTTAGCTGTGTGTGCATGGCTGTTAAGTTTTTTTTCATGATGATGAAATGTTCTCAGAGAATCAGCATGGATATCTAAAAGGGAGATCAACCCAAACAGCAATTTTCAGTTTCACCCAACAAATATTAGAAATTATAGAAGATAACAAAATAGCGTTAGGTATATTTTTAGACCTCTTTAAAGCATATGACACAATTGACAGAGAATATCTTCTGGAGAAACTGGAGCATTATGGAGTGCGAGGACATGCGAATGATTGGTTGCGATCATATCTCTCTAATAGAAAGCAAAGAGTGGAAATAATTAAAAACAAAGAAATCATAAAATCTGATATCCTGGAAAGTTCTATGGGGATCGCGCAAGGTAGTGTGATCGGACCGATTTTGTTTATAGTATTCTTGAATGATCTAACCAAAATAACATCAGCCAGTGAATACAAAATTGTAAATTTTGCAGACGACACAAATTTGGTAGTGGGAGCCAAAGATGTAAATGAACTAACTGAAAGGGTGAGTGATGCATTCGGCTGTACGAAGAGATGGTTTGATGGGAACAAACTAATATTAAATAAAGACAAAACTAAGATGGTAGTTTTTACTACAAACAAGTACAGGAAAGAGAAACCTGAGAGCATTGATGTAGGCTCGGAATCATTTGAGATTGTAGAGTACACAAAATTCTTAGGGGTGTTTATTGATGAGTTTTTGTCATGGCGTAAACACACTGAGTATGTGGTGGGAAAATTAGGTAAGGCCTGTTTCGCAATAAGAACAATCTCAAAGTATATGGACAGGAAGACGTTGAAGGTTGTATATTATGCAAATTTTGAGTCTGTTGTAAGGTATGGAATCATTTTCTGGGGTGTAGGCCAGAACTTGGAGAAGGCTTTCGTCGTTCAAAAAAGAACTATCAGAATCATGTACAGTATAAAGCATGGAGAAAGTTGCAGGAACGTTTTCAGAAAAAATAGCATCTTCACAATTTATGCTTTGTATGTGTATGAATGTTTAATGTTTCAACATAAACACAAAGAGAGATTCACCATTAACAACACAAATTGTTCCTATGATACTCGAACTGTGGATCTGAGTTTTCCTATTCACAGGCTGTCATTGACTGAGAGGAGTCCATCATATGCATGTATAAAATTTTTTAATAAATTACCAAAAAATATTAAGATGATAGAGAATCGAAAAATGTTGGATCCCAAACCAGAAAAATTCTCATAAATCTGGAGCCTTACAGTCTCAAGGAATATCTTGAGGCAAAGTGGTAGATTATGTAGATGTAGTGTTGTTGACGTCATTTCACTTAGTGACTGTATGTGTGTATTATTTTTTGTCACATGTATATGGAATTATTTGAAATAAAGAAGTATTATTATTATTATTATCATTTGAGCTACGGCATATTTGTCATTTTCGTTTGTAAATTTCGAGGTTAATTTCTAGTTTCACGTCAGATTCAGATGTCAAAACGGCACGCAAAGGTTATGCAAACGTCATAAGCGACATCAGGACAGCTGACAGAATCTGATAAAATACGAATAAACTACTTCCCGTCCAAACCGCTGTGTTGTCATATAATTCAGAACTAAGTTCAAAAGAGTTTTTATTTCTTCAGTTCAGTTTTCTCGAAATAATTTTAGGTGATGCAGTGATTGTGTTTTGCAGTGTTTCATTTGCATGTATACAATTTAAATAATTCGCTATTTATTAGAAAAGTAGAAATAATGATTTCAAGTTACATATGACAATATCGGATGCAAAAGTGACGTCAATTGCGCCAGGCAAAATTATTAATTAATTTTTTTCTGCCTTAAAGTGAAGCACAGAGAAAAATGCAAAAATAGGGGTCAAACATTTTCGCCCAAATTTTCATTTTTTCAAATAAAAAAAAGTCGTCCAGTTGCCCATTACAGTAATTAAACTAAACTGTGGAGAATGGGTACCGCTACAAAACTATCTTTTAAAGGCAAAACAACACATTTACTAGCTATTTCACAAATACGCCATAATTTAAGTCCTGACAAATTTTTGATCACAGAAATGTTTAAATTGGTGGATGGATATGGATATAAATACAAATCTGAATAACAAAGAAATTCCTTGCCAATAACGTAAATGTCATCGTCAGATGTTTTTGTTATATTATGGATTTCGACAACTTTATTTGATCCTAAAATTAAGATATAACAATCTGCTTTACAATGACTTACTATTGATAATTTTACATCATTGAAACTAAGTTTGGTAAATTGTTTCTGCCATTTAACATTCTGACAAGAAATAAGTGGCCCTTTCGAGTCCTGAATTTCCAATTTAACATCATTAGTTCGATAAATGGACTTCGAAATTAATAAATCTTTTTCAACAAGCCGACGATGAATTCGCTGCAGAGGATTGGTTGGGGATTTTACTAATGATTTTATCTGACCTAAGTAATTTTCAAAAGGAAATGCCGAAAAATTATCTAGCACACCAAATAAATCTACATAATCACAAATATGTGACAATAGGTGAACATTATAAAGCATAAACTCTAAACCATACAGTGTTTTTGAATGGCCAATAAAAACATTTGTCCACGACTATCTTACAACATACTCTTTATACTTGTGTTTCTTCAATCAAAATTAGATACATTATTCACTGCAGTGATTAATGAATATTATTCACTAAACCAATAGGAACATCGCTTTGACCCTTTTTCACATTTATTTAGTAGGCCGCGATCGCGATGTGTTAGTTCAAATTGAAACGTCAAATCAGCATGGTTTGCTTTTAATTTGAAATGCATATTCTAAAAAAGAAGATATAATGAGTCGTGAGAGTGAAAACGAGATTTCTTTAACAGCACCAGCAATAAAAGAAGCTGCAGAACTTGCCTCATTAGATTCATTGCCCAAAAAACCAAGAAAATTGTACCTGAGAGCGTATGTATGAATCTTTATTACATTGGAGAAGGGAAATGAAGGTAAATTCTTTCTGGGAATCTGTTTTGATGGTCGTGGACAAAGTATAGTATACAACTAGTTATAATGATGCTATTATTACCTCTGATGATTACAAAACTCGCTCGCTTCGCTCGATCGTGTTGTAAACTTCATCCTCGGTAATAATAGCATTCATTATAAACTCGTGTATAAGAGCTGCAGCTGCGTGTTGAGTTCTGCGTTTGAAATTTTGATTTTTCTATTATTTACTGATATAAGATATGTATATATTTATGGCACCAAATTATATTCTGCTTTTTATTTTTTGTAATTTCTAGGGATTTTCTCTCAGATGCTAAGTACGGCATTGTATGCGGGGTGGGCTTTGCGGGTGTTGCTAATATGTTGAAATTTGGATTTTCGTTATGGTTTCAAACAGTAATTCGATTAAGGTCGGTCACTTGAATGTGCGGTCACTGATTCCAAGTTTAGATGAAGTAAAATTGATAATTCTGGAAAACAATTTTGATGTATTTCTGGCATCCGAGACTTGGCTGTCACAGCAACAACAACAGCAGCAGCAGCAAGAGCAGCAAGAGCAACAAATTCAAATTGCTAAATACAAGTTCATTCACAGGGACAGAGTTGGGCGTGGTGGTGGCGTGGGTATGTATGTCCGTGAGGAGCTGGGTTTCTCCGTAATTGATACAGACGGTAAGATTGAGGAAGTGTGGATAAAAATGGAGAACGGTAGGCGCAAATTTTTAATAGGAGTGATCTACAGACCACCTAGTCATGATTTTCAGGATTTTATTGATAATTTTGAGAGTAACTTAATGATTTTGTCCACACAGTATGATGATATCTACATTTCAGGTGATTTCAATCTTGATTTACTCGACGTTAAGGCTGGCACATCCCTATGCATTTAGGTATGGGGGAACAACGCTTCATAAAAAGCACTTAATCTCATGAAATCCTTATTGTATACCAGTAAATGAAAATTTCCTTGAAAGAACACAGTCGTACCATCATGGTAAGCTATTTTTAAGTAAAAAGAAATGCCATTTGCCACATAAAACATGCAATCAAAGTCATACAATTGATGACCACTTTTTTTTCCGAATCATTGTGGAAATTTTGATACCGGAGTGAAAAATATTAAAACGTAAAATACCTTACCGGAATATGCATGTTGTAAGCTTTCATATGAGACCAAATTTGTTACATTTGATTACCTATTTTTGGAGAACGAGTGCTTTCTAATGAGAACATGCCATTTATTATGAAACTGTCATTATGGTCGAAAATCCAGCATCCCAAAACGACAGCGGCAGTCATATCACAGATTCCTGCCGTAATTTAGCGTGAGAAAGTTTGGTACGTGCTAAGAAGATGGCGCTCTCACATTTCTCATTATTTGTGCGGCTATTCAAATTCCGCAAAGAATCAACATGGGCATACTTGAATTTCTATTTGGTTGCCTCTAGATATGAAAGTTAGTGTTATTGACATGCAAGTTCTTTTCTTAGACTGAAGTTGATTTATCATTTGAAGGCAGGGTAATAGAAGACTGTGTCCTGTGTTTGAAGGTAATGTAACTATATTAAATGTTTGAACTCAAAATAAAACTCAAACAGAACCAACAAAAATTAAATATAGAAAAATGCCACCACAAGTGAGCCGTTTTATTTTTTTGATGCGTTTAACTTTTCGGATTTCTAAGTTTTGGGATCAGTGGTGTAGCAGAAGGGGTTCAGGTACAAGTAAAGAAAAAATTTTTAATTACCACTGCTTGGATAATGGCCTATTACTGTCATTAGTTATGTAATGAAAAGCATTACACACATGAGGAATGATTTTGAGTTGCATAGTATACAAAAAATACAATAATAATAATACAAAAAATATTGATAAAATCGTTTATTGTGGAAAACTGCTATTTATACATATCAGAAATACTGTCCAAATAATATATGATACAAGTACAACCCTTATAGATACTGCATAACCTCCCCATTACTATTGCAATATAAATTCGTTAGCTGCTTCAGAACACTAAATTTTTACAGGACAAACAGAAATTTTGTCTGCCCCTTGCATCCTATAATGACAATCTGCAAAAGATATCGAGTCATTCATGTGAACTGACATAAGGCCACGTTTTATCTTATGGATATAAATCAGCGTCTTGTAGTTGATATATTGACGAAGATTCAGCCATATCATTTCCTCTAGTATGACTCACTACTTTTTTCACCACTTGCAATGGGTAATCTGGCACTGGTCAAAATTTACTGGCAAGGCCTTTTTGAATTTCTTCAAACAATTCCACTCTTCCACCAGTACAATTTTACTGTGATTACTCTGAAGATACAGGACATTTTGCAAGAAATAATCAATTTCGATTATTCGATAACCACTAACTTTTGGCTTTCGCTTTTCTACTTCTACTTCCAATTCATAATTATTCACCCTAAAAACCACAGAACTAAATAATGAAACCTTCATATTTACATTTCGCTTACTCTTCATATTCCTTCGTGGATCCCCATGTAAAATTGTATTCATCATCATCACTTTCATCAAGTTCCATACCAGACACTTGTATATTCCATCCTTCAGCATGAGTGGATGTTGAGGGAGATAGTGAAAATTGTCCTGTACTACTGGGAGGACTTTTACATGCAGTATTTATTATGTTGCATATAATACTTCTGCAGAATATTCCAACTGCTGTATGCATGGGAATGCTGGCCACAATTTCGTCCAAAATAATCGTCACCTGTTCTCTTGCGTAACGTCTTATGGTCCCAATTTTGGATGCAACAGCTCTTTTATTCCTTTTTCGTTGTCGCCCAGGAATAGAGGTCACTCTGGTACGCTTAGGCATTTCTGAAATCAATTTTAGAAATATATACATTTTTGTCATAGGTAGGGGAATGAACCTGTTGTTTTGAAAACTTGCATACATACCTACCTTATTACTAAGGTTGGATTTCCAAGAAACATTTTCGTAATTCTAACACTTCTGGTTAAAATGGAACACCCTATATATCACATTGTATTACATTTTTGAATAAGATCGATTCTCCGAAGAGTTCCCTACAGGCAGGTAAGTATGTGCAAATTTTTAAAACAATATTCTCACTGATCTGAGATACCTACTACTAACGTTCACATGTATGCATGCCTAATCCCTACTTACCAGCAAAAAATATTTCCAATTCCGAAATTCAATACTACACAAGTCTTTGATCTCAAACAAATAAGTAGGTTTGTAACCGATTTATAACTATTTTGCACAGACACTCCAAACGATTCACCTCCAAATGCAACAAACCAATAAACAATAAAGTTAAAACCAGCGGTGAGCACGAACCACGAAATAAAAAGTCTTTCACTCAAATAACGAAGTATATAGATTGTAGAACTATACTTTACACTCGTTCTCCAAATGCAAACAATGGAACAATCAAAGTAAAACTGGCGGGAAACGCTAAACCAAACAAGAAATAGCAAAAATGCGGAGTTGAGTGATCTGACGATCTGAGCATGAGCAGAACAAACAACAAAGACAGCTGGGAGCTGGGCGCTGCAGAAACTCCAAAATCGGAAAAAAGGGGCAGGGCCGGCCCTAATTATTTTGCCGACCCCGAAAATAAATTTTCTGACGTCTGACCGACCGAGTTCTGAAATCTAGCCGCGACGGTTCTATAGTCGTTTCTTTATCTAACGCCTCGGCGGATCACTACTCACTTTGCGGTCACTTAGTTTACAGATCTGTAAATTTAAATTATTTTTCTTCTCAAAATTTTAAGAATGGCTTATGCGTTTAGTTAAAAATGAAATAAGTAATAGAACAAAATTACATAAAAATTAAACATTAAAAGAAGTTTTCGGTTTGTCGCACATATAACGAAAAATAATCGATTATTTCGATTTTCTAATTAATCGATTAAATCGATTTATCAGGACAACTACGTACTAGTTTTCGAATTGTACTTTCATTGTTGAACGCCAAAAGTAATTGCGCTCGATTTAGTTGCCCGCAATGGACGAGTTTGTGGTGCGTATTTTGCGTTTTCTCCAGAGCGAGTGTTTCGATATAAATTAAATATGGCGAACTATTATTATCGAGTAATGTGTTAATTTCCAATTTTACAATTTTTTGTGAAAAATTTCAGCCAGTTTTTCCTAAAAATAAATTTAATATTTTGAAACACTGCTTGTACAAATGTACATAGATACATCGCACATAAAAACTGCTCAGATTCCTACAATGATATTACGACACAATTCAGTATATGTATGTACGCATCGCAAGTTAGTATGCACACACAGATGGCGTGTCTGTAGTACGAGGTCCTCGCACTGTATCCGTAAAAAACATTGAAACATTGTAAAGGCCACGTTTCATATTTCTTTATTTTTCTAATGCACCTAGGTACATACTCGAGATCCTAGTATTATGCATCTGATGCATATCTGATCAGCCCTAGAAAATACGCAAGTCCTACCCTGGAAAACAGACCACACAATTATTACAAGTTTGGAAGCATTAGTAAGTTAGAACCTAGAAATCCGAATATGCCCAAATATTATTTTATTTCTTAAGCACTGCACCTGCATGTCATTAATCACAGTAAGCTCCGCCCTCCTGTCAGTTAAGTATTCTGAAGCGGGAAGCCTTGCTATAGGTATCTATTTTAAATTACCAGTAGTAGGACTATTTTACAATAGATGGCAAGGCAGGACAAGACGCCCTCTTTATGTTTTCTGAAGAACCAGGCTTCTGTCTCTTTTCTTTGCATAAAGTGAACTTCTCACTCAGAAGCGGCAGCCTTAACAACTCTAAAGTTGCTCAATTTACATCTTTGATTGAACTGTTTGGCCTAAAACAAATCGTGGATCAACCTACTAGAATTACAGCCACGTCCTCAACATTAATCGATTTGTTTCTGTGTCCTTCGAATTGCGAAGTTGTTAGTAAGGGTATCATACATGTTCCGAGCATCTCTGACCACGAACTTATTCATGCAACTTTCACTTGTACTTGGAAGCATTCTCCAGCCGTTAAGATTTATAGATATAGAGATTTTAGTAATTTTGACAAAAACCTTTTTGAGGCTGATATGCCGCGATATTTGAATATTCGTGAATTGATTAGTATGGTCAGTGTAGATAATAAAATCTGTTATTTTACAGCATCCCTTCATTCTCTTTTCAATAAACATTTGCCAATAGTTACTTCTCGCTGCACTAGGCGCCCTGCTCCGTGGCTGACAGAGACCATTGAAGTGATGATTGCTCTTCGAAACAAGGCACATGCAAAATTTAAGCGAACTCGTTTACGGGAACATTTGGAGTATTACAAGAGTCTGCGTAATTTTACGAATGGCGCTATTAAGAGGGAAAAAAAGGCTTTCTTCGAGTATAAATTTGCGAATTCTGGTATTAATAGTATTTGGAAGTCTTTGAAAAAATATGATCTACTGGCGCCCGAGTCTTGTGATATTCCTGGTGAATTGGGTGATGCTAAAACTATTAACAATTTCTTCATTAATTCCATTCCAAAACTTCATGTTGACAACGATGCACTCATCTCATTTTATAGTAATAATTCATATAGTAGTAACAAATTAAATTTCAGTCTTATAGATGAAAAGTGTATTTTGAAGATAATATCTTCATTGCGCAGTGCTGCAGCTGGCGATGATGGTCTTAACATTAATCTTCTTAAACTATGCTGTCCATACATTATGCCGTTTCTGGTCCATATTATTAATTCTTGTATTTTGGCCAACTATTTTCCCAACGTTTGGAAACGTGCTATTATCATTCCGCTACCTAAGATTAAAAATCCTTCGATGATCAATCATTTACGTCCAATAAGTATACTACCAGTTCTGTCAAAGATTTTTGAGAAGGTGTTATATCTCCAATTACTTGAGCATTTAACGCAGGAGTCTATAATTCCAGAGCAGCAGTCGGGATTTAGAGCCGGTCACAGCTGCACTACTGCATTGTTAGCGATCACGGATGATATCTTGAAGGCCACGGATCAGGGATTGAGCACTGTCCTTGTCCTTTTAGACTACACTAAAGCATTTGATACCCTAGATCACAAAGTTTTACTTTCACTTCTTCATTTTGCTGGTCTATGTGAGAATGCCGTTCAGTTAATCACAAACTATTTGACTGCCAGGAGTCAGAGGGTGCTCTTAAATGGCGTATTTTCTGACCCGCTTTTCATAGATGCTGGTGTTCCACAGGGTTCAATTCTGGGCCCACTTCTTTTCACCCTATATATTTCGAATTTTGTCAAATCTATAAAACATTGTAAATCTCACTTCTACGCGGATGACACCCAGCTCTACTATTCTTTCTTACCACATGATGCAATAACTGCTGCAAACAAAATCAATGAAGATTTAGAAATAATTTCAAACGTGTCGGTGCAGCATAGGCTTTTCCTAAATGAAAGTAAGTCGAACTTAATAATTTTTGGCAAGGGGGTTGCGTCTGGTTTACGTTCCGAATTTCCTGATATTGTACTAAATAAGAAAATCTTAGCGGGCCAAGACTGTGTAAGAAGTTTGGGAGTCGATGTAGATGCATCACTTAGATTTGAAAAACACATAATTCGAATTCTGGGTAGGGCTTATGCTGCTCTGAAAATTATTTATCGTAATCGTGAATTCCTCAATAGGAAAATTAAAACAATTTTGTGTGAAACGCTTGTGCTGTCGCAGTTAAATTATGGCGATGTAGTTTATGGCCCATGCCTGACCGTTTTTAGTAGGTCCAGGTTACAGAAGATTCAAAATTCTTGTCTTCGTTTATTGTTTGGTATTAGAAAATATGAGCGAATTTCACATACACTGAAAGAAATAGGTTGGTTAAATATGAACAATCGAAGAATTCTTCATGCTGCTTGTCTGTATCACAAAATAATTATAGAGAAGAGTCCACCATATCTTTACAACCGGATAATTTTCCGCACGGATGTACATACTTTGAATATTCGATTCAAGGGGTTAATAACGCCGCCATCTCACAGGCTCGAAATGTTTAAGAGAAGCTTATCCTATCAAATTTCAAATATTTATAATAAACTTTCCCCTTGTCTAAAAAGCTTACCACCAAATAAATTCAAATATAAATTACGCTCACAACTTTTCGTTGACCAGTGCATTCGGGTGACCGGCTGACTCGCCTGCCCGTCCCGCTGCGCCCACGTCGCTTTTGCTGATTTTGGAATTTCCCTATTTTGTTTGTGTCAGAGTGTAAACTGTATTTTTTTATGTATGTACTTTTTTGGTTTTTTTTTGGGTCGAGTGGAAGAGCAAGCAACAATGCGTTGTTGTTTGAACTTCGCCCAATATTACCCATATTTGTTTTTGCTTCTCTTTTTGTATTGAATTTTGTGGGTAATAAAGTCAATTTAATGTTATTATTATTATATACTATTATAATATTTCTTACTAGTGAAACTCCAAATTTTTGTATATGTTTCTCCGATAGTAATATAGAAATAGAAAAATGAAATGCAAGGAAATTTTCATACACAGTTACATCCAGAATGTCTTTTAAAACCAAGGGACCCAAGTAAATTAAAAAAGTTCTGTATTCCGTGGCTTTCCAATATTGTAACTCATCCAGCGATCGAGGTTTTCGATTAAACTCTACTGGTATCATTTTTTTTAAATCAAGCAAACGTTGAGAGACAATTCTTACTTTTTGATGTGGTAATCTGACCTTCAAAGGACCATGAATCCAAGAATTCAGTAGTTTTCTAACTATTCCCAAAGAAATATTATGCATATAGTCAACCAGAGGGGTATTTGAAACGTGATGATCTTCATCAAATTGTTGTCGAAAAGAATCATCTGTGCGCTTTTGTGATACTAAACTATCTAAAACGACTTTATTTTTATAATATTCACCATGAACCGTACATTTATCACAAGAAGCATATCCTGTATGAGACTTAGTACATTGTAAATATGCTCTTGCAGGGGCGTCACAAACAAAATTTTGCACTTTTAATTCAAAATATTTTCCTGATTCGTTAAAAAAACCATATTGTAACAAATGATTCAATTCTTGTATAAACGGATTAAGAAATGCATTTAAGGGCTTCGGCTTATTGTTTCCACAAAAAATTGCAACTGTGAAAGGTCTAAAACAAGGACTATTTTAATTAAACCTAAAATTGGCCAAAGCTGTAATTTCGAACTTCTAAAAAGTGGAATTTCATCAACATTAAAACTAATTTGAATTTCATTAAAAGAATTATTGTTTAAAACAAGTTTTGAAAGTGCACTTTTTATTCCAAAATAACAGACCTGGCCAGTTTCTAAATCAGTAATTGGTGTAGAATTATAAGTTGTAAGTAAGGTACGGCTGTCTAAGGTGAGTTCGGGGTGATATGGGGAAACAGTGTTACCTATCGATATTTTGCTAAGTTGCAGACCTTTTAGATTCTTTGAGAAATGTAATGAAATGGATGTATTGACTGCACACATATATCTATATTTCCTCTTCCTCATGCTCATGCTCATCCAATTTATCCAGCCCAAGTATTTATGAATAGAAAACGTCACAGCATCAACTGCCAAATAATTTGTGAGTTAAGAAGGCGTTACACGGTGCCAGCAACTTATATAAATAACTAAAATCCAGTACTAAAAGCAAGTGTTTTTGAAGATAGTTGTATTTACATGGTACCAGTGACTTGTTCAAGTAGCTCTCCCAAAAATAACAAAATTTTCGTCTATGGGCGCGTATTAAGGTTGAATTTAAATGATGAATTCGAAGCACAAATGTGCTTGACTTAAAAGAAGCATATCATGTGTAAAAGTATTGATAGAGGAGTTAATTCACATTTTGCGGAGTGAATTAACAACAACTCCCAAGAAAAGGATTTGGGTGAGAAAATGGCTGGCAAGGGGAAGCACGCATGGTGCCTCTAACATGCTTTTAAAGCACTCGCCATTGAAGACGTTGAAGAATACACAAATTGTATAAGAATGTCTCCTGCTTCCTTTGATGTACTTATGAAAAAAATATCGCCAGCTATACAGCGATCTGTGACACCACAATGAGAATGGCTTGACCTGCCAGAACAAAATTAGAAATTACTTTGTCATATTTAGCTACTGGAAATAGTTACCGGAATTTTCAACAGCAATTCCGTGTTTTCCGGCCTGCAATTTCCAAATTCATTCCAGAGGTGTGCGATGCTATCTACGATGCATTATAGGATTTTATACAAGTAAATATTTTTGAAGTGAAACTTCTTTAGCGGCACCTCGAAAATTGCCCGAGAATTGAGAGTAAAATTTCAAGGTCGCGTCACGTTTTCGAGCATTTCGTTACACGAGAGAGACGAAAGATATAACGTTGAGAAAAATAGAAAGAGTGTTAGGGTAAAGTACGGAGAGATGCCCCACTTTTTAACAAACTCTATTTTCAGTTGTTGTTTCTTAAAATAGGTAAGTACTTTTATGTGCATGTGATAACGTTGCCTTTCATATTCATTCTACCAAACATTTACTATCGTACTGCTAATAGATAAAGAACTGGAACTAAAATTAAGAGACCCCATAATTGGGCATCTATCCCACTGGGGTGGGATAGATGCCTTATGAAGTACGGATAGGTGCCTTTAGTTAAAATAACCAGAATTGACCATTTTTAATTAAACATTTATTTAGGAAAATAACAAAAAAGTAACATAATGACCCATTGTCTCTGTCTCAACAGCTTCTGCAGCATTTTGTAAAGCCTCTTCCGTCCAGGTCGCTCATTCAGGAGCTCCCTGTTTCCTCACGTAACGTCTCGGCATCCTGTGCGAAAACGGCCCAATTTAATATTAAACATACCTAACATACCAACAATTGAAAAAAAAAATGACGCTCTACCGGCACTCAACAAAGGCAACTATCCGTACCCACGCCTCCACCAATGCCTATCCTCTGTGGGCATCTATCCGGGCGTTGTACTGGGGCAACTATACTTTTTGGTACGGATAGATGCCTCACTTAGTTTTTGTAAGCCCATTATATAATTAGGTTAGAAAATGATTAAACCCACACGTGCGTACTCCACAGTGGTCGGTTGACTACTGAAATATGAGGGATGTACACAGTATATTATGCAGTAGTTTGTATAGCTGCAGCTAGTTTCATCCCAGAGTTACGAGAAATGGGGCAACTATCCGACCGGGGCAACTATCCGTACTTTACCCTATACATACATGAGAGCCTGAGATACCATGCGTTGTATAAGTAATACTTACCATCGTGTTTTGTGATTATTTACGTTTTTTTACGTTTGTGTCCTGTGAATATTCGATTATATCCGGGAACAGTTATTATGTAAGTACCGTAAAGTGGGGCGAGATTGACAGTTTTCAAAATGTTATTTGAAATAAAACGCTATACAATTTTTTTCAAGCTATTTTAAAGGTGAGATACTATATGGTTGTTTATTGGGAATCATTTGGTAACCCTATCGATATAAAATATGGAAAGATTTCGACGAAAAATGAATTAATAAGCCTTATCAATCTTACCCGCCGTGTGGGGCGAGTTAGATACCCCCTCTAAAA
Source organism: Xestobium rufovillosum (assembly GCA_963966045.1). Taxonomy (NCBI): domain Eukaryota; kingdom Metazoa; phylum Arthropoda; class Insecta; order Coleoptera; family Ptinidae; genus Xestobium; species Xestobium rufovillosum. The sequence goes on from OZ014495.1 coordinate 38,701,028, forward strand.
TTGCGCTAAACTACGCGTCTTGCACCAAAACAAGTCAATCTCGCCCCGATTTTAATTTGACCCGGCAGATTTTTCTGTAAAGCGAATTTCACCGTTGGGGCGAGATTGATACGTGAGGAGAGATTGATAATATTGGAATAATTTTATACCAGCTACTTAATTCAACATTTATTTTCATAAACTTTAAAAAGAAAAAACATTCTAAATAGAGAGTAATGTAAAACACAGCGCACGAGTATTTTAGAGTTCTTTAACATCAACTGTAGCAGGAAATTCATACTCCTTACCCTCTAGTTCTATAGGGTTAGGTAGGACCGCCATTATATCAGAACCAGGTATTGTACTGAGATCATTCTCCACTAACTTAAATCTAGTCTTCTCGGGATTAGTAGACTTGAAACCAACTGTGTTGAATTCGTTGTCTGAGAATTGTGTTAAAATCTTGCAAACATACTTAAAGTTTGTGGATTTTCTCCTCCCGGAAGTGAATTTGGAAAGGACAAATGCTTCGAGTTTTAACAAATCTTTATCGGGTGCTATGTACTCCACTTCATCCAGAATATCATCAACGATTTCTTCTTCCTCTGGAGCTTCTGCCATAACAACTTCCTCGTCACTATCGCTAACGCCTTCTTCTTCTTCGTTATTTCTTGTGCTTACGCTTTTTCCTGGTATAACATTTATTCTTTGCCTTTTCCGTTTAACTCTTTCTGTATTATTATTAGTTCCGTACCTTTTTTCCCGCAATAGCTCACTCAAGGAATCATTGATTTCCTGTTCAGGGTTAGTAGGATTCAAATCTGGAATTTTATCTAAAACTTTATGACGGTTCATGGGGAACATACCCGTTGCATAAAAACCATTTATTAGATTTCTTTTTACACCAGTTTCTTGATATCCAGGTTTGTCTTTACTTTGAGCCTTTACAGTGTCCATTTGCTCTATTGCGGATTTTAATAATGACGGAAAAACGTCCTTAGCAATTCCAGATGAATTATTATTCCAAAGTTTGTAAGCTGACAAAACATTTCGCCACGCTACCTTGAATGATTTAAAAAAAGCTACATCGAGTGGCTGGCAAATGTGAGTTGAGTGTGGTACTAGGCAAACAAATGCTATGTCATTTTCTTCACACTGAGCCAGAACCCGATCGTTAAAATGAGATGCCAAGTTGTCGCCGACGAGCACTTTTCTGCCTTCCAATCGCTTGGCGTGCGGAAGAAACAATGAGGAGAACCAATCTTCGAATGTCACGGCGTCCATCCAACCATGTGACGTTCTGTTGAATCGGCATCCTTGCGAGCAACATGGTTTGGAGCAGCATGGATATCCGCTAATTGCGCCTTCCTTCCACGTGGTGTAAAGATGTTCGCTCTTGTATATAACGTATGGTGGTAGAAGGGTTTTGTCTGCAGCTCCACAGATCATTATAGATGTGCAGCTCTTCGAATGATTGACGACATTTTCAGGGTATTTGACCCCTCTTCTATAAACAAGCCTTCTACTCCCAGGGTCATCACCAACGTTCGTTTCATCATAATTAAATAAATTACTGGGGGGAATATTGCTTAAAGTTTCTTCCAAGTTGTCAAAATAAGCTGTCAGAGTTTCTCTGGAAACGCTTGCTCGGGCTTTATTAATATTTCTAGAGACACGTTGTGAGGCTTGATCCTTATGGCGATTCATTAAGCTTAGAGCCCAATCCTTTCCTGGTAGGTTATTCGCAAATTTATCTACCTTCGTACCCTTACCATCGAGATACTTCTTCGCAAGCATTCTAATCTCTAAGAGATCAAGAGGGAATCCCCAATCTGCACATTTTAAAGCTGAGTTGAGAATAGCTCTTTCTTCCAAGTGTGTGAAAACTAGCTGGCCACCAGTTTGTCTTAGGTGCCTTCCATGATATTTATTGTATAAAGTACCATATGGTATTGTGTACCGTTGGGAGGCCATTTTCACAGAAAGTTCGCCGTCTGCTATTTTTTGAAGTGCTTCATTCAATTGTTCTTCCGTATAGTCTTTATAAGGCCTTGTCCCTGGCGTGCGCTGATATTTTCGCACCATCTGGAAAAAAGATTATGCATTGGACCGGTAAATAGCTAAAATCCAATCATAATATCCAATAATGCATCATATTTAGTTTCCAAAGCTCGGGGCGAGTTTGATACACATATCATTCTCGCCCCACCGGCTGGATCAAAGTCGCCCCGCGACGCATATTCACAATTTGAAAATTAACCGGTAAATTTCACCTTGCTATTTTGATGATTCTAGGTAAACAAACAATGACTTTATCATATAAAAACCACAAAATTAATGCAATCACAATTCTTACCTTTGGGCACTTGAAGTTATGGAGCACACAGTTTTGCTTCAAAAAGAAAATTATCCGGAAACTTGTGAAAATATGATTTATTTTTTACAATCCAGTACAAGTGACGCAGACAGGTCTGGATTTGTCTGCGGACTGGCGAATTCATCCGGCGGCACTCTTAAGAAGTGAGAGGGGGCAGCTAGAGCATCTCCCAAACATGCTAGTGAAGTTAGTATCAAACTCGCCTCAAGAAATCAATGTCACCCCACTTTACGGTATATTTAAAATATTACAATTTTAATGATAGTGACGTTTGTATGCTTATATTGCGTCAAAAAAACGACTGAACGTTCCCGTGAAATGCTCTCTCTTTCTTTCTCACACCGTAAATATCTCTCTCTCTCTCTCTCACGTACCTATACGGTGATATACGCGCAATTTTTTTTATTCTTTATATTTTATTATAAAAGTAAAAAAATGTAGTTCTTAAGAGTTAAAAATATATGTATTGTTAGAGACTGTTGAAAATTTATGAAAATTGAGTAAATTCGAAAGAACAAATGTTAACGAGATTTAATAACTGATTTCTTAATACTTGATGTGTCGTACGATTTATATTCTCCACTGTTGCGTGCCTCACGGTGTCCTTCGCGCCACGGGTCCCTTGCTCTGTTTCTTTTTTGACTTCAAGATACAATTTATTAGTTTATGTTAGCGGCAAAGGAGACCGTAAGCACGTTCACAGTAATTTCTGACTAGAGTCACATTTTTGAAGTGAAACTTCTTTAGCGGCACCTCGAAAATTGCCCTAGAATTGAGAGTAAAATTTTCAAGGTCGCGTCACTTTTTCGAGCATTTCGTTACAGGAGAGAGACGAAAGATATAACGTTGAGACAAGGAGAAAGAGAGTTATACATGCATGAGTAGCTGAGATATCACGCGTTGTATAATTAATACTTACCATCGTGTTTTGTGATTATTTACGTTTGTGTCCTGTGAATATTCGATAATATCCGTGAACAGTTATTATGATGTAAGTATATTTAGAATATCTCTCTCTCTCTCTCGGTGCTATACGCGCAATTTTTTATTCTTATTTCTTTAATAGTATTTATGTTTTTAAAAGTAAAAGAATATTATTTAGAGTGAAACATAAATCATAGCTATGGATAAAAATAATGTATGTGATTTTAACTGCAATTATCAGCATCTACACCACAAGCAGATTTATATGCTTCGGAAATAATACTTTTTGTGCTGTTATCTGCCAGTGGTACGGATGAAATGTCGTGCCATTGTAGGGACATGTGAGTTCCGTTTGATTCCGGCGACGTCAAAGTACTTAATGTATTGGTGCATCTGGAAGAACCTAATGAGGTACTTGTATCTTCGATATTTGCCAGTTTGAAACGTGTCAAAAGTTTCTGAATTTCATCTTGAGCTGTAATGGCCTCTGAATGAGGCAACTTTTTTAATTGTGCAGCTACACTCTTCCCAAAAATGTCGAATTCATTTTCTGATGATTCCGTAGATTCCATATTTTGAATACATGTTGCTAAATAATTTAAGTCTTTGATACAAGTAGCAACTTCTTTAAACTTTGTTTTTGCAGTCTTATGGCGTTTTGGAATAGGTTAATTAACAGCTTCATAAACATTTGTCTTTATTACCTCTCCTGCCGACGGTACTTCTCCGTGCGTTGTCTCTTCAATTTCATCTTGTGATGTATGCGATTCAGCACATGATTCTGAAGCCTGGAAAAAATCTTATATTTACTATATTTAACAAATCCTATTATATTAATTGTTAATATTATTTTTTGACGTAATAGGAAAGTATGTAGTATTTTTTGTTTTAGGTGCCAAAATGTAACAAAAAATGGAAAGCTATCGAAAGTGATTTCAACCTTAAATGGAATTTTCCAGGATGTTATGGTGCCATTGATGGAAAGTACATACTTATCCGAGCTCCTGAGAATTGTGGCAGGGACAAAACAGTATTATTTTGATGGCTATTGTAGGCGGAAATTACAATTTTATATATGTTACCGGTAAAACCCGAATTCCGTGAAAACCCGTTTTAACTAGTTAGAACTAGAAATAACAAACGGCCTTTGTGAAAACTAGTTTTAACTAGTAAAAACCCGAATAAATAATACTTTCTAATGGGCTTCGGGTTCTAACTGTGATTTTTAGTCAAAACTAGTTTTACCAAGTCGTTCGTTTGAGGGAACTAGTTTCAACTCATAGAATCAGTAAAAACACGAAATTTGTATTCTTTTGCATAACATTAAAAAACTCAGTTGAATTTAGGTTTTATTAAACTCTAAAAACACAAAATATATTCATAACCGTGTTTCCCGCGAATTCTGAAGCATCCTGTTTAACATGGGAAGTTTGAAAATTGCGAATTCTATGTCCCCAAAGTGTTTTAAGCATATTTCTAGTATCAGAACACATACAATGTGCACCAAAGAACGTTTTTGCATAATAATTTTCAAAGTTTAACCAAATATTTTCAAAAATATATCGCGAGGGATGTAAAGAACACGACAGCCATCTGCGCATTGGGTTAATGAGTTCAATCGCAGAACGGCCGACTTGGCATCTAGCATATGGAGGTTCGAATCCATCGGTGGTTATTTTTTTACTTGTATTGTTATTTTGAATGAACAGCGATTGATTTCTATCAGTATAAACGCACAATTAAACGTTTTATAATTTTTCATTAAACTGGCAATGGATTTATTAGAAAATTATTCACGTTATTAAAGGCAGTAACATTGGAACAATACCTAGAAAATTAATTATTTATTTACTTAAATGTATTAAGACTTTGTTTGTTCATTTTAATTTGTTGTGCTCTTTATACTGCTGGTATTTAAACTGAGTTGATTCCCAGGCCATACATTTTTGGAAATATTTTTGATATTTGTTTAAACTTTGAAAATTATTATGCAAAAACTTTCTCTGGCGCACATTGTATGTGTTTTGATACTCGAAATATCCTTGAAACACTTTGCGGGCATAGAATGGCAATTTTCCAATTTTCCATATGTTAAACAGGATGCTTCAGAATTCCCGGGACACACGGTATAACATAAGCCATAATTCAAACGCGTGTTTTACACCGTATAATACCATTGCTTTTTTACACTTGCACATGTTGCTTGCGCATCGCTTCCAGTGTTGTGCATCATCTAGATAATAGCATCTAGACAAATCATCTAGATAAAATTTTGTTATCTATCATCTTATCTAAGATGACACTGTAAATAAACTTACCGACAAACATTTTGAAATGCTGTTAACTTACAGAAGCAACCTAAGAAATGAATTACATATTACTTTTAAGTGTTAACCAGTTTAATCTAATCTACTAATCAGTAAATTTTATTATTTATGAATATGTTATTTTTTAATTTTTTATCTCTGTAACTGTAATAGCCTAATAGGTAAGTGGTATTTTTTCTTCTGTTTTTAAGATATTTTGAAAGCGATAAAAATTGAGCTACCTACATAATAACGATCAATATGTTATCGATCCCTACTTAAATATTAAATGTTAAGCTACGTAAATACTGCTGCTAAATCCAGTACTTACTTACCTATGTACCTAAACCACGTTAACTTTATAAATAAAAATACCTGGCATGAATTTCTCTACCCAAAGGACTTGTACCTTGACGCAGTTCTAGTAATACTGGGACGGGTGGGATGGCTTGCGCGCTTCAATGATCTAAAGAGCCGAACCATAGGTTTAACCATATTGGAGGGGTTTTTATTTGAGAAGCCAGACTAAATCAAGTCCCTGAAAGGGGGCAGCAGCTCTTTCAGTAATCATAGTGGCAGAGATCGTGAGGGTCGGTATGGGACTGTGATACACACTACTGCGATGTGGAAGGCAACGGGAAACCACCACATTATTCTATCCCTGGTACAGCGTACTTCGAATTTATGATGATGGCACCTTCTGGAGTAAAATATTCCGGAGGTAAAATAGTCCCACATTCGGATCTCCGGGCGGGGACTGCTTCGGGGGGAGTCATCAGAAATGATAAGTGTAACATCACACGAGTCGGAGCGTGGAATGTTAGAAGCATGAAACAAGTAGGAAAGTTAGAGAATTTGAAAATTGAGATGGATAGGTTAGCATTAGACGTAGTAGGTATTAGTGAAGTGCGATGGCCAGAAGCCGGAGACTTCTGGAGCGGAGATTTTAGAGTAATACACACAGGATCTGTAGGAGGAAATTCGGGAGTAGGAATTGTTATGCGGAAAAAAGTAGGGCAGAGTGTAGAAAATTTCTTACAGCAAAGTGGCAGGGTAGTTATGGTTAGGTTAGATTCGAAACCTGTAAAAACAGTAATAATACAGGTATATATGCCCACTTCTAACTACAGTGATGAGGTCGTAGAGGCAGTTTATAGTGATATTGAACATGTGCTAGATTTTGTGAGAGGACACGAAAATTTAATAATTATAGGAGATTTCAATGCAGTCGTAGGCACAGTGCGAGAGGGCGGAATAGTTGGTCCCTTTGGATTAGGCAATAGGAACGATAGGGGAGTGAGACTGATAGAGTTCTGCGATAAACATAACTTAACGGTCGCGAACACTCTATTTCACCATCATGTTAGGAGACGCTACACGTGGAAGATGCCAGGAGACCTAGGGAGATATCAAATAGATTACATTCTTGTTAGGCAAAGATTTAGAAATCAAGTTAGGGATTGTAGAAGTTATCCAGGAGCAGATATAGATAGTGATCACAATATAGTCGTTATGAAGGCCAATCTTAAATTTAAGATTTTGAAAAAACGAAGCGGAAGAAGGTATCTTGACCCAGAGAAACTAAAAGATGATGATACGCGCGATAAGTTCGAGAAAAAGACAAACGAGGTACTAAAGGGCGCGGGCGAAAATATTGTTAGGGACATAGAGGAAGAATGGAATTGCATTAAAAATAGTTTAGTTTCCTCAGCTAGGGATATTTTGGGTCATAAACAGAATGAAAGTAGGAAACCTTGGATAACAAAACATATTGTGAGTCTAATAGAGGAAAGGCGCAAATATAAAAATAGGTTAGATGAAATAGGGAAACAAAGATATAAGGCGATCAAGTGGGAAATTATTCGGAAATGTAGGAAAGCGAAAGAGCAATGGATCGACGATAAGTGCAAAGAAGTGGAAAATAAGTTCGAAATAGGAAAGACTGATGAAGCATATAAAATAATTAGGAGAAATTTTAGAGAAATTGGATCTAGTACCAAAAGCATTAGGAATGAGGCAGGAGATATCCTAATCGAAAGCGGGGAGAAGGCAGATAGGTGGAAAGAATATTTAGGAAACTTATATGCGGGACAGGAAGTGCAAGATATATTAGAAAGTGAAAGCAGTGTAGAAGGGGATAACCTAGGGAGTCCTATAATGAGAGAAGAGTTTGAGCTAGCACTAAAAAGTTTAAGGAATAATAAAGCACCAGGTATAGATGGCTTGCAGGCAGAAATCTTAAAGTGCGCAGGTCAAGAGGTAATAGATCGTTTATTTAAATTAGTTAGTCACATATACCTGACAGGCGAGATTCCAGAAGATTACAAAGATTGCCAAAAAGGAAAGGCGCGGATAGATGCGAAAATTTTAGAACTATCAGTTTAACTTCCCATGCGTCAAAAATTTTAACTAGAATTGTGCAAAGAAGGATGGAGAAAAAGGCGGAAGAAATATTAGGAGAAGATCAGTTCGGATTTAGACGAAATAGAGGAACGCGCGAGGCCATTCTAGCTTTACGAGTAATTATAGAAAAAACGATAGAAAAGAGCAAGAGCGTATATATAGGATTTGTAGATTTAGAAAAAGCCTTCGACAACGTAAAATGGGGGAAGATGTTCGAAGTGCTGAGAAAGGTAGGGATGAAATACAGGGACAGAAGAATAATACATAATCTCTACAAAGAGCAAAAGGCAGTTATAGAATGTGAGCAGGAACAAAGGGAAGTAGATATCCGGAAGGGAGTGAGACAGGGATGTGCATTGTCACCTCTAGTTTTCAACTTATATATCGAAGATGCGATTAATATTGTTAAGGAAAGAACAGCCTCAGGGATCAATGTACAGGGCCAAACTATTAACATGCTCAGATTTGCGGATGATATAGCAGTGTTAGCATCTAGCAAAGAAGAATTAGGAGCGGCTCTGAATGAAATGGAAGCAGTTTTGACACAGGGCTTCGGCATGAAAATCAATAAAAAGAAAACTAAAATTTTGGTATGTAGGGGATGTGAAAATAGAACTAAAATGGAAATACAAATTGGAAATGAGAAGATAGAGGAGGTCGCGGATTTCTGCTACTTAGGAAGTAAAATAACTCAAGACGGTAGGAGCACTAAAGATATAAAACAAAGAATGGCGCAGGGCCGAGTTGCGTTTAACAAAAAGAAACAACTGTTATGTTCGAGAACGGTTAATATAGAGACTAGGAAGAGACTCTTAAAGTCGTATGTATGGAGTACGGCATTATACGGGTGTGAAACTTGGACAATAGGAGAAGCGGATAGAAAAAGAGTAGAAGCGTTTGAAATGTGGTGCTACAGACGCATGATGAAGATACCGTGGATAGATAAGGTTAGCAATAGGGAAGTATTAGAAAGAGTTGGGGAAAGGCGAAAGGTATGGAAAACAATAAAGAGTAGGAGAGATAGGATGGTAGGACACCTTCTAAGACACGAAGGAATAGTTCGCGACATACTAGAGTCAGAGATAGGAATAAAAAGAGGTAGGGGTAGGCCTAGATTAGACTACTGCTCTCAAATAGTTAGGGATGTAGGATGTTCTACTTTTAGGGAAATGCGTAGGTTAGCTCAGGGTAGAAAAGAATGGAGGTACGCGTCCAACCAGTCTTCGGACTGAGAACCTTATGATGATGATGATGATGATGATGAATTTCTCTACGATAATCTATTGAATTATCTAGATAATTATACTTCATCTATAATCTTTATCTAGATTACCATTTGCCAAATCATCTTTTATCTGTATCTAGATAATATTTTTCGTAATTATATGTTATTTTATCTCGATAAAAAACGCTTAACTGTGCACAACACTGATCGCTTCTTACATGTATAACACAAATACCTTACCTTGTACAGATCAACTAGCTAAAGAAGCACTTCTTAGTTTTGTCTTACGAAGAATAGAGTATTTCGGGTTTTTGCTGATTCTATGAGTTGAAACTAGTTCCCTCAAGCGAACGACCGGGTAAAATTAGTTTTGACTAAAAATCACAGTTAGAACCCGAAGCCCATCAAACATTATTATTTATTCGGGTTTTTACCAATACGTCCCGTCAGTTCGCGTTTCGACTAGTTAAAACTAGTTTTCACAAAGGCTCTTTGTTATTTCTAGTTCTAACTAGTTAAAACGGGTTTTCACGGAATTCGGGTTTTACCGGTAACATATACATTGACGTTGGTTACAATGGACGAACATCGGATAGAGGAGTTTTTGCGCAGTGTTCTATATTTGCTGCCTTGGAAAAATATATATTACCCGATGGAGGATTTCTTGTTGGAGATGGCGCTTTTCCCTTAAAGCCTTATTTACTTAAACCATATTCATAAAATGCACTTACCGTTGAAGAAAAAATCTTCAATTACAGATTGTCTCGTGCAAGAAGAATCGTGGAAAATGGTTTTGGCATTATAGTGTCCAGATTTCGAGTCTTCGAAAAACCCATAGCTTGTGGACTATCATCAGTGACTCAGAACTATTGGGAAGATGTCGAAATGGCGATAATGATTCTTATTTACTTGGAGATTCTGGATATCTACTAGAACCTTTCTTAATGACTCCGGCAGTTGGTGTAGCACCAGATACTCCAAAATATAGATATACACAAGGACATGCAAGAATTAGAAACTGCATAGAAAGAGTGAATGGGAATTTAAAAGGATCCTTTCGATGTTTAAGAAAAGAAATACGTTATGATCCTCCATTTGCTGCAAGAATAATTTATGCTTGTGCAATTATTCATAATGTTAAAAAGGTGTGGAACATTGCGGATGATGAAGACGTTGAACATAACATGAGAATCACATAAACAACTTATAGGTTTAGTGATGTAAACCTATTGCGGGAGGGAAGAATGATTAGAAATAATTTAATTCAAAACTTTTTTAATAAAATGTTGTAATATAGTCTTTTACAATTAAACTTCAACAGAACAAAAATGATTATTAATCATTATGATTTGTATCCATCGTAAACTTTTACACACTTTTTACAGATGTAACCGGTGTGACAACTTCTGGTTCAGGCAAAATATTTAATGGGTGGAGCAGGTTACAGGTGGCACATTCGGAAATCCAACTTCATTAATTTCGGGTATTCCCTCTACAGCCACCATGCCGGTTGCATTCAACAGTCGCTCCTCTATATCAGATAGAGGAGCTTCTTCTAGAGAAAGGCGAAGTATTCTAGCTTTTTCTTATCGCACATTTCCAGTCTGTGAAAATCTATAAAGCGTATAAAGGCAGACATTTTTTTAAATTTGTTAATAAAGCAGACAACAAAGGTACTCACCTTTTTTCAAGCAACTGTATCCCTCATAGGACCTCCAGCTCCAGCCGAGTTCAATTTTTTTGTTAAATTGTGCCAAATGCCTGGGTCCGCATTATGCAGATTCTTTTTAAATTCGGCATTGTGTTCCTATTCATCAACATATGACTGGTACTGCTGTTGTGTAGTTTTCTTTTTCCTTTGCTTTTTCACTTATTATTTAACTGCTCCATAATTAAGTGCTAATGAAATTAATGCACTCGAATATTTAATTTAAAATTGAATTTCGGTAATGATTTTGCACTTACATTATTATTTGTTCACTTAAAAGCCAAAACTAAAAGAAATTACTGGTTTAATTAACAACAAAATAAATCCAAAATGGCTAGAAGAGCAATTTGACAAGGCAACAATTTTTTACCACAGCCTCCTACATAGTGCGCCGGATAGCGACAATTTTTATAACTCATTTCAGCGCTCTTCGTATTCATATAAAATTGTCTGTTGGAAATCAGGAATATCCATGTGCGAGACCCCAGCGTGGGACATTTTACAATTGGTAGGTCTTCAAAAATGCCAAAGAAAAAAGTTAACCTAAATCTTTTCAGTGCCCCTGCCTTTTGATTACATTTAATAATTAAATCATAAAGAACAATAAATTACCCGAGGCAGAGATTCTGAACAGCTTCAGATCAGAGGAAGACGTTTTAAATGTGTTTAGAAAAGTAGCTCTACTTAGTCATTTCAGCTCGTTTGAATCTAAGTAGGCCTACTTTCTAAGCACTTTCAGAACCTCTTCCTCTGCCCAGGGACTGCTCAGAACCTCTGCCTCGGGTATTTTCTCGTTTTTTATGATTTAATTAATAAGTTGAATCATAAGGCAGAGGCGCTGAAAAGGTTTACGTTAACTTATTCTTTCTTTAAAATTTTTGAAGACATGCCAATAGTAAAATGTCCGACGCGGAGTAAGCAGAGGTCAATTTTCCTGTTTGCCATCACACAAACTACCAAATTTACAACCTTTGCCGCACGCTAAAATCATTTAAAAATTGATGTCAGTATCCGGCGTACTATTAGTTCACGCTAATTTGTAATTTTCAGTTGTAGTAATTTTGCAGTTTTTTGTACTCAAGTAGTTACAGTATTTTGCTTATTTTTTTATATTCATATTCATATTCAATTCTAGTGTTTTTGCTTGTACCCGGTCTTTTGGTAGTGTCGGTGTTTTGCGTTTGCGTCTTGTAAGTTTTGTTGTGCGGATTGACTCGTCGGTGCGCCTGCGCGAACGAAGCTTCGGCCGTAGATAGTCGCTCGTGTCATCCGTGCGTTGGGCGAAACGTTTGCGCCGCGCTGTTAAATTTCCGGATAGGTTATTTAGTTAATTTTGTAGTTTCTGGTCAGTCACTTTTTGTCATTTTTATTTTTATTGCACATTTAGATTCAGATATTTGTTTTGTAATACATTTACACTTTCTTTTCAATATATCCGTTAAATATTTGACTGCGGGTTTTTTTTTATTTTGCTCCCCATTGTTGTTTGGATGCCAGTGGCTTTAGGAGTTGTAGCCACTGGATTTTTACGTTCTTTCCCGGAGGATTAGCCGACAACTCCTTGGCGCCCCTTTTGTTAATAGCACACTCCCATCTTCAGCTAGAGTTAGTCGGGGTCGGGTCCTCCCCCCTTTGTGACGCAACGGGATTTGTTACGTCACAGTTTAAAGTCACACCCCAATACATATTATAAATTTGTTCACTTTAGATGAATAATTTGCAATAAGGGACAGTGGGAATCTCGTTAATCCATTCATGCGCGTCACTAATTAGATGACGAGGCATTTGGCTATTATATTCTTTATTGATTTGCGAATTTACAGACACAATATACAATGTCGAGTTATGCTCGACGCAATGGAATACTTAAATATTTCATTTAACAATGGAACCATATTCATACATTATACAATATACAATCCGCGCCGGGTCTTCCGGATGTTCCTAGGAGCCCCCAGCGGTTCTGGTCCATTGTCCATCGCGCGACAACACTCCCGACCACACGCACAAAACACAGACATCGGACGGCTAGTGATTGGCACCTTCTCTAAACATTGGCATACCCAATATTCTAATTATTGGCATATCAATTGCCAGTAGCTGGCATATCTTTTTCCCAGTCATTGGCACTGAGGAGCGTTAGTGACTTATTAAAGAACCCGAACTCAATAAATATGGAAATTATATTTAGTAAATTCTTTATTATATGTACTTAACCTAAATACCGAAGTCTACAAAAATAATAAACATTCTGCAAATCTAGAATTTGCAAACGTAGGAAAAACAAAAAACAAAATTAAAAATTAACAAAAATCAGATTACTTAGGGGAGACTGGGGTAAAATGATCCCCTTAAGGAAAAAAAATACTACTGCGTATAAAAATAAAATTTGAGAGTTTGCGCTTCCACAGTCTCCTTCTAACAGCATTCCTATATCTTGTGAATTTTTCCAGATTTTTCCTGGGCACAGAACTATTTCAAAAAAAATAATATAGTAGTGCGTCTTTTTCCTTGCATTTTTGGGAGAGGCTGTACAGGACCGTGGACAAACGATGAGTTCGTGTTCCCTTCTGGAGTTATGGGTCTTCTGACACGAATATGGACAGGAGTAGTTTCCAAAGTAGGATTATGATTGTCCAGATGTGAACTAGGCCCAGGTTGTGGGTCATCAAGATTATCATCAACTTTTGTAGGGTCTGATCGAGAAGTGCTCTGCTGATGGTGGAATTCCTCATCAAGTGGTTGATCCTCAGGTTGATCTGTTACGTCAGCTGCTATAAAATCCACGTAAGTGAAAACATTCGGATCTAAATAGGGTAGATTCCTGTTTACCGAAATGAGTTTATGCAAAATTGCGGCGATGCTACTTTCAGATAGGCTTCACAAAATATTTGACTTATTTGGAATGACGTGACAGTTCTACCAGGATGGTTATTCATCCACTTCTCTAGCGCTTGATCAGTGTAAGTGCTGAACGGAAACATCACACAAACATCCAAAGGTTGCAGTTTGTGCGAATAGTGCGGAGGAAGGCATAATATTGTGACAAAATTTGCTCTCGCCTTTTCCATCACATTCAAATTTTTTGTGTGGGACAAGTGTCCATCCAAAATAAGTAAAGCAGGATCATCTTCACGTGGTTTAGCAAATGATACAAAATGCTCAAACCATGAGGAGAATACTTCTAGCTTCATCCTACCAGTATCATTGCAAAAATAGTACCAGGAGGTGCACCATCCATTAGTTCTGCCTTCATTCTTTTCCTATTGAATATCATCATCGGGGGGAATAAATGTCCCACCTGCAGACATGCAAATAATCGCCGTTGCTGATTCCCCACGTTCAGCAGAAGTCACGCGGACCACCTTTTTTGCAAAGATTTTTGATTTTTTTTCCTGGCACTGTAGAAATTGACGTCTCATCCACATTATAATTATATCCGATGAGGTGGATAATTGCGTTTATCGAGAACCCCTCTAAGGAGATCAAAAAATTTTGCAACTGCAGGTTTATTGAATGTTCTTGCACGGGCTGCAGATGTTGCTTCCGGGCATCTAAGGGAAATCTCCGGATGCCTTTTTTGAAAACCAGCTGCTTGGTCTTCGTGAGAAAATTTGTGATTGATATAATTTTTTTCGGTCAATTGATATGCCAGCCTTAGAAGATCTCGTGTGGTAAATCCGTACATTCTGCTCTCAAAATCAAGAATGTGAGTTACCAGCTCTTGTTCTTGTTCAGCCGAAAACACACCCACTTTGCTCCCGAGAACTTTATGTTCATTTGTGGCAATTGCGTTTTTTCCCTTAGCGCGTCGTTTCAGTGACATTAAAGGAACATTAAACGTCCTGGAAGCTGTCTTAAAATGCATGCCATTTCTGACTTTATTTAATGCAATTCGCATATTTTCCGCATTCCAATTTTGGCGGTTGGTTTTTCTCACATATTTGCGGGGCATACTGAAAATAATTGGAACATATTATTTTTTCATGGATAGGTAGGTATTCAGGACCAATCATAACGCCTTCGGTTTACAATACAATTACTATATGTGAATAGTGGGTTAAAACGATCCCTGGTGGGGTAAAACGATTCCGAGATCATTTTACTCGCAAAAATTGGGATCGTTTCACCCCACACAGTATTTTCGCGGTTAGTAGACTAGTAGTTGCTCTATGAAATAGATTTGGCAAAATCTCTAATAATATAACGGGCTACATTTTCTAAATAAAATATTGGCATACTTACTTTAGATCAAAACTAGAAATTTTTTATTGCACTACGTAAAAAATCGTACATTACTTCACTGAGTAAACTGGTTCGAGTGATTGATAACTAAGCTATAGTGGGTGCATTTCACCAATTAAAAAGAAGATGGCGCAAGCGGTATCGGTTTAATCAAGGGGAATCGTTTGACCCGCAAGGATCATTTTACTCCAGCCTTAAGAAGACTTAAGACTGAAGAAAATATTGTTTTCTGGCACGTTGGACACAGAAAAGTGCAGATGGGTTATTTTTGAACCCATTTCTACTTCTAAAATTTATTATGAACATTGAATAATTCATCTACAATATTTGAATGATAAACAACATACCGAACCATGCAGAAAAATGTTTCCAAATGGTCCTGACTGCACTTATATGTTAACAAGTAATTCAGTCTGTTGATTTAATAAATTGTTCAAATATTCCACAAACCGACAATGCAGAAATTGCAAATCCAAGTATTGGTGTTTTCTTTTGAGTAAAAAATAATGGTCTTTCATATACATCTGTGCATCTTAACAGATACTACACACTTTCAGAAATGAAAGGTCGCCAGTTACTTTCATTTGTGGTTCGTATTGGCGCCTTAAAATCTTTAGCACAAGGACTCTTGAATTTAAAACATCAAAAAGGCGATCTGTAACCTACTATTTTTCCCTTAAGGCTGGCCCTGCTCAGGAAGACGGGCGAGGTTCCACAGTTAAATAAAAATTGGGCGCCAAGCAAATTTTCTGCGACCAAAACCTTACCCTATGAATGCTCCAAACTGCTAAACAGCACCCGTAGTAGGGTGGTAGGACAATTGGGAAGTGCAAGAAAAACAATAATGAAGGTCTGCAACTACAAAATATAATTCTAGCTGAAACCATAAGCCAAATAATCGATAAACAAAATTGCGGTTCAACCAAATCGAACGTGGTGGGGACAATAATAATAGTGAACCAAATTATTATGTTCAAATTGCAAGCAACTACTTAAAATAAACAAAAATCAAGTAAGATCTATAAACTAATGACTTACATCTAAGCACAAAAGTTACTTTCGTAGGCTTACGTAAGCGTGCGAATAATAAGCACCGGCACAAACACTGCGCATAAAGGTAGGCAGGCTTTAAGCACGCAATGCTTAAAAATAACAATAAATCAACAGTAAATTTACTTCTTTAAGCAGCAACAATACTGCACACTATAATGAAAAACAACAAACGAAATTAACATGCGCAGAACGATTCTGAAGCAATCGCGCTAAAGGCGTAACTGCAGACACTATTTAGCTGTCAGACTAATCACAAAATCAAACTCAAATTGCAATCAAACAAACATCAAAGTAATTGTCGAATAAAAGGCGGCACATATAACAAATTCCAATCAATATATAAGGGAATTAATGGAAACTATGGGCCAAGACCCCAAAGATGCCGCGTTTTAATTGGCAACTAAAAAAAACTAAAACTAACCTTAAACCCTACAAAACTACGCTTGTTGACTGAAGCAGGTAATGCACTAAAATTACAAGCTCTTATAGTAATCGGTTCTGAAGTCCACGTGCAACCACAGTGCAACTAAACAGTTTCCAAAGTAGAACAGCGGTGGTTGGTTGACGGACAGACGGTCACGGAACAATTATTTTTAAAGAGTCCGCTAATCGGTCTATAATTGTATCGCTATCGAAATTTTAACCAGATCTAAAAACCCTAAACTAAAAATATAAGAATCTCGATTGTAATAATTGCGCCTGCCTTACCTCGACCATGAGGGTTTTGCGTTTAGATGAAATCGGAGACATGTGGACTTCACGTATACTCAAAAATCCCGAATGAACGGTATCAGGAAGGATTTTCAAACAAATATTGCCAAAATACTAATCCTCAATCCTGAATAGACTACCCTGGAGAAATCCCTTGCGGATGGCTTCAGATAAAAGCAAACCCAGTGAAGTAGTCTTCTCTTGAGTATCACACATCAAAACTCACATAATGTCTTCCAATTTCAAAAAACTTTTTAGAAGAATTTTTTTAAATACCTGCGCGCAGAATCAAAGTGAGTCTTACAGTTGCCAGAAGATGGCGTTCAAAATACCCTAGAGTATGAAGGAAAATATAGATCACCCTAGAAATTGTAGTAATGTAGACCACAGATTATGTATTAATAAAATAAAACAACTATTCATAATTGTACAAATGCTTTGTTCCTTTTTTTAACTTTACAGATCTATCCTTTTTATAAATGCCACGGTTGCACCACTTCCTGCAAATTCTGGCAAATGAAGTTCTTTATCTAAGAATTAAATTGCCTCAGCAACACTGTTACTTAAGACTTGTACTGCCAAATAAACCTGTAACAAAAATGAACAAATCATTAAGTAGAATTCTTAAACAGACGCGCTTCTACATATAACTGTCTGACGACAGTACACACGTTAGAATTGCTTAATTTAACCTCTATTATATTAAAATACAAAGGCAGCGTGTATGTAGATAACAATGTGGCGAACCATCTATTAATCCAGAGTTCAGAGGTGGAAAAACTGCCAGATAATGACGGCAGGTTCTAGGGAGTGCATTTATCTAATGGTATAGACCTACTAGACAAATTCCAGGTGAATAGAAACACATAGAATTTAACATTTTCATCGAGATTTTCATTGAAAACTGAAAAGAGTTTGCTTCGATATTATAGCTTACCTTCATTCCAGATGTGCTTTCTTTATTTTATTGGCAATATTCAGAGTTTCTTTCTCCTGAAAACTATGCAAGGCTTGTACGTAATGCCATTTTACAAAATCACCCTGGGGATCCTTAAACTCCTGCAAACTTGCGAAATTATTTTTCATTAACTTCACCATATGGCAAGCATCTAAGAAGCAATAAATTCATGAATCGTCTGAAGGGTGTAGAAACCATGTCTTCATATCATGTACATTTTCTAGCCCTTTCCTTCCCCGACAGACTTTTAATTAAAAAGTAGGATATTGGTACTTTCCAATGTGACTGGTGTACAAGTACCATAATCACTAATGCTTCAGTTGCTGGTTGCAGATCGTCATTCTCAAAAGACATTCCTATGTCAATATATCCATACATTCTTGTCCCATCAAAGTCTATTTGCTTCCTGATTGCCATTTCATCTAGCATCAAGGAGCAAACAACTTCTCTGTCTACTACATTAGACTCTTGGACTTTTAACTTAAGTACTTCAAAGGCAGGATCGATAAAACCTGGACTGCAGTTGACATTACTATACCACCTTCTAATTGTTTCCTGATGTGGCAGGGCCAGAGCAAATTGTTCACGAACATGATCGTAGGCTTTGCTAGTGTTTGGTTGTCAAACGTCGTTAGGAAAGTTATCATAGTAACCGTTGCTGTTTATAAAAAATTATTATTAATTAATTGACAGATGTAAAGAAAAACATAAATAGAGAAAAGTTTCAAGTAATTTCATTTTTCTATTTTGATCTACTTCTTGTCGTTAAACATGGTCCTTCGCAGCCACATCACATAGCCACAGAAGCGATATTTGCAATAATATCAACAAAAGCAACGGAAGGTAGTCGTAATCCACTACAACGAACAAACTGGTACCCACGATTAACGCCCGGACCAGGGTAAGTGGTGCATACTGATCATTTCCGTTACTTAAAATTCAAACGAAAATCCATTCGAATATTCTTGTGTTTTCATTGGGAGTGTTGCTTGTCAGCGTGTGTAGCGGCTGCATTTTATTTGTTCAATACATAACACAATAAAAATGTCGCTAGAAAATCTTAAAAGAAATCGTAAAAACATTAAGAGTTTTTTTACACGCACAAGTACTTTCATCACAACCACAACACAATGGACAGATAAAACAGTTGCAGACTTAAAAAGCAGGTTTCAAAAATTTGACAAATTTTATGAAAATTTCGAAAATTTGCAATCACAAATAGACATTTTGGAACCAGACATAAGTGAGGAGATCTCTGATCAAGAATTCGACGAATTTGAGCGAAAATTCTTCGATCTTTCAGCAAACATTTCATTAATTTTAGAGAATCATTCACAAGCGAATAAACAATCACAATTAAACGATCATGTTGTTAATACCTCCTCGGGAGATCGCATGAATGATCAAATTGCACGAATTAAACAATTTTTTGAGAGCGGATACAACAGTAATCTTGTCGAACTCGAATATCGATTAAATCAGTTAACAGAGTCGTGGAATCGATTTGAAATCGCGTCAAACGGAAGTATAGCAGACATAGAGGATAATTATTTCTATATTTGTGGTACAATTAAAAAGTTTTTAATTGATAAAAATGCACCAATACATACAAATCCTGTAAATCATAATTCTCTAGTTATACCTCAAAACATCAAATTACCGATAATAAATCTTCCACAGTTCAATGGCAATTACGTAGATTGGTTAAAATTCAGAGATTTGTTTAATTCAATGATACACTTAACGTCAATAGCAAAAATTCAAAAGTTTCATTACCTCAAAACGTCACTAATCAAGGATGCCGCAAATGTAATAGATTCGTTGGAGGTAACTGAAGACAATTACGAAATAGCATGGAAATTAGTACAGGAACGATTCGAGAACAAACGCATTTTAATTCGTAATCACGTAAATGCTATCCTCGAACTTCCAAATTTAACTCGTGAGAGCTATACTGCGCTTAGAGAATTGATTGACACGGTAAACAAACATCTAAGGGCACTAAAGACTCTCAATCTTCCAGTTGATCAGTGGGATGCTATTCTTGTCAACATAGTCACATCCAGACTGGACAATCAAACAAAGAGGGAGTGGGAAATGTCAAATACATCTGATGAACCATCCACCTTCACAGAACTCATACAATTTCTAAATAATCTTTGCAATTATTTAGAAACATTGTACGCAGGAAAATCACAGTCAAAATTCGAATCACAGACAAAATTCGAATCAAAATCAATTAACATAACCAAAAGGCAACCAGGTAAGCAAACGTAATGCAATGTAGCAACTATACACTCGAAATGGAAGACATGCATTTTCTGTAAAGGTTCACACGTCATATTTAAATGCGATTCCTTTCGAAAACTTCCAATCGTTACAAGAACGTCAGAAATTAGCAAACTCAACTTGTGTACAAATTGTTTTCGTTCTGGTCATGGTGTCAACGAATGCAAATCCTCCAATTGCCGAGTCTGCAATAAAAAACATAATACTTTATTGCACACTGATTCATCCACGTCAATTCAATCACAAACACTTTCGTCAAATATTCAAACTTCATCAACATTGACAGCTCAGATTAATTCATCACAAATTTTGTTGTCAACAGTACTAGTAAACGTATATGACGCAGAAGGTGGCATTCATGAATTGCGGGCATTATTAGACTCAGGTAGCCAAAGTAACTTCATAACAAACGTTTGCAAACGTTTGAAAATTCACACTCATGCCATAACTCAATCAATTTCTGGCATTCACCAAAGGTCAATAAATGTAAACGAAAGAACGAATGTAACAATCCATTCAAGGGTAAAGCAGTTTTCTAAGGAAATCTCGTGTTTAGTACTTCAGAAATTAACTGAGAGTCTTCCGTCTGAATACATTTCAGTGTCACAATTGCGAATTCCTAGTTCAATAAAGTTAGCGGATCCTGACTTTAACAAATCCAAATCAATCGACATGTTGATCAGAGCAGGAATCTTTTGGGATCTTTTGAGGGAAGAACCGCAGATACGTTTAGGTCGCGATCAACCAATTATTCAGAGTACAGAATTGGGATGGATAATAGGCGGTCCCATATCTACTTCAATATCAAGTCATTCTAAGAGTCAAAATTGCCTTTTAACCACGATTGAACGGCAAATGCAGAAATTCTGGGAGGTCGAGGAAATTCGAAATTGCGACATTCGGTCTGAAGAAGAGCGCGCATGCGAACAACATTTTTTGGATACACATATAAGAAACTCTGAAGGTCGGTTCGTAGTAAAATTACCATTCAAAGAAACTGCGAAGCCTCTCGGTGATTCAAAATCAATTGCAGAGAAACGTTTTCATTTGCTTGAACGCAAATTAAATAGAAATAGTGAATTGAAAAAGGATTATAGCACTTTCATGAACGAATACGCAGATTTGAATCACATGGAACTTGCTCCACAAATTTTGTCTGCACCAGAATCAAACAAAGAATTTTACATGCCGTGTTTCGAGATTCAACGACTACCAAAGTTCGAGTTGTTTTTGACGCATCAGCCAAAAGCACCACAGGTATAAGTTTAAACGAAAACTTAATGGTAGGGCCAACCATTCAACCTGATTTATTTTCAATAATAACTCGGTTTCGTATGCATCGGTTTGTGTTGACTGGGGACATAGCTAAAATGTACAGGCAGATTTTAGTAGCCGAAGAAGATGGAGAATTTCAAAAAATTCTTTGGCGTGCTGATCCAAATTTACCATTGCAAACTTTTCGTTTATCTACTGTAACGTACGGAACTGCTTGCGCTCCTTACCTAGCAATCAGATGTATTAATCAAGTAGCCATAGACGAAGAGTCAAAATTTCCTCTAGCACGTTCTGCAATCGAAAACAGCTTTTACGTAGACGATTGTCTCCTCGGTTCAAATTCGGTCAGAGAGCTTGTTAAAATTCGAGATCAAGTAAGTTGTTGTCTTTTACAAGCAGGGTTTGAATTGCGCAAGTGGACTTCTAACGTAGTTGAAGCACTTCCAGATAATAGCGGTTCATCTGGAGACTCAATCATTAATCTTGATAAACAAGGAAAAATCAAAACTTTAGGTTTATCTTGGAATTTTCAGGAAGACGTGTTAACCTACGAAGTAATTCCAATCGATAAATCAGTCAAATTTACAAAACGAAACGTTCTTTCTACAATATCCAAACTGTTCGACCCACTAGGTTTAGTCGGGCCAATACTAACAACTGCCAAACAAATAATGCAGCAGTTATGGTCTTTAAAAATCGAATGGGATGATACATTGCCACTTCAAATACAAATTTCATGGAACAACTTCATAACAGAGTTATCCAATCTTTGTTTATTAAAGATTCCAAGAAACGTCACTTCCGGGACAATTAGTAGTTCAATCGAACTCCATGGTTTTTGCGACGCATCCGAAATAGCGTACGGTGCGTGCTTGTATGTACGTACTATCGATGACGACGGTAATTATCAGGTTCACCTGCTATGCGCCAAATCAAAAATTGCACCTTTAAAAACGTTATCAATTCCTAGATTGGAGCTCTGCGGCGCATTACTGTTGTCGAAACTTTATCATAAAATATCAGAAATTCTAAAGGGCTTGATCAAGCATGTTTTCCTTTGGACAGACTCCACAATAGTATTAGCGTGGCTATCATCGCCTCCAAATACGTGGAAAACTTTCATTGCCCACAGAGTAGCTGAGATATTGAAACTTACAACTTTTGAATTTTGGGCTCATGTATCTTCAGAAAATAATCCTGCAGATATTATTTCACGCGGTACAAACCCAACAAATTTAGCAAATTTAACAATTTGGTGGCAAGGTCCTTTTTTTCTTAAAACAAAAACAAATTGATTGGCCTCCACAACCATTCTTAAAGGAAACAAATATTGAACAAAGAGGAAACATAACACTCACAACGATTTCTTTTGATCCCAATCCATTGGCACATTCATTTGTTAACATTTCGACTTGGAATAAATTGCGAAGAGTGTTCGGTTATGTCTTGCGTTTCATCAGCAATTGTAGAATACCCAAATCTGAACGGTCAAAACAAAGCTTGTTATGTTCCGAAATTAGAAAGGGCGCAATGACAATAATAAAAATCACTCAACAAAATGAATTTTTCAATGAAATCAAGCAGCTGAAAACCCGAAACAAAATTGACAAATCAAATCGTTTAATTTCGTTAACTCCGTTCTTAGACACCGCTGGAATACTCAGGGTGGGCGGTCGACTTTCTAATGCAGACATTTCAATTGACAGAAAACACCCGATACTTCTCCCTAATAATAATCACGTTACACGAATCATAATATTACATGAACACGAAAGACACTTACATGCAGGTAATCAAGCTACTTTAGCGGCAGTTAGGGAAAATTATTGGCCAATTTCCGGACGAACTCAAGTTCGAAAAATTCTTCATAAGTGTTTGAATTGCTTCAAATATAAACCTAAGCTTATGCAAGAGATCATGGGAAATTTGCCATCTGATAGGGTAACAATTTCAAGGCCATTTCAAAATAGCGGCGTAGACTATGCAGGTCCAATAATGATTAAAGAGTCACGCACTAGAAACAAACGTATGGTCAAGGCTTATGTTGCTTTATTTATTTGCTTTGCGACAAAGGCAATACATATTGAATTAGTCGGCGACCTAACAACTGAAAGTTTTTTAAGTGCTCTAAAGCGATTCACTTCGCGTCGGGGACACGTGAAAAATTTGTATTCTGATAATGGTACAAATTTCGTTGGTGCCCACAATGAATTGCGCCAGTTAATGAAATCAAAAACTTTTCAATCAAAAGTAACAGAATCTCTTATGAATGACCAAATAAAATGGCATTTCATTCCTTCTAGATCTCCTCACTTTGGGGGTTTGTGGGAGGCAGGTGTAAAATCAGCAAAATCACACATGAAAAAGGTATTAGGAAATGCAGCTGTTACATATGAGGAGATGTATACTCTCCTAGTGAGGATTGAAGGTTGTTTAAATTCACGACCCCTTGTTCCTTTATCCGAAGACCCAAATGATCTTTCTGCACTTACGCCCGGTCATTTTTTAATCGGGGCTCCCATAACGTCAATCACCGAACCTGATTACATCGAGGCAAAGTCACATCGTCTATCTAGATGGCAAAGGATCGATCAACTTTCGCAACACTTCTGGAGAAGGTGGGGGAAGGAGTATTTACCTACGTTGCAACAACGAGTCAAATGGCGAGTAAATGCAAAGCAATTATGTATTCCTAATGCTATGGTACTGATACATGAAGATAACCAGCCACCTCAGCGATGGCGACTGGGACGGATTATCGCTCTCCATCCAGGTGAAGACGGAATTGTGAGAGTGGTGACGATCAAAACTGCCAATGGCAACATTAAAAGAAGTATTCACAAAATTTGTGTACTTCCTGGGGAACCATAACTTTCAAGTTCAAAAAATGTTGGTTGGTGTTTTTCGTTGTTTAAAGACTTTTACTGAATTATAATTTGTTGAAAGCTGCCATCTTTCAAGGTGGGCGGAATGTTTGGTTGTCAAACGTCGTTAGGAAAGTTATCATAGTAACCGTTGCTGTTTATAAAAAATTATTATTAATTAATTGACAGATGTAAAGAAAAACATAAATAGAGAAAAGTTTCAAGTAATTTCATTTTTCTATTTTGATCTACTTCTTGTCGTTAAACAGCTAGAATAAAACTGCAAAGTAGCTGCAAATTCCCGTAATACTGCAGGATATGCTTCATGCGTAACTGTTTCTGGCTGAACATTTTTTAGGTCTCATTAGGAAATGTGGTATTGTCGTAGCTTTTTTCGAGATGCTCAAAAGCATTGTTAGAAAGCAAATCCTTTTCTTTCAATTCATCCAAGACAGTTTTTAAGTTCGTTACTTCTTTTTACAATGTCTGAATTTTCCTCTTAGCCGCATATAGTTGTTTCTTATATGTAGCTTTTTCGAGTTTAAACCTAATATTTGCGGTCCGTAATTTACGTGGTGATACACTAAAAGATGTAAAAACTTCTATAAATTTATACAGCTCCTGGAATGAATTACCTATCTGTAGTTGGGAATTTCTTTTACAAATGCTATTTTCCGACGTGCTGTTCCACTGCTGTCTGTACTTGTAGCGGAACTATCTTGCATTAAA
This sequence comes from Xestobium rufovillosum, assembly GCA_963966045.1. NCBI lineage: Eukaryota > Metazoa > Arthropoda > Insecta > Coleoptera > Ptinidae > Xestobium > Xestobium rufovillosum. The sequence continues at coordinate 38,726,074 of OZ014495.1, forward strand.
ATTTGCGGGCGTGGGAGAACTTCAGGTGTCTTCACTCTGTTTAAAAATAATATTTACAAATAATTATCTGTATTCTCTAAATCTTCGGTCCTCGTCACTTGCAGTTAATAAAGTCGATTCAAATGAATCAATAACAACTTATGATGGTATACTCTTACTTCCGGATGGTTCATTGCTAAATGTAAATTGTTCTTCTTCGCTACTTATACACAAGAATTCTTGAAGTGAACTACTCAATACAGCTTGACACTCATCACGAGATACATCTACGCTTGAAGATGGTTTATCAACAAATGATGAATTTTGCTCATCTGTCCTGTTGCTACTACCTAGATAGAGCGATGGTACTGTAGTTTCTTTGAGAATGCTTCTACCACCTTGGATAGCAAAATCACACAGCTTGAAGTGCTTTGAACAAACTTTTTTGTTTCGTGACCAAGCCCACGATTCCTCCTTTATACCTAGAACATCTAACCATTTTTGTAGCATTTCTTCACTACGTGGAAATCTGAAATTGATGGTTTTTAGAAGCTGTAGGTAAACAAAGGATTTTCTATTGCTTACTGATGAAAAGATACCCCTGCAGACTTAAACCGTCTGTGATTAGTGCAATCTTTTGTACCATTTAGCTAGCTGGTGGGTTCAAATGAAGCCGTATGTATACAGTAAAGTGATTTTTATTACACAAAGAACAAGAAATATGGTGATACACAAAACTACTTTTTACTTTTCTAAGCGCCAAAACTGTCGTCAAACGGTACAACCGCTCAGTGGCGGCTCCTCAATAAGTGCGCTCGTGCGCGCGCACTGCCTACAAAAAACTGCTTTTAACCTTTTTTTGATAAGATTCAAACTAAAGTTTAAAACTTTTTTAATCTCCAGCGTTTAGATAATAAATAGTACGCGTGCCAAGCATCCCGCGTCGTCGGTTTCAAAATACTTAGCAGAGAATGCACGTGCAAATGTGCAAATACATCCAACCGTCTCGTCTGGCGTTCGAGTGTAGCGTCTGGTGTATTGAAACTGTGAGCTATTGGGTGTGGTGCTCGTACATTCGATATGGGAGCGAGATCGGCAAAACTCGGTAAGACGTGGGAAAATTCGTCATATATGCTTTTAGTTTGGCTCGTATCCGAACACCTTTTCAGTACACACTTGGAAGTTGAAAGGTGCGGTTGCGCTAAGCATATGCACACAGGAATTGATACTTCTGCGGCGTTGTTTTTTTGTTTACCATATTTAAGTTTGAGATAGCTCCTGGCTTTGCTTATAACGTGCTTATAACGTGAACTGTATTATCGTGATTATTATTTTTAAATATTGAAATTTCCAGTGGTTTAGTTTGTGGTGGTGGCGGCATAAATTCCGTTGACAATATTATTAAAATTAACTTTTTATTATTGGACTTGAGCACAAAAATTGAAATAAAACGGTTAGGTAGGCCTACACCGGTTTTAAAATTAAATCAAACTTGTGCAAAGAAAAGGGAAGGTCGGTCTTACACTAGGCATTTCACCAGCGACGTTTACAAACTAAACAAATGGATATGTGGATGTACGGTAAGGAATTCTCTTTTTTGTTTTCCATGCTTGTTATTTTTTGCTCCAAATATGGATAAGAATTGGAGTCGTATAGGCGTTAGTGACTTGAACCATTTGCATGAAAAAATAAGAAAGCACGAACTGTCCAAAGCTCACTTGTAAGCTAGTGCAGAAATTGCGTTCCAGATTCAAGTGAACACTTAATAAATATTGTGGAGTGAACTTTAACAAAGTGGTCGCCTGATTTTTGCATTTTTCAATATTATTATTGTGTTGTAATACTTCCTTCATTCAGTTAAAAGTGAATATTGTTTCTAAATAAATAATATAGACTTTGGACGAAAAACTTGAAATAAAACGAAATGGACGTCCTAAGCCTGAGCGAATGATCAAATACTTTTCGAAAGGTCGCGGTAAAAGTTGTGTGCGAAAGTTTAACCTTTTGGATTTGGGATCTTCGTCAAATATTGCGTTGAGTGAAATTTCTTGTTTTAAAATGTTTTAAAATGGCTTCTAAAGCACTTCATAAAAAATACGGGGAGAAACCGCCAGAACCCCCCCCCCCCAACCCCTGAGCGGTGATTTCATTCCAGAGCACTGCCACGTTCTAAAGTCACGAGCCGCCACTGCCGCTCACTTGCACAGCTCTCGCGGTTCTCCTCCTCTTTTCTTCTTTTCTAGCGTTACAGCCCCCACTCGCGATCCACAAGTGTCACCACAGACAAAGTAACACTCACGCGGTACACAACCCCCCAATTTAATCGATCGAACCCAGACATGGTCGAGATCGATTCAATTTTTACAGGTAGGTAAGACAATTTATCACTACTATATCAGTTTAACGCAAATAAACTACAATATACCATTACAACTTAAAACACAAATACATAGCGATCATAGAACCTGTTAACAAGTAATAAAATATACAATGCACAGTAACAAACATAAATTGTAAAATTGTTTTATTTTCCCATTTACTGGTATTAAATTTCTTTTACAGGAACTTTGTAAGGCTTTAAATTAACAATATTTTGGATTCCTAACGACCGCTTTGTAGAATCATCAGTGACCAGATAAGAATTCTTATTTACGACAGCCTTGACAGTACATGGACCCTGATAGAACAAGAATTTTTTTTTTATTTCTTTGCTTTCAGCGGACGACATATTGTGTGATCTAACTAATACTTTATCGCCGGGTTGAAATGAGATTAACCTTCGGTCTTTATCATGCCTTAATTTTCGTCTTTCGGCCTTGGATAATAAACGTTCTCTAGCCACTTCTACTATATTTACGGTCCCCTCTCTGACTTGTGGATAGTGGATCTTTTTCAAAAAGTTAGGGCATTTTTCTTGAAAATGCACCTCGTTTGGTGTAAATCCTGTACTCTCATGGACGGACTGATTTAACCAAGCTTCAATCTGATTAGTCCACCACGCCCATTTTTGATGCCTTGAGTGACAAAAAGCACGGAGAAGTCTACCGATTTCGCGATTTGCCCTTTCAACCATATTCCCCTGGGGAAAATAAACTGACGTATGGAGTATACCCACACCTAAATCAGACAACACCTTATGATACAATTTACTATTGAATTGGGTGCCATTATCGCTTAAAATGAATTTTGGTTTCCCAATTTTAACAAAATACTCTAGTCATCCTATTCAGAATGGCACGGGAGTTGGCACGTTTTAAAGGATATAAAGACACAAGTTTACTAAAAGTATCCAATAATACCAACAATTGGGTAGTACCTCCCCTAGACACCGGCAAAGGACCGATAAGATCCGTACTAACTATATGGTTTGGAGCGTCTGCAATAACACATTGCATAGGGCCGTGGCACCGTTCCGATATTTTTGACTTTTGGCAAAGTTCACAACTTCCTACGATCTTTCTAATGGTTCCCTGCATTTTCGGAAAATAGAAATCTCTCGACAAGGCTAAATAGCATTTTTCAGCACCGAAATGACCGTTTTCGCAGTGCTGATGATTAACAATACCCAGAATTTCCGATTTAGGTATACACAATCTATACCCAGGAGATCGTTCTGATCCGCGACGAAACAACAGCCCTTCATATAGCATAAACCACTTTCCGCTTCTCCCTTTACCCTTTTCATTTTCTAATTCCGTCATTATTTGTCGACAAAATTCATCATTTAACTGATCCCTTCTAAACTGAACAGACGATTTATTGATCACGTCATAAAACTGACTTTTCTTTAACGCGTTTATTTCGAATTTACCTTTTTGTGGTTTCTCAACTAACGGGGTAACACCACCGGGGTGCCGAGATAATGAATCAGCAATTTTATTGTTTTGGCCTTTACAGTATTCCACAGACACATCAAATTCTTGCAAATATAAAGACCATCGCGTCAGCCTGGAATTTAGAAGACGGCATGTCTTCAAAAATGACAAAGACTTATGATCGGATAAAATTATTACTTCATGGCCCAAGAGCAACATTCACCACTGTTTAAGTGAATCTACAATAGCTAAGGCCTCTTTCTCTGTTACGGAATATCTAGTCTCGGGACCCTTTAAAACGCGACTGAAGTAAGCAACAACGTTAACTTCCCCTTCTTCGCCCATTTGATAAAGGCACGAGCCAATTGCATAGGCGCATTAATATAATATTTTAATTTCGAATTGTTGTGACTCAGCATAACAACCTGTGTGAACGCTACTTTAATTTGTTGGAACGAGTCCTCATGTTCCTCGGTCCACTGCCACTTCGTATCTTTTCTCAGTAGCCGGGTTAATGATACCGTTAAATTTGCATAACTGTTTACAAATCTGTGATCATAATTCACCAAACCTAAAAATGCTCTAAGTGAACGAACATTACTGGGTCGTCTAAAATATATAATTGTCTGAACACGTTCCTGATCCCTTTCAACACCTTTTGCAGTAATATTATGTCCAATAAATTTTACTTTATTCTTTGCGAATTCGCATTTTCTCAACTTTAAAGTTACACCCGACGATTTGGATTTCTCAAAAATGAACCTCAAATGTTTTAAATGTTCCTCTGCGGTTTCTGAAACTACTAATAAATCGTCAACATAAGGAATGACGAATGATCGTACCTCCTCACCTCCTAACACAACATTCAACGCACGAATAAAACTCGCTACAGATGTCACTAGACCAAATGGTAAGCGACGGAAGACGTAAGTTTCGCCCCTATAAGAGAACCCTGTGTATTTTTGATCCGGTTCGAAAATTTCAACGTGCCAATATGAGGAAGTTAAATCTAATACCGACATGTGCTGGCCCGGTACAAATTGACACAATAACTCGTACGGATTAGGCGGGATTACGTGATCTTTTACCATTTTACTGTTTAAGTGCCGCGCATCTACACAAATTCGCGGGTTACCACATTTCTTCTTCACAACTACCAACGGACTAACATATTCCGTTTGGTCTTTCTTCACTATCCCTAACTCTTCCATTTCTTTTATTTGCTTGTCAACCTCTTGTTGGTACACCACTGGAATAGGATATGATTTTAAATGAAAAGGAGTTTTATCTCTCAACTGGATTTTGTGCACATAACCCCTAATTTTGCCAGGCGTATCAGAAAACACCGTTTTATATTCGATTAGCAATTTATTTAACTTTATTTTAGAATTTTCGTCAAAACTCTCAGAATCCCTAACTGCGGTTTCAATGTTAACCTTATCCTCACATTCCGCCGTAACTAACACTTTCTGATCGTCCTCTAACCTAACTTCACAAATCTGTACACTCTGACCTTCAACCTTTTCAAGTCTTAAATCAAAACTCTCTTCGCGTCCATTAATAGTACATATTACCCTTAAGTCATCAAAAGACATTTTAACTTGATGGTCCGTTAACCAATCGCACCCCAAAATTATATTCCTAGTCAGCGACGGAACAACTACACACACACAGCTAAATTCTACTCCCTGTATTTTGCATCGAATATACACTTGTTCTTTTACTATCTGACATTTTCCTTTGAATGCACCTACTACTGATACATTATTAGCCGGTAAAGTAGGTATTTTTTTCTTTTGAGATTTAATTTGATTATAAAATTTTTGCGATATGCACGACAATTCACTCCCACTGTCAATTAAGATAACTGCAGGGACCGATTCAACCTCCCCTGTAACTAATGGTACAGCACTTTTACTATCACCCTTTAGATATTCGTCCTTCTCTTCCAAAAGAAAGTTACTATTTTTGTCAAACAACATAGACACTTCTCTAGCATGGCCTCCGTAAATTTCTTTACTACAATTAGCGTCACCGTCCTTCCCAACTTCGTTATTTTCAACTGCAATCGTATGCACTTGCCTTTTAGAATCATCATCATTGCGTTCACTTTGCCGTACCCCTGAATTATTATTATTATTATAGTTGAAACCGCCCTTATTACGATATCTCCAATTATTATCATTCACGGTATAATTTTCCCTAGTGGTAATTTTATTTTTCCGCTTGGAAGGGCCCCTAAATTTTTCCTCAATCCGCACCTGTTCATTTGACTCAAAAGAATTCGATTTGACATCAGTCATATCGAGTTTTCTTAAATATTCTTCAACTTGGTCAATAGTGTTCATACCCAATATGATAATTCCCCGCTGAATTTCGGGACTAAAATGATTAGACAACATCTCCACTAACCTTGTTTGAGGTATTTGTTCTGTAAGAAATTTAGCTTGATTTACCAAGTTTAAAAAGTAATCAGCCATACTACCTGCTTTAAACTGTCCATAACTAATTTCTAAAAATAAGTCTCTCTGTTTATCAACCCCCCAAAAGGGAGCCTTAAAACATTGTTCAAAATCATTAAAGCAGATAAAAGAATTTTCTTTTGCCGTAAACCAATCGCCGGCTGAACCCTTCATACAGTTAGCTGCCAAACTTATTTTGTTATTTTCGGGAACACCCGCGTCCTCAACAAGTTTATTTAATTTCTTTAAAAACATCATAGGATGCGTTTTACCTGCAGGATTGAATAACAAACTACAACCCCCCAACTCTCGCCAGTTCGTAATAAACTGTCTATCACTATCATTTTTATTGTAGGAGTAGGAATACTTATTTTCAGGGACCATGCAAGTCTCTGTTTTTTCTTTTATCAAATTGTTTGAAACAGTCTCGGCCAATGTTCTCATGCTAAATTGCATTTCAGCTAACCCGTCGGCCAAAGCAAATACTAAATTATTAATTTTTACTTTTTCCTCGGACAGATCCTCATTTGAGTCACTGTGATTCTTAACAACCTTTCTTTTAGGCATTGTGACACTTATTATTTATACTCTAGGACTACTTAAACTAACAAACAGTTTACACACATGCAAATAATGATGAAAATAAGAAGTACCTTTATTTATACGCAACTACCACTTATCTGTTTCGCCGCAGCACCGCACAGCGTCGTCGGTTAAAATTCGAGCTTCGCGCTTTTAGCAGCCGGATTCCGTAGTGATGATGTCAGCGTCGGCCCATCCACCTGCAAACTTCCAACGTCTAGCCTCTTAGCTAGCCTCTCCCCAGGTCCAGAAGCCCTTTTACTCTTCTTTATATTGCGCACGTGAATACTTTTGAGTACGACAAAACAACTGTACCACGAAGTGAATTGTATTTCCCGGGGTACTATTAGTTTTGCTTCTTTGGGTACCCCAATTTAATAATATTTTACCTGGATGAAAATTCTCTTCCACGTTATCCCTCACTGTACCAGCTTCAGCCGCTCGATGGGCGCCAATGTACCATTTAGCTAGCTGGTGGGTTCAAATGAAGCCGTATGTATACAGTAAAGTGATTTTTATTACACAAAGAACAAGAAATATGGTGATACACAAAACTACTTTTTACTTTTCTAAGCGCCAAAACTGTCGTCAAACGGTACAACCGCTCACTTGCGCAGCTCTCGCGGTTCTCCTCCTCTTTTCTTCTTTTCTAGCGTTACAGCCCCCACTCGCGATCCACAAGTGTCACCACAGACAAAGTAACACTCACGCGGTACACTTTCACAATACACATTTTATCATGCAATAATAAAAAAACTATATGAAATTAAGAGTCTTACACACAATACGAGATTTACTAAATAACACTCAAAGCATATACACTGGAGTCTAAAAATTGGAACGCAAGCAAACACTTATATTAAGTATCAAAACCACAAAACACATAAAACGTCAATCAAACGTAACTGTCAATGTCCAAGCAAGAAAAGAAAGACTGTGCGCGCGACGCAAATGTTCAAAATGGCGACGCCCAAGTGGTCCTGCTAGATTTGGATGCGCACTCGTCGAAGCTCATTCTTCTACTCTATATCTCTGATTTTGACACAGCACTTGGCGAGAAATCAACTTGGTGCAACATTGTTGCCATAGTTTCAAAAGAACTTCGCGCTCGATAAATTGTATGCAGTTGTCCTAAAATACTAATATATTTTAAGGTGCCAATCATTAGTGTCTTACCCTACATGAAAAATTAGATCATAAAATTAAAATTGTTCCAAAAAAGAATTTGCAAGGAGAAACTAACGAAGAGTTTCAATTAGGACTTACCGTACTTAAAAAGAATCCACAAAACAGAAACAAAAACTGAATAAATTTATAGGACCTTACGAAATTACAGAAATTCTAGAAAGAAATAGAGTTGAAATAACTAGTAAACAAAACAAAAAGAAAAAAGAAATTGTTCATATACAAGAACTTAAAAAACCACCTCTCATTTCAGATTAATCACTTGGTTCGCCCTAGGACACACAATCACATATCCAAAATTCCACAATTTAAACGAAAATCGAGGCTTACTACCTTTAAAACTTGGCAATGCACAAAATAAGGTAAACTCATGGTCATGTGTCCAAATTTTTTATATGTATAACACATATTATTGAAGAATTTAGAATACTTGGAAACCAACTTTCGAAACTTAAAAATGCATTTATGAGTAATTCTTCCATGTTAAACTATAAGGAGGAGTTTCACAATTCATACAACCTCATCCACACTCTAGAACAAAAAATCAACATTCAAATTATTCAGTTAAACCCAGCAATCATCAGAAAAAGTAAGAGAGGGTTAATAAACGGACTGAGATCGATAATTAAAATTATTACAGGAAATTTAGATCAAAACGATACTGAAAAATATGGCAATGGGATAAAATCACTTTCGGAAAATCAAACAATGAGCTGCTACGGGAAGTAAAACAAATTGTAGAATATTTAAAAGGAAAACATTTTATTGTTTGAAAAATTTTTGGAAATAAAATGCTTCAGTAAAAGAAACCAGATTTTATAATCGAAGTACCGATTGTGGAGATTGAAAATTATAATTACTATCACCTCTATCCCATACCAACTCCAAAAGGAAATACCTTTTTACCTCAGTCTAAATTTCTGATCCTAAATCAACAAAATTATACTTATGTTGCTCGATAAAAACTGTCAAGAAGCAACTCGAGGAGAATTAATTTGTAATAAAGCAAACCCATTCAAAATTAAAGAAGAAAATATACCATGCGAAGTCCAATTGTTACAATTTTCTAAAAATATGACAAGTTGCCGACAAGTACCTACCAGTACAAATTCAAGACGTGAAAATACAACATCTGAAACAATATTGGCAAATCAAAAGTGCGGTACTGATTTCAAGAATATTCTGTTAAAAGGAACTTTCGTGATTGAACTTAGTCCCGAATGTGATATCTGGATAAAAGACATTTTAATCGGAATGAACCATAAAATGAATAAATAATAAATCATTTTAGATTTTAGGGAGAAAGTATCAGGTAATTGTAACATCTTAGATTCATAAGAATTATGTACTTATCGAGGGCTTCATGCCAAAAGGGCGTATCAACCAAATTGACAAAATTGGGTTTATGTGATAAACTGAATGCTTATGTCTATATTTACGTTGTGCCAAAAGGTCGTATCATTTACTTTACCGGTACTGGCTATACAAGTATATTCCTGAGGGCGTATCAACAACTTTTCATCATTTTGGCTGACCAGAACGTCGTATGCACATACGTCCTTTTGGCGTGTCAATTTATAGAGTGGTACGCAGTCGTATGAACATACGACTTTCTGGCACGTCATTTCAGTCGCAGTACAGACCATGCCATCGTCAATGTAGATTTTGTAAATGAAGATATCGAAAGAGAAATTATTAATACTACTTACCCGGAGGAAAACATCTATGCAATATTACCATGTACGCCTCCACCAATGTTGCAAGAAGACTGGGATCATTCTATCCTTGATCCCAGTTATACGCCTGAATCTGAAGTTAGTGAAAATGACTTACACGAAGGTGAAGTGCAAGAACGAAATGAGAATGAGAAGAAGTAAAATCTTTAGCACTGCAAGTAATTGTAGCAACACAAAATTGTACATCAAAGAGAAGAAAAAGAAAATTACCTGAGGCATGGAAAAAAATATTCAAAAACTAAGCGCTCAATCGGCGAAGAATATATTGACACGCGTGGTAGATTACAACCGAAGAAACTTCTAAACGCTAGTTGCCGAAGTAGTTTGAAGTGTTATGAAAGATTTGATGAAACCCATAGAAATAAAATTTGGGAAATTTTTGGAAATTGGGAAACATAGAGCGCCAGCACGATTTCATTATTAAAACTGTAAGTAAAAAAGAAGCTGCTTTGCCTAGAAAAGGGGATTCAAAACGTAAATTTACTCAATGATGGTAAATATATATATATAAGCTTTTACAGGCCATTCAGGCCCATTGCTTGATAATGCTTTTCCACTCTTTTCTGTCCTTCGCAACTTTTCTCCAATTCACAATTTGTTTCTCTTTCAAATCCTCCAACACAGCTTCTCTCCACTTCCCTCTCGGCCGCCCCTTCTTCTTGTTCCCTGTGGCACTTTCCACGCGATACCCTTCACTACCCTATCACTATCCATTCTCTCCAAATGTCCCAGCCACTGCAATCTTCTTGCCCTGATGTAATCGCTAATGAGGGGTTCGTCGTATAGCATGTATATGTCTCTGTTCATTCGTCTCTCTCAGATCCCATCTTCTACTTTCCTACCTCCAAACAGTCTTCTCAGTATCTTCCTCTCCCATGTTTCTAGTTTCTGTCGACTCTTCCTATTCATAACCCATGTTTCGCATCCATATGTCAAAGTAGGTCTTAAAACTGTTTTGTATATCCGTATTTTTGTTTTACGTGATATAGCCTTTGCCCTAAAAATTCGATGCAAGCCTCCTGCACACTTATTGCCTTTCGCTATACGTAGGTCTAACTCGATCTCTTCATCGGAACTGTTGACTATCAGGGTACCCAGGTACGTAAAGCTTTCCACCTCTTCAAATTCTATTATTTTTCCCCTTCGGTCCTGCACTTCAAATTTTCCCAATCGATGATCTCCCCTACTTTTAATCTGCATAAATTTACTTTTATCTTTATTAACCCGTAGTCCCATCTTTTTTGCTGTAGCTATAAATCTTTCCATAATTTCTTTCAAATCGTTCTTTCTTCTGGCAATTAGAACCACATCATCTGCGTATGCCAGACATTGATGGCCTCTATTAATTATAGTTCCTGTTCTATTTATGCAGCTTTCCCTTATTATTTTTTCCAACACGATATTAAACAACACCGTTGATAGTGGGTCTCCTTGTCGTAAACCTCTTCCTACTACAAACTCATTCGACATCTTACCATTCAGCTTAATCGAGCAAACTGTGTTTTGTAGCGTCATTTTTATTAGTTTAATTATTTTATGAGGAATGTTGAATTCTTCTAGTGCTTCAAGCAGCTTTTCCCTCTTCACTGAGTCGTATGCTCCTTTCAAATCTATAAATAACAGATACGCAGGTATTTCATATTCGTAGCAACTTATCATTATCTGCTTCAGCGTAAATATTTGGTCCGTTGTCGATCTATTTTTTCGAAACCCTCCTTGATATTCTCCCAGAAGATCCTCCACGTACAATTCTAACCTTCGCTTTATTAGTGTGGCTAATACCTTATACGCTACATCGAGTAGAGCAATTCCTCTATAATTGCTACACTCCATTGCATCCCCTTTTTTATAAAGTGGCAGTATGTTTGCTTTATTCCATGGCCCAGGCATAATTTCTGCATTCCATATTTCCGTTATTAATTCATAAATTTTTTCTTTTAATACTTCTCCACCATATTTTAAGTTTTCCGAAGTAACGCCATTTTCACCCGGAGATTTATTGTTTTTCATTGAACATAAAATTTCCTCTATTTCTTCTCCAGTTGGACCTGGAATCACTTCTTCATTAGTTGGCCTTTGGTGATCTGCCTTCAGTTCGTCGTTTTCTTCCTCTTCCTCTTCCGCTTCATTCATATTTAGGAGATCTTCGAAATATTCCTTCCACCTCGCCAGTTTTTCTTCTTCATTGCCTATTAAAGCCCCTTCTCTATCTCTATAGTGTGTTACCCTAAGTCGGTAACCGCTCCTTATCTCTTATGTCCTTATAGAAGTTCCTTATTTCTTTCTTTTCGTACTTTCTTTCTATAGATTTTATTTCGTTTTCCATATAGGCCCTTTTTTGAGCTCGGCACATACGTTTTACTTTCTTTCTTTGTTCACAGTAAGTTCTTGCATCATTTTCTGTTCCTGTCTGTAGCATTCTCTGTCTCAACACTCCCCTTTTATTCATTTCATTCTTGCACTCTTCGTTCATCCATTTTTTCTTCTGTTGCCTTTTCTCTTTTATCAAATTTTTGTTTGCTGCTAGTAAGATTGTACTTTCCAGCTTTTTCCATTTTTCTTCAATTCCTTCCAGGTTCCCTGACTCGTTCGTACTATAAATTTCATTTATCGTTTCTTTATACTTCCGTGCTTTTCCTTCATCTTGCAATTCCCTCATATCATATTTAAAGTCTGTTCTTCTTTGCTTTCCTTGTCTTTTACATGCAGGATATTTTAATTTAACTCCTACCAAAAAGTGGTCAGAGTCTACATCTGCACTACGATATGTTCTTACATTTGTAATGAATCTTGAGTGCTCGCTCTTTATTAGTACGTGATCTATCTGGTTGGACTCCCTTCTTCCCGGTATTAACCACGTTCCTTTATGAATATCTTTTCGCCTGAAATGGGTGCTCATTATTTTCATTTCTCTTTCGATTGCTAAAGATATCAGTCTTAGCCCATTATCATTACTCTCCCTATGCTTGCTCTCTCCTCCCGTTATCGACTTATAAATGTCTTCTCTTCCCACTTTTGCGTTTGCATCGCCCACTATCATCAATATATCTTCACTTGGTACGCTGTCTATCGTCATTTCCAATTCCTCATAATATTTGTCCTTGATATCCTCATCTTTTTCTTCCGTAGGTACATGTATATTCACTATTGTTATGGTTTTATGCTCTCCTTTAATTCTTATGCTACACAGTCGGTCTGATTTTGGTTTAAAACTTATTACTGCTTCTTGTATCGGACGCTTTATTAAGAAGCCCACTCCAAATCTCCTACTATCACTTCCACTTCTAAAGAACGTATAACCCTCGACACTTGATGTTCCATTTCCTTTTAAGTGTGTTTCTTGCACTGCTACTAAATCCATTTCGTACTTATTAAGTTCCATTACCAGATTTTTCACCGCACCCTCCTCATATATGTATACCTCTGAGATTCCATGTGCCCACATTCATCTTCCTATCCGTCTTATTACTATTATCAATATCATTACCATTTTGATTTACCTTTCCCTGCCAGTCCGTCATCATATGATCATCCTCTGTAACAATTATTAGTTTTTTGGGTTGTGGGGCTGGTGCACTTCCTCTTGGAGTTCCTTATCCTTGTCATTCCACGTATACAGTTTTCCGTTTATGGTTAACTTACGGTACCCAACCCTCACACTACATCCGTTATTTTTCTGCTCCTTTGCTTTTCTCCTAATTTCTGCCTGTATTTTCCTTTCCGCTGGTGTCAGATCGTCATTTATAAAGACCTGTGTTCCACTCAGTTTGACCTTACTTTTAAAAACCTCCATTTTATCCTCCCTGCTCTCCAACTCTACCACGTACCTATTTTCTGCGACTTTGAATGCTGTCTTAATTTTCGGTCCCACCTTCAGTTCCTGTTTCATAAACTTCCCCACGTTTTCCTTTAGTTTAGTTTCCTCTGCACCCATGTTCATTCCCACTATCACCAGGTTATTCCTTTTTTTGTCTCTTTCGTGTTGTTCCAGTTTACGTTCTGCCTCTGATAGTCTTTTCTCAAAATCTTCCCTCATTTTTGCCCACTGGTCTTTCTCTTTGATTAATTCCTCCCTCTGTAACTTCATTTCTTCCCAAGGCGCAAGGCGCAAGATTGTATTTTCTTAATAAAGGTTTACGTAATATATGCCTGTAATTTTTGTTGCCAAACACAGAATTTTGTTGAGCTAGAAGGGCGTATGAGCAAAAACATAGTTTTAAAAAAATATTTTGAAATTCACATTTAACTATTATTTTGTTATAATTTGGTTAAAACATTTGAAAGAAAAACTAAACTTATATCTGATTTAGCTGATTTATAAAACATTTTTATTTGTTCCTATAAAATTTGTTTTTCGTTCTTACGCACTCGCCCTCGTTATAATATTTAGTTCCGGAATAAGTTTATAATATTTGCGAAATATAGTTTCAGTTCTCAAGAATTGATAAAAGTTTGCTCATTAAAGAAGTATAAACAATTTTTTTAAAACGTTTTTATATGTGTCAGCTGAGAGAACTGGTAATTTACTAGTTTTTGATCCCAATGATGAAAGACAATTATCACAGATTTTGCAATTTATGCTAATACTTTTAACCAAATAACCACATACATTATAAATTGAGTTGAGTTCTCCATAACTAAAATTTATATGTGGGTGTTCTATAATTTCGGGCAACTCAGGTTCACGTTCAGCACTTAAAGACCTACCAGTTCCACACTCATCTATAACATCCGAAAACCCTGATAGAAACTGCCCTTCGTCTTCAATGTAACTTCCTTTCGAAACGTCTCTAAGATATTGCGAAACTATTTTTTACTTGAACTGCGTTGGGCATCACTTGCTTTCTTCTTAATACACTGAACAGATTTTCAAGACAATCTTGAGTAAATCTTGAAGTCAATAAAAATTGAATTTTTTTTTCATTCAATAATATATCCTGTATATCTAGCACTGATTTGGTTGTAAGTAATGCTCCTGTTTGTGACGGTTTCCATGCTCCATTTAAACCTACCTTCATAAATAATATCTTGTATTATAAGGATTAAGTCTTTCAAAAATTGTATGGCTTCATCATATGCTGCAGGGTTCATTTTGCTTAGAGCTGTGGTTGGATGCCGTGACGTCATTAGAGTAAACCACTTCTCAGTTAGATCAATGATCAATAAACCATGCTGTTATTATAAGTTCTGGTTTATTTTTTTCTTCTGCGATAAATTTAAGAGCACTACTCACATCGTGTAACCTCGGTGCCAATTTAAAATGTAAATCTTTTTGATATAGTAATATATCATTTATATGCCCCGCTCTTATAATTTTTGAAGGCAGTTGATATTTTTGTTGCAATTCTGATGATAAAAAGATGAATTTGTTGGTAATAAACATGCTTTTTATATTTTTAAATAAATGTGGTGCATCTGCAATCGCAAAACAATCTCTCTTCGGCTTGAGGATGTTGAATAAAAGTTTTTGTCTGAGAATGCCTGCTGCCAGAAATATTCCATGCCCTCCACAGTGCTTGGTTTGAGGATCCCATATCTGATGTCAAACTCACTACTTTCAGACCTAAAGCTTCACTTCTTTTTATGAGGTCCATTACTATGTCATTTAAAATACTGCCATTTACAGAACTCCCTGTTAGAAAATATGCAACTGTTTGTTTCCATCTTGTACTTATGCCTCCTAGCATAAACACCAGTACATGAGCTGCATCGCCGTCATGGTTTAGCAATGCAACCTTACGTAATATTTGTGTAGGGACGAGTCTTATATTAGCGATCGTTTAATGGCCATTCATCCATAATGATTGAGACACATTCCTTTTCATGTTAATAATTTTTGAGAAAGCTAACTCTTATACTTAAAAAATGAAAAACTTCTTTTAAAATGTCAGAATCAATTTGAAGATTTTGTAGTCTCCTTCTGAACGTGCATAGGGATGGCAACGGATTGTTTTGTTTCAATAGTTCTTCGTACCCGCTAGATCCGCAGCTAAATTTAAATCTAAAAGCTTTCTCAATGGTCTTGTTTGACTATTTCATAAACCTTGTAGATTTTCTTTTCACGACTTCTACCTGATCATTTGAAAACACAGAGAGTAATAATCGTCCACTTTCCAGTTCAGTTTTTTGAAGTCGTTTCAGTTGTTCACGCTTCCGGCTAACAATATTTTTGTACCAGGAGCAAAGCCGTTTTGTAAAGTCGATGATACTCTTCATGTTTTTGTGAGGAAACTCCTTGCTGAATAACTGATGAGATATCCAACTCTTCACTGCTGCTGCTGCTATCAGAACAAATATTTTCAGGTATCAGGTGTTCTGGCTAAGTGCTATGAAATATACCACTTGAAGTTGACGGTAATGTGAATTTTTCGCTCACAGTTGTGGTGGATCGTTTAGTTTGGGGTTTTCGAGTTCTTTTTCCGTTTGGTGAAGGGAAACAGTGTGGGCACAGCATCAATTCTCAATCTGCGTGGTCCATCCTCGCGATTTTTCTGCCACAAATGAGGTTCAAAGTGTACCTACATTATATGCAATGTTTAAGTACATAATTTAACACTGAAAATTTAACAAATTGGAGGTGTGACAGTATAGAGGGGTCCCAGTAGCGATATCTGTGACGCCTGGAAATTTCACAGTTTTTGCGAATTTTTGCAAGTTCTACGTATGCCAAGTCAATGTTTTTGGTGTCATATTGTAGATATTGTCAAATGCGAAATTTGGGAGGGATAAAAATGTAAGACTCGAGGGAGCGAAAATGTGGTGGACACGGAAACTTTCGTTGCTGTTGTTACATCGCATACTTTGCGGAACATCCAACTTTGATTTTGGGCTAGTTGGAAAGAGTATGAACTAGGGTTGGTTTTTGGAAACTGAGACGCACGGGAGCGATATTTATTGGTGTAAAGTTGAGCTGCGTTTTTAGCAAATTTTAAGCCTTTGGTGCTGTTACATCGTATATGTTTGTAAATAATAATAATAATACTAATAGTAATAATAATGGTTAGAACTGGTTTAGGCTTGCTTGTGAGATTACGTGAGCAGTAAAAAGTAGCGCCTCCACCACTGTTAAGTAAGAAATTGTGCAATTCATCACAAGATGGCAGCAGCAAAAACCCTGATGCAGAAATTATTACATGGTTGGTTTTGTTCAGCACTAAACATCTTTGCAAAATTACGGGCAAGGATTTGCTAAAGCAAGCTATTTGGATCTTAATACAATAGCTAAAACACTCACCAAAATATATATTAATCTAAATTGTAATTATAGTTCCACGTTATGGTCTATCACGGCTTGCAGGCGATCCCTTTGCAGTGGATTAAGGGCAGAGGCGTCTTAAATTTGGCTCTTCAGAGTAGCGATCTGTGGTTCGGCAGAAAAATACCATTCGTCATGGCGGAGGTCGGGAACGATACCCATAATCTTCCAAAAGTCTATCCCTAAATACAACATATGCTTAACTCCCGGAATGATCAATGTTTTAACCACTCTCAACCTCCCCCTAATCACCATAGGTATATCACACACGCCTATACCCTCAGCCCACTCACCATTCGCCACGGTACAGCCAACACCTTGCCTCCGATCCAAGGGCAAGCCCAGTTCCTCGATTACCTTCCACCCCGGTCCTCCTAAAATCGTTCTACTGGCCCCCGAATCCAGAAGTCCCATCAGCTCTTTGCCCAGAACGCTTATCTTTAAGTACAGGCGCTCGTCTCCTTCAATGTGATCTAAGACAAAATAAAACACCGCAATCGTCGACGCTCTCCACAACCAACAGCTCGATGCCCCGGTTTTTGTGGGAACTAAATAAGAATAACAAGAAAGCACAAAATTTGATTACATATTTAGTAAACAGTTAATGTTATAAGAAAATTTTTAAATATACAAGCGAAAACTAACTCCAAGCAGTGACCATCTAAAGTTAGTCTTACAAGTGAATAAAATCATATTTCAAAAAGATGTGGGAATGCACCACATAGTAGGTACCTCTACTTTCTGCTTCTGCAAAATTCTATCTACACCAAAATTGTGTGTAATTTATATTAATTTTTCACTTTTTGTACAGTATCAGTAAAATTAATAAATAGAATACAAACTGCTGAAATTGTTTTATTTTTGAGAGTTCTGGTACATTAAGATTTATTAAGCACTAAATAAACTGAAATGAATCTTTTGGACAAGAGAGATGGTTAAACTGAATTTAAAATACCTGGAGTATCCCATGGGTCTCTTTGAAATAATATTGCTCCACTTTGGTTGATTATTATGGGATCTAAACAAATTTACACTCAAAAGACAGAATTCAGAAAGTTCTTCAATAGCACCATGTAAATTACAAGTTCTAGGTGATTGCAACTTACTTAAATTGGACTTGGAGGCACATTAAATTATGAACGGAATACTGTAGTAGTATGGTACTTGCCTCCGGGTTGGACAGCGCTGCTTCGATTTACTGCCGGGGCCCGAGTTATCATTTTTTATATTAGGAGAGGGATCATTCAAAATCACTAAATTTTGAAATAAATTTCGTTAATCAGTTTCATTTCCTAAATACTGAAATGTTTTAAAGCAAATAAATAATAGGATATAATTTATTTATAAGAAACATGCTGAATTTAGGTTCTGTGGGAAACTTGAAAAGACATTCAAATATTATTTTCGTGTATTCCCAGGAAATCTAATCGTGGGAAGTTTACTATAAATAAGATATTTTTATTATTTATTTTAAACATTTCACCGTTTTGTCAATGAAACTCAAAATGTATTTAAAAAATTAGTGTTGTTAAATAGCCAATGATGTGTTTAAATGATGTAGGTACTTACCTCCCCCAATATAAAAAATAAAAATAAAACTTGCTACCCTGGCAGAGAATCCAACCTTCGCTGTCCGACCTGGAGCCAAGGGCCATCCCACTGCACTTGCCTCCTATTTTTACATAGAGTGTATGTGTCGGCGCATTTTAAGTTTCAAATTTTCTTCCAAATTAAAAAAAATATTAAATATCTAAGTAAGTAAGTAAGGTACTAACTGCATAAAACAGATAAGTGTTTTTGCCATTTTCATTTATTTGGACACAAGTAAAATAAGGAGGTACATATTAAAAAATTTTGAATATACCATTTAATGTCTGTCGACAAGCCAAAATTTAAATTGACATCTTTATTTTACTCGTGTAGGTGCTAGGTACTAGTTTTGTGCAGTTAGTTCCTTGCAATAATCACTAATTCAATTTATGAAATGTTAAAATTTGTCCATCTACGCAATTTTTAGCAACTGTTCAAAATCACTAATTTCAAATTTTCGTCGAAATCAGATTAAATTCATATAAATTCTACAAAAATGTCGACTAAAATCAGGGCTTTCGAAACACAGTTTTCTCATATATATTTTTAATTAATTAATATAATATTTATTGAGCATACATAATAATAATAATAATGGAATTACAAGCAATAAAAATAAGTTGTATGCCAAAAGGCGAAGTTCAGCCCAGCGACTGTTCTTCCACTTAACCTTAACCTTAACCTAAAGATACTAATAAACATATAAAAACAAAACTGTAAAGCCAGTGACAATAACAAGGAGCAAAAATATAATGAAAAATGGAAAATGAGAGAGCGTAAAGAGAAAAATCAACGAAAGGTAAAAAAAATGAGAACAGAAGGAAGACAGGAAAGAAAGGGAAAGTAAGTCGGAGAAATATGACCAGTTCAAACAACCCCAAACCAACAGACTTTTTCTCCCTATTGACCAGATAATAGTATCTGTGCGAGTTTTTTTCGAAATGTCAACAAGTTACAGCTTTTTAGTTCACGAGGTAAATTATTATAAATTTTACTAGCATTAAAAGTGAAAGATTTCTCGAAGAACGACGTAGCGTGTATTGGAGGAGTAATGAGTAATTTTCTACGAATATTTAAGTTATGCACATCTGTTCGAAAACGAATTTTGAAATATAAATAAGGTGGACTACGAACTAAAATTATTTTATGGAAGAAGAGACACATGTGCAGGTATCTTCTATTCTTCATGTTTAACCAACTCAGTTGTTTGACGTATTGCGAGATATGTTCTGTTCTTCGAACTCCACAAATTAGTCTTGCACACGAATTTTGTACCACCTGTATTCTACGCGCAGTCTGTGCGTCTATGCAAGGTCCATAGATGACATCCCCATAAGTAAAGTGGGACAATACCAAAAGATCACACAGCAATCGAACTGTTTTTTTATTTAGTACCTCTTTATTAGAGTAAATCAATTTTAAGTTGCAAAAAGCTCTTCTAACACAGTTATTAACGTGAGTTTTAAATCTCAAATTCTCATCAACAACTACTCCAAGGTTCCTGGCCTCTCCCACACAATTCAGTTTAACATTATTTACTACTATAGTCAATCTACTTGAAATGCCATCCCTAAGTGCATTTTTTCCAAACAACATCAAAACCGACTTATCGGGATTAATGACCAAAGGTTTAACAAATCTGAGTTGATGTGATCATTTGCTTGTTCTGCATCAGTAGGGTTGAAGGAATAGTACATATGGGTGTCATCCGCATAACAATGAACCTTGGAATAATTTATACAAGAATACAAATTAGACGTATAAAGAGAGAACAGGAGCGGGCCAAGGATGGAGCCCTGAGGCACCCCACAGTCCAAGGTGCCCTCCCTGGAGCATATCCCATTCAGTTTGACCACTTGTTTCCGTTGCGACAAATAATTTTTAAAAAATAAAATAACCTCATTAGAAAAACCGCAGTAAGATAATATACTAAGTAACAATGAGTGATGTATGCAATCAAAAGCCTTCGAATAGTCTAATAGTATTAAAGCTGTGAACTGGTTGCTTTCTTTAGCTCTACAAACATCATCAATCACATGTGACAAAGCTGTGACACAGCTATAGTTCTTCCTAAATCCAGACTGAAATGCAAGTAGGATGTTATAATTATTTAAGTGCTCCGTTACTTGACGAAACACCACCTTCTCCAGCACCTTGGACAGTAGGGGCAAGATACTAACGGGCCTGAGATCTTTATAATCCCTTGGCTGACTGACCTTCGGTAACGGGTGAACATAGGAAATCTTCCACGCATTCGGAAAAACATTGTCCAATAAGCAGGAATTAACAAGATGCACGATGTGAGGCAGCACGCGAGAGAGACAAGCAACAAGCATATTCAAAGCTACACCATCACAACCCACAGCGGTACTCTTAAAGGAGTGAATTATATCTAATATTTCATTTGACTGAACCAAGGAAAATGTTAACTTGTTGGGAAATGTCTGCTTAATATTATTTAAATAAAAGTTAATTTTAGAGTTGGAAGGCTCTTTGTGCAATTTATAAAATAATTATTGATTTCATTGACGTTTGAAATGTGCAAAGGGATACTAGTTGGCATTTTATTTGAAGTTATGTTTAATTTCCTTAGTTCCTTCCATAAAAATTTTGAACCATGGGTCTGGAGTTTGTTGTTCAAATACGCTCTCTTCTCACTTCTCACCGCACTAGTAGTATAGTTTCGTAGTTGTTTATAATATGAAAAATATACCTCACTACCTGATTTTTTAAATTTGAGCAATGCCTTGTCTCTCAGGTTCATTAACAATTTAACATTGTCTGTCAGCCAAGGGGATGGCGGCTTCACCACGCGGTATGTCAGAAGCGGTGCATAACTATCAAAAATACTCAAAATCAAGTTGTTAAAATAGGAAATTTTATCATTAATATCCGACATGTAAAACAAATCATCAAATGGAAGTTGTGACAATTAACCAACAAATCTGTTATGATCAAAATATTTAAAACTTCTAAAACATCTATAAGACGGGGTAGGTTTCGGCATCGAACTCTTCAACAAGCAATGAAGCAATATACAAGTTCATGATCGGTAATCATATCATTGGCATGTCTCACACCAAACCCGTCAATTTCCGAAATATGAGAGCAGATTATAAGATCTAAAAGAGAAAACTTATTCACTGAGTACCGAGTAGGCTCACCAATTAATTGGGACAGTCCAAAAGCATTCGACACCGAGATTAATTTATTTACATTTGGTCTATGTATATCCAACATATCAATGTCACCCGCGCAAACAATCCGATCACAGGTGAGCAACAAATGGGAAAACGTGTCCTCGAGGTTCTCAATCAGAACGTTATCATCCGTATTTGGTGGGTGATACATCATCCCGATCGCATACCTCAATTTACCAACTGTAAGCTGAATCCATAGTTGTTCAAGCGAACGACTTTCCACAACTCCATTCCGGTCAAAAGAAAGTGACGTTCTGACATACATAGCGACTCCCCCACCCCTGCCCACCCTGTCTCTCCTGACAATCGAATATCCCGGTACACAGACTGCAGCGTCATGGATATTATTATTAAGCCATGTCTCTGAAACAAGTACAAGATCGTAGTTTTCCTGCAAAAGACTACTTTGAAATTCTGGAAAACTAGTCAATAAGGAGCGTACATTCACGTGGGCAATATAAAAACTGGTCATAAGAAGAAAACAGAAAGTGACAAAGAGAGTTAACAAATTAAGAGCACGGAGCGAAAAAAAGAGGAGAATAAGCAAGCAGAAAAAGCAATTTAATTCAAAAGACCGTAAACAAACAATGTGTGCAGTAGTGCAGCCCAAAAAGAAACATACGTAATTGAATTTCTATACCAAATACAAGAATTTAATAAAGAAATATATATAAAGAAAACGTACTCAAATGATTCTTATAAGAAAAAAAACAACAACAAAAAAAATCACACTACAAACTTGACAGCATGTCGTTTAGTTCTTCCACATTTTTAGAATATATGATAGTTTTGCCGTCCACCACATTTACCCAACAAATTCTACCATCGGAGGTCCAGACGTTTTTGATCCAAATAATTTCGATGCCCTCTGAAGCAGATTCAGTCGAAACTTAGTTAGATCCTCGCGCACGGCAATATTGGAACCCTTTAATAATTTTTTCCTTTCAAACACTTGGGACCTTATTCTGTACGACATAAATTTAACAATAACAGGGCGAGATCTCTGGCTATCCTCTTTGACTTGACCAACACGATGACAACGATCGATGTCAAGTGCATCCACGTTTAGTTTAAGTGTTTCATTGATTATAGAAAGTACCAAAGTTTCTGCACTCTCATTTTTTGTTTCCTTTATGCCAAAGAAGCGAAGGTTATTCCGCCTACTATATTGTTCGACGGCATCCAGAGCATAATTAGCTTTTAACAAATCCTTGGAGTTCACTTCACATGCCCTGGCAACATCATTCAATTTATTGGTTAGCGAGTCAAATTTTAAATCAATTGCAGATATATAGGATTTCATTTCAAAAATATTCGTATTAATATCAGAGATTTTTTGCAACAAAATCTCAAATTTACCATCAACTTCTGCAGAAGTCACTAAATCCGTTTTTGCACTAGAGTTCTTTTCACAGCCCATTTTTTCCCCTGAGTTTTTATCACACACGATTTTATTTCTTGTTAGCATTTTGGAAATTTTACAAATTCGCAGTGTACAATAATCTCGTGATGCAATTACAAAAGCCGCACTTCAAATTATGCAGTGGATAGCACTCCCTTTTTCACGCACTTTGATATAAATTTCAAACAATAATCAATTGTAATACCACTCAAGAAATAAAACTATACTGCGACTGCACTTCACACACCATCACTCTACAGTGGCCATCTGCCAATCTGATTATAATAAATTATAATAAATTTTAGATTTACCCATTTTGAACAGTGCCTTCTCTGATAAAAGTACAACTTCATCAGCTTCTTTTGCCTGGGAGTCCATGGTTGCTTTTTAAATATGCCACGACGTTTTGGAGGGGTCACTTCTACAGGTGATGGATAACTATACAACTGTTTTCGCTTATTCTTCTTTGGCGTAATAACAAGAGATTTTTCTCGTTCTTACGGTTCGTGCTCTAGAGGTTCCGCGAGTACATCTGCAGCATCTGCAACACCTGAACGTTCTGCAATATTTTCTCATTCAGCATTATAGTCATCTGCATTGTTGAAATCACTCTAGCAGTCTGCATCAATATCATCATCTTCACTGTCAATAGCATCATCATTCGATGGGTTTAGACTTTAGATTGGTTTGCTTCTCTGCTTCCTGTTTATCAAAATTAATTATTTCATCTATAGACTTTCCACGAAACCTTGCGACATTGTCATCACCAACTGTCATGAAAAACTTACTCATTTTGCATATAAGGCTTGTTATTTCAGGAGTCCGATAGACACTCTTGTGTACCAGCTGAAATTAGAAATGGCGAGGAATTAATTAAAGTTGTTTGTAATATCAATTTGTTCTGGAAAATGTTTGTAAAAATTGTAGATTTTCTCTATAAAATAAAGCAAAAAAATAATTTGCAAGCTTTTATTTGACTTTACACAAACAAGTCCGTTGAAGTGATGTTTTAAAGATAGTATAAATTGGAACATTTTAATGGCAGAATGGGATATTTTAAAGAAAAAAATTTACAGTCCTAGGACTTCCAGCCCAAGAGACTGGGGGCATTGAAAATGTATCAGGATATATGATAGCATGTTTTGTAGCTATTTACGATTTGTACCTAAGTTGTCTTGAAACTCGAAATATATACACACTTAATTTTTACGCTGTCGTGTATGAGATAATTCTGGCATTTGTCAGAAAAAGACAAAATTCAAACTTATAATGCAAACTGTTTATTCCGTGTCGCCTTGCACAAAATCAAGTTCAGGAATGAATAGAATGCTTTCGTTCCCCACGTCCCAAACACAGGAACTGTGTACTCTTAACTAGGCACTAGTGCTGTACGGATCCATAAATTTTGACGGATCCGGATCCGTTTAGAAAAAACCCGGATCCGGATATATCCGGATCCGGATTTTATTATAAGATCCGGATCCGGATATCGGATATCGGATCTCGGGATTAGAATCTTGGATCCGGATCTTGAATCCGGATCTTGGATTCGGATCCTGGTGTCAGATCCGGATCTCGCTATCTGGTTCTGAAAATTGTTGTTTTCTGAAGACAGTATAGATTACTTAATAAAAATGAAGAAAATAGAAAGTGCATTGGGAAATAGGTGTAATAGAGATAAAATTTGCAACAAAAAATTAATTTCATTCTAAAAACAAATATGCCCTTTTATCCTAATATTGTCTTAAAAAATATATGTACCTTAAATATATTAAAGGGGCCTACACACGATCAATATGCCGGGTGACCAAGAAATCAGGCTCACCCCTATATCATTTTTGTTCCTTAAGGTACCTATTAATTTGAAATTTGGTGTGCTTTAGACAAAAAATTTAACTTAAATAATTTTTAACTGAAAATTAGATTTTGTATCTAGATAGCAATGATTGAACAAAAAACGTTAATTTGGGGTTTAAATCATCAACTAAATTTAAAATTTCGAAAGTTTGGGAATAAGAATTTTTAAATGGAACCAGGGTGTCTCACGGTACCTAGTACATATTGCAATGAAGCATTTTTTTATATTTTGATACAAAACGCGACGTTATTATTTCATAAAAAATAACTCCCAAAACATTTGCCAAACAACAATAAAAAACGCACTCAAAATTTCACCGCTATCATTTATGTGATAGATAGAAAAAGCCGCCACAAAGCTGATACAGCCACCGACCAAAAAGTCGGCTTTCCTTTGTTCTTTGATGCAGCTTCTAATGCCGACGCTACCCACTGGAACTCAAATAAGGAAATAACAGCACCAGCCCAGCGAAAAGGATTCCAAATCCGAGATCCGGCTCCAAGATCCGGGTCCGAGATCCGGCTCCAAGATCCGGATCCGAGATCCGGCTCAAAGATCCGGATCCGAGATCCGGATATCACTTACCCAAATCCGGATCGATCCGGATACGGATTTCGCTGTCTGATAAATCCGGATCAGATCCGGATCTAATCCGGATTTGAAAACGATCCGGATCTGACGTACAGCACTACTAGGCACTTATAAAATATAGTAAACAAAAGCTGGGGTACTTTATTGGGATTCGGAGTCAGGGGGTGGCATTTAATTCCTAAAACAACCAGTAAAAAGCACCCCCAAAATCACCCTTAAACCCACCTCTTAAACCCACCCATGAAAAACACCCCTGAAACTATATCTGAAAACCACCCCTAAATTGCATCCCCAGAATCAACCCCTAAAACCACTCCTGCAGCCACCCCCAAAAAACCACCCCTAAAACAACTCCTACAACCCGCCCCTAGAAACCACCCCTAAAAACATTTCTTAAAACCACCCCTAAAACCCACCCCTAGAAGCTACCCCTAACACCACCTCAAAAGTCACCAATAATAACCACCCCCACCCCTAAAACCACCCCCCAATCCACCCCTAAACTCGATGGAAAGTGTATTTCCTATAAACGCTTGTGATTTCTGCACTCGGCTAGGCCTCGTGCATAAAACTTATTTTTGCGAAAACTGTCATTAGAAGTTGATTTTTACATGATATTATTAAGTGTCAAAACAACAGTTCTTTGTCTACAGAACGAAAAAAGTCTTTCACGTCCAGGATGTAAATGACTACAAGCTTGTTTGTTACGTTGCAATCCATTCATTATGCCGTGGTTGCAATCGTTACTGACACGCCAAAGAATTATTTGATATTAAAATACATACTTAATGTGCAATAAATTATGAT
Source organism: Xestobium rufovillosum (assembly GCA_963966045.1). Lineage (NCBI taxonomy): Eukaryota > Metazoa > Arthropoda > Insecta > Coleoptera > Ptinidae > Xestobium > Xestobium rufovillosum. The sequence continues at coordinate 38,752,536 of OZ014495.1, forward strand.
GACGTACTCGTATATGTCAAATAAATTAATTGAGGCGTGTTTTACAAAAACAGCATATGTCCAAAAAACTAAATTTTCAGGAAACACAAAAAACAGTTAGGATGGATGTGTAAAGGTTCTTTATAAACTATTTGTTATTTCTTTGTATTATATGTGATTAGAAATAAATTTTTGATAGGGATATATGTATTGTGTAGTTAGGTTCTACAAAAAAAAATCACAGACCTCGCATCTTACGCAAGTATCATAGTCGTATTGAAAATACCGACACAACTGCTCGGTTTCTAAGATGTCCAACAAAATTGATCTGTGCCGTTTCAAGTTGGTATATTATTGATACAATAAAATAAAAGAAATGATTTGTGACAAGCACAAGGCACATAGTCAAACTGACGCAATACGTAACAAAATATTAACGCATCCGTTTTGTATACTGTTTCCAACGCGATATCCCTCGCGCTCGCCGTATCTTAGTTTACATCTGGCTAGCGCTCTGATATTATTATTATTAGCGGCCTCGGCTGCGCGCGTCGCCGACAGAATCTGTCGCCTGTCGATACATTTTTCGTAAGATGAGTCCCATATATACACGCGCCCAGAAGTATTTTCAATACTAATAGAAACAGTCGGACATATGTTGTTTTTGCAAGAAAAAAGGGAAATATTTTTAATTATTTGTATTTTTCCAAAAGAAATGTACATTCCAGTACAAAAAACAAGCAACGTAGCGAACAGAAAAAGTTCATTATTAATCTTCGAATCCACTGCTATTATCATCTTCTTCTATGTCCAAATTTTCGGAATGTGTTCCAGCCAAAATGTATTCGTAGTAGTTTTTGTTCTCTACCGAACGGAGTAACGGTAGTTACAGCTGTCTGAGGTCAATCGTACGTGACAGATTTGCTTTAGCCACAATACTGGTCCGAAATTGCCCATTGTAAGCATCCTTTACAAAAAGAGTAGGTGTCTTAATGGTAATCCTCATAATCCTAGTTTGCTTTATGTTAATCGCAGGCTTTGGATTTTTCAAAAAAAAGGTACTTGTTGCAGATCTCATATCAAAAAAATCATTTTGTTCCATTTTGACCAAATTAAATGGGGTTGGTTTCATTCTGGCATTCAATATTACCTCATCCCAATCTTCGGGCCTTTCAGCTCTCTCTAACCGCCTTTTCTTCTTTTCTATCAGGGCAAAGTCTGAATCGTTTGGTAGATATGAATGACTTCTCATGGGAAATACATATTCTACAGAATCATAAATTTTTAGTACATAGACCAATGCGTATAAAAATGTACCATTACGTAATTTTTATTTTGCCCTGGGCAACCATCACTAAATATGACTAAATTGCGATTATGTACCTTATTTTTTAAATAATGTAGGACCATAGGCGTTACTTCATTGGCTCCTTTTTTTGCTTCATTTTCAAGGTAAGTATACATAGTGACTTCACCAGTCCCTAGATCGTGCACCCCAAATATGTTATATCAGTGTTGCCGACTGTAGAATACCGGATTAGATGGTATATGGGGAAGAGGGAGATTCTGCATGAAGTCGAAGCTTGTGCACATGACTTCACCTGCCTTGGCCTTTACTTTATATTTTCGCTTTAATTCAAAAAATGCTTCAGCCTTTCTGAGGTGTAGCTCTTTTTCTGCTTCCAGTTTCTTTCTATCTTCTGCAGTTAAGTCTAGGTTATTAAGTTTCTGTGCTAATTTGTCACACTCAGAACAAGTGTCTGATCTAGGAAATCCAAATTTGATATTGAAATGTGTCCTAAAGATTTTCCAATATGTTCTGTATGGTATGTTTACCTGATATTTTTGCAGGAACATAACATGCATGTCTTTTAGGGTAAGAGCTTCTGGCAAATAGTAGCAATTAGGATTTTTGCGTCTCGAATAGTGGGAATGTCTGGCAGGAAAAATTTTATGTGAATTTGAATCAGTTCATTTATACAATCAGGAATTTTCTTCGGTCTATTTTTATGGATGCCCCTTATGTCTTTAGGAGAAGCACCTGTTATCATTAAAGAATCCCTGATTCGTCTTAGACGTGCATCTTTCATACCATATAGGCTAAGAAAAGCGTTTTTACAAATTTTTATTTCACGTTGCCTAGTTCGAATTTTGTAGGTAAAAGATGCCCCATGGGTTTTGTTGTTGCCGTCCACTCGTGGACGCCTTCGCCTAATATGATTCAATGAAATCAAGCCGGTTAAATGAGAGTCCTGGCTGTTCTTGTCAACCATGTCATTAAACTGCTTCAAAATTGACAGCCTTTGTTCTTGAGGGAATTTAGTAAAACACTTATTTTTACATCTACAGAAAAAATGGGCCTCAATAAAGCTTAACATGCAAACATATTATTATAGGATTACCTGCATGATTCTACAGTTGCACGGGCTCCAATAAACTTTCCTTTATGATTTGTGTGTTCTAGACCTCTAACCTTAGCCTGCTTAACCAATGTTTCTTTCTTCACTTTCTTTTCCTTTTTCTTAGGCCACTCAGTAGATATTTCGTGGTCATTTTCCATTGTAAACATCAATATGTAAGTAGAAAATGCGAACACAACTAGCACACAATAGCAACACTTCAACAAACGTTTCTTAAACTGTCAAACTGACTAAATGACATATGCACACTGTTCTCTCTGAATTTATAGCAAAAAGCGCACATGTCCAAGCACGGCAACGGACTTGTGCGGTATTTGAACGAAAGGCGTTGGACTTATGTTGTTTTTGTGGAAACAGCAATATTTTTACTGCCTGTATCTTGGCTCGTGTGTTGTTTTTGCAGAAATTTATTTTATACATAAATGTGTAACGATGCAAAAGAAAATGCAACAATTATTCAAACAAATGAATAATCATTTTCTCCGGTCGTATGAAGCGAGATGCCCCCTTCTACATTTTGGGAAAATATGGTCGCGCCGCGCGCCGAAGTCTCCTTCCAAAATCTCCGACCGCTGGCCTCTCGATATAGTCCGAACGCGCCGGGGCCTCGAGAGCACTTCTCTACGAGTATTGGCCCGTAGTAGAAATTGTTCAAGGTACACTCCGAAGGCGTAAGCATTTATGAGATTAAATGTTTATTGTCGTACCGCCGATAGAACTGTTAATACTTGATAGTTGCTAACCGAAACCGTCGATAGTGTGTCGTCGTAATACCTAGAGTCTTACAAACCCGATTACTAATTTGGAGGTGGGCCCGAACATACGTGAAGGCACATTTTCCAATAATCCGTAAACGCAGGTAATCGATTAGAGTTAGTCGAAAGGCTTGCCTAATTTATTACAGACCTAAGTTGCAGGCGGTGAAATACCAGCCGCTCTTAGGGGGTAAATACAGTGCAGAGTTTTTTGGCATAGCATATACCTTGCTATTATATAATGCAACACAGACATCATTTACACTGAAGGGAATAGTTCCAATCGAAAGACGGAATAATTCTCTTCTCCCCACATTCATTAGGGAAAGCTTGCGTCGAAAGGCTGCGAGAGTCCCTATCCGTTACATCACACTGAAACAACATTTACACCCCGTGAATAACCACAAGGTAGTACGATTTACATACCTTCGTTGATTTTGGTTTGTGATTTTCCGAATGTGGGTGCCCGATCGGTAACCTACATCGCCAAGAGCGAAATAAGTTATCTATCCGTCGCACGCTTTGTGTATACAATGATACCGACTTTGACCGCCAGATACCGCTGGTTGTCATTATTTTGATTAAATTTGTAAATAACGTTTTATTGTACATTCGTTTTGCTTTTATTTGAATTTTCTGTATATAGTTAAATTAATAGAGTGTGTTTAAGTTTAATCGTGAGTATTATTTGTGTTTTGCAAGAGTTCCAGAGAACCCTGTCTCTGACTAGAGTTCAGGGTATATTTATCGACGACCAGAAGTCCACCGACCGACCGACTGAAGCAACACCCCGTATGGTCACCAAAGGTGACGCAACGGGAAGGTCGTTGCAAATGTACATTTAATTTTCCCTCTAGATATGGACCCACTAACTTAATTTTTGTAAATTTGGACTTATGCTGTTTTTGTAAAACACGCCTCAATTGTAAATGTCAAAATTGTCTCTTCACATTTTTAGTAAGCAATAGTAATTTGTGAACTGTGGGATACAGTTTTCGAAAAAATTTTGTTTGATACTCGATTGCGAAATTCTTTTACATTCTCGAATGATCTTTTTTGTCACTCCGTTCAACACAATTGTATTCTTCTACTGAATGACGTCGTTGCGAAATTGTTAATTTATTACTGAAATAGTGCGCTTCCCCGTACAAGCACTTTGCAAGATTCGAATATCGGCGCTACTGGTAGATACCGCTCAAGTATCTCCGTCCCACTCCATATAATACGTCCGCTCCAGCCTCGCTTAGATCGCCACCTGCGAACGTCACGACTTTCGGTACATATGCACTCAGCTCGGTGCGGCTCGGTGCAAAACAGTCTTAGGGCCAATTGTACATTTGGAGTTTAAGCTCGCGCTCAACTGAACCAGGTTTATATTTGAACCGAGGTTCAGTGACCTCCGCGTTGTACATGCCCTGGTTCAGTTGAACCGCGGAGTCGTTCGACTTTTATGGGGTTGGCAAGGGCCACGAGAGTTGACGCACGCGCATTGTAGTAGTAGTTCAGTTGTAAAATAAAAAAGGCGGGATTGTTGTTGAGAAAATTTTGTGGTTACGTTGTATTTCGCGATTTGTGTTTTTTTGTTAATTTCTGACAATTGTTGTTTATTTTGGACTTATATTTGTTTATTTGGACTCGAGTTTGAATTATTATAAATCTGCTTTTATGCTAAGGATCTAATTTTGGTAAGTTATTAATACAATAAAGTAATGTTATGATTATTGGTGTGATTTTCTATTTATGTACATATATTTTATTGTATAGGTGGGACATTGGGTACTGAATACGGGTATTTGGGCTAAAAAAGCTTGGCTCTTGGTGGTGGTGGTGGTGCTTGGGTTGAACCATATTATATTTCAATTTGCGATAAATTAAACCATGGCTCCAATTGATAAAAAAAGGGCTGCAAATTTTAGTGAATTTGAAGAGAAGCTTCTCATAAATTTAGTAAAAAAATTTAAAACCATATTGGAAAACAAATTATCCAATACTGATATTAATGCGAAGAAAATGGAGGCATGGAGGAAAATAGAGGTGGATTTCAATGCACAAAGCGGTGGCACATTTAGAGACCACCAAGTATTAAAGAAAAAATATGAAAATATAAAAAAACGCACCAAACAAAAATTTGCAGACGAGAAGTGCTATGTCAGAGGCACTGGTGGGGGGCCCCCTCCAGTAGATATAAAAATGACCGAAATTGATTTGGACGTACGGGAAATTTTAGGAACAAGAATCGATGGGCTTGTTTCGGAGTTTGATGGAGATGCTGTGTTGGAAATGGAGGTGGTGGATGGTGGTTTCCTATCTGAAATTGACATGGATAGGATACAGCATGTAGGGAAATCATGTCAAGGTGCATTTTTATTTTATACAATTATGTAGTTAAAAAAATAATATTTGTTAGAAGTTTTTCAATATTGCATGTTTCGAATGTGCATGGAAAATAATAATATTTATTATCAATTGCAGAGCCTCAATCAGGAAGCAGTACTGCTTCAGGTCATGGCTTCATTACTACCATTCCTTCATCAACCCTAAACTTTGACCATGTCTACACAACAGAAATGCCGTCAACTTCCAAAACTGGTATAATGCCGAAAAAATTACATGAGAATGGTTCGTATAAATTGTAAAATTATGAGTAAAAATATGAATTGTTTTCTTTAATTTTAGATGTTTTAAATGCCAGTTTAGAAGAAGATGGGATGTCTATGAACATTAAAGGAGACCTTCGTAATCTTGGTAAAAAAAACTATATACGTGTTGTAAGCACATAAGTAAATTAATGTATTGTTTTTATTAGATTCTGAATTGCCAGTTACAAACTGGTCTAAATATAATCCAGAAAAATTAAAAACAACGAAAGCAAAACCTTTGTCTTTACCAAGAGGTATGTTTAATACAGGAATATTATTTCAATATTAAACTAAGTATATTGTTTTTAATTTTGTAGAAAACAAAATGAAGAAAAACGAAATTACTGCCAAAGTGTCGCAGTGGGCAGGTGCAAAGGCTGACCTGGAGCAGTATAAAAAAGCATGTCTGGAAGAGGAAATCAAGTTGAAGCTAAAATGCATAGCTGAAAGACACAAAAAAGAATTGGAACTTCTAGAAAAAGAGGCCGACCATAAAATGGATTTACAAAAAGCCGAACAGAAGTTCAAATTAAAACTGTTACTTTTAGAAAAGCACCCCAATATTTCGAAAGAAAATTTGGAAAGTATGTTTGATAAAATATACCAGTGAAACTTTGTAAAATGTGTTGTAAAAATTTTGTACTGTGTAGTTTTTAGGCTATAAAGAAATTTAAAATGTTTAAAAATCCGTAGATTAAATGTTTTTTGTATTTTATTTATTTATGATTCAACTATATAGGTAATATTCTTAAACGTGATTTGCCAAATTTGCAAAATATTCGTGAACAAGTCTATATCTAATTAAATTATTATTATTATTATTAACATTATTTCTGTCTTCATTTACTGCATCATTTCCAAAATTTACTTGATTGATTGCTGCTTCTTCTTCGGGATTTAATTCAGGCAACGGATTATTATATAGAGTAGCAATGTTATGTAGTATAGCTGTTGCTATTACTATTGCTTCAATTCGTTCTAACTTTACACGAACACCGAATGCTAAAATAGGGAACCTTCTTTTCCATATTCCAAAAGTTCTTTCTATTGGATTACGTGTCCTAATTTGCGATTCATTAAACAGGTTTTCTGCAGGAGTTCTTGTATCGGCCAAGGGTGTTATTAAATAACGTTTTATTCCATAGCCGCTATCTCCAACAAAAACGTAATTCCCATACAGGCCTCTTTCACAATTAATTCTGACTTGAGAGTTATTAAAAATTGTAGAATCATGTGTAGATCCAGGCCATCTACATACAACATTTTCAATCCTACATTTAGCATCGCACACGCCCTGTATATTTAAAGAAAAAAATCCTTTTCTATTTCTATATATCTCTGGTTCGTGGCCTCCAGGAGATAAAATTTTTATATGAGTGCAATCAATTGCTCCTATGCACCGTGGAAATCTAGCAATTTCGTAGAATTCCGCACTGGTGCCCTGCATTTCTTCTTCCGTTTGTGGCAATTTTATGAACTGATGATGCAAGCTTGCAATTGCACGAGAAACTTTATGCACAATTCTACAAGCTGTTGCTTTATCGATACCAACAAAATCTCCCACAACTTGTAGAAATGAACCAGTTGCATAAAATCGTAGAGTCACAAAAACCATCATTTCGGATGAGACTGCATTGTTTCTAAAATAATAATTATGTCATAAGCATATGATTAACAATTTTTCAATTTATAACAGTACCTCTCTGTTGGATTTGCAATTTGTTCTGCAATTCGATCATGCAAGTAATGCACAGCTTCTTTTGACAACCGAAATCTTTGAAGAAATTCCGTATCATTCCATTTTTCAAAATGATTTTCTCTTAACCTAAAATTTTTTGGTGCTCTTCGACCTTCAACTAAATCTACCAGTTCTAAAAAATCTTCGTCGTCTGTTAATAAATCCATATTAGGGAATAAATAAAAACTTTGGATGAACCCCACAATTTCACAAGAAAAGTTAGGTTAGATTGGCTTTGAACTTGGTTTAAACCGCCAGCGACCCCTCACTCAGTTGAGCCACTGCTTAAACTAGGCTCAGTAGCTGAACTCTCAATGTACAACGCGTTTTTTCAGTGAGCTAGGTTCACAGCCTGAGCTAGGTTTAAACTTCAAATGTACAATTGGCCCTTAAACTGCGAGCGTTTATCCTGAAAACGGAGCCTATACCGCGCTATGGCATACGATAACAGAAGCATTTTCAATGCTAAAATATTAACTTAGGTTCAGTCTTCGTCTGTAAAATGGTAATGCTTTGTGGAAAAATGCATGAAATTTTCTGATTCTGAAGCCCTTTCATTTTTTTTCTTTATTTTGTTCAATAATCTATCAACAAGACAAGACGTTGGTCTTTTAGGTGTCAATTTCTTTTTGCAAAAATCAATTATGGAAATTCTATCGCCTAATTTGGGAAGGAATGTTTTCAATTTATCGTCAGGCATCACGGCAATCGTAGAAGCATTTATTCAAGTAAAAAGGGAAAAAATGTAATAGGCACTTATTTTAGCTACCATAAGGCCTTGCACAGTGCACCCTAAATTTTAGTTTTATTAATTATGTAGGTAAATAGCTACTCACATTTTCCTCAATAAAATGAGCAATAATCTTTTCATCCAGATTTCTAGATTTTAAAAATTCTATAAAATCTTATTTGGGTTCCATAATCTGCAACAAGTAAGCAATGCATAACTGATGGTGTTGGTATGGACACCGAAAGTCAACTTCAATGCCAATCCAGAAATCCACTGTCACTCAAGGTTGGAATTGAATGTCACAAGAATGTGATGATAAGGTAGTCATAGTTACCTGCATGAATATTTTTATTCCAAAGAAGATTCCACATTCGCGTCACCACTATGAATGCAATAAGCAAACACTTTCTCTGTAAATATTTACAGTGAAAGTGTAAATAAGGGAAAACTAGTTTTGGATGGCATGTCCTCTCTACACCTGTTCGGGATGCACGAGTCTCGCCAAATGTAACGTGCGTGCATACCAAAATCATAATTTGTTCACTATTTGTACGTTAGTTCCATGTTCCATGGTATCGGCTAGTAACCACCGATTTCTGGATGGCTAGTGCAATGGTTTTACTTTTCAGGTAGCACTGTTCCAAATTTCGCCTCTGGAGATATTTCTTGCGTTGCGTTCACATTTATTTTGAAAGAAGTAATCTACCAAAAAGGGGGTTCCACGGCTCATAACCTGTCTGGCTTTGCGTGTTGAGTGGAGGTCGGCTAGGGGATTGTTTTATATGCATTTAATAATGAAACTCTTAACCCGTCAGGACGCGCGCCTTACCTTGTGCTGAAAATGCTATATGGGCAAGTCAGCATTGCACTGAATACCGATTGATGTAAAGTTTAAGTTAATTGTGTATTAGTAAGAAATATGAATGGATCATTTAGGATAAAATAAATTATGTAAGATATACATACTTTAAAACAAATTTTTTATTCAAGAAAACAAACTGAATACATAAAAATAATGAAATAATGAAATCTAAAGACAAAACGAAACTACTCGGAATCAATTTCGTTTGTACCTGATTTTGTTAGCTGTGCCGCACATTCATTGCAAGTGGGCACTACATGCTGCTTGCAAATAAAGTTATTGTAGAAATTACATGAAGTTTTCGTTTTGCGGTCCTTGCGTCTATCACAGTCGTCACATCTTTCAAATTCTAGTCTATTGCGTTTCGGTGGAAGTTCACTTACATCATTCGTTACTAGAAGCCTTATGCGTGTTTTTATGTCACGTGGTAATGTATCAATAGTAGATCGGTAAAGTATGTGCCCTTCAGTTAGATCTCTTGCAATCGTTTTCAAGAAATTGCGACGAATTTCAGGTTTGTCAGATTGTAGATTTTGTTTATATATTACAAAAGCATTTATCGCCGCCATGTTCATGAAACCATAACACATCGTCAGTGGCCAGCGGAAAGACTTTCGTGAAACCGAGTATGTGCCGAATCTTGTGTATTCAATAGCTTACTAGTTTAAATGCATTTGCCATGAGATTGGAAGACTGGGGTTGATTCCCCCTCGATGCATCTCCGATCTTCACACTTTACTATCTTGATTTGTCTGATAAAGTCAAAGTAATAGTTCATGAATATGTATTCTAAGTTGACTCGATTTTTGCTTCCTTAAAAGAGTAATAAAGAAATTATTAAGACGAGGCCGTGTTAAATTTAAAAAAAAGAAACATATGAACAAAAAGTAGCTAATAAGAATAATATCTTTAATATTTTCAGAACTACATCAACCACTCACCAAAACAAATCCTTCCTCCTGTCTTAGAGCAGGATATAATTGAAAGTATTTAGAAATTGAGATGTTCCCTTCTTGCCTTATTTTAAACGTCTTTTCCCAATAATTCCCATGGATCTAACGAAACTTTCAAGTAAGTTTCTGTTTCTTTGTCAACAACATCATGGGTCAGAGACACTTCAGCTGCCAAATAAAAAGCCCATAAGCATGATATGAGGCCAGTCAATTTAAGGGATGTTGCGGGAGGTGATTATTGAAGTTTTAAAGCACGCTTTAAAAATTTTGTTATATATTTTCCGTTCTCTGAGGACAAATTCAGGAATTCACAAATGTTAGTCAGAATCTAAATGCAAATATTACACAATTGATTTGGGAATTTCGTTTTAAATCATACTTGTTATACAGACCAAGAAGGTGAGAGAAATATGAACTTGATAATCATTCAATTCTAAACAAAGTATACTTAGTATGCACAACAAATTTTTGCGTAGTAACTTACTTTGAGTAGAGGGTGAGGATCCTCCACTCCCATGAATTGCTGCTAGTACATTCACATACTTGGTATATAACTTGCCCTTGGGCGAACGTTTTCGGGTCGTTAGGGTTTTTCCATGGTACGGTATGTAATACGTTTCTTTATGCTCACCAAATGAAGTTTTACAATTTGTTCAGCTAATTATGTCGTGTAAACATTTGTTAACATACGTTCTCATGATATGATTCTGCTGAGTAGGCAGAAAGAGACACCGTGGAAAGTGCAGTGTTTTAATATCAGTTGTAATTGTTTGAGCACATTGATATGTTGTATTTTTGCTTATTAATAAATTTGTATTAAATTAAAATTTTTAAAAAGGCTTTTGCAAAAAGCAAACCCTTAAGTGGCGCAGTCGGTAGGATTGATCGAAAATTATTGTACCGCACAATCAATTTTTCGTATTTACGATTAATCGGTCAATCGAGTTTTGTTCGTGGGACATTCAAAAAATCAGCGTGGTTCGCCAACTTTGGAGAAGCCCAATCCACCGAGGATTCTGACAACATCCCACAGCAGGGCAGAAAGAACAGAACTTACAACCCCTATCAATATCGAAGCATGAAGATATCGATTCTTCTGCTGTAAGTACTTTTGTAATTTCAACACTAATATATATTATTTGTTGTGCATGATAATTTATGTCTCTGGACGCAGTCATATCTAGTATCGAAAATTTACAGTTAATTGATTTACCAGAAAGTCCGAATAGTTCCGACTCTGATACTTCAGAAATTGCTAGCAGTTACAACTCATTAAATAACATGGCTCAATTCAGAGTAGAATATTTATCATGCGTGCCAAATTTTGATGGCAATCCAAATGACTTAAATGAATTTATAACTTCTGCGGAGAGCATCATCAATAATTTTATAGACCCGGCAAATCCGGGATTATTTCAAAATGTGTATATTTTTAAATCAATCTGTAATAAATTGACTGGACAAGCGAAAATTGCCGTCAATATACAGCAGGCCAACACGTGGGCGGAATTAAAACATGTACTGTATAGAAATTTCAGTGATCAAAGAGACGATACTTGCCTAGTTAGGGATTTGGTGTTATTAAAACAAAATAACGACAAACCACTTGTGTTTTATGAAAAGTGTACTCAACTTCTAAACTTGTTGTGTTCTTATGCATCTTCGAACGAAGAGAACGAGTTAGTTAAAATATCAAAACGTGATTTCTTTTCAAAATTAGCGTTAAAATCGTTTATTTGTGGATTAAGAGAACCTCTAGGAAGTAGTATTAGAGCAATGCGCCCTGATACTCTTCAGAGAGCCCTCCAATACATCACCGAGGAGGACAATGTCCGCTATTACCAAAAGGACCAAAAACTCGAACATCAAAGACCACAACAAGTAAATAGATTTTCCACACCTTTCAGCAACAATAATAGGAACACTTTTCCTTCACAACCTATTAACATTAAACCCAGGCAAAATATGCCTGCACAGAAATTCTTCACCAACGCCCAAGTTTTTAGACAGCCAAGCCAACCTCAGGCAGGGCCAGGGCCTTCGAAAAATGTTTTCAAACCAAATCCTAACTTCAAACCCGAACAACCAACCCCTATGTCCGTCTCTACGAGGCAAACATTTAATAAACCCCCACAATATCAACCTAAACGTTTTATCTCCGAAGAATTATATACGCAAGAATCAGAGAGTTTGTGTCCCCAAATAACCGCAAACGACTCTCAGATGGTCTCGCAAAATATTCAAAATCTAATAGATTTCGAAAATAACGACCAACCTCAATACCAAAATTTTCAGGTCGACATTCCCAACACCGGGGAAAGGTAGTCGAATTTAATAACCACGATTCCAGGATTAATAGGTTACCATACATTTACTTTCCTGAATATGATCTACGAATTCTTGTAGACACTGGTGCTACAACTTCTTTTATAAATCCGGAAGTTGCAGACAAATTTTGGCCTCAAAATATCGAATTCGATCCGATCACCGTTTCGAATTGCTTCACTAAAACCAATCAGGAATATTGTGTTTGGTTCCCTATCCCTGAAATATTCAAAATGCCAGACGAATATTTTAAATTTCACATATTTAAGTTTCACAAAACTTCCAAGGGATTAATTGGCATCGATAATCTTAGAAGACTAAAGGCTAAAGTGGATTTCGAAAACAATATTTTGTTAACACCACTAACAAAAATTCCTTTAGAATTCCAAGAAACATCCAATACAATCAATACTATCAGTATGGAACCCTTATCTGAAATTCAAATACAAGTAAGAGTTAATGTGCAAAATGGCGAAATTGTGTTTCCTGGAATTTCCACGGAAAACACCATAATACAAGAGTGTCTGACTGTAGCAAAAAATGGTCTCGCTTTTACTAGAATCAAAAATTTTTCAGACGACCCAATTACTGTAAAAATTCACGAACCAGTTAGTGTCAGTTCTTATTCAGAAAACGAATTCGAATCAAATTACGAAATTAATAATTTTACCGCAGAAATAGACGAATTTGACTCTTCTTTAATAAGAACCGAACATATGAACGCAGAGGAAAAATCTGAAATTCTAAAGTCGCGTGCAAAATTCTCCGATATTTTCCACCTGGAAAGTAACGAATTAACTTTCACTAATAGAATAAAACATTCAATTAGGACAAACGATGAAATTCCGGTATATACTAAAACATATAGGTATCCTTTCATTCACAAAACGGAAGTACAGGACCAAATCAGTAAAATGTTAAAATCAAAAATTATACGCCCGTCAAATTCACCCTGGTCCAGTCCAATATGGATTGTGCCGAAAAAAATGGACGCTTCAGGAAAACAAAAGTGGAGAGTTGTCATCGACTATCGTAAATTAAACGAAAAAACAATCGACGACAAATATCCACTACCGAATATATCAGATCTGCTCGATAAACTAGGTCGGTGTCAATATTTTAGCACCTTGGATTTAGCCAGTGGGTTCCATCAAATCGAGATGGACCCACAAGACATTGAAAAGACCGCGTTCAATACCGAAAACGGCCATTACGAATTTTTAAGAATGCCTTTTGGGCTTAAAAATGCGCCCTCGACATTCCAGCGCGTAATGGATAACGTTTTACTGGGATTGAACATTGAAATCCGCCTAGTCTATCTCGATGATATTATATTATTTAGTGTTTCTCTTCAAGAGCACATAGAAAATTTGCAAGCGGTATTTAAAAGACTAAAAGAATCCAATTTTAAAGTGCAACTCGATAAAAGCGAGTTTTTACGTAAAGAAATAGCGTTTCTGGGTCATATCGTGACGCCAGATGGGATCAAACCCAATCCCGATAAAATTAGGGCTATCGAAAAATTTCCGATACCCAAAACTACCAAACGAATAAAATCATTTCTAGGACTATTAGGTTACTATAGGAAGTTCATAAAAAATCTTGCTAAACTGACAAAACCATTAACCAAATGCTTGAAAAAAAATGCTAAAATAGAACATAACGCAGAATTTGTTCAATGTTTCGAATTATGTAAAAAGTTATTGTCAAATGAACCGATTCTCCAATGCCCAGACTTTACAAAGACATTTAACATTGTAACGATGCAAAAGAAAATGCAACAATTATTCAAACAAATGAATAATCATTTTCTCCGGTCGTTTGAAGCGAGGATGCCCCCTACTATATTTTGGGAAAATATGGTCGCACCGCGCGCCGAAGCCTCCTTCCATTCTCTCCTACCATTGGCCTGCCGATATAGACGGAACGCACCGTGGCTTCGAGAGAATTCAACATTCAGCACTTCTCTACGAGTGTTGGCCCGTAGTAGAAATTGTTCAAGGTACACTCCGAAGGCGTAAGCATTTATGAGATTAAATGTTTATTGTCGTACCGCCGATAGCACTGTTAAATACTTAATAGTTGCTAACCGAAACCGTCGAGAGTGTGTCGTCGTAATACCTAGAGTTTTACAAACCCGATTACTAATTTGGAGGTGGGCCTGAACATACGTGAAGGCACATTTTCCAATACTCCGTAAACGCAGGTAATCGATTAGAGCTAGTCGCAAGGCTTGCCTAATTTATTACAGACCTAAGTTGCAGGCGGTGAAATACTAGCCGCTCTTAGGGGATAAATACAGGGCAGAGTTCTTTGGCCTAATATATATCCTGCTATAACATGACGCAACACAATCATCATCTACACTGAAGCGAACTGTGCCAATCGAAAGACGGCATAATTCTCTTCTCCGCACATTCATTAGGGAAAGCTTGCGAGAGTCTCTACCCGTTACATCACACCAAAACAACATTTACTCCCCGTGAATAACCACCAGGTAGTACGATTTACATACCTTCGTTGATTTTGGCTGGTGATTTTCCGAATGTGGGTGCCCGATCGGTAACCTACATCGCCAAGAGCGAAATAAGTTATCTATCCGTCGCACACTGAGTGTATACAGTGCTACCGAATCTGACCGCCAGATACCGCTGGCTGTCATTATTTTGATTAAATTTGTAAATAACTTTGTTGTACATTCGTTCAGGTTTTATTTGGAATTTTATGTAAATAGTTAAATTAATAGAGTGTGTTTAAGTTCATCGTGAGTATTATTTTTGTTTTGCAATAGTTCCAGAGAACCCTGTCTCTGACTAGAGTTCAGGGTATATTTATTAACGACCCGAAGTCCACCGACCGACCGACTGAAGCAACACCCTGTATGGTCACAAAAGGTGACGCAACGGGATAGGTCGTTGTATAATTTGGCGCCCGAGCAGGGACTTGATGGTCGCTATTGCATCCCGTATATTCCAGATACAGGACCAGGACCGTAGAAAATTTATTTAAATTGATTTAAACGAGTAAGTTTGATTCTTTTGGTTGTGTATTCTGTTATAGCTTTCAGGATGAACAAAGACGAGGCTACCGCAGGACCGTTACCGCAAGAGGAAGAACCAATTCCTACCGCTACCGCAGGTACAGCCAAAGTGGCTTGGGTGTACCAATTAAATAAGGAGGAATTGGCCAAGGAGTTAAGAAAATTTAACTTAGCCCCGAGTACTAGGATGGAGGAGATGAGGAAGAAACTTATTTCCTATCTAAGGGAAGGTTTGCCCGGCACGCATACTGAACGTGAGAAATTAGAAGAAGATATAATCCCGAGGACCGAGAGAAAAACACCCTGTGACGTGGTCAGGAAGTGGAACCTGAAATTCGACGGCACAACTGACCCGGTAACATTCCTGGAAAGACTGGAAGAGTTACAAGAATGTTACGAAACCGCACAAGAAGATTTATTAAAATCTTTACCAGAGCTGTTAAAAGGCAAGTGTTTATTGTGGTACCGTAATAACAAAATACTTTGGGAAACATGGGAATATTTCCTGGAGGATTTTAAACTGAATTATTACCCAGCTAGATATATGTTTAGATTAGAGGAAGAAATTCGTTCTAGAACGCAAGGCGTCAGAGAGAAAGCGAGAGAGTATACTATCTCTCTTCTGACATTGATGCGACGGTACGGGAAATTATCGCCGGACAGTCAGCTGGAGCGAATTTATTTGAATTTAAAACCGGAGTACAAAATTTATATCAAGCGACGGGAATTCAACAACATCTCGAGCTTGCTGCGTCTCGCGGAAGAATACGAGGGCGTATTAGATGAGTGTGCTTCGTACAAGCCACCCCCGAATCCCTCTCAAGCATATGTAACCGAAACAGCATGCACTACAAGCACTAAACAAGTGAAAAATGATAAAGAATATTTACAGGTTGTCACCGAGAAGGAATCCGCGACGGAAAGGCCTAGGAATAGCCCGGAAAATGATAGAAAATATTCCAGAGCATCCTGCTGGCGTTGCGGACAGACCGGCCACTGGAGAAATAATTGTCGGGGAAAGCCGAAATTATTTTGTTCCGGATGTGGAAAGGAAAATGTCCTGACCCGAGATTGCTGTGGGAAAAGCAATCAGGGAAACGACATGCGTCGTCGGAGGTAAGGGAATCCTACCGGCGACTAAACCGACCTGAATCCCGGAGCCATAACAGGAAAACCTTGGAAATAAATACCAAACGACCGCCACCGGAACTTACCTTATCACCAGCTACCCTAGCTAGGAAGGAGGCAAGAATATTTATTAATTTGAGAATTTTTGGGGTTTGCTTTCAGGCATTAGTGGACACTGGCGCTAGCTGCTCCTATATTGGAGACAAGGTTCGGAGGCATTTGGAAAAAAATGGTGTACAGCCGAACCCAAGTGGAAACCAATTTGTTCGCTTGGCAACCAATCAGAGGGTACCAATCGTAAACCAATACGAATTTTCTTTTGCTAATAATGGAAAACCCGTAAGCTGCATGTGGAGTTACCTAGAAGGCCTCACAACCGACATAGTTATGGGAATGGACCAGCTGACAGCCCTAAAGGCTAAAATTGAGCTGGGAACAGGAAGGATGTGGCTAGGAGCCCAAGAAATCCGTAGCAGTCCCCAAGGAGGCGATTGCGAACTGGCAGGAATCACTCCCGTCACCGCCGATCAGCAAAAACAGCTGGAGAAATTCCTAAAGGAGGAAATGAATAAATTTTCCGACATTATCACCCCGACTTCGCTTGTAGAACATAAGATACGCCTGAAGGAGGGAGAGGAGCCCCAGAAGCAGAGGTACTACCCCCGGAACCCCGCTATGCAAACGATTATTAACCGGGAGGTGGAGAAGATGCTGCAGGACGGTATCATCGAACAATCCGATAGCCCCTGGAGTTCTCCAGTTGTATTGGTGAAGAAGCCGACGGGGAAACATCGATTTTGTGTGGACCTGAGAGTGGTGAATAAAAAGTCCATTCCTGACGCATATCCAACACCATACATTCAAGCTATTCTAGACAAGCTGCGAGGGGCGAGATACATCTCGACGCTGGACTTGAAGCATGCCTACTGGCAGGTACCGTTGTCCCGGGAAAGCCGACCGATCACCGCCTTTACTGTGCCGGGAATGGGCCTGTATCAATTTAAGGTAATGCCCTATGGTCTCCACTCCGCCCCTGCAACATTTCAGCGCCTGTTAGATAAAATTATAGGTACAGCGTTGGAACCCAGAGCGTTTGCTTACTTAGATGATATAATAATAGTAAGTCCCACGTTTGACGATCACCTACAAAGCCTACAGGAGGTGTTCGAAAGACTACGTGCAGCCGGACTCCAACTGCAACCGGAAAAGTGCGTCTTCTGTCAGCCTGAGCTGAAATACCTGGGGCATGTGGTCAACCAGGAGGGGATTCTGACCGACCCCGACAAAGTTGAAGGAATCGTGAAAATGGAACCGCCCAAGTCCGTGAAAGCAATCCGAAGATTCCTGGGAATGATGTCGTGGTACAGAAAATTTATTCCCCGATTTTCAGACACTGCTGCGCCATTAAACGGGCTTCTGAAAAAGAACATAAAGTTTAGATGGGCCGCGGAACAGGACGAAGCCTTTCGGAAGTTAAAAAGTGCTCTCATAAGTGCACCAGTCTTGACCTGCCCTGATTTTAAGGTTCCATTTATTTTACAGACCGATGCGAGCGACGTAGGACTAGGGGCAGTCCTAGTGCAGAAGCAGGACGGCCACGACAAGCCAATCGCCTACATATCTCGGTCCCTGACCGAGGCAGAAAGAAAATGGTCAACTACGCAGAAGGAACTGCTGGCTATCATTTGGGCAGTAACAAAATGGAAGCCGTACCTCGAAGGGTACCATTTCACTGTCGTATCCGATCATCACTGCTTGGAATGGCTGAATAGGATGAAGAACCCCACGGGAAAATTGGCCCGCTGGGCCCTGGAACTGCAACAATATTCCTTCGATGTAATATACCGGAAAGGCGCCCTGAACCAAGTGGCGGATGCTCTTTCGAGATCTCCAGGGATCCCGGAAGAGGTGGCAGTGATAGCCCGTGAAGAAGATTGTACCTGGCTTCGTAAACTCCGGAGGAAAATTACTGAATCTCCGGACAAATTTCCGGAGTACCGACTCCACAGGGGAAAAATCTTTAAATGTTTTCCAGATGTGTTTACAGAACACGCCGCCGAAGGACGTACCGACCGTTGGGTATGGTGTGTGCCAGAGCATCACCGTAAGGCAGTCCTTAGGGAATGCCATGATGAACCAGCTGCTGGACATTTGGGTGTCGCAAAGACATTCTACCGAGTATCTAAAAATTATCACTGGCCCGGGATGTACCGTGATATAAAGAAACACGTCCGAAAATGCCAAAACTGCCAGTGCTATAAGGTGCCTCAGCAGCAGCCCCTAGGAAAAATGAATTTTTCTAGGCAGACCATCCCCTGGGATATAGTGAGTACCGACCTCATTGGACCGTTACCCCGCTCTAGGAAGGGGAATATGTTTTTAGTTGTTTTCCAGGACAGATTTTCGAAATGGATAGAGATCCAGGCGCTCAGGAAGGCCACCGCCCGAACCGTAATCCAGGCTTTCAAAGAGCGCATAGTCTACCGTTTCGGAACGCCCGCAATTTTAGTATCGGATAATGGAAAGCAATATATAAACCGAATTTTTGAAGAAATGGCTGCCGCCTTTCAGATTCGGCATCAACTGACACCGCCGTACACACCCCAGGCCAACCCGGTAGAGAGAGCGAATAAAGTAATTGGGAAAATGCTCGCTCAATACACTCCGGACGACCAGAAGAAATGGGATGTGCATTTATCCGAATTCATGTTTGCAATGAATAGTTCGAAGCACGAATCAACTGGATTTACGCCGGCGTACTTAAACTTCGGGAGGGAGATGACCGCGCCGGGAATCCTCCGAAATCAAGATGTACCGGTGAACCTGGAGGACATCAAGGTAGGCAGATACCGAAGACACCTCCAGAAGTTACATGACATCTACAAGATGGTGCGGGTGAACCTAGCGAAGGCGTTCACTCACCAAAGTCATCATTACAATCTTAGGAGGCGACCGTATCATCCAAGAGTTGGAGACGTGGTTTACAAGCGTTCCCACGTGCTCTCGGATGCAGCCCGAGGATTCATGGCCAAGCTAGCACCTAAATATGCTGGACCGTTCGAAATAAGCCGAGTAATTTCTCCTGTTATAGTAGAGTTACGAGATCCAGCTGGAAGAGACGTGGGCCGAGTACACGTTAAAGACGTTAAACCGGAGACCGATACCAATATGTAAGTAAGTACCATTTTCTAATCCCAGCGCAGGTATTTCTGTTTTAGTATAAAAGGGAAACCGAAACCGTATTAAATTCAGTTCCATCGAAATAATCGACGATGAAAGTAAAAGCAGTGAAGAAGAATGTACCGCCGAAACCCCATGCACCTAGCCCAGGGATGGTGGCCCTGGAGGAAAAGTTCAGGGAACTTTTTGGGCACCCTGGTTCCCCCGTGAGTCCGCTGAGGGAGTCCGACGAGAGGATGTTCGAGGAGATGTGGGCTCAGGTAGCCTCGCCATCAACGCCGAGGCCCATGGACTTCTCGCCAGTCCGGGTGATCAAAACCCCGGACATAAGCCGTCTACCACCTACCCCGACGGCTCCTGTGAGAAGGCTCTATGTATGCCAAGTACCGGACGAGATGAGACCAACCCCGGCATCCTCGGTGAGTAGCACGCCCGCCGCAGATCTAACTCCAATCCCAAATCTCTCCAATGAGAGCCTGCATATAGACCCGGTGCCGATCCACGCTCCAGTTATTCGGAAGAAAACGCACCGAGGCAAGAATAAGAGGGTGCGGATATTCTTGCGGGACGGTACCTTCGTGCGAATGAAAATCACAGCCGCCAGAAACATGGGTCTCGTGTAAATCTACCGTTCCGGCCGAACCCGAGGAATTTTAATCGAAGAAGCTATCCAGGAATGCACCCATCTTTTCCGAAGAGGGGATGATGTGTAACGATGCAAAAGAAAATGCAACAATTATTCAAACAAATGAATAATCATTTTCTCCGGTCGTTTGAAGCGAGGATGCCCCCTACTATATTTTGGGAAAATATGGTCGCACCGCGCGCCGAAGCCTCCTTCCATTCTCTCCTACCATTGGCCTGCCGATATAGACGGAACGCACCGTGGCTTCGAGAGAATTCAACATTCAGCACTTCTCTACGAGTGTTGGCCCGTAGTAGAAATTGTTCAAGGTACACTCCGAAGGCGTAAGCATTTATGAGATTAAATGTTTATTGTCGTACCGCCGATAGCACTGTTAAATACTTAATAGTTGCTAACCGAAACCGTCGAGAGTGTGTCGTCGTAATACCTAGAGTTTTACAAACCCGATTACTAATTTGGAGGTGGGCCTGAACATACGTGAAGGCACATTTTCCAATACTCCGTAAACGCAGGTAATCGATAATAGCTAGTCGCAAGGCTTGCCTAATTTATTACAGACCTAAGTTGCAGGCGGTGAAATACTAGCCGCTCTTAGGGGATAAATACAGGGCAGAGTTCTTTGGCCTAATATATATCCTGCTATAACATGACGCAACACAATCATCATTTACACTGAAGCGAACTGTGCCAATCGAAAGACGGCATAATTCTCTTCTCCGCACATTCATTAGGGAAAGCTTGCGTCGAAAGGCTGCGAGAGTCTCTACCCGTTACATCACACCAAAACAACATTTACTCCCCGTGAATAACCACCAGGTAGTACGATTTACATACCTTCGTTGATTTTGGCTGGTGATTTTCCGAATGTGGGTGCCCGATCGGTAACCTACATCGCCAAGAGCGAAATAAGTTATCTATCCGTCGCACACTGAGTGTATACAGTGCTACCGAATCTGACCGCCAGATACCGCTGGCTGTCATTATTTTGATTAAATTTGTAAATAACTTTGTTGTACATTCGTTCAGGTTTTATTTGGAATTTTATGTAAATAGTTAAATTAATAAAGTGTGTTTAAGTTCATCGTGAGTATTATTTTTGTTTTGCAATAGTTCCAGAGAACCCTGTCTCTGACTAGAGTTCAGGGTATATTTATAAACGACCCGAAGTCCACCGACCGACCGACTGAAGCAACACCCTGTATGGTCACAAAAGGTGACGCAACGGGATAGGTCGTTGTAACATCACCACGGACGCTAGTAACGCAGCTATAGGTGCCGTTTTATCACAAGGGCCTATTGGCAGCGACCTTCCGATCGCATATGCATCTAGGACATTAAATGACAGTGAACTTAACTACAGTACCATAGAAAAGGAACTTTTGGCAGTTGTTTCCGCAGTAAAATATTTTAGGCCATACGTATATGGACGAAAATTTAATATTATAACCGATCATAAGCCCCCTAGAGTGGCTTTTTTCCTTGAAAACTCCAAATTCGAAATTAATACGATGGAGGTTGAAGTTAGAGGAGTATGATTACAAAATAACGTACAAAAAGGGCAAATTAAATGTAAACGCAGACGCCTTATCGCGGGTAGAAATTCACACCAAAGAAACCTCGACAAATAATATTGTAGACTACATAGAAAATTTCAATAAAGAACTCGCTGCGGACAATCGTAATGCGCCAGACAATTCGACGAAAACGATCACCTAAACGAACATCTCGACGACGGGACCCAACACTCCAACTTTGAAGAAAACCCAATAATAGAAGTCCAAATTTGTGATAAACCTTTAAATTTTGGACATAATCAAATAATAATTACACTAGTTAATTACTCTCCAGCTAAGCCATCTATAACATTCAAGTACGATAAACAGAGAATAAAAGTGCAGGTTTCCAAAAATAACTTCAAAAATGATATAATAAATTTTATCAAAGAATACATTGTACCTAAAGTAACTTACCATATTTATTTCGAACAAGAAGGTATTTACGAAGAATTTTGCGAAGTACTCAGACAAAGTTTTAAATGGCCATCCTATAAATTTATAAAATGCAATAAATTTCTAAAAGACGTGGACAAACAAGACATTATGGACACGATCGACAAATACCATACCTCAAAAACAAATCATAGAGGAATCAACGAAACTCACGAAAGAATAAGAAATATTTACTATTGACCGAACATGAAAAAAACAATTCAAGACTTTATTAATAATTGAAACATTTGTCAGTCAGTAAAATATGAGCGCCATCCTCTTAAAATTCCTTACAACATTACCCCAACGGCCACTAAACCGTTCGAAATTATTCACATAGATACTTTTCAGGCAAATAAAGAGAAATTCTTGACGATCATAGATTCTTTCTCCAAGTACGCTCAAGCATACCAAATCAATACTGCAAACGCCATAGAAGTAGCTGATAAATTGCTTTTATTCTTTTGCCATCACGGAATCCCATCAACAATCATGTGTGATCTTGGTACCGAATTTAAAAACAACATTTTACAAGACTTATTAAAATTACACAAAATTTCTATTCATTTCACAGCATCCGGTAACCCAAGCTCCGATGGAGCAATCGAACGATTACATTCTACATTAATCGAACACCTCAGGGTATTAGGCAAAACATATCCATCTAATGATACAAAAATCACATATGTTATATGCAATATTAGGGTACAACAACTCCATACACTCGATAACAAAAATGAAACCAAGTGACGTAATAAATGGGCACTTTTCAAACGAAGATCTTTTGGACATGAACGTAGAAAATAAAATATTAACGTCATACGTAGATTCTCACCGAGAAAAGGTAAAATTATTGTATCAACATATTAATCAGAAATTAATGAATGATAAAGAAAAGGTAATAACAAAACTAAACACAAAAAATAAAGACAACCCTCAATTGGCAGTATCACAAGAAGTAAGATTGAAAGTACCCCCTAACATAACGGAACGAAATAAATTAAAGGACAGGTTCACTTCAAAAACAAAAATTACGGAAATAGATCAAAATACAAAAACGCTAGTAACGGACTTGAGACCAAATGTTAGGTACCATTTTAGAAACATACAAAAACCTCATGCTGATGAACCATCCGACCAAGAATCAGAATCTGACAATTAATAATATTTTCAGGTTCGCGTATTGATACGCTCAAATTACCATCAGGGACCTCCGAACCAATCCAGGGTTACTCCCGGTTAAACTTGGCACAGCGCAAATTCAAGAATACACACATAAATTAATGCACTATTATGATTTGGAACCATTACTGGAAGAAACTGACAGGTTAAATAACCAAAGGCTGGAGTTATTGAAAATTATATCTTCCAATCACATATTTTCTTTAGAATTAAGTAACTACGTTAAAATATTAAGTGCTACTCACGCTATGGTAGAAACAAAATTTAGAGAAATAATTCCGCGTCAAAATCGACAAAAGAGGGGCCTAATCAATGGAATAGGCTCGATATTTAAAAGTATCACCGGTAATCTAGACGCTGAAGATGGTATGCGTTACGACAGGCTAATCGAAAATTTACAACATAACCAAGGTAAATTGGCAAATCACATTCGCGTTCAAAATTCAATATCTACAGATATTATCGACAAATTTAACAAAACGGTAGAAAACATAAACCATAACCAATTGATCCTTAAATCCCGAATCCTTATAATAGAAACATTTATCAAAGGAAAAGTCACGAGAGAAAATATTGAAATGACTTAAAATGTATTAAATCAAATCATAAAACTGTATAACTTATTTACATCGTTCTACAAGATTCTATAACCTTCGCTAAATTAGGACTCCTGCATCACAGTATAATAAAAACTGAGGATCTTTTTACAGGCCTATTAAAGTTAGACAAAATGCTTTCTCCAGGACAATTACCCTTCGAAATAACGTACGAAAATATTCTACTCTATGAATCCTTAATAATTAAAGTTCATTCTTACATCAACCAAAATAAAATAGTGTATATTTTAAATATACCGATAAATTACCCACATAAATTTGACTATTATCACTTGTACTCTATACCAGTTCAAATTAATGAAACCCAATTCCGTACTATAATACCAAATTCAAAATTCATAGCTCTTTCAAAGAAATATTATGCACGAACAAATTTAAAGTGTTCAGAAATTCCAAACAGTATTTACTTTTGTGGGCAACTCGCTATAACTGAACAATCGAACATTCGTAATTGTGAACATGGCTTAATTTCCAATCAACAAATTTCCGATTGTCATGTGGAAGAACTATCAGTCACCATTCCGCAACTATTCAACATAGAAGATACCAATAAATGGATATTAGTTAGTCCGAAGAAAATTCAACTCCACATCAAATGCAAAAATCAAAACGAAATAATGGATATAATTGGCACAAGTTTACTCGTTTTACCAGATAACTGCGAGTTTACATTCAACAAAGAAGTGATCTACTCAAAGGAATCAAGATCCGAAAACACCCTAATGTTTTTCGAGATAGATACAAAAATCCTAATGGAAAATTACACCAGGTTACCGCTAGAACTCAAGGACATCAAGTTAGATGAACTAAAAGAAGCAAAACGAACGATCTCCAATAACAACATTCAGTTGGATCCGATACCCGAACAAATCAACTATCATAACTTCGTTATCTACTTTGTTATTTTTGTATTACTAATAATTATCTGCTACAGAAAACTCAAGAAATTGCACATTCGAAAATCCCAGGAAGTTGGCGCGAGAAATACCAAGAAACCAGAGGAGATCGACATGGTTTAAATCTCGTCTTAGCCTGCAATTTGAATCTACCGTGGGAGGAATTATGTCGTGTAAACATTTGTTAACATACGTTCTCATGATATGATTCTGCTGAGTAGGCAGAAAGAGACACCGTGGAAAGTGCAGTGTTTTAATATCAGTTGTAATTGTTTGAGCACATTGATATGTTGTATTTTTGCTTATTAATAAATTTGTATTAAATTAAAATTTTTAAAAAGGCTTTTGCAAAAAGCAAACCCTTAAATAGCTGCATTAATAAAAGTGCTCGGAGAAATGCTATAATAAACAAATTTTCGGCATAAAAGACAAACTTTTATTATTTAATTTGGAAATTACTTGCCTTTCATAGATATTAATTAGATGCCTTATTATAATGTTTGTAAGTTTGTCCCTTAAAGAATTGTCTAGAACATTTCCTTTTTTCGTCAAAATGATTCAACCATCAACACTTCTTTGCAGCAAATTTTCTAAATCCAAATCCAGAATGGATATCTTTGTCCTTTTTGGAGGTAAAACTTCATTTGGTTCTAAGAAAGGTGTAGCCTCTTGAGCAGAATTACTTTTATTATTTTCAATAGTAGGAATTTTTGATTTATCAGTGGGTGGTACTGCTAATAAAAAAGGGTCGTCATTAAGAACCGCGATGTTACTTGGAGGGACTTCAGATTCCAATGAACCAAAACTGGAATTCAGTGATGAAATTGTGTTAGTGGTAGCTGAATCCATGATATGTAAAACCCAATTTTCAATATTCAACGCTTTAAATTTAGATTTGAACTTGAGCCTGAGGCCCACTTCTTTAACTAATGTATCAATGGTTTCATTGTCCAACATTTTGAAAGCTTCTTCATCAATGTTTTCATCTTTAAAAATGTCGATCAACTCTGTAAAATTCCACTGAATTAGCGTGTTGGAAACAAATTCGTCTGTCATTTCTACAAATAATTAAGTCGAATTATAAATAGTTCAAGTGTAATAATCCACAAAAAGTAGGAAAATTCAATTTTAATAAAATACTGTGTGACCAGGAAATTAAACAACTCTTATAACATTTTTGCTGCTGAAGATTTGAAATTTGGAAAAATATTATAGTAATGTATACCTAACATAGACGAACTCTAAAATTATATTATATTTACGCTTCATAAATTAACTGGTAATTGATATTGGCTAGATAGTACAATAGTGCACTCAAAAATAGTCTAATTAGGGCAGTCGTAAACTTTTGGGTTTCGACGACCGCTTTACTTTGCATTATCAACACTATTTAAGGTTTTGTGACATTTCCCGTCTGATCCTTAATTTGATTTTCAAATGGAACACCCTGTACATTTTTAGACTTAGATATTTACATTTACGACTGAAGCAGACGGGGTACTCACAGTCTAAGCGTTTGTTTATGGGAAAGGCAAAACAAAGCAGCCGACCAGTTGTGCAGGAAACAGGTGTCGCCGTGGAAATGGAATATCGCGGAACATTCACCTGGTTGGTTGTTTGAATATAATAACAAAAAACGCTACCCGCGGCGCACTGGTCTACGACCGACGACCGCTGTTGCGTAAGAACGCAGGGTTCATTCTCCAACTCCAAATATTTGGGAAAAATAGTGTACATAACTATGGAACGTGCATTTTCTGCCTCGGC
Organism: Xestobium rufovillosum; assembly: GCA_963966045.1. NCBI lineage: Eukaryota > Metazoa > Arthropoda > Insecta > Coleoptera > Ptinidae > Xestobium > Xestobium rufovillosum. Next base: position 38,779,381 of record OZ014495.1, read on the forward strand.
TGCGCCTCTTGTTTAAATTAATTTATTATTATTACTATTAATGTTATTGTTATTAGGATTTGACGAGACTTTCAAAATGACACCAAGAACATGAACCTAGCTTACGTACAGTTCGCACAAATCCACAAAAAGTACAAAATTTCCAAATCCCTAGTTGATCCCCCCCCCATACTAGCGTCACACTTCCAATCCGTTAAACATTTTCAATGTTAAAATGTTTTTTGTTTAAAAACACTGATAAAATATTTTTATAACAGGTAGGTAGGTAGGTGCCTAGGTATTTATACTCTATTACATTTTTGGAAAAGTGAAGGTAAGAGCATATTACTGGCATAAAAATATAATGGTGTTCCATTTAAAAATTTAAAAGCCCAAGTTGAACATAGTATCTCAGAATATCAGAAAATATTCGAGTACTGTGTTTTAAGCGAAAAATCTGGAAAACAACTCTTAAACATTTTCATAGCTATATCTACAATAACTGAGGGATCAAAAGAATTCGGCCAAATTCGAAAAACACTCTGTATACGGAAAACCAATCAAAGTTAACCTTGATTTGCTTGCGCCGCTTCTTCAGCGTTGTTGCATAATCGTGGTGTTCGGGAAATGTCGTAAGCAACAGTTTCTTCCACTGTTCCCACCCCATATCATACAATGTCAAATTGTCATACCATTTACGACTCAAGCCGGTTAATCTGTTCTGCATGTTAAAAATCATCGTGGCTTCGTCCCACCCGTTAACACTGGCGCGAACTTGGGGATGCATTCTGATTTTGCGTAAGATCTCTTGCGAACAGTCTGCTGTTGGGTTTGGTGAGTTATCAGTTTTTCAAGTCCTAAACGTTTTATATTTCCTGAATCCCGACGTTCAAGAGGTGTCGTAAAACTCCTTTTACTTGATGACGCATCACGATCGGATGACATTGACATATTTTTTGTATTACTACGCTTGTGCCGATAATCGCTAGAGCTCTTAGAACTAGAAGTCGACGTCGAATCTGATCTTCTTCGCCCCATATTGTTTATCTACTGCTAATTAAACACACAGGAGAAAAGAAAAATAGTACTTGCGTTTTTGTTTCACTTTCAATGACACCTTCACAAAGACTAAGGCTCGTCAGTTCTATCCCGCCTCTGCTTTCTGTAATACCACCACACTCGTCCGATTAATAACTTTATTACCCCAAAAATCAAACAATGAAAAATATAACTTCACTCGTCAACAATCTTGTACCGCGCCGAAGGTACTACTGCTTCGTCACCTATCTTTATTGCCAATACCCTTGTTTAAGCTGCCAGGTAGTCCGGTGAATCACGACCCATCCAAAATTTGCTTACATTTGTAACATCTGACAACACTTGAAGTTGATTGCACATTTTTTACCTAGGCATCTACACTCAAGCAATCGTTTTTGTGAAGAATCGCCTCGTGATTCAAATTACATTTATCAAGAATATTCCACAAATCTTTGCGAGTCAACAAGTGAACCCTGTTGAGTTCATCGTTAACAAGTCTCGAATTTCGTTCAAAATCTCATTAAAAGAAATTTTCAAGGTAAGTTTTCGAGTAATAGCTGCCTTTTCAGATTGAGTAATGGTTAAACGACCTAAATTGTTTTCATGACTAATGTGGGTATCAATATACTTAACTTTTACAATATTATCACTTATAGAATCATTTCAGCTGGACAATGCGCATTAATTTTATTAGAACCCCACATTTTGATGGTTCTTATGCCTTTACGATTAGAACAAGAATAACCATCTCTATGGCAATCAAACTTGCAAATTTCCGCACCAATTTATAATCTCGTTGAACCTGAAGTTTTCACAAAACGCGTCTTTTCACTTTCATAGTTTTCCTTCCACATTTTGAATTCTTCAAATGTAGTAAATTCTATAAGTTGTTGGCTCAACATTCGGTTGTGCTGCACTGTATAATGTTCTGCAATCACGGACTCACCTGGACCATGAAACTCACATAATGCACATTTCATCAGACGCTGTATGTTATTCTCTTTCTCACTATCCTTGCAACTATTTTCATCTCTTCGTATTAAAACTTGTAGTAATTTTTTGCCACAATTTTCACAGATGTTCTCTTTTATCTGAAAAATATTCTTGCCAATCTTCACATTCATACAAAATCACTTATACAACCTGTTCACCTTCTTCTGAAGAACCTTTAACCAGAGAAGTAGATAATTAATTATAATTTAAAAAATATTGATTTACTTTCTGAAGTTTTCGAGTTCTCTCCTGCATTCATAATCCAACTGTTTTCTAAGGTGGTAAGTGATAACAGAACCACAATAAAACTGAACAAAATAACTAACGAACCAAAATTACTGGCGTCTGTGGTTAAATTGAATGGTCGATCAAAATCTGGATACTGTAGAATTGGTTTGTTTATTAGTAAGTTTTTGCATAATTTGAAACACTCTTTATAATCAGGATTGTTAATATTTATTACGTTATCCTTCTTTAAACACTTTAGTCATGGGTTTCGTTATTTTTGACACATTTTAAATATACTTTCTATTACGTATGAGAGTAATCCTAGAAAACCTTTTATTTGTTTTGCATTTTTAGGTATTGGATAATTCTGTATAGTTTTAATTTTATCAGGATTCCGCAGAACGCCTTCTGGGGTTACGACGTGCCCTAGAACCCTAGATAAGCGACTTCTTTTCTTAAGAACTCCGACTTATCCAACTGTATCTTGAAATACGAAATTCTCAATCTTTCGAATACTTGTTTTAAACTATTAATATGTTCCTGTAAACTAGTACTATAAATAATTATATCGTCTAAGTAAACTAGACATCTTTCGTTGTGAATACCACGCAAGATGTTATCCATTACTCTTTGGAATATAGCTGGAGCGTTACTCACGTACGTAAGAACTCATGTGTTTTCAAGTACCTAATAAAAGAAAATATAAGATGTACCAGTTATATTATTTTCACAGATGCCCCGCTCTGAGATTTCGCCATCATGAATGTGTTCTTTTACGGACCGCTTTTATATAGCAAATTCTTGCATTTGTCTACTAATCGCCCTTTGACTAATAAGGATTTGCCAGTGGGACTGTTTCTTTTAAACACAGCCGGAACATAATATGTAGCAGGATTTTCTCTTGGAAACACAGAAATTATTTTGGAAGTAATAAGGTTACGGTCATGCCTTAAGCGGCTAAAAATAAAAAAAGCAATGCACCCATTTGTATCCTTCAATTGCGACTATATTTTTGTTTCCAATAACATTAAAAATAAACTTACTGCTTTACGATGAAGTTATACAAGAATTTCCCTATGATATCCACCAAATCGTGTCCTATTGGTGTGGTTTAAACTGTTATGTGTTTCATAGCATTTCAGTATTCCGTTGCCCAAGAGTGAAACTTGTAAAAGTGTTTTTAAATCAAAGTCGGGAAAAATACCCATGCTCTCAGGTATATTGTTGGCCGCAATAAAAGAAATTTGCCTATTCTCGAGTGGTATAATGGTTAAGTCTTCAGTAGACGATGAGGTTGTTGCCTGCATATCTAATTGTTCAGAATCGATAGTAGTGGTTGTGTTGGAGGATCTACTGTTATCCAAAACCTAAATTAAGAAAGTTTTGTGTATAATACTATGAGTACAAGTTAAATGTCGCATGATAAGACAAGATCTCTCCATTCTTTCTGTGTTTGATAATTTATGAGATATTTACATACATTTAAACATAAAATATGGGAAACCTTCTCAAATGTGAATACATCAAAATACTTAAAAACATACCCGATCTGCTTCAGCAATTTGTTTTGATCTGAAGTGACTTAAAAATTTTATTCTTTTTCCTATAGAAGGAATGAGTTCCTTAATTAGATCATCATTTAAGTTCTTCATATTATCGATGGTTATGTCGTTCGCTGAAAAAATATGAGAATTAAAAGATCAACTGACTTACCTTAAGGAAAATTGATCGATATTATACGACTGTTGCCGCTTGAAGTATTACAATAAACACTTGTAGTTTCCAATTTTTCCGAGCTCTGGTGCACGAATTTTTAAAGCCGAATGCTTCCCTCTCCACTGCAGTCCGTTCGGCTGGTTCACAATCCTGACATTACAATTTTATGGATAATGTCTAGATCGGTTAGGGGAAGGGAGAGAGTGGGATTGTAATACTTTTACCCGCCAAACCAAATGATGAAGTGTCAAATATCAAAATCAATTTTTCGGTTATCGGAAAAGCACGAATACTTTTATGCCTAGGTACCTAATTTTATGGATATATCCACAATTTGACAACCAACAAATTATTTTTTTGAACGTTATAATGTAGGTCTTGATTTTCTAAAAAATATTTTTGAGGCACAGTATTCTTTTAAATTCTTACCCCAAATTTTTAAAGTTTTGTAATCTGGTTGACGTCTTTCGGGAAAATTATTAAAATATTCGTTATGAGCTAAAGTGGCATTCTTGATGCAGCTTACGTATGTCAGAAAATATGCAAACGTTTTTTTTTTAAATTAGCACAAATAAAGAAATTAGGGCGAGTTTTAAAAATAGATTTTTCAGTTTAATTTTAATAATTCAAAAAGGAGACGGAATTTTCTCTTTTTGCACCGGTATATTGTTGGGCATATAAAACAGCACTACTTTGTCCATTTGACCTAAGTTGTACCTACACTAATAACAAAGATATGCATGCTTGCCAACGTTCAGTGGGACACACTGTATATTAAATACTTGTTACTATAAGCACAGAATATCCACTACTACCTCCGTACTTACAAAAAGTTGTAGGCAGGTAGGTAGGTACCTACCTACCTACCTACCTACCTACATTTCTCTGTACTTTAAACGTTCAAGCAATCATTATGTAATAGTTAAGAAATAGATATGATTATGAGAATATTATGCATTTAAAATTGCAAAAAGTGGTTGCTCGCAAACCAGTACCATTATTTAGATGTACTTCACAAATATTGGAAACGTTTACTTACCTTTGAAAGTACCTATTACGTTCTCGCGTCCCCAATGTCTTAATAGTTCATCTATTTTAACCAACACAAACACAAAATAATGCAAATGGGCAATTCTCAAAAAAGTTGTACATGGCTTGTCTCAGCATTTAAGAATTTTTTATGAACGATTCGTTGTGTCGTTTCTGTATTGTATCAAATTATTCCTCATTTTAAATAAAGTTGACGGCATCTAAACAAGTGTACGTTTTTGTTCAAGTTATTTATTTATACCAAAATTTGTTCCATAGGTACCCAAAAGTAGTTGTCCCACGCAACGCTTTGTTTTGTTCGAAATTATTTATATGGATTTGTATGGCGGTTAATAATTTACTCATATACATTTTCCAATAAAGAAATATGTATATGAAACATGTTTAAAGGTTGCTTCTGTAAAAAAAATATATTGCGTAATAATTTTATAAGAAACATGCATCTCATACTTTCATCACCTAGGCTACATCACCTGAGTAACGCCAATTTTTCAATTTAAAAAAGAGAGGTTGGTACATCTGTTTTGGCTGTCGAACCGGTCGGTAAGAAGCAGTTGTTGAGAAGGCTACAAAGCTGGCGTTTGTGCTTTTTAAATCTGCACCAAAGCACAAAGTAATTTTGTCAGGTACGTGGCGAAATTGATTGTCTACTGTATTAGCTTCCTAGCTGAGCTAGGTAGCTATTGTGATAGTCGTTTCTTGACCATTGTGTTTTTTCATCAAATGTGGACGTTTCAGGTCATTCTAAGACTTTCTGACAAGGGGGCACATTTCCGTTCGTATGTATGTGTGTGCGTGTGTGTGTGTGTGCGTGCGTGCGTGCGTGCGTGCGTGTGTATGTCCGTTGGCACTTTTGTGGGATAACGGCTCCACAGATTTTGCTGATTTTTTGCATACGTATATCAGAGATGGTCCATAGGAAACTGACGGGGCGGTTTTTTTAAACACTTCTGAGCCGAGATATGACATCATCGAACATTTTTTTCAATGAGACCATATATATTTTTGTATTGCATCGGATAGAGGGTATTTTTCGCTACACGATGTGCGAAAATCGTAATAGGTTGTATAAGGAAAAAATTGAGAAAAAAATTGGGAAAGGTATGTAGCGTAATAAAATGATTGTGGTAAATATATGAGGTCGGCGAGAATCTGCCCCCAACACCTCCTGGAACTGAGTGCATTCGCTTGCACTGTGCAGTGCGGCTGTGGCTAGGAAGCTGCTGTTCTGTCAATGCGTTGACAACTAGTTTTTGTTGCAATGCTGAATATATTAATGCTTTTGAAAATATTTTGGCTTAATGTTAATCTTTGTATTGTTCTGAATAAGATGCATGAACAATAGGGTGGAGTGAAACAATTTTTTTTTTATATTCACTATGGCATTCCCGCAAAAAGCTGCGTATTAGGCACAATAAGCAAAAGCTAAAATATTTTTTGTCTAGGTTTATATTTAAAGGTGCCCCCGATAGGACCAAGTTTTGAAAAAAAATCCGAAACTTATTAATGTTCGATAGAGCAAAATTAAATACTTAACTTTATAAAAACTCGTAGAAATTGTTTTTCTTTTGTTTCTGAACGCACCCAATCATTAATAAGTGTCAAATGTCTTAGTTATTGAGTCAACCTTTCAGTCACAAGTAAGCGTTCTCGGAGAAAAGTAGTGTTCGTTTTATTGATAGTGACCGTGTAATTTGACAACATCATTTTAAAACATTTGGTAAGTAAAATAAGTAATTATAATGTTATTCAGTTATGTTTGTAGTAAAGATGTTTAAGAATTTAATTACGTTCTATATTTGTTGTTTACAGTAAAAATGACTCAAGTTACGACTCGTCAAATGACAAACTGTCCCGTTTTTGGCACGCCCGAAACATTACCCTCTTCTCAATTACCGACTTACTTTGATGTTATGAAATACTATCTTCTGATCAAGCATGAGTTAAAGCCAGAAAAATCATCTAAAGAACCGACTGTTCAAAAAATCTCAGAAAGAGTTGCGACTCGGGTTTTAGAAATATGGCATAAATCCTCGCTTCCAACAGTCAGTTTAAAAAAAGTATTGCAAATTATTAGAGCTTACCACGAAAAATATAGAAAGTTAATGAAACCATTTAAAGGACGTCAAGGTAGTAAAAACTATAAAGAGAAAATTAACAAATTCAAAGAAGATTCCCAAAAATTATTCGACATCAGTAGCTGCAAATGTGTAATAGTTGTCGATTGTACGTGTGAAAAAAGCAGACGTATACTGAAGGAATCCGGACCCCAATTTTATTTGTATGGGTAGTAAAGTTGCTTAAAATCGGCAGGTCCACCCGATAAGGGGGGTGAACACACATGTGTCTTAAAAACAGATGTGGATTCTTTGTTTTAGAGGCATTCGACTTTTAGCTGTAAGAGCGGTAACCAGTGTTTGTGAATTTGTGTGTAAACAATGTAAGTTTTATTATTATCTATTATTTATCTTATTGTTTTACATGATATTGTGTCCATTTTGAATGATTTCGTATTGCTAAACATTTTGCATTTTTAATTATTTTATCGTTTCTGTGTATTTCTTTCTCAATTTTTATATCTAATTTGTTTTGCATTTAAATTACCTATGTTTAACCCAGCCAAGATGATTTTGAGTTATTTGTGTAATCATTTCACTCTACCTGGATAATTATATTTCTGCTTTGCTACCCCTGGTATGATAAATTCCCCACGATTGTAAGAGCCTTGGAGTATTTACTAATATTTTCTCCCGTGCGTTGAACAACACCCATCGGAACCCAGAATCAGCACTTCAGTGTTGTTCAACACCCTTCAGCTGTAGCCCAGTCGCTCCCGTATGGGACCTTGGGTACCTTCTGGTGAAAACCGGCTAACTAACACAAATTTCTTCAGTTTTGTATGTGTGTGATGAATTTATTTGGCGTTGCACGAAATATAATTGCACAGTTTTTAATTTGCTTTATTTGAATCAGACGTGGTACGTCTGAACTCTTTATGATCTTGGCTGTAAGGGCTGAAATCGAGGGTTTGTCTGCCGTCGCTCTTTCCCTTCGTTAGTCCTAGTCGGAGTACGGCACTTTTAAACTCATTTGTTGATATATTATTGTCCATATTTGCCAAAGTTCATATATTTGTTAATTATACGGTAGGTGAATACAGGTTTGTTTTATTGTCTGTCAACACTCCCTAGATACGTGAGTAACCAGTATACAAAGATAATTCTTATTTTGCGTAAAACACAACGTAGGGGCAATTAATCCATTAATTAATTAAATGCTAAAAGTTAAATAAAACTAAGACGATCACGCCTTCCCTTATTTCGTTAATTTTTAAAACAGGCCTGGGTATGTTACACTACAGATATTGGCGCCGTGACCAGGATATACTGCATAGTGAAAACGTTGTGTAGTGTTGACAGACATGGGCCAATGTGTAAGTTTGGCGACGTAGGTAATATTTTGAACCTCCTATACTGGTCCACTTTTTCTGTCCCTTGTCCCTTTCGTTAACTGCGAACAAAAAGTGCCGTTCCCAAATCCTCAATATTGACCGTTTTAATCCTGTCATATTTATTGCCACCTAGTTTTATAATAGTGAATGCATTATTCTGCCGGTTATTTAAATTTGCAGAAAAATGGAAAATAGACAGGAAGCACCTAATACACAGCGAGCTGATAGAAGCGAGATTGGGCCTAATTCGGAGATGCAAGAGTTACGCAACCTTCTGCAACAGCAAACAGCAACCTTGACCGCATTTATGCAGCAGCAGCAGTACATAAATGAAACCCTCTTTCGAACTGCTGGCCAACCTGCCGGTACATTTCCATCAGCAACGAACGGCAACATTGCACAGACATGCAATACCATGTGTGCCGTCCCTCAACCGCCGGCTACTGCAGAAACAACATCTGTGCAAAGTATTCCACGGGACTCTGAACTTAACACTGGAGGAGACGTTTTCAGTGGGACTAGGTCAGGTAATACACCCCTAGATCATGTTACATCGGAGCCTGGCGTTTCTGATGAAAACTGGAAACTAGTAGCGCTAGCTTTAGCAAAAAAATCTAACCCCTTGACTTCTGCCGATAAACCCGTATTTCGGTCTAACCAGTCACAAAATCCTGTATTATTTTTAAATAAATTAGAACGTTTTTGTAAATCTGTTGGAGCTGACCCAACAGAAAAATTAGTAATTGCCAAAGATTGTTTGTTAGGAAGCGCCTCTGATTGGAAGGATATGACCGAGTCATCTTGGTTGTCCTATGAAAATTTTAAAGATGATTTTCTTTCCATGTATTGGTCGGAGGATCGGCAGTATGCGGAACGATTACGTCTGAATAATCATAAATTTCTCCCTGACAAACAGCCCTCTATGACCGAATACTTCTTAAAACAGGTTAATTCTTACCGTTTACTTACACCACACATTCCCGAAATAATAATCATTTCCGAGATTATGCGACAATTTCCTTTAAACATACAGTCTCTGTGGGCCACAGTGAGTAACCGTACCGTTACAGGCGCCCTTGAATTTTTAGAAAGGCAGGTAGCTATCACTGGGAGGCGACCGAAAACTTCTATCTCACACCCAACCGCCGCAGTAGTTGACCGTTATCACTACACTCGTCTCTCACCGCAACATCATCCCAATAGTCCTACCTTAACTAATAGCACCACCGCAACTTCCACTGGCAATCATCCTTTTTCAGTACCACCCCCTACCGTTAACAACAGGTGTAATAATTGTAATAATCAGACATCTTCGGAAAACTTACGGCGAGAGAGTTAAGGGGGGAAGTTCTCTCACGAAGACCGGTCAAGACCTCCAATGTTAAGGTTCCTGAATTTCCTTTTATTAGGTTTGTTCCCGAAGGACATACCGTTGATTTTAATATCCTAGATACTGCTTCAGAAAATTTGCATACTTTTAAATTACTTCCTTGCCCGCCAATAGATTTGGAGACCCATAAGCGTTTGTACAATAGGGGCGTGACGTTTCTTACACGGATGGGTTGGACAATAGGTCATCCCTTAGGAAAATCGAATGTAGGTTAAATAGAACCACTGCATTTTGTAAAATTTTGTGTTCCGGCTGTAATTACTCTCTCGTATGAAACGATTTTCAGAAATAGTAATATGACCATAGTCGCATTAGATCAAGTTTCCGCAGAACAATCAACGGCTACAACATTTCGAATGTTGCCACACATTATTATTAATTCCTGCACTCATAATTTGTTGACCCTCATAGATTCCGGATGTGAGGTTACCTGCATAAATGAGGAGTACTATTCAAAACTTAAGGAAAATTCCAACATTCCTACCCTACCTGTAGCCTCGACTCATTTAAGGGGAGCAATGGGTCAGCTGAGTACTCGCGTGCGTTATCAGGTTTGGTTGCAATTTACCGTCCCGAATGTACCACACTGTTTTAGTCATACTTTCCTTGTCGTAAAGAATTTAGTTAGGCCCGTTATTATCGGAGTAGACTGGTTAACCAGAGTACAGGCAAAACTTGATTTTACCACCAATTCGATGTCTATTAAATGTGAGGCACGCGATTTTGTTATCCCTTTTAATGTAAATACTCGCTGTTTATTAAATACAATATCTGACAACGACCCACTGATAAATTGTAACTTTCTCCAAAATTCGTTCTCGTCGACTAAAATTAATAGATCACTACATGTAAATACTGTGGAAGAGCTGTCCGATAAGGTACTAACACTTGACACTATTTCAGATTCGCAGAAAGAACAGTTGGTTCAATTATTACTTAAATACCAGAAAGTTTTTAATAAATACCCTGGCCGAACTGATAAATATCATCACCAGATAAAAATGTACGATACCACGCCCTTTATAAAAAGACCATACCCCATTCCGTTTAGTTTACGGCCGAAAGTCGAGGAAACCATCCAGAATATGCTTAATTTAGGTGTGATTAAACGGGAAGCTTCTCCATACGCTAGCCCTATGACCGTGGTGAAAAAGAAGGACGGTTCTGTACGAATTTGTTTAGATGCCCGTATTATAAATTCACGTATGGTTGCGGACCATGAAGCGCCAATTACACCGGAGGAGATATTTAATTCAGTCACCTCTATAAAATATATGACAACTATTGACCTAAGATCTTCATACTGGCAAATCCCTTTGACATCTGACAGTACACAATTTACCTCCTTCCTATACAATGGCAAGACTTATACATATCAAGTGTTACCCTTTGGGCTGAAAACCGCTGTGGGTTCATTTACAAGGGCCATGGACATTATCCTTGGACCAGAAGTACAACAATTTGTTTTTAAATACATAGACGATTTACTAGTAGTATCAAAGTGTTTCGAAAGTCATCTTGTGCATTTGGAACAATTGTTCACAAAACTAATTGACGCCAACCTGACCGTTAATTTAGAGAAATCTGACTTTTTAAAACAGGAAGTTAAATTTTTGGGACACATACTGACAATTAGGGGCGTACTGACCGACCCTGACAAAACAAACGCTATCCGCCATTTCCCAGCACCGAAAACTGTGAAACAGCTTCGCGCCTTTTTAGGTTTATGCAATTATTATCGGCGATTCAGTCAACGGTATAGTACGGAGATAGTCCCACTAACTCGATTGTTACAGAAAAATACTAAATGGCAGTGGGGTACAGTTGAACAGGAGGCCTTTTCAAGAATTAAAACGTTATTTTTAAATACCGTTATTCTACGTTTCCCTGATTTCTCAAAAACCTTCTTTTTACAAACAGACAGTTCAGGTATTGCGCTAGGTGTAGAACTATACCAGGTTGATGAAGATAACGAGCATTTAGTTTTAGGTTTTGCCAGCAGAATATTACGAGGTGCTGAACTTTTGTATACCGTGACTGAAAAGGAACTTCTGGCTATTATTTTCGGATTGAGAAAATTTCACACCCTTATTGCAGGCTACCCGTTAATTATTAAAACTGACCATTATGCCCTAAAATTTCTCAAACAATGCAGACTACTAAACGACCGACTGACGAGGTGGATGATGTACCTGAACGAGTTTGATTTTGAAGTGGAACACGTGCGCGGACGTGACAATATTGTAGCAGACACCTTATCCCGTTATCCCCCAGATTTAGGCGATACTTCATTAATTACAGAAAATTCCCCTCTTGTTGTTTATAATGAATACTTAGTAAATTTATTTGAAATAGACACCTTAAGTGAAATACAGGTTGCATTTAGCGAGTTGCACAAGTATCAGACAAACGATGCCTTTTTCGGCCCGATTTTCAATTTTCTGCTAGAACATGCAACCGTGCTAAATGGTTCTCAGGCTCGTTTAGTAGATCATTTTACCGTCCATCAGAATATTCTACTTTACAGACATCCCCATGACCAAGTACCCAAATTAGCAATTCCAGATTCTCTCGTCGCCCTTCTCATTGACAGTTACCACAAACAACACGGTCATTTTGGAATTTCCAAATTATACTATATTCTAAGGCGAACCGTATATTTTCCCAATATGCGTAGACGAATCCAACTCAGAGTACGTGCCTGCGACCTCTGCCAGAAATCTAAGTTTCCGACCCGAAATCTTGCCGGTGCATCCCATCACATACAAGCCAATAATCCAGGTGAGCTGGTAACGGTGGACTATTATGGACCCTTGCCTGAGGGGCGTTCAAAAAGTTCATATATCTTCGTTGTAATTGATGCCTTCTCTAAATTCGTTCGCCTTTATCCTTTAAGAAGAGCCCAGGCTAAGATCTCCGCTTTGAAAATCATCAACGATTATTCCAAAATAATCCCAGTGAAAACCATCTTATCTGACCATGGTACACAATTTACATCCCAAATCTGGCAAAAGCTCATGAAAAATAACGGAATTTCTCCCACTTTTTCTCCCATTCGACATCCTGCTTCGAACCCCACTGAACGAGTCATGAAAGAACTTGGTCGTTTATTTCGAACATATTGTAGTCGCTCTCACCGGGGGTGGGTTTCCCAGCTCTCCAACATAGAAAAGTTGTTTAATCAAACGCCTCATCTAACGACCAAATATTCTCCTTTCGAAATTTTATATGGAACAAATCCGCCAAATCCTCTAAACGACCTAATTTTGCCATTTCTACCTTTAACAACACCCAAGACGGTGGATATGATTCGCTACGAAGTACGTCGAACGATGCAGGGACGTACCGGTCAACGGGGCCATGACGACCAGCTCATGATAGGTGATTGGGTATTGTTACGGGAAAGCTCCATTTCAGATGCCGCAAACAAAATTATTTATAAATTTTGTCCGCTATACTCCGGCCCATATAAGGTCACGGCTCGGCCACACCCTAATGTTTATACTTTGTGTGATCCACTGACCAATGTACGGAAGGGAAATTACAACATAACAAACCTAAAATACTATTATCACCCATAAATGTTTTGTCCAAGTCTTGTTTAGTTTATTATTATAAGTAATTTTAATTTCTTTTAACTTAGGATGTCTTTAGGAATATTCATTTGTATTAGTTTTATGTTACGCAGCTGTAAATATGTTATTTTATGTTAACCATTACTGTTCATCTATATGTATATTTTGTATTAGTTTTAAATTGAATAATATTAATCTTGTATCTACAATTTTTAAGAGCAAATGTGTTATTAGGGCAGAAAATATTTTCTTGTTTTGTTACGATTGGGATCATGCAAATCGAAATTGTGTACGTAAATACAAACAAAATTGTTCCTAAAGTATTAATGTCAAATTCAGATCAGGTTGTTGAAAGTTTTCCCAGTTTCCATAGGCGTCACTTGAAAATCTTTCAAAGGGGCGTTCTGAAGGAATCCGGACCCCAATTTTATTTGTATGGGTAGTAAAGTTGCTTAAAATCGGCAGGTCCACCCGATAAGGGGGGTGAACACACATGTGTCTTAAAAACAGATGTGGATTCTTTGTTTTAGAGGCATTCGACTTTTAGCTGTAAGAGCGGTAACCAGTGTTTGTGAATTTGTGTGTAAACAATGTAAGTTTTATTATTATCTATTATTTATCTTATTGTTTTACATGATATTGTGTCCATTTTGAATGATTTCGTATTGCTAAACATTTTGCATTTTTAATTATTTTATCGTTTCTGTGTATTTCTTTCTCAATTTTTATATCTAATTTGTTTTGCATTTAAATTACCTATGTTTAACCCAGCCAAGATGATTTTGAGTTATTTGTGTAATCATTTCACTCTACCTGGATAATTATATTTCTGCTTTGCTACCCCTGGTATGATAAATTCCCCACGATTGTAAGAGCCTTGGAGTATTTACTAATATTTTCTCCCGTGCGTTGAACAACACCCATCGGAACCCAGAATCAGCACTTCAGTGTTGTTCAACACCCTTCAGCTGTAGCCCAGTCGCTCCCGTATGGGACCTTGGGTACCTTCTGGTGAAAACCGGCTAACTAACACAAATTTCTTCAGTTTTGTATGTGTGTGATGAATTTATTTGGCGTTGCACGAAATATAATTGCACAGTTTTTAATTTGCTTTATTTGAATCAGACGTGGTACGTCTGAACTCTTTATGATCTTGGCTGTAAGGGCTGAAATCGAGGGTTTGTCTGCCGTCGCTCTTTCCCTTCGTTAGTCCTAGTCGGAGTACGGCACTTTTAAACTCATTTGTTGATATATTATTGTCCATATTTGCCAAAGTTCATATATTTGTTAATTATACGGTAGGTGAATACAGGTTTGTTTTATTGTCTGTCAACACTCCCTAGATACGTGAGTAACCAGTATACAAAGATAATTCTTATTTTGCGTAAAACACAACGTAGGGGCAATTAATCCATTAATTAATTAAATGCTAAAAGTTAAATAAAACTAAGACGATCACGCCTTCCCTTATTTCGTTAATTTTTAAAACAGGCCTGGGTATGTTACACTACAATACCGAAAGAGGAAATTAATTTCTTAATAGATCAGAGGACTACGAGAAAAATGATTATCGGAGGCATTGATGTAACCACAACAAAAAAAATCCAGAAAAAACAAGAACGAAAAGAAATGGAGGCATCTCGTTTGAAACAGCTACAAAATTATGAAAAACCTTCCTGTTCTCATTCTCAAGTTGACGAAACAATTATTAGCAGCAGCAACAGCAGCAGCTTTTCTAATAATTCACTTTTAACGGCGCTTTCCACTAATCAAGAACGAACACAAGATGTTGCTGAGCCGCCTCCTACCAGATGCGCATAAAACTCCCATCTTTGGCTCTTGCCTGCGATCGTACTGGAGTTTCTGATAGGTCTGCCGCTATTATAGCTTCTGCTGTCCTGAAAGATGTTGGCATTATTACATCAAGTGACCAAAGTAGTGTGATAGATCGTTCGAAGGTTCGACGGGAAAGAGCAAGGAAAAGGTCGGCTTTACAAGACTTGAGCAGCAATCAACAAATGACTGGTCTTTACTTTGATGGTAGAAAAGACAAAACTTTGGTAACAGTCAAGAAAGGAGATAAATGGTATAGAAAACGGCAAATAGAAGATCATTACGTCATTGTGTCTGAACCAGGGAGCGTTTTCTTTGGTCATATCACGGTGCAGACAGGATCAGCTAAGACAATCAAAGATAGTATTATAAAATATTTAAATAATAAATCGGTTGACTTGAGTGCTTTATCAGTAGTGGGCTGTGATGGGACAGTAGTAAATACTGGATCTAAAGGCAGTGTCGATATAAAATGATATATCGATAACATCTGGCATAGGGGTGGGCGATATTTAAAAAATATCGATATGAACGATATTTAAAAAAATATCGATACAATCGATATATTGATATATTGATATATCGATGTATCGAATAATCGATATATTGATATATCGATATATCCATACAACGATATATCAATATATCAATATATCGATACATATAGATATGTATGTCGATTATTCGATATATCAATATATCGATATATCGATATTTCTATGTTTCGAACATTTCGAAAGATATATCAAACATATCAATTCAATATAGGTATCCATAATATATTTGATACAATCTATATAAGTACTTCATAATTATATCAAGTACACTACCTATTATAACATAATTACATGAAGTTCCTGTGGGGGTAATGTTAAAATAATAGACTATTTTGCAAAATTTATTATAATTTATTGTTAATGTAATGTTCAAGTTTTATGCAGTACGATGTAATTTAAAATAATGAGATAAGGTAACGTAATATTTAAACAATTATTTCAATTTTCCTTACATCTCTCTGCTAAACAGAGACAGTGCCACACCTGAGTAGGTATTAACATCAAAGATCGTAAAAAAGAAGCAACTTTATTTTTGTATGTTTTTTATTCATTGATAAGAATATAAGTTGTTCGGAGTGTTCAGCGGTCAACGAAGTTCTGTTATCTGTAATAACCAAGCCTCCTTTACTAAACACCCTCTCAGATGCAACACTTGTTGCTTGGGTGCTTAAATACTTTTTTGCGAGCATACTCAATTTTGGATATGCTGTCTGATTTAGTTTCCACCACTCCAATGGATCATCTGCCAAATCAGTAGTTGGAGTATTGCAATAACGAATTAATTCTTGGATGTCATCTTGTACGGTTGGTTGTTGTCTTGCAGATGAACAAAGTATAATACTAAGTCCAATTACTTTAGATTTTTTTGTAGGAGTCATTTGTTGATCTTGATCTACAACCAACGCGTCCATTTCTTTTAAAGTCAATGTTTTTATTTCCTCAATATTTATTTCTATTAATTCGTGAGATTTAAACCTGGGATCTAAAAAACTGCACATTTGCAAAAACGATCTTACTCCGCTGGTATTAATATATCTGTCTTCCAAATAAAGAATAATTTTTTGCACAAAGTGTACTTTAACTATATTTAAATCAATTTCTTCACTCTCAAGTTGCGTTTCGTCTACATCAATAGAATGCAATTGATTCTTTATTTGATTATACAACGGCAAAATGGCTGATGCAGTCACATATTTTTCCCCGGCCATAAGGTCCGATATGACAGAAATAGGACTCAATATTTGTACTACACTTTTCAAAATATCAATTTCAGTAAAGGTTAAAATTGCATCTTTGTTTTTACCCCTCTGATAATCTTGTAATAGGGACATTAAAGCTAGATTCTGTTCAATAACAACCTCTATCAGTTTTAAAAGTGACCACCACCTTGTTTTTGAAAAAGAAGGAAATTTTTTTAAAGGAAGTTTGTATTGCTCTTGATACTTTGTAATCTCGCGCTGAATCTTCCAGCTGTGCGAGAACAAGGTTTGTATTTTTTTTACTTTTCGTAGACAATTTTCTATGGCATCTAATTTAAATGCTTTAGAAACGGCAGTATTTAAGGTGTGTCCAAAGCAGGCTATACGTTGCAAACTTAAGAGCTCTACACATCTTATTACATTCGACCCAGAGTCTGTAGTAAAAGCCACTCTTTTAGAAGTTAAAATTTCCCACTCATCAAAAAAGTCTATTATAACATTAGCTAAATTTTCCCCGTTGTGATCCTCACTCATCTCTCTACAATTTAAACAGAATGATTGCAAAGTCCAATTGTGGTCTATAAAATGAGCCGTTAAAGAAACATAAGGCTTATTACAATTGGAGGTCCAAGCATCAGTGGTAAATGAAATGTTTACTACTTTCTTTAATTCTGACTTTAAGAACGTTGCAGTTTCCATATATAAATGAGGAATTTTTACCTGAGCTAAAACTTTTCGAGATGGTGGTTTATAACTTGGCTGTATTGCTTTCAAAAAGTGTTGAAAACCTACTCTTTCAACAATGCTGTATGGCTGCATATCCGCTGCAATAAAATATGCTAACGCTTTATCGATTTTACTCGAGTGCTTTGACGTAATTGCAAAATGTTCAATTACAGGTTGCCTCTTTTTTACAAAGATGTTTCTCAAACTTGACGTAGTTTCAGATGACCCTGGATTGCCTAGACCTGAAGTTGAAGCTGGAGAATCTAAACTTTCTGACAAAGAGAGTTCTTCCCTTACTATTATTTCCGTCCCTGTGCCAGCATCGGCTTTTGTGAATGATGAACACTCAGAGCTGAAAAAAATTAAAACACCAATTTTATACTTTATATTCATACACCTAATTTATCCACATCATCTTACCTACAATGATCATCGTCGTTCTCGTCTTCATCCAAATCATTCATAGCACAGGCCTGTATTTTCTTTTCAACGAACTGCGTATACTTAATCGGATGTTTATTTTTTAAATGGGAATGCAAATTTGATGTATTTCCCTTTGTAGCAACATTCCTATGGCAAACAACACATTTAACACCATCATCGCTCTTTTTAAAAAATTCCCAGACAGAACTTCTTTGCCTTGTAGTCATTTTTAATATAGAACAGCAACTAAGTAGAAACCTAAAATTTTTACTTATACTATAATTTGTTTTAAAGTAAATTAGTAATGATTATTATCACAAAACAAATAATAATACGGGTAAGCACAAGTAATATAATTTACTTACTTAAATAATTATACCACTTATAACTTTAAGATCAGCCGTGTTCTAATTTGATAACAACAGCAACCTCAACTCACAATACAGCACGCAAATTTTAATGTCTGGGATTCACCAGTTTTCTTAGTTGACATGTCAAGTTGTCAAGAGAACGTCACCGCACAGTACAAGTAATACAGTACAGACACTTGAAAACTTGAAATGAACTAAGTAAGAAAAATGAGGTCCGACGTTTATTGAACAGGAAAGGAGGCACCGTGTCAGTCATAAACGGACAAAATGGCGTAATTTAAAAATATGCTAAATCTTCCTTATAAATTTGTTTTTATTTTTTTATGAGTTTATTGTTTAATAAGAGACAATTTTCTAGTGGCGATATAAACAGAAGCGACAGTCAAGAAAGTTTCCAAGATTGCCCATTTCGAAACAGCGCCTTGGCACAAAATCGCGTTCCTAAGATACTTGTAAAAATCTCTTTACGATATATTGCACTATGACATCAGACATGGCCAAATGAAAATTGGCTGCATGTATTTTAAATGTGTATCGTCAAATCCGTGATGTTTCACCGTGGCTGGGAGATTTCTGTTCCCAGGAGACTTGTAAACAATGGATACACATGCACATGTATGTAAGTGCCTGCTATTGTTTCAAATGATTCAAACTCGCTGCGGCCTGGCCCGAGCGCCCGAGGTGCTCGCCCGAGCGCCTCGCCTGGCCTGCTGGCCTCTGTTCATTGACTATAACTTAGCTGATTTTTTGTTTGCAAAAATGAAAATTGAATCAACACAACACAGATTACGCGCATTAAAACATAACCTTGCATCTTGGACATACTTTAATGTATGTATTTTTGAAATTATCCGTATATCGGGTATCGAGATTATACATAAAATTACTGATATAAGAATGAGTCTATCCTTTACCAGTCGATAATTATTCGAATTGGGAGCTTTCTCGCATGAGGTGAAATTTGAATAACTATAATTGATTGCCAGACGATAAAAAACTAATTACTGTTATATTAATTTATAATTTATAGCTGCTAAAAAACCCACATTTAAAATTATTGATATATCGGAATATCGAGTATCGACATATCAAACTATCGATATATCAAATTATCGATATATCGATACATACATCGACGTTTTATCGATATATGTATGTTTGTTAAAGCCTGTTTACAGTCGGCAATTTTCGTTGCGTGCAACTTATAATTGCTGCAATTCCTACCATGCGCATGCGCCGTGAGCTCTAAACTTGCAACAATTGACAGCTTAGTACTCACGGCGCATGCGTATGGTAAGAATTGCAGCAATTATAAGTTGCACGCAACGAAAATTGCTGACTGTAAACAGGCTCTTAAAACTTGATATCGGAATATCGATATATCAAATTATCGATATATCGATATATCAAATTTTCGGTATATCGGTATATCAATACATCAAATTATCGATATATCAAATTATCGATATATCGATATATCAATTATCGATATATCAATACATCAAATTATCGATATATCAAATTATCGATATATCGATATATATTAAAAAACATATCGTTAGTCGATATATCGATATATCGATATTTTTATCGATATATCGAGAAAAGCGCACAGCCCTATCTTACATTAATATTGTTTTTATATCAAATGACACAGACTCGCTCCGGCCTAACGGCCTCCGCTCAATTGTCTTTTTGACCAGAACGGTATTTTATGTAAAAAAAATAAACGGTGGATTACAAAAAAAATCCTTCAAGATTGGGATCGAACCGAGCGCAATGGGCCACGAGGCGAAGGCGCTAACCATTGCGCCACACTCGTCGCCGGCAGTCTTTGTCGGAAACTAGATATAAATAGTGAAAGGCACATAAAGTTACCTAGCAGTATTCCAATCGGTTCACATCGGCATAATTCGAGCGGACGACTTATCGGTTACATAGAATAATGCGTGCGGGGCACACAGAGCTGTGCCTGCTCCTTTTTGGGGCACGTGACCTTTTTATGAACTGATTCTTCGCAACACTGTCCACACGTTTCCCTCTCCTTCGCCCAGTACTTGGTCACGTGCCGCAAGACCTGACTCCGCAGGCATCGCGGTACCACCATGTAGTCTTTGGTAGTTACTGCGTTGAATGCTACGTAGATTTTCCTTTCTTATCATTAGACTTCTTATCTTTGAACTAACTTCGGCCACATGGTGTTTTGTGAGGCGTTCTCTCAGTCTAGTTTTCAATTTTAAGTTGAACTTTGCTGAGAAGCCTTATTTTATAAGTACCTATGTTTTCGAAGTTCTGTAAGTAAATTGTTTCTTTTAGTTCGGTAGTCGTTATATTACTGGGTACGTCATAGAGTATTAAAAGTGGGTTTACCTTTTTTGGCACCTAATTCGCACTTAAGGTTTTCTACTAGTTTTGTATTTTTTAGTAATTTGTCCACGTCTAGTCTGTCTTCAGTCTCCACTGTTAAAACTTTTTTGTTGTTCTTATGCTTTTTCTTTTTATTTTATCCGTTGCTGGTCTTATGATAGTCGTAAAAATCTGCTGCATTTTTAGAAGTGATGAAAATCGTCGTTGCTGATTTTGCAGAATTTTTTTATGGTCAATAGTTTTTATTATACAGGGACGGCCAAAATGAAGTACCCAATTTTATGTGGCCGCCATTTATAACGCAATGAAACAAAAAACAAAAAAAAATGTTTGAATATTTATTTGGGTTTGCATTTTAAGCCTAACATAAATTAAAGATGATATCAGTTAAATGGCCACGATGCGATGCACGATTGAGTCCTTTTTATGGCATTTTCCATAACTCGAGTTAAAACATCTGGCGTAAAGTCATATATTTCTTGACGGATGTTATTTTTAGCTGCTGTGGGGTTTGAGGGTTATTAGAGTAAACCTTTCCTTTAAGATATTGGGGCGACAAAAGTTCTCCAACATCGCTCTATAGCGCTCGCCGTTGACTGTAACGGCGGTGCCTCTTCGTCCTCGAAGAAATATGGGCCATGTTTGTCATGTTTAAGATTGAAAATGCTTATTGTATAGTTTTTATGTATCTTGACTACTTGAGTGAATCTCGTAAAAAATTTGGCAACGCCGCGCGGGCACGCGTTCGATGTTCGAATCATTCTAGAAGTTTTAAGGTCCAGTTTATCACATAGAGAAAGGAAGAAGGGAGAGTGATTAATTGTATGATTAATTGTATGATAAACAATACGCTAGCGCCACTATTGACTACAGGAAGAACTAAATCTTTTAGCGGGCTATTTAAACTTTAAGATATTCAATATAAAACACTTGAATGTGATAATTTCCACTTTTTATATTAAATATCTTAATCATGAATTTCCATCAAGTAACGGTTCAAACCATCAACAATTCAAGATATTTTGAATTTCCTTTTAAATCACTGCGTACCTTGTAATTAAATAAAACCAAATTGGAAAAGGCAAAAAACTTTAATACAAAAAGTAGTAAAAATTTACAGAAAAAATAGTAAAGAGAATAATAATTATTGTTACCACTTCTTTAATAAAATGCAAAAAGTTGTAACACTTGCAGAAAAAGAAGTAAAAAACTGGATAATTTTTAACATGCACCTAATTAACTTTTATGAACATAAAAACCACGTCTTCAACAGAATTAACAAACAACATCGACAATAGTATTAGCTTCTAATAAACTTGTGTAACAATATACAGTGCATCCTAAAAGTAACGGATAAATTCTATAAAATCGTCGAGAAAAATATTTCAAACAAATGCTAGGACACGTCGGTGATAAAAAATAAAAATCGACGTTACTTTCAAGATGCACTGAATATATATTATTGTATATAATAAACTTATATAAAAACATACAATAAACTAATTAATTTTTAAAGCATTTTTTATACGTGTCTTATTTTGTTCATTTTTCTTTTTGCATAATATTTGACTCGATTAATGTCTTCTTTGGTTCGATACAGACCTTCACAGTACTTTTTAATTATTAAAGTGATGCTGTAATTTATATATTCATTTTCAATTGTTTCAATATGTTCTTTGCACGAGAACCATTGGTGAAAACTTATGTGGTGATTTATATATGCATAAGTTTTTTTTGTGATATGTGACACATATCCATAATATGGTAACAAGAACATTATTATGTCATGAATCTGTGTTAGTAATTTGAAGACATTGTCTGTAACATACATTAATCTCTTTTTGTTATCACTATGTTCTTTAAACATAGTGTAAGTGTGATGAGGTGCAACAGTGTCTGAAATTAAATTTGCAGCACAGTCTAACAGCTTTAAGATGCGTTTACATCTGACACTTTTAGTCGGAAATATATGTCAAGTGTCGGACATAAAATCGCTTTGACTGTTTACATACTGATGGAAATTACTAGAAATTTATATAATGGATATGTATATGACATCCTCCGACGTTCTTAAATTTGCAATAAATATACGAATCGTTTACACATACGAAATACCTATAGTTGTGCCACGTGTCGCCTCTTTCATTCTACAGAAAAAGTTCATTTTATCTTGCCATCAATCTCTAATCTGTGCTTGCCATGCTGAAAGCATCGAAACGAAAAATCGCGGCCAGTGTGATTATTCTGAATATGTTAAAAAAGAAGAAAAACGTTCTGTGTGGGTTCGAAAGTGGATTTTGAGACGTGAGACTCTAGGTGCCTATAGTCAATTAATGTCGGAACTCAGTATTGAAGACCCAGCGCAGTTTTCAAATTTTGTAAGAATGAAACCAGCGGATTTCGAAAAGCTTGCTTGTAAAATTGGTCCCCTTATATCAAAGCAAGATACGAAATTCAGAAAAGCTATTACTGTAAGCGAGCGACTTGCTGTAACTTTACGATTTTTAGCATCAGGTAAGTAGGTACCTACATTTGATGAAAAAGTCTTGCATCTTTTTAAATTTTTATTTTATTGTTTGAAATTTAACATTATATTTTTATAGGTGATTCTTACGCAAGCTTAAGTTATTTATTCAGAATACCAAAATGCACGATAAGTTTAATTGTTCCTGAAGTATGCAGAGCAATTATGTCAGTATTAAAGGAAGATTACATTGGTAATTTTTGTATAACATTTGAGTAGTTACTTTCAGTTTCAGTCTGTATGTAAGATGCTAAGGTTTGTGTTGGTTGTTGTTGATGTATATATTGTTGAGAATTGCTTGACGAACCCAAATGTTGCTGAATGACATATTGTTCAGAATTGCTTGACGAATCCATATGTCCAGAATATGAAGCAACTGAACTCGGATTACTATAGATATTAGAAGCAGGATTTAATAGTTGCTCTTCCTCCTCATTTATTTCCAGTAGGACTTTTTGAAATTTTCTCTTCATTTTTTTACGTAAATATTCCGAAGAGAGACCTCTCATTTCGGATGCTACAAATTTTCTAAAAATATCATATATGTATATCCTCTTCTTCGGTCAAACTGCGTATAGCTTTTTGCATGAGTAAATCATTTTTCTTTGATGCTTCAATTTTTTTTCTTACTGGGATTAATTCCAATTTCTGTTTTTTTAGGTGCCAAGTTATTGACAGCATGCACTTCCTCGGATTGTTCTAGTGATAAATCTTGACTGTCAGATAGTGCCTCGTTTTCATTTGCGGTGTCCTCCACGGCAGCATCCTAATTAAAATAAATCTATTAAGATAATTAGGTATAGGTTGCCATAAATTTTAATAAATGACATACTACAGGCACCGTCTACGTCAGGAGAATGGCAAAGTGTCAGCAACAAATTTGAGTTAAAGTGGAACTTTCCCAAATGTTTGCGCGCTATTGACGGGAAACATGTTCTTATCCAAGCTCCACAGAATAGTGGCAGTTATTACTTTAATTATAAAGGACAGCATAGTATTGTATTAATGGCAATTGTTGATGCCGAATATAAATTCCTAATCGTCACAGTTGGCAGCAATGGAAGAGTATCTGATGGGTGAGTTTTCAGAGCCAGTGGAGTTGCAGATTTCATTGAAACTGCAGCAAACTGTCTAGAAAAAGCGCCTCTCCCAGGAAGAAGATTATGTGTGCCATATGTTTTTGTAGCGGACGATGAGTTTCCTTTACAACCTCATATTATGAAACCATACCCATTTAATAGTCAAGGTTCAATGAGAATTTATAACTACAGAGTTTCTAGAGCAAGGAGAATAGTGGAAAATGCCTTTGGTATTATGTCTAGTGTATTTAGAGTATTGAGGAAACCGATTCTCCTTGCTCCAGAACGTGTTGATTCTGTAGTTTTGGCCGTCTGCAGTTTACATAATTGGTTATTGTCTGAAAAATCTTCTGCAAATGTATACGCTCTAGAAGGCACTTTTGACCGAGAAAATTTTGAAACAGGTGAAATTATACATGGAAGTTGGCGAAATGAGGAAATGCCGGCAGATAGTCTGCTACCACTGGCGCAACAAGGCAGTAATAACTACTCAAAGAACGCTAAAGAAGTTCGGGAAGAGTTTCAAGAATATTTCGTTAGCAGCCAAGGGGAAGTTCCTTGGCAATACAGATTCATGTAAACAATTAAATTTCAAATAAAAAATAACAAAAATTACACATTTTTTTACTTACCGTTGGTAAATTTCCTATCGCTGATTTGCACGCTGAACCTCCATGTAGAAACAAAAGCGACTTATAGTACGGCCATTTTGAAACATGCAATTCATCAGTGCCCCGTCCTGATTTTGTGTTGGTAGTTTTTTTAAATTCTCTGTTAAATTGATTTCTTAAATTATGAATTTTTCTTTGAATTTCTTCTACTGTAGCGCCAAATGCTTCCGCAATTTCCGTTACGGCATTATGTTTCTTTACCCTATCTCTATAAACTTTACATTTAACGTCCCATAACTCAGGTTTACCGTGGTACATATTAATTAGTTCGTCAATTTCGGCTTTTAACCACTGTAACATTAATTTTGTCTCAAACAGCAATCGAGCGGTGAACAGTATATTGAAATTCCCTCGTAGAGTATTTGAACGCGGCGGTCCGCTGTACGCGAGCGCATGTCTTCCTTACCGTGTTCAATTTTCGGAAATATCTAGCACTTGAACGCTATCTGTACTGCCGGAGCGTCATTTCAATATTTAAAGGCCATTCATTTTGAAGGTATGTTAAATTTTCAAGTTTCATTTCAGTTATCTAAATTCCGTGCGTATTTCTCCTTTTTTAGATTTGCCGGCCTTTTTTATTTGTGTTCCTGTTGCATATTTAAGTATTTATCTTTGATTGAATTGCCAATATAAGCTAGGCACTCAATTTAACAAAAAACGCAAACCGTCATCGAGAAGAGGCCCTGAGGCCCTGAGGCCTTTCCAATAAATTGTCGATTCGGAGTTGGTAACAGGACCAACCCAGGACTCTTCTGAACACAACAACGCGTATCGCAGTCCCGACCCGCAAGAAGGAGCAAAAGGTCAGACTTTTCATTTCGAAATAAAAAGAAAAAACCTAAATACAGACCCAACTTGTTGATTTATTGTACTCTTTTCATTATGTTCATTGTCTGGATTTCAGACGTTTCAATATTGTAAAACCATATGTAAACTCGATATAGCGCTATAGTGGGGTACCTCAAAATTTTGTTAAATCTATTAATTGAGTTAACTGTCGGAATTGCTTATCACTTTGTTCAATTTAAATACCATTACTGTGAAACTTATCTAACAAACATTAAACCGTCTATTGACACCCTTACTTTTGAGTCATTTTTCTTGATTTTTAACGAGGAAAAATCAAGTAAATTAAGTAAGTAGTAAATTAAGGGTAACTATGTCACTATACTTGGGCCGCCCAGCAGACTGAGTGATCACCCTGCAAGAACGTGCTCTAGCGGGGCCAATATTAATTTATGACGACCGAATTGGAGTGATGCGACTTCTTTGGGTCTAAAGAAAACGCATCACTGCGGTTCTGTAGTCCTAAATTGATAGTGGTCCCGTCTAGAGCTCGTGATTGCAGGGTGATCACTCCGTCTGTTGGGCGGCCCAAGTATAGTGTCATGTTGAAGAAACGTTGGAAATTTTCTAAGAGGCTGCTGTCATCTTTCTCACAGTTTCTGTTATGAGAATGGGTATCTATTAAATTATTTACAATATAAATCTTAAAAGTAGAAGTAAATTGATAACAATTTGGATTTGTGCTATTAGCATTATAGTTCCGGATCGTTGCAAAATAATTTTCTAGTGGGTCCTGATTTAATGACCTCGTTCTTAAGAATTTAAACCCTAATTTCCTACACTCTTCAAACAATCCCGAGGTGGCTTTGATGGTTGTGATCCAACCTGCTTTAAATGGAATTTGCATTTTACTCGACACACCATCTCTGGACAAAAACTGCCAACTGTTTATTTTTGGCATTAATGATATCCACAGTGCATGATGGGGAGATTTCTGCGACATACACCTGCGGTACGGTTTACCTAAGTCAGGATTTTTGCCATTAAAGCTGTCGAAAAGAATATCCATATCATGTATAAACTCGGCAGTTTGCATAGCTTCTGCTGGCAATATATTAATTGCGTTACTTGAAATCATAGTTTCAATTGCAGCAGCCATAGTATTACTGAAAAGTCGAGCTGCAACACAAACTTTCATTTTGAGCTGGTTCTGTTGCTGAAGATTCAAATATGATTGCCTAATTTTTCTTAGACCCTGAAATTTTCTCGTCTTATCTATGGCAAAACTTTTTTTTACATAAGCACATTTGGCTACTCTCCCCCTCCCAAACCGAATGTTATATTTAAAAAAAGCATTTCTTGTTGATTTAAGCAAATGCGGAGGATCGTATAATGTAAAAATTATTTTTTGACACCTTACAAAAAAATATGGCCCAGGCCTACTAATAGAACTTTCACTTGATAATTTTGTAATCGCAGCACGATTAGTACTACCTTGGTAGCTAACACCTTTAAGCCTATGTTTTGCAAAGATGTGATTATTTCTTTTATTAAAAATACTAGATCATTGGTCTTTACTGTATCTTTAGTAAAAAAATATGCCAATGGCTGTTTCCATTTTTTTCGGAGCGAATGCTAATGCATGATTTGCATAATCATTTTTACGACCAAGTGTACCAAGGTCAACAAAACCAACTATTTTAGCATGCACCTTGTCAACAAAGATTTGATTGTTTCAGTTTTCATTCTTGATTTCTCGTCTGTGCACATATTATTCATGTTTGAAAAAATCCTTTCAACAGAAGCATTAGTTCCCGGAAGACACATTACCAATTCAGCGGTTTTTCTTATGTTTGTGTGGGGAACTGAAGTATTTTTAAAGTGTTCAAATACGCCCCACCATTTTTCACTTGCAGAGGAATTCCAGAATTCTTCTTTATTCAAAAGATAATCTCGCAAATAAGTAATTACATCAAAAATGTTGTCCTCATTTATATGGAAGTTACCGCACTCGCTTTTTAATAAATCAATTGATTTGTCAATATCTTCTCTACTTGGAACTTTTTTTAGAAGCAAACACGTTAGTGTTCGAAGATCAGTAGAAAACTTGCACCATGAATTTAAATAGTCGATATCTGTCTCATATATAATGAATCTGATGTCTTGAAATAAGCTGCACGAGTTATTATGCCCTCCTCTTCAAGCCTCGTTAACAATGGTTTAACCATCATTGGTATAAATTTCTCTTCTTTGCGCTCCTGAAGCTTTCGCGTAAGATCGAACATAATTTGTGAAGATTCAATTACATTTCTGTCATCTACTTCTAACATTTTTATTGTGTCATGGAACAAACACAAAGTTCCATGAATAAATAGAAGCTACAACTCTGTTGTTGGGTCATCAAATAGTTTTTGGAGCATTACAGGGCAATGCGTTTCAGACAAAAAGAACGATTTCAATGGACCATACATCAGCAAAACTCGATTTAACGCTGGCATTAAAGATAACCATCTTACAGACAAATGTCCCAAGATTTTGGCATATTCTTGACCAACAAATTCACAAAATTCTTTTAATCTCGTTACTCGAACAGTGTAAACATGAAAATACCCAAATATTTTTTAAATCATTACTTCTACATCCACTGGAGGAAAATTTATTGCTGTATGTGCACTATTATGGACAATATGTGCCACACAACCTAGTCCCAGCATGGACTTGCCTCCTAAATTTGATTTTCATTTAGTAAATACATTTTGTCCCTCTTTTCTCTGTAGACCACCAAAACCATTGTTTTCCGTTGCTTGTCGTGGGTTTATTTCAATTTTCTTTTGACAGTCAGAATTCAAATCATCTATAAGTTTGCCATTAGCTTTTGGGTACTAGTTGAAGGTGTTTCTATACAAGGTTGTAACAAAACATTAGGTACTGATTATGTTAATTTTATTTTTAAAAGGTATTGCAAATTTAGTCAATCGTGATTTTGATGCGTCACAAAAATATTTGTCCGCAAAATGAACCTCACAGAGGTAATGTCTATTATCCGAGCTAGGTAAATTCATGATTTCAAACTAGAGCTGGGCTAAACCGTTCCTTCTTAGGAGTCGATTCCTCGGAATCAATCTTTTTGTCGGAATCGATTCCTTCAATTCGTTCACTATTCTCGTTCCTTTTGTCGTAAAATACAATGTATGCCGCGTCGGCAGTACCGACTGCCCAGCAAATTTCAATGCCGGTTTCGGCCTTTTAATATTAATTAATAATAGGTACCAAAGAACATAAATTTTTATTCTTTCATTTGCGGCTTTTTTGGTCTTGAAATTTATTAACTACCTTACCTAAATTTTGCAAAATATATGGACTATGAATTCTTAATAATTTAACACCACACGCCAAAAGACAGTGACACAGTTTAATTACTGTCACTGTCTTTAGGTGTGGTTAACTTATTAAAAATTCATAATGAATTTACAACAAAGTTCTCGATCCAACCACTGTGTGAAAATATATTGAAATGAACAAAGATAAATTTTGTTCGTACAAAACAGGTACTTTTGTCCGTTGAAGTATTTTTTAGTATTCATAAACTGTATGCCTGAACTCTCCAATGGTCAATGCAATGCATTTGGAATTTAGAATTTATATTAGTTCTTTTGCGCTAGAATACCTATCCTTCTTGTTTTTTAAGTTAAATTATATTACTATAAAAATTATATATTCTCGTTCCTAATAAATTGTATATAAACACCTTTACTTTCTGTGACTTGCAGATATTCCTCCGCGATCCCCGGTGCATCCGTGTTTACTCCACCGCTTATCCTAATCGAATGAAAGTCTTTCCTCGTTCCATTAGCGAACCCGCGCTACGGCGCGACGCATGCTTTGAAACCCTCGAGTCGGAATCGAATGTGAGTCGTTCACACGCTACGAAACCGTGTTGTCCTTGGCGAGGACTGGAACTGCAGCCGGAATCGTGAACCGGAAAATTATTTGCAACGGAATCGATTCCGACGATTCCGACCTCGGAGTCGTTCCTTTTGAACGATTCGTTCAGGACCGACCCACCTCTATTTCAAACCATTTCAATCTTCGTTCTAAATCCTTTTCCGGGAAACGAAAAAATCTTTTATTTTCATATTGCGTATTAATAATTTTTGTATAAAATGCATTTGTGCAGTCAGTTGCATAACAACGATATGTTAGTTTTCCAAAAGACATTATCCCAAGTAGCAAGGTGACGTCATTTACACCTTAAGAATCACGTGTATACGTCGTAATAATGACGTCAAGTCATGCCATCGTGTCTTTTTGACGTGATCTTTAAATTTAAATCCACCAAGTTATGACACCTGAAAACCTTTTTCCCCATGAAATAAAAATCACATTATTTTTTATTTATATGTATTTGTGTTTATAAAGCAACAATGAATACAGTATTGATAGATTTCTTGTGTTTTTAAATTTATAATACATATAGTAAAAATACACTGAAACTTATAAAAGAACAAAGTAAGCTTTGAACATATTTTCTATAATCTTTATGCACATAACAAAGAGTAGTACTTCCTTTTCAAGGACGAATTTATTGAAAAATGAAAACTGACATTGAGAAAAATTTAAACTCACTCATTTTCCCTATAACTTTTGTAATTTTACATTTTTACATGCTAGAATTAGTAATTTTGGGAAAAAAGTACTTTTTTTTCACGTACACATATGTTGCCACTATCCATTTGGGAACAAAAAAATTTTTATAATTTTGCAATAATTTATTTTTTTCATAGGTTACATACAATAAAGACATGTTAGGTATGAAAATTTTCCATACATTCTGGGCACACACTTTCATTGCACTTCTTACACGCATAGCGTGTTCGTCGCGTACAACTCTTTTCGTGACATCTGGGAGGATTTCGGTATTCCATTTTTATTGGATAATGTCCTACACCATCCATCCTTATTTCTGGAAGTACCTTTACCCAAGACTTCTTCTTTACCACTCTGTCTACTACTGCTGAAGATGGCTTTCCGCGTTTCTTACGATTCTCCGCAATACTAATCATCGTTGTCGCTACTGCAGCTTTGAACTCAAGCAATGGCATATTGATATTTTTCTTCTGTTTGTACAGAATCCAAGCATTTATCAATGCCACATTCACAAAATGAAAAACAATTCTCATATAAAATTTTTTGTTTTTCATTGCATGCGGATAGTGGGCAATCATTTTGTCTGCCATCTCTACGCCCCCAATAAAACGGTTGTATTGAATTACAGCTTGTGGTCTATAGACCTCTACATGAGACTTCCTATCCCATCTTCTCACATTATCATGAGGTTCCTTTCCACAAAAAGAAGAAATCATATGTACAACCTTATTGTCCATCCATCGGAGAACAGTTATATTATTAGAAGAAGTTGCAGCCGAACACGTTCCACGTGGCTGTTTCGTAAGGCTTTTTAGTTCTGTAAGTTTATCATTCGCTTTTTGCAACCTGTTCGTCCTTACAGTACCCACAACATATATTGCTTTGTTTTTTAGATATAAAATAAGGGGTATCGATGTGAATAAATTATCTAAAAACAATTTATGGTTCATCCCCTCCAGTCCTTCACACAATCTAACCACCGTGTCTCCTATAACTCCTAAATCTGTTTTATTTTTTTTGTCAGATGATTGGTACATTTCAAATTTATTCACATACCCACCTGGAGAAGCACGTACCCAAACCTTGAACCCCCATTTTTTGGGCTTTGATTTGATATATTGTTTCGACTTATTTCTTCCTTTGACTGGTATTACCATTTCATCAATTGCTACAAATTCTGGTAGTGTAGCGGCATCGTCAAATGTTTTTGACAAAACATCCAGAAAGTATCACACCTTTATAAAACTATCCGTATTGGTCACTGGTATTTCTTCGTTATTCATGAAATGTAAATACCTTTTTATTTCTTCATATCTTTTTGGTGCCATCGTATCTTTTATAAGCCCTAATCCTAATCCACCGATAGATGACTAGTACATCCGGTAATCAGGATATTTGATGTACGTTGTGATAATGTTTATCCCAAAAAACGGTTTCATTTCATCAACCGAAACTGAGAATGAATGTTTACCTTGTTGTATGGCATAACGGATAGTCTCTGTAGTTATATGAGTAAATAACTCTTCCGGAAACAGGTGCAAAAAGAAGGAATACGGTGTCTCACCATCTATGTTGATTTTATAATCACCAAGAAACTGAGGAGGGTTTCCAGACAGGTTGTTGTCCTTTTCTGCATGCCAGGTTTCAGATAGTCGCGAATCTACTCCACCGTGCTGACGTAATCTCGCTGCTAATTGACTTAGCGGAAGATTGTCTTCCGAGTCATCATCGCTTGACTCGTAGTCATCAACATCATCAATTGGATGCTCCTCATCCTCAAAATCCCCTTCTTCGGATTCGTTTTAATCTATATCAATATTTTCCAGATCTGAGTCATTTGGATTTTGAATATGACTCAGAACTTCAACCTTTTCCCTTTTTTGCTATAAAATTGTTTCATCATCCATGATCACCTAAAATACACACAATATTACTATTTACCAAACTACTTACAGAGATTTACAGTAATAAATATGCATGCCATGTGCCCTTTCTGAGCAATGTACACATTTGTGTACGTGTATAAATCACACTCGGAATAATATTTTTGTAACATATTAGGGTTTTGCAAGAAATGTAAAAGTTACACTAGGGTATATTCAATCACTTACCTAATTTTTCAGCTTTTGATTCCTTCAAATACAGTAAAAAACACGTTCCAAAGTTTGACGTATAACCTCGAACAATAGGGATTCACGTGACAGCGATTACAGTCACAGCTTGCGGGAAAAAGGTGTCTATCGCACAGTATACGTGAAAATACATTCAAACGGCCACAACAGTTGCCACTGGGCATCAAAGTCTCGCTTCAACTACTCGTAAAGTATCTTTGAGATAAATGTACACATTTGTGTACATGTCCTTGAAAAGGTTAAAAACAAATTATATTTTCTTACACAAAAAAAATTCAATTATTCTAAAATATGCATTGATCATTAGCTGTATGAAGCAAAGGGAATGAAACAAGTTCATTTTGGAATGGCAAAATTACACATTTTGCTTCAACGTTTTCTAATGGCCATGCATAGAAGTCGTTGGATAAGTCTTCCACTTTAGTTATGTTTAAACAACTAGAATTAAATGGGTATACATAAAGATTAGAGTAAGAATTATACTGCTTTCCAATAATTGTTGTGATGCCGTTTGTGTCTAAAAATATTATGTATCTGAATTACTTTAGAGCCCATAAGACAGTAACAATCAGAGTCAGAATAAGAGTTAATTGATAACAAATACTTTTCTAATTTTATTTTCTTGAACTGTTTCCCAGTAGTTTCTAAAGTTGGACCTAAATTATGTTCTAACTGATGAACAGTTTCTTTAGTTGACGTGGAGATGGGGTCAGTTGGTATAGAATCAATTTCTTTCAAACGCCTAAAAACTTGTTCTAGTGGCTTATTAGGACTTTTTACCAAACGCTTTAAACGGCCCAAGTAATTTTCAAAGGGGAACGCTGAAAAATCATGGAGGGGACCAAAAGTTTTCACATCTTCAGTTATGTGTGATAATAGATGGACATTGTATATTAGAAATGCTTTACCATACAGCTTCTCGCTGTATGAAATAAATATATTTAAGAATTTAGATGGTAGAAGATATCCTATCTGTGAAATGTGCCTTTTAGAAGTTAGAATGGCTATTGCACAATGCAAAAGCAAAAAATTTCATAAACGGCCACATCTACTACCCCATGCAACACCAGTGGTCCAAGGTAAAGTAAGAATGTTCTAAACTCTGTTGCTTTGAATCGCGCTAATTCAGTGAGACCCCTTGGTTTTCGGTTTATTTCTATCGGTATGTGATTTTTTAATGAAATTAATTTTGCTGACAAAGTTTGTACCGCACTGTTTGACAATCTAGTAGTTGCTAAATTACCAGACACCCAAATGTTGAGTAATTTACGCATAACTCCTAACAATACACAATGCATGTAGTCTATAGGCAAAACTGACACTAACCCAACTGAAAGTTTGAGAAGAGGGGATTCACCTACATGATGATTATCATCCTCTTGCCTAATAAAAGATATGTCTGTTCTTGGTACTGAAATTCCTTTTAATACTACACGTCCATTATAGTATTCGCCCTCTTCAATGCATTTTTCACAACTTGAATATCTCCTTTTAATACTACACGTCCATTATAGTATTCGCCCTCTTCAATGCATTTTTCACAACTTGAATATCCCGTGTGAGATTTTATGCATTTCAAATATGCACGAGCCGGTGCGTCACAAACAAAACTGTGCACCTTCACTTTGTAGTTATTATTTTTGAAATCAAAAGCGTCTTGCAACAATTCACAAAGCTCTGTTATAAAGTCTTCTAAAATAATGGCTTAGGTTTCGAGATACCACAAAACAAACCTATTGTAAAAGTTCGGCTGCACTCTGAGTTTTTGATCCGTCCTAAAATTGGCCAAAATTGTAAGTTGGAGCTATGAAATAGGGGTAACGCATCGACATTAAAGATTAAATCTATAGTTGGAATAGAAACAAAATTGCGTAATAAATATTGTTCAAGACATTTTCTAACACCAAAGTGAATGTAACTGCCAGTTTCTAGCTTCTTGCTCACACACCGTACCGGAGTTTTTAACAAAGTTCTGCAGTCTAAGGGCAATTCTTTATGATATGGTGCCAGAATCTGTAAAAGTCTTGTGCCTGCAAAATGTGCAACATTATGTGTAATAACCCAGTTTTGCAAATTAAGCTGGAGATCATTTTTAGTTTCATCATTGGGTACGTTAAGGTTATTTATGTTATGCAAATGGGGAAGACCCGCTTAATTGAATTTATAACTTTTAGTACTGTAATGTCAAGCACAAATAGAATATGTATCGCGTACCACGTAAAAATTTTGATTATGCGCCGTGCTAAAAGAAAAGCATGCAACTAGAAAAGCAACATAACCGGCAGGGCTAAAACGCGCGCTTTCTGTGACGTAGGAGGCCTATCCGTTGCGCTGTGGTATAACGTGTCTCCCTGGATAAAGTGGGGAGGAGCCGAAGAATGAACGGGCCAGTGTTGCCAGACTGAAAGCGGCGTATTATCGCACCAACGTCCACAAATTATCGTATCCAATCGTACACAATTAGGGACCTAAGTGGCGCGTCACAAACGTCAGATTTTCATTCCAAACAAAACAAAGCCACGTGCTTTCTGACGTTTTAACCTAACCTCCGAAATATAATTATAGTCGTTTTCAAGTTTTTCCACGTAAGCCCAACACACAAATTGAAAATAAACTGTTTTCACTGCAAAACGTCGAGAATTATATTGCAAAAACTAGTTTAAGACGTTGTAAATAATATCGATAAACGTCAAATGGCACGTGCTTTTGTTTTGTTTGGAATGAAAATCTGACGTATGACGGAAGCACTTATGTCCCGCGAATTATCGTTCCTTAAAATTTTGCACCGTACGTACATTTATTGCATTAAATAAAGTAAAACACAAAAATCAAAGTAAGGGACATGATAAAGAGTGCTACAATAACTCTGCTTCTCTTTCTTCAAACAAAATGTCTTTCTCTCCTCGTCCTCCAGAAACCGCCAATTCGTTGTTTTTAGAGTAAATATTTGATGACGTCATTGCTTGCACCATTTCCTTAGAAGGATTAAAGCTCACGCAACAATTCTTCAAATTAATACGCTCTGACGACAGCAAAATTCCATTCAATATGCTTGTCAACCTCATTACTTTTCTAGCAGATTTTCAAAAGATTGCAACTTTCCTTCCTTCCTCACTCACTGTATCTGTTATGGGATTTATATACTGCATAATACCGGCTCCTAAGGTACTATAAACTCCAAAAGTGGTGTTCCAGTTTGCGATGCGAATCGTTTATGCCGGACGTTGCTATGTTTTCGTCAGCCCCGCCTCCCCATAGCGATGTGATTTTTCGTTAAAAGAACATGATTATTTATCTATTTTTTGCTGCCCTTTGTTTACTAGTGCAAGGCTAACACGTTTGTTGTCATTCAAATAAAATCGTTTAGATCCGCCTTCAAAACTATAATTGGCGGGCAGTTACTAAGGTTTTTTTACCTCAGAATGTAATTGGTTATGGCGTTTTAAGCGGAATTGAACCGTAAAGTGGAACAGCAATTTTGGCGTTTATAGTACATGCTTTCGTACTGACTAAATTTAGCCTCATTTGTAGGGTTTATAATATTCTCTATACCACAATTCGCATAACGTAACAAAACAATATTAACAATCGCGAATTATGCACGCTGACTGAAAATAAAAACAAGTGTAATAGAACAGCGCAGCTGCAGATTCGGGGAATTCCCGGAACCGATTTCGCTCACTTCCATGGAGTTTGCTCAGTTTGCTGTCAGAATAGAAATTGCAATCTATGGAATTCGTATTAATTAATGCTTTTTTGACACATAACGAACCGAGTGATTCAAATTTTCTCAAATTAGCGTAAAATTAGTCTGTGTCCAAATTATCGTATAATTAGGTCTGATCGTACATGTGATATCGTACATCGTACCCACGGAAAATTAATCGTACAAATACGATATTTATCGTACATCTGGCAACACTGGAACGGGCACTCAGGGAATTATTAACGGATCAGTTTGCGCATGTGACAATCCCTACCTAATCTGTAGGCCCCGTACGTCACAGCGTCACTCAAATATTGTGTTTCAAGTGTGATGCACGTTTCGTATTTAATTATGACGAAAATAAGTCTCAAATATAAAAAGCGAAAATTGCGGAATTTGTTTTGGATAGTAAACTATTCAATATGATCATTTTCAAAATTTGCGGGTTTTCCCCATTGGAATTTATATTTTCCTCAAATCTGAATGCAAGTGGGTCATCAAAACAACCATGCGTAGTGTCAGATAATTCAGAAGATGAGTCGTAAGTGTAACGAGTACTTTTTTGTTGACTTTCATCAACAGGTTGGTTTTGCGGAAAATTGTTAACGTTAACCGGTTCACTATTTAAAATTTCAACAGTTTTAGCTATCCTCCTGTACAGCTGCCTTTTACTTATATAATGTTTTAGCTTGAATTTGGATCGGTAAACTTGTTTAGGCATTTTGACAATTTCAATTATTGGGATCAGCAGTATTATTCTTTTTATTTTTTAAACGTTGAGGAGCATGTTTTAGCCAAATTTTTATACAGTTGTCTACCTCCTGTGCCGTTATATTTCCATTAGTAATAACAGCACCTATTAGTGAACTAGTGAAAATAAAGGAAATAATATAAATTGAACAATTAACTTACGTAAAACTACAGTATGTAAATGCAATTGCTGGAAAGACCTCTTACCCTGCTGCCAATTGATCTTCCAATATATTTTTCAGAATTGTATTTGTTTTAGAAGTAACATCTCGGCCTCCCAACATAGAAAAATAGGAACTCTAAAAAATTACGCAATTAAATATGGAACCAGTTAAATTTGTTTTTCAACTCACTAGAGCATTCACGTGCTGCTGGTCAATCAAGTAAATTTCAAGGGCATCAATTTCATCAGTTGCAGATAACGGAAACTCTACCTGTAGATCCTCTGGCAATTTGTAAAAAGTTGTTTGTGTAGCCTTACTTGAAAACAGTTTTAAAATTTGGTCATTTTGTTCTTGGATTCTCTTTCCGCGAACATGTTGATTATCTGTTGCTGCATCTGATTGTATGTCAGATTTATCCTCTGCTTGTTTTATTTTTATTTTAGCTTTCAGTATATCGTCTGCATGGAATAAGCAGGATAATAAATAAACATTGCCATTTTAGATTGCCTGTTGGATACAATTTACATGCGAAAGGTCAATTAGGTGCGAACAGCAAGATCGAAACTTGGCACATGTAAATTTTATTCAATGGGTAGGTATACAATTCGAAAAAGTTCTGTCTTTAATTGCCGCATGTACGTGATAAACATAGGGTACTTCAATACTATTCCTGGAATTTATTTATTAAAACAAAATCGGTTGGTTGCGATGGGATTAGTATCTATATGATAAAACTATGTTGCCCTTTTATTATACCATTTGTCACGTATATAGTCAACTTCTGTCTGAGGAGTGGTGTGTTCCCTGACCTGTGGAAGTCTGCAAGTGTTATTCCTGTCCCCAAAGTTTTTCTACCGGTCGAGTTCAAGGACCTTCGTCCTATTAGTATCTTGCCCATCTTCTCGAAACTTCTTGAGAAAGTAATGGAACTTCAAATGCGAGACTTCTTAGAGGCACATACCGTCATTTTTGAGAATCAGTCTGGATTTAGACCTCACCACAGTTGTACGACTGCTCTCCTAAATATCACAGATGACATTTTTGAATCAGTGGACAAAAATAAACTATCACTTCCAGTCATGCTTGATTATTCTAGAGCATTTGATACTATAGATCATGACATTATGGTTTCAATTTTAAAATACGTCGGCTTTGATGCCTTGGCAGTTCGAATGCTTGAGTCATATCTGTCTACTAGAAATCACTATGTTTTACTTAATAACAAGAAGTCTGACGTTCTGCGGTCGTTATGTGGGGTTCCTCAAGGTTCTATCTTGGGACCATTTCTGTATGTCATTTACACTTGCGATTTCCACAGGTCGGTAAGGAACTGGAGTTACCATCTTTATGCAGATGATACACAATTGCTATGTCACTTCGAACCTGACAAAGCTCTGGAAGCAAGTAATGCTATTGTGTGTGTGTGTGTGCGTGTGTGTGTGTGTGTGTGTGCGCGCGGGTGTGTGTGGGTGTGTGCGCGTGTGTATGTCTGTTGGCACTTTTACGGGAAAACGGCTCGACAGATTTTGCTGAAATTTTGCATACGTATATCAGAGATGGTCCATGGGAAACTGACAGGCCGTTTTTTTTTAAGCACTTTTGAGCCGAGATATGGCGTCATCGAACATTTTTTTCAATGAGACCGTATATATTTTTGTATTGCATCGGATAGAGGGTATTTTTCTCTACACGATGTGCGAAAATCGTAATAGGTTGTATAAGGAAAAAATTGAGAAAAAAAATTACGAAAAGAAGGCGCGCCAAACGCTCCCTCCAGTTCAGTTGTGGCTGTGGCTAGGAAGCTGTTCTGTCAATGCATTGACAACTAGTTTTTAATCTTTTGTTTTCTCGCTCAAGTACGCATCATTTATTTTGTTACTCATTACTATTTCTCACCTCATTCTTAATTTAATTTAACTTACAAGGGCTAAGTGGAAGAGCAGGAGGAGACGCAAGTTCTACTTGTCTCTCGGACTGAACTTCGCCCTTTTGTAACGATCCTATAAACTGCTACACCTGTAAACTATGTCTAATTTCGTTACAATAAAGGACTATTCTTGTTATTATTATTATTATAGTTTAGATTCTGCAACTGTGGCCGCCAATCTAATCCTGCACCTTTTGGCACAAGTTCAATTTTGTTTTCGCATCCTCTTCGCACTTTTCTTTTTTTGTAAACTGAGCTGTGTCAATAAAGGCATTATTATTATTATTATTACTTTGTGATTCCAATAAATTGTTTTCCTGCCCTTCTGAAGTGCTTTCTGTTTTTATATATTTGCATAGAAGGTGAATATGTTTACACATTTTCCATTTAATGCAACTGTCTAAACAACTACATGAGTACATGTGTATATATGCTTCGCAGTCAGAACAAAATAATTTACAATTATTACAATCCTTTCGCTTCTGTTCTATTAAATACATGTCTTGCAAAGAAGATGAGGGAACTTGCCATCCTGTTTCCGTTCTTATAACTAAATCAATATTTAAACTCTCGCTACTCTTATGGCTCTCTCTTAAATTTTTAATTTTGTACACAATTTGCCTTTGTAATCTACTATTAATGTGTCAGCTCATCTCTCACAAATTTCATTATTGCATTTATAGCAATATCCAACCTTTTAACATGGTTTCCACCTAAATACGAATACTTAATAGTTCTATGCATGCGTTCAATATGCATATTTGCATTTAATCATTTAGTCGGTGGCAATAAGCCAAAAATTAACTTTTACCGGCATAGTGAGACGAAAAATATTGTGCAAATTCAAACGTGTCTGAATCTTCTGTTATATTTTGTAAAAAAAATTGCATCAAAGGCAAAAATACAGAGACATCAGTGTCTTGAAGTATTGTTCTCAACTGCTTGTAGATAATTACCTAGTCAGTAATAAGTAAAAAATATGTATCTAATGTTTGAACTTGAATTTAATTAATGCTTACCTGTTTTTCTTTAGAAATAATTTTACATAAATTTCTTCGTCATGCTCTGTCAACATGCCACGTGCAATATAAACTAAAATATACATAAGCACATAAAAGTAGAATGTTTTCAGATTTTGATTTGTATTTCTTATCGATATTCCGCTGGCAGCATTGTTGCAATCCAAGAATTGTAATACATATCTGCCATATCAGACATAAACACTTTGGGCCGAATGCGAAAACCCAGTTTTGAGTGAATTTGAGAAAAATAGGTTCAAAACATGTTCATCACTACGATTTGTTATTAGGAACGCACACGGAAATTCTTCCCGCAATCAATTCGTTTAGTACCAAAACAGTATGAAGCTCAAATCCTTAGCCGTTCGTTCCATGGATTCCATCAACGCATACTCAATCAGTACCATACCTTTCCAAAATTTCTTGTTGCCCTTTTGTCATGATACATAAAATAAAGTCATCATTTTTCAGATCTTGCATATCTTCCTGTTGGGGTTTATAAAATAAAACATCATTCATTTCAGTTATCCATGCCTCCACACTGATAACATCATTTTCATGGTTAACTCCTCTTAAATTGAAAGACTGTTTTACATTAAGCAAATCCTTTTTGATCGACGAATGAATTCGTTCAATTGTGCAATTTGACATTGAATCTCTAACTTCATCTAGTATGGCCGAAACGTAATCAGAAACATCACTTTCATTGTCGCTATCGCTAGTATTCTCATGATCCTGATTCTCATTCCCCCTTCTTCAAAAGTTCTAATAATTGGTACAGTACGTCAATTACTGCCAAATGAATACCGTGTGTGTAACATAACATAACTGCTGACTTGCAGAAATTAATTTCCCAACTTTCAGCATTACTGATGCACCATCAGTAGTTATGCAAACTATATCTTTTTCAAATGAAAGCTCATAATCTTTTAGTTTATTTTCTATTATTTCAGCACATTTTCCGTCGGAATTCTATCAGATACATGTGGTAAACCAAGATTCAAAAATTCATTGCTCCTATGACTGTGGGCATTAAGTAATGTTTAAATAACGCCTGTTCCTAATACTCGTCCATTCGTCGAATGTTAAATTGAACTTTTTGCCATTGGTTTTCATACTACAAAATTCTTTAACTAGAGAACTGCGAAGTTTTTTTGTAATAATCAACGACCATTTTTTATAGTATTAAGAGAATGAGGAACTTCAAAGCCACGTGCGATACGAGTCTTTCTAAAAATCAACCGAATTTCAGAGCATAGCAAAGGCTAAACCATGAAGAGCAGTCATTTGTGGCAACACTGCAGGCAGAGACTCGTCTCTCTTGCTTGAAAAATATGCATTAACTTTAGATTTTTCTTTATTTGGTGTAAATGTAAGCTGACCAGTAGTGTTGGATAATAATGATGAAGATGCAGAGCTCGAGACAGGCACAGATTGTGTCCTTTTTAATATATTAACATTATGGGTTTTAAGGTGCGTATGTAGCCCGCTAGTCGAACCACCGTCAGGTAAACAAGCATGGCTCACTCTCATCATTTGTTAAGCCTACACTGATTGCTACATCAGTGAACCTCTTGTTCCACCTTTTCGGACTAATCCGAAGACCATACGGCGCTCGTTTTAATTTACACACTTTGCTCCTTTCTTCATGTGTAACATTTAGTCAGTCTGGAATTTCCATATAAATTTCCTCTTCTATCAGCCCAATTAAAAATGCAGTTTTAACGTCTAATTGACACATTTCTAGATCATACTTATTAACACAGATCTTATCAAAGGTAATCGAGACACAGGTGCATAGGTTTCACTTAAATCATAGTTATTTTTGTCTTTAAAACCTCTTATTACAAGCCGTGCTTTATATTTTATTTTATTTCCGCTCTCATTTTTGAATACCCACTTCGAGTCTATGATGTTGGCTTCTCGACCATCCTTCATTACAGTTGGTCGATCAACCACAGACCATACCTCATTTTTACTCATGCATTTTAACTCATCGCTTATAGCCCTCTGCTGTAGGCGACCAGCTTAACATTACTAAACAAAAAAGAAAAAAAAATACAAAAAAAATACCAAAGAGAACAATAAATTAACTTCTGGCAAGTAAGCAATTAACAAAATAGTTGTTAAAAAACATATGGCCAGTTAGGTAGTATACCACTTCTCTCTTTTTGATCTTCTATTATGCCCGAAAAACTAGTGTCATTAATTATAT
This sequence comes from Xestobium rufovillosum, assembly GCA_963966045.1. NCBI lineage: Eukaryota > Metazoa > Arthropoda > Insecta > Coleoptera > Ptinidae > Xestobium > Xestobium rufovillosum. The sequence continues at coordinate 38,821,897 of OZ014495.1, forward strand.
TTTCGGTATTATTGTTAGTTTCCGTAGAAACAATAGTCTGTTTCTTAGGTCGACCTCTTTTCTTTTTCACTTCTTCCTCCGGTTTTAGAGTGTTTTGAGACTCATCTTCATCAAATTCAACAAACCACTTCTCTTTGTTAATTTTAGTTTGTTCAATCGGCCAATTTGTTATACTACCTATCTTTCTCATACTTATCTCCATATACTAGTTTTTCATTGAAACGCGCATCTCTACTCTCATAAAATTTGCGTTCTTCGGGTTTTAAGAACTGATAGCCAGTGGGTGTATAACCTACTAGAATCACACGTCTCCCTTCGCATCTGAACTTAGGACCAATCTTTCTCTGAACTTTAATGTAAGCAACACATCCAAACCTTCTCAGTTGACTTATGTCATAATTGTGATTTGGGACAAACCTCTGTAAAGGCGTAATCATGTTATTCGACTTATGAGGTGTTCTATTACAGGAATACACAGCAGCACTTAAAGCAATGTCCCACATGCTTTCAGTTATTTTCGAGTCAAACATATATGATCTCACCTTCTTTTGTATGGTTTGATTAAACCTTTCAGAAACACCATTATGTTGTGGTGTACCAGGATTTGCAAGTTGCAGTTCTGCTCTTAATGTTTTTAAGATCTCAATGGTGTAACCCCCTGTATACTCTGTACTTTGATCAGTTCGCAAGTAACACACCTAATAAATTTCGGGCGCTTCTCACAAATGCAACCTGTTTCACTTTTTGCTTTCATCGGATATGTCATTGCTAATCTAGAGAAGTCGTCAACAAATACTGCAATAAATCTATATCTTTTTGGATGTGATAATGGAGTAATAATTGGTCCCATGATATCTGAATGAAAAATTTGTAGTGGCTCAGTGGCTCGTCTCCTTACTGAATTGAACGGTAATTTTTTAAATTTAGCCATCATACACACTTCGCAATCTAATATTGATTCATCAAAAATTGCGTCATGCAACGCTCTAAGATAAGTAACATTAAGATAAGTAACAGAGGCATACCCTAGTCTGACGTGCCAGAGCATGGCCCTATTATTTTTTGCAAAAAGTTTGTATTTTTTATCAAATGGAGACTCTGTGTTTGATAAATCCGTAATCCTCTATGTCATGAAATTTCCTGTCCCAAATTGACGTACCATAATTTAAGTTTTCGTAGATACGTTCCTTCAAATTATCTGTTTTAATTTTTAACTGCGCATCTCCATTTATTTCCATATTTTCATTTACCTTTATCTCCTCTAATTCTATATCGCTCCCTTGCCTATCCCTATTTTTGTCCTCATCTCGTTTTTTTTGTTCATGTTCTTCTGATGTTTCATTCCCCTTATACTTCTAGTTTTATACCTGGTCGTATTATTTGTATCACTCTGATTTTTAGTTAAATTAGCCACAATTCTTCTACTTTCTCTCATCTCGGTTTTTACCTTTATTTATTTCGAATTCAATTACCCAATATGGTTTATTATACACCCCAGTTATAAAAGATTCGTTTGAAACCGGATCAAAAATATCAATCTCTTTATGATCTAAATAAATACTAAAGCCTTTCTCTGCGAATTTTCGCAACGATAATAAATTTTCTGATAGGGCTTTTGCATAATATAACGCTATCGATTTCAAGTGACTTATTTTCTAACATAACTTCAATTTTACCTACTCCCTCCGTTTGGAGATCTGCTGAAACATCTTTATTAGCACATCTAATCTTACCGTAATCGGTTTCATTGAATGATTTAAAAACCACTTTGCTATTAGTTAAGTGCTCAGTCGCACCCGAGTCGGATAAAAACTTGGTAAAGATTGTATTTTGATCAGAATCAGATAGCTCACCTTTAACGTGTTTTGCGTCACCCATATTCTGGTTTCCATCCTTTCCTTTTTGTTTTATCTGGTTCTTCTTATATCCATTCTCATTCCACTTCACGTACTTGTAATTACCTCTTCCTCTGTTGCTTTTAAATATTTTCGCATCTCCACTCCTCTCAGCAACAGTTTTCCTTTTAAAACCTTTGTTATCAGGATCATTATAAAATTTACCACCTTTAGAGTTGTTATATTTATAATAATGTTCCCTGTTGAAACCATGTCTCATCACCTTACCTCTCTCAGACGTTGACTGTTTTATCCTTTTTATCGGGCAGTCAGCTGCATTATGGTTAGTTACTTGACCACATTCATAACATTTTTTACGTCCAGTACCTCTGAAACGGCAGTTAATTGCTATATGACCATTGTCATCACACTCATAGCACCTCTCTTTTGCACTCGACCAACATTCATGACAGTTCTTACTTCTGATGACGCAGACTGATTTTTGTTAGCTTCTGCTTGCATCAATAGTCCTAGCGGTTAACGACAATTTTGGCCGAAACCCTGCAAATTGTGTTAAAAGCATGAAACTTGGTCGGCAGCTTAAATAGGTCAAATTAAGAGATTTTGCCCGCAGTACCCAAAAAAATACCCCGTAGGAGTATCGTGGTTTTATTTATTATTTAAGGATTTAGGAATGGAGCAACACAAATGATACACACAGCAAAGTAGCCTTGAACAACTTCCTTTATTCATGCCCCTAGCACCATCTATGTGCTAGTGCCTAACTTTCACCACAAGGAGCAGCTCAGGAGCGGAACATATTCCAAGGGGCTTGAATTTCAAAAATAATTAAATAATAACCAATGTGGTCAAGTAATATGTCATTTTATATTGATTTGATATCGCTGAAGTCAATTCAAACCATATTTTATTTATAACTATACAATTTTCAAAATGGCGGCCAAATTTCCAATTTTAATTCAAAATTTTGTTAAATTCGCTAACTTGTTCTAATGATATTTTTTGGTATCCCCAAAAATTTCAAAATGGTTGCCATTTGTGAAAGTAAAATTTATTTGCAGTACCTATACCCTGTTGGATATGGATGGACGAACTGAGGGCATTATAGAAATTTAATTTTTTGTTTCTCTTTTTATTTAACATGTCGACAATTATTTGTTTCTGAAGATAACTATACCTACACATACAGGGTGTGTCATGACGAGCTCCTATTAGACGTTTGTGAAGAAGCGCATAATTCGGCTAATAATTAGCTCTTGCTAATACTTGCACCAAGCGTGTAAGTATACAGCAAGCAGTATTGCATGGTTCGAGTGTGTAGGGCAAAGCACCGTACTGATGAGTCTCGAAATGACGAAACCAGTGGTCTACGGTTTTCCATGCACATTCGAAACATGCAATATTGAAAAACTTCTGACATACATAAGACTACTGCTGGTAGAGCAGGAAAGTACCTACGTAGAGATCTAAGGATGTTTCAAGCCCGACCATGTGTTTGGGGTAGCATCCCGTATAAGATCTCGTAGTGCCCAAAATCTGGATTTATTTCTATAATTCAAAGCCTGGCGGGGTACTTGCCCGAGGAGTAGTTGTTCGAACGGTCCAGTACCACAGAGAATTCTGAAAATTTGTAATATCACGTTTTCAAATATTCTCTATTTAATGAAAATAATGGCAACTTAATCCAACTTCCGCTTATACCGGAAGTGGCACTTAACTTCCTTATTTTAAATAGAACTAATACCTAACTGTTTTACACTTTCCGGTCCTCCATGAAATTTTAGATGGACTTTATGTAACATAAATAGCCTCTAAATGTCAAAATTACCAAGATATAAGTACGCGAGTTTTCAAATTTTTTTACAGTTGCAGGGTACTCTTTGGCGTCTGCGGCAAAAGAAACAAATTGAAATCGAAACAATTGCGGGCGGCAGCATCTATGACAAAGGTCTAAATTAAAGTTAGGTGTACTCAAAGTTTGAAAATACTGCGAACAGTGTGATTAGGATGCCACATTAAACTGAGAAATCAAAATATTGCCAGAACTCAACAAAATTAAATGGAACGCCCCCTTTTTATGCACTTTTTGGATTTATATCGACTCCAACTAAAATCCAAAAAGTGCATAAAAAAGGGTTCTGGCAATATTTTAATTTCTCAGTTTAATGTCGCATCCTAATCACTGTGCGTAGTATTTTCAAACTTTGAGTTCACTGAACTTTAATTTAGACCTTTGTCATTAATGCTACCGCCGGCAATTGTTTGATTTGAATTTGTTTCTTTTGCCGCAGACGCCAAAGAGTACCCTGCAACTGTAAAAAAATTTTAAAACTCGCGTATATCTTGGACATTTTGACATTTAGAGGTTATTTATGTTACATAAAGTCCATCTAAAATTTTATGGAGAACCGGAAAGTGTAAAAAATAGGTATTAGTTCTAATTAAAATAAGGAAGTTAAGTGCCACTTCCGGTATAAGCGGAAGTTGGATTAAGTTGCCATTATTTTCATTAAATAGAGAATATTTGAAAACGTGATATTACAAATTTTCAGAATTCTATTGTGAGCGCTTCTCTACGAACGTCTAATAGGAACTCGTCGTGACACACCCTGTTATCTGCAAAAACAAATTGTCGACATGTTAAATAAAAAGAGAAACAAAAAATTAAATTTCTATAATGCACTCAGTTCGTCCATCCATATTAAACAGGGTATATGTACTGCAAATAAGTTTTACTTTCAAAAATGGCAACCATTTTGAAATTTTTGGGGATACCAAAAAATATCATTAGAACAGGTTAAGAGCCTGCAATTGAAATAAAAATGTTATATACTTTACATTTCTTTTAATATTAGCGGATTTAACAAAATTTTGAATTAAAATTGGAAATTTGGCCGCCATTTTGAAAATTGTATAGTTATAAATAAAATATTGTTTAAATTGACTTCAGCGATATCAAATCAATATAAAATGACATATTACTTGCCCACATTGGTTATTATTTAATTATTTTTGAAATTCAAGCCCTTTGGAATATGTTCCGCCCCTGAGCTGTTCCTACGGGGTATTTTTTTGGGTACTGCGGGCAAAATCTCTTAATTTGACCTATTTAAGCTGCCGACCAAGTTTCATGCTTTTAACACAATTTGCAGTGTTTTTTTGTTAACCGCTAGGACTACAAAAAGAGCTTTAACTGATCATAACTGAGACCTTTCCCAGTCGAATTCTTCGTCATGAACTCTACTGTGGTCATAATAGCATTAAAGAACGCATCTCTCTTCTCACCTTCTGATAGTGGTACAATTCCTTACAAATTTTCATAATTTCGAACATCTTCGAACTTATCGCAGAAATCTGAGGCATTTTGTTTATTTGGATAGTACTGCATATTATATAAATGTTTTCGTATTGAAATTGATGTGAAATTAGGGTGACCAGACGTCCCGGTTTTCCGGGATTGTCCCGGTTTTTAGCAAATTGTCCCCCCGTCCCGAGAAAAAACATCGGGACGTTAATTTGTCCCGGTTTTGTATTTTTTTATTTGTATGGGAATTAACTTCTTCCAACACACGTGACCTACGCGTCGGCTACTTCCAAAATTTGTAAAAACACGATTACTCAATTCTTGTTATTAATTGGTCGACGGTGGTGTTCGGCTGACGCGAAGGGGGAATGCCGCCTGTCGGGTCGGTTCATCAACATTCAACTTCAACAGTCAGCAGTGTTGCCAACCCTACCGAAATTTCGGTAGATCTACCGATTTTATATGTTATCCCTTACGCTCCCAGTGGTGACAATTGTAGCCACCTTATAATCATGGTACCTAAGGTTGAAAATGAGGTCCGCTGGCGTCGGCTCCTGTATCGTACAATCGTGACAACAGTAGAAATCGAGTCTAAACGCCGCTCGTTCGATTAGTTGATCCGCGGCATGCATACCAGTCATTTGTTTGTTTACTTTTTGGGTAGCCATGACGTCTAAACGTGAGTATTCTGTTTTTATTAAAAAAAACAATTGATTCAGTGTAATAAATACAAGGCATCTAATAAATACACATTGAAATATTTGTTTGTCATACTGAGAGTCGGGTTTTGAAATCTAGTTGTGTTCTAGGTTAGGATTTTGTTGGCATATCACAATTGCGAATGATAGGAGTGAAACCTTACTTTCACAAATGTGAGTGTGATTATTATTCACTCCGATTTCAGGTAAAATCGACTTGGTAAAACTACAAGAAGATCCAGAAGCAGTATATGATCTCTTAGATAGTCTTGATTCGGATGTTGAGATGGAATCAGATGAAGAAGAAACTATCACGGAGGCCTTAGAAGAAAATGATGCCGTGCTTCAGGCTCCGCGGTCCAGCGACGATGACGATAATGATTCCGACGATGAAGTTCCCCTTGCGTACCTTGCCTCTGGCTGGAAGCCGGGCTTATTTTCGAGTAAAGAAGATCCATTGCAAAGTAATAGTACCAACAGTGCTCTGACCCCATGGCAGTATTTTCAAAAGTATTTGGGGGAGGACTTTTTTTCATTGGGTGCTAAGTATACTGCTCAGTATTATTTACAGCAAACTGGGAGAGTTTTAAATGTTTCTGCTACGGACATTAAGAAGTTTTTTGGTCTACATGCCATCATGGGATGCGTCCACTTCCCGATGATTCATATGTATTGGAACAATAAATTCAAGTTTAATTTAGTGAGTGATGTGATGCCGCGTGATAAGTTTTACTTTTTGAGAGTAAATTTTCACGTTGTTGATGTTTTGGGCGTACCAGACGATATTAAAAAGCAGAATCGGCTGTGGAAGTTCCAACCCATGATAGATATGATCAGAAATCATTGCAGAGCATTGGAAAGGAAGTCCAAATCATCTTACTCAATTGATGAACAAATGATTCCGTTCTTAGGAAGATGTCCCGTGAGACAGTATGTTAAGAACAAGCCTAGACCGGTAGGTCTCAAGAATTTTGTACTTACAACATCCGAGGGAAAAGTTCTAGATTTTGAAATTTATCAAGGTAAATTGACGCCTTTTAAGAACAAAGACTTGGGTCTTGGAGCCTCAGTTGTCTTGCACCTATCACAAACTCTACCAAAAGAGAGTTACCTTTTTTTTGACCGATATTTCTCGACTGAAGCTCTATTTGACAAGCTAATTTCATTGGAAATATATGGCACAGGAACAGTTATGCCAAATAGAATAAAGAAATGTACATTCCTGAGAGACAAGGAAATGAAGAGAGGAACCTCTCAGGAATTAATAAGGAATGACGGAAAAGTTAGCGTCACCAAATGGATGGACAACAAATCTGTTGTTATGATATCTACGGCCTTTGGATCTGAGCCACAGGGAGTGGTCAAGAGATGGGACAAAAATGAGAACAAACATGTGGAAGTTCGGTGTCCCAAGGTTGTTAGTATGTACAACCAAAAAATGGGCGGTGTGGACGTATGCGACCAGATGATTGAATATTATCGTTCTTTTTTCAAAACAAGAAAATGGACATTTAAGGTTATTCTTCATTTGTTTGACATGGCAATCGTTAACTGCTGGATGGAATACAAAGAAGATACCAAAGGTCAAAAAAAGGCAATGGATCTGCTTGAATTCAGACTAAGTTTGGGAGAGTATTTAATTTCTTCCTGTTCCCAAGAGCATCCAGTGCCTGATGTTGATGCAGACCAAGAACAAATGAGTGATGAGGAGTTACCAGTGAAGAAAAAAAAACCTCTGCAGCGTTGCCGTGTGCTGATAAAAGATACGACGGCTACCAACACTGGCCAACCAATGACGATCTCAAGCATCCTCTACGTTGCAGGCTGGAAAATTGTGAAAGCCGTTCAAGAGTTAAGTGTGAAAAATGCAATGTTTATCTTTGTTTCACGAAAAACAAAAATTGTTTTCTAAAGTTTCACAATAAATGAGTCATTTTTTACTTTTTTTGAATAAAACCTTTTGAGAGACAATTGTGAAAACTTATTTTCACTCCCATGCTGCACAATTGTGAATGACCTTGGAAGCCTTCAGAATGACCTTGACTAGTTTTTAGTAACTTTACCTTATAGTCCAAAAGTATTTCGATAACCATTCCTCAGTCCGATTTTGGAATGGATGAAATTTTATACCTCGGGAGCGTAAGGGTTAAATACCGATCTACCGAAATGATACATAATTCTACCGAAATTTCATTTTTTAATTATGCAATTATTAAGAAATAATCGGAAATTGCGCATAGATCATATAATTAGTAACGCCTTTGCGTTTTTCATTTCTTCTTTGGCAACTCGTATGGTATCATTTTAGTACAGCGGTACATTATAGTTATGCAAAAAACCTAGAACCAAAACAGAACGAAGCCGCCGTGCGCCGCGATCCGGGGGCACCTTTGCAGGGATGGCTCTATTTAACATTTCTACTCATTGTTTTCCTCTTTAAATCCGAATCTACCGAAATCAACAGAAATTTGGCAACCAAGCTTCCGAAATATTTATGACTGGGGTTGGCAACACTGACAGTCAACAGTCAGTCGGCTGCTGATAGCCAAAGTGTGAGGGCCGAATGCCGACGTGGAGGTGCTGGTCAGATTCCGTTTCGTTTTTTTCTTCATTTAGGTAAAACGTAGGTACCTTAACTTGATTTTGCTCTAGCGTATTGTTATTGTGCGTTATTTTAAGAAACAAGGAAGGTAGGCAAATTTTTTAGAATTTAGTCCAGAGTCAGTCATTAGCAGTCAGTCTTGGTGAAATCAAAGCACAAAGTTGAATTTAATATATATAAATATTTATTTATTTACTTGATTTACTTTACTTGTGATCTCATATGTTTTTGTTTTAGTTGCGAACTTATATGTATGTTATAAACTGAACTGAATATATAATATGTATCGAGTTGTGTTATTTTTTTAATAATTAAGTATGGTTGCATAAAATAATTTTTCATCAAAAACCAGAGGTGCTTCGAAAATTAATATTAAAATATTAGCCAGTTGCGCCAGCGGGGGGGGGGTCGCGTTTGTGTCCCGGTTTTGTAAACTGGAGATCTGGTCACCCTATGTGAAATTGCTCTCACATTTTGTCAGTTCTCTGATTTTGTTTAAAATTTCCACCGGATCTTTTATATGAATCACTTTCGAATGATAGTTTTGATCCAAATGATTAATCAAAATATCTCCGACATTAAATTTATGTTTTTCAACAGTAACCACATCTACATCTTTATTTAAAGCAGTTTCAGAATCAATTATCATAATATTAAAAGCGAACTGGCACAACACTTGAAATACGGGTGGGGATATCGGTGGCTCGGTCTCTTTTCAACTGGCGGAGATCGTATGGGTGAGGTCGTGCACTCGATCAGGTGTTTCTTTAACGCACCTAAGAAAATTGCATCGGCATCATTTGGAAGGACGCTTGGATCTGCTGAGCGCTGATCGCAGTCGTAGTTCAACGTCGCACCCGTAGGTAGAATGGTTTTTTGCCGTATTAAATTAAACGCAATTAATTATGGACAAACAGGGCAGCGTGCATGCGTGAATATTGCCTCAGAAATAAAAACAAAACTACCTCTCGCCTAAAGTCACTAGATTATACTTTCGCCTTGAATGCAGCGCCGCCAGTACATCTCTCCCGTCATTGAGGATTTGTGGAATATTCATAGACTTAAGAATATTCTATGGGAATATTCTGTGGTGCACCTGGGATGCACCTACGTTTCACCACTTCGTAAAGTCGTGGAGCGTAGCCCACGGGTTCATCTAGTGTAAAGTAAAACTCATGGCTTCTTAATTCAGACGTAAAATAATCGTAAAAATGTTCAAATTTAGTATTTAATGTTAATTTGTAATCACATCTCAGATCTGAATCTTTACTTATAATTTCAAATTTAAGAGTTTCTTTTACTTTATTTGCCATACTATTTGAATCTTCTCTTTTACATCTTTCACCTAATTTGAATTTTTTCAACTCTCTTTTTACCAATTCAGACACCTCAATACTAAGTTTATCGCTCTTACTGCCAGATGTCTCACTTCCTGTGTCATTCTCGTCTCTATTTTTATTTAGTATCTTCTTGTGATATTTAACTATTTTGTTGCAATTAGTCCTCACCTCAATTAATTGTTTATTTATTTCAGCATTTTTTTGCTCCATGACTTTTGTTTGCTTGGTACTTAAATGCTTCTTTTTGTTTTTCGAATTCCATAATTATAGATTTTTGAATTTCTTCCACATTGGAGACTGCAGCTTGTGCACCTATAAGTATTTCTTGGTACCGTTTTATCATATTGGTAGACATGATACAAAAATTCTTGACCACCTTTAACACCTCATCTGCTTTGTTTTTTTTCCTGTAATTCTGGATGTTAGAAGTTTTAATTTTTCCAAATCACTACTTTCGGTAATGGTTTGGGTTGTTCCGCTCATCTCGCTTTCTCTCATTTCTCATCTCCACTCTTCTCGTTCTCATCTCTTAGTAACCTTTCCTCATCTTCGCCAGTTAAGTCTACATCTTCACAATTTTTGTTCAATCCTGGTATAACCACCCAGGGACCCTCTCCTTGTTTTTCGATACACTCTGTTAAAGCTCGCCACTTTCTTACATTCATTGTACTCTTATCTGCTTGAACCAAATTCTTTAGTAATAAAGTGTAGATCAACTTTTGCATTCTCAAATAAACGCTCAGTCTAATTCCTACCGTACAACAAGTAAGAACCAGGTTAAGGCAAGTAATCGATATGTAATCCGAACACAAGACCACACATCATACAATCACTCGAGTGACTCAGACAGTGAACGAGGCACTGCGACATTCATGTTCTAAGACACTCTCATAATAATACTATAAGAAGAGTGCAGGTGGTGCAGAACGCTTGTTTGAGATTAATATTTGGTATCAGGAAAAGAAATCCTATAACACACAAACTGCGTGACATTCGATGGCTCAATATGAAGAGTAGGCGCTACCTGCATTCGACTTGTCTATTCCATAAAATAATCACAAGTAAAACTCCACCGTATTTACATAACAAGATAAAGTTCAGGACCGATGTACACAGTATAAATATTAGACTGAAGGATATGCTAACTATTCCCAAGCACAAGCACTCGTTTTACATAAAGTCCTATTTGTATTGTGTTTGTGCTGTGTACAATGGAGTCCCGTCTGTTTTTAAAAACTTATCAATAAGCAATTTCAGAGTTTCTACGCGTGATTATTTGCTTCACCAGAGTAAATAAAAGTTATGCGTGCTCCTGTTTAATAATTAATAATTTATTTTTTTAAATAATCGCCGCCAACCTTGCAGTTTCTGTTGCAATTTCTGTTAAAGAAAAGGAATTGAATGTCATGGTCCCTTTGGTTTTTTTTCTGGATCTCGTCATATTTTTTTTCTACTCTTTTTTTATAATGTCTCTTTGCGGTTGAGTGGAAGAGCATTGAGTTGACCGTGGTCAACCAGTGAACTACGCCGTTTCAGTCTGCCTTTCGTGTATGTTATGTAACATTATTTGTAATTTCATAATGTTGGTAGCTGAATAAAGACATTTATTATTATTATTATTATTATTATTATTATATACAGCATTGTACATTACCAACCTGCTTGATAAGGGTCACTTCGCGTCTCTGTATGGAAAAGGACTCTCTCCCCACTGCAACTAATGGCTACCTCCTCTCCGGGGTGATTATTATTAAGTTGAAATACTTCTCGATATCTTTCAACAAATTTCATGAACCTTTCCCCCCGCATCACGGTTTTCTCGAGAATAATTTTCTGCAGACATGGAATTTATAGCTAATACGTAATATAGTAGTTAGAAGTTAAACTATTCCATAAAACACTTCGCAACCACATTCCTTTTCATATCTACAGACTCAAATATGTTTATAAAATAAATAAACTTGAATATGGCACGCCTATTTTTTTGCAGCTCGCAGTATCGTGGCTCGACTCAACACTTTCGTTCAGCTTGACCTTGCTTCAGAATATCACCCATTTAAATGTTATAAATTCAATATCTTAATCCTGTACGTACAAACGCTCATCGCTAACCTTTTATTCACACACACACATCTCCCGATATCGAGGGCCAAAACGCAGGACCTCGTATTTAACAAAATGCCAAATTTTCAGGAGACAAGAATAACTGTTTTATTCCATAAATTATCGTCAGTTCTTGAATCTGCAATACCTATTAGTTGACTTCAGAAATTGTAAACAAGCGTATTGTCAAATGCTAGAAACCGTAACTGAAGTTATGATGACGTTACCGTTACTTACAAGTTTCTGTCGAACATGATTACGTAAGTTACGAGTTTATGCATTATTGCGATGAAAATAAATAATTCAAATTAAAAATAAAAATAAAAAGTAGGAACATTTTTATTAATTCTCAATTTAACGAAGTACAAAATTTAAAAGATATAATCAAATTCGTACATATTTTGTACAAGTACAAAACTTAGAAGATAGGTATAATCAAACAAACTTAAATTTATATTCGCTCATATTTTGTAACTTAACAACTTATACTCGTACATATTTAGCAACTCATTTGGAATTCTTGTACAGTAAATTTACTTGTGGGATAGGGAGTCATAAAAACCCCAACAGTCTTTTGGAATGACTTGTTTAATTGATTGGAGGTGTGTCTGTTTTACACTGGAAATAGACAGTCTCCCTTTAAATAGTTGTGGAAAGGCAGCATTCCCTAATTGTATTTTATTTGGTCTGACAGGCAAATCCTCAAAGTCAGATTCAAAGTTTACTTTGTACCGAATTCCCCCCCCCCCCCCCGAATCTCCTCTTTGCATTGATGTAATTGAATTGAGAATCCCCAAATCTTCTTTGAATGTCCCCATCCAGCAATGGAATACAAGTTGTGAAGCCATTCCAGAATCCAGGTCACCGCTCATAATCCAATCAAAGTCACAAGCTTTTTTGTAAAGGAGAAATCCAGGAGCTCCAGAGAAATTGAACTTTGACAAATCAGCAGTAAGTTCTGGAATTACATTCCAATCATTTTCCACTGTTAATAATTTGGCAAAAACATTAGGAGGAGGGAGCATACGAGTAGCTTGTCTTGTTGTAGTGATTATTGATATATTTGCAATGAATTCAATTACTGCCTTAACTTCTACAAAGGGTTTGTCAACGATCTGTGTCAATATTGTCCCGATGTCAGGTATATGGGCAAAATTCCTCATATAGGCAGCATGGAACTTATTCCTATATTTTTTCCAGCTGTGAGATACGACAAGAGAGTGGTCATTGGCCCTAATGATTGTACCATTGACGATCTCTTTTCGGGTGGAAATCTTATCCCCTCTAATAAAATGTGATGCATTGGATTGAGTCCAAATGATTTTACTTGGTACAATGATGATATATTATTATCTTGTTTGGATGTGAACTATCCATGACCAAGCCTTAGTTCTTTCATCCTCAAACCAAATCCAGACATAAAATTCATGTATGGTGCTGCAGTGCCAACCCAGTCATCAATTAAGTCAGTGTCCATACCATCGGGATCTGTTTTTATTTTTAAATTTGTTGCCACATTACAAAATATATTGAGTGCATCCCCCATGGTGATCGGTGTGATTGTATCGTTTACTGTAATAGAAAACCCAGTCTCTTCGGCCTTGGTTTCAGTGGCACCATTTGCATTATTATTGAGCCTTTGTTTTATAATAGTAAAACAATAGACAATGATGTTCGATATTTGGATACCGATATTTATATTCTTCATTGCTTTACCTTTAGTTAACATAAATTTTTGTTGTGTAGGGCAACATGGGTATTTATGTATAACTTAAGAAATGTAATGTAAGACTGCAACGCACGTATGTCAGTTACATTATATCCACCAACTACTTTGCCTTTTCGTATAGAACTGTACTTGATGTAATCTTTATGCGCATAATTAAAAAAAATGGAAATCCATGCTTTCCACTATGTACGGATTTTTCAAGCGAGCTTCCCTACTAACCCGATGGTAATCGCTGGGTAATTATATCTCTCTTTTAGCGAAATTTCTATTGCACTATGGACAGAGTCACACTTTTCAAATTTCCGGCATAATGATCCTTCTCTGAAAAACATTCAGCATGATCAAGAAGTCCGTGAAAAATCGATCTATACTACAACTATATTTTAAACAAAGTTGTTTTATCTTTCGATTCCAATTTTCAACATGATTAGTCGTATTTGTACCAAAAGTAAGCTCCCTTTTTTTCAAGCCCTGAACCCACTGGTCCTTAATATGATGCCCAAGTCTTGTTGAAATACTCTGTGACTTTTATAAAATTTAAATTTATTAGAATTTCATAATTCTCTTCGTACTTCGTGATAAATTCTTTGAATATGCCAACTTCTGTAAAACTGATAATACGGTATTTCGCTGTGCTGAAGTAATGTTCATAGCTTCTGACATAAAATCAATGATGCATTAGGCAGTTGTTCAGAAAATACTTTTCGTTCTGTAAAATTCTTATCTGTAATGATAGTTGTACACTTTTCCCAGTACGGATTTTCATTTTTTTAAATATTTATCATTTTTGAAATCACTTGTGCACTTTCATCAGCCAAAAGAAAAGTAGCAACTGTTTCGCAGTTTCCATTCCCATCAGGTACAACCATAAGATATAAAGGCAGTCTTAAATTGTTTAAATTATAAGTAGCAACACACATGAGCTCGTCTGGATAATGCGAAAACATTTTCTTCATATGGAAATATATTCCTTTTAAATCTTTGGTATCATCATCAACAAGAAAGACAACATAAGCATTTTCCTTTTTTAATATATCATATGTTCTAACTATATCACTTTCAGGTAAACTAGAAGTATTTGATTTTAATGTTGTAATGTCTTATTTCTAATATATTGCTGAACAATATTGAAACAATTTGAAAATTGAGATGGATAGGTTAGCATTAGACGTAGTAGGTATTAGTGAAGTGGGATGGCCAGAAGCCGGAGACTTCTGGAGCGGAGATTTTAGAGTAATACACACAGGATCTGTAGGAGGAAATTCGGGAGTAGGAATTGTTATGCGGAAAAAAGTAGGGCAGAGTGTAGAAAATTTCTTACAGCAAAGTGACAGGGTAGTTATGGTTAGGTTAGATTCGAAACCTGTAAAAACAGTAATAATACAGGTATATATGCCCACTTCTAACTACAGTGATGAGGTCGTAGAGGCAGTTTATAGTGATATTGAACATGTGCTAGATTTTGTGAGAGGACACGAAAATTTAATAATTATAGGAGATTTCAATGCAGTCGTAGGCACAGGGCGAGAGGGCGGAATAGTTGGTCCCTTTGGATTAGGCAATAGGAACGATAGGGGAGTGAGACTGATAGAGTTCTGCGATAAACATAACTTAACGGTCGCGAACACTCTATTTCACCATCATGTTAGGAGACGCTACACGTGGAAGATGCCAGGAGAACTAGGGAGATATCAAATAGATTACATTCTTGTTAGGCAAAGATTTAGAAATCAAGTTAGGGATTGTAGAAGTTATCCAGGAGCAGATATAGATAGTGATCACAATATAGTCGTTATGAAGGCCAATCTTAAATTTAAGATTTTGAAAAAACGAAGCGGAAGAAGGTATCTTGACCCAGAGAAACTAAAAGATGATGATACGCGCGATAAGTTCGAGAAAAAGACAAACGAAGTACTAAAGGGCGCGGGCGAAAATATTGTTAGGGACATAGAGGAAGAATGGAATTGCATTAAAAATAGTTTAGTTTCCTCAGCTAAGGATATTTTGGGTCATAAACAGAATGAAAGTAGGAAACCCTGGATAACAAAACATATTGTGAGTCTAATAGAGGAAAGGCGCAAATATAAAAATAGGTTAGATGAAATAGGGAAACAAAGATATAAGGCGATCAAGTGGGAAATTATTCGGAAATGTAGGAAAGCGAAAGAGCAATGGATCGATGATAAGTGCAAAGAAGTGGAAAATAAGTTCGAAATAGGAAAGACTGATGAAGCATATAAAATAATTAGGAGAAATTTTAGAGAAATTGGATCTAGTACCAAAAGCATTAGGAATGAGGCAGGAGATATCCTAATCGAAAGCGGGGAGAAGGCAGATAGGTGGAAAGAATATTTAGGAAACTTATATGCGGGACAGGAAGTGCAAGATATATTAGAAAGTGAAAGCAGTGTAGAAGGGGATAACCTAGGGAGTCCTATAATGAGAGAAGAGTTTGAGCTAGCACTAAAAAGTTTAAGGAATAATAAAGCACCAGGTATAGATGGCTTGCAGGCAGAAATCTTAAAGTGCGCAGGTCAAGAGGTAATAGATCGTTTATTTAAATTAGTTAGTCGCATATACCTGACAGGCGAGATTCCAGAGGATTACAAACTGAACATCATGGTAGCTTTGCCAAAAAGGAAAGGCGCGGATAGATGCGAAAATTTTAGAACTATCAGTTTAACTTCCCATGCGTCAAAAATTTTAACTAGAATTGTGCAAAGAAGGATGGAGAAAAAGGCGGAAGAAATATTAGGAGAAGATCAGTTCGGATTTAGACGAAATAGAGGAACGCGCGAGGCCATTCTAGCTTTACGAGTAATTATAGAAAAAACGATAGAAAAGAGAAAGAGCGTATATATAGGATTTGTAGATTTAGAAAAAGCCTTCGACAACGTAAAATGGGGGAAGATGTTCGAAGTGCTGAGAAAGGTAGGGATGAAATACAGGGACAGAAGAATAATACATAATCTCTACAAAGAGCAAAAGGCAGTTATAGAATGTGAGCAGGAACGAAGGGAAGTAGATATCCGGAAGGGAGTGAGACAGGGATGTGCATTGTCACCTCTAGTTTTCAACTTATATATCGAAGATGCGATTAATATTGTTAAGGAAAGAACAGCCTCAGGGATCAATGTACAGGGCCAAACTATTAACATGCTCAGATTTGCGGATGATATAGCAGTGTTAGCATCTAGCAAAGAAGAATTAGGAGCGGCTTTGAATGAAATGGAAGCAGTTTTGACACAGGGCTACGGCATGAAAATCAATAAAAAGAAAACTAAAATTTTGGTATGTAGATGGAGTGAAAATAGAACTAAAATTGAAATACGAATAGGAAATGAGAAGATAGAGGAGGTCGCGGATTTCTGCTACTTAGGAAGTAAAATAACCCAAGACGGTAGGAGCACTAAAGATATAAAACAAAGAATGGCGCAGGGACGAGTTGCGTTTAACAAAAAGAAACAACTGTTATGTTCGAGAACGGTTAATATAGAGACTAGGAAGAGACTCTTAAAGTCGTATGTATGGAGTACGGCATTATACGGGTGCGAAACTTGGACAATAGGAGAAGCGGATAGAAAAAGAGTAGAAGCGTTTGAACTGTGGTGTTACAGACGCATGATGAAGATACCGTGGATAGATAAGGTTAGCAATAGGGAAGTATTAGAAAGAGTTGGGGAAAGGCGAAAGGTATGGAAAACAATAAAGAGTAGGAGAGATAGGATGGTAGGACACCTTCTAAGACACGAAGGAATAGTTCGCGACATACTAGAGTCAGAGATAGGAATAAAAAGAGGTAGGGGTAGGCCTAGATTAGACTACTGCTCTCAAATAGTTAGGGATGTAGGATGTTCTACTTTTAGGGAAATGCGTAGGTTAGCTCAGGATAGAAAAGAATGGAGGTACGCGTCCAACCAGTCTTCGGACTGAGAACCTTATGATGATGATGCTGAACAAGTTTCTTATCCCAGCGCAGTGAAAGAAGATGTTTCTGTGTTTTCTTGTATATTAACACGTTGACACTCTACCAGTGAATATTTTTCTCTTTCCAGAACCCGATGTCTGTATCTAATAGAGAATTGCTTTTATTTCAAAATAACCAAATACGCATATTTGTATGTAATAAAAGATGAGATTTACACAACTGTTTTAGCCGACCACTATTGTGGTAGTCGGGATATAAATTGACTGTACAAACTATATTCCCATTACCATTTTACTGGCAGAAGTTGTTGTTGATAAAAATTAAAAATACGCTGTCTTGAACGTCGTTTATTACAGAAATACAAAGCAAGTATGTCATATTATTTGTAAAAGTAACTTGTTATTCTAAGGAAATACACATATTTGAGAATTTATTTTGCTCAAGTGATTATTTATTTGTTTGCGTTATGACAAAATTTGAAACACGGATGTACGCAAGCCCTGGTGCTGTAGAACAAGTAGGGCAATAATATCGAGACCTTCGGCGAATCTTCTGTTTAGTACAATATCTGCACTGTACCAGTCCACTTTTATTTTTTTCGTTAGTTGGAACTGGCCACGGGAAATGTGGCAATTCGTTTGGACGTCGACTTTCTTGAGATACTTACCTTAACATTCTTTATTAGATCTTCTCTTACTTTCTCCCGAAATCCCAGGAATAGCACTGACGATTTTGTGACTTTCTTATATATGTAATAACCGTTCTAAATAGATATGTCGAAGAGATGGAAAAACCAACTACCACTATACTGGCTATGCACGTGATGGAGAAACTTCCTATACACCCACTGTTTAATCGCATTATCTCAGTTCCGTACCGATGCAAATATATATACTGCTTTGAAATAGATGTAAAATGTTACCAGTAAAGTGGTAGTCGGTATATTATTATATGCCCCAAGTACCAGTATACTGGTAGTCGGGTGCCAACGTGTTAAGTATTCTTTGTTTAGGTAGGTAAAGTTTTAAAGTTATCTTTATCAACAACATGATTGTGATCAACGCATATCTCTACGATCTGAAGTTTTTGTGCACAGTCAGATAGCCCCAACCTTATTTTCATTGGACAGTGGACAGCCTATTTTCATAGTTCTACTAAAATAGAGAAATATTCCACGCTCAATGTTTCAAGTTTATACATTGCATGCCGATAATTCAAGATGTGATTACTGGGCTTATTTTGAAGCGAAGAGGTACTAATGTTCTATTCTAAAAACTTCATTTTCGAGACACGTGGTGTTAAAGTTTAATTTTTTTGAGTTTACCTCATACATTAACTTGTGAAAAGAGGCTCAAATTTGGCACACAGCTAACTCGTTGCAATGTCTATGGGAGAACATTAGAATCGATTTTTGCAGAAAGAACGTAAGTCAATTTCGGGGCAAATCGAGTTGATTTTGTTGGGGGATTTGTCGTTATTTACCTATATCGATTTATACAGAAACGAAGCAAGTTAGATGCATCTTTAACACAATAAATGTAAATTAATATTCACGATTTACGATCTGCATGAAACGAGGATCTATTATTCTAAGGGGTGCTCCGAGAAACTGGTATCATCGTGTGTCCAATATGTAATAATTATTGAATTTTAAATCGACTGCAGTAGTTAAATATAAAGTAATGAGTAATAATCGGGCATAGCAGTCAAGGAAAACTACACAGGCCTCCCCCACGAAAAATGTAAAACAGGCGCCGGCTGGAATTCGAAGCAAGATCTTTCGCTTTCCGGGCGACTGCTCTAACCAATTGAGCTATCCGCACCCCGACACATCAAACGTGAGAGAAAGGCCAAATATATGTAGCGAAGGAAAATGGAAATAACAATTATGAATCTAATAATTAACCAACAACAACCTTGTAACGTTGCAAAAGTAAACCCAGTGGATAATCAAAATTGATTAGTGTTTACTTTGGACGTTCTGACGTCACGCCGTGATGTGGAAGATAGGTACGTCATGTATTTTCAACCGGCACTACTCCTCCCGCCGGAAATCTGGAAGTGAACCGCCGAAGCTGGCCTCCCACTCTACGCTTATAAAAGTGGAGGATCTCGAGAAGAAATTCAGTACCTGGTCGTCCGGCCCTCAGTCAGGACCAGTACTCCCAGCATCTGAGATGATGCTGGCCGCTCCGATCCGAAACAGAAATAACTGATTGAAACTGCCTAAGTTCGCCGTGTGATTAACTGATATACAATAAATAAATTTGAGTAAGTGCCCGGTGTATGATAATTTGTATTGCAGTAATATTAACTATCAAACACAACCTAGTTGCGAGTGGACTAGATCCAGCTTTGCGTAGCGAGGGAATAGATACAGCAGGAGCTAAGGGTGTCTGCTGGTGTGGGTTGGATCGATCCGGCAATCTCGTGATGACATAAGTCAACAAATGAGACGATATACCGGCGGGGATCGATCACACCTGGCCGAATCGGCGGCCTTTAGTACAATCCAGCTGTAATACCGTCTATTTCCTCGATACGTATAACCCGGTGATATTCCAGAGGAGATTGTATTCTGGGGCTATCACGTAAACTCCACGAAACCGATGGTAATTCAGTTTAATCATTACGACGAACCCGTGGCGTGCCCAATCAGGATACACCGCGAAAACATATTTAATTTTCATAAAGAAAACCCGTTTAATTTCATGTAAATACCGATTTTCCTGTAAATATTCTTCTAGTCATATCATTTTATCTTGTATATAGCTACAGTAATAAAATACCGATATAATTTCCTTATGTGTTGTTATTTTAACCGTCGTTTAGCAATAGTAAGAGAACCCAACCCTTTCTGCGACTGAAAGCTAAGGGTAGCAACGAAAGAAGTTGTTCATAAGCGAACGACCAGATCCCCGTAGATATACACTGTGTCCCAATACGTGACACCGAGGGATACAGCTGTATATCTAAGGGCCCGAATCCAGAAGCACCGAGAAGGATTAAGATACGTCATTCTACCAGTGACGTCCGAGAATAAAAACAAAGAGACAGTAGCGTTGTAACCTCACCTTAGATCTATTGCAGTAGTCACACTTAGTTAAGAGCTTCGTAAATACAATGGCCCACGAAGGATAAATTGTCAGTCAATGAGAATTCAAGCCCAAGGAAAATGTACAATTATTAAATTTTAAATCGACTGCAGCAGTTAAATATAAAGTAATGAGTAATAATCGGGCATAGCAGTAGAGGAAAACTACACAGGAGGCCTCCCTCACGAAAAATGTGATTTAAAATGTCGATTTAAAATTGAATAATTGTACATTTTCCTTGGGCTTGAATTCTCATTAACTGACAATTGTTTATCCTTACGAAGCACTTAAATAAGTGTGACTACAGCAATAGATCTAAAGTGGGGTTGTTATTGGTTAATTATGAGATTCCTAATTGTTATTTCCATCTTCCTTAGCTACCCACATGTGGCCTTCTCTCACGTTTGATGTGTCGGGGTGCGGATAGCTCAATTGGTTAGAGCAGTCGCCCGGAAAGCGAAAGATCTGGGCTCGAATCCCGTTCGGCGCCTACTTCACATTTTTCGTGGGGGGCCTCCTGTGTAGTTTTCCTTGACTGTTATGCCCGATTATTACTCATTACGTTACAATATGTAATTTTGCATCAAAAATATGAAATTTGGAACGTCGCCATGGTAGATAAAAACATTATCACTGTAATAGTTGGGGCTAACTTTCCTCGCTGTCATTCTGATAAAAACACCACGGCTTACGAGATTTTAACCGTAGGAATAAAACATTTTACTAATTTACGCCGCACTGACATTTTCATCAACATTAAAGCCTCATTTACATACGACTTAGTGAAATTGGTTGTGAAACTGCAACGTTAGTGTAAAAGTTTAGTCCCTGCAATTGATGGCAGCTGTCTACATTCGTGTTAGTAAGCGTGCAAGCGTGGGGGGTAGTGGAAAAAGTTTGTAAAGTCCAAGCTTTTGCACTCCAATACTATTACCAATTCTCCACCAGCCAATCATCGTTTAGCATCTGGTGGTAGTTGTTGGCTGAAGTTTCTGCGGTGCGCGTGCTACATTACATAACCTAACCAGCAAATAATATGGACACTGCTATTTTAACAAGCGTTTTAAAGTTTGTGCAATTTTTATATTGTGTTTAATATGGATGAACTTTTAGCTTCTTTCGAGAGGTGAACCGCAGAGAAAAATCTTGTACACCAATTCCTCTGTTTATGTCTAATTCCCTGCAATTCCTATCTAACTCCTGCAATTCCTCAAGTAATTCCCGTAATTCCCCATGTAATTCCTGCAATTCCCCAAGTAATTCCTGTAATTCCCCATGTAATTCCTGTAATTCCCTTACAACTAATTCTTGCATTTCCTGTACATCCGAGTATATTATTTATAATTTGGTGCATTAGTAAGGATAAAATTAAAATACATACATTTAAACGAATCTTTTAATACACTGAGCGCCAAAAAAAGTGGCCACCTATAAATATTGAAAATAAATGTTTTCTGGAATTTGGTTGCAATGTTTCTATTTGTTATATATGTAAATATGTTTATTTTATCAAATGTGATTTGGAATACTTAAATTTGACAGTCTGGCTTGGTTGCTATTGTCATTTGCTATTGTCGCAGTTGCTGGTAATCACTTAAGGCGAAAGTGTTTATTCATAACGGGATTTTTAGAACTTTGTTTTGCGACTAATTGTATGTTTCAACATTACAAAATATTCTTATAATCAAATTATGCCATTATCTTCCAACGTTGTAGTCTCATAATTGCTTTACTGCAAGACGGAAGAAGTCAAGTTTATGGTATCGGAAACTCTTGGTATACTCAGAACAACAGTTCGGAGAGCTTTTCATCGTTTTTTGGAAACTGATAGCTATTCACGGCTGCCTGGTTCCGGTCGCAGAAGAGTTACCACGCAAAGGGATGATCGTTTTATTGCGTTGGAACTTTTGAGAAATTGTTATACAACTGCTATTGCTGCCAGAAATCGCTTGCAGGAGGTAAGAAATGTGGATATTAGTGAAAGGACGGTTAGAAGGCGTCTCACCGAAAGTGGATTACGTGCAAGAAAGCCGGCAATAATTCCTGAATTGCAACCTCGCCACCGTAGGAACCGATTGCATTTCGCTCGTCTGCATCAACACTGGATCAAACAAGAATGGAGCCGAATTCTTTTCACCGATGAATCGCGCTTCTGTTTTAGACCTGGTGATGGACGAGTGAGGGTCTGGAGGCGAAGGAATGAACGACTTGCCCAATGTTGCGTGTCTCAGAGAAAAATCTATGGAGATGGAGGTATTATGGTTTGGTCTGGAATTTCCTTTGAAGCGCGAACTGACCTTATTATCATCAATGGCCCTTTAAATGCTGGTCGATATAGAGGCGATGTCTTGGCAGAAGCTGTTATTACTTTAGCTCCAGTTATAGGGGATGAATTCTTGTTCATGCACGATAATGCACGGCCATACACTGCAAGAATTGTGATCGAGTAATTGGAGTAAGTAGGTATCAATGTGTTAGAGTGGCCAGCCTGCAGCCCAGATCTTAACATTTGAGCACCTTTGAGATGAACTTCAGCGTCGGGTGAGAAATCGACCACACCAGCCAGAAACTCTTGCGAACCTTCAAACGCACCAAAATATTCCTCAAGAATTTATTCAAAATCTGTTCCTGTCCTGGCCGAGGCGTATGCAAGCAGTTATTGATGTTTTTGGGAGCAATACCCAATATTGAAGTATTTTCCTAAGGTTTATTCTTAACTTTACTTAACTTATGTTTACCTGTTAACTTATGCTTTTCAATATTTTATTTTATACTCTTAAGATTTAGTAAATTTTGATACAAAAACAAGTGACAGTTGTAAGAATATTTGCAACAGTTGATGGTTATTTACTTTAGAAGTGAGAACATGGGTATAATAATTCTTCTTAATTCCAAAATTTATAGGGTGGCCACTTTTTTTGCCGCTCAGTGTATTTTAAGTAAACAAAATGTATAAGTAGGTTAGGTACCTATATAAAATAATGTTTTCAAACATGGAATAAATTTCTGTATAGAAACAAATTAAACATAATAGTTTTTATCTTTCAGTCGTATTGCAACAAGTATTACATAGGTATTACATAAAATAAAAGTAAAATATATTTTTCGATGTGAAACAGCGGTTTTAAAAAAAAAACACAAAATTTCGGAAGGAGTTTAATTCCGTTTCAGAACGTCTTTACAGATCAAGACATAGAAATTAACTAACTATTTCAAACAATAACTTCAATTAGCCTCGAAGACAAAATGCAAGTTTGCGTTTATAAAATACAATGGATATTCATAAAGAGATACAATGTAGAAATTTTACATAAAGGGATGTATTCATTAGGCATCCCATAACTAGTACATATTTATAACAACCTAACCCAATACACATTATTTTTTACTTATAGATATTGTAGATTTTATTAAGTAGTAAAAAAATAAACTTTTTTCAAAATTACCTGCCTAGGTACTACAAAATAGGAACTCATTCCGGAATAAAAAAGCAAAGGAACAGTCGGGAACAGTTTTACAGAATAGGAAAGAACGAGGATTTTCGAACGTGGATCAAAATGTAACGTGAGGCTACATTTAATTGTGTTTTCGTTGCTAAGGTATTGACTTCGTGATTGGTTGTGTATCATTATGTAGCAGTGAAAGCCGAATTAAATGTACCCTGGCGTTACATTATGATCCACGTTCGAAAACCCGGCCCAGGGGGGAACTCACTGAAAAAATTTGTACATTGAAATTCCCCTATCAAGAAAAATTCCCCGAAATACCCAAAATACCCCGGCATTCGAAATACCCCGAAATTCCCCTGAAATTCCTTGCCTTGTACACTAAAATACCCCCAGGGGGGAACTCACTGAAAAAAATTGTACACTGAAATTCCCTTTCAAGAGAAATTGCCCGAAATACCTCGAAATTCCCCAAAATACCCCGACATTCGAAATACCCCGAAATTCCCCTTAAATTCCTTGCCTTGTACACTAAAATACCCCAGTGATTTCTCCTCGAACCGGCCCTTACTATACTTACGGCCAGTTTCATAATAAATTTGAAGGGAACTTAAATATAAAGCTGCTATGTTGTTATCACTTATAATAGCCCAAGGGTCTTGATAATTCGAAATAACTTGATACATTTTCGAAAGCGGGTTGCTCGCTTGAGGAAATTTATCAATTATGAGGATTTGTCAAGACTCGAGGGCTATTCAGTAAGAAAATTTTTTGCTCAAAAAGAACAATTTGTTAAAAAGAAATTAAAATTGAAAAGAACAATGCTTAGTAAATAGAACATATTTTATTTATTGAAACAATTATTAAATGAACAATTTGTAAAATTAAACGTGGATGATGACGTGTTATTGTTTTCTTTGAAGGAGGTGGACGAGATGTTTCCACGCATATTATCGATTATCTTGCCGTGATGGTCGTGGTCCAAATTCAAATACGGCTTGATTGAAGTGGCATTACTATGCCCCGTAATCTTCAGTAACTGCTGTTCTTGAACGCCACTCTTTGCCAACTGGGTTACGGCGGTAGATCTATTTGAGTGGTTTGTGATTTTTTTATTGTCAGTATCCAAACCGATGGCTTTGGCAGACGATTTGGTCCATCCGTTGATAATGTTTCTGCCTATTGGCATATTGTCGTACCACTTGCTATCCAGTGCCTTTTTCCAGGCTCTGTTCGGCCTCAGAAAAAATCTGTTCGACGTTATATCAGAACCTCGTTTTGATAACATCTTATGGTACAGCCTCACAGGGCACACCTTTTCATCTTTGTTCTGAACAAGAAATTTACTTCCAGCGCTGCTTTTTGACCCTCCTTGGCACGTTTAGGTGAACACCGGGTTGTATTCCACCCTGCCAGTAAATGTTCCATCATTGCTCTTTTCAGTTTTAAAAAAATCTGTCAAACAGACTACAGCTTCGCCTCCTCTCCATGCCAGTTCCACAGCGGCGATATGGTACAATTTTCTTTGCAGCCCCTCTGGCGTGTTTTCGTCCCAGTAGTTAATTATTTGATCAAGTTCAGTTGAACTCAACGGCACCGCGCTTGTTTTTCTTTTCAATGGATCGGCTTGAAGTCGTTTGCGTGTGGTATCTCGGGCACTTCTTGCTTGTTTAAAAATCACGCTGTTGAAAGGATCTGTGAGGATGTCGAACTCGTTGTAATATTTTTCTTGCAGGAGTTTGCTTGTAATGTTCCAAACTGTCTTGACCGTTGTTTCTTTGAATTCGCTTCCATATTTTTTCTTCATATTACAAGCCCAATCCTTGAGTATCAGCGCTAGCTCTTGTTCGCTCCGGCTTCCGTTTAGGACGTATTTTCTGTCAGTGCAAAAGTCCAGGAACATTTTCCACGTGTACTTCTTACTGTTCGCTGTTGTTTTTGGGGTTGTCGCTTCAATCGTTTTGTCGATTTCTTCCATGGATTAATTTCCGAATCTTGGAAATGACATTTTGTGCAAAAAATTCGACAGCAGTGCAAAATAAACATTTTTCCGTTGCTACAGTAATCCAGATGACATAAGTGAAAATAGCCCATAAGCACTAGTAGTAGGGAAATGAGAGCCTCAGGCCACATCTGTTGCCAACCCAAAACTCCAGCAACCAAAATCCCTGTTAGTGTCTTCAGCAGCGGCAGCAGCCTCTGGTTCTGTTGCCAACTCCAAAACGCAAAAATCCCTGGTAATGTCTTCAGCAACGACATCTGCCATTGGTTGTGGCTCAGGCGCCTGCGCCGGGGCTTAAAAAGTGCGCGTGTTGCTCATTGTTGCGCAATGGAAGAATGTTCTGGAAAATGCTGATGCAATAGTACGCAGATGTTGCAGAATTAATGTTTTTTCCCCTTCTACGCTGAAGGAGTCCTCGAGTAATGTCTTCAGCAACGACTTCTGCCTCTGGTGTCTTTGGGGCCTTTGGTTGTGGCTCAGGCGCCTGCGCCGGGGCTCTATGAGAGTGGGCGGGGCAACAGCCAATGATAGAGGTTGTGGGCGGCATCCAATGGGTGTGGTTGTGGGTGGTAAGGTTCAACTACTGCTAGATGCCTTTGGATGTGACCCAGGCGCCTGCGCCGGGGTTTTCGCAAACGTTTTGGAAATGACACCGACCGGGATTCGAACCCGGGTCCCCGCGCACCGGAGCCCTCGCTCCAACCAACTGAGCTAATCGGATGCCTACAATGCCCGTCTTTTAAATCATCCATATATACTTAGGATTGTAAACAGAAGTTTCTCGGAAATTCCAATGGTTGCAATTGTTTATATTAAATAAATATTGATATCAAAGTTTAAGAAAAAAGCACGTTCGCCGCCGATAAGAGATGTTATAATTGTTTTTATTATGGGTAAAAAACCTTTCAACTCGCCGACAGGATTATGTTTGTTTAGGTTTGCTCCCACGTTCTGTATATGCACATACTACGTTGTAGACACTACAAGGTGACCCGTTTATTTGTTTGTATTATTACAATAAAATAACATTCTAGAACATTCGTCAGTTTGTTTATTTTGATACGTACTATGTTTTGAAATTACTTGTTATCTTAATGCGTTTCGGACACGTGTGGGAACCATCTGGTGAGTGCTGGAAGTACTAATTGAGTGTCGGTAATATAGAACACATGTAGATTTCTGTTACACTTACTGGAAAGTGCAAATTGAATGTCGGTAATATAGAACGCATGTAGATTAGGGCACACTGCACACACCACTTGCCCCGCCCACTTAGGTCATGGAGGGTATCAAATTAACCAGCTCGATGAGACAAATAGGAATCTATAGTTATTCTCCTACTTCAGAATTCTCATCAGATGTCTGTCTGTCTGTCTGTCTGTCTGTCTGTCTGTCTGTCTGTCTGTCTGTCTGTCTGTCTGTGTCTGTCTGTCTGTCTGTCTGCCTGCCTGCCTGCCTGTCTGTCTATCTGTCTGTCTGTTACATCAGCCGTTCGTGTCAACAACAACATTCAATGCCAATGACGAAATTCGCATACCAATCCACCAACAAGACGTTTACGTACTGCCGCATCTAAGCTGCATCTACATAGAGTGGTTTTTCCTCTTTCTATTCTTGCTTGTGTCATCAGCCATGGTGTTTGCGGATAGAGCTGTCTGGGTCAACAGCTGTCTGGTGTCAACAGACAGCTTGTCATTCGCATACCAATCCACCAACAAGACGTTTACGTACTGCCGCATCTAAGCTGCATCTACATAGAGGGGTTTTTCCTCTTTCTATTCTTGCTTGTGTCATCAGCCATGGTGTTTGCGGATAGAGCTGTCTGGGTCAACAGCTGTCTGGTGTCAACAGACAGCTTGTCATTCGCATACCAATCCACCAACAAGACGTTTACGTACTGCCGCATCTAAGCTGCATCTACATAGAGGGGTTTTTCCTCTTTCTATTCTTGCTTGTGTCATCAGCCATGGTGTTTGCGAATAGAGCTGTCTGTGTCAACAGACAGCTGCGTCAACAGCTGTCTGGCTCAACAGCTGTCTGGTGTCAACAGACAGCTTGTCAAAAAAAATCACACTTCTAGCATACATTTATTGGAAAGCACACAACAAATATTTCTAACATAATGGGGAGTATTATTCAGTAATCAATTCATTAGTTTAGTTAGTTCCCATGGAATACGGTAAATTATATAATATAATTTATTATATTAAAATACATTTTGTCAATTAAAATAATATAATACTGTTCATGATATGATATTATTATATTAAAATACATTTTATTCATTAAAATAATATAACAGTGTAATCAAACTCGTGACGATTAAAATACATTTTGTCAATTAAAATAATATAATACTGTTCATAATATGATTTGATAATATTATATTAAAATACATTTTATTCATTAAAATAATAAAATAGTGTAATCAAACTCGTGACGCTGCTTATACATCGTTGGCTGCAACAAGAGAAAAATCATAGTTACGAAATTATACTAGTAAACAAACAAACAAACAAACAAACAAACAAACAAACAAACAAACAAAGAAACAAACAAACGGACAAACAAACGAACAAACAAACGGAGGGACAAACAAAGAAATAACTTCATTCATTATAAACAAACAAACAAACAAACAAACAAACAAACAAACAAACAAACAAACAAACAAACAGACAGACAAACAAACAAACAAACAAACGGACAGACAAACAAACAAACAAACAAACAAACAAACAAACAAACAAACAAACAAACAAACGGGCGGACAAACAAAGAAATAACTTCATTCATTATAAAAACAATTAATTTTCCACTACTAAAATTGTGAATCACAAAATCGGCAATTTTCCACTACTAAAATTGGGAAGTCCAAAATCCACACTTTTTATCTACTATCACTGCATATTAAAAAATCTAAATACTTTACTTACGATTTACAATATTGACCCAAATGACCACAAGTTCACTGCACGATTCCAACAAAATTATCTTGGTTTCTTTCTCCATGAATAGTCCAGAAAATAAAACATTTTCGGTTTCCGTTGCCATGTGCGATACATTTCCGCACATAATCATTTTGGGTTGGTTCTAAAGATATAAAATAGTTTACAATTATGGAACAGATACGTGAGCTTTTTAACTACATATAATGAAATTATTATGAATGAGTTTTATTAACAGAATGCTTGAAGAATAAAAGAAATGATTACTGCAAATGGACTTACTTTTAAATTTTCCGGTAAATTTTGGAGGATAAAATGGTACAATAAAATATCTCCAACATCATCTTGGCCAATTACAACATCCATATTGGGAAACTAACTTTTACCGCACCTATTCCGTGGGAACCAACTGAACTATTGAAGTGATTACTAAATAATAATTCTCGCAATTATATTCGTTCTATTTATCTCCCAGCTTTTGCCGAGCTTGCAAAATTTTGGTAACATGCAGAAGTTATCAAAAACAACAATCAATCGAGTGTTTATGTTTCTGGCGGTGGCCTTCAAACTTTTTATGTTCTAGAATGATTTTATTATAATAATACAAACAACAGGGTATAAAATAATCTCGATCATCTTGTAGAGTTTGCGACATATTAAGTGCACATGTACTTATTAGCATGCAGAATGTGGGAGTCAAACCAAACAAATATACATTTCCTGTCGGCAAAGTTGAAAGGTTTTTCTAGAACGTTCTTAGCTATTAATATTTCATCATAATAAAAACAATAAATCATAACATCTCTTATCGACTTCGAATCTATTGTTTCTTTCTCAAACTTTGATAACAATATTTATTTAGTGTAAACAATTACAAACGTTGGAATTTCCGAGAAAAAACATTAATTCTGCAACATCTGCGTACTATTGCATCAGCATTTTCCAGAACATTCTTCCATTGCGCAACAATGAGCAACACGCGCACTTTTTAAGCCCCGGCGCAGGCGCCTGAGCCACAACCAATGGCAGATGTCGTTGCTGAAGACATTACCAGGGATTTTTGCGTTTTGGAGTTGGCAACAGAACCAGAGGCTGCTGCCGCTGCTGAAGACACTAACAGGGATTTTGGTTGCTGGAGTTTTGGGTTGGCAACAGATGTGGCCTGAGGCTCTCATTTCCCTACTACTAGCACTCTTCAGTTAAATGTTCTCCTGATTGGCTGTCTTTGAACACGTGACTGTAGATACACAAATTCTATTGGATTATTGTATAGGTAAAAAATTTTCGATACAATTGCATCTAAAGCAGCATAGCAGCTTTATATTTAAAGTTCCCTTTAAGTTTATTATGAAACTGGCCCTTACGCCGTTAGTATTTAAGTTACTTTCGAATCTTCTCATACAGCCTTTTAATACTTATAAAATCGTGTCTTTTAAGTTCATATGGTTCGTCACCAACAAAAACTATTGGCCCATAGAAAATGACCTCCTTATCTTTTATCGTATCTTCATCATCTGTTTTAGGCCAATAAACTGTTTCATTTTTTGAATGCAAACATTTAATTTTACACACTTCTCTACCGACAATTTTTTTCACTTTTCCTATACAAACCAAGCCTCATCATAGTACACAGCATATAATTGCTCGCAGGTTATCTCAACTGGATAATCACGTACTTCTTCCAACTCTGCATCCATAGGTAATTCAGTAAATGACTCGGTATCCGTCGAATCATCAAATGTAATTATTGTCTCGTCTTCAGAAGTGTCTGCACTCGTGTCTGCATTTTGTTTACTTATTATTTTATTGTCTACTTTCTTACAGATTCTTTTTGTTTTAACTTTTGCTCCACTTATTTTTTTGGTTTTCTTTGTGTTATTTACAAATCTTTGCAATCTGTGCTTATTTTTGCACTTGACTCGCTCATTAACCAACAGTAAGGTTTTTTTTTTTTACAATCACTGTTTTGTTATCGACTTCCACTTTCTTATCAGAAAGGCTATCTGGAGATATTTTATTGGAAAAGTCGTTGAGATGTCGTTCGCCACTAATTGGTAGGTACCTTCGTTTTGCCTTTTTGTTCTTCCCGGGGGAACTTGAATTCGCCACCGACGTCGCTAATAACAGAGATATACGTTTTATCCTCTCAATTCTCTAAATAAAGTCTTTTATACTAAAGTTAATGACGGTGGAATGTGTACTGAACATAGATCTTGCTGCCCGAAACAACCTTTCGCACATTTGGCTGCTAAAATGTGTGGTAAGGAACATATCAGGTCATAAAATTTCTGAGTTTTGCTGGAAAAGAAGAACCAGCTTAACTAAATTGTGTGCATTCATCTCGATGCACAAATAACAATTATTGGACAAGAAGTTCTTTTGAAGGGTAAAGTCTTTGTTTCTTTTTATGGAAGCTCTCCACACTCTCAACAAAAAGACAACGAACCACATATTATACACTCTAGTGTATAAGTCGGTGGATTCTAACACGCTTGTCACTAGGCACCGAATAAAAATTAAGTCGATGTCAAGTTGTAAAGATGATGCAATAATTTACAAAGCATACGCAATCGTTAGTATAAGGGTGTAAAGATTTCTGCAATTCCCTTGTAATTCCTGCAATTCCTGTGCAATTCCTCTCTAATTACCTACAAATTTATGTAATTCCCTACTAATTCCTCTGCAATTCCTCAAGCTTGTACACCAAAATTCCCCTGTGGTTCACCCCTCGGCTTCTTTGCTACAATCGTATCCGGCCATATGGGACAGAAAATGCAAGGATTTTAAAAACAAAGTAAAGAAGCAAGACGCGTTCCTCAGTCTTGCAGCAATATTAAAAACTACACGTAAGTAATTTATTATTAACGGTTGCATTAAGCCAAAAGTATTATAACAGGTTCACTTTTATTATAGCTACCATAGTTGAAGGCAAATACTGGGCACTTCGTTAAAAATATCGGAAGGAAAAATTAAAACTCCAACTGGCTTCAAGAAGTGGTTCAGGCATAGTAGAATTCGAGCCATGGCCCTTGGTGGAAACCTTGTCTTTTTTGGAGTCTGTAATGACGACTAGACGGTATGTACTTCTCTGTATGAATACGTAAAGTATATGTAATCATTGTACCCGATCATTTAAAACACAGAGGCAAGAGACACAACCAATAAACGTCCTACGTTTTTCATTTACAGTAAGTTGCAGGTTGTTATCAAGAACATTATTACCATGAACATATTCAGAGGTCCTTGAATTCAGCATTAAGGATATATATACTTCAACCTGCACCGCCCTACAAATGGTTGTTTTTGAAGATATTTTCTTTGCTTGCTTGCCCGTGTTTTATTTTAGCATTGATTTTATAAATGTATCTAATTACCACTGACTTAGTATAATTACCACCATGAATCCTGCATAGTTTTGGTTAAACAGAAGGATGCTTTTGATGACAACCTTATTAAAATCTTGTCAAAAAAATGCAGCTAATCTGATATTTATGATTTTTTTAGTACTTCGAACAATTGGGGCCAATCGTGATGTTCATTAGGAACTCAGCAAGAGTCGCAAATGCAATATCAATCCAGTGAGTCACTGGTGAATATGGAACAACATGATCGTCATGATAGTTTAGTGCCTGAAACAGGATGTGGATTTTGCGACCATATTCGTAGTGAAACCTTCTACTTCTCAGTTAACAACAGCTTCTCCCAAGTCCCAAGAGGTACATTTGACAGGGGACAGTGATATATCCCTAAGTACAAGTACAAGAGGGCAAAAGAGGAGAAAAGACGAAAGGGATCCTATGGACAACGTAATGCAGAGGTTGGCTGCGCAAGCTATCACATCCACTAAGGATGTTTTGTACAATAGTTTTGGCAAGTTTATTGCTAACTCTATTAGAAATGTAGAACCTACAGAAAGGCAAAAACTGATGTTGGAAATACATGAAGTATTGTATAAATATCAGTAGAATTAAATTGTTAAATATCATGAAAACTTTTATTTTATTATTGACTCTTATTCCTAAACACATTTTACATTAATAAGATATGGTACTCTGACTAACATAATTTAATTGCCACGACACGCTACCAACATCACTATTTACATAGTCCATCAATATATTTCGTAAATCAACTGAACTGCGTATTGCGTTTCTTGCACCTAACCTACGCAAAGTTGTTACAGGTCTCAATGCTGCACTTACACCATCCATTTCCTGTCTTCACTCCCCAGGTATAATCTCACCTGTTTCCCGATTTTCTCTATCCACATAATGAGAAACACAGTATTTCAGTTGTTTAGTGATACCTTCATTTTCTTTAATGTAATTATGTAAACATACAGTTGCTTTAATAATGCAATCCACAGTAGTAGGATGTGCTTGAATGGTTTTATGAAATATCCTCCAACCGGCTGCAAGTATGCCAAATGCATTTTCGATGCAGCGACGTGCACGGCTAAGTCGGTAATTTTATATTCTTGTTCGAACAGGCAAATATTTGCCCGGAAAAGGTCTGAATAAATGTTGCTGCAGGGGAAATGCCCTACAAAAAATATGGGAAAACTGTATTTGTTCTTGGCAAACAAGAAGCTTTCGGTAAATTTAGATTATTGTTCTGCAACCATTTACCAAATTCAGATTCTTTAAATATACCCCCATCACTTTGAGACCCATAACTGCCAATATCAACGTAAGTGAATAAATAATTTGCATCACAAACAGCAAAGAGTACTATGCTGAAATATTTCATATAGTTAAAATATTCAGATCTAGAATTATAGGGTGCAGTGATAGCTACATGTTTTCCGTCTACAGCACCAACACAATTAGGAAATTGCCACTGGTTTTCAAATGCCTGAGAGATTTGCTTCCATTTTTCTGTTGTAGGCCTAGGTAGATGTGCTGGTTGTAAAACATAACATAGAGCATTACATGTTTCTCTCACTATGTTGCATACTACACTTCTTGACATACGGAAAGCAAAAGCTAAAGTTTCAAGAGAGTCTCCAGCAGCCAACATTCTACAAATTGTGTAATATAAATATCAGGAATGTGTATTGAATTTTTTAATTTAACCTTAAAGTGCATGCTAAGCGAGCCCCCTCTGGAATTGATGGACGATTAGATCTTTTCTTTATTAGGGGCCCAACCTTTGCCAGCAAGTTGTCAAATAGTTCAACGCTCATTCTTGTGTAGTTGAAAAACATTTATTGATCTTGCAGACGCATCTCCCTTATAAGATTGTGGTAATCACCTTGTAAGAAACGTTTTGTATTTATTGGTCTGATCCAGTCGTCTTTGCTGTTCTTTCCTCTTTTTTTAATAATACAAACTAGCACCAGTAATAATAATTTGCACCATATCCATGACGAATAAAATCAATATTTATTAATTGGATTATGTTTACAAAATCACAACTGTCAAATTCAAATGATTTCTGGATCTTCACTGCGCGTGCTCTAATATGCCACTACAAGTTAATGGTTCGATGTTCAATTACAACTAAGTTTAGTTTTGAACGTCCTCGTTCAAATTCGGATACAATGTTTTGAGTTCGGTATTTGAGATTTTGACAACATGTCGTTTTTTAATTAAATTTAGATACAAATTCTTGCTGAAAAAGAATAAATGAGACATGAGACAATTATGACAAAAATAATTGCGGTTGTAAAATAATGAGCGTAATGTACAATGTGACTGTAGATAATTGGTTTTTCCTCTAAAATTCGAGCTTCTTCTTTCAACTGTTTGATGCTCCGTAGGTGCTCTTCTTTAAAGTTGATTTCGTGTTGATGCCGGAAACTGATGTCTTTAATTATGGGTGTAGTATGGGATATGTTAAGTCCCGGTTTCCTAAAGACGGTATTTTCAATGATGACGTCACAGTTTGACGTGATTATGGCGTTGAATTGAATTATTTGTTTGCGGATGTTATATTGGCAATTTTCGATTATTTCCATAGGGTAATAATTATTGCAGTAGTTTCTAATTCTTCGGCTATGCGGTAGGTGTTGGTTGCTTTTGCAAACTGGCAAGTGTTTAGGTCTTGCAGGCTGCATTTTTCTTGTATCAGCGTATCGTAGCAGAGAGTTTGGTTTGTTAAATTTTTGCAGTTGTTTGTCCATTTTTCGTTGCCTTTGTGTTCAAGGTGAAATTTCCCTGGCGGTATCAGGATTTGATGTTGTTTGTTGGAAATGGGGTAAATTCGGAAATATTCATACAACGTGGTTTTCAGGATAGGTATTTTCAACACGATTATTACTGCTTCGTTTGTAACTGCTAATGAAGTTTTTGAGTTACCGATCACTTCGAATAAATGTGCACCATAGAAATTTATTATTTGAGTTTTCTCATAATGTTTTCTTATATATTATACAATGTTTATTAATTCGTCTACATGGAATAGCTCTAAGTTAGCAGTTTCTAGTTTAGCTAGGTTAATGGATCTTTCTATAATTCTCACAAAATTATATAGTTTAATAGCATTCAATATTTTGTTATTTATTAATTGGAACGTATCAAGCTTGGAGTTTTGTGAATTAATTGCCTTAACTGTTTCGTCGGTTAGTCGGTTTCTTTTTGATATATTTTCAGGTTATTTTATGTTGTGTTTTATCGGTAACGGTAATTTTAGTATATAGTGGGTCAGTTCTCCCGGGTTTGTTTTTCTTTATGTAAACCTGTACGACATTTAATTGGGTTCTGTTTTGTTTCATTTTTCAAGTACACGCTGTTCTATCTGAAGGATTTTTCTGTATACATCGTCTAAAAAGGGTAATTATTGTTTTCTGCGGTTATTGTATTCTTCATAAATTGTGAGGTTAATGTCTAGGTCTGTCATGTTCATAGGGTCCGTATAATAAAGAAAATGAGGAGGAGCCGGTTGCTGAGTGAATAGATTGGTTAAAGCCTGTCGGCAATTTTTATTGCGTGCAACTATAATTTCCTGCAATTCCTACCATGCGCATGCGCCGTGAGCAATAAACTTCAAATTATTGCTCACGGCGCATGCGCATGGCAGGAATTGCGGCAATTATAAGTTGCACGCAATGAAAATTGCCGACTGTAAACGGGCTTTTATAGATTAGAATTGCGGTAATCATTTGATTCTGGGGGCTTTCTTTTGGATTTTCTAATTTCAGAATACGCAATTTTTCTACAATTGTTGAATGCAGTATTTCTAAAGGGCTATTGGAATTTGGGTTGTTGATCGTTATAAGGTGAAATTCTATTTTGTGCAACTGACAGAACTCTATGGATTTTGTTTGAAAATTCCTTTCCTTCGTCGCAGACTATTTTCTTAGGGTAGCTATGGTGAGAGAAATAGTGTCTCAGTTTGTTTAAAATCGTTATGCTCGTTCCGTCCTTTATATAGCAGGCTTGCGCATATTTAGAAAATGAATCTATTATACTGAGAAATTTGCAATTTTGAAAGGAAAAAGTATCAATATGGATCGTGTCAAACGGTTTCTTAGCTAAGAGGGGGCCTATTAGTTTGGTGTTGTAAGGGTTTCTTTCGTATTTTGATCGCAGGTACCTCCTGAGTAATCATGTTTTTCATGTCGGGCCAAAAATATTGCGACCGTAATTTCGCATAAGTTTCGTGAATACCGGTATGTCACTCGTAATAATTCGCTATTTTTGTCAACCATACTAATGGGTTGTGGTCCGTTTCTATGGTAAATCTTCTTCAGTAAAGGTAGGGTCTAAAGTGTTTGGTGGTATCTAAAATTGTGATCAGTTCTTTTTCTATTGTACTGTAATTTCGTTCGGCTGAGTTTAGAGTTCTGTAATAGCATGCGATGGGCTGGTTATTTTGGCTTAGCACACCGCCTATTGCTACATTAGAGGCATCGATTGTTAATTTGAAATGTTTGGAAAAATCTGGATATCTTAAGATAGGGGCATTAATTAATAATTCTTTACATTGTTCGAAACATTCGGTATAGTCAGGATCGTTTATGTCTATTTTGGTACCCTTTTTTAAGCATTTAGCCATAGTGAATGTTACCTGCATATGCATAATGCAAAATTAGAAATGAATCTTCTGTAGTAACCTATGAGTCCGAGGAAGGATTTTATTTCCTTGGTCGTATTGGGGATATTGTATTTTGAATTGCCTCGATTTTGGGTGGGTTCGGTTTGATACCATCCGGGATGATTACGTGGCCAAGAAAGGATACTTCTTTGCAGAGGAATTCAGATTTGTCTAACTGAACTTTTAGATTTACTTCCTTAAATTTTTTAAAGATTAATTTAATGTGTAATAAGTGCTCTTGCAATGATTTTGAAAATATTACTACATCATCCATGAACACAAAGCAGAATTTATACACGTACTCTTTTAATACCTCATCCATCAATCTTTGGAAAGTCGCAGGCGCATTCTTTAGACCAAAAGGCATGCGTAGGTATTCGTAATATCCGTTGTTAACGGTAAATGCTGTTTTTTCTATTGATTCGGCGTCTACTTCCAGTTGGTGGAAACCCTGAGCGAGATCTAAGGTTGTGAAATAAATACATCTACCTAAATTGTCCAGTATTTCATCTAAAATTGGTCACGTTTTGTTTTACGCGGTTCTGGAAGGAAGGAAATAACATCGTTATCTTCCACACTCCTAATAGCTTCAGTATCTGGCCATCTGAAAAGCGTATTACTTGCCTTTTCTGCAACTTTTACTTTTAATGTAGATTTGTCTTCGCTTGTGCCAAGAATTTGAGCAACTGCGTGACAGTAAGAATTATTCTTCGTAAAATTTATAATGAGGATTTCTTTATCTGTTGATACGCTAGAATTCATTGTTTCGATGAATTGATTTTCAATGTCTTGAAGTGCACTCTCATCTTCATACGCATTGCTTTCCCAATCAGATTCAAATTCAATTTGATCTTCGTCGCTTTCGTCACTGCATAATTGTGTTTCCTTCTGATCAAACTTTGGCTGCAAGTGTTTTTTAATGTAGACGGTAAATTTGAAAAGGTTGAATAACTGTCTGTTGCGATTACTGGTTGGCAATCCTTCCTAACTCTAACTCTCTTCTTAACCTGGCTCGATGTGTGCTTCGTATTAATTTTTCTTTCTTTAGGTTTCTTCGCTGCCTTACTATTCTTTGCATATTCTTATAACTTAACTACTCTGAGGTTATAACTTCAGCTCCCTTGCAAATCCGTTTTTCTTGAACTGTTGTAAAGGTTTTTGCTTCACAGTCTGTAAGAGCAGGTCCTCAAATGCTGTCGGTCTACTTTCTTCAAGATCACTGTATTGTTTTCCGTGATGCTATATATATATATATGGCACTACACTCCTCAAGGAGTTTCGCCGCTTCAATTGAAGCCCTTACAATCCAGTATTTTTGGGGTGGATTAGTTCCCGTTATTACATGGTGTGTGTATGTGACTCATCCTTTCATGTCTTCCGTGATCTTTTTCCATTCTCCTCTATTTTCTGCCTTTTCCTTCCATCTTCGTCCTCCCAACCTTCGTAAATCCTCTTCGACCTCTTCATACCATCTACTCTTTGGTCTACCTCTTCGTCTTCTGTTACCCAGTTGCCATTCCATTATCGCACGTATTTTGCTGTCTGCTCCCGATCTCCAGACATGCTCCAACCATCTTAACCGTATGGATTTGATGTTTGTTACTATATCCACTCCATCCAATTTTTCCGTTATTTCATGATTCATTCTCCTTCTTATTTCATTTTCTCCAACTTTTACGGGTCCCAATATTGTCCTCATTATCTTTCTCTCCATTACACTTAACATTTGTTGCTCTCTCTGAGTAAACGACATGGTTTCTGCAGCGTATGTTAGTATGGGTCTTATTATAGTTCTATACGTTTTAATCTTTGTGCTTGTGTTTATGGATTTGCTACACAGTATCTTTTTATTTGCATAGTAAGCCCTATTTGCTGCCTGGATTTTTTCCGGAATCTCTTCCTGTTTTTCTCCATTGTTTGTAATTGTAACTCCAAGATACTTGAACTTATTAACTTCTTCAACCTCGTATCTACCGATTCGTATTCTTCCTGTTGTTTTTTGACTGCCGATTCTCATTATCTTTGTCTTGTCAATGTTTATTTCCAATCCAATTCTTCTTCCTTCCACTTCTATTTCTTCTAGGATTCCCTCCATTATTTTTCTTTGCTTCGTTATCACAACCAAATCATCGGCATACGCAATGATCTGCCCTCCTTTTGTTCTCAGTGTGCCTCTTTTCTCTACTCTTCTTAGGACATACTCCAATACAAGATTGAAAAGAGTAGCAGAAAGCGCATCACCCTGTCTAACACCATTGTACCATTGTCCCATTCATCCGGCATTCTTTCGTTAATCCATACTTTTTTGATCAGATCATGTATTTCTTCCTGCAACTTTTCTCCTCCATATTTTATCATTTCCATATTTATGTTATCTTCTCCAGGCGTTTTTCCATTTTTACTCTTTCTGATGATTTCCATTATTTCTTCTATCGTTGGTTCTTCTATGTTCTCATCAGATCCTTCTGTTTCCTTGTCATACTCCGGTTCCTCGTCGTCTCTCAGCAGTTTCTTAAAATACTCTTCCCACACTAGTATAGCCTCTTCTTCGCTCTCCACTACATTCCCATTACTATCTTTTAGTCCCTTTATTCTGTTCTTCAGTGGCCTCCTTTGTTCATTTATTTTTTGATAAAATTTCTTAGAGTTGAAGTTTCTGTTTTCTCTCTCTATTTCCTCCATTCTATCTTGTATCCATATTTGCTTGTTTTGTTTTATATATAACTCTGTTGCTTTCTCTTCTCCTTCTATCATATTCTATTTTATCTTCTTGCTTTTTGGTTTGTAGCCATCTCTTCCTTACATTTGCCTTTCTCTCCACAACCAACCTACATTCTCCGTTCCACCATGCCTTTCGACAGTGTTCTTGAGCCGTTCCAATTCCATAAGCGCAGCCTGGTTAATGTGAGTCTTTATTTCGTCCCATCTCTCGTTTACATCCTTTTCTGTGTGTAGTCTTTCTTCGTTCTCAAATCTTGATTCTAAATATTCTTGGTATTTCTGTCTCTTTTCTCCCTGCTTCAGTCTTTCTATATTCCACTTTCGTTGCTTTCCTTGCTTCTTGGTTTTTATTACCTTTTGCTTCAATGTCGCAGTGACCATGAAGTGATCCGAATCAGCATCGGCGCCTCTAAACGATCTTACATCTGTAACAGTAGCTTCCCGTTTCCTATTTATTAAAATGTGGTCAATTTGGTTGCCGTAATTATGGCCTGGTGACATCCAAGTAATTTTATGTTCTCTTTTGTGTTCATATTTCGTACTTACTATCACCATCCCTAATAAAGTCGCTATATTGCACAATCTGAAGCCGTTGTCATTCGTTACTTTGTGAATAGTGTGTTTCCCCTTTACTGATTTTAAATATTCTTCCTTTCCAATCTGAGCGTTCAAGTCTCCCGCTATGATTATTGTGTCTTGCTTAGGTGTCTGATTATGAAGTTTTTCTATTTGTTCGTAGATTTCATTTTTTGCTTCTTCATCTGCGGCTTCTGTGGGTGCGTATACATTTATAATTGATATGTTTAAGGGTTTTGCTCTTAATCTCAGATAAGCTATCCGTCCATTTATCGGTTTAAATTCTATAATGTTGCGCCCCATTCTGTCTGTAACCATGAAAGCTACTCCATTTCTGCCTTGTTGTTTTTCACCTGAATACAGTAACTGTTTTTTATCTATTTGGCCATAGTCTTTCCATCTTGTTTCCTGTAATTCTGCCACATCTATCTTGTATTTTATCAGTTCTCCTGCTATTTCCTCCATTTTTCCTACTGTCAGCATTGTCTTGACGTTCCAAGTACTCACTCTTAATATATTTCTTTTATTCCTTCGTCGTTTGTCCCATTTACTCGCATGTTTCATCATCATCTCATCCGTCCTTGTTCTTCCCTTCATCAGTTTTTTGATCCCCCATCCTTGTTCAACTCCTCCCATCTGTATATTTTGTCGTTGATAGTGATTTTCTGATAACCTACCCTTGCTTCAGTTCCGTTTTCATTTTGATGTTTTGCCATCTGTCTTAGTTCACTTTGGATTTTTCTTTCCTGTACAGTCATATCATTATCTATGTATATCTTTGTTCCTTTCAAATTTCGTCTTTTTTCCATTATAGCCATCTTTTGCTGCCAGTTCTGCATCTTTACCAGTATAATTCCTCTCCTAATTTGGTACGCTTCTTTAATTTCCGTTTGGACATTTAGTTTATCCTTTATAAAATCTCCCACTTCCCTTGATACCTCCCTTCCCTCTATTTCCACGTTCTTTATGATAATATTATTTCTTCTCGATTTCCGTGATGCTAGTGGCTAAAATTTATTCTCCATCTTCATTCATAATTTCATCATCAGATTGTGCTGTTGATCTAGGTGCTAAGACTGGGCTTGCATTGTGATTGTCATCTTCTGAGGCAGACGCATTATCTTTGTGTGATGCGGATAGGGCATTATGGAC
Source organism: Xestobium rufovillosum (assembly GCA_963966045.1). Lineage (NCBI taxonomy): Eukaryota > Metazoa > Arthropoda > Insecta > Coleoptera > Ptinidae > Xestobium > Xestobium rufovillosum. The sequence continues at coordinate 38,863,434 of OZ014495.1, forward strand.
TACATCTCTTGCTATAAAGCGCTTGTACAACTGGGGACCAAACTTATTTTTGTCAACAACTTCATTGTTAAAGGGTACAATTCCACCTTTTCTAAAACCGCTCTTAATAATACTTGGATCTGTATCTCGCCATATTTCTGAAATAAGAGCAAAAAACTCTTGTTTTGGTAGTTTTTTCCCATAAGTCTGACAAACTTATTGGTTTTAGATCCCATCGTTGCTTTGAAGATTGAAACACACAAGTCAAGCGGTTGTAACACATGACTTGTGTGTGTGGAGAAAGCTTTAATATTATGATGTTCTCGCTGCATGCCTTCTCAATCAACTGTAAATCTATATGAGAACTATGGCAATCATAGATTAGCAATGCAGGCTTCCTATCTTAGATTTCAAAAATGACCGTTCAAAATAATTACGAAAAATCTCCAACTTTGTGGTTGCTTAGGTAATATTGGGGAATTCATTGTCAGCGAGAGCCATCCAAGAATCACATACGTCTTTCCCTTTAAAAACTATAAAGAGGGGCGCCTTCTTCTCATCAGCATTGCACGTCATCAGCACTGTTATATTTTCTTTTCCTGGTTCACTTGTTGCTCTATGAGTTGCTACACCTTTTTCCGAAACTACTTTGGTTTTTGAAGGATCTAAACAGAAGCTAGTCTCTTCAAGATAGATTCCATATATGATTGGGTTGAAGTCCCCTCGAAACGTTCTCCAGTAAGTCAAAGTATTTCTGAATAGAGAATGAATCGACGCTGTTCTTTCGAGCAGCTTCCACATTTTGCACTGGTTTAAGAGAAAGTCTCTGCGTCTTTTTGAATCTCGAAAAAAATCGCCTCCTGGAACCATATTCCGAGAAGGAGTTTTAATATTATTTTGCACAACATATTTGCCTATTAATAAATTCAAGCATTAAATGCCAAAACAGAAATTTTCTGTTTTGGTCAACCCAAATCCCCACCGTGCCATTTTCTTTATCGAATCAGCAATCTGGTTTTTCACATCTGAAAGAAGAGCTGGGGCTCTTCCTTGAGTTTGGCTTTTGTACACCTCGTACACCTTTACAATGGGTGTAAATTGTAGCTTTGGGTATGTCGTATATTTTTGATGTTCTATATAACGTCATATGGCCACCATTAACGTTGGCTACTGCTATTTGCAAAGTTTCTTTCGACGCCCCCACTATCTAAAAACCTAAACATTTAAGGAGTTTATAATGTTTATCAGAACTTAACCCTTTGGTAAGTATATCAGCGGGCATATCAGCTGTCTGCAAATATGCAGTCTTTACAATACCATCTGTAACTAAATTGCCCACTAAATGATGTCTCACATCTATGTGCTTAGATCTTTTATGATTGTGATTAAACAATACAATACAGTTTTTGCAAATACACAGCCTCCTTTGAAGTCTCAGAAATAGCCATGTATTCTGCTTCTGTACTGCAAAGAGCAACAGTCTTTTGCTTCCTACTTTCTCATGAAATTACCGAGCCGCAAGGCTTAAAACAGAAACCTGTGTACGACTTTCTGTCATGCTTATTACTAACCCGTCGGCGTCCACAAAACCTTGTAACTCTGTTCTTCCTTTTTGAAATTTCAAACATCAACTTTTAGTCCCCTGTAGTTATCTCATGATTCTCTGCACTTTTCCAGTGAACTTCACTGTAACAGTTATTAAACTGGCTTAAAAAACTAACACTGAAAGCTATATCAAGTCTAGTTAACACGGTCAAATACATAAGACTGCCTATTAACTGTTGGTACGGCAATTTAACATTACATTCGTTGTTCACCTCAACCTCAAAATGATTTTCTATAGACGTACTTACAGTTTTACATTTCAACATAAGAAATTTTTCCAATAGATGATTATGTAGTCTTCCTGATCTAAACTGATAATACCTTTATTCCTGTCAATATTTATTCTCATGCCAAAGACATTGTTTAGCCTCACCTAAATCTTTTGTTTGAAATTGTGACTTCAGTTCACCTTTTAAACTTGTCTTTTATTCACACCGTTTGGGAAAAAAGTCATCTACATACAATCCAACCACTGTCATTAATTTTTCTTTGGTTTTAATATACATATAAACATGGTTCATACTTTGACCTTATACCCTAAGTTTACCAAAACATCGTCAACTCGTTTATTCCAAGCTCTATATGACTGTTTCAATCCGTAAACTGCCATTTTTAACATAGATTTGCTATTTGGATCATAAATCCTATATACTTTAGTGTTTTCACTGTAACCTATCATCTTCTCAGACTTCTTGTCCCACTTCTTTCTTTTTTATTTTTGGAATATGTACCATAACAGTGCTTCTGAAAATTCTCAGATTGTCAACATTTAGTTTTTTACCTGTTCAAGTTTCCCATGGAGTTTTCTTACCTAAACCAGCTACAATGGACCTATTTCGCAGATACACCGCAGTATTTGCTGTTTCTAAAACTTTTTTGTCCAATTTACCATCCAATAACATACATCTCGCCTTCTCAACCAATGTACAATAGGTCGGCTCTTTTATACCAAAACAACTTCGGCACATACCATCAGTTAACAATCCACTTTTCTTTAACTTGCAAACCAATGCATGTTCCTTTTTATACATGGTTCTAATTGTCTTAATTTTGTTCATTACGTCAGTTATAGTAAGACCAGAAATTTGCATTTCCTTGGCAATAGAACGTAAAGCATTTTCTCTCGCATCTTTGTCTTTATAATTATCCTCGCAGTGGTTCCACAGGCAATTATGGTTGTGATATAGTTCCAAAAAGTGCAACATCACGCTTTCGGACCACTTAAGACTCACTTTGAAATACCTACACTTCTTAATAGCTTAATAACAAAAATATGTGACTAGCTTCCTGGCGAAATTGAAAGCAAATTGTCCTGTACTAGGTTCTTACGCTTCAAGCACGTTTTAACTTGATAACGTTTTTACCATGATTCATTTCTTGAACGATAAAGTTGAAATGGGGCTAAAGGAGCGTTCTGACGATTCAATTACCGTTGACCAACAACAGTTGAACAACTAAGTTAAAACCTTAAATTGACCAACAACTCGTTCTTACGTTTCAACTTAACAGGGATGAAACAATTCCATTAAAAATGATGTCGAATGATGTTATTAGAGCTGCAGTTAATGTAATTTGTGCATACCCCATTGAAAAACAGATCTGTTTTCATGAACCAAAATAATCTGGGCACATAAATGTCGTCAGCACAGGTTCCACTTTTTTCGAATTTTTGACTAGGGGCAATTTTCGATTATAAACTGTTCACACATATTTTATTTTTAACGTCCACTACACTTAACGATGGTGAACCCATTTCTCTTTGGATAATGGTTAAGGTATTGTTACGTGCTGCTTAATTTTTGTTTTATACAAGATAAACCATTATCGACGGACAGTGTAGGGTTTAAATGTGGCGACTTGTTGAATTCGATTGATGACTCACTGCACGGTAGATAGCTGTACTTTGTTTTAATTCTTAAATAATAGGGTGGCAGATAGTTCTAAGGTATAAAAAAGTGTAAGACACTGAAAAGTCATTTATTGAGGAGCAATTACATAGATGTTATTGCATTGTAATATGTACATCAATTTTACAATTATTGCAATTATTTATATTGGCTGAAGGAACCGGACCAGACTGATTTTTCTGAACATTTACGTTGACGTTTTCGGAACTTTTAATTTTTGAGGTCGATGGAACGATAGTATTTATCTGGTTCCCAAGAATATTTTAGCTGTATTCAGTTTATTTTCCACTGAGTCTTCGATGTATCCCTCTGCCACAGTCGTAGACTTCCATCCTCCGTGACGCTTCAGTTCTATAATATCCCCACATGAATCAGCTAGGAGCGTTGCCGATGAGCGGCGAAAACAATGGCCAGTATAAGAGGAAAGATTTGTCAGTTTCAAATATTCAGCTACTTTCGAGGGTATAAGTCCAAACGTATTCTTTCCAACAGGTTGCTTAGTACATCTTCCATTATTGAAGAAAACAAAGAACCTTTTATGACCCGTATGTGGAGGTCGTAGAGCAGCGTATTTATAGTAGATTCCGACTAAATTGTCATTGCCGTTAACAACTGTAAATGTTCTTGAGACATTTGTTTTAGTGTCTTGCAGTTTTACAACTACTACAGAGCATAAATCCTCAATATCATCTTCTGTCAACTTCACCAGTTCCTCCCGCCGACACGCTCCGGCGACGCCCATTTAGAGCCACCTGCAATGACCCACATTAGGAGAACCATAATTATTACCAAATAATAAAGTTTACCTTAAACATTAAAAATCGATCATCCGGTGCTTCTCGAATAAATGTTTATTTGATTTCTTGTTAAAACTTTCGATTTTCTAGGCTTATGATTTTTGGATTTCCATTTTAGAAATGCTATCACTTTACAAAATTTACTGATATCAATATTCTGTTTAACCGACAATGTAGCCTTCGACATGGAATAATAACTCCATAAGGAAGATGCTTTATATGTTTTCGACTTATCCAAAAATACGCTAGAAGAACGTTCTCCGAGAAATTATTAACTTTCTTGATTTTGCAACAGTTACTGAAGGTCGTATATTCTTTCTCATACAATGTTTGCAATTTCTCAGGCAACAAGTTCATTGTAGCTGCCTTAGCCGCTTCCACAACTTCCGGTGGAGTGCAAGAACTGAAATCTTCATCACTTTCCATTGTGAAATAATTAAAACACTTCAAAAGTTATTTTGTATGTAACAGTACTTAGGTTAACGTAGGTAAACGATTACATAAATTTACAATATGGCTATCGTTGTTTACGGCGTCTCTATGGTTATTTGAGTGAATTCTTAGTTGGGAATAACACGGCTACGCCTCAGGTTCTAACACGAGTCTGGCCATAAACGCCTGTTTGTGCCTTCGGTGCATAAATAACTATTATATGTCTCGACATCAAGATTTTTTTTCAAATTCCGGAATTATTTTAAACTTAAACTATCCAGTACTCGAAATATTTTGCCGTCGAAATTGTTCACACAGTAGTTGGATCAAGAACTTTGACGTAAATTCACCATGAATTCTTAATTCTACTAGGAAATGCGAAAGATAAAACGGAACCCATTCATAAAGCGGGAATTTACGAAATAGCATGCGGAAATTGCGACAAAAAATATATCGGGCAGTCAACTCGGTCTATTTTAACTCGCTTTAAGAGCACCAAGTTTAAAGAAATCCTATAGGTTTATTGATCCTTTTCACTTAAGAATCCAATTTTATTGCTCTCATGTTCAAAATAGTAGGTTTATCTATCCCTTTCACTTCAGGAGTGGAGATTGGGTGAGTGGGGGTTGGATATTTATAGCAATGTAATGTAAGATTAGAGTTAAAATAATCTTCAACTCCTGAGGAACACGTGTCGAGTTTAATTACTGTATCACTGTCTTTTGGCGTGTGGGGTTAACTTATTAAGAATTCTTGAACCATTTTTCTAAATACTGAATAGCAGTTGTGAAAAAATATCTACATCTACTTTGAATCTCCTAGCTGCATCATTATTATTGCATTTTTGCATTTCCCTGCAATGAATCCGATATAGCCTTCAATTTTTCTTTCAATGAGGGATTTTCTTATACCGCTCATTATTCAATATATCTGCCTAAAATATTAATATGTAATTCAGAACTAAAAATGTACTTATTGTGTTTTTAAAATACAATTGTGCAGAAGTATCATTTAATAATACCAAATGTGCTTCTTTAGCATAAAGCTAAAGCACTCAGGGCACGGGCCATAGTCACTGTAGCTACAAAATTGCAATTCGCTCGATGATGGTCTTCTTGTTAAAATGAGTTCTCCTTTTTTCATAACAATTATGTCACAGTTGTGGTAAGAAAGCCAAATCTAGATAGATTAATAAAATCTGCTCGTCTATTTTTACAATTTTTTGATATGGCCAGAATTTTGCTTACTTCAGTTTCGAACAGGATTAATAGTAATAACATTCTGCTCACCCCGTGTATTGCAATTTCCTAAAAGAGAATAATTTGGTTGTTGCGTACAATCTAACGTAATTAAGTAGCTGGAGGTACAAGTAAAATGGGGTTCTACCCTGATATCACTATCATAAATGTTTAATTTTTGAAGTAATATGTGTTTCTCTTCAGTTGTACACAGTCTCTTTTCTACGTGTATTTTTTTTAATCTTTTATTAGCCATACATTTCTTGGATGTCTTTTCCATTGTATCACCTGTAAAATTATTAATTAGTAGTTAATTTCAGGTAAAAAAACTGCCTATTTTTTCAGGTTTTTTTTCAGAGTTCTAATTTTACTTCATTACAAATGCTATAGGATGGGTGATAGATATTAAACGTAACCTGCCTTTGTTTTTAAAAATGGTCAGTTAAACTTTTTGAAGTGAAACTTCTTAGTCGACTTCGGAGACGGTTGCGTTAAGAGGGATACGTACGTTGCTCAAGAAAAATAAGCAGTCGGTCGCGTGAGATTCTCCCCCACTAAACCAGCCAGTGTAGGAGAAAAACGAGGAGAAACATATCTGCCGGCCAGATACGACCCGAACGTACTCGGCTGTCACCGACTACCGAGGGGAGGTTAGAATCTGCTAGTGGAAGGAGGTGACTCCCGTTTTTAGAAATTGGTTTATTGTCGAAGTAAGTTTAATGTAGCTTATTTATTTTCATAAAGAAGAAAAGAAGTGTTTGGTTCATTCGCACACAGCAACTGTATATCATGATTTCACTCTGTTGGAGCTCATCAGTACAGTGCAGCTGTGTGCGAATAAACCCAACAAACAACTAGTCTTTAAAGGCGAGCGCCAACTCAAAGAATTAGCTCTCGCTCACTGACAGCCCTCTCTAGGACATTCCTATTCAATGTCGGAAGATAAAAATATCAAAAACGATCGGGACTTACTCAAACAACTACTCCCCGGGCAAATACCCCGACAGGCATTGAATTATAGAGCAAGCCCAGACCGACGATGTGTACTAGTCGGCGGCAAAACAAAAGGAAATCTCACCTGCTATCTACTATTGCATGGATAAAGATTCCAACGTGCCCCTAGCGTACACACACAAAGCAGTATATATAGCCCTGCTGTAGCTAAATTATAAAGAAGAAAAGAAGTGTTTGGTTCATTCGCACACAGCAACTGTATATCATGATTTCACTCTGTTGGAGCTCATCAGTACAGTGCAGCTGTGTGCGAATAAACCCAACAAACAACTAGTCTTTAAAGGCGAGTAGGATACATCAGTATACTATAACTACAATACAATAGAAACGAAAAATAAATTATTAATTATTTTTGGGGATTATTCCTAGTATCTGGTCTTTACAGTTACCACTGTGCAACGTCCCCTTTTCTTGCAATAACCGCCTTTATCCGACGGGGCATGGTGTCCACTAACTCTTGACATTCAGCTACTGTAAAATTGTCCCATATACTTTGCAGGCGAGAGCGTACCTCCGGTACAGTCCTTGCAGGTTGTACACGAAGATTCTTTTTCACGTTGTGCCACAATGTTTCGATAGGCGAAAGATCCGGGCTGCTAGATACCAATTTTAGTAATGGAATTTCTCTTTCTAACAACGAACTTTTCTCTTTTTTGGCCGTATGGCAGGCTGCACCATTGTGCTGAAATATAAACTCGATTTCAGCTCGTCTGGCTTCATCAAATTTATTTCTTAGGTTGCCTTCCAGGATATCAATATACTTTTCAGCATTTACAATCCCTTCTGCAATGTATAGTAGTTTGCGTACTCCATTCGAAGACATGGACTCCCAAACCATTACGGACGCGGCGAACTTAACTTTTCTTTTCTAACAATCGAATCGGGGTGAAAAGCCTCTTCTTTGGTTCGTATGACCCTACTACGACTATCACCTACGCAAACTTCAAATCGTGACTCATCACTCCAATGTACTGAGTTCCATTGGTCTGGAGTCCAATTAATGTGTTCTTTTGCCCACCGTAACCTACCCCTTTTTTGCTTTCTAGCAGTGGCGTGCAGTGCCAATCGAAACAGGGTAGGCAAAAAATTCAAGTCAGAAATTAGGAAATAATTACCCATAACAACATGTTTAAATGTTGCCACTTAAAATTAAATTAGATTTAATTTTTATTAAATTTAATTTAATTAAAATTAATTAATTAACATTAAAACTACTTTCTTCTCGAAACTGATTAGAAAAACAAATTTCTATGCGAGTTTGGCCAAAGCTGTGCAAAGCAAGAGCAGAATTTAAATGACTTGCTGACTGATCATGTTTTTTGCAGCATTTGAAAAATTATTTAAATCCGTGTAACCGGTACTGCTCCATACATTTTTGTCATTTGAGAATAGTAGACACGGCCAACAGTACATTTTATTTTCATGCATGCAACCAGAAAGCCACTTATAATAGTATCATAAAACTTACTGTTGAAGTACCTAGATGTGTTTTTTCTGTTGCACAAGTTTTAAACTTGGGGTAGGTCGCCCCGTTTCAATCGCTGTTTATCTTTATACGCTTTAGTACTGAACGGCATTGTTTTTAACTTTTGGATGCAATTTACACCTGCACCCGCGCTGCACTCGCATTTGCATGTAGCCAACGACACACTCATTTTTTGTTATAATTTTTAAACGATCAATATTAGTAATATATTAATATTATTTAAAAACAAGGGTATAAAAATATCGAACCAGAAATATCCGCCGTCAACGCAACTGGCGACAGTCGATCACACTAGAGATAAGTGTCACGTGGCATGCGTCTTTCTTTTTATCATAATCGCCTCTTACTTCTGCACGCAGGAGTTTATTATGCTTTTGAGCAAAAGCATTGCCTATGCATTTCCATAAGACTGCATATGAATCAGCTGGGTCTGCCTTCGCACCTTTCTTACGGGATGCCTACATGGATAACTTTATAATTTATTTAAACGGGGAAGCGGCAATTCCCCAGTACCTATCATACTTTTAGACAACATATTATTAGAGAAAGTATCTAATTAAAGTTAAATTGGGCGGTTTATGACAAAAATAAAATATTGGGGAGAATAAAATCTTTTTCTTTGCCGTACAGTATTTTTAGGGTAGGCAATGCCTTTCTGCCTACATTGTATGCACGCCACAGCTTTCTAGTAAGCAAAGGTTTCTCTTTTCCCTAAAAATTAATGTGATGTGGTCCTTTGGAAACGAAATTGTAATTAGATTTACCTTGCAGGTCCTATAACCCATTTTTATGGCTGTTCGGTTGCAAGTGGACTTTGAAAATTGTTTTGCTGTTGCTTCGCTCCACAAAATACCAGATTTTCTTCCAGGAATGGGCTTCTGTGCAACAGAACTTGTTGTTTAAAATAATTTAATGATATTGCGAACTGTGTATCTTGACAAATTGACAATCTTTCCAATTTCAGACGCAGACTTTCCCGATTGTAACAAGGAAACGATTATTTTACGCAAATCTTCAACAACAGGCTTACCCCGAGTCATTGTAACAACAAATCTCTGACAAATTCATTTAATAAATATTTTGACAAGTAAATGAGTCGCCTATTTCCAAAACCGACCAAGTCCGCGAATGTTAGTTTTACAGGAGAGGCAAAAAACAACTACACAAAGATAAAGTATCGCTGAATATTAGTTAGGGTCGCAAAAATTCATAAAAAAAAGCTTGAATCATACAGTCATTAAATCACTAAAGGCAATTTAAAAATGAACCCGATATGCACAAAAATAAAACGACTTGGTCGGTTTTGGAAATCAACTTGCGGATTTAGTCAGTTTTGGAATTGACTTTTAAAAATTAGATGTAATCAAACTAGCCTGAAACAATATTTTATTGAAGTAATATTGTACAAAATATTAAACAACAGTATCATTTTCATCATCTTGGATTATATCCTCATCATCTTCAGGGGGTTTTAGAACATTCTTGTAGTATTCCAGATGAAATTCTTCACTTCTGTTTTGCCAGTCTTCGCCAAAATGTTTTGTGAGTAACTCGTCAACGTCTTCTAATTTTTTGGGCTTTACACGGATTTGGCTTAATGGAAGTTTTTTAGGGTTAATATCGGAGATCTTCCGATTTTTTTTACAGATTGTCCCTGGATTATTAACATCATTCTTATAATTAGGTTCTCCTCTAACCAAAACATTATTTTTTCTTGATTTCGTAAAGATAATTCGCTTACATGATTTGATTTTAAATGGTAAATTGTCAGTAGTCTTCAGAATCTTTTTAGCTGCATTCTTCCAGTCATAGATATGCCAATCTATTCCCAATATTTTTTGAGTGCCATATTCTTGAAATACTTCATAATAACTCGCTGGTTCTATTATTGTGTCTTTCTTCTTGAGCCTCCTCCCAATAAATGCAAAGACCCTGTCGGGTGGCAAAAAAGAGTGACCTGTAACTGGGAATCCAATTACAATCTTTTTAATATTTTTTGGAGCTTCTTCAAACCACCTTGCGCACATGGCCACTAAAATGCTGTTCTTATTCTGGCCTGCGCATCCATCCGATATTAGCCTAATTTCCTTCACAGTTTCATTAATTTCAAGCTTTCTCAAAACATCATATATTGCTGAAGAAATCTCGTTAGATCCTTTTGCTGATTCGTTTTCGAACCAGGTGTGGATGAAAACTCTATCTTTTGTTAATTTGGTTTGAGATGAGCCAACGACTGCGGTGAAATTATATAAGTAAAGCTGCCTTTTATAATAAGTAATCTGATCAGGTATCTTTGGTAATACCAAATTCTTCTGGCAGTCAAAAGATATAGTGATTAAATCTTGGTTGGTTTCTTTTAAGAGATCAAAAAAGGCATTGGCTCTTAATTTATGTACTCGTTGCAATGTCATCAATTTAACCTTTTCACTTTCAATTTTTTCTAACTTAATTTTTTCCTTATATTCGAGGCACTGAGAACAAACATCAATTTGTGGTGCATTAAACCCAATATTGAATTTAGTGTTGAAAATAGTTCGAAAATAGCTCTGTTTGCAACGCATATTTTCAGATGCTTCATTTTGATACATTTTCCACATTTTTGTGATGCTTAAATCGCTACTTAGGTACTGTCTCTCAGACTTACCTCTGCAGTAGTGTTTTTCTAATATTGGAAACTTTTTAATAAAATTTATAATGTTCGTCTGACGGTCTCTATTTTTAAAAGATCTGTGATCGCCTCCCCTCTTTTCCCGAGCCATTTCGCCATTTTCAAGAAATCGTCTCAAAACGCCTTCAAGTCTGTGCTTTTTTACATTGAGGATACCTTGAAATGTTTTTCTGCAGACAGGGACCACAGAGTTATTGGACGCTTTGATAAAATAAGCAGCAGACATTTTGCGGTTATGTTTATTCACTCGATTGGCTCCTCTGCGGGCTCTTCGCTTTCTTCTACGTGCAACTGGACCAGCAGATGCAAATTTTAACAGGAAATTATCCTGTTTAATTTTGTCAGGATATCGATAATAATCGTTATGGAACTGTTCAATTTCATTATGTGAAAGCAATGAACATTTAAACCGTTTCGAATTATGGCCGCAGTTTGGAATTATAGGGCCCTGTTTGGCTGTATACCTAAAATTTGAAAATCGCATCGTAAAGATGTAGAATTGATAAGCTTACTTACTAAAACTAACCTGGCTCTTTTAGAAATATTTTTTTTTCCAGTTCTCAGGCCGTAATTTTCTTTTTCGTGGTTTTCCACGGGCTTCTTTTACACTCTCCATTACTAAGTCATGTATTTAAGTCTTAATTACAACCTTAAAACCTTTTTTTAACAAGCTCTTGACACAACCTAACCTTTAACTTCAACGTCAACACTGAATGACAGACGCGCGAATTCTCGTTACCGCTTTACATGACTTGGTCGGTTTTGAAAAGAAATAATGCATACTGCATTCTTATAATAAGGACTTGGTCGATTTTGAACTGAATAACATGAATGCTCTTAGTGGATTTAGTCGGTTTTGAAAATAAACAGTTGTGTGACTTGGTCGGTTTTGGATATAAATGTAAACTTTGTGTTCGATATTATATGGGTTTTAGTCGATTTTGAACTTGTACAAAATACGTGTAGATAGGTTTCACTATTAGCTAATAGATTGTACAGAAACGGCTTCGGGATTTCGTGAGTTTTTGTAAGCTTTAAGATAATCAAACTCGATAACCAAATTGTATTTATTTAGTTCATTTAAACATTCAAAAGCCTGCGACAGGTAAAATAACATAAATTAAATTACGTTATCAGCAACCAGTAAATCGCTCAGCTTTTGCCGTTCAAATGCCTTCTCAAAATATACCAAACATAAAAGAAAATGTTTTAACCAAAGTAAAAAAGAACAGAGCAAAAACCGCTCGACCCACCGGAGCATCGGCTTGCGCGGCTCGATAAATGAAATTTTAAAACTATTATTCAAACAAATAACATAAAATATAATTCTGTTACAAGATGGCACCGCTAACTCGTTTTCGACCTAAAATGGACTTGGTCAGTTTTGGAAATAGGCGACTCAAATAACTACTGCAATTTGTCAAATATTTGCAACTGTTTCGGAATCCCAAGATAGTATGATTATGGTTTGCGCGTAAAATTACACTAAGTGTACGCCTTTTTAAACATTCAATGAGTTTGTTTCAAAATTGCTACAAATGTTGGAATTTGTACAAAAACAGCAAACGTCATTCGCAGTTTATCTAATATAAATAAAAATCTCGTGTCACGGTGTTTGTGGTCGCACTCCTCCGAAACGGCTTGACTGATTTTTATGAAATTTTTTTGCACATTTGGTGGGTATGAGAATAGGTCGTAAAGTATTTTTCACCCTCCTACCCCCACCCTCCATTTTTTATTCGCGATTTTAGTATTTTTGTATGAACAATCTGTATATATAAAAAAATCGGGTTCTAGGAATGTTTTTGAACGGCTGGACCGATTTTGATAAAATTTTTTGTGTGTGTTGGAGTGGGTCCCTGGATGGTTTACATTCACAATTGGACCCGGTAGGTTGCGTTGCAATCGGGTTCCAGGAGCTTTTTTGAACGGCTGGGCAGGACCGATTTTTATGAAATTTTTTTGTTTGTTGGAGTGGGTATCTGGATGGATTACATTCACAATTGGACCCGGTAGGTGGCGCTGCAATGGGGTGTTACTGAACTCCTAAACGGCTGGACCGATTTTGATTAAATTTTTTGTGTGTGTTGGAGTGGGTCCCTGGATGGTTTACATTCACAGTTGGACCCGGTAGGTGGCGCTGCAATCGTTTTCTAGGATTTTTTTTAAAAACGGCTGGACCGATTTTGTTGAAATTTTTTGTGTGTTAGAGTGGGTCCCTGGAGGGTTTACATTCACAATTCGACTCGTTAGGTGGCGCTGCAATCAGGTTGTAGGATTTTTTTTACGAACATTTTTTTAATACCGGGCAGGACAACGTCTGCCGGGCCGTGTAATTCCGAACCCCAGTGCAATACAGAGCGCCACGCAACGTCTAATATACTGTACTCAACTCTGCGTCGTAGAACGCAAATTACAAATACTTACTCCAAATCCACAAACAATACAGAGCACTACAGGAATGTACTAGTCTGCAACGCACTGTGTTTTGTGAAACTTAAAAGGGGCGTATGTTACTACAAAGAAGAGTACAATTCAGAACGGCAGACGCCGTTCATATTATCTACTCTAAACTCTAATAAAATGGCATAAAAAGAAAACAATAGATACTGATTAAAGACTATTTACTTTATGTTGAAATAATCTACAAACAAAATAGTTATTATACTTACTTTAGAAAAGGGTGAAAAATTGAAGTAGGTAATCCCCAAAGATACAAAATGCAACAAATCAAATTTTACACAGTAAATATGAAGGAACGAAAAGGAAAGAAACATATTACTTAGGATACCAAAATATTATTTAGAATGATATTCTAAAATTAATTATTTTAAGTGTAACGCGAGGGGTAAACCGCGAGGGCATTTTGGTGTACAGGGTCGGGGAATTAGATGGACATTAGTGGGCATTAGTGGACATTAGTGGACATTAGTGGACATTAGTGGACAATAGCGGACATTAGGGGTCATTTGGTGACAATTCATAGGCATTAGATGGAAATTAGTGGACAATTTTTAGGAATTGCTGACATTATCGAGGCATTACTGGGGCATTAGTTGTAGGAATTGAAGTATCACGAGGACATTGCGCACGAACGCAGGATGCGCGCGCAGCTGGGTCTGGAATCCGTTGGTCCTTATTATGACTATGATTGGTTCATTCTGCAAAGTGTTGCACTTATACAAATGAGTAAGCTGCTGTTTGTGTTTTGAAAGCAAGTCTCAAAATCGCCGTTTAGTGTATTCACAATGCAATTCATAAGTAATTGATAAAGCAGTTCTTAAGGTACCTACCTACAGTGTTAGTTTTTATTGTCAGGGTAAGTAAATTAATAAACTGAGTTTTTCTTGTAAAGTTTGAATTCTATCAATTTGAGTATTTTCTTTCAATAAAACTTTTCTAAAATTTGACTTTGTCACCGCTATTACCGATTCGATTATTATACAGTGCAGTCCAAAATTATGGAATAAATTCATAAAAATTTCGGGGTATATTTCTCAGGAAAATTCAGGGACACTCCGACACTTACATGACTGAAAAGAGATTTTTTCTCTTTCCAAATCTGAAGATAACAGCATTATGTTGCTATTAAAAACTGCCGTGATGCCGTATATTCACTGAAGATGGCTGCAAAATATTAAATGGGAGGTATTCAACGTATTTTTAACAAAGAAATTCGACGTGTCTGAAGGTTTTCCCGAAAAGTGTACCCTGGATTTTTTAATGAATTTATTCCATGCTTTTGTACCGCACTGTATAATAAATATTTCTGTTATAAACTCAGTCTCTATTATTTGCAATGATTAGTAATAATTCTCCAGAACCCAACTAAGTAGCGCTTGAATTGTTCGTTGAACAAGGAATAAAGTGAGGAATAATAAAGTCTACGTTTCCCTTACATTACAGATGGGTGACTCTGGTGATAACACAAATAACTCAGATATTGACGACCTAGATGAGGACCCAAACTCAACGCATATATTTCTTGAGGCAGAAACCGCCTTAAATCTCAAAATTCCAGAAATTTTGAAAAATGTGCTCACTGTCAATGGGTATACAAACGCCTTGGTAATTGCATCGATATCAGAGTCTGGCATACAAGAAATCGAGCAATTTTCCAGGGAAGACCTACCTTTTATTATTAAGAAAAGTGATTTTAAGAATTATTATGGAATATTTCATGAAAATCCGCAGCTTTTTAAATTTATACCTGGTCACAAGCAAATGTTAGGCTTACTTATAAATTGGTGTAAAGAAAAGCTTCATGCCACAACTACACCGACTCCTAAGACTCCTCGTACAAATTCCAAGACCTCAGCCCACACTCAGCATGAAACTTTTGGCCCATCAACATCAAAATTACATGTCAAACGAGACAGTGGTAATTGTGAATCTGGTAGTGAACCACCGCAGCAGAGTGCGATAAATTTAACCGACGAGAATTCCAAACTACATAGAAATATAATAACATGGGCTAGAAGTAAAATGAACACAGATTTATGGGAAAGTTTCAAATCAAGGTTCGATGATATCAAAGTAGAGACCAAGTTAGCCGGTGTTGATGACATATATTGCATCGTTACATGCTTTTGTAAAGCAACATACAAACTGCCTAAAAGAGCAAGAAGTGAAACAAGATCAAAGCAGTGGATTTGCTCTAATTTTTATACCCATCTAGCACAAAAACATTTGAACCCTAAAAAAGCTCCAAAACCCTCGCCGGAACTTAATTTGATTACGTCATATATGACGTCGTGTCCTAAAATTACCTCGGTACCTCCTACCCGTCCTCCAAAAATTAATGTCATTGATATAACTATTATCCCCAAACCAAGCTTCGAACCAAGACTTCCTATTGAGGTTATACCAGCTCCGACCGAAAATGTACCGGGCACTTCTTTCTGTCAAAGTGTTACTGAAGAACAGTGTCAAAAGGAGTCTGTGGGAGGGACTGGAGGAGCGACAGAAGAAATAATTCATTTACAGCACGATTCTGGAAATATGTATTGTGATGAAACTGAGGATGAAACCATCTCGTTCTTAACCGAAGATGTTGGAAAATACACCAGTAAGGAAAAAGAACATGGAATTGTGGCACATAATTCTGCAACTATGGAATCTGAAGAAACCCATGGACGAGACGACGTGAAATCTAAATGGACTCGACAAAAATACCAACGATCAGAAAGAACAAGACGAGCACGTGAGCGGCAATCCGAGGATCAATCACTGATTACCAGTTACTTTTTCATTGGCGAACTGTTGCACAATTTGTCGAAAACCAACCATGAAATTGAACAAAAACTTTTGTCAGCTTTCAAGGTATCCAAATCAGATTTACCCAAGGATTTACCGAAAGGAATTTGCGACACAACTGAAGAACAAACAATACCTCACTTTTTGCAAACTCTATTAGATTTATCTTTAAAAAACTCAAAATACAAGAATAACAACAAATACGATGAAGCTATTAAAAAGTTTTCGATTTATCTCTTCTATATCGGGGGCAGGCTACTCTACGAAACGTTGTATGCCAATCTAAAAACTAGTTTGCCTTCGATCACAACAATTAACAGGTACCTTGAGAGCACACGTACCGGGATGAAAGAAGGGGATATTGATATGAAGGGGTTATCGCAGTTTTTGGCACAAAGGAACTTGCCCAGAGTTATATGGCTCTCTGAAGATGGAACCCGAGTAACTGGTAAAATCGAATACGATCGAAAATCAAATAAAATAGTCGGTTTTGTTCTACCACTGGACAAAGGCTTACCAAAACAGGACCATTTTGTTGCAATCGACGCACAAACAATTAAAAAGTATTTTGAAAACGAGACAAAAGCGACCTATGCCTATGCTATATTGGCACAACCATTAACTGTGAATGCACCTCCATACTGCTTGTGTTTATTTGGGACCGGCAACACTTTTACTGCCAAAGATGTGACCCAAAGGTGGAACAACATCAAAAAAGAAGCTTCAAAATTTGACATTACTATTGCTGGATATTCCGCGGATGGGGATACGCGTCTACTAAAATCCATGAGGATGAGTACCGATTTTCCGGTGCAACGTAAGCCCATAGAAAAGAAGGAGAAAAGTTCTGACAAGAAACCACCACCACCGCAAAAACTTCTACCGTTTCCTGAGTGGGATTGGTTTCAATGTGATGTAAATAAAACTGAGGGGTGTTACGTGCAGGACTCAATTCATATTCTTACAAAGCTGCGTACCCGACTGTTGAATCGGAAAATAACTCTTCCGATTGGGAAATATACAGCAACAGTAGATCATCTTCACAAACTAGTGGCAGAAGTTGGTAAGGACAAACATCTTCTAACACCTTCGGACCTCAAACCAGAGGATAAGATGAACTTTTTGGCTGCGCAGAAAATGTGCTCGGAAAAAACATTAGAGCATCTGAAGATGGTCCCTGGAAATGAAGGTACGGTTGCATATCTGAAATTGATGCAGTTTATTGCATCTTCGTTCTTAGAACCTAACGTGAATTTGGAGACTAGGTTGTATAGAATCTGGTACGTGGTATTTTTTCTACGTGTGTGGCGTTCCTGGATAAAGAGTAACACATCTTGGACCATCGGGGAAAATTTCCTTTCTAATAACTCATACCTTTGTATTGAACTTAATGCACATGCATTAATTAAACTAATCCTACAGCTCAAAAAAGGTGACATTTCCCTAGAAATGTTTAACATACTTCATTTCAGCGGTCAACTCTGTGAGGCTTTATTTCGGGCGGCTCGTTCAATGACGTCGACCCACTCCACCGTCATAAACTTTAGTATTAAAGCCTTTCTGCACAGAATTGCCAGAATTAGGGCTATTACTGATATAATTAGTGATCTGCAAGGCGTGCTTTCATTTCCGCGGGAGGAAATTCGACTAAAAAATAAAACCAAAATAGTGAAACCACTCACTGCTAAAGAAATAATCGAGTTAAACATCAAAAAAGTAGTTGAGAAAGCGCAAATCGACGTCGTAATTGATTTGAAAAAACTAGGTATTACTGGAAAAAAAATGACTATAAATTTGTGGACATTCCACTGAAGGAACCACAAAAATTCGAATGTGAGAACAGCGAAAAAATAAAAGCAGACTCTGAAGAAGAAGTTGAAGCTACAGATGAAGCAAACGAAAACAGTGAAGTGGAAATCGACGAGGATCAGCTCCGGGATCAACTAGATACGAACACAAAAGAAGGGAATGATAGTGACAGAATCACTGATTTAATTTTTGATGCGGATGTACCTCAAACTAATAAACTCAAAGAACTTCACTTGAAGGATTATTCTGGTAAAATTCACAACACCACTTTATCAGAAGGATCCCCGTTTGTGAAAATTGACTTAGTAGATAAAACGATTATAATAAAAAAATCATCTTATTGTTGGCTACTAGATGAGTCGAACGGTAGAGGTAGTACGGACAGGTTACGCAGATTTGTGAATTCAAGCAAAAACACTCGCAAAAACACGAAGACTAAAAAGAAAGTGATTGGTGCTGAAACAAAAAAGCGAACAGCAAAGACGAAGAAAGAAAATAAACAGAAAAGAAAGAGGTCAAGTAAGTCTAGTGAAGAAGAAGAAGAAGAAGAGAGTCTCGAAGAAACTACTACAGATGAAGAACAATATGAATCTGGTGCTGAATCATCAGACGTTTCTTTGGCCAATTCAGCAAATGAATCTCAAAATGATGTCGGGGGCGAACTCGCCATTGAAATAAACCTAGAAAACTACTACGCCATATATTACGACATAAATTGGTACCTAGGTCGCGTAATAGAGAAGTGTGATGAAAATTCTTATAAAGTAAAATTCTTGAAATCGGAGCTCGACAAATTTGTTTGGCCAAAGAATGAGGACACAGAAATCGTACAGGAAAAATTTATATTTTACGGCCCTATCAACTTGATGGGCACTGAACCATTCCAAATGAAACAACATGACCTTTTTAACATAAGGCAAAAGTATAAATCCATTAAGCGAGAATAAGTTAGGGATCTAAATAACTATCGAGTACTCTTTAAAGGTTGCGATCCTGTAGAAGACCAGTATGTTCGCTATAACCTGCAAACCAATAACTTTCAAGATAATATGTAGTCGTTTTTTACAGAAACTCAAGAGGGATATAACCCATAAGCACATTTGATTTTGACAGAAAAAAATAAATTGTAGCAACGGCAGTGGAATCAAACAGAAATTTCGGACTTGCCGTGTGAAGTCCGAACATAAGAATTAACATTGTAATTCTGTTTTCTTCTCGGTTTCCTTGCAATTTCTGTTCTCCATTTTAGGATAACTCCAAACACCAAACCAATCAATGGTACAGTTAAATAAATATTTTTTCTGCGTGATATGGTACTTAAAAATGTAGTTTTGTAGGATTTCGGCAATTAATTTTTAGTAAAATGTCAAATTTTGTTTTCCCAAAAAAGTAGAGTGCCATGACTTTGACAATAAAATCGTGTTACCTCGGTCCAGACACATCAATAATTGACATCATAGATTATTCAGTACATTCAATTGAAGAGACATTCTTTATTGTGAAACTGTTTCATCATCTTTATTCTGGGCAGAATTAACATTATTTAATTGTCAAAGTCATGGCACTCGTTACTTTTTACGGAAAATAATATAGGATATTGTATTAAAAATTAAAATCTAAAATCTAAGAATATTGTGTTTTTCAGTACCTACTATATCACGCAGAAAAAAATTATCTGTCCAACAGTACCATATTGGTTTGAAGTTATCCTAAAATGGGGAGCAGGAATTGCAAGAAAACAGAATTCCAGTGTCAAATCACTATGTTCGGACTTGAGTTGTGTCACACGGTATTTATGCTGTTCCATTATCATTGTTAAAATTGTACTTTTTTCGAAATTAAATGTATGGGCAGAGTCTTGAAATTTGTTAATTAGTTTCCAGATTTAAAAAATTGAATCAAATCTGCTGCGGCATACCTACATGAAGCTGCCTTTTCTACAGGATCGCCACCTCGATCCTTTATTTTCATTACTTTTGCATTCACTTCTGTATCTCAGTTTTAGTTTTTTAAAGTCTAAGAGAAAATGTTTTCTTTCATTAATTTTCTTTATTTTTTTGTTTACGTTTTAATACCTATATTTTATTGTTGAGTTTACTGCCATGTGATGGATAAGGTTTCTTATTTTTGTTTATGTTTTTTATTTAGGTTTGTTTATTTCTTATTTGTAAATATCAATAAACTGTTGCAAAAAGTAACATACTATTTTGTTGTTTAAAGTGGACCCATAATTAATTTAATAATTGGGTGATACATACCTACATTCACGATAAAAAAATTAAGGAGAATGATTGTTAGAGGTAAGGCAATTAGTGGACATTTTGGAGGCATTTTAGGGCCATAAGGGTAATTTTGGGGGCATTAGTGACAATTTTAGGGGCATTAGCGAGCATTAGTGGGAATTTAAGGGACATTAGGGTAATTTTGGAGGCATTAGTGAGCATTTTGGGGACATTAGTGAGCATTAGTGGGAATTTTGTTGACATTGGTGGACATTACTAGATAAAAGGGGCATTAGTGTACAGGTATTTGCTTGGCGGTTTACCCCTCGGTGTAACGTAATAATGTTTTGTTGAAAGGCATGTTTTTTTAATTTTAAACACGGAGAAATTGCACTCTAATACCAAATTGCACACGTTAATGTATTTTGGCACTTGGTTTGTTATATTCAATATTTTGAATTAAATTATTATGAATTTTTGCTTAACTTGTGTCAGTTCAAATTTAAATTTCTTTAAAATTTTGTGAATTTCTGGGATATAATTATATTAGTAAATAAATAACTGTATAACAATATAATATCGACGTTTCGCCCCCGGTCGGGGGCTTTATCCGGATTAATTTATTAAATCGTGTAAAGATGTAAAAAATATTTGAGAAATTTTTTCAATCAAAAATTATAAATTTTAACTAAAGTTTATATTTATGTCATAGTTACCATATAATTTTTGATTGTTTGAAAAAAGTTGTCAAATATTTTTTATATCTTTACACGTTTTTAATAAATTAATCTTGACAAAGCCCCCGAACGGGGGCGAAACGTCGATATTATATTGTTATCGAGATCGTTATACAGTTATTTATTCACTAAGTATCTACATAAATTATGCAAGAAATTCACAAAATTTAAAAAAATTAAATTATCATGCATTTGTCAGATTCAGATTCTACTTAAAATACGGTTTCAGCCAATTGATATACAGGGTGTCTCATTATATTTTGACGCATTTTAATACCCTTATATCTACCAAACCGCTTGAGATATTAGTGTGCGGTTTGCACCAATGAGTTATGTTTGACTTCAAACTTTTTGACTACTTAGAAAATTTTTTGCTATTTCCGGTTCATAAGGACCAGAAAAGGTCACTTTTCATATCACTGCAATTGCATTTTTAATAGGACACCCTGTATGTAAGTAAATGTTAAAAAAGTCTCATCTTTTAGCTGTCCAACGGTACTCTAGATTTGATCTTCGGCAAGGGGATAGCTAAGATTTTGGATTTCAAAAAAGGAACTGCAGAAGGTAGACACGTAGAAAATGAAATGTTTAAATTTTAAATTTTGTTGTAGATAGTTGTTAATTTTATTGTTTTCAGTTTTTAAAATTTTGAAATTACGTATACTGTAACTATAAAACCGTTTAATTTATTTCAAATAATCCAGATTGTTGAATCGTTTGTTGCAATAAATCACAGCGCACTTGAAATTTTCTGCTTCTACAAATATTTTGTTCGATTCTGCAGTTTTTTTAAGTCCAAAATCTCAGCTATACCCTTACCGATGATCAAATGTAGCATACTGTTGGTTAGCTAAAAGATGCGACTATTGCCGCCGTAAAATGTTTTCACAATGAAAACCTTTTCTTCACTGAATAAATATTTTTGTTCATTTTGAAACCCAAATTTTAAATTGTCGATAAATAATGTTGACAGTTCAGACGAATTAGAAATTATAATCAAGGGAGTCTTTGATTAGAATAAATTAAATTGTCATAGGTAATCTGATGAATATCCGTGTTTTAATTTGAAAATTATTAGTGTAATTTTTGCTTTTAATGCTTTAATAAATTGGAAAATTGCAGTTTTTGATATCCTCATACGCAGAAAAAAATAGTCTTTCGATTGCTACCTTTACCACCACTGTAACTACACATGGGAAGCAGGAATCCCCAAAAATGTAATTGCCCATGTTATTTCCCCATGTACTCATGGAAGTTTGTCACACGGTATAGTGATATAAATTATTGACGATACGGAAATTGGAGAAGTTCGTAGTCCTTTTCGCCTGTGCAATATTCTGCTGGTTGCGTGAGAATAGGTGTGTTTGATGGTGATGATGATGTATCATAGGATCCAGAAGGTGAAAACATTAGTGTGGATGTAGTTGTGTTTGAATGAGATGGCGACCGTTGTTCGATGCGAAGAAAACTGTTTAGAGGGTGAAAATTGTGTATAGGGTAATAATGTGATTGTGGCTCGGGATTTGGTGGAATTGATTTTGCGGAACCGTGGTTTTTAATTTGCATCATTAAATGCAACACTTGCATACGGAATTGTAGCTTCTGATCTTCGTCGAAATTCCTCAAAGTTGGTAATAATGAGTCCAAAAATGATTTATCTGCGTCAAACTGTGTTTCTTTTGGTTTGTTTAAAAATCTAATCAAACTGTTTTCTACGGCATTTTGTTTTCTAGCGTTTTTTTTCTGACAAACGTTCTGGTTTGTGTTGGTACTCGTTCAACTTGGGATTCTTCTTCATTCGTGTCTATGTCTTGTTCAGCGTCTTCTTCTGGATCACCAGCTTGACTCTCAGGTTGTGGAGTATTATTCTCAGTAAAATTCGTTTCGGTGCTGAAAATGCATGTTCGTTTGGAGAACAATATCGGCATAGTAAATGAAATAACAAAAACACACCTGTTTAGATCCATAGCATTTTCCAAAAACTTTAAATTCTCGTAATATACCTATATATTTGGAAATTTTCTTCGCAGCTGATCCACTTTTTAGAACTTTTCCCTTAGCACGGCAACGACTGAAAGCATCTCTGACTGTTTTCCAACGTTTTTGTAGTTTAGCCACTAAACCAGTATTTACCTGAGATGTGAGGTACAGTATTTTTTGTCTTTATTGTAGATATTTAGCAAGCGGCAACACATTCACAGATTTACATTATACGTATCGATTGGGCATTTCAACCATTAGCAGCATTGTAGATGAAGTATGTACGGCTATTTGGAAGCTACTCAAGGACGAATGTATGACAATGCCAAGTGCAGAAAAATGGGAAGAGCTTTCATTGGAATTTGAAGAGCGTGCAAATTTCCCCAATTGTATTGGGGCTGTTGATGGCAAGCACATGAGGATTATCAAGCCAATAAAAAGCGGATCTCTGTTTTATAATTACAAACATTTATTTTCTATTCTCTTGATGGCAGTTTGTGACGCAAATTATTGTTTCACGTATATTGACGTTGGCGCATATGGGAAATTTGCCGATTCAACAGTATTTAAGAGTGGCCCCTTTTGGCAAAGACTGGAAAACAATTCGTTAAATATTCCAGCTGGGAAACCGTTATCTGGAGAAAGCAATACTGTTGCACCTTACGTCATAGTGGGCGATGAAGCCTTTCCATTGACAAAAAACTTATTGCGTCCTTATGCACGCAAAAATTTGAATTACAAAAAAAAGATATTTAACTACAGGTTGACCTGTGCTAGAAGATACATCGAGTCATCATCATAAGGTTCTCAGTCCGAAGACTGGTTGGACGCGTACCTCCATTATTTTCTATCCTGAGCTAACCTACGCATTTCCCTAAAAGTAGAACATCCTACATCCCTAACTATTTGAGAGCAGTAGTCTAATCTAGGCCTACCCCTACCTCTTTTTATTCCTATCTCTGACTCTAGTATGTCGCGAACTATTCCTTCGTGTCTTAGAAGGTGTCCTACCATCCTATCTCTCCTACTCTTTATTGTTTTCCATACCTTTCGCCTTTCCCCAACTCTTTCTAATACTTCCCTATTGCTAACCTTATCTATCCACGGTATCTTCATCATGCGTCTGTAACACCACAGTTCAAACGCTTCTACTCTTTTTCTATCCGCTTCTCCTATTGTCCAAGTTTCGCACCCGTATAATGCCGTACTCCATACATACGACTTTAAGAGTCTCTTCCTAGTCTCTATATTAACCGTTCTCGAACATAACAGTTGTTTCTTTTTGTTAAACGCAACTCGTCCCTGCGCCATTCTTTGTTTTATATCTTTAGTGCTCCTACCGTCTTGGGTTATTTTACTTCCTAAGTAGCAGAAATCCGCGACCTCCTCTATCTTCTCATTTCCTATTCGTATTTCAATTTTAGTTCTATTTTCACTCCATCTACATACCAAAATTTTAGTTTTCTTTTTATTGATTTTCATGCCGTAGCCCTGTGTCAAAACTGCTTCCATTTCATTCAATACATCGAGTGTACTTTTGGAATTCTATCAAACAAATGGAGAATTTTTCACAGACCATTAAATGTTAGTGTACGTCTTTCAACAAAGATAATTAAAGCTTGCTGCATTTTGCATAATTTTGTTCGTGTACGGGATTGTTTTCGCTTTGAAGATACGTTGGTGGTTCATGGATTTCAGGATTTTACACAACAAATTCCTCAGAATTCTTCCTCGTTCACAGTAAGAGACGCATTTGCTAATTATTTCATAGGCGACGGAAAAGTTCCTTGGCAAGACAGCAAAATAACATAATAACTATGTAATTCCACAATATTGTTTATAACTATAGCGATATTTCGATCATCACAATAAATGGAAACATACTTTTACTCATAAATAAAAATCTGTATACGTACCTATTTCTTTTTCTCTTTCTCCAGCAAATTCTCAAAATTTGTAATTAACAGTTGGCGATATCCTCCCAAGACTTTTGCCTACAGTCTCGGTTTTTGTAATTTTCATCTGAGACATCCCAAATATTCGGTTTTTCTTGTACTGCACTAATTAGTAATTCCGTGTCAATTATTGCATCCATGTTTTTAACAACTGAGGCTCGGTTGTTAGAAAGTAAATAACTTTAATTCTGGTTTCGTTGCTATGATACAATCAATCATGAAGCTACTACCTTAGCAACAGAGTTCAAATTCAAGTTAATTCAGGATTAACTTTTTCTAACAACCGGGCCTGAATGTCTGGCAACTGCGTATGCATAAGCCAGCTATCACGCGGCGCACCATGTGAATAGCACGTATCACCACCATGCCCATACGCCTGACGTAGCTACGCCGGGCGCAAGGGCCGAGCAGATGCACGGGCGCGAAATTTCGCACTCCCTCACACGCCGCTGCAACACGCTCGCATCTGAAATGTTAAGGGCATGGCCAAGCTGGGCCAACTAGACGTTGGTCCAGCTTGGACATGTCGTGTGTACGGTAAATTAGAAACGAATATTCGCCAGCGTTGGCGTTGGTCGAGGTTCGCTCTAGTGGCGGTAAATAAGCACACACCAAAGGGAAATTATCGCGTTGGCCTTGGCGTTAGAATATGTTGGTGGCTTCGTTCAGACGACAGGTCCATACTTGCATAATGCAGGTTGCGGAATTCAGTAGTGAAAGTGTACAGTACAATATTAGTGAAACGAAACGGTTGAATTTAATAATGACTTAATATTGGAGTTTATCCAATTATACCAAAGTTATCCTAAAATATGGAATCCGAAAAACATTAACCACAAAACATGAATAAAGTGGGGGATGCATGGAATGAAATACAAAGGCAGATGTCCGTAAATATTTCGGTCCATGTACTGAAAAAGAAAGCAGAAAGTCTCATAACTACGTATCGCAATCTGAAGGAAAAAAGTTAAGGAATCACAAAAGTCACTCATTTTACCCGCACTGGTCGAACGTTGGCTTCCCATTGGCGACCGTTCGCTCATCTTGGTATGTGCCAATATGGGCATGTCGTGTGGAGGCTTTCAGGATCACATAGCAAATGTGGTCCAACATTCGCCAAATAGACGTTGGCCCAGCTTGGCCATGCCGTCTGTAGCCACCTTTACATTTAACTCAATGCCAACCAATTTTCCAACGTAGGACGTAGGGCGCGTCATACGCCTCATCTGACCCAGCACTTACTAACTTATAAATTTTGAATTTCGTACTCTCACGATTGGTGTCACTACGAGTTGGGAAGACCTCTTTATTATGTTGCAAAACATTTGAATCTTTGTTTTATTTACAAGAAAAAACTCCTTGATTTTTTCCATTTCAGGCTTCAGAGAGAAATAATTTTGTGTAACATGCGTAGTCTGCGTTTTTAAAAGGGAGTGCCTCCGTAGGCGGCGCCGGCCTTGCGTATAGTTGCCGGCGCGCTTCTATTTGGGAACGAAAAAGACTGATACAACGCATACGCATTTTAAACAGCTGCCCTCTCGCACCAGCCACACGCATTTTTTGCAAAAAAGATAATGTAAAAATTAAACCTCGAAAAACTAACCTCTTCGGGAGCCGATCCAATCCGGGCTAAGCATACCAAATTACCAGTTCTATGCGATACCTCCCTACCTACCGTCGCTGCTGGATGCGTACAACTAACTAGGTACTTAAACTGCCCTATTATTAATTCGCTATGGAAACCGGCTCCGGCAACAATACACCTATAAAACTGTAGCCGGCGCCGGTTACGTAGGCACTTTCCTTTTAAAAAACGAAATTGTCAGCTACCCTTTGTAACAATAAAGCGTTGTTAATATCGAAGTGACGTGTAAATACTCAACAATAGCACAGAACAGTTGCAAATAGTAAGTAACAAATTTTAGTTTATTGGGAAACCCGCCAGGGCGGAATGAATATTACTCTTTTATCTAGCTCAAGCTTTCGCAATAATTTATTGTTTCATCGGGCTATCAAAATACAGGAAAATGCAGCAGCTATCAAAATATAAAACTAAAAACTTGCATAGTGAGATTAAAAATTAACCGTAACAGTCAGTTGGAAATTTCTTCGTGTACAGAATTATAGAACAGCGTTAATTATGAGGCGCCGTTTGGGCCAAAATTAACTTTTCCACGCACTATATATTATTCCGTAATATATAGAAAATTTTCGTTGCAATATACAAAATCTTGGGTTCCATGATATGCCGCGATATAATGAGGGCGCTCACCTCACTTATTATGCGTTTAGGTTTAGGGACTTACACATGCATGCAAACAAACTTTTGGTGTGGTGGCATCCATGCGACTTGTCAGTCACTCGATCAGCTGTGTGACTGTAATTTTGCAATCTAACCTAAAACAGTTGAGATGAATAACTCGTCAAGACAGGAACCTACAACCCCACAAGATTTGAGGAATGTTTTAACGGAATTATTAAGCAGTGATGAGTTCTGCCATCAATTACGATGCTCTATTGAAAGAGCATCTTCCCGTACAGTTTCACATAACATTAATAACTCTCCGGGATTGGCGACATCAGCTCAAGCAACACCTGCCGAGGAGCTGCGAAGATTGTTTCCGTCCATTAGAACTTCTAATCATAACGAAATACTCAGCAGAAGCACCTCGAATAGTGCAGGAGCAAATTATGTTTCTGACAGAACAAGAAAAAAACGTAAACGTCCTCAGAAAATGGTATTGTCTGATTTTCAACGAGATGTTATCCTTGTTAGAAAACCAGAAGATACAAGAACATTGACTGGATTACGAAAAGGCCCGGCTTATGCAAACGGTAGTTGGTTTTTGTTTTTTGTATTAAAATTATGTAATCTCACATTTTTAGGCTATGCTGTAACTGCGGCAACGTTTGAAAAAACATGGACAGAACGGGAGATAATGGAATATATCCAAAGTTTGTTCCTAGAGAAGTTACGTGACATAAAATTTGAAATTTTGGTTCCATTTGGTGGAACTTTGGTTAGACCAAATTTAGCAGAAGGAACTGTTTTGGATGGTACAGTTATGTGTCGTTTATTTGCTCAGAAAACTGTTTATGTTAGACCCTTGTCTGCAATTGACCATGATAGTGAAGAAAGTGAAGTTGGTGAGAAGTCGAGTGACAGTTTAGAAAACATGATCAACGAGAACCAAAATGTTATTGCTGCTAACCATCTTTCAACAGAAAATAACGTTGTCAGTGTTCATGATGACTACCATTCAAGCGATATTCAGGCTTTTGACTTTTCTACTGTTGAAGTCAACAGTAATGCAAATTTAACAATCGAAGAAATTTTCGAAAATGACACTACACTTGCAATAGCAAGGAGTATGGAGGAGGAGACAAATGAAGAAATCATGATTGATGAGTAGGAGGCAAATGAAGAAACCATGATTGATATTTTAAGACAGTTTCATAACAGAATTAATACTGAAACAACTGTCCAGTTTAATGTATACAGAGAGGACATTTTTAATTGTTGCATTCGTGCTTTAAGAAGAAACAATTTTTCGCCTTTAAAGAGAATTTCTGTAATGTTTACCGATATTGATAATGTTTCGGAAGGCGCTGTAGATATGGGAGGACCTACCAGAGAAATGTTCAGATTACTTTTGAAGTATCTGACAAACAGCACGTTATTTGAAGGCTCCGAACATTCCAAGAATATTACACTTTGTAGCGAACACCTTGATTCTAAACATTACTATGAAGCTGGTCGAGTAATAGCACTTTCAATGATACACGGTGGACCTTGCCCTCAATTTTGTTCGGAAACTTTGTTTAATTATCTTGTTGGTGGTACGGAAGCCACTAAGCCGAGTTTAGATGAAATAATGAACACTGAAATAAGAAATGACTTAGAGAGCATTCGAGATGCACCTGATCTATCAGAGCTTAAACTTGCAGTATGGAACAGTTCTTTTCTGACCATTGCTGGGTTCGCAAATATTAGCAACTTTGACAAGAAAGATGCAGTTTTGGAAAGTGAGGATTTTCTTTAGTTATTGCTTATCAATGTTTTTAATTTTGTATATTTTTCAGGTGCACCGAAATATTACTTAATTTACCGTGCTATGCCAGCTCTGGAACAATTTAAAGAAGGTCTAAACATATTAGGATTTTTAGAAAAAATGAAGATTTTCAAAGAATTTAAACAGTTAATGTGCTATACCGACTCTATACTAACGGCTAACAACGTCTCCTCTATTTTCACAGTAAAGTTAAGTGAAATCGGGAGCAATCGCCGAGTAATTGAGACCAGAATACTCACTTTCTGGAATGACTTTTTGTGCGATTGTCAAGGTAAAAAATATAAATTAAACTCAAAATTAGGTTTTGATGTTCAATGTTCTTTTAGAAAAAGAGACCCAAGCTACTTTAGAAGACGTGTTATGCTTCGCTACAGCTTCTGAACAGATACCGCCTCTCGGATTTGACAGTCATCCTCAATTAGAATTTCTACATAATGAGGAATTTCTGTGGCCAAAAGCAAATACTTGTGTACCTATTTTATATTTGCCAATTTCGTACAAGAGTAATGAATACGAAATATTTAGGAACAACATGGATTATGCTATATTGAATGGCATGCAATTTGGATTTGCATAACTTTTTCTTGTTGAATGTTGTTTTTTGAATTCTATTGTTTTTTTTACAGAATTTCATTGATTTTCTCAGAGTTTAATGACTTTATTTTTATGATGCATTTATAGACAAATAAATTTTATGAAAAATAACCCCTTGTTATTTCATCTAATATTTATTGGAAATAAAAAGTGTTAACATGTTAAAACATTTAATGGTAATCCTATATGTTTTCAATAATTTGCTTAACAGTTAAGTAATGTGTTATTCCGTAATAGCCATCGTCCAATAAAGGATCAGGCACTGCATTTTCAATTTCAGCTAACTGTTGAGTTGTCGGTATGATATCAGATTCTGGAACCACAACATTATTTTCAGTTTCCAATGTTGGAAGTGGACCATTTTCATCCACACCATATAGCTCTTCACATTCCGCATAATTTGGATCTTCATTAAGTAAATAATTGCAACCCTCTACATAACTCGTATTCCACAATTGCATAGGACTTTGCGATCCCATGGTGCTCAACTTATGAAAATTCCACTGATTAACAAATTCTTTTAATGAACGTTCTATTCTTGGTAAGTAGACATAATGTAGACAAAATAGATCAGACTCACTTTGTTCATCAAGCAAATTTTCTTCCTCCATAAACCAAAATAATTGCTTAAATTGTTTTGAGAC
Source organism: Xestobium rufovillosum (assembly GCA_963966045.1). Lineage (NCBI taxonomy): Eukaryota > Metazoa > Arthropoda > Insecta > Coleoptera > Ptinidae > Xestobium > Xestobium rufovillosum. Next base: position 38,893,830 of record OZ014495.1, read on the forward strand.
AACTCTGTTTACTTCGGACTACAACCGTTCGATCCGTTGGTTATGGACACTCCTTCCAGTAATAAAACTTCCTCTGTTGAGCCCTCTTCTGGTAATAATAAAATTTGCCACTTCTACATTTTCTGTCCCCCGGTCTGCACGTACTCTACTAGGCAATCCATATTTTGCAGTCCCATTTTCAAATATCGATAAAACCGTATTAGCTTTATTATTGTCTTTGCACTCCAAATAAATAATTAGGCGGCTGTATCCGTCGATACAGCCGTGGAACACGAGACGAAAACTGACTAATTTATGATTGGAGTCCATATGCCTACAAAATAGGAGTAACAAATCTATTGCAAACAATTTATTTTAGAAAGCACTGATAATCAATTATGTCCCACCCAGGATTACTTTTACTTACCATAAATAATTTGATCCTTTTACGCGATAAATCCTTCTGGCTATGGTTTTCCTTTTCCTCATTGCCCTTCCTGTAGCATCTAACTCGTTTAGGTGTTCACGAACTCTCCATCGTGGCACATTGCAATTTTTTGCTCTCAAAGATCCTAAAACGTACACTTCGCCGGCACCAGGAGTTAGCCTTAAAACTTCCTGAATAGTAGCATTTAGTTCTTCATCCTTTATAAATTGTTTGTTTAAATTGAACATTTCTCTATATCTAAATAGAGATCTTCTGGATATTCCTAACATACGACTAATGTCTGTCCATGTACAGCCTCCACTTTGCAAAAGAGATATTTGCTCAGAAGTTATGCCCACTTTTGGTCTACCAACATGACCGTTTCGTATACTTGTTGGTGTGTAACCCATGTTTTGAGGGCTATTGCTTGGTCTGTCTGCAATATTAATGGGTTAAGTAAAACTTGCGAGTTAGTAACATCGTAGGTACGTGCCATGTAAATATAAAATTTCACTGACAATTTTTCTAATAATTTTGCAAGGTACCTACTAACCTTCAAACAAAATTTCTAATGTGGAATGCAAAGTCCACACCATAGTGTGCATTTTATCAAGTTTATCTTTTATTTCATTTTCAACATTCTCTGATAATGCATTTAATACAAAACAATGGTTCTCAAGCATTAATATACATTCCTCCACAAGCCTTACATCTGAATCAAATTGTCGGCGGTAGCATTGTTCATAATCAGACATTAATTCTTCAAAATATTCGGCAATATTCATACTGGCTAAATAAAAAAACTGATCAAAAATTATTTGTGTTGGTTACTTAACAGCTGATCGAGTGACTGACAAGTGACAACCTGACAACTGACAAGTCGCATAGCTGCCACCACACCAAAAGTTCGTTTGAGTGCATGTGTAAGTCCCTAAACGCATAATAAGTGAGGTGAGCGCCCTCATTATATCGCGGCATATCATGGAACCCAAGATTTTGTATATTGCAACGAAAATTTTCTATATATTACGGAATAATATATAGTGCGTGGAAAAGTTAATTTTGGCCCAAACGGCGCCTCATAGTTAATGTACAACTATATTAGATAGTAAACTTATGAATTTGCAGACATACACTACAATTTAAAAAATTATTGAAATGGCTTTTTTTGACAAATAAATAAATAATATGTCTAGGTTACTAAAAATAACAGGGTTTCCAACGATATGCATTTACAAGAGGAAACACGGCGGAGAGTTCTTAAGGTTAGACCAACATATCAATCGGGTATCAAATTCGCAATATGATTTCTCTTATTGAAAAGTGTAAGTAGGTAGGAATATATACTGCTAAGGTTGTCTGTGTCTGTGCGGACATTCACCGTTTTATTGTTGGTGTGGGAATTTAGTGTGTAATCGGTTCATATCTCTGGTACTGCTTAAGATATGTGGGGAACGACATGGAGCATTTCGTAAAATTATTTATGTATATACAGGATGTTCACATTCTGAGTACCAAATCAAAGTTCTATTTCTTTAAATGGAAACCCCACAAGTATTTGCGTGATTTCGATTCCCCATAAAATTTCATGAAAATTGATATATTACATGATGTGGTTTTGAGTAAAGACTGTTAAGATATTGACATTTTTGTGTCATTATGGTCCCAAATTTATGACTTTACTGGCGACTACTGACCAAAGCAATTTAATTATTTTTTATTGGAAGGGGTTTACACACTGCTGTATTTGTGAAATCTATAAATACTTTCACCATAATAATTAGGATTATACAAGGTGGTTAAGTTATGCAAAAAGGAATTTTTCTCAAAAATTTCAAATAGAATACCATGTATATTATTTGCACAGCTGACAGTCAGCTAACTAAGCTTTTAATTGATGTAGATATTGCCAGATCTACTACTGATAGTTTCGGCAGATATTACGATTGAACATCAAATTTTTTGAATTTCATTATTAGTTTATACTCTTTTTGGCGAATTCCCCCTATTCTGTTGCCCAAAACTCACAATAATGTTTATATTTTGTATTTACAAATTGGTATCAATATAATAAAGACAATAAATCTTATTGTAAAATTGTTTCTTGATGGTTATATTCTTAAATGTATAATGTCTTTTTAAATTCGGGTATAATGTTCACCTACCCAAAGGACTTGTACCTTGACGCAGTTCTAGTAATACTGGGACGGGTGGGATGGCTGGCGCGCTTCAATGATCTAAAGAGCCGAACCATAGGTTTAACCATATTGGAGGGGTTTTTATTTGAGAAGCCAGACTAAATCAAGTCCCTGAAAGGGGGCAGCAGCTCTTTCAGTAATCATAGTGGCAGAGATCGTGAGGGTCGGTATGGCACTGTGATACACACTACTGCGATGTGGAAGGCAACGGGAAACCACCACATTATTATATCCCTGGTACAGCGTACTTCGAATTTATGATGATGGCACTTTCTGGAGTAAAATATTCCGGAGGTAAAATAGTCCCACATTCGGATCTCCGGGCGGGGACTGCTTCGGGGGGAGTCGTCAGAAATGATAAGTGTAACATCTCACGAGTCGGAGCGTGGAATGTTAGAAGCATGAAACAAGTAGGAAAGTTAGAGAATTTGAAAATTGAGATGGATAGGTTAGCATTAGACGTAGTAGGTATTAGTGAAGTGCGATGGCCAGAAGCCGGAGACTTCTGGAGCGGAGATTTTAGAGTAATACACACAGGATCTGTAGGAGGAAATTCGGGAGTAGGAATTGTTATGCGGAAAAAAGTAGGGCAGAGTGTAGAAAATTTCTTACAGCAAAGTGACAGGGTAGTTATGGTTAGGTTAGATTCGAAACCTGTAAAAACAGTAATAATACAGGTATATATGCCCACTTCTAACTACAGTGATGAGGTCGTAGAGGCAGTTTATAGTGATATTGAACATGTGCTAGATTTTGTGAGAGGACACGAAAATTTAATAATTATAGGAGATTTCAATGCAGTCGTAGGTACAGGGCGAGAGGGCGGAATAGTTGGCCCCTTTGGATTAGGCAATAGGAACGATAGGGGAGTTAGACTGATAGAGTTCTGCGATAAACATAACTTAACGGTCGCGAACACTCTATTTCACCATCATGTTAGGAGATGCTATACGTGGAAGATGCCAGGAGACTTAGGGAGATATCAAATAGATTACATTCTCGTTAGGCAAAGATTTAGAAATCAAGTTAGGGATTGTAGAAGTTATCCAGGAGCAGATATAGATAGTGATCACAACATAATCGTTATGAAAGCCAATCTTAAATTTAAGATTTTGAAAAAAAGAAGCGGAAGAAGGTATCTTGACCCAGAGAAACTAAAATAAGTTCGAGAAAAAGACAAACGAAGCACTAAAGGGCACGGGTGGAAATATTGTTAGGGACATAGAGGCAGAATGGAATTGCATTAAAAATAGTTTAGTTTCCTCAGCTAGGGATATTTTGGGTCATAAACAGAATGAAAGTAGGAAACCCTGGATAACAAAACATATTGTGAGTCTAATAGAGGAAAGGCGAAAATATAAAAATAGGTTAGATGAAATAGGGAAACAAAGATATAAGGCGATCAAGTGGGAAATTATTCGGAAATGTAGGAAAGCGAAAGAGCAATGGATCGATAATAAATGCAAAGAAGTGGAAGATAAGTTCGAAGCCTAAAAGACTGATGAAGCATATAAAATAATCAGGAGAAATTTTAGAGAAATTGGATCTAGTACCAAAAACATTAGAAATGAGGCAGGAGATATCCTAATCGGAAGTGGGGAGAAGGCAGATAGGTGGAAAGAATATTTAGGAAACTTATATGCGGGACAGGAAGTGCAAGATATATTAGAAAGCGAAAGCAGTGTAGAGGGGGATAACCTAGGGAGTCCTATAATGAGAGAAGAGTTTGAGATAGCACTAAAAAGTTTAAGGAATAATAAAGCACCAGATATAGATGGCTTGCAGGCAGAAATCTTAAAGTGCGCAGGTCAAGAGGTAATAGATCGTTTATTTAAATTAGTTAGTCGCATATACCTGACAGGCGAGATTCCAGAAGATTACAAACGGAACATCATAGTAGCTTTGCCAAAAAGAAAAGGCGCGGATAGAAGCGAAAATTTTAGAACTATCAGTTTAACTTCCCATGCGTCAAAAATTTTAACTAGAATTGTGCAAAGAAGGATGGAGAAAAAGGCGGAAGAAATATTAGGAGAAGATCAGTTCGGATTTAGACGAAATAGAGGAACGCGCGAGGCCATTCTAGCTTTACGAGTAATTATAGAAAAAACGATAGAAAAGAGAAAGAGCGTCTATATAGGATTTGTAGATTTAGAAAAAGCCTTCGACAACGTAAAATGGGGGAAGATGTTCGAAGTGCTGAGAAAGGTAGGGATGAAATACAGGGACAGAAGAATAATACATAATCTCTACAAAGAGCAAAAGGCAGTTATAGAATGTGAGCAGGAACAAAGGGAAGTAGATATCCGGAAGGGAGTGAGACAGGGATGTGCATTGTCACCTCTAGTTTTCAACTTATATATCGAAGATGCGATTAATATTGTTAAGGAAAGAACAGCCTCAGGGATCAATGTACAGGGCCAAACTATTAACATGCTCAGATTTGCGGATGATATAGCAGTGTTAGCATCTAGCAAAGAAGAATTAGGAGCGGCTTTGAATGAAATGGAAGCAGTTTTGACACAGGGCTTCGGCATGAAAATCAATAAAAAGAAAACTAAAGTTTTGGTATGTAGGGGATGTGAAAATAGAACTAAAATGGAAATACAAATTGGAAATGAGAAGATAGAGGAGGTCGCGGATTTCTGCTACTTAGGAAGTAAAATAACTCAAGACGGTAGGAGCACTAAAGATATAAAACAAAGAATGGCGGAGGGCCGAGTTGCGTTTAACAAAAAGAAACGACTGTTATGCTCGAGGACGGTTAATATAGAGACTAGGAAGAGACTCTTAACGTCGTATGTATGGAGTACGGCATTATACGGGTGCGAAACTTGGACAATAGGAGAAGCGGATAGAAAAAGAGTAGAAGCGTTTGAAATGTGGTGCTACAGACGCATGATGAAGATACCGTGGATAGATAAGGTTAGCAATAGGGAAGTATTAGAAAGAGTTGGGGAAAAGCGAAAGGTATGGAAAACAATAAAGAGTAGGAGAGATAGGATGGTAGGACACCTTCTAAGACACGAAGGAATAGTTCGTGACATACTAGAGTCAGAGATAGGAATAAAAAGAGGTAGGGGTAGGCCTAGATTAGACTACTGCTCTCAAATAGTTAGGGATGTAGGATGTTCTACTTTTAGGGAAATGCGTAGGTTAGCTCAGGATAGAAAAGAATGGAGGTACGCGTCCAACCAGTCTTCGGACTGAGAACCTTATGATGATGACATGATGTGGTTTTGAGTAAAGACTGTTAAGATATTGACATTTTTGTGTCATTATGGTCCCAAATTTATGACTTTACTGGCGACTACTGACCAAAGCAATCTAATTATTTTTTATGGGAAGGGGTTTACACACTGCTGTATTTGTGAAATCTATAAATACTTTCACCATAATAATTAGGATTATACAAGGTGGTTAAGTTATGCAAAAAGGAATTTTTCTCAAAAATTTCAAATAGAATACCATGTATATTATTTGCACAGCTGACAGTCAGGTAACTAAGCTTTTAATTGATGTGGATATTGCCAGATCTACTACTGATAGTTTCGGCAGATATTACGATTGAACATCAAATTTTTTGAATTTCATTATTAGTTTATACTCTTTTTGGCGAATTCCCCCTATTCTGTTGCCCAAAACTCACAATAATGTTTATATTTTGTATTTACAAATTGGTATCAATATAATAAAGACAATAAATCTTATTGTAAAATTGTTTCTTGATGGTTATATTCTTAAATGTATAATGTCTTTTTAAAGTCGGGTATAATGTTCAAACAAGGAGTGCCATGGAAGAAAATATTATCTTTAAGAAATAATCTTGCAATGGGATTTTTTGTGTTAATGTAAACTTCATTTGCTAAATATTTTATAGAAACAATATGCAGACCTTTTTTGGAGTTTTGGGTGACAAAATAGGGGAGATCGTCAAAAATAATGTAAAATACTAACGAAACTCTACATTTTTATAATTCAATTGCACAATCTGTCGAAACTTTTACTGGTAGACTTGACAATATCTACATCAATAAAAAGTTTATTAAAATGACCATCAATTGTACAGATAACATACATGGTGTTCCATTTGAAATTTTTGAGAAAAATTATGTTTTGCATAACTTAACCATCCTGTATTACCTCAAATTTTATGATAAAATTATTTATAGATTTCAAAAACACAGCAGCGTGTGAACCTATTTCAATAAAGAAATTTTAGGTGGCTTTGGTTAGTATGCGTCAGTAGCATCATAAATTTGGGTCCATAGTGGCACAAAAATGTCAAACCACATCATGTAGTATATCAATTTTCATGGAATTTTATGGGGAATCCATATTATACAAGGACACGTAGGGTTTCCATTTAAAGAAATAGAACTTTGGTCTGGTACTTAGAATGTGAACATCCTGTATATACCTAAATAATTTTGGGAAATGCTCCATGTGGTTCCCCACATTCGTGCAAAATTTCATTTTGATATCTTAAATAGTTCCAGAGATATGAGCCGATTACACACTAAATCCCCACCCGGTATATAGCATTTCCAAAAAAAGGCGTTTTCTTAAAGTAGGTAATATAGAGACATCGTGTCTATATTAACTAGAGAGTATACTTTAAAAAAACGCCTTTTATGGAAATGCTATATATAAACAACAATAAAACGGTGAATGTCCGCACAGACACAGCAACCTTAGCAATATCTATTCCTACCTACTTACACTTTTCAATAAGAGACGTGATAGAAATAATATTGCGGATTTGATATGTTGGTCTAACCTTAAGAACTCTCCGCCGTGTTTCCTCCTGTAAATGCATATCGTTGGAAACCCTGTTATTGTTAGTAACCTAGACATATTATTTACTGATTTGTCAAAAAAAGCCATTTCAATAATTTTTTAAATTGTAGTGTATGTCTTTGCAAATTCATAAGTTTACTATCTAATTTAGTTGTACATTAACGCTGTTCTATAATTATGTGCACGAAGAAATTTCCAACTGACTGTTACGGTTAATTTTTAATCTCACTATCATGTAAGTTTTTAGTTTTATATTTTGATAGCTGCTGCATTCTCCTGTATTTTTATAGCTTCCTGATGAAGCAATAAATTATTGCGAAAGCTTGAGCTAGATAAAAGAGTAATCTTCATTCCGCCTTGACGGGTTTCCCAATAAACTAAAATTTGTTAACCAGATTCGCCGTGTAGCAAAATAGCCCGCCGCACATGTTTCCTTATTTTTTTCCGTTAAACTTTCGTTCCGAGTACTGTCAGTTGCTGACAAAGAGCTTCCTTCAATATACCATAAAGCGGCAATAAACTGGACGGGTAACATTTCATGTTTCTTTTTGTGTCCTGTTTAGGAAATTCACAGAGAGTCCCTTAAATTATAAAGTCAACTCACAAACAATGCATCTGGAGTGATAACTTATTTTCAATGGCAGCTTCCTTTTTCTAAAGTATCAAATGCTCTGCAAGAATGTAACGTTCAAATTTCTTTAAAACCCCTTGTAAAAGTCTTGCGGCGCTCGTAAAAGAATCGTCCTTTTCTTCTCAGCTTCTCAGAAGCGCACGTGTTAAGTTTCAGACCACCCTAAAAAGCAGTTATCCCCAGTTTTGGACGGACTAAATTAATATTTTTTTTTTATAGGACCTAGAGTAGCAAAAAGCTGGCAAATTGACACGAGAAACTAAATATAATAGTTTTGTACACTAGTTAAGTTATGTAGGATTGAGTAATTTTGGTGATATAAATTGTTGCGTCTCGCTAGCAAGTAACACGGGTTTTTCCCTAGGTGAACAATTCTAGGTTTTCCCCTCCGAAAGGTAAATTTAGATTGCAATTGCTTTGGGTAATATTCATTGATAGTTTTATTTGTTAGTTATTTAGATAGGAGTTTTAAGTACTATTATGAACATTTTGTGAAGGCGTGATCGTAGGGCAAATATTCGAATGCCAAAAAAACCAGTAAGAACCAGCTTTCGGCAGACTGCCGCAGGCAAGCCAATTAGGGGCTGTTGCCAAAAGGGCCATAAGAAGTGGCTCCTCCCTCAGAGGTCAATAAGGATATTTTGGAAACGTAGTCTTATGCAGAAATTAACCGATATTAGGAAAAATCACAACTTAAAGTCAACTCCCTTTCCGAGATCACTTGTTTAGGCACGACAAATTCAAGTTCAGTTCCAAATTTACTTTTAAATCTCTCGGACGTGTTTGAATCTTCTATTCTTTTCGTAATGAGTCACTTATTGGGTTTAGCCAGTGTTGTGTTAAATGTTCCAAAATTTTAGTAAATCCTTTCAATAAATGTCAATGTGTTCTTTTGGTGAAAAGGTATTCTTGCTATTTGCTTACGGAAATTCTCTAAAATTTGTTTGGTTTTGTTATTTTATTAATTTTTGTTTTATTAGTTTTGCTCCGATCATGACAGTATTTGATTTTATTAACTTTTGTGTCTTGTTTTCATGTTATGTTTGTTCTGCCATCAGAGTGGTAGAGGTAATTGCCTAATTTTGGTCACTTTGTGTGGTTGTGTTAGTGTTAAAGTCAATGTAGTATTTCACAATCCGTTATTCAAATAGCTTCTGTAAATTCCGGTACGATCACCCCATCCGTTTTAGTGAACCATTTCTTATAACGTGTGTTGTAAGCAGTTTGTGACAGTTTTATTTTGTTTAATAATAAATCTCGTGGTCCAAAATGTTGCACGATTTCATAGAGAATTTCCTGACACAAATATTTCTAAGATAAGTGAGCATAAAGTGTAGGGGTGTGCTACCTCGCGAAGACGTCTGAGAGTGGTTCCAACGCCAGTTGGTTCAGAAGGCAACGGTTCTCTGCGGTTTGTATTATAAAATGATATGGAATGAGATCAAATTCGATGAACTTAATTTATCTTGCCACAGAGTGTTTTGAGTAAGTATAGTTAGAGATATAGCAGGGAGGGTTCGAACAGTCATATTTGTTGCATGAATTTCATCAGTAGAGTATGTAACGGCCCTATTATATTTGCAACCGCTCGGCAAACATGTTAAATAGGAAGAGAAAAAGGGCTTTGTTATAGCCGTCTATTCTCGTATAAATAGTAAGTAACGACAGAAGCAGATATTACATTTTTAAAGTTGTTTCTCGGTGGCTCGTAAGAGCATCGTAAATATCACAATTTTTTTAAGAAAAAATTATTTCTCATATTTGAAATTTTATACCCATAAAACCTGTATTTGAGAGCCCTATCCATCCGTAAAGTCAAATTAAACCCTTTCCATTTAGAAAAATGTAAGTATGGTTTGTACCAGTTAAACGAGCCACTCTGTATAACCCAAAGTAATTTTACGTCGTTCTTGCTTTGAAGCAACTTTAATAATAATAATAATAATAATAATAATAATAATAATAATATTTATTTCAAGAATTGATCACAAAAGAACAATTTACAATGTTAATCCATTGTACTGCAGGAGTACTTTCCTTAATAACATTTTTAATGCATCCAACAGGAGTATCCATAAATCTACTTCCTCGCTTAAATTACTGCCTCGGATCTTCGAACTTTGTCAGAGGTGTAACTTTGGATGAAGGTATTTTGACTTGAGATTCGCTGATATCATTATTTGTCCTACGTCATTCAATAACACCTTGTACCTACATTAACATGAATGTAATTAAGTTTTGTGAGTTACAGGTGGGGCTTTGTGATTCATGGGTGTATAGATGGGTATTCACGATTAATAGTCTACGTGAAAAGCGAAATATCAATTCAAGCAGAGCCGGTGGTTAACTTATTTACTGAAGCAGTTAGAAATTATGGTCTACCTTCTCGAGTAAGATCAGATGACGGATACGAGAATATTCTGGTGGCAGTTTTAATGAACACGATTCGGGGTTTACATCGAGGAAGTCATATTACAGGAAAATCCGTACATAATCAACGGATAGAGCGATTGTGGGTGGATGTTTATAAAGAGGTGTGCGATTCTGTTTATACAGAATTGTACTCCATGGAAAATGAGAGTATTTTAGATGTTGACAATCCGATACATAGATTTTGTATTCAGTATTAGTATAAAGATGGAATCGATAGAAAATTAATGTCTTTCCAGTCGGCATGGAACGTGTATAAAATAAGAACCGAACATAACAAAACCCCTCGACAGTTATGGTTAAGTGGAATATTTTCTAATTATTTTTCAAATTCCACGGCTGTAAGTGACATTCTTGATAATGATTTGACTCTTCATCAAAGATTAATGGAATCTTTAACATCATCGAGTGTTGATTTGAGTATTGACATTATAAATAACAACAATGAAGATTTCGAAGTTTCAAACTCTTCTTTTAAAGCTAATTTAGATTTAACTCAAGAACAAAAGGTGTTTCTAAGCCACATCAAAGGTTCTCAAGAAATTACAACTAGAGAGAAATACATTCAGTGCGCAAATTTTTTAACCTCGCATTTGTAAATGAAATGGCCCCTTGCAATAGAATGTCAAATTTTAAATGGTAATACAGGTTTGCTTGGATATAAAAATATGTAGTTTAATTTTCCTTTAACATTGGAAGTCTGAAAAATGAGCGACATCGCTTCCCAGTGCACAAAGACCTTGTTTATTCGGATATCTAAATAGGCGAGGACAAAGAGAGCACAGAACAGTAAAAGTGGAAATGTCCACCTCAAATAAATATATATTAGACAGGGGGATTCCCCCTACAAGTTTTCAGCCTTTGGGTGTTAAAATAAACTAAAAAATTGAATAAAAGTGTAATTTGTTTAACTTAAGAATCATTCTTGTGAGGCTTCCAGCTATTTCTCCCTTGCGCTTACGGATAAGATGGGAACACTAGTGTATCACTAAGCATATAATTTTCAGTAATTGAGTATAGAGTCCATTAGTGAAACGGCTAAATCAGAGAATAGTTGGATAAAAATTTTTCAATGCATTTTAAATGGAGCTTAGATGACCTTGCACTTCACAATCTATTTTTACCTTTCATTCTGATTTCTTAACATTACATCAATATATGGCGATTACTATGAAGATTTTTTCGGTGTTCGCCACATAAAAACATTTATTTATGCAGTCATTTTGTTTAAAACTAAAATTCAACAAACTACTGCAATTTACGGCGCGAGCGTGTCTGTGCTAGAACCGGCACAGGAGATGGTTAAATGTCCATAAAGAAGTCGTCAACAACACTAATTTTTAACACTTTCTCTTCCATTTTACACTTTTTAAATATAAATAAATTCTTAAACCACCTATTACATTAAGATTAAACAATAATTAACCTCAAACCCTGTGCAGCAAACAAAATAATCTCCAATGTTAATGGTCTGGCCTAAACAAGACATACCTTCTTTTCTAATAGGTACTGTGCTCCGTTTTAAATTATTTCTGAAATGAAGTTTAATTTTAAGTTGTTTTTGGAAACGTAACAGCTGGAAAGAGCAGTTTATATTATGTCACTTGCAGAATCCCTGTTAAGAAATGCTCTGAATTTAAGTAATCAGTGTTTAAATCTATGTCCTATAAGAGCTTCATGATAAGAATTTTCAAGTAGGATAGAGCGCGAAACTAGTAACATAACCTAACTTATGGACTCTATTTGCTGCTTGAAAATTAATTTAGCAGATAGCACATTTTTTGAGCTAGGATTGTCGTGTACTACATTTTCTTAAAATCTCCAGAAACCAAGGAACCAAGAAACATTTTGTATGATTATTTTTTGACGTTTCTATTTTCCAATCATTTAACAGTATTTTTGAACACGTGTTTAATTCTGTTCAATTAAATCATTATTATAGTGAGAACAATACACCACAAAAGTGGCGCGTCACAAACGTCAGATATTCATTCCAAACAAAACAAAGTCACGTGCTATCTGACGTTTTAACCTAACCTCTGCAATAGAATTATAGTCGTCTTCAAGTTTTTATACGTAAGCGTAACACACAAATTAAAAGCAGGTCCTTAAACGTTAAAAAGAAGTAATTTAGCAAATAAAAAGTCGAAAGTAGATAAAATGACAACTTCAGGAAAGAGGAAGGTCATAATTGATCCTGATAATGACTCAGAGATTGTAGAGACAAAAACAAGGTTTACATTAGATAACAATCTCAAAACATTGTGCCTTAAACTATACATAGATACCCATACAAAAATACATGGACAGTATATGATGAAACAAGATGGTGAAATGAAAAATATAAACATAGGTATTCAGATATCAAACATTATAGTATCTTGTTAAAAGTTTTTCAATATTGCATGTTTCGAATGTGCATGGAAAACCGTAGACCACTGGTTTCGTCCTTTTGGGACTCATCAGTACGGTGCTTTGCCCTACACACTCGAACTATGCAATATTGCTTGCTTTATATATACTTACACGCTTGGTGTAAGTATTAGCAAGAGCTAATTATTTGCCGAATTATGGGGCGGTTATGAGTGGTACTGGACCGTTCGAACAACTACTCCTCGGGCAAATACCCCGCCAGTACATAAAATCTGGATTTAGTTCTATAATTCAATGCCTGTCGGGGTATTTGCCCGAGGAGTAGTTGTTCGAACGGTCCAGTACCACTCATTATAGTATCTTGTTTTACAATTATAAAATAAAGGTTGAATAATAATTTAAATAGAGCAACAGAAACAAAGGCTAAGGAGACCGGTTTCTCTATCACAATACAAAATCAGATAACACCGATCAGGATGGATGATGCCTTAAAGATATTTACAGATGTAGCTACCAATTTAAAATTGAAGACAGATCCCAGCGCTATGGATACTGGTTTAATTGAAGACTGGGTTGGCACTGCTGCCCCTTATATGAATTTCATGTCAGGATTTGGATTAAAAATGAAGGAATTAAGACTAGGACATGGTGAGTTCACAGCAAAAAAGGATAAAGATACCTCCTCCGTATTTCAAGTCAAGTCATTTGGCCTCAACCCAATGCACCATATACTATTGGAAGGGATTCGATTTCCACCAGAGAAAAGGTCCTCTATGGTACAGTCCTTAGGTCCCATGACAACACTCTTGTCATACCTAACAGCCGGAAAGAAATATAGAAATAAATTCCATGCAGCCTGCATGAGGAATTTAGCCCACATTCCTGACATTGGGACGATTTTGGGCCAAATCATAGACAAACCATTTATTTATTTACAATTTTACATTTTCTGATGATGAGATTGTTTAAAAAATCTTGAAACCGGCCAAATATTCAAATAAAACGTTATATATTGGTAGTCCGCAGAGTAATGATTTGTTTCATCATGAACTTCTACCAAAAAGTAATCGAAGATAATATTAACTACATAAAAATAAATTGTTTTCACTGCAAAACTTCTAGAATTATATTGCAAAAATTAGCTTAAGACGTTGTAAATAATACTGATAAATGTCAAATAACACGTGCATTTGTTTTGTTTAGAATGAAAATCTGACTTATGACGGAGACACTACTTGTGCACTGTATTTAATTAACTTGTCCCAGCGATATTTTTTTTATTATGTTGGTTTTGTTGATAAATGATTATGATAAATGATAAATGATAAATGATTTCTCATCATTAAATATGTCGAAACCCAGAAGGCGTCAAAAGTCGTCCTGTACGGGGTGGCTGTAGGGGGTAAAATGTAAAAAACGCCCCAAAATTTTTTTCTTGCAGTCTGAATCTTCACAATGTGTAGTTTCCACTTACTACAGCTCAGGTGTGCAAGACCGAGAAAACTATATATTTTAGCATATTTTGTACGACCGAAAAGCATGCCATTAAATGGACAACCCCAACCTTTGCCGGGTCCTATTGAAATAGACCTTAATGTTTAGACAGATTAGCGCTCTACACCGTCATGTCTGTTTTATTCGCCCTCTGATCTAAAATTACGCATTAATAAAGTTTTAGGGTGTAATCTCAGCATTTTAACGCACTGATTATTTTTCATTTTACTTTATTCTCTAAATTTATATCAATTTTTTCGTGAGCGCGCGCATAGGGTCGAACAAGGTCGACTATCGCGTGCGTTCACGCTTAGGCGAGGTTCATTACGGTCGAAAGTCGCCTATTTGCTGACTCGTGGCCGTGCTCGTATATGTATAGGATTTTATTGAAACTAATATTACATAAACTCCAACTTTATTAATAGGTACCTACTTAACTTAATAATAATAATAATAAGTTTATTTTTGCATTAACATACGTATAAGTAAAAAATATAAAAGATTCATATTAATATCATAATTATTAATGTCATAATGCAAAAAAGGAGCTGAAAACAATTAAAATTGATACAGTTCAGCCCCTAATCTACAACCGCATCTACCACAATATTGATACAAAGAACAAGAGGAAAAAAGCGAACAATCGCCAACAAAACATACTCTACAAAATACCACAATTAATTACGTACAAATCAGACTCTGCATCACTTTCTTCTTCTTTGTGAATCCACAGCCAGCTAATAATTACATAAACTCTACGGAACACCCGATGCAGACGACACACTGCTCAAAATTGTCTAAGGGACGCAAATAATTTTCATTGTATGATTTTGATCATACAAGTCAAAGTGAGTAGAGTAGTTAGAAAATGAGAGCCTCAGACAGGCCATCGAGTTCTCCAGGTGCCATCGAGTTCTTCGGCAGTGACCTTGAAAGAGACCAGAGGCTGCTGAAGGAGTCGTTGCGTCATCCGAAGAAGTGTCTTCAGCAGCGGCATCTGCAGCAGCCTCTGGTGTCTTTCAAGGTCATTGCTGAAGAAGTGTGCATGTCTTCAGCAGCGTCTGGTGTCTTTCAAGGTCATTGCCGAAGAAGTGGGCATGTCTTCAGCAGCGTCTGGTGTCTTTCAAGGTCATTGCCGAAGAAGTGGTCTTCAGCAGCGGCCAGGCGCATGCGCCGGGGCTATTCCTCAGATCAGTCCATCGAGTTCTCCATCCACTTCAAGTGGGCGTGTCTGCAGCAGCCTCTGGTCATTGCTGAAGAAGAGCCTCTGGTGTCTTGCCGTTGCGCACCCAAGCCGCCATTTTGGGGCCTTTGGTTGTAGCTTAGGCGCCTGCGCCGGGGCTCCGCCTTCAGCAGCTTCTGGTCATTGCTGAAGAAGTGGTCTTCAGCGGCCCCCCTGGTGTCTCTCATTCTGTGGCTGAGGCGCCTGCGCCGGGGCTGTCGCGTACAAAGCACGTGTTGTTCAGGCCAGTCCATCCTGGCCCCATCCACTTCTTCGGCAATGACCAGAGGCTGCTGAAGGAGTCATGTCTTCAGCAACGGTGTCTTTGGGGCCTTTGGCCGTGGCTTTGGCGCATGCGCCGGGGTTTTCGCAAACGTTCTGGAAATGACGCCGACCGGGATTCGAACCCGGGTCCCCACGCTCCGGAGCCCTCGCTCCAACCAACTGAGCTAATCGGCGGCCCACAAGCCCGTCTTTCAAATCATCCATATATACTTAGGATTGTAAACAGAAGTTTCTCGGAAATTCCAATGGTTGCAATTGTTTATGCTAAATAAATATTGATATCAAAGTTTAAGAAAAAAGCACGTTTGCCGCCGATAAGAGATGTTATAATTGTTTTTATTATGGGTAAAAAACCTTTCAACTCGCCGACAGGATTATGTTTGTTTAGGTTTGCTCCCACGTTCTGTATATGCACATACTACGTTGTAGACACTACAAGGTGACCCGTTTATTTGTTTGTATTATTACAATAAAATAACATTCTAGAACATTCGTCAGTTTGTTTATTTTGATACGTACTATGTTTTGAAATTACTTGTTATCTTAATGCGTTTCGGACACGTGTGGGAACCATCTGGTGAGTGCTGGAAGTACATACTAATTGAGTGTCGGTAATATAGAACACATGTAGATTTCTGTTACACTTACTGGAAAGTGCAAATTGAATGTCGGTAATATAGAACGCATGTAGATTAGGGCCCACTGCACACGCCCCCTTGCCCCGCCCACTTAGGTCATGGAGGGTATCAAATTAACCAGCTCGATGAGACATAGGAATCTATAGTTATTCTCCTACTTCAGAATTCTCATCAGATGTCTGTCTGTCTGTCTGTCTGTCTGTGTCTGTCTGTCTGTCTGTCTGTCTGTCTGTCTGCCTGCCTGCCTGTCTGTCTATCTGTCTGTCTGTTACATCAGCCGTTCGTGTCAACAACAACATTCAATGCCAATGACGAAATTCGCATACCAATCCACCAACAAGACGTTTACGTACTGCCGCATCTAAGCTGCATCTACATAGAGGGGTTTTTTCCTCTTTCTATTCTTGCTTGTGTCATCAGCCATGGTGTTTGCGAATAGAGCTGTCTGTGTCAACAGACAGCTTGTCAAAAAAAATCACGCTTCTAGCATACATTTATTGGAAAGCACACAACAAATATTTCTAACATAATGGGGAGTATTATTCAGTAATCAATTCATTAGTTTAGTTAGTTCCCATGGAATACGGTAAATTATATAATATAATTTATTATATTAAAATACATTTTGTCAATTAAAATAATATAATACTGTTCATAATATGATATTATTATATTAAAATACATTTTATTCATTAAAATAATATAACAGTGTAATCACGCTGCTTATACATCGTTGGCTGCAACAAGAGAAAAATATAGTTAAAAATTATACTAGTAAACAAACAAACAAACAAACAAACACACACACAAACAAACAAACAAACAAACAAAGATGAGAAATTATACTAGTAAACAAACAAACAAACAAACAAACAAACAAACAAACAAACAAACAAACAAACAAACAAACAAACCAACAAACGGACGGAGGGACAAACAAAGAAATGCATTCATTCATTATAAAAACAATTAATTTTCCACCACTAGAATTGTGAATCAGAAATCCCAATTTTCCACTACTAAAATTGCGAATCAAAAATCCCCAATTTCACACTACTATCACTGAATATTAAAAAAATCTAAATGCTTTACTTACGATCTACAATATTGATCCAAATGACCGAAAGTTCACTGCACGATTCCAACAAAATTATCGTTGTTTCTTTCTCCATGAATAGGCCCGAAAATAACACATTTTCTGTTGTTGTTGACGCCATGTGTGGCACATTTCCACACATTATCATTTTGGGTCTGTTCTAAATATAGAAAATAGTTTACAATTAGATAATATGTATGCTTTTAATTACTTATAATGAAATTATTATGAATGACTTCTATTATGAATGAGATTTATTAACATACTGCTTGGACAATAAAAGAAATGATTACTGCAAATGGACTTACTTTTATATTTTCCGGCAAGTTTTGCAGGATAAAATGGTTCAATAAAATATCCCCAACATCGTCTTGGCTAATTACCACATCCATATTGGGAAACTAACTTTTACCGCACCTATTCCGTGGAAATCAACTGAACAATTGAACTAACTACTGAATAATAATGCTCGCCATTAGATTCGTTCTATTTATTTCGCAGCTTTTGCCGAGTTTGCTAAATTTTGATAACATGTAGAAGTTATCAGAAAAAACAATCAATTGAGCGTTGTTTATTTATCTGGCGGTAAGCTTCGAAAATGTTCTTATTTTATTGTAATAATGCAAACAACAGGGTATACCGGGTGTCAACGAGTGCATGTAACATCCCGCCATTTGTTTACTTTTTGAAATACACTTTGGCAATCTTCTGTTAGTATTATAACTCTAAAACCTCATATTTTTGTCATCTTTGACATATCCAATTACTTCCGGTTAAACCGGAAGTGATATCAAATTTTTTATGTTAAATAGAAATATATCATTTTGTTTAGATAGTTCGATAGGCCTCTTTATTCTCTTGACAACCATGTATCACACATATCCAAAAACTTTATATTTTTGACGTCAGAGGGCGTTAAATGAAAAAGTCACGTTGGCTGTGAATTTAACGATATTAGCATAATTTTAAACGTTTTAATGAATTCAACTATTAATTCTAACAGTGCTTCAATGACCATGGAAAGATTTTTGAATTTGAAGCAGTACATCCTTTTGTTTCATAAAAAAATAAAGATAACATAGGCATTTTAAGTGTTTTGAAAAATGGAATTTAAATTACTAATTGATAATTGAATTGTACTTTTATGCACTAATTGTGAGGACAATAAACTGAAGTTCGAAAAACAAGAAAAATTTTAGCACCTTGCTATTTAAAATTTCACGAAAAACTCTGTTTCAAAAACGAATATTTGAACGACTATGTTAACTTAATTTTTTTAAAAAACAAAAGGATGTACTGCTTCAAATTCAAAAATCTTTCCATGGTCATTGAAACACTGTTAGGATTATAAGTTGTATTCATTAAAACGTTTAAAATTAGGCTCATATCGTCAAATCCACAGCCAACGTGACTTTTTCCTTTAACGCCCTCTGGCGTCAAAAATATAAAGTTTTTGGATATGTATGATAAATGGTTGTCAAGAGAATAAAAAGGCCTATCGAACTATCTAAACAAAATGATATATTGCTATTTAACATAAAAAAGTTGATATCACTTCCGGTTTATCCGGAAGTAATTAGATATGTCAAAGATGATAAAAATATGGGGTTTTAGGAGTATAATGCTTACAGAGGATTGCCAGAGTGTATTTCAAAAACTAAACAAATGGCGGGATGTTACATGCTCTCGTTGACACCCGGTATAATAATCTCGGTCACCTTGTAGAGTTTGAACATATTAAGTGCACATGTACTTATTGGCATGCAGACCGTGGGAATCAAGCCAAAACAAACATTATGTCGGCAAGTTCAAAGGTTTTTTGTTTCCAGAACTTTCCTAGATATTAATATTTAATCATAATAAAAACAATTATAACATCTCTTCGGGCATGTTTCTTTCTCAAACTTTAATATCAATATTTATTTAGTATAAACAAGTGCAAACGTTCGAGAGAATGCAACATCTGTGTACTATTGCATCAGCATTTCCAGAACATTCTTCCATTGCGCAACAATGAGCAACACGTGCTTTGTACGCGACAGCCCCGGCGCAGGCGCCTCAGCCACAGAATGAGAGACACCAGGGGGGCCGCTGAAGACCACTTCTTCAGCAATGACCAGAAGCTGCTGAAGGCGGAGCCCCGGCGCAGGCGCCTAAGCTACAACCAAAGGCCCCAAAATGGCGGCTTGGGTGCGCAACGGCAAGACACCAGAGGCCCTTCTTCAGCAATGACCAGAGGCTGCTGCAGACACGCCCACTTGAAGTGGATGGAGAACTCGATGGACTGATCTGAGGAATAGCCCCGGCGCATGCGCCTGGCCGCTGCTGAAGACCACTTCTTCGGCAATCACCTTGAAAGACACCAGACGCTGCTGAAGACATGCCCACTTCTTCGGCAATGACCTTGAAAGACACCAGACGCTGCTGAAGACATGCACACTTCTTCAGCAATGACCTTGAAAGACACCAGAGGCTGCTGCAGATGCCGCTGCTGAAGACACTTCTTCGGATGACGCAACGACTCCTTCAGCAGCCTCTGGTCTCTTTCAAGGTCACTGCCGAAGAACTCGATGGCACCTGGAGAACTCGATGGCCTGGCCTGAGGCTCTCATTTTCTAACTACTGAGTAGGTTACACTATTTATTTGACTAGCTTGTCTAGTACAAAATTGGCTAAAAATAAACTTGTAATGTTTTGCATTATTTGTTTAATAATGAAAATAAACATTTAATTGGAAAACAATACATTGTGTATTAAAATAAAAGTGTAAATGTTTAGGAAAGCTGTTCATAATGTGGACCTCCGCTATGTTTCTTTTCAGCTGACACTCCCTCACATTCACACAAGTTTATTTAAAAGATCTTTTACGTATAGTGCCGCAAGTGTCTATAACGGACTCCCAAATCACGTCAAGTCACTCTCTGTGAATGGATTTCGCAAAGCTGCCAGAAATATTTTCTTTGCAAGACAGCAATAACTTGGGCATTTGCGTGGTAAATTTTCTTCGATTTTGATTTTAATTTTGATTTGATTTTGTTTGTATTTTTCGTCTTACCCAATGTTGTTACCGGATGTTGTACCTATTGTTTAGACTGTTTAGAGACCTTTGCGATTTATATAGCATATGCATTTTATTGTTTATTATTTTTGTTTAGAGGTTAAGTGGAGTAGCAGTTTGTTGCTAGACTTCGCCTTTTGTACCTGATGTTTGTAAATAAAGACCTATTATTATTATTATTATTATTATTATTTCTGATAACGTTAATTTTTTGAAATTTGTACGTTGTATTGCTTCCTCGGGCATTAATGATTGTTGAGTATGTTTTGTTGGCGACTGTTCGCTTTTTCCTCTTGTTCTTTGTATCAATATTGTGGTAGATGCGGTAGTAGATTGGTAGTAGATTGGTAGTAGATTAGGGGCCGAACTGTATCAATTTTAATTGTTTTCAGCTCCTTTTTTGCATTATGATATTAATAATTATGATATTAATATGAATCTTTTATATTTTTTACTTATACGTATGTTAATGCAAAAATAAACTTATTCTTATTATTATTATTATTTAGTTAAGTAGGTACCTATTAATAAAGTTGGAGTTTGTGTAATATTAGTTTCAATAAAATCCTACACATATACGAGCACGGCCACGAGAGAGCAGTAGGCGACTTTCGACCGTAATGAACCTCGCCTAAGCGTGAACGCAAGCGATAGTCGACCTCGTTCGACCCTATGCGCGCGCTCACGAAAAAATTGATATAAATTTATAGAATAAAGTAAAATGAAAAATAATTGGTGCGTTAGAATGCTGAGATTACACCCTAAAATTTTATTAATGCGTAATTTTCGATCAGAGCGCGAATAAAACAGATATGGCGGTGTAGAGCGCTAATCTGTCTAAACATTAAGGTCTATTTCAATAGGGGCCGGCAAAGGTTGGGGTTGCCCATTTAATGCCATGCTTTTCGGTCGTACAAAATATGCTAACATATATAGTTTTCTCGGTCTTACACACATGAACTGTGGTAAATGCAAACTACACATTGTGAAGATTCAGATTGTAAGAAAAAATTTTTGGGGTGTTTTTCACATTTTACCCGCTACAGCCACCCCGTACAGAACGATTTTTGACGCCTTCTGGGTTTCGACATATTTAATGATGAGAAATCATTTAAAATTGGTTTCAGCTTTTAACCACAAAGTGCAAACGAAAATCATTTGTAGACGACTTTGACGGATCTGTGATCTCTACTAATATGTTTTAATCGCAAATTGTTACAATAGAAGAATAATATTGAAAAGTTGTGTTTCTTTTTTAAACGTCAAAAATAATCTATAGAATACCACACGAGAGGAAGAATAACTTGGAAAATAATTCTCCACATTCTACTCAAATTTGTCGCCACTCGGCAATAGCCACTCGAGCCCTACGAGTACGGGCCCTCGTGTCTATTGCCTGGCGACAAGTTTTCGAAAGTCTGTCGAATTATTTTCAAGTTATTCTCACTCTCTTGTGATTGCTGCTGAAATTTTTTGTCTAATTTTATTGAATGGAAATTTTAACTAAAAATAAGAAAAATATGAGGCAATTCTTATTCAATGTTTTCTACCTGATAAATTAGTTTTCAAGCAGTAAAATACTCAAAAATTTAAGCCGATGAAACTTAAGTGTATGTGCGAGAAAGAGCCAGCTGGAAATTGAACAGCCTGAGAAAAAGAGATAAACCAGTCCGTTATTACATGAATAACTACAAAACTAAGACTAATGCACATAAGAGATATATAGTTATTTATGCACCGAGGGCACAAACAGGCGTTTATGGCCCGACACGCGTCTGGCCATCAACGCTAGTTGTGCCCGAGGTGCCTACAAAATTTTATGCACAACCGGTCATCTTACTTCTTGCAAATACTACATAAGAATTATTTTTGATAAATAAAGTCACACTGACAGGTAGCTACTAAGAATTCATTCAAATAACCATAGAGACGCCGTAAACAACGACAGCCATATTGTAAATTTATGTAGTCGTTTACCTACGTTAACCTAAGTACTGTTACATACAAAAAACTTTTGAAGTGTTTTAATTATTTCAAAATGAAAAGTGATGAAGATTTCAGTTCTTGTACTCCACCGGAAGTTGTGGAAGCGGCTAAGGCAGCGACAATGAACTTGTTGCCCGCCGGGCCGTAAAGTACAAAAAAGCCCGCAATATATGTAGCTGTCAATAATAAAATGACACTTTAAGCCCTAAAACAAAGCATTTAAAGTGGCCTGCTGCGCCCGGTTGTGCATAAAGTAAATTAAAAATGTTAGTTCACTGAAATATTGAACTATAAAAACAATAATTAGGCACATCAGTAGCATGTGTATTAGGGTGGTCCTTATTTATGAAATTGGGAATTTCAATTGTCTCACCGCCTGAAATTTCTCCATTCATACTCATATAAAGCCCTGCAAAATCTTAGCCAAATCAAACGATGGGAAACCGTGCCTCACGTAGGTCCAAATGTACCTAAAATGCTAGAAATTATATAAATGCCGTACTGTTTTCTTGTACGCGTAAAATAGTTTTTTGGGTTTCTATGTTTGAAAAACGAACAAAATAATCTATAACTACCATGTTCGTGCTTGTTAGCATGTAGTGGGAAGTGCCGTCATAGTAGATAAAGCTGCGTTATTATTCAGAATCAGTAGTGTTCTTTAACTTTCCTCTTTAGAAATGGCTTGCAAGCGTAAATTGCGAACAAATATATACTTAGTAGGAAGTCACACTACCCAAATTACTGGTAGTAAGCTACCCTCAAACAGGCAGGTGTTGAAAGTTTTTTTTTATAATATTCGATATGTGAATTTAACGGTACGAGAAAGTGCGCGCTTGGCGATAGAAGAGACAGTAATTTTCTGGCAAAAAGCTAGAATTCCTATAAGAGAACCGCAACATTGCATTTCCAAATTGGAGGCCATGTATAAAGAATGGAGAAATTTGCAAAAAAATTCTGGTAGAAATAGTGATGTTCAGAGAAATAAACAAAATGTGTTTACTAAAAAAATAGATGACCTTTTCGACATTGCACATGCCAATGCCCTCTCGACAATTAAAATAGCAGAAGACAGAGAGTTTCTAATATCACAAAGACAGAAAGGAAGGCCAGGACATTTAGCAGGGGTAGACAAAAAACTCGCAGGAAAAGAAAAGAGGCGCCTGGAAAAGCTGGAAAGAGAATATGAAAAGCGTGAAAAAGTTAATCAAGGCAGAAGCAACGAAGCTGAAGGTAAGTTGTTTTTATTTTAATGAATGATAAATCACAATGTAATACCAATCACAGCAATCTCGGTTGACTCTGATGAAGATGCAAGAACAGAAGATTTTTTAGAGATATCTGAAGCGGAATGTTGCAAACCTGGTCCTTCAAAAATTCTGAAGCGCGCCAGACGGACTTTCATCACGCCGAAGCTTGTAGCTGTTTTAGACAGATGCAAAATAAGCGACAGGGATGCTGTTCACATTTTAGTAGCAGTGGCAGAGGCACTTGACCACCGTGTTGATGATTTAGTCATTAACAGATCTTCAATTCATCGCTGCCGGGAGCGTTTACGATTGGAGCGTGCTTCTGAGTTAAAAGGAAAATTGTTGGCTTTGAAGCAGACCGATGCAATGACGGTTCATTGGGATGGTAAATTACTTCCTGCTTTGACTGGAAAAGAAAAAGTCGAGCGTCTGCCTGTTATTGTGACTTCTAATGGAACAGAGCACCTGCTTGGTGTTCCCCAGCTTTTATCTGGCAAGGGTGGTGACATAGCATCTGCAGTGTATCAATTACTTGAAGAATACCAACTGACATAATGCGTTCAGACTCTTTGCTGCGATACTACCACCTCAAATACTAGACGCATGAACGGCGCCTGCGTTCTTCTTGAACAAAAATTGGAAAAGGACCTTTTATATTTACCCTGTCGTCATCATATCTACGAATTGGTGTTAAAATGCGCCTTTGAAGTTTGTATCAGCACCTCTTCTGGGCCAGAAATACTTCTGTTCAAGCGTTTTCAACAGGCTTGGTCTCGAATTGATTTAAATCAGTATCAGCCTGGAATTCAAGATGAGTATGTGAGCAGCGCAATTCACAGTGATCGTGATCACATTTTGCAATTCTGTCTCAACCAGCTACAACTGCACCATCCCAGGGAAGACTATAAAGAATTATTAGAGCTTGCGGTGATATTTCTAGGTGGTCAGCCAACCAGAGGAATATCGTTTCGTATTCCGGGTGCTTTCCACTATGCAAGATGGATGGCCAAAGGCATTTATTGTTAGGAGTCAGTTTGCACTGGCGGCCCATGAAAAAAATGGTATTAAGGATTTTTGTATTTTTCTCATCCGTTTGTACATAAAGGCCTGGTTTTGCTGTCCAGTTGCAGCAAAAGCACCACTTCAAGATCTTAAGGATTTGTACTTTTATAAGAGCACGCACGAGGTCTTATCAAGTAAAACTTTAGCAAAGTTTTGTGGTCACCTTTGGTATCTCTCAGAGGAGTCAATTGCTTTGGCATTTTACGACAAGAGTGTTCCTCTGGAAACAAAAATTGAACTTGTTAAATCGATTGAGAGGGACGAGGATAATGAGGACATTTGTCAAGCTACAAAACGTGTTATAATCCAAGCAAAGGATGTTGTTACTTACATCAATCAGCCGCTACAATACTTTGCTTCAAAAAATACCTTAGAGTTTTTTAAACGGTTAAAAATTCCGTATGACTTCTTGAAACACGATCCTTCTGTTTGGGACTCTCTCGAAGATTTTCAAAAGGGACTGTTGATTGTTTAAAAATCTTAAAGTTGTTAACGACACGGCCGAAAGAGGTGAGTTTAATAGTATTTTAACAAAGAAAGAGGATCAAAAACAGTTTCTATTACAAGTAGTAAAGTACTACCGCGAGAAGTTTCCAGGCAGTAATAAAAAGACGCTTTTATCAAATAATTAGATTTAGTCTTCTGTAGCTTTTGTGAAGTCGTGAATTATTTTTATGTCTTCCTTGTTTAATACTTTATATTTTGCATTTTTACTATCTTTTAATAAACTGGTAAGAAGTTAATAATATATTTATTGTTTGATAATTTTCCTGCATTAATCTCCAAAACTCGTCTTTGAGGCACGTCTTACGGTTATCCGATAGGGTTAAAATTTTACAGGGCCTATTATTTTTTCATTTTGAACATTTTTGAGGGGTGAGACTGCCTGAATTTGAGAAAAAAATATTTTCTATAAAAATAAGGACCACCCTAATGTGTATTCTAAAGCAGCTTCATTATCGAGGCATGCATTTAAATCATTTTTAAGTTCATCGTAACTAGAATATGTCTTTGGTAAACATATAGTGTCTGTACAAGTACTGAAAGTTGGCCTTTGACTTAAGCCAACATCGTCAGAAAATTTCACGTTAATTAAATCTGGCATTATGTAAGATCCAGTAATTAAAAGAAGTAAACCCAATACTTTATTGTGATCAAGACAATGAATATACATTGTGAAATAGTGCAGAACATCATTTTCCTCATTTGTTAGATCAGGCTTTGTCAGTAAGGCGTTAACGATTTTTGCAGCTGTTGGAGTTTGCATATCACTCAACACAGTAAAGTCACATTTATTCCAAAAATTTGGGTAAGTACTGTCCTGGTGAAACTCCATCACGAATTTTGGCAATTATTCTTTTCGGTCTATCAACTAAAATGTCTTGAGCTATTATTAACAATTGTTTTGAAATCGTGTCAGCAGAGGGTCGAGCATAAAATTTGTTTAACTGATAAAAAACCCTGAATTATATCTATTTCAGTTTTTGCAATCACTGCAAAATTAATGGTGTTTTTTTTTTAAATTTTCCTTAAATAAGGATTGATAAAAGAAGCAATTCTTTTAATAATAAATATATCATCGTCAATTATCTTTTCTCGACAAGCTATAAGCATTAAACAGACTTTAGATAATTTTGAGGGAAGCGTATGGTTTAACACTAACATATGATGTAAGATTCTTCCAATTGCTACAAACTTATTCAACTCGCCCATATTGTTTAGTTCCAAAAATGGTACTAAGGTTTCTTCACCTCGGAAGAACAGTCCTTGGCATTTATTGAAAAATATATTAAATAATTCTTTGGTGAGACCGCCTCAATCGAGCCCCATTTCTCCTTCAAATTCAACATTTAATTTCTTGCTTAAAATTTGGTCATCCTGGTATAATTTCAGCAGCTCATGGACACAATTACCTCGTGAAATTTGAATATTGTAAAGCGCTGCATCGTCTGGCACATCAGGAAATTCCAAAAAAACTCATTGTGTTTATCTGAACCTTTAACTAATTTTTAGAAATTAATTTCCCTTATTGAAATGAAATTTCAAAGCCTACATACTTTCCTTATCTTCCTCAAAATCAAAATCTTCCTCTGAACTTGCTGTCCGAAGCAAAGATAAATTGTATCTTTGCAATCTGGTAGATTGTGAGGTTGAAGCACTTGAGGTAGAAGGTGTTGGTTCATTTGTTTCTGCGTTTGCTCTTTGTTCAGATGACGAACGACTTGAACGTCTCGAAACTAATACTCGTGATCTCGCTCGTGATTCTATCACCGGCAAGTCACTTGGGAAATCATTATTGGGAAGTACAATAATTTTACTTTGGAGAATTTTTTCTTCCAATTCTTGACCATTTATAACTCCTTCTATACAAGTAATACGTTTGCATTTATTTATGCGTGCTAGCTTGAAGCCACACATTATCAACAAATTTTGAATGTTTGGAGGATAAAGAGTTACAATGTTTTCCATAATCTCACTGATAGGAGAACTTCTGCATGTTTCTATTTCTTCATTGGCTAAACCTGAAAAAAGCATTTCAAGATGAAATTTCACTAAGATAAAAGTAAAAACTGTTTCTGATTTGTAGGCCTACCTGAACCCCTTTCTTCTAAAAAAATTAGCTCTATATTGGACGGGCAAAAATCGGCGGGTGCCAGCTTAACTAGAACAACCTTTCTTCTGTAAGACTTTGCTTTTCCTTCCTCGTCCGCAATTAGGACTACCAGTTTCACTTCTTAGAAAACATCGACGAGTTGCCGAAAGAAGAGAGGTAAAATCTCTTTCTTCGGCCGTTTGTTGGCTGGCTCTGCCAGCTGCTGCTCTTAATAGTGTTTGAGTGATATTTATTTCTTCCGACATGACTACTTCTAATGCATTTATGATTCTCCGAACAATAAAATGAAGAAACTTTCGGGAGCGAGCCCTTGCCCTTGCACACCGACAACCCCCCAGATCAGTAACCCTTGACCGTTCCCGCCACAGAACAGATTCCCGCATTCCCGCTTCGCGAATGTATAAGTTAAGATTCACATTCACCGAGCAAGGTAGTGTTGGGAATAGTCGAGATGTAATAATCGAATTAGTCGATTTATTAAAATATTTCAAGATAATAGATATTCATTTGGAAATTAGTATAGAATATAGTTAGTTACTAATATAACATTTTAACCTGACAAATCTCAACGGCGTTAGTCTAGTTTTATTTTAAACGCCAAACTTTAAGTTTTTCATCAAGCCGAGATCACTTTGGGTTTTTTGAAATACGTCCTCGAATACGTCCCTGTACATATTATCACTTTTAAATGCTGTATATTTTATAGCAGTGGCTTGACATAAAATTGTTTTGTAATGATTGCGGTTGTGATAAAAACGAGTTATGAAGCAGAAGCCATGTTTTAGGCATGACTGTCTTATTTGTTTGGTAGCCATTTTGACTGAAAAATAAAAATTAATTAATAAATATAGAAATATTGGTAATCTGACAGTTTTTGCAACAAATTATCATTATAAAACATATATTGCGCAGAAAAAATGGGTTTAGACCCATTCATTTTTTCCACGGCCCTTGAAAATTTCGTCGTATATATAGCACATTTTGCACAGAAAACTTTTCTTCGCAAGTGAAATTCATCTTGCTGGTGTCAAAATAAGACTTCCTTAGTTAAATTTTCACAACGTATCAAACATTTCTTACGCCACCATATTTTAGTACCTTTATCACTTTCATAATCTTAAGAACTATTATGGGATAAAATATTACAAAAAAAGCAGCTAAAAAATAAATCACTCATATTGGTATTGCAGCATGCAACAAAAAGTTGCACGGCAGACTATAAAGAAATTCTAATAAAACAGGTTATGTAGTAACTCGATTAGAGCTTTATAACTAAATAATTTTTAGTTTTACAGCAGCTCCCTATAGAACTATTTTGTAAGTATCGTATATCATTATTTTTTTACATTTCGGTAAATATTTATAAAACTATTCTATAACATCTGGTGCATTCTTTATAAAATAAACTAAAGAACTAAACTGTTTTATAAACCTGTGCCCATTTTGCATTTATAAGCGCTATATAAACGTTATGAAAACATTTATAGCAACAGTCATGTTTTATAAAAAATGTTTTATAAACATTCTCTTGATCAAATTGTTAGTTGGGTACCTTCAATATTGATGTCTTTCAATTGTCTTCCTAAAAAAATTTGGGCTTCACCTTGATCAACTGCTAGAAACAGACGATTTACTTTAGTTCAACTACATTCTCTTGCAATCTGTAGTACGCTCTATGTACACGTATATCATAATCCAAATGCCGCGCCAACCAGTACACAAAAATCTGAATTTAGTTCCACAATTTAATGCCTGGTGGTATACTTACTAACCCGAAGAGTAGTTGTTAAAACGGTCCAGTATCACTCAGTCGTATTCATTCTCAATCAACTTAAATACTTGCCACACCGTGGCAACTTATTTTCTTAATTTCGTGGTTATTGTAAATCAAAAGAAGAATAGGAACAGTTTGGTTTGCTCTCCCACAGCAACTGCATATCATGATTTCACTCTTGTTGGAGTTCATCAGTACGGCGCAGCTGTGTCCAAACAAACCGGACAAGCATCTAGTCTTAAAAAGACGGGCGGGCAAAAGTTTTTCAATATTGCATGCAATATATAACGCAAAACGAAACTCTGACGATTCTGTTTCCGGGTGGGCAGCGAAAGCTCGATC